>CM031236.1:626208261-627494531 GCA_018340775.1 Taxus wallichiana var. yunnanensis | reverse complement strand
AAGAGAGAGATGATTTGAAGGAAGTAATCAATCCTGTTATTGTGAGAACCAAACTTTGGTTTGATAGGAAGATACAAGTCTTTAGGATGAAAAAATCCAAGTATTATTCATAGGAAACTTCTTCTCCTAGGAAGGAAGAACCTATGCCCAATATTGAGGTGCATGAATAATCTACTCCATCCTCCTCAAAAAAGGTATACCTAAAGAAAGGTAAGGCCATCAAACAAGAGCATGTTGAAGAAGAAGTTATTTTAGAGCAGCCAAAGGTCCCTGTAGGGCCAAAAATATTGTTGTTTTGAGTGAGGATGATAGTGAAGAGATGAAAGAAGAAGAAGAAACCCTTGTCATTACTAGTTGAGATAGAAAATGAAGGTCAAATGACTAAACCTCTAGGTTTGATGGATAATTCTTCTAAGGATATTTTTAAAAATGTGCCAACTTCCCCACTAGAGACATCAGTAGTGCATCAGACATTGAGTGCAATGAGTTCACTTGCACTTGGATATATTACTCCTTCTACCTCTTCCTCTTCCTTTTCTTGGGTTCAACCTTTCATTGATAACAAGAAAAGGAAGTCTTCTTCTCAAGTTATAGTTCCCAATTTTGATGTTGTGGCTGCCTTGCTCAGTACTTGCTCCTCCTCCTCCGGAAAAGAAAGAAAATACCACCTCAAGGCTGGTGTTAGATTCATAGGGTCAGTAGTTCATGGAGATTGTAGAGCCTAAGGTGGATAAGGAGGAGAAAGATATTTTGGTTTCTGACCTGGAGCTTATGAGAATTCCACTTGGGGAGTCTACACCTGAAAGTGAGGTTCATAACCTTAGAGAAACTATGACTAGAGTCATTGAATGAGTGGAGAAGGGTAAACAAACTATGGAGAAATTGGAAGAACATAACCAAGTTCTTTCAAATTTTATAAAATCCCTATTAAAAGATAAGGTCTTGGATCCGGCTCCACTGGCTGCTCTTCCACCTCCCATAGTTCTCAACAAAGATGAAGTCCAGACCATTAAATATATTCACAAATATACTACCTATGGAAAGGCCATTGAAGTTGGTTGATGATATGACAGTGGCTAGATTGAACTTCATTGAAGAGGCCTTCAAGTCATATGAGAAGGTGTCCAAGTTACAACTGAAATTCACCACAACAATCAGTGGCTTGGAAAAGAACTAAAGCTCTGGTGTGAATGTATTCAAGATCTTGTTTAATGAGCCAGATAGATGAGAATATTTTATTGGCAAGAAAAGTATTTGATGAAGCCAAGAACAATCTATCAAAATCTTGGTTTTTCAGTATTGATTGGAAGATCAAGGTTTTGGAGGAAGTAGTGGGAGAACTAAAAAATATGTGGTAGAAAGGGGAAGCTTTCAAGATTTGTGTTTTTCTTCCTTCCAAGATATTCATTTTAGATCAGAATGAAGCCATAGGTAATCACTTTTTCCATAAAGGAAATCAAGGCTTAGTTAACACCTTCATCAAGGAAGATCTTTTCAAGGAAGATTCAATGTCTAAAGAGAAGATGAAAGATGTCTGCTCTCTCCAATCAGCTATCACCGAGGAAAAAAAATAGTTTCTATGGAAAACACAAAGTTTGAGAAGGATATGGAGAAGTGTCTTGGCATGTGGACTCATGCCACTTCCAACACTACCATCCCAAAGTGCATGGAGATAGCTGAAGCATTGAAAATATTTAGACATCGGATTCTTAAGATAGTTGGTCCCTCTAAACCTCCTTTGGATGTTTCTGCTCCTGAGTCCTAAGTCACTTCTTTTATTTTGGGGTTTTAAAACCCATGATGTAATACTTGATTAAAGACATTCTATTAATGTATTTGTTAAGTAGTCTTTAATATTTAGATTAAAAGAAGTTGGAACCGAATGTAACTATTTTTGTAAGCTATTTAATGGGATCTTCATGCCATTGTTAAGGGTTGGGACCCGATACTTTTGAAATGTATTAGAATTGAAAGTAAATCAATACAGAATATTTTTCCTTATCTCTCATTTCTTATTGTTGTCCTTTCTATTCTCATTTGAAATTTATGAATCATCAATATTTCATGTTTAGAAACTTTGTGTTCTTATGATATGATTTCTAGAAATTTGTGTCTATGGAATAATATCAGATGTTACCCATGTGAATGATTCTATTATGTGTTCTTTTTCTAAGTACATGTAAGGTTATATTTTGCTATCTATATTACCTGAAAGTATTGTTGTGTTCTTCCTTTTGGTTTCTTTGTTCTTCCACTCTTAAGGTATTGATAATCTATGACGGAATGAAACATTTCAAAGTATCAGAAGTCCTCATCAATATGAACATTGTATATTTGTATATAAGCTTTGCTACTTTCAATAAGGAACCTCTCCCATAAAGAGGAGGGACTTATTGTCCCCTAACTGTTGATTACTACAAAGTGCTATTTTAAAAACCAACAATTTTTGGTGACTCTATTGGGGAATTCATTTTAACATATCCCTTTCAGAATAACTTCAAGACGTAGCTTTGAAAACTAGATCTTCAAATATATACACATGGTAAGAAAGCCTAGGTGTTGAAGATTTCCATTTTCAAACACTAGAACATTAGGGTTTCTCTCTTTCTTTGGCAAGAAAGAATAGAAGAACTCGGTCTACAAGAACACCTCCTAATAAAGATAGAGTCTCTAAACCCAACAGTTCTCAAGATCAAGCAAGCCCTAACCTTCATGCTCTAGTACTTGCAGGAGTTATAGTTCCCCTTCAGTCAATCTTTCCAAGGATGGAAGCACCATTTCCTTGGGGAAATGTGTTGGACCTCTTGCTCTTCCTCAACCATTACATGAATTACCCAGAGGAAATAGGAAAAAATTTTTTTCCTAAATTTCGAGGTGATGGAAAGGTACACCCAGATGAACATATTGTAACTTTCATTGTGGCATGTGGGATCCTTGGGGTTGAACATGAGGATGTTTCTATCAGGATCTTTGTAGAAACATTGCAAGATAATGTGTTGATTGGTTTTATCACCTTCTAGTTGGTTGATTACTAGTTGGACTACCATGACAACTCAATTTGAGAAATGTTTTAAACCTGTTGAAGATGTGCATGCCCTCTTGGCCCAAATTTCTCATATTAAGAAGGATCATATGAGCCCATGAGGGAGTTTGTGGCTAAATTCAACAAGTTGATTCATAAAATTCCACAAACCACTCATCTTGTAGATCAAATACAAAGTGTTTTTTCCTCAATGCTCAGTTTCTGAAGTAAGTTATGCATTAAGGAGGGATAATCTTCCAACTCTGGAGGATGATCAATGATTGGCTATCAGTGTTGAGGATGATCTAATCATGTTTGGTAAGTTAAAAAAAGAGCCCTCAAGCCTAAAGCATCTTCTTCTTCAGGAGCTAATTCTGATCAATTAGTGCAGAAGTTGGAAAATGACCTTATTTCTATCAAGAAGCAATTGGCTCAACATGCTCCTTACCAAGATATTCCAAGAAAGAATTTTCAGCCTAGGAATCATTTTCCCTCTTCTCAAACTAGATTGGCTATTGAAGGTCCACCCATCAAGGTTCCAGTCAATGCAACTTGTGAAGTTCAAGAACCTGATGATGGAGAGGAGGATGAAGACTATGAAGAGCTTGAGGAAGAAGTTAATGAAGAACAAGAAGATCTTGGTGAGTCTCAAGTTCATTTCCTCACCACTGAAGGTATGGATGATGAAGATGAATATGATGAAGTAGTGGTAGATATGAATAGTGAGTCATATGTTGTTATGACTTGACAAATGAATAGGAAGGAAAAAGTGGTACAGCCTTCTAAAAAATCTAAAGAAGTTCCTATAACTATTCCAGTAGTTGTAAGAAGAGGAGCCCTATTCCCACTACCTCCACACAAAAGGTGAGTAATGCTAATTCTTCTCCTTCTACCTCCACTTCTGGAACTCCTTTTCCTTCAACTCCTAAACCTGATAATCCCAAAGTTCCCCTCATTCCTAGTAATGATGCCCCATCCACCTCCGGATCTTTTGATATCATCGACCACATTAAGAAGATAAAAATTCAAATCTCAGAGGAAGAATTTTACCAAACTCACCCAAATGCTTTTTCCAAAGTAGTGAAATTCATCAATTCCAAATCCAAAACTTCACCCAATACTTCTAAAGGTCTATTACCCACTCCCTCTCCTCATCTCACATAAAGTCTTGTGGTTATAGTCTCTTCATCTAATGAGAAAATTGAACCATTCTATGTAATGCTTCTCATAGCTGGCCACAAACTCAGTAATTGTGTTATTGACTCAGGAGCATCGAGACAATGTGATGCCTAAAAGTAGCTCATGCTTTGGGCCTGACTTTAACATGTACATTTGGTTCCTGCTATTCCATGGAAAGTAGAGAAGTACCATTGGTTGGAAGAATAAAAGATGCACAAGTGGTTTTTCGTTGCTTTTCAGAGAAAAGGGTCAAAGCCACTATTTTAGTAGTTGACATTCCTCCCTCATATGGTATGTTACTGAGTAGAAATTTTTGTAGAGAAGTGGGAGGTGAAATCAAATGGAATGGTCACACGCCTTAATCTCGATCAATGGAAAAATGAAAAATTTTGCTACCAGAAAGGTAGATTGAGTACATTGTACAAAAGACTGATGACCCAAAATCACAAATACTCTATGAAGATATAGGGCATGGTAACTATATGATTATGTTAGAAGATGAGGAAAAATTCCTAAGGAAGTGATTCATAATCCTAATGGAATTTGGACCTTGGAGTTTGATGGAAGTTTCTCTTCAGCTGGTTCTAGAGCTGGCATGGTGTTAATCTCTCAGAAGAGAAGATTCATCCATTTTCATTTAAGCTTTATTTTGAAAATACAAACAACACAGACTGAATATGAGGCTCTCATCCTCAGATTGAACGTGGAAAAAGAAATGGGAGTAAAGAATCTTTGTGCTCATGGTGATGTAGAGTTAATTGTGAAACAGGTCAGGGATATTTTCAAGTCAAAAATAAGAGATTGAAACATTATAGAAATCTTGTTTGGGATTCTATTGAATTTTTGATGCTTTTTCAATTGAAGTTGTCCCAAGAGAAAAGAATACTAGAGCTGATTCTCTGGCTGTCTCAGGATCTTTGTTGATTCCTCATCCATATTTTTCTCAAGAAAAATTTACCATTGAAATGATTCATAGGCCTAGTGTGTCGGATAATGCAAGCAACTGGAAAGTTTTCAATGATGATCAACACTTGCTCTCTTTCTTGGAGCTTAAGGATAACTTCAATCAATTATATTTTGAAGGAAGTGAGACTCTTCCTAGAGAATATGTGCCTTCTAATGAAGATGATATTAAGGAAGAAATGGATCAGGATGGCTATATCAAATTAAAAGGTAACAAGATACCCAAAGGGCTGGTGAGTTTAGAGGATTTGTTTGATAAGCATGATAGGTACATCAAATCTAAAGCTTCTCAAAGGGCTCATCAATCTGTTGAGTATGATAAGGTCAATATTGGAAGTAATGATGAACCCAAGATGGTGAATATTGGGAAATGTTGCACTCAAGAAGAAAAGAAGAAAGCAATGAATCTATTGAAAAGGTATGCCATTGACATCCTTGCTTATTCATATGATGATCTCAAATATTTTCATCAAAAGAGATGCAACACTATATTCCTTTAAAACTAGGGATTAAACCTTTCAAATAGAAGAAAAGACAATACAATCCCAAGATTTGATACAATTTATCAAGAGATTCAAAAATTACTCAAAGCAAAGATCATTTTCCTATACATCATTCAACATGGATTGCCAACATTGTGTAGTAAGAAGAAGAATGGTGAGATTCATATTTGTGTGGATTTTAGGAATTTAAATCAGGCCTCTCTAAAAGAAAACTACCCTCTCCCCATGATGGATCAAGTTTTGTAGGTTGTCATAGGCTCTGAGATGTTGTCCATGTTGGATGGATTCTCTGGATACAATCAGGTGGAAGTCAGTACCCCAGATCAGCACAAGACTACTTTTACTACTCCTTGGGGCACCTTTTCCTACAAGAGGATGCCATTTGGTCTTATCAATGTTGGTGCCACTTTCTAGAGGGAAATGGACTTAGCTTTTGGTAGTCTCAAGGAAAATGCATTGTTGTATACCTTGATGATTTGACTATTTTCTCCAAAACAAGGGCAGATCACTTTCAACATCTTGAAATAGTCCTTCAAAAATGTAGAGAACATGGAGTATCTCTTAATCCTAAGAAGTTTATCTTTTGTGTTACCAAAGGAAAGCTGTTGGGACATATTGTCTCCAAAGAAGGAATCAAGATAGATCTAGAAAGAGTTCAAGAAATTCAATGATTCCTCTTCCCACAAGCAAAAAGGGTGTTCACTCTTTCTTTGGTAAGATAAATTTCTTGAGGAGATTCATTCCAGATTTTGTAGAACTAACTATGAGCATTTCTCAAATGATGAAAGGGAAGAAAACCTTTGGTTGGAATCCTAAAGGAAAATAAGCTTTTGAAGGTATCAAGAAAGCTATTGCTAAAACTCCCATCCTAGCATGTCCTGATTTCAGCAAAGATTTCATTATCTATTGCTATGCTACTAAGAGTACCTTGGCTATGCTATACTAACTCAAAAAAATATGAGAATCATGAACTTCCAATTCCTTCATGAGCTATGTTCTAAAATATCATGAACTAAAGTATACTTTGATGGAGAAAACATGCTTTTGTAGTAGTCAAAGTTGTCAAGCAGTTTCATTTTTATATCCTTAATTCTCACTCTGTTGTATTTGTACCTGATACAACTATTAAGTCTATTCTTACACAACAAGAGTTTGGAACTAAGTGAGGAAATTGGGTGGAAAAGGTTTAGGAATATGACCTTGATATCAAGCCAACAAAGTTAGTTTGGGGTAAAGGGATTATGTGAACTTATTGCTGAAGGAGTTGATGAGGAATTGTCCATGAGAGAGGTTGATGTTCCTTTGTTCTCTTTCTTAGTTCAACAGATGAATGGTACACTGATATTGCACATTTTCTTACTTATGGAGAATTTCCATCTCACTTAAGTGCCAAGGAAAAAGAGCTATTAAGTTGAGATCTACACATAGTATGTGTTGTGGGAAAATGCTTTGTTTAAATGAGGCATTGATGGAAGATTCCTTAAATGTGTGGATAAAGAGAAATAGAGGAAGTTGTTTTGCAGCTTTTCATGATCAAGCCTATGGTGGGAATTTCTCTCTGCTATTACTTCTCACAAAATTCTTCATGTAGGGTACTATTAGCCGACATTGTTTCAGGATGCATCAAAATGGGTAGGAAAGTGTGAAGCTGTCAAACTTTTGTTGGAAGGCCAAAATTGGCTGCTTTACCACTCAAACCAGTAATCATTGAAGAACCTTTTCAATAGTGGGGATTGGATTTTATTGGAACTCTCAACCCACATTCCAGTGTTGGACACACTCATGTGTTGAATGCTACAAATTACTTCACAAAATGGGTAGAAGCTATTCAGTCAAAAGTACTACCTTGGAAATAGTGTGTAATTTTATCAAAGAGAATATCTTGGTAAGATTTGGAATACCAAATAAAATTGTAACTGATAATGCTTCTAATTTCTCTTCTCTCGAGTTGATGGATTTTACATGGGTATGGAATTTCCCTTGCTCATTCTTCAGATTATTACCCCCAAGGGAATGGACAAGTAGAATCAACCAACAAGAATTTAGTAGTCATCATCAAAGCTGGTAGATGAATCTCAAAGGAATTGGCATAAGAAGCTCTATGATGCCCTCTGGGAAGATAGGATTACACCTAAAAGAGCCATTGGGATGTCTCCATTTCAAGTAGTATATGGTGTTGAAGCTCAACTGCCAGTAATAGTTGAATTGCCAACCTTGCACTTGATGAAGGCTATTGAGGATTCTAGTTTCATCAATTCCTTGGACAAGAGGATCATGTATCTCCAGAAGTTGGATGAAGATAGAAAGTAGGTTTTGATAGAATCTTCACTCATCAACAGAAGGTGAAGGATTTGTTTGAAAAAAGAGCTAGACCTAGAGATTTTCAAGTGGGAGACATTGTTTTTCTAATATGGGACAAAAGGCATGAGCCTCGTGGAAGCCATGGTAAGTTTGATTCTCTTTGGCTTGGTCCTTTCAAGATAAGACACTTTGTTGGAGAGAATTATTTTTATTTGGATTACATGGATGGATCTTCTCTTCCACTTCCTTATAGTGGGAAGTATTTGAAGTTGTTTCAAGTCTAGGTGATTAGGTACAGTTCCTTTTGTATATTGTGTATAGTGTCTATTTTGGTCTTTCCCTTGTGTCCTTGTTCCTTTTCCCTTTTGTGTGTTGTCTTCTGTGTTGTTTTTCCTTTGACTCTATTTTCCCAATGGATAAGGCACTAGTCTACTTTCCTAGATTTTTCTTGTGGTTCTTGATCTTGCCTCATTCTTTTGTCCTAGTCAAGTCATCCCCAGAAAGAGCCAGTTGTTGTCACCCTAAAAATTCCCTCCTTTTTCAAAGAAAATTTCAAAATTTTGAGTCAGTGTCCTTTGGAAGGGTTCTGGTAAAGAGAGAAATTCAAAAAGTTAGAAAATTTCATTCTTTGGAGCCATTTTTAGTGTTTTGCGGCTAAGTCGGATATTTTTGTCCCATGTGTCCCAAGTGTTTTGGGCCTCGGTTCGTTGATTTTGCCACTTTCTCCACGCACTTACTCTTGCTTGTCGGTTAATTGGATATTTTCATCCTACATGTCCCAAGTACACTCGGGCCTCTTGTTTTCCGATTCACCACTTTTCCTGCATTACTCTACTCATTGGATTTTTTGGGTTTGTGCATCCTTGTGTAATGTCCCATGTCCCATGGACCATTTGTGCTCTCTGGACCCCTTTTTTCACATCATTTAAATCAGTCTCCTCATGCGTCCCCGTGTCCCAATGTCCCATGGAGTGTATGTGCTCTCTAGACCCATTTTCCACACTCCTCTTGGATCGGGTATTTCAAAGCTTTTGCACGTCCCTCGTGTCCTAATGTCCCATGGACCGTCTAGGCCATTTTTTCTACCTTTTTTCCACTTTTTGGATTTTTGAGTCGGTGTGAGGGCCATTTATTACACATTCATGATTTTATCTCTCCATTCATTCCAACTCATGGCTATTTAAAGAGAGGTAACCATTCATTCATTTTCACACTTGCTCGCTCATTTCCTCTCACTCGCGTTTGTGTAAATCAAGTCATTTCCTACATCTGTGCTTCTATATTTTCTCTTGCAGGGATTATTTTAGGATGTGATATACTCCATTAAAGGTTATCTTCTCTCTACCTCTGTCATGATGAAGATGCAATATCAAGGGCATGAACACCTCTCCTCATTGGAAACCTTTGTGCCTATGACATGGTGATAGTGAAGCTCGACATCTAGACCTTGATGATTTTTGGAGAAGACTTGGATGTGATAACCCTACTCCCATGCTCAAATGATAAAAAATAGTGGGATTACATTTGCAGGTGGTTTTCCTATCTCTATTCAGTGTGTTGATATTGTGCTCATTTCTTGTGGGGCTTGTTTCAATCCAGAATCCAAAGAAATTGTTAATGTACATGGTGAAGTAATTGTGTGACTAGATTCTGAAGCTATCTATTTTCCTATGCATCCCAATGGTGGAAGGTGCCAATACCCTCACCCTTTCTCAAGAAAAACACTATTTGACTAGGATAGTGAGAGATATAAGGCTAGGGTAGCTAAATCATGGTTGAAGAACCCTAAAAAGGGAGCATCAAACTTTTGAAATCATTGTTTAGGGTTGATTTCAACAAAGATATTTCAGACATCATCACCCTTCTGGCTAGAATCATGGGAATGCCCTCTACAAATGAGTTTCACTTTTGGATGTGTCCCTTTATCAACATCATTTGTGAGGGAAGCAAAATTTGAATTGGAGTGAGATTATTTGTGAAAACCTAATGAGCGCTGGTAAATGTTCACAGAACCCGAACATTCTACATGTCATCCTACCTTATGTACACCATTGCGGCATCAGGAAATGGCTTGGTCTCACTTTCATTGAAGATAAGAAAGATGCCCCCATATATGAATATTGCCCTTAGTTAACCCTCAAAGTCAAAATCATAATTTCAGGAGAGTTAATGACATGTTCACCATGTACATTGTGAGGCTCTTGGAAGGAAATATTGCTCGGAGATTTTCTGAGGAAGCAAAGACTTTGATATCTGACTATGGAAGCTTCTACACTCAATTTAGAAAATTCTCATATATCAGACTGGATGGTTTTGAAGGTCCACCTCTAAAGCTTCCTATGTTCTATAATGATAAAATGGCTCTTGTTGAGATTTGTAGGCAATTGGATAAGCTCCACAAACCTGTAGAGATAAGAAGATTATTGGCATTCATTTTCCTATCTCCCTAGGAAATTATACATGCAGACAACCCTGGATGCCCAGAACATTGATAGAACCATTGTTCCTCTCACTATCCATCACTTCAAACCCAAAACTTGCTTTGATATCAAAGGATACATTGCTAAGAATTTTAGGATGGTCTTCTATCACCTTGCTGACACTGAAGATTATTGGGCTGATTGCACAGATGATTTTGAGGCCAGGAGAAGGTACTTTGGTAGATTCTCTCTTCAACAAATCATAGACTTCAACGTCTATAAAGTACCTGATGGGATCTTAAGGATGATGATGAGGACTTGCAATCTATTGAGTATGAGAGGTCTATTAAACACACTCCTCTTAGAAACCATTGATTGGTTTGTAAAAGAGAGAGATGATTTGAAGGAAGTAATCAATCTGTTATTGTGAGAACCAAACTCTGGTTTGATAGGAAGATGCAAGTCTTTAGGATGAACAAAGCCAAGTCTTCTTCACATAGAAACTTCTTCTCCTAGGAAGGAAGAACCTATGCCCAATATTGAGGTTCATGAACAATCTACTCCATCCTCCTCAACAAAGGTATACCTGAAGAAAGGTAAAGCCATAAAACAAGAGCAGGTTGAAGAAGAAGTTCTTTTGGAGAAGCAGAGGTCCCTATAGGGTCAGAAAATATTGTTGTTTTGAGTGAGGATGATAATGAAGAGATGAAAGAAGAATAAGAAACCATTGTCATTACTACTAAGATAGAAAATGAAGGTCAAATGACTGAACCTCTAGGTTTGATGGATACTTATTCTAAGGATCTTTCGAAAATGTGCCAACTTCCCCACTGGAGACATCAATAGTGTAGACATTGAGTGTAATGAGTTCACTTGCACTTAGATCTATTGCTCCTTCTATCTCTTCCTCTTCCTTTTCTTGGGTTCAACCTTTCATTGATAATAAGAAAAGGAAGTCTTCTTCTCAAGTTTTAGTTCCCAATTTTGATGTTGTGGCCACCTTTCTCAGTACTACTCCTCCTCCTCGGAAAAGAAAGAAAAGACCACCTCAAGGATGGTGTCAGATTCATAAGGTCAATAGTTCATGGAGATTGCAAAGCCTAAGGTGGATAAGGAGGAGAAATATCTTTTGGTTTCTGATCTAGAGCTTACGAGAATCCACTTGGGGAGTCTACACATGAAAGTGAGGTTCATAACCTCAAAGAAACTATGACTAGAGTCATTGAATGAGTGGAGAAGGGCAAACAAACTATGGAGCAATTGGAAGAACATAACCAAGTTCTTTCAAATTTTATAAAATCCTATTAACAAAGGATAAGGTCTTGGATCCGACCCACTAGCTCTCTTCCACCTCCCATAGTTCTCAACAAAGATGAAGTCCAGACCATCAAAGATATTCATAAATATACTACCTATGGAAAGGCCATTAAAGCGTTGGTTGATGATATGATAGTGGCTGGATTGAACTTCATTGAAGAGGCCTTCAAGTCATATGAGAAGGTGTCAAGTTACAACTTAAATTCACCACAAAAATCAGTGGCTTGGAAAAATAACTAAATCTCTAGTGTGAATGTATTCAAGATCTTCATTCAATGAGCCAGACAGATGAGAAGATTTTATTGGAAAGAAAAGTATTTGATGAAGCCAAGAATAATCTATCAAAATCCTAGGTTTTCAGTATTGATTGGAAGATCAAGGTTTTGGAGGAAGCAGTGGGAGAATTGAAAAATATGTGGCAGAAAGGGGAAGCTTTCAAGATTTGTGTTTTGTCTTCCTTCAAGATATTCATTTTCAGATCTAGAATGAAGCCTCAGGTAATCAATTTTCTATTCAAGAGATCAAGGCTCAGTTCAACACTTTCATCAAGGAATATATTTTCAAAGAAGAGTCAATGTCTAAAGGAAAAATGAAAGATGTCTTCTCTCTCCAATTAACTATCACCGAGGAAAACAAAGAGTTTCTTGAAAATACAGAGTTTGAGAAGGATATGGAGAAGTGTCTTGGTATGTGGACTCATGCCACTTCCAACACTACCATCCCAAAGTGCATGGAGATAGTTGAAGCATTGAAAATATTTAGACATTGGATTCTTAAGACAGTTGGTCCCTCTAAACCTCCTTCAGATGTTTCTTCTCCTGAGTCCTAAGTCACTTATTTTATTTTGGGGTTTTAAAACCCATGATGTAATACTTGATTAAAGACATTCTATTAATGTATTTGTTTAGTAGTCTTTAATCTTTAGATTAAAATAAGTTGGAACCGAATGTAACTATCTTTGTAAGTTATTTAATAGGCTCTTCATGCCATTGTTAGGGGTTGGGACCTGATAATTTGAAATGTATTAGAATTGAAAGTAAATCAATACAGAATATTTTCCCTTATATCTCATTCTTATTCACTATCCTTTCTGTTCTCATTTGAAATTTATGAATCATCAATCTTTCATATTAAGAAACTTTTCATTCTTGTGATATGATTTCTATAACTTTGTGTATGTGGGAATAATATCTAATATTGCCAATGTGAATGATTCTATTTTGTGTTCCTTTTGCTAAGTATGTATAAGGTTATATTCTTCTATTTATATTACTAGAAATTATTATTGTTGTGTTCTTCCCTTTCAGTTTGTTTGTTCTTCCACTCTTAAGTATTGATAATCTATGTTAGTATGAAACATTTAAAAGTATCAGAAGTCCTCATAAATATTAAAGTTGTATATTTGTATATAAGCTTCACTATTTACTTTGAATAAAGGAACCTATCCCAAAGAGGAGGGTCTTGTTGTCCCCATTTGTTGATAACTATAAAGTAATATTTTAAAACCAACAATGCCTAACTATTGAAATTTTGAGGAGTTATTAGGTCTCCTTGATGCAAATCATGTGGCATAAATTTAAATTGAAAGTGTAGAGGAGTAATAGAATTCCAACTTTGTTAAATGATCCAAGATATTTAATAATAATATGCTTGATAAGACAAGGATTGATGCCACCAAGATTCCGAAAAAAGTTGAGTAGGGAATATGATGCGCCAAAATTAGCGGGAACTTGATAAGTCATAACTTAAGCTTTGGGTGTCTATTTGAGTCTGTTTGTGTTTTGAAACCATATGTTTCAATGAGACAATCACAATGGAAACCAGCCCTACAAATTGGGGCAAGATTTAAGCACGTTTTTGGGCCCTAAATTTGCCATTTTGAGGCCAAAATTAGAATTTAAGTTATAGTTTAGTTTTTTCCTATTTTTGGGCATTAGTTATTTTTGGTCTATTAGTTTCATTATGAGTTAGAAAGTTTTAAATTCCTCTAATTTAGGGATGTATAAGATGCGTGGCAATTTTGGTTTCGTACGCATAAGCATGTGAACTTACTAAGAATAGCGAGGTTCTAGTAAAGCTGCTAAAAATAGTAATTTACGCCACCTAGAGTAGATTTAGTCGAGTTAGTTAGAGTTTACTTGTCAACTCAAGTTGGGAAATTGTAATTCATTATTAAAGAACACGAGAAGGAGATCTATTCTCTTTTGAGTTCATATTATATGTAGTAAATTAAGTTTGGTTAGAATTTGGCTACATTAAACTATTTTGTAGAGGAAATTGTAAACATCATCAAAATGTTGAAAAATTCACTGGGGAAGGAATATTGATATCATTATAGTGATTGGATGTTCAATTTCATCAAAATGATCCTATCTACAAAGGTACACATTCATTGGGGAGATTTCATTGGTGATTTCATCCATGATTAGATGCTCAAGTTTATAGCTCAAATTGAGGAAGGGTCCACAAGCGAGAATGGGGTTCTATATGACTTCCTATCTAGTGTACAATATTTCTTGACATAGGACCTTCCATGGATTCAACATAAAAAGAGACTTTGGAAACTATATATTTTATGATGTGTACCCCCAAATGAACATGAGAAATTACATTATCTATTTAAGGGTGGTGGATCATACTTTCATTGCTCCCACCAAATGCCTATTTCAGCTTGAGTAAGAAAACAATAGAATATCTACACAAGAAAACATGTAATCACTAGGTATGGATGCTACTTAATCCAATACTAAACATTTACCTATATCGGGATAAGTGGCTTCCATTATGTTCCTTACATGTTACTAAGATACCTAGATGAGATATGGGAACACTTGTAAGTGTTAAGATAGGTAGTGGTGATGCATTAGTTGATTCCAAGAATGTACAAAACAAAAATCAAGTTCCTGAGCAATATTATAAGGTATAATTGTCCCACCTTGATTAAGGATAGACTCTTGAAAGAAGATATGGGTATATTTACATTTAAAATATTATCTCCTATGCCACATTATGATATTACATGGATACTCCCAAGATCCTTGGGAAATTCATATAAAGATGAGCCTTATTATTATGATTATTGGATGGATAGTAGGGAGTAGGATGAGGTTAGGTTAAGAGGTTACTCAAGAACAAACCTCATCTAGGTGGTGGACTATGAACTTGTTTTTGTTCCTAAGGAGTTGATAGATGAGATGAACCTACCTGAGAAAATATTATGTTGATGATAAAATGACATCTCATCCAATCCCAAGTGTAAACTAGGAAAGGATATAAAACACTTCATTACATGACTTAAATTACCATGTTATAAAGAAGAAATTCATTTGGTTAAGCAAGAAAGGGATTGAATTGACCTACAAAACACAACAAGGTTTAGGAAGAAAACTTCAAGAGTAGACCCCTTGAAAATAAATTCTTGAAAAGTATTAACCAAGAGACCTAAATAAGGGGTTATTGATGAATTTAGAGAAAAAACAAGTAAAAAAGGGACTCTATGTTAGAGTTCAGACATATAGGAGAGAAAATGTTGGAGAAAACCATGTAGGATGCCCTGTCATTACAGCCAAATCTCTCCAAGTACTATGAAATCCTTCATCAAGGAAAATGTAATATGTGGATAAGGAAACCACTCTAGTTAATGTGTCATCCACTTCCTCTAAAGGATAATCTAGTAGTGGAAAGAGAATACGAGGAATAATTTCCTCAATAAATCCAAGGTAGGATCCAACATTGGATACTATCATTGAGGAGGAGGAGCCTATGACCCCTAATTTTATGAGGACCAAAAAGACAAATGTGGCACCACCTATAGCAGGCACTACAACAAATTTAATATTTCAAGGGATAACTCCAATGTTCCAAACACATGATGAATCCTTTTAAACTATAGAGCAAAGTACTCACTACCCATCCTCCTATGAAACATGAGGCACTCTCTAGTGTTTCTACAATAGAGATCCATTTCATTGTTTCTACATAAGAAATTCAGGACAAAAATCCCAAGGATAGGAGTGAATTATATTACAAGAACCATTTTTGAGAAAACATATAATTAATTGATACATGGGCTAGACTAAGATGTTTGCAGCTGACCTCCCCAATGAAACCACAAATGATTTATAAGTTAGGGAGAAGGAGGGAGGTCAAATATTACAAGAAGAACCTTCCAAAGAAAAAGGTGATTCCAAAGTAAAAGGTGAAGGTGGTGAGGTGAAGAAAAATGTTGAAGGAGTTACTTATTAAACAAGCCGGAGTAAACTTAGGTTACAGAGGTCTAACCCTTTGAGATTGAACTATCAAGTATTATTGAACCCACTTAGCCAATTTTGAAGAGTATGAAGAAGATATTTGTAGCTCATGAAGTTTTAGGACATGAATTGCGACTTAAAGAGTAGCCACAAGTTGAGATAACAAAGGATCATTCTCCATCTAGAGAAGAAGAGGTTTAGGACACAACAAAAAATACTGATACAAACACTCAACCATCTTCAACTATGACTAAGGAAGAGGTGAACAATGTGGGGAAAGAGTGAATAAGAGTTAGATAACATTTTTTTAGCCTTCTCATCAGAAATTAAAACCTATTTAAGGTTATAGTATTTCTCTCATTACACCCCATGGATAGATGATAGTGCCTACTATTCCTTGGCTACATAAAAAGGATAAGGAAACACTCAAGATGAAGGATGGTTGGGATAATCCCTCCCAAGTAAGAAAAAAGTGAAGGTGTAAGTGGAATAAGTTTACCTTAATAGAATCATCTCTTTGAAGCCATCTAGGCCACCAAAGAATAGAATAATTATATTAAGGATAATGGTGGGGGCTCAAATAGAAAGGTTTATGGAGGTAGCCACCCCGCATGAAATGTATGTTTTAAGTGATGAACATTCCTACATATAATTATCAAGTCACTAAAAACCCACATGGAAATCCAACCACTGAGGTCCTAAATCACGAGGTTACCATGGCGGTGGGTGGTCTATTTTAGAAAATGGACAAGGGTAAGGAGACCAAAAGTAGTTGAAAGAAAAGGTTGATATTTTATCAACCTATGAGAAAAAGTTGGCACAATATCCCCTCGGAAGTAAGGAAACAACAACATCCTTCACTGCATAAATGGTAAGAAGTGTTTATGATTTTAGGTGTATGGGAGAAGCTACCAAAAAGTGAGAGGAGTTAATAAGAAAGGGAAGCAAGGTCATTAAATATATTATTGATTACTACAATCTAGTGTCTAAGAAAATAGAAACAAGTAAGATATTAATTGATAAATATTTGATAGAGATAGAATATTAGGATGGATTGTTTCCAAATCTTGAAGCCATCACAGGTTTTGAGGATGAATTGGTGGAAAAGGAAGGGATAGTTCCCTCATATTGTAGGGGAAAACAATATTAGTACAAAAGGGATTGAAAATTTAGGATTGAAACCTTAGAGGGCTGCATAAAAAACTCCAACACATGAGGGAAAATAGGGAAGTATGTAAATGATATTGATTCAAAACTTGAAATATTACTTCCCTTGAAAGATAGATACACCTCATGATCTATAGACAAAGATAATATGATAGAAATTGTAAATTGAGCAACAGGGGCAGAAGCCTGATTAACTTTATTAAACTCAATCAACCAAGTCTGATAGTGTAGACTACAATATTTATACATATTAGATAGCCTGGATACAAACAAATGAGAAGTTACAATAATGCAAAAATATATAATAGCTTCCAATATTACATCTAGGAAGCATATAACTATTATAACAATCATAACAATTATACCCGTGAAGAAATAAAACAAATATGGTTAATAAAACCAAATAAAAAACAATATTTAATTAATAACATTAATTAAATAATTAATTATATAATGCATAATTAATTAACCTAAAATTTTCCCCCTTAATTGTGCATTGTCTCAAGGGATGAGGAGAGGAACTCTCTAAACAACTCAAACTTGTCACATGCAAGTGACTTTGTGAAGATATTTGCTCGTTGTTCAGCTGTTGGAAAAAATTGAAGCTGGATGTTGTGCTTCGACACATGCTCACATATGAAGTGAACCTTTACCTCAATGTGCTTTGTTCTTTCATGAAACATTGGATTGTGAACAAGCTTGACAACACCTTCATTGTCAACATACATGGTATTCGGTTTATCTTGTGGTATTCCAAGTCCTTCTAGTATGTGACGCACCCAAATCGCTTCCTGGGCGAAACTTCTACTATAGAAAGATACTTGAATTCTATGGAAGAAAGAGAAAGAAAGTGGTGTTTCTTTCTTCCCCATGATATTGGTTCAGATCCCATAAAAATACAAATCTTGAAGTGGATTTTTTATCATCAATATTACTGCATGATCTAAATCGAATATCCAGGTCAAGAAGAAGTTTTCATTCTTCTTGTATTCTAGAACCAAGATCCATTTGATCCTTTCGGATATCTTAAGATGTGCCTTGTTTATTTCAATGAAAAAATTTGGGTTCTTACATGAACCTAGATAGATAGCTTCTTCTGCAAAGTGATATCTAGTCTAGTGTAGGTCAGGTAAATGAGACTCCCAATCAACTTTCGATAGAGAGTGGCACTTACCCCAAGAGATGGATCTAAACGAGATAACTACAATCTATTATCCATAGGTGTAAGAAATTGGTGTGCAATCCATCATCCTGAATTACGGAGCCTTGTCTTGGTATATTTCATCCGAGAAACAAAAATGTGATTCTCTTTCTGCCATACTTCCAATCAAAGACAATAATGCATCGGCCCAATATCGGTCATGTTGAACGATCGATTAAGATATTTCTTCGTTGCATCGATCATCATCTTTGAAGCGCCAATGATGAATAGATCATCGACATAGACAAAAACAATCACAATCTCCCCCCTTGATTTTTGAGGTAAATATTGGGATCGTATTTCTAAAAATCCATGTTGTACGATATACTCATCAATTTTGATGTACCATACAGGGTGCCTATTTGAGGCCATCCAAAGATTTCTGAGTCTACATACCTTTTCTTCTTGATCAGGTGCTACATATCCCTTAGGTTGAGTCATGTAGACTTCTTCTTGTAAATATCCATTTAGGAAGGCACTTTTTACATCCATCTGATGGAATTTCCAACCAAACTATGTAGCTAGAGCAAAGATCATCTTGATCGTCTTGATCTTAGCTATGGGAGAAAATGTATCCTCGTAGTCAATGCCTTATTTTTGTGCATACCCCTTTGCTACAAGTATTTCTTTGTACTTTTCCATTGTCCCATCTGCTTTGTACTTTGTTTTGAATATCCATCTACATCCAATGGGTTTCTTCCCTAATGGAATATCGACAAGCTACCAAGTGTTATTTTTCATTCTCGATTGATATTCGAGTCCATTTTTCATTATTCTATATCTATTCTAACAAGAATTGATGAAAAAAGTTGAATGATAACTATTTTAGGTGAAAATAATATAAAGAAATGTAATTTAGTTATGTTTATTAGGGAGATACATGCTATTTCTAATGGAAAATAATGTGTGCAAACGTTTCTCTTCAAATAGTATTTATTTTACATACACTTTCTTTAATTTTAGAGTAGCGGTAAAAAGAATTATGGATATATTCTAAAAGAATTCATACATTTAACTCATGAGAATGGTGGATATTTGAGTTGTTAACAACATCCTAGTGAACATGTTGATTTTTAAGTGTCAAAAGGAGGTGTGCAAGCAAGGAATTGTACTTTATTTTTACATGATGTAATTTTACACTAGGTGAAAATTTTAAACAATAGTTAAAATGTGTACCATGGGTATGTTTCTTCATGAAGAGGGAGGCTTTGAGAGGTGTGAGTTGAAAACATCAACCTAGCATGAGATGATGTCACTTAAGTGATGAAAGAATTCATCCTCTTTGGGATCACAAACCTTTTCAACCATTGAAAATTTTAACCCAATGAAAAGGTAAAATTAGGCTCTCAAGGTGTGCTAATAAGGTACTGGGTCATGAAAATGGGGACACGATTTCATGTGAGGTGTTAAACTCCACATAATCATGAAAGATGTTAATTAAGTGGAAAAAACTCAACTCCCACTTCTTCTCACCAATGGGTCACATGTTTTTGCACCCTATTCAAGTTTTTACAAATTTCAAATGTGAAAATTGCATCCAAGGTTTGAAAGTGTGACTTGGAAACTTATAGTAAGCCTTCCTTCATAAACAACTCCCAAAAATAGACCCCATAGAGTGAGTCTTTGGCCCCAAAGATTCGTTGAGAGTTTCATGGAAAAAATTTATATTAATTTTACTAAAAATATCGATACAATCAATGGTACCTTCATCGAGATCTAATTATTCCTAGTATTCAAAATTTACCCCACTTTGTTTATTGTGTTCGAGCTTGTCTTATTTGGAAGGTCAAATTGCCACTTGAGAATTTTTTTTAATTTTTTCTAACTTATCACATGGACCATGTATAGGGTTTAATTAAATTCAATTTTATTATTTCATCAAGTCCCAAATCTCTTTGGAACTTCTATAATGATCAAATTTCAATCTCCACTAGGTTCCGAGATCTTCACTTGTATACGGGCTAATATCTCAAACCCTAACAATAGAATCTCCCAAAATTTGTACAATGTGAAGTAAAAAAAAAAATTGTACCCGAGGCTCCTTAACCATCCAAAAACATCTCACTATCTTTTACACTCCTTTCATTTCCCTACACAGTGTTATAAGAAACCCAATGTTTCTCAACTTGTTTCTAAATTTATCTCACCTTTTATATATTCCCTAAAATTCCTCTATTGATGTAATAGATCAATCATAATTTAATTAAATTCATTAGATCTCCTTGATTCATCTCCAAAATATGTTCATTAAGCGCCAAAGTCCTAAAAATAAGCCTTTTTCATCTTCTAGAGGAGCAGTTCATTCAAAGTAGATCATAATGAACCCATAAATTTCTTCCCACCAACTTATGTGAACATGAAAAACACTTTAAAAATACATTTATCACATCCCTCTTTGCCATGATGGGGTTTACATGGTCACAAAATGGTTGGAGGGAAGGCTTACATTACCGGTTCTAGGATTTTGAGTGTGAGCCTAGTTGTCATGGAAAAAAAATTAAATTTTCATGTTATAGATTTACATGAAAACACATGGATATAGCTTATAGACATGTTTTGGTTTAAAAAATTGAGGACAAAGAAAGTATGAACCAAAAAATGTCAAGACACTTAGAAGAGAAATTCCTTATCCATTAGGCATTAGAAGTCAATGTAAAATAAAGATGGATACCACAAAGCCTCATTTCTTGAACACATCACATGAGAAAAAACACACAAAAGAAACAAAAACACACAATGAAAGGGAAGCACACAAACCTATATTCACATATGTTATATGCGGGGACAACCCACTATTAATTTTTGTATAGTTTAAGATATTGCCCATTATGAGGCAATTCCAAGTGAGTGTCATCCAGATAAGATAATTGGAAATTATTCTCTCCACTTGTCTCTCAAATCTAAAATGGTCAAGCCATATTGAATCACCTTTTCTATGGTTTATTTTTGGTTCTCTCCTTTTATCCCATAGTAGGACAAGATCAAAAATCTGAAAATCCCTCTTCTTCACCTTCTTATCAAATATTTTCTTTACTTTCAATTGATGGGGCTTTATCCGATTACAAAATTAATTTTTCAAGTGAGTCTTGGAACTCACCATATTCCATTGATTTCATAAGTTACAATGCTGGTAATTCTATAATGATTGGAACTTTTACATTTTTCCCATATAGGATATAGAATGGGGACATACCAATAGCCTTTTTCAGAGTGATCTGATCATCCCATCTATGCATCATATAGTTTGTTGTGAAAATTTATCTAATTCGATCTATGAGATTTCAGAAAATTGTCACAAGATTCTTGTTGCTTGAATCAAATTGGCCTTTCCCATAGGGGTAATAGTAAAATGAATTTGTTAAGGATATTTTGTATCCATAAAAAAATTAGTTAATTCCGAGAAGAGAAATATATGGAATTATCAACAACTATCTTTTTTGTGGAATGCCAAAATGGATAATAATATTCTCCTTGATGAAGTTACATACCATCTCTAAATATATTACTTGAGTGGTATGACCTCTCCCCTGATTCTTGAATTAATTCATTTCTATGAGCATGAAGGTATGAGCTAGAATAGAATGAGGATTAAGATTACCAATGAAGTTTAGAACCCATTATTGGAAATGCTCTTCAATCACCACCAGTCGAGTGGGAGTATAGTGATATTTGGTCGTCCCAAAAAGTGTTAACAAGGCTCACACTTAAATACCCATTTTGATAATATTGAAAGAGAGTATGACAATAATACCTCCCTCAAAGGATCTTGTGTACAATGACTATGACAGAGAAATTTCCACCACACGCTTGATCATAAAAGGATTCTAGCAATTTTTGTGTTGCTCTTTTCAACACACCATAAGAAGAATCCATCGAGGGATCTCTTATACAACACATGGCTCAAAATCACATACCTTGCAACTTTAAGCTGAGGGTTGTTATTTCCTTATAATCCATCTATTTTGGACAGCCTACATAAGTGAGGAAGTAAGTAATATCATTGTACCACTCATTTGTAGTATTCACAAAGAGTACCTTGGGAAATTCTTTATCCATCCGTAGTAGTGGAATTATTTATCTTCATAGTGAGTCATGAGAGACTCATCTTCGGCTATCAACCTTTATAATCAATTGCCTCAATCCAAATTAGAGGGCCTTACTTCAAGGTCATACTCTTGAATTTTATATACCTAGTTACCTCTTTTTTCTCTGAGGTCTTGGTGAGTCTAGATAAACTTTATAGATGATCCTAGAACCATCACAAAGGTGTGAGAGTTGAGGATGTAGAGTCTGAAATTTTTCATCACCTTAACAACATCAAAACCATGATTTTCTATGGTAGAGTATCTGAGCTCATGATTCTTCAATGGGAAGCTCATGAAGGAAATAGGAGACTCAATCCCTTCTTCATTCTTGTGAACTATAATAGCCTAAATAGTGTGGTCACTTACACATAGCAATACACAATGAAATCTTTATTAATATCGGGACATACTAGGGTTAGGTTTTTGTTATGGCCTTCTTGATGTTATCAAAATATTATTTTCCTTACTTAATCCACGTCAAGCTCTCTCGAGGTTTCATAATTTTTATAATATTTTGAGTCAAATTAGAAAAATATAGAATGAAGTGGCGAAGGAAGTTGACCTTGCAAAAGAAGGAATGAACTCACTTCTTACATATGGGAAAGGAGAGTTTATGAATGGATTCCACTCTTTTTGGATTAATCTCTTTTCCTTATTTTTTTATTAGAGGTAAAAAAGGGTTGAGGGGACCCTACCCCATACAAAATGTTACCAGTTCCTTACAAAAAGGCCAAGGGATATACCATTGAAGCCCAACCACAAACCCAAAACAACACAAGACCAACAACAAAGAGATACAAACATAAAGGAAAGTATCCAAACAAAAAATAAACAAAGCAATAACTAATAGTAGCAGTACCAAGAAACTAACAATAAAACAACTTAGAACTAATAGCAAAGAAACCAATATCCCATTTTCTTTGTCACTCTTTTATCAGGTCCCCCACTGAGTTCATACAGTCATTCCATTCTTTGACAAGGGAATCAATGGTAGCTTTCCAATGCTTATAGTTTGGCTCAAGGATCTCCACTTTGGGGCCTTTTCCTTATTTTCTCTTTCCTTAGCTAGTTCCATGGAATGAATCATCTTAGCTAAAAGCTTGAGATGGTGGATGGTGCTCTTAACATTGAGGAGATGGACATCATGAATCTAGAACACAACTTCTTTCATCTTCAGCATATCCTTGGCCATCTCTAGAATTCTCTCATTGGCATTCTTGAGCTGTTCACTAAGGACCAAAGAAGATAAATTTTCCACTTTATCAGTCAGATCCTTGGATCCATGATATTTCCTTATTTATTCATAATGTGTTTGAGGATGTTTCCTTTAGTAACTCAAAATATTTCCTTCTTCGAGTTCAATGATATGCCATGTTATAAAAACTTAGCAAGACTTGTTTGAGGTGTATCAAATGTTCTCTCCTCATCTTAGAGAAGACTATGAGATCATCAAGATAAATGACAATACATTTTTTCTTACAATCCTCAAAAATCCATGTCCATTTATCTTTGAGAAGACTACCGATCTTGTCTTCTACCACATCAGCTTCTAGTTTGAGGGGATCACCTTCACCCACACATGGGGAAACCACATCTTATTTTTGTCGGCGTCACTTACCAATACAAGGTAAGCAACAAAAAGGGGAAAAATGTAGACGCCAAAATTGGGTCACACTCCCCTTGGTCCTTTGTCAAATAACCAGTCAATCATACTCATCTAACCATGGCCCCTTCCACCCCACATCACCATTAAATTAATTAATTTAATTAAATTAATATATATCCCCACAATATTTAATATATAATTACCCTAATTTATACCCAACCACCTCACTTAGCCACCTCACCTAGACACCTCATCTAGCAACCTCACCCTAGACCTATTCTTGGCATGTTTTCATAGCTAACTAAGACCTAATATTACTTTCCTTAATAAGCTAAGATTTGGTCCAAACCTAAAATAAATGCCTAAAATCTTTCTAACCACCTTCTCACTCATAAAAACGTAATGTCTTTCCAAATTTGTGGATCAAGGAACGAACTTGAGCTAAAAGAGGAGAGATGCGCCAATTTTGGTAAACCTAGGGAATCCCTCCTTAATTGATGTTGTTACCCTAACCGACACCGATCAACTTGGAACTATCATCGGTTACCATTTATTCACCTAAACAACCTAGTTTTTGGGTTGGCACATTCTGAGAGGAAAGAAAGGAGATCGAGTTGCATGAAAGAAAAACCAACATCCTTTCATGTATCTAGACATCTAGAGCCATCACCAGGACATATTTTGGAGGCATTGCACTCACAGAATCATTCTGGGAGCCACTACTATGATATCCAACACCATTCTTCTGATCAACAACCACCTCCATTCAGCCATCTAAATCTACATCATAGTAAGTATACTTTCTACCAGCATAGTCTATTTCAATATATAGGTTTTTGTTACTTCTGTTATCAGTTCATACCTTGCATGTCCATTTTCCACCTCTTACCCACTGGTAGACTTAGCTATTATTCTACCCACACCACCAAATCACCCATTCTCTCTTGTTACCCACCTCTAAGCATACCTGAGACCTTTACCTATCTCCCTCTCTACCCTTCCATCTCTCGCTTAGCTCTAACTCAATCCCCCAACCAGATTTCATTGAGCTCTTTTTTCCCCAACCATACTAACGTATGATACCGAACCATTGTCGGCTATACCCAATGACATCAGTCCCTATGTTTTATACATTTTCCAATAACAAAACATAACCTTTACCGAGTTACCTAAAAACCCAAAACTTTACCATCGTCGGTCTACCTAAACGTCGTCATTACACCCGATGACATTGGTTTATGTGTTTTATACCTTGAAAAGAACAAACCCAAAAATTATCTCTCCATTTGACCTAAACAACCTAGAATCTGACCTAACAAATTCCAAAGACCAAGCCAACTACCTACCTTCTGATCTATCCGTAGTCTAGCCTGTTATGTTAAGATTTTCTTATTGTACTTGAATGAGATACATAAATCATATCAACTACAATAGGAATTTTTTCTTTCTCACATTAACTTGTTTTAAATAGTGGATTGAAAACCATCTAGGAAGTATCAAACTTCCCGAACTAGCATACACTAGGCAGTCCATTGTCATATATCATTTAACTATCTTTTGTGGTCTTGTTTTCTATTACAAGTAGTTCCTCCTAGCCAAAAGGAAGATCTCACATTTAGCTTTGTGGATCAAGAAGTCAGAACGTGTGAAAAAACCATCAACTGACTAGCATTTAATAGGTATTTCTCCTTGGCCTTTACCCTTATTTGTTTCATCACTTCAAAAATGTAAAGAAAATGGTGAAATTTTTTGGCATGCCTGGTGGGACCCATCAAGGGTTATTTTTCATTTATTCATTCTTAGGTGAAAGTTGTGTGTTTGTTTCCTTCAAAAATCTTCCTCATTAATTTTCTTCTTTGGAATCATTCTCCTTCTTTCTATTGTCTAAAAATAATCATATTTTTGGTGCTTTAAAAATAACACATCTTCCTTTCTTTTGCATTGCATTAGTGAAAGAGCATCCCTCTTCTGTTCATCACTTGCTACATCAAACATCACACTTTGATTTGGGTTTAAAACACTTGCATTACATTTTGATTTGTTGCATTATTATCTCACATTAAAACTGAGGGAAACCTATATGCTGGAAGTCATGCCCAGTTGATGGTTGACACAAAGAATCGTAGAAAGCACATTTTTCTCTCTCTCTGTGTCTTACCAAACTTACACAAAATAAAAATATACACATCTTTCTTAAACAACATCTTACCTGGGAACATCTCGTTAGTGATCACACGATTTGATTGGCGGGTATTCCTAACTCATTTCCTCTGTCCAAGAATTATCTTAGAGGAAAGCCCGCCCCCTCCATAACATACTTGAAGCCTCTCCTTTTAGATATCTTTCTTTGTAGGACACCTTCCTAACCAAAAAAATATTGTTCTAAATACACATATTCGAGTTCTTAAATAGCATAAGATAAACAAACATAAGAAAATAACTGTTAGGATTGTGCTTTTTCTTAGCATTCTTCTTGACTTGTGTTTTGAGGTGTGAGACTACGACTCTCCATTTTTCTTCTTCCTTGCACACTCCACCATCATAGTTGGAGTATTTTGACTTTTTCTAAGTGTGTCAGGGCCCCATCTCCTCATTATTAGGTTTATGAGTTTGATTCTTCACTTAATTTAATTCACAAAACACATTTTCTTCATTTCTTTATAATTTCACAGTCATCGACATTGGTCCAGTGATCGTCCGTTGCGGTTCACATTTAACGTAAATCGGTTAAACCCTAACTAGTGTTGGCTTCTGGATTTCTAGTTACTTTACCTAGAATATCCTTCATCATTGTTTTTGTTCTATTTATGGCCCTCAGGACATCATCATATTTCTCCTCTATCGATACCTACTGTCATACCCAATTTTCTCAGTACACATCCAACATTCTTGTTTCATTCTTTGAGATTGGTTTCTTTCATACGGTGGTTTGAAAACCATCATCCGTGTAATTGGTTTTAGAAACCGTCATTAGTTTCCTCCCTCACAAGTCGTCACGATCATCATTTTCCCTCAACAATCACGGTAAACGTAGGTTAGTAGTGTTTGATTTTCAAAATCTAGACATTGACTAGATTCACCTCCCAAACCTCACTATTCTATGTTTCTATTTTTTTGTGTCATCTATAGAATATAGTTTTACCAGGTCAGCACTTGTTCACATGGTGCTGACTCAGAGCTATACTAATGCCCTCATCTTCCATGCTAGTCATCAACTACTCCCACCTAGTCCCTCACTGCCTTATATCCTATCACCCATGGATCCAACCTTACCTACCACCATTGTTGTAGGTGACGAAGAGTTTTCATGAATCCTTGATCAAAATCCCGTGGCCTTATAGTTCTACCTTTCCCACTCTTCTACCCAAGACTCCTCAGGTTAGTTGATATATGGCATTCTTGTATCCATCGCTCATGCCCTTATTCCTACTACTACATTAACCACTAATAATACAGTGTTGCCCTCACCTACTTCACCCTCGGTAGTTTTGCATCTAGGCCCCATACCCACCATGACCATTATGTTTGCAGTTTCACTCATGCCTATCATATATGTTGTCCCCTCATCGACCACCAAGACCATAACACAGTCTGTACCCATTGTCTCATAAATACCCATTGCAACACATCCACCCATGGTGTCAGTGACCCCTAATCCATTCTAGAATCTTGTCCTCTCCATCCCATGTAAAACTTGCCCCTAATCGCTATAAGAGTCACGATGACCATCCCACCTACATACACCTACTATCAACAACCCCTATCTCATCTATCACCCATTTTGGATATGCACCTTCTATGTCGATTCCCTATTCTAAACCTCCCTATAAGATTAGATATTCACCCCCTTATGCCACAGAGAGTTGTCCCTCCATCACAACATACTAATGACCTCCTCAAGTTGATGATGGAAAAGAGGTGAAGACACTAGAAGCATTGGTTTCCGGTTCACACAATTCTCTCACCTATGATGATATATGTAATGAGATCTTATTCACCCATCCATTCCTATTCCACCATACCCCATACATTAGGAAATGTAAAATTTCAACCGCTTCAATAGCAAAGAGGATCCATAACAACATTTTCGGTCCTTTAAACATGGGTGTTACCTGATTTCCCATGATGATGCTTTACTTTTGAGAACTTTCCCAATGTCCTTGATCGTGGACCTACACTAGATTGGTATAGTGGGCTACTAATACACTCCATCTACTCATTCAATCAAATAGCATAAGCCATCTTAGATCACTTCTCTATTAACATTGTCAAGAAGGTTACCATGATTGATCTTTATTCCATGCGATAATACGACGATGAGTCTATCGCTGACTTTGTCACTCGTTGGCGCAACCTAATCAATCAACTCACATTTCAACTACCTCAAACTAAACTCATAGAGTTGTTTACTTGGGCCTACGCAAGACACATCTCACCAACCCTACAGGTGTAGACCTTCCATACTTTTGACGAGGCATTCACATGGCATGGAACAAAAATTGAAAATTTGTGTTATCTAAGAAAAGAAGATTCAACTTTGTAACAAGAACATCACGTTCAAGTCAAATGATGCTTCTTCATCTTGGAAACCCCAAAAAACTATTCAAAACCCAAAGGGTCTACCAATGCCATAGTTCTTAAGGCCGGTCCCCTCATTTATCAAACCCAACTAAACCCCCTTCTAATCTCTCTCTATAAGATCTTTCCAGTTCGAGACGGGAACAATGAAAGTACACTTCCATAGGAGAATCTTATTCTTCTATGTTGGAAAAGCTTGTGAAGGTTGGTGCCATTACCCTTCCACCTATAAAACAACATACTGGTTTTGACCCTGAGTGACCCATGCCCTCATGGTATAAGGAACATGACTTTTGCAACTATCATTATGTCAAAGGTCATAGCGATAATAATTGCATCACCTTCAAGAATATTTCCAAGAAATGTTAGACAATGGAGATCTAGTCTTGGATAGCCCGAATGCACCCACTAACCAAAACCTACATATCTTCAATAAGCCATTCCCTAATCATGCCCCATCTTCCAACCAAGCTATTGATACCTCAAACAATGATAACAATGTCTATGAGGTCCACACTATTTTCAATGACATACCGGTTGCTTCCCAACCACCTCATGTTCCTTCCATAGATGAAATCTTAGTTTGAGCTCCTACCACGCATAAAAGAACCAATTTTATCTACTCCCCCACCCACAAAGACACCCCCTTCATTTTCTTCTCCACCCATGGAAGAGCCTATAATTAGCACGCGCCTTTGACCCTCAAATTTCGAGCGGTTGTTAGTGGCACCTCTCCTACTCATGGAAGATGTCGGTCCACTACCTACACCAACACAAGGAGAGTCCACTTTGGCTGGCCCATCCTCTCCTCTACCCATGGAGGATACTATATAAGTACCAATGTACTGTAGATGACCATTCACCATCAAACCTTCAAGATCCGTTGATCATCTTTGCTCTCTTACCCATAGAGTCTGAGGCTAACCATTTCCTTATATCTCAAACACATTTTATGAGGATTGCCACTGATCCATGTTGACCCCACCATGTTGGACTATTCTGTTGGTGATCATAGACTAGCCAATAGAGCCTTACTTTGGGGACACCTTCTACTTCCTATTTCAACACAAATGCAGTTGTCCCCTATTGACACCTCCACTATCTATCCAAAAGTGTTTTAGGAAACCAAACCAAACACAATCACAACTATTGCAACACCTTCCACGACACCACCCTTGGCCCAACTCACACCTCTTCCCATAACCCAACATACACCTACACCCAAACACCTACCCTTACCTATATCGCCACCCTTACCTAAACCTATCACTACCTTAGGGGTCATACCAACAACTAGCCTTACTCACCCACCCATCAAATTAGATTTAGCTACATCTTCCAAAACTAATACCAAACTTAAACTAGCCCCTAAAATGAGGATCCAATCTCCTAAATCTCATACCCCAACCTCACCTACCATGCCCTTATCACCTTCACCCCTTCCATCCATCCTAGGACCTCACCCCTCGACCCTGGCCAAGCAACCCCCATCCACCAGTAAACCAAGAACACAACAACCCATTTCCCCATCACAGACCTCTAATATACCCAATGACCACACAACCTCTACCTCTCCTATAACCTTCTTACCACCCATACCTCCAATACCGTCAATAAATTCTTCACTACCCATGACACTTCCTTCTCTTTCACTCATGCCACCTCCTACCCAACCCACACCACCTACCTCCACAGCACCTCGGTTACCCCCATGGGTAACCCACCCTCTTCCACCATCTGCTTTTCCCTCCACATCTCATACACCCATATCTCCTTTTCCCAAAAATACGTAACCTAAAGCTAAAAATATGCTACCCTCCAATAAGGTAGTTAAACCAACCAAACCTTCCATTGTTAGTTCATCTACCATGCCCCTACCCAAGCAGATATGACCAACACCTAAGACCACACCACATACCAAACTAGTAGCCCAACCTACTCCCCCTATTGTAAAACCTCTTCCTCCATAATAACCATACCTGTACCTAAACCCACATTCACCTCCTATTGTGATCATCTAGTGAGATCCTACACCAAAGTATTAACAATCTCCTTGAACTTTTTGTCATCACATTATCGTCACTAGACCTTATGACCCACTCAAACCCAAACAAAAAGGGTCTAACAAAACCAAAATTTGTGCCTACCATTTTGTGCAGGGACATGATGTAGAGAATCTGCACAAATATAAAAATTCTCTTGTCAATTATGTCCTCTGAAGAAAACTTTGATGATGATGATATTCTTGATGAGGACCCCATTTCACCTTCACCAATTTCCACAAGTCCTCTCCCATCACCTACTCAAAGTGACCAAGATCTCCACCCCCACAACTCTTGGATCCATCCCCAAGGTTTGAAATTAACATGGTTCACATAAGAGAATTGGCCAAACCACCACCAAAATGCCAATACGTCCTACTCATTTCACAAGGATTGTATCCCCACTAGGGTTTTTCCCTCATGCCGCTATACCTTCCATGACACACCCTCTTCATCCACCTCTCCTTAGATTAACATGATCAACATTGCCACCCATGCTCAGAAAGACAAGGGCAAGGAGAAAGCAAGTGGCCCATCAACCAACCCTATACCCAATATACCATCGGCACCCACACCCAAAGTCATCATTTGAGGTCCTACATATCCCATTTCCGATGGGGTCACACATCGCATAATGCTAAAACAACTACACCAATCCCCCTCAAAATGTCTTTATATGACCTCATCCAAACCTCAGAGTCACATCATCAAGCCCTCATGGAGGTCCTTTAATCTATCGAAGTCTTACCAAATGACCCCACACTTGTGGCTTCCATCATTAGCCCTCACCACATAGCCTCTCTCACTAGGTCTTTACCTTCCTTTACATCTCCACCCACTCACCACGTGGTTGCCCTTAGCTTTTCAGATGCAAAGATCACTCACCTTCAAATCCGATGACCCTAACCCCACTCTTTTCATCTCCATCTACATCAATAATATATGCATATACGCATGTTATGATCGATGGTGGTGCATTAGGATTAGCATCATCTCCTCCCATGCATATGACCAAATGTAAATACATACCAATTGGATGTATGGTACCCTATTATTTTGTGTTCCTTCAATGACAACATGACCTCTACCCTAGGTACCATTGTTCTCCATGTCGCGTAGGTCCCCGCACCATCCCAGAACTTTTCTATGTCCTATAAGGGGAGTTCCAGTATAACTTGTTGCTTGGTGACCTTGGATCCATGTTATGGGTTGTGTCCCTTTGACATTACATCGATGCCTCAAATTTGAACATGAGGGACATAATTACACCATCCCTGCTGACCCCTCACCTTTCAAGACCTATAACATGTTATATCGACCCAATGATGTGCTTGTACAGGTCAAGCATCTACCACCACAACCACTTCACCTTCACCCATGAGCCCATCCACCAAAATTTCCACTACTTCTACTACATCTAACCTTGTTATCCCCACTATAGTTGTAGCCTCTACCACTAGCACCCCTTCATCTAGCGAACCATCCATACCCGCTACCCACATACCAACCATTGATACCTTAGAAGGTGTTTTTCAATGCCTCACTCTGGGGGAATACCGCTATACAATATCGATACCTTCCTCACCCCACAAGAGTATGGGAATCTGCGTCAACAACTTAGTTATGACATCCATATTGGTGACATTTTCCCTTATGGACCCCCTAACCTTCACACTAACCTATCATATGGGGGCTTGATATAGCCACCTATAACCTGAACCTCCATCCCAAACCCAACCATTTTCATCCGACCTACGCTCCCTCACTAACCACATTTCGCTCACACCTTTCTCCACCAATTGCATGTGGAATGGATTTGGCTTCAATTTTTATGAACAAGGCTGCCACAATGTCATCTCTGTACCTCTTGTAAACATAATGACCGTAGTGGCATTGGTTTTGACTACTCCACCCACTAATAATGTTTGCATCGACCTTATAAGATGAGAAATCTTCCCCACTCATTCACCGACATTACCATCTTCACCCATGGAGTCCATAGATCCTGAATCTATACCTCCTAAATTCTTTTTTGCAAACACCATTTCCTTGGGACCACTGACCTATCAACATGATGGAGAGGCTCCTCTTCTCTCTCATTCCTCTATCTTGACATGATTAATGATGATACACCTTCAGGTAACATCATTCAATGTTAGGACGATGAGTCTATCCTCACCTACCTTGGTGTAGAAGACTCTTATATTCATCGGTCATTACCCTCTGAGATGTAAACCATGTTGAATGAATCAACCATCGAAATCAACATTAATACTCAGGATGACCCACACATTCTAAAGATTGGCCAATCCTTAGATGCTACTGAATAAGAAGCCTTCACCTCTTTCCTCGGGACCATAGCAACGCATGTTTTCCTAGTCCTATGCTGATATGCTTGTATTAACCCAAAAATCATGGTTCACAATATCATAACCATTCCTAATGCCAAACCCATCAAACAAAAGCTGTGGAAAATACATCCTTGCATTTCTTTTCTAGTCACAGAAGAGCTTAAGCACCATTTTTCTCTTAGTTTCCTTCATTCTATCCATTGATTATCCCCAATTGATTTCTAACATCAATCCTGTCATGAAAGTGACAAGGGGACTCCATATTTACATGGAGCTCTGTGACCTCATCCTCACCTATCCCAAAGATGATTTCTCACTACCTGGCATTGACCAACTAGTTGATCTCACCACTGGCCATCAAATGTTAACTCTCATGCATGATTTCTCATGATACAATCAAATATTACTAGCCCTTGAGGACCAACACAAGACTATGCAAAATATGCAAACTATGCAATGATTTTGGCATCCAACTTAGTTTCTCATCACCCTATTACCCCATGACCAATGGTCAAGCTGAAAACCAATAAAACCTTGAAATAAATTTTTATGAAGGTAGTTAATGATGTTGGGAAGGATTGACATACACACATTCCTTTCTCCTTGTGGGCTTATCACACTAGTATACACACTTCCGTCTACTACCACCCCTTTTTCTCTTGTCTATGGTACGAGGTTGTGTTACCTCTCAAAGTACAAATTCCATCTCTTTGCATCTCACTACAAGACATGCTCAACGATGATGACTTTTCACGGGATCATTTGGTGCAAATTGAATTATTAAATGAACGTCATCTTAAAGCTCTTGACCATCTCCAAATCTATCAAAAACGTATCAAATGTGCCTATGAAAAACGTGTTCATGAATAAACCTTTTAGGTCAATGACCTTGTCCTGAAGGAAAATCAACATGTAACCAAAGAGGAGAAAAGTAAATGGGGCAAATTTTCTCCTAATTGGCTTAGACCCTATATCATCACCCATGCCTATGGATCAGGTGCTTATCATTTATCTTCACTCAAAGGTAAACCTGAACTTGAGCCCCTTAATGCCTTGCATCTTTGACCATTTAATTGTTGGTATCAAGTCCTATATCTCTTTCTATCAATTGATCACTCATCCCTTGAGTGTTGTTCACCTTCCATAATTACCCATTTTGAGGATCCATGACTAAACAAGAATCATGTGATTACCGTCACCTTTTAGCCTTGTCTTCAATATGAGTACCACAACTCTGCTCATAGCATGATTCTCATGGATACTTTTCATCTTCTTCAAGATGGAATCCCATGGTCATTCATCACTCAAAACCACCTCTTTCACAATTAATCTTTGTGTACTATGATCTTGTCTTCTAAAACAAGAACTTGATCGTCCTCTATAGTCTTGTCCATGGCTTAAATGTCTAAAAACAAAAAATGGATATGACTCCTTGAGTCAAACTTATAGCAAAATATGACTCCCTCAAAAGGGACATCTCTTCTTTATATTCTATCAATAGACTGATCCCTTGAAGGACAATTATATATAGTCATTACAAACATATAATAAGTATTCATAAGCTTTCCACATCGATTAGCTTCATGAAGACCTCAAGGAGATAATATACCCACCCCATATAGACTTCGATGCATTAAAAAAACAAAATAATTCATGAAAAAGATGTTTTTTTTTCATGGACTTGCCTATTTTGGATTTTGGGTTTCTTGTTACGAAATACACGTCATCATACACTAAGTTACGTTAAACCTCCATTCTCACCCCTTCCCTTTTCCCCTAAATTCCTCGTTACTCAAGGGACTTGGTGTAAATGAGACATTTCATGATCATGTGACTTTTCTTCACCCTTAGAATAGTCCATTATGCAAGGCCTATAGGGTCTTATGTTCATAAGCCCATCTGGGGTATGGTAGACTCATTAGGGTTTTATTAATTAAGTAGCTCTTTTACCATCTCTTACCATTCGCCTTCCTCATTACTTATTGATTATCCTATACAGGACCATACCCTCGACACCTATGTTTAAAAATAACTCAACCATGCCTACAACCTAAAATCAATCATGCCTATGACCTACATCACCCATGCCTCACACCTATCAACCCATTCTGCTATTTCATCATAATCTTCCCTAGCTTATGAGAGAACTACATCAACTTAAGGTCCTTTTTATCAGGACTATGTAGGTAGCACTTTGAGGGCATGGGGCCCTTGGAGGTTAGCTCAGCCACTCTCTACCCTAACCAATTCCCTCTACCCCTTTCCTATTCACATTCTACCCTATTTAGTTTCCTTTTATATCAATCATTGGAAATTAAACCACACAAACAAAAATTGCTTAACATCTTTACCATCATCACTCATACATTCATTTCATCTTGTCTACCATTTCTTTACCATTATCATTCATTTTCCTACAAAGCATCTTAACATGATCCACATCATCATTAATTACACAAATTAATGAATTAGAAACTCAACCATGCCTAAACCAACCTAACTCAACAATACCTACAACCTAAACTCAATCATGCCTAAGCCAACCTGACTCAATCCATGCCTATGACCTGACTCCATCCATGCCTAAGATAACCTAACTCCATCCATGCCTATGACCTAACTCAATCCATGCCTATGACCTGACTCCATCATGCCTGAACCCGACCTGACTCCACCATGCCTACATGACCTTGACTCTAGCATGCCTAATCCACCTGATTTCCATATATATATATATATAATAATGAAAATTAAAACATGTACACCATTCATACTATAAACACCATCATCTATCAATTAGAAAGTCTATGTAAACATACATGTGAACATAGATACAAATAATAATCACAATAATCTCAAAAACTCTCATGTACATCATCACCATCTTCGGCATGTAGGTCGGTATATCATCAAAATTCTCAAAAAATCTCATGAAAATTCTCACTCTCATCGGCACGTAGGCCGATATATATCAAAAATATATTACTATACAAAAACAGGAGGTATATATGGCTATCAAACATCACCCTACTAGATATCCTCCATTCTCACTTGTCTCCTCCTCCTCCACTTCCCCCATATGATGTCCAGCTAGCATCTCACCACCCATCATTGGCCTTGGCTAGAGCTCTGTTGGTACCTCACTTGGGGTTGGCCTCGTGAACTGGTGGCCTCACCTTAACCCTATCTCGGGCAAGATGGATCCTTTTCTCTCCACACTTTGTGGGTGTGTGACCTCATCCTCTCATTCGAGGCATTTTGTGCTCTATACTCACCATAGGATAGAAAATCTATGCATGAGGCCATCAAAGTATCCTGATAATACCGGACCTCACCTAAAGCATCTCTTAAACAACCTATCAGTATTGTCTATGGTGGTGCCATCTGCCTTGACCCCTACATTTATCTCTCGGGACATTGTCCCCTTGATATGTGTAAAGAGGGACCATGTCCCTATGCCCGTGATTGTCGAGGGACCTGTCTTGCTCTTACCTACAATCTGGTCCGATGGGACAACAACTGCGTGTGTAGTGGCTAACTAGCCTTCAAACTTATAATCTATACCTGTAGGGAAGCCACCTATACCCCATCTCCATCTCCACCCTGTGTGGGTACCTATCCCTGTGCGACCTGGGCTTGTACAGTGGCCATCTATGCCTACAACATAACATAGTGACTTGTGCCTCGAACTGTCATCTGCCCCTGCACCATACCCAAGTGTGTAATCAGGGTTTCCACCTACCCCCTATGGTGCATCCCTCTATAATGTGATGGTGGCTAAATCTGGCTACCCTGGCCTTGATGGTACTACTTGTAAGTGTGCAACCCACCATTGTCTATATCTATCTGTAACCATGACATCATCAATCCACCGGTCTCTCACCTACTCCTCCTACCCTATCAGCATTGTCGGCTGTGGTAGAGGCAGAGGCCTCTCCACGTCATCCATCTTATACTGTGGGAAAGGTGGTGGTATATCTGAAGCAGCCCAAAATGCCATCTAACCCTATCAACAGGTATCATCTTGTGCTCTCCTGCACGACTCCCCTCTATCCATCTAAGTAGTTGTAATCCATCTAACTCATTGGCCATCTATCTGTATGAGGGAAAACCCACATACGGTCTCCAAATGATGTCCACACTAGACAACCCCTCTAATAAACACCTGTAGTAGGTGACATCATGAGTCATCTTGGTCACTCGGACGCTCTCGATAACTAGGAACCCATCACCCATGACCCACCTAAACCAAACCTAGATTAAATCCATCAGCATGGGGCATGCCAAATAGGCGAGCACACATAATGTGTCATATGCCCAACAATGAAGTAGGAAAGTGTAGCATAAGTTGAACCTCCATAGCCACCCATATGCCCATAACTCCATGTATAACTACACCAGAATGTTGGCATCCATAAAAACATGTCTCATCCATCACCATATCATGCGGGACCCCATTAGTGATCATGGGAATCTCCCACCCTCTACATTTGGCGCAATGCAAAACAATACCGCCTCCATCAACAACACAACAAGCCTAGTCTCCTCTAGATGGGCCTAGTACATCTCTCATAGCTCAGGATGGCACTGTGGAACCTCAACTCCGCCAACCCCTCACCAAAGACTATCAGCATCAACTCCTCAGACGCCTCTAAGGAGATCGAATATACCTATGTCCCCACTATCGACAACCATAGATCCTATACACATCCTCTAGGGTGACCATGATCTCACCCATCGGTAGATGGAATGTGTTGGTCACCGAATCCCATCTATCGATGAGGGAAACCATCAAATTGGATTCCAGACTACATGTTGGTAGTGTTTGACTCCAATCAGGCCAACCTATGCAACATGCCACCAATCCTTGACTACCACACCTCCTCAGAACCATCACAAGAAGGGGCAGTACCCTATCTCTCATCCGAATAGCTGATCTTTCCTGCATCCAACAAAACATCACATTAATACACCTTAATCATACCCATAATCATTCTTGACACCTCACCTACACCTATTACCCTCCCTCTTTTTCCCTCACAACTTACCTTCTTATCACATATTCTATCTACCCACCCCAACCCTTACCCACTATCGCTCAAACCATACCTATTTCAACACCTCTTACCCATGTTATGTTTTTCATCAAAAATATCTTATTTTCCCACTATCTATCTCACCCACCCACCTAGGGCTATTTTATACCCTTTTCTCCACATGATGATTGGTACTCGGTTACCCCTAACCAACCATGGTCTAGCCCAAAGTGGCATGGTCACCTTATCCATGACCGATACCAGCTCGACACCATCGACATCGGCCCCCATCACGACCAAAATCACATTGAAATCTGCGACACCTAAACCCTATTCTTCCTAACAATTCCTTCTTCTACCTTTCTACCCACCCATTCCTACCTAAATCTACCCTCAACTCCACCCCACCCCTTGTTCACCTAACCACACCTCTCCCATTCTATTTTACCCAATTTGCCTTCCCAAATTCAAAATACCCTTTTCCCCCAAAACCCATTTTCCGACTCCGACCTATATACCTAATCACCTCACATAATAAGGAAAGGGATTGAATCTTACCTCATCATGCTGCGATCTCTATGGTGGCATGTCGACAAGCACCTTTGCGATGGTCCACCCGATCTCTCTTACCTCTACCATGTCAATCACCAAAACCCAATCCTCTTGACCTCCACCGAATCACAATTGACCCCCATGTGCTGTCATGGACGTCTGTCTACTAGCTCCTATAACCAACCAAATCTCTCCACCTTAGTAGGATATCATCCCTCCTCCTTTCCTCCTGACAAAACACAACTTGTTCAATGCTCTGTCATTTTAACAAAATCCCTAAAACATACAAATGAACCCATATTTTATGGATTTTTATTTTTATATACCCACATCGACTTGACCGACGTCAATTATACCTAAACCAACATGGTCCTATGCCATAGAACACCGTAGTCGGTTATACCAGAATGACATCGGTGTGTGCTCAAAAACCATGGCGGTTTAGATACACCGTCACGGTTCCGTATGACCGACATCAGTTACCCATCATGCTCCTATGAACTACCCTTTCCCCATTTCTGATCCAACTTAACTCACCCCACCAACATTTGGCCTTACCCACCCTTATCGTAATCTACCTCCAAGCCTACATTACTTATAGCTACCTTTAATTATGTTTAGGACTTTTTATTTTACCCATACCTCGGCCTACTCATGCCGTGACCTAACTACTGGACCTAGAACATTGTTAATAATCTATGACCTCATGTGCTCACTATACCTTACAAGATTGTTACCCATGTTTTTTGACCTATTGACCTTACCTTTCCTATTTCTATGACCTAGCTACTTGGACCTAGAAAATTATTACTGACCTATGACCTCATGTGCTCAGCTATACCTTGTGACACTATTACCCATGTTGTTTGACCTAATGACCTTACTTTTCCTATTGCCATGTCATTTATCCTGACCTTACCTTTGGTGTACTAGAACATACCTAAACATTCCTGCACCTGACCTATGAAGTGCTTCTACACCATATCCTATACCTTGGATACCGGAATCACCTTAACCTTGTTTGGATAAACCTATCACCCTTAGATGATGTAGAGTTTGCATGCTCTTCAACCTGGTATCTTGCCACAATTTATACGTGTGCATGCATTTGACTGTTTCTACCTTTAACCCTGGCCCATTACTGATTACCCGATTGGATCTTTTGCCCAATTACCCCATTGTCCACCTTCCTCTTCATCACATCTTCCTTTAATCAAACCACTCACTAATTTTGTCTTCTACCACATCCATTCCTAGTTTGAGGGGATCACCTTCACCCACACATGGGTAACCTCATCTTCTTTTGTCAGCGTCACTTACCAATATAAGCTACACAACAAAAAGGGTAAAATGTAGACACAAAATTGGGTCACACACTCCCTGAGTTTCTTCTAATCAAATAACTAGCTCAATCATACTCATCTAACCATGGCCCCTCTACCCCACATCACCATTAATTTAATTAATTTAATTAATTAATATATATCCTCACAATATTTAATATCTAATTACCTAATTTCTACCCCACCACCTCACCTAGCCACCTCACCTAGACACCTCATCCAACCACCTCACCCTAGACCTATTCTTGGCATGTTTCCATAACTAACTAAGACCTAATCTTACTTGCCTTAATGAGCTAAGATTTGGTCCAACCCTAAAATCAATGCCTAAAATCTCCCTAACCACCTTCCCACTCATAAAAACGTAATGTCTATTCCAAATCCATGGATCAAGGAATGAACTTGAGCTAAAAGAGGTGAGATCTACCAATTTTAGTAAACCTAGGAATCCTCCTTAACCGATGTTGGTCACCCTAAACCGATGCTAGTCACCCTAAACTAACTTGGTCAACCAAAACCAACATCGGTTACCATTTATTCACCTAAACAACCTTGTTTTTGGGTTGGCACATTTGAGAGCAAGGAAAGGAGATCAGAGCTACATGCAAGTGAAACCAACATCCTTTACGTATCCGGACATCAGAGTCATCACCAGAGATAGATTTTGCGGGCATTACACTCATAGAATCATTCCAGGAGCCACACTACTATGATATCTAACACCATTATTCCGATCAACAACCACCTACATTTAGCCATCTAAATCTACATCATAGTAAGTATACTTTCTACCAAAGATAAACTATTTCAATATATAGGTTTTTTTACTTTTGTTATCATTTCATACCTTGCATGTCCATTTTCCACCTCTTACCCACTTTTAGACTCATCCATTCTTTTACCCACACCACCAATCACCCATTCTTTGTTTGCCTGAGCATACCTAGATTTACCTACCTCCTCTCATCCTTCCATCTCTACTTAGCTCCAACTAAATCCCTCAAATAGATTTCATTGAGTTCCTTTTCAACCATAGCACGTTGGATACCCAAAACCATCATCGGCTATACCCAACCGACATCGGTCTCTGTGTTTTACACATTTGCCAATAACAAAACCAAACAACCTTTTATCGAGTGACCTTAACAAGCAAAACCGACCATCGCCGATCTACCTAAATTGTCATCAGTTACACCAGACTGACATCATCCTGTATGTTTTATACCTTGACCAAGAACAAACCCAACAATCATCTCACCAATTGACCTAAACAACCCAGAATCAGACCCTGACTAGTTCAACACCCTGCCAACTACCTACCTTTCTGATTTGACCATAGCCTAGCTTGTTATGTTAAGATTTGCTTATTGTACTTGAATGAGATACCTAAATCATATCAACTATAGTAGGACTTTGTTTCTTTCTCACATTAACTTTTTTTAAATAGTGGATTGAAAACCATCTAGGAAGTATCACACTTCCTGGAACTAGCATACACTAGGTAGTCCACTATCATATATCATTTAACTATATTTTGTGGTCTTGTTTTCTATTACAGGTAGTTCCTCCTAGCCAGAAGGATGCTCTCACATTCAGCTATGGATCAATAAGTCAGAATGTGGACAACAACCATCAACCGACCAATATTTAACAGGTATTCCTCCTTGGCCTTTACCCTTATATATTTCGTCACTTCAAAAACAGAAAGAAAATGGTGAAACAAGAATATTCATATTATATTGTCTTTTATTTTTTCGTAATGGTTTTTCTTCTAGATTGAGAGGTATTGAGTGTTTCATCTCTTTTAGTATAAAATATTTCAGCTTATCATAAGAATATGCTAGCACATATGAATACTTTTTCAACAACGAAAAAAGTTTCTCTTTTCCTCCAGTGAGAAATATTTTCTCTATTCACAAACCAATGTTGCTTCTCCATTCCAATTTTTACTTTCTCAAAATCAGGAGTTCTCTTAAGACATACCTTATATTTATCATTCACAAATATATCAAAACTATTAAAAATTCTTTAAGTGAGACTATACCTTTCGTACTCTTACTACCTTTAGAATGAGCACTCCATTATAATCAACCTCTTAGTTTTACTTTTGTCTTCTTTTGAAGTTGAATTATATGGTGAAGAAGCACTTTCTTCAAAGAACAAGCTGTTAGAATTATCTTGCTACTCGAGGAAAGAGAGGATATGTTTATCATCATTGAATACTTTCCAATGGTTGGCATTATCGGGAACATTTGGCCTATATATGATCTCAATAGAATATTTATCTTTATCAAAATAAGGTGATGCAGAACTCCACACCTTTATCATGAATTCAACACATTAAGACAATCTATTTCATTCATTTAACCAAATGCTCTATTTTTAGATCTTGAACTAGGGTCTAGTAAAGGTCAAATTGCAAGAATTTCTATTTCAAATAAACTTGTGCTCTTCCAACACTATTGTCTAATTCAATTAGCTTTATTACATTTTAATTTACCTTTTACATTAACCTTATCCTTTTAAAGAAATACATCTTCCTCTCACTTACTCCAAAACAACCTTACTAGCTTCCTTGGTTTTGCTTCTTCATCGAGTAAAATCTTGACTTTGCCTCCTAAAGTCTTCCTCTCATCTTTGTACCTTGCCTCAATGTTCTTCTCAACATATTATCATTCATTAGATAGGTTAAAAATAAAGTGAGTTAACATTGTCCTCAATCTTGTTCCCAATCTTATACAACAAGATTCTTAAGAACAATACATTTGAAACTTACACGGTTGAATGAATCTATAAATACCCACAAAAAAATAAAAAAACATTAAAATACCCTTTAGCCTTAATGAGGTGCATGCAAACTTCCATCATTTCTTTCATTAGTCTTCCTCTTCAAACTTAAATTTTGTTTTTCTTTCCTATCAACTCCTAATAGCCTTGGAGTTAGACTCTATCATGCTTATCTTTCTAGGTTTGTATTTTGAAAGAAAAAATACAACATTTTCTATTACTCATTGTTTCCTTATAACCATGCACCAAATTGCACAGTCTGAATCCACTTTTAACCCTTAGTCTCTTTGTTATTCGGCCTTTACAATTAGGCTTTTGACTATGATTGACTTACACCTTTGTACTAAATGTCATCTAGATATCCCACGAAATAGCTCATTTTGACTCAATTCCTTTCCTAACACCTAATAAATGCCCTAATTGGTATTTCATCAAAGTTTCACCCACTTACAATCGTGTAGTTATAAGATATTGAATTTTTCTAGAGAAACCATAACTTCACATTATACGTGCCCAAGAGGACTAATTTGGTTATACCTTTCACTACACTCGATTTAAAGTTCTGATTTTTTTAAGGATGATTACACACCTAACTCCCTTTCTACCTTGGTAGATATTCTTGTTATTATGTGTGGGATTGATAAGAGTTAAGAGAGAATCTTACCCATTGTTAAAATATGTTTGATTAATGAATATAAACCCTCCTTTTTATAGTGAATAAGTTGTGAACTTTGTTTGAAGAAAAAAACTTAATTCATTCTTAATATACACCACCTACAACCTCCTAATGACACATGTATTTCACCCTTGTCTTATAATGAATAATCAAGACTCGTCTAATCGTATGATCAAAATCACATTTTCTCAAGGTATTGTCACGGTTTTAGGTTTCTTGGGCATGAAAATGGAGTATAAAAAGGTCGACGACTTATATCCTTGAAAATGGAATACAAATAATATTTCAACTTGAAACATTTTAATTGAATAAGACCATAGCAAGTTTCCAAAATACCTTAATCTAGAGACCCTACTCATAACCATAGTTAGCTTCATTTAAATTCATTCACAGTTCTCTACCCACTCTCTGTGAAACCAGTCCTAAGAGAACAAAATATCAAATCAAGATTTGAAAAGGAATTAAAGTTAACATCTCCCACATGTGAGTCTTGTCATAAGACCTAATTCTCAGTCTCAATCACACTCTACAAACAAAATGTAATCTTAATGCCTCCATGCACAGTTCACTTTTCTACTTACAAGCAAGAAATATCAGAAACCCTAGGTTACTCTTCATCAATCCTTCCATAATTTCCAAATCAAACATGCTTCAATGTAAATGAAGGAAAAAGACACAAATTATTGATCAACCATCAAATTTTCCTTAAGTCAAAAATAAGCTACTGATCCCAAAACAAAGTTCTCCATTAAAACATACATACTTTTTACAAAAACTTGTGTTTCATAGAATACTCTCCTTCCTCTCTCGAGGAATGAATGTTCAAAATGACTCTATCTTCCAATATTCTCAAGCTCCTCACTTGTATTTAACTACCATTGGAATTTGTAACTATCCGGTTAGGAGGAATAATGACTCATTTTGCCTTCATAAGCCAAAATAGGTAATTTTTACAACATTTTAAGTACATTTAGTGATTCTTGCTAGACTTATTCACTCCTAGACCCATATCACACTTTTAAACTATCAATTTCTCTTTTCTCCCAACTACATATGTTTCAAATTTGAATTACCATTTGGGAGGGAAAAGCTCCAATTTGAAAATTTGAATTCCTAACTCACTCAAACCTCCCTATCATGACTCTATACATCTTAAGTTTTTCAATATAACATCATATTCTAGATGATTTTCTTCTTCAAGAAGGGTGTGGTGTTAGTAGAGAAGCTGACATAGTAAGAGAATCAAACTTTTCATTCTATTCACAGGGAACAACTTGTATAGAAAAATCATCAAAGGATTCAATGCAATCCCACACTCTATTCCTATAATTTTTGAGTTGTGGATTCTTCACTTGGTATTGATTCTAGACTTGTTTCACAATTACCTCTACATCTCCTAGGAATTTATTTTCCTTAATTCCCATGGACTCGTCTATATCCATGCCTAAGACAAGAGATTCATATTATTCAATATTGTTGGTAACTTTCAATTAGAGCTTGAAAGAAAAAGGAAACAACTCACCTGATGGGGAAATCAGAACAACACTAGCTATGGATCTTGTAATGCAAAGGATTCCATCAAACAATATATTAAATAGCATGTCTTTATATTCTTTTGAGAAAATATGCACATCATCATATTCTCTCGAAGACATGAAGTAATTCCTATGTCCACTATCTTGATAAAGAATATCAACTCTAGGATCTTGTGATTTTTGTCATTGTATACTTCATATTTCTCATTCATAATAATTTTTTCATTTGGACTTTAATTGGAATATTTTATGAAGACCAATCCATCTTAATTTATCCTCCAAAATCTCTATAGAATATTATACTCAATAACATCCCATATGAGGCTGGAATTTTTGTCACCAAGATAGTCAATAAGACTTTCATTTCAGGAAAATAAACTAAATAAACTTGGGCATCTTTCATTATTCACACAATTGGGACTTATTTAATTTCCATAGAATAACACTAGCCTTTAGCCCATGTTAGAGTGAGTTTAAGGGAATTAGATACTTTGATTAGCATCACATTTTTAGAATCAGCCGAGTCTATGATACAATTATTCAATTGGTAGCCTCTATTAAGAAGAGAAAGGTAGGATGGTTCAATTTTGTCGATTTGACGTGATTAAGGTTAGCATGTTTTGAAATGAAAGTCAAGGAGGAGTTGGTGGTAACCATTTTGAAGAGAGTGTTACAAAATTGGGATTTTGGTTCTGCCTTTTAATTTTGGACTAGTTTATCAAACTATTCTTTATGGGTTTGTAAATATTAAAACTCAAATTGGACCTTATACCATTTGACATGATCTATGATATAAAAATATGAATAAGTAGATGTCTTTGAGGTGATGGAAGATTTGGGAGGGAAGGGGACACCACTTTGGGAGTGGTGGCTACTTTATAAATAGAGTTATGTTTAAAAGATATTGTGGGCTTATTAGATGCCTCAGAAATTTTTGTAGAAACATTTAATAGTTTAAGAGGCCATTAAAAGGTTTAAAAGAGGAAGCTTTAACACAGGTAGGTTTAAGATACTTACTTGTTTTAGCTAAGATATTCTTGGATGCCATGAGGTTTGTATTTTCTTTCACATATTCCATAGAAGTTGAAAGTTAATCTCTTTTGTTGACTATTTTGTTAGATGGAGTCACCATGGGAGAATCTGCATCCTTATTCTTCTTCTTGAGTAGCAATGGGAGAACTTTGCTTTTTATATTGAGAATGAGTGAACACTACACAAGAGGAAATTTTTGCATCATCCTTTTCCCTTTCATCTCTATATGAGTACTAAAATTACCCAATCTAAGCATCATCAACGTATTAAATTTCAAGCCCATTCTCTTCTTCTTCATCACCACCTTGTGTATTGTAGGTTGTATTGATAGGGTAGCCTCTATAACAAGTCTTTGGGGAGGTGTTGCAATTATCCTTTTGTTATGAAAATTAGTCTTCCTTGGACCATATATGAGAGTACTTTGTGTAACTTATTCTTTGATTCTGATCACATCACTTTCCAATTTTTGAGCTAGAGGACCTTTATTGAGGTGGAATAAGAAATTGGACCCTTTTTTATAGAAAAATCAAATCATTTTCTACTTAAACAACATATTCTTGAGATTCTCTAAGATTCCTAGGTAAATATCTTCGGAGGATGAATTCTCGTGTCGGAAATTGAGAGTTGATAAAAAAATTCTTATGAAAGGGAAAAGATTCAAATGATATCATCTTTATAAGCCTTTTAATAATGAGCTACAAAGTCCCTCGTAGTCTCATTAGGATCCTTTTTCATTTGAACCAACTGAACTAGAAGGTCTTGAAAATCTTCAGTAGACTTAAAATTTCTTCAAATCTAGTTTTTATGTCATCCTAGTTAGTGATGGATCCAATTGGAAGGATATATAACCATTCCATTTCCTTATCTTGTAGAGATTATGAAAACAACCTCACCAAAACGTCTTCATGTTCTACTCCTAATACACCACATCTTGTGATGCATTTTTCTACATGTTCTTTCGTGAGTTTTTGTCTTCGTCTATGAATTTTGGAAATATCTTACGAGAATTCTTTGGTAACTTGTGGATTAGTTTATCGAGCAAGCAAGACCTATGTTTCTACCTTATGGCACAATTTGTGAAGGAATTTGCCTTTACTCTTCCATTATTACTTATTTTTCTACTTCTTCGATGCTTTTTCTACTCCCTCTTATGCTTCTTTTACTTCTTTAAATTCTTAAAATTATTCTATGATATCTAGAAATTCTATGTCAAAGGATTCAATTTTTTTGAGAAACGAAGATGGAACTAGAGGGGTGTGTTTGGGATCTTCAACACTAGTTGATCTACCAATGTGAGAACTCACATGAGGAAGGAGGTGATAAGGATTTCTTATTTTGTCTTTCCATATTTTTAGTTCTTGAAAGATAGGATCAAGGTTTCATATTTATCTCTCATACCTAATGTATCTATGGTCAACTAGTTTGGAGATTTCAAATTAGCTCAAATCATAATTTTATCAAGTTCTCCTTTGTTGGATTTGAGCTTGTTTTGTTCTTTCCAAATATTTAGCATGTTCATCTTCATAATCTAGAACTCTTATAGTAGTTTCGTAATGAAATAAATTCACACTATTATGAAAAATATCCTCTCTTAATTTTGATGCAATGTCTTCTTGTGTTTGGAAAATAATTTCAGGTATTAGGACCGGGGGACTAGGAATAACCATGAGTGGAAGGCATAAGGCTCAATGGATTTTAAAATTTCAGAATTTCTTTTTTGGAGTTTTTTTATATTTGATTTTTTTATTGTGGGATATATATATTTTTATGGATTTTTGTAGTATTTGATGCGGTGCAAAGACAAAAATTCTTGTGGTGGGTGCTTGAAACACGTTGGCAAAATAATCTTTGTGAGGAAAAATTGTGAGATTTTACCAACGCTCTAGGACTAGGTCCCTCTACTTGAATGGGGAAGATCCATTTATTGAAAGAAAGGAAATGAAAACAATCTAAACTAATTTATGGGGTGGCTTAAAGATCGGGGATCACATAGGAGTACTTTCCTAAAACTATAGAAATTACTTGTATGAAATACAATGGAGGAAAATTTCTTGGCGATGGACATATGAGAGGAAAATAGGAGGGGGATTTTAATTAAAAAATAGCATAGCTAAGTTCATTACATTAAAATAATAATACTTCACTTGCATCAATGAGAATAAACCATTCACAAAGAAAGAGGAACAATCAACAAGAAACACAAAGTTTTATTGCATCATGTTGCACAATTTACAATGCTCATGGAGTACAAGTTGAGATGGAGATATAATAGTAATAGACAAGAAATAGAGGAAATGAAGGAACTTGTTTCTAGAAAGAAAATGAGAGCTAGTAAAAAGAATTAACTATCCCTTTACAATGAGGATTTATCTCCTTTTATATATTTACAATCCATATCTTAATCTAGCCCTCATATGAATTTTTATATTACCATTACAAGTGAATTTTCAAATTACCTTAGGAAATAAAAAAAATTCAAATTTTTATAATTTCAAAAGGGACTTTTACATTACAAAAATATTGCATAGTCACTTTAATGAATAAGAAAAAGTCATCATTAAACACAATGAAGCATTAGAAGGAAGGGAATAAAAGAAGAGTGAAAATAGAATAAGGAGAAAGAAAATGTAGAAGGATTAAGTAGCTCTACGACCTGATGAAGAGCTCTCCTATGATAAAGATTTTTCCTTCTATGGAAATTTAATTGTCTTGAAATCTAGTCCTTTCACCTCTTTGAAAAACTAAACAACTTCTAATGTGATCTTCTCTTATTAAGGAATGTTCACATAATCTAATGTGTTGATCCAAGCCTCTAGAATGTGGCTTAGCTTCTTACACTCAGTGAACCAAATTTTGTGATCTCAAGAACCATTTAAAATAGAACCATGGATTTTTGTGAGTGACTCTAGGTTGTATTCGTTGAAAGACAATTGATCTTCTTCCTCTTTCGAACCATTTCTTGAAAAGGAGTCACAATCTCTCCCAAGGATGTGTTTTCATTGATATGAGGGGCTCCAAGATCTTCTACACATTTTCTTAGATCTTCAATAATTCCTTAAGAAATATTCTCACATTTCTTGAATTTTATCTAAGCATATTTCAATGAATTATAATTTGCAGTCATGGTGTAGAACGAAATAGGGGACAAGTTCTGGTTGGGTCAATGAACACATTTTTTCTTATCAAGAATGAGGTTTTCAAGAATCCTCATTTTAGAGGAAAGTGGGAGAATATTATCCCATATTCTCTTTTATTTTTGCATTTCCAGCCTAGTGTTATTGATTCTTGAGATGGTGCTAGAGATGAAGAATAAAAAAGAAAGGACCCGAGGAAAAAGAACATTCCCTTTTTTAATTATTTTCTTCACCCACTTTTCATTTTATCTCCCTTACATTGTGAATCCTTTTACTTTCTTGAGGGCTTGTGGTTAGAATATGATGATGGGTGAGACCACCTCAATAAGAGGCTAGGATGATGAGCTTGAATCCAAGAATGAATGCACATAATAAGACAAGCTCCTCACATGGTCCTCCAATTTATCTATATTTATTTTTTATTCTCGCATTCCACTATATTATTTGAATTGAGGATTTCATGAAAAAATGAGCATTGTCTTTGTGTGTAGCTTGAGCAAGTGAGACTTTGGTCATCTCATATTAATTTTGAGTCATTTCTTCCGAAGGCTTGTAAACCTTGGGCCTTATAACTTCTACAAACTAAGCTCCATAAGCTTCAGTGTAGAATATTTAAGTAGTCTTGATTTACTCAACTTATTAGCTTTAATGTAATTTGAGATGGCCTTAAAGTTTTATGTTACAACTTGTTGTACCATTCTTGATTCTCCACCGAGAAAGTCACAGACCCATGGGAATGGATCCAATGGTGTGGAAGAAATGTTATGATGTTCAGTATCTATTGTGGGGAAAATTATTACTCATTTTGGGATGACTCAACTACCTCAGATGAGACACTTAGTGGTGCTTGATGCATGAAAAATTTAGAGGGGTCAATCTCTCACTAAAATCTACTTCGAGGAGATATTTTTCTCTCAATATTTCCTTCAAGGAATAAGATGATGAACATGGTGAATTCATCATTCCTCTTTGTAAAATGGACATTGATTTCCTTAAAGGTGATCTTTTTGTACTTATATAAAGTAGGAGCTCTCTCGAGAAAAATATGAGAAATGGAAAATCCTTTCTACGGTCAAGTGTATGTGATGGCATACATGAGATAGGAGGTCATTGTGAATATCTTAGTGGTGAATAGTTACATCAGATGGTGGTGGAAATTATCATTGATGATCTAACACCAATCTATCATTTGATTTCCCTCCATGATTGGCGAGACTAATTTGGGCCATCCGGTTCTAGAATTCCTTAGTGTGTTCCTTTCCCATTACTCTACTTAGTAAGACAATGGCATCTGACTAAGATTCATGAAACTCACTCCTTGACATTGATTTTTAAGCCTTCATGGTTTTCTCCCAGGTTTCAATAAGGAGCCAACCACAATCCCTTGTAAGTAGGAGTCTTTCATAAACCATTTTTGAGTTGCAAAATATTTTTGATTATAACCATGTTTCTCTAAATTGGGATTTATAGATAAATTGAAATTTCTTTCGAGTAAACACAAATAATAGTTATTTTTCATCCATAGTGATTGTTCGTGAGATAAGGTCATATTTTTAGCACAAAATAAAACCAATTCGATGCTTTGGAATGAGTGTGGGTGAAATCCTACTCTAAAAATTCCACTAGAAACAATATTTTAGTTTGTAGGTTCTTCGACTTCATTCATCATCTGATTTTTGATTTCTTCTAGATCCATGTGGGCAACATCATTATCTCCTACCGGTGGATATTTAGTGGACAAAGTGGAAATGGGCTCATATAAGACCTATTTGATCTTCATGGTTGTGTGCAACAGTGATAGAATTATGAGATGAGGGAGTATGAAAACTTTGGATTTGATCTAACAACTTACTATTTTTAGTAAGTGACACCTCACCTTGACCTATTAAATTTAGCCAATATTTTATAGTTTCCCATTTTCCAATTTTGTAGTCCCAAGATTGAGGTTTACAAAGTGAGACTTTTGGATGTTTACTTCTTTGGTAGACAATTACTATTTTTAGTAAGGAACAAATGCTAACTTGCTAAAAATAGAATTATATGCTCTTGCTTTCGGGTTGGAGTGAATTTTTTTTTGTTGGATTAGGAATTTCACCATGAGTTCTTTATCCAATTTTTGGGTGATTTTCTCCTTCAGATATCTTAGAATCTAAAAATGTTTTTTTTTGGGCAGAAATGAACAAGTGGGTTTTGTGAAAAATATATAAGATCAATGGGGACAAGTCCTATATATTATTAAAGCCATTTTTAAGTGGATCTCTTAGAAAAAATTTCATGAAAACGAAGTTAAAATGAGTGAGATATGAGCATTTTTGTCATTTTGGGTATGGGGTTCCTTAGAAAAAAATGCATGAATAGGTGAAGGAAGTTAAGGGAAGGTATATTTTTAAAAATGGATCCAAGACTTTCTAAGTTCTTTTAAATATTCAAATTATAACCCTAGTCAAGCTAGACTCATATTTAACCCACCTCCACATCATTTTCTTAAATGAGTTTGAGCGAGGGTGAAGACTTTCCAAATGGGGAGTGTGACTCTCCATTATACCTTACCATATTTGGTAAGTGGTGAAATTGTGTAAAAGTTAAATTAACATGGAATCATTTTCCATGGGGTCATCTCTCATGGAGATGAATATTGGCTTATGAAATGGAGTGAGTTATTAACAACATCCTATTGAGCATGTTCAAGTGTTGAAGTTCTAGAAGGAGGTTTGTAAGTAAGGGGTCACACTCTTTTACACCTAATGAAATTTTTCACCGAGTCAAAATTTACAACAAAAATTAATTTTTTTTTATGTTGCTTCATGAGGAACAAGGATTTGAGAGGTGTGAGTTGAAAACATCAACATAGCATGAGATGATGTCACTTAAGTGTCGAAAGTAGTCATCATCCTTGGGGTCAAATTTTTTCACCGATTTCAATATTTCACTAGGTGAAAAGGTAAAATCATTTTCTTAAGAAGCACCAAGGGGGTGCTAGATCATGAAACTAGGGCCAAGATTGCATGTGAGCTGTTAAAATCCATATAACCACCAAAGATGTCACTTAACCGATGAAAACTCAACTCCCACTTATTATCACAAAGGGGTCACACATTTTTCACCCTATGCACTTTTTCACCAAGTTCAAAGGTGAATAAGTGGATCAAGGTGTGAAAGTGTTACCTGTACACTTATAGTAAGCCCGCCTTTACCAACTACCAAAAATAGACCTCAAAGAGTGAGTCTTTGCCCCCAAATATTCCCTAAAAGTTTCATGGGAAACAGTTATATGATTTTGAGTATAAAATACCTTATAGGATCATTGTTATAACTTTTAGGATTCAATTTATCCTGAAACTCAAAATTTACCCTAGGTTTTAATTCTAGCCAAGCTTATGTGCTAGAAGGTCAAACTACCACCGGAGAGAAAATTGCATTTTTGTCTAACTTATCATATAATACATGTAGAGGGTTTAATTAAATTCAATTTTATATTATAATAAGGTCACAACTACTCTTAGAACTCCCATAATGCTCATTTCGGTCTCCACCATGATTGAAAATATTTGTTTGCACTTTGTTGGGCCAATATCTCAAAATATTTTGGAAATAATCTCCCAAAACGTTTTGAAATACGAAGTAGAATTTTTTTATATTTCCAATGAGTGTTGGTAACTTCACCAAATTACTCGAGGCTCCTGAACTATCTAGAACAAGTTCACTAGCTTCTTCACTCTTTTCATTTCCCTGCACTATGTTATAAGTAGCTCGATGTTGTTTAGCTTATCCATATACCTATACCACCTTTCCGAACTTTCCTAAAATTCATATAATGATATCATAGCTCAGTCACACTCTAATCAAATGCATTCCATCTTCTTCATTCATCTCCAGAGGATGTTCACTAAGTGCCAAAGTCCCGAAAATAGACCTTTTAGGCTTCGAGTATAGTTCCTTCAAAGTGGATCACAATGAACCATTAATTACTTCGCACAAACTTACCCGAACATGAAAATCAATTTAAAAATATAGTTATCACATCCCTATTTTCCATGCTATGGTTTACATGGTCAACAATTGGTCGGAGGGTAGGTTTACATTACTCAATTAAGAGACTTTTGAGTGTGGGCTTAGTGTTCATGGAAAAAATATTAAATTTTTCATGCTAGAAATTTAACATGACCAAAAAAATTCAAGGTTTCAATAAAAATTCAGGTTTTAATTCCATCCCCGAGACCTGTAAAGAAAATATTCCTTTCATTTAGAAGATGCATAAAAATATACAATGTATAGTATCCTAGTTGGTAGTTTTGCAATTGCTACATTTTCGTAAACTACGCTTTGGTCCCTAAGGTTCAAGTGGGATGCGTGGCATCCTACCATAGTTAAAATGAAGGAAGGAAGGTTTAATATTTTAGAGTTTTCATATTTTTAGTCGATAAAACACTATGAAATGAACTTGTCCTTCACCTTGCAAAGTGACACGTTTATGATTTGGTAATAGAAAATGAAGAAATCGTATACATAGTTTTGTACCTTACATGACCCACATCAAATGCAATATTAAAATATACATTTCTACTCCCACACTCTGATTGGATTGACATGTATCATTGTCTAGGAATCTTGGAAAGTAAAGCAGTATTATAGCTCAAAGTTTTACGATTTTTTACAAAACAAGAAACTATCTATGCAACTCGATTCCTAAAAAATGACTTAGTGGTTCATTTATCCATGTGTATGGCCAAAATTCAAGCTTGGAAGTAAGGAATTAATAGATATTAATGAAAAAAATTAGAAGTACATGTCACCATTAATGGAATCATGTTAAAATTCATCACTTTTACTTCAATTTTCAAGATTAAAAAACATTTGAAATACGTAAAGAAAGAAAGAAATTTGTGCATTATGGTTGAGTGAATGGTGATTTTCGATCTTCAATAATGATCTTGTTGTTGTTTATCTATGTGAACAAGAATTATAAATTAAATTAAAAGGGAAATATTTTTCTCAAGATTATAAGTATTTTATAATCCCATGGTGCCTTATAAAGCGTGTTGGAAGGATTAAAAAAGTGTAAATAGTTGTAAAACTCGCTTTGATTAGTATTTTAAAAATTCCACCCCGCAAGTATGAAAATCCCATTAGATAGTGTCCATAAATATTCCTACCTCGAATATAATTTGGATAAGATCACGAGATACCAACCTCACCTATGCAGACTTATTAGAACTCCAAAAAAGGTTACATGAAATGATAGGAATGAAACTATGTCAAAGATCGAATAAATTGGGATTTCCCTGGTACCAAAATTTCCTTGTTCTAATTAGTATCTAGAATTAGTATGTTTTTGTGCACAATGTTACAAACAAATAACCAGGGAAGTTGGGGATGGAATTATCACGGTATTTTTTATGCCTAACTACTGAAAATTTTGAGGAGTTATTATGTCTCTTTGATGCAATTCACATGGCATACATTTCAATTAAAAGTGTAGAGGAGCAATAAAATTCCCACATTATTAAATGATCTAAGATATTTAATAATAATTGGCTTGATAAGACAAGTATTTATTCCACCAAGATTCCAAAAATTTGATTAGGGAAGATTTTGTAGAGGAAATTGGAAACATCATCACAATGTTGAACAAAGTTATGAGGAAGGAACATTCCTATCATTATAGGGATTGGATGTTAAAGTTCATCAAAATTATCCTCACCTGCAAAGGTATAAATTCATTAGGGATATTTCATTGGTGATTTCATTAATGATCAAATGCTCATGTTTGTAGTTCAAATTGAGGAAGGATCCACTAGCAGAATGGATTCTATCGACTTCCAATTTAGTGTACAATATTTCTTGGCATAGGACATTTCTTGGATTGGTAATAGAAATAGAATTTGGAAACTATAGATTTTATGAAGTTTACCCCCAACTAAACCTAAGAAATTACATCAACTATTTAAGGGTGGTGGATGATACTTTCATTGTTCCCATCATATGCAAATTTCATCTTGAGTAATAAAACAAAAATATATATACACAAGAAAATATGTAATCACTAGGTATGGATGTTACTTAGTCCAATACTAAATAGTTACCTAATGAGGATAAGTGTCTACCACGATGTCCCTTACATGTTACCGAGATACCTAGATGAGAGATGGGAAATCTTGTAAGTGTTAAGCCAACTAGTGGTAATGAATTAGTTGATTGCAGGAAAGTATAAAAAAACATCAAGTTCCCAATAAATATTAGAAGGTATACTTGTCCCACAATGATTAAGGATAGACTCTTGAAATAAGAAATAGGTATAGTTATTGTTATCCAAATAAATCTCCTAGTTATTTGGATAACTTACATACATATTCTAGCTCAGATATCTTCATTACAAGTGGTGCACACCTCAGTTGTCTCCTTGGCACATTCACTTGGTCATTGTTTCCTTGCATGCCCTTGCATGCTTCCCCTTCTCCCCTTTCCATTTTCCTTTTCATTTTTATTCCACTCTTATCTTGCACGTATTTTCTATTTGTTCACCTTCTTCCTAGAAACTATTCATCATGAGCACACACCTTGTACTTGCTTCAATTAGCTAAGTCCCTGGCCCTCTCACATGCCCCACACATTACTTTGTAATAGTTGTGCCTTGACCATAAATTTTTTTCTCATCATTTTGTCCCATCTCCTCCGTGTGTGATTGCAAGTGCCTTACTTTTGTCATTCCTCTGTGCCTCATTCATCCACATGCATACTTTTGTGCCCTCCTCTCGTGCCATTACGTGTAACCTCATTCTCTAACACACTTGAGTATACAACATGCAACTTATCAAAGTGTGCTAGCTAGGTTGAGAATCCTTCCAAATAATCAATGAGTGAAACATGGAAGAAATGATAAGAACATTTTCACAGTTTGTCATCCTTTCAACTGATCCATGCGCACCACATGTTTTGTGTGCCTAGGCGGATCTGACAAGCTTCTGACAGCCATGTATTTTACTACATAGCTATGATCGACATGTGTATAGTCTCAATCGATAGATACGGACTGTAGGCTATGATGTTAAATATTCAAATTCAAATTCTTGGTGAATCTAGTAGGTGAGAAATGGAAAAACATATTTCTAGGCATTAATGAGAATATTTGATTTCTCCAACCACCTGGTTTGATCTGATCTTCCCTCTTTCCTTCTCCAACACACCAAACAGACTTGGGGAAATGTATTTGACAGATTTGTAGGTAGATTTGCAGGCATTGAATGCTTCTTGTTGGTGGTTGTATTTCAAAATCAGGTTTTCCCTCCTTTTTCTTCCATCGATTCATTTATGAATTTAATAGTTGGGGTAATTGTTAATGTTGGACACTTTGGATCCTTATGTACTTGGCTAAGGACTTCGTATTTATGTATTCGAGTTGCAGACATCTATATCCGGGATATCGACTTCTTTAACCATTATAACAATTTTGTGTATTTTTGGAAATAATGGAAGCATTATTTTGTGATTATTCTCTATCATAATCATGTTTTTATTATTTCTTCTTGCCTTTCTTTTACATTGTGTGCATGTTGTGTCACCCTACATCCCTTACAGCTCCATTTTTAGTTGTGTTCCATGAAACTAATGGAAAATGTGTTTTAGTTGTACTACATGTGCCTAGCCTCCCTTGATTAATTTCCCTCCATTTTCAATCGTAACAGATAGTAATCATCCTTCTTTTTCTCGGTGTTATCATCTTCCTTAGATTATTTTTTGGTTATGTTATCCTTATATCCTTAGTCCCTTAGCATTATTAGCTTAGTTTTCTATTTCAGCATTAGGAGTAGTAGTAGTAGTAAAAATAGATAGAGGAACCAACCTTCTCTGGAGATACGTCTCAAGAAGGCAAGGTCCTACAACTTGGAGAAGGTTCAAGTTTTTTCTCAAATGGCTCGGCTCTTCCAGATCCAAGACACAGGTGCACGTTTGAATGACCAACAACTTCTAGCACACCCGATGGGAGAAGTAGTGAAATCTTAAATTTCACATTGATAAGTTCTAGTGTATGAACTTAGTATTTCCAGCCTTTGGAGGCTTATTTCAACACATTTGGTGACTCCCAGCATTTCCAGAGATCCTGTTTTGTAGTCCTGAGTGCCTTTTATGAGAAGAGTTCATACTGCAGACAGTGTTCCATAGCTAAAGTATCCTTTAAGTACCTCCATCTTTCACCAAGAAGCACACATTATAGATCTTCCTTATGTGCATACCCATTTCCATAGTGCCGTATGCACTCTACTCCTCAAAATAGATAAGTGCACCCTACCATGGCACTTCAACCTCCTCCTCCTCTAAGGAACTTCACAAGTTTCAATGGTAGAAGCCCACTCAATATCAATTCCCAACATGATATACCAACGGCTACACTCAAGAGTATTCCATAATTCATTGAGAAAATCAAGTCACCCCTATTGAACACATTCAAGATGTGGCCAATATATTCTCGTCTATCTAATTACACATGATGATGTTGTTATTAGGTTACTTGTAGCATTTTTCAAGGATAAAGTACTCCAATGGTACCATGGCCTGAGACCTACATCTATTTCTACCTGGGACAAGCTTGGAATGGCTCTATGCAATTAATTTGAAGATAAATCAGATCATCTATCACTAGTGGAGAAACTAACTACAACAAAGTGCACACCCAATGAGCAGATGATTGATTTCAACATCAAATTCTAGAAGACTTAGAATAGAATTTTCAAGCGGTAAGGCTGCAGAACAACATGTTTTCTTGTACTAAGGGATTTGAATAGTGACATTTAAATCATGATTCAATACATGGAAGGTATAATATTACCTATTACATACAACATTGCAATAAGGGTAGAAAAAATTCACATTCAGGATGGTAAGTTGGTGCATAGGCCTCCGCGCCCTTATTCCCAGAGATGTCTCTAGTGCCCCAACCTTCTATTGCTCCATTTCGGTGCAGAGAATGTAACGATTGCATCTACATCCTACTCTCCTAAAAACAAAAAGAAGATGATAAATTGAAGGCCCTGATTAGAAACTTATCCAATAAGGTCATATCATTGGATAAGAAACATGCACAATCCTACACAGGAAGTTCCAATTAGGTGAAAATCCATTGCAATCAACCTTGGTGGAATTAGTATGGGTATCCAAGATATAGACAAAACTAATAGAATGATAGATGACATGCTAATGCATATTTTCCTTTACAAGTTATTCCTCCTGCACAACCTCTTCCAATGCTCAATACAATTCAAGAACTTGTTCTAGTTTAGAACAATGTGGCTGAAGATTCTATATGGTGATTTTCTTGAAAAATGCCAAATATTGAATATCATTACGAAAATTTTGCATGTGCATAAGATTATATTATCTTGAATGCTTCCAGCTGTGAGCCTTCAATAAGCACACATGAAGTAGATAACCAAGAAAGGACATAAGCTCCTCTAAAGGTAAATATGATGTTCTTTGGTGCTGAGAAATTTTTTGCAATCAACCAAGCTACGAGATGATGTAAAAAAATAGCATGCCCAAGTTATAGACAACAAAAGATATAAGAAGAGAATGCTCGATCCCGCACGTAGGTCACAATTCCAACAAAACAAACAAACCCTAAAAATCAAAAGGAAGTAGCTAAGACATCCAATAGAAAAAGAACTCAAGTGCCTACCCCGATGCTTTGATCAAATCTCCTCGGGAAGTGGTGCGTGCCCCTCCTTTGGTAGATCAATTCTGTGTGACAGCTAAGACTCCTACCATTACACCCAAGAAACCAAGAAAGGATGTTTTTTTCCTCAAATGTGCAAGTCAGTGGGTTTTCCATTCAACATAATGGACCACATGAAAAATAAAAACATAAATGTTACAATGTGGGATGCCTTGACTATTCCATCCCAATGCGACTTATTGCTTAAATATTTAGCGTAACTCCCACGCACTGATCCAACTATGTAGAATTTGCGCACTTCTATCAATATCTACCAACAAGAGGAGAAGCAAGTAAGTAAAAAATTTAAAACCCCACCCTTTTATATGTATTTTATCATAGGAAAACATCTTTTCTGTAATTTCATAATTGACTCAGGTTTTAGTACTTCTATCATGCCTAAGAAAATTGTTGATGGCTTAGGTATTAAGTATAGACCCTTAACAAAAGGAGTCATGCAACTTGATGGTTTGACTATCACTACTCTAGGAATCATCAAGGATCTTGAGTTAACCCTCCATGCATGTCTAGGTATGACATTTATTTAAGACGTGTCAATATTTGATCTACGCCCTTTGTTCACCTTATGTCTATCAAGATATTTTACTTGGTGGTTACTTGTCTTCGATAGGACCCATATGTTACTCAAGACAAGGTATGGTACCCGGTTTACCATACAATCGAGAAGATATTTTCCTATCATGTAGGATCATATGTCCCATCCCCTCTCGAATCCAACTATTTAATCCAAGAAGACAAAGATTTAGTTTCTATAAATAAATCTCATCCAAATTTTATTCCTATTGTAGTAATTTATGAGTGGGTGGAGAGGCACCATAAATTTGACCCATATGTTGAAGAGTTAGAAGCTTATGAAACTAGGCTTGGTACTTATTGCATTCTTGAAGAAGAAGTTGTGTTTTCACACGCGCTCAAGCAAAGTGAAGAGAACCTTGGTCTATGGAAGTTATAATTTGATGGATCCAAGAAGAAGAAACAACACGAGAGTAGGAGTCATTCTCATTTCCCCTAAGGATGATAAATTATTCTTCATGCACAGGTTGTAGTTTACATGTTCTAAAAATGTAGCAGAATATGAGGCATTGGTGCATGGTCTACTTATTGCTAAAAAGAAGAATATTAAGGTGTTGTAGATATTTGGGGACACAAAATTGGTTATCCACCAAGTCACCAACAAGTTCATGAAAAATAATAAGCTTCTCAAAGCTTATAAACATAGAGTTTGGGACGTCAATGAGATATTAAATGCTCTAATTATGTTGGTGGTGCCATGCAAAATGAATAAGGAATCTGATCAAATGGCCGTGCTTAGTTTGTAGTTTTCTCATCTTTGAGGAATTTGTCAAAGGAAATAATCAACACATTAAGATGGTGATTAGACCATCCATCCTAGATAAAAACATCAACTTAAAAGTGTTTAACAAAGTGATGCACAAATTGTCTAGCTCATCCATGATGAAGTTGAGTTCTCATCAAGCTTACAACTTGATTCGCATGAAAACTATGGTGACCAAGTGATTCAACTAAAGTCAAATAAGTTTCCTAAAGGGATGGTCAACTTAGAGAAATTTTTATCCCTGATGATGAGTTTAAGGGTGAAGAAAAGTATATGCATGCCGCATAAGAAGAATTCTCTCCAATTACTATTACATGTGGAAAGGAGTTGTTCTTAGTAAAAGCTTACACATACAATGAAAAGAAGGTATTCATCTCTCTCTATATAAAATACAAGTGATATCTTCTCATGGGAGCATGAAGACCTCAAAGGTTTTGATCCAAGTGTTGCTTACCACTCCATTAAATTTGATTGTGGTATCAATCCTGTCAGACAAAAGAAGTGACCAGTCAATCTAAAGAGAGACCCCCTCATGAGGAAGGAGTTCTCTAAACTTATTGATGAAAATATTATTTTTCCCATCAAGTACTCTACCTAGGTTATGAATATAGTTATGGAATGCAATAAGAATGGTGAAATTAGACTCTGTGTTGATTTCATAGATCTGAACAAGGAATATCTAAAGGATCATTATCTATTGCCTTCAATGGAGTAGATTCTGCAGACTATGGCTAGTGTGCAAAGATTCTCAATGTTGGATCGGTACTCTGGCTTCAATCAGATCTTGTTCAAGAAATATGATCAATCCAAATGATGTTTACGACTAATTGGGAACATATATGTATCATAAGATGCCCTTGATCTGTCAAACGCATGCACAATGTTTTAGCGTTCCATGGACATTTCCTTCAAAGGTTACATCAATGAGTTCATCTTGGTTTTCCTTGATGGCATTACAGTCTTCTCAAAGCAAAGTGTGGATCATATAGCACACCTGGAGAAAGTATTTGAAATATGTAGAAGGTATGGGGTGTCTCTTAACCCTAAGAAGTGTAATTTTTAGTGGCACAGGGCAAGCTCTTGGGCCATATGGTTTCAAAGGATGGCATCATAATTGATCTTGAGAAAATTTTAGCCATCATATCTCTTTCCCTGCTGGCACACAAAAAGGCCTTAAGGTCCTTCCTTGGTAAGATCAATTTTGTTAGGTTTTTTATTTCTAACTTTGTAGGACTTGTTCGGCCCATCACCTTAATGGTCGAGAAAGACATAGATTTCATATGCGAGAAATGAAGGAAAGGAAAGCTTCAAAAATAAAGCAAGATATTTCTTGTGTGCCAACACTCATCAACCCAGATTATTCCAAGGATTTCATCCTTTATGATTATGGCACTGATGCAAGTGTTGTTGTTGTTCTAACACAAGAAAATGAACAAGGGATAGAATGACCAATGTCTTTCTTCATCTAGACACTGAAGAATTATTAATTAATATATAGTCATATGGAGAAACAGGTCTATGCCATTATGTGCGCACTCAAAAAGTTCAAAAGTATGCTTTCCATAAATCATATCAAGGTGTTAATCTCCCACTATTCTCATTAAAGACTTTATCAAGGAGTAGAAATTAATGAAAAGAGAGCACTATAGGTGACCAAAAGTGTGGATTATGATGTAACTATCAAAACCAAAAATTTGGTAAGAGGTAGCTTGATTTGCAAGTAGATTTCGAGGATACACACAATAAATCTTAGACTTCATTGTTTCTTAATGAAGCTCTCCCTACACAAAACTTGAGAAAAGTATAGATCCTAGAGTGCACAACTAGATGAAGGACATGATTAGATTCCTTTCCAAGGGTGCATACCCTCTTAGATGAAACAAGGAAAAGAGAAGAATTCCGAGGTTACAATATATCCCCTATGTTTTTATTGATTGAATTTAATTTAAAGGTGTATCAATAACGCACAAACCTGAAAAAGTGTTAGAAAAATTTCACAATGGATTCTCTAGTGGACACTTCTCTACCAAGAATACAAAAATTAATATCATAATGGCAGGTATCTTTTGGCCTACTCTAATTGCATATGCACACAAATCGGTCACAAAATGCAAGGAATGTGCTTTCTTTACGATAAATAAGAGATTAGTATCGCTTCCCCTCTAACCAATCCAAGCAGATCAACCTTTTGCGTAATGGGGTATCAACTTCATAGGCATGATCAATTTGGCTTCAAGTGCTAGATACAAGTGGGTTCTTACATCTACTAACTACTTTAATAGATGGATAGAAGTTGTCATGCTCAAGGAATCAACCCAGTTATTCATCCTTGAATTTCTTGAGGCTATAGTCACAAGGTTTGGCATGCCTCAAACCATTATCTCGATAATGAAAAATACTTCCTTGACACTAAAATAGTTGATTGGGATATAAATCGGGCATATCTCTGAAAAATTCTTGCAACTATTACCCTCGGGAAATTTTTCGCAGAGTTAACAATCAAGAACTTGATCAGGATCATGAAGCACACAATGAACATCAGCCAAAAACAATGGCATATAAAGGTCACTCGTGCACTCTGGGTAGATAGAATCACATTTTAAAAAGTAATAGGTACTTCTCCTTACAAGCTTGTCTATAGAAAGGAGGCTACACTCCCTTTAACACTTGAGTTGAACTCTTTTCACTTGCCTAGTAGCTGGAAATTGAATGCATAGATCAAAGAGAATTCAAGATAGCAAACTTGGTCAGTCTTGAAGAATTAAGAAACTCTATCATGATCAAGCTAGAACAACATCAACAAGCAAAAAAGAAATGGTTTGACAGAAAGGCTAGATCTCAATATTTCAAATTTTGGGACTTGGTTTTGATGGGATGCTAACAGAGCTAAACCAGGGTGTCATTTAAAGTTTGATGCACTTTGGAGTGGCCCATATATCATCATTTCATGTAAGAATTCTAACTCTTTCAAGTTAACTCATCTTGATGGAGGCATGTTGCAAATCCTAGTAAATGAGATCTATTTCAAACCCTTCCATTAAGTTTGCTACATCATTTTGTATATATTAGAATATTTTCAATTACTCCAAGTGAGGTGCACGCGCATTATTTTTTTATACATAGTTCTTTCTTCTCGTGTGCTTTTTGTGCATGCTCTTCTTTTGTCTCCATGGTGCCAATCTTCTTCCAAAAATTTCAGTAGTTTTCATGATTCAAAATAGAGTTAAGAAATGATCCTTCAAGTGACTTTAGAGGTAGTTCTTCAAATTTGAAGATTATAATTTCATGATTACACATCAAAATCCATGTGCAATAGATTCTATAGGATACTGATCTCCTTCATCTAGTAGGAAGATGGCCCCGAAAGTCACCAAAATTGTTATCCAAATAATTGTCCTAGTTATTTGGACAACTTATGTACATATTCTAGCTAAGAGATATTCCTTACAAGTGGCTCTGCACCTCGGTTGTCTCCTTGGAACATTCCCTTGGTCACTATTTCCTCGCATAACCTTACACGCTTCCCCTTTTCCCCTTTCCTTTTTCCTTTTCCTATTTTTTCCACTCTTACCTTGAGCTCATCTTCTGCACTTTTTCCTTCTTCCTAGAAGCTATTGATCCTACATGTGCACCTTTTACTTACTTTAATTACTAATTCCTGGCCCTCTCGCCTACCCCACACAATACTTTTTAATAGTTATACCTTGACCATATGTTTTCCACTCACCTATTTGTCCCATCTCCTCCATGTGCGATTACATGTGCCTTCCTTCTATCATCCCCCACACCTCATTCTTCCACATGCATACCTTTGTGCCCTCCTCTACATCATTCCATGGCATATAATTCTATGTAATTATTGAGTATGCCACATGCAACTTATCAAAGCGCGTCGGTTGGGCACTAAACCATTTCAACAAATCAATGAGTGACACGTGCCAGAAATGAGAAGAACATTTACATAGTTATCCATCCTTTTATCCAATCCACACCCACCATGTGTTTTGCGTGCCCAAGCTACTCGAAAATATTTTTAGATTCATATCTTCTCGCTCTGAGATCTCGATTGGTGCACACCTAGTCTTAATCGATAGTTAATGACATAGGCTACATTGTTAGATATTCAAGTTCAAATTCTTTATGGATCTGGTAGGTGAGAAATGGGAAAATTCCTTTCTAGGCATTAATGAGTACATATTATTTCTCTAACCACCTAATTTGATCTAATCCACCCTCTTTCCTTCTCTAAATTTCCAAACAGAATTGGGGAAACTTATTTGTGATTTGCAGATGGATTTGTATTCATTAAATGCTTCTTGTTGGTGGTTGTATTTCAAAATTGGGTTTTCCCTCCTTTTCCTTCCATGGATTCATCTATAAATGTAAGAGATCGGGTCATTGTGAATGTTGGAAACTATGGATCCTTACGTATTTGGCTAAGGATTTCATATTTCTATAATTTAAATCATGCAGACCTCTATATCTATCTTGTGCATGTGGATATCGACCTCTTTCACCCTTGTAACAGTTTTGTGCATTTATGGAAACAATGAAAGCATAATTTTGTGAATATTCTCTATCCTAAGCGTGTTTTTATTCTTTCATCTTGCCTTTCTTTTACATTGTGTGCATGATGTGTCACCCTACGTCCCTCGCAACTCCATTTTTAGTTGTGTTCCATGAAACTGATTCAGAAAATGTGTTTTAGTTGTGCTACATGTGCCTAGCCTCCCTTTATGCATTTTCCTTCATTTTTCTCTCGGAACAAATAGTGTTCATCCCTCTCTTTCTAGTGCTATCACCTTCCTTAGATTAGTTTTATGTTCTTTTATCCTTCTATCACTGGTCACGTGGAATTGTTATCTTAGTTTTCCCTATCAACATTAGGAGTAACAAAGAAGTAAAGAGAAATAGATAGAGAGCCAGCCTTCTTCAAAGATCTATCTCAAGTGTGCAAGGTCCCACAACTTGGAGACAACTCCATTTTTGTCTCAAATAGTTTGGCTCTTTTAGATCTAAGACACATGTGCATGTTTTCATGACCAACGGTTACAATCCAATTATTCTCTCCTATACCCAATTATGATATTACATGGATACTCCCAATATCCTTGGGAAATTCATATAAGCATGATCCTTAATTTTATGATTATTGGATGGACTGCAGGGATAAGGAGGAGGTTAAATTAAGATTTTACTCAAGGATTACCATCATCTAAGTGGTGAACTATATAATTTTTCTTAATCCTACTGAGTTACAAGGTGAGATGAGCTTGGTGAGAAAATATTATGTTGATGATAACATAACTTCTCAGCCCATGGCAATTATAAACTAGGAAAGGAAATTAAAAACTTCCCTACATGGAATAACGCCCATATTATTAAGAATAGATTTGTGTGGTTAAGAAAGAAAGGAATTTACTTGACCCTATAAAATACAATAGTTTTTAGGAAAGAAACTACAAGATTAGACCACCTAAAAGGAAAGTCCTCACAAGTATCAACCAATAGACATAATAAAGGGGTTGTTGAAGAATGTAGTGTAACAAGTAAAAAAGGGACTCATGTTTAAAATTTGTAACAAATGGGAGAGAAATTTTATATAAAACCATGTAGGATGCACTAATCATTACACCCACACCTCTCCAAGTATTACAAGATCCTTCCTTAAGGAAAAAGTAGCCTTTGGATAAGGAAACCACTCGGGTTAATGTGTCATCCACTTCCTCTAAAGGATCATCTAGTAGTAGAAAGAGAATATGAGGAAGAATTTCCTCTAACAAACCAATGAAGGATCCAACATTGGAGACAATCAATGAGGAGGTGGAATAAGAGGAGGAACTGTGACCCTAAACTTTATGAGGACCAAAAATATAAATGTGGAAACACCTATAACCGACACAACCACAAGTGAAACATTTCAAGGAATAAATCTAACTTTCTAAACACTGATGATTTATCTTAAACTATAGAGGTAGTACTCACTACCCCACCTCCTATGAAACATGAAGAAACTCCTAGTTTTCCTACGAGAAGAGATCCATAGTAGTGTTCCTACATCATAAATTCATGGCCAAAAATCCCAAGGATAGGAATGAATTGAATTATAAGAACCATTTGTTGAGAAAACATATAATTATTTGATACATGGGATGGACCAAGATGTTGGAGATAAACTCCTCGATGAAATAAAAAATTATGTATAAGTTGAGAAGAAGGAGGAGACCAAATATCACAAGAAGGGCCTTCAAAAGAAATAGGTGAAGATGGTGAGAAGAAGAATTTTTTTGAATAATGAGTTGCTATGAAACAAGATAGGTAAACTTAGGTTGAAATGGTCTCACCCTTTGAGATTGAACAATAAAGTGTTGTTGATCCCACTTAGCCTATTTTGGAGACTGTGGAGAAGGAAATTATAGCTCATGAAGTTGTAGGATAAGAAGACAAACATCGAAAGCAACCAAAATTTGAGATAACAAAGGAGAATTATGCATCTAGAGAAGAAGAGGTTGAGAACATAAAAATTATTATACAAATAATCAACCAAATTTAACTATGACCAAGAAAGAGGTGAAAGATGTGGGGAAAGATGCACTAAGAGTTTGAGAACATACTTTTCAGTCTTACGATCAACAAGTGACACATACAAAAGGTTATAGTATTTCTCTAATTACACCTCATGGAAAGATGATAATTCCTACTATTCCCTAGCTACATTAACAAGGATAAGGAAATAATCAAGATGAAGGATGGTTGGGAGAATCCCTCCCAAGTAATAAAAAGTGAAGGTGTAAGTGGATTAAGTTTACCCTCATAACATCATCTCTTTAAATCCATACAAGCCACTAAAGAATGGAGTAATTATATCAAGGATAATAATGGGGGCTGAAAGACAAAGGTTTATTGAGGTATCCACCCCTTAAACTTATGCTTTAAGGGATGAACATTCCACTATATAATTATCAAGTCACTAAGACCCCACTTGAAAATATAACCATTAAGGGCCTAAAGCATGAGGTTATCATGGCATTGGGTGGTCTATTTCATAAAATTGACAAGGATAAGGATATAAAAAAGAAGTTGAAAGATAAGGTTGATATTTTATCAACCTATGTGTAAAGGTGGGTACAAGATCCTTTAGGAAGTAAGGAAACAACCAAATCCTTTAATCCATAAATGATGAAAAATTTTAATGATTTGAGGTGTAGGGGAGAAGCTACTAAGAAGTGGGAGGAGTTAATATGAAAGGGAAGGAATGTCCTTAAATATATTATTGATTATTATAATCAAGTGTCTAAGAAAATCAAAATAAATGATAAATTAATTGATAAATATTAGATAGAGATTAAATATTGGGATGGATTGTTGCCAAATCTTGAATCCTTAATAGGTTTTGATGATGAAGTGGTGGAAAAGGAAGAGATAGTTCCCTCATATTGTAGAGGAAAACAATATTAGTACAAAGGGGATTTAAAATTTAGGATTGAAACCTTGGAGGGATGCATAAGAAAAATCAAATACACTAGGAAAAAGGGAAGTATGCAAATGATATTGATTCAAAACTTGAAAGAATGATTCCCTCAAAAGATACATACACCTTAGGATCTCGTACAGAAATATAAGATGATATAAATTCTTTAGAAACATATTGTAGGGGATTAGGGTCCTTCAAAATATTTTTTTATTCTTATATTCATAAATTTATTCATTCGGAGGAATACATCAATAAATTATCCAAGAGGATAAAAAGGAATACATTTATTTCTATTGATTTTGATAGTTTTCTATCTAAAATATAAATAATATTCCTATACCATGTAGGACCAAATGAAGACCCCATTTTTGGATGTTTGAATATTTTGATGAATACTAGTATAAGTTGGAAGAGTCTAAAATATAAACCACATTTGCAGCGATAAAACAAGGAACAATAATATAATTCTTCTATTCTACACACACTAAGGAATATTACATTGAATATTATATAGCCACATGTATAGGGAAACAACTTCCTATAAAATAGGAAGTGAAAATAAAAATTACTTAGTATGGATATGCGGGTACAACAATTAAATACATAATAATTAAGTACATAATAACTTTAAGTCAATAATAATTCAATTATGGTAAAACCAATATACAGATGAAAGCAATAATTTTCCTAACATTCCCTCCCCTTAGTATTTACGTGGTAAAACATATCTCGTTCTTTGACTATAGTGTGCCACATCTATGTGCGTATGATCAACTTCTCAACTATGTAACATTTTCCATGCAAAAAAATTTACACATGTGCCAATACACATTTCTTCCTCCGTAATAGTTTTCTCACTTGAACCAACAACCTTACCCAATTGGTTTTGTAGGTGTACCAATAACCTTTCACAAATTCTTTGAAAAGTTCACCAAAAACCTTACACAATTGGTTTTACAGGTTCACCAAAAATCTTATATAATTGGTTTTCTTGGTTTACCAATAACCTTCACATCATGATTGCTACAATATTTTTTATCAATATTGTACAATGTTTCTACAAAAGGGGTTACATGATGAATAATCACAAGTGAATAGGAATTTACATCATTTGTTCTTATTTTTCACGCCACACTAAAAAAACAAAAAAACCAGACAACACAAATGTCATGATACCGAAAGTGCAGCCCCATCGTTAATGACTTATGAGAGGTCTCGAATGACCTCCGGCCTCTGTTGCCTCGTCCTCCATCTAGAAAATTATCTAGTAGAGATAATCTTCATCACTTTGATTTTTTGTACGAGTAGTATTTCCTTCCTCTTCATTCTCTCCTTCTTCATCAACAGTCATGGCATTATCTTGCAGTTTCCCATCATGTAAATATTGTTCTCTTTTCCGTAATTTGTAGATGTATGACCAGTTTTTAATAATAATAGTAGGTAATTTTTTTCTTTGTACCTTTTTTATTTGAACCATATTTGGATTTTTTCTTAACAAATGCTTTTTTATTTCTTGTTTCTACCATACATCTCAATTTCCTTTGGTTCAACAATCATAATTATTTTTTCTTCTGAAGTCAAGAAGAAATGAGATCTTCTATACTAGGATTAATTTCACTCAATATAAAAACAATATTATAATAATTGGATAGCATACTATTCAATAAAACATCATTTTCATCATCGTCAAGTTTAGACACCCATAATTACGCCCGAGCAATTTAAATACTTAAATTTCACTAATTATCTCCCTTCTTGCAAATTAGTGACATATCGTCAAAAAGAGCTCATATTCTCTCTTATCTTCGTTAATTAATTACAATACACTAATTAGTTAATTCACCTATCCAACAAACACCCTAATTATTGAACTTCCATTAATTAATCACACCTTCTATCTAGACTAATTAATTATTATCAATTAATTAGCTTTCCCTTTCATTTAACAAATAAATCAATATTTAATTGATTTATTCCCTTCTAATAGCCTAAATTGTACTAATATTCCTCTAAATAGTTTCTCTAAGCTTGCATCTACCTATTAATTAATCACCTTTGATTAATTAAAACATCCCCCAACTCCCATGACTTGCTAAGTATAAATTAAACCCTTCTAAAGTAAGGTTACCTTTTATAAAGCAACCTTATCCATTCCTAATCTTGTTTTACCTTTAATCCCACATGCAAAGGGATGAAGTGTTTCCTTTATCCATTAGACTATATAAGGATCCCTCCTTCTACCCTTATACCTACACCTAAACTTCTTGAGAAGACAAAAGCAAAGCATATAGCAAAATAGACTAAAATATTTCCTTTGTTTTCTTAAGAGTTCACCAGTTGGATAGTTAAGCCTCTTTTCTAGCCAAAAGTGCTTAGGTCATATGAGAGGTGTCAAAAGGGTCTTGTAGCCCAACTTTGATAAGCCCCCATTCTGAGGTTCTTGGAATATCAAGAACAACCACTTTGCTTTGCCATGGAGCCTACATAGGTTCACCCATATAATTTTGTTATTAATTAAGAGAATAGAGGATTTAGATAACTAGCATGTTAAGTTTCAAAGTTTTAATATGATAAATGTTAATGCCTAACCTTGTTTAATTCTTATCTTGATGGTGCTTTGTATTGTGCTTAATTTTTTTAATTAAGACTACAAAGTGTTAGTCTTTATTTTCATTAGCTTAAATTAGCAAATCATGCACACATTTGACATGCCCGGTGGGACCTAGTCCCTTGGCATTTTAGTTTAAATTTCATTGTTTTGGCTAACTTTTGATATGCAAATGTAGTAATTAATGTCTAATTTTTAAATAATTTTTGCTAATTTTATATATGTAAGTTCTTGTTCATAGCCATCATTTTAATGGGTTATTGCCATTTTTAAACTAACTTACTAAAATTTGAAGTATTGTGATTTTTTTGTTTTTTTCCATTTTTTTGTTGTAGGGTGGCACATGCACACTACCAGGAGCATAGGTACATTTATGGTGGCATATGCACCTCTTAGGTGTCCCAGGCGCACTGTCAGAACCTGATTCTTTGTTTATCATCCGTAGTGCATACGCACTAATCTTAGCGCACATACCCTAACCATTGCATAAACGCACTAACCTGGGCACAGACACCATTTCATATTGTACCTTCACTGTAATGCAAAACCTTATAGACTAGCACATACACCCTAACCTAGGTGCACACACTGCTTTTTGTAGCACATAAAATTTTCTTATGGCACAAGCATGCATCTTGAGAATCGAGACTGCTTTTACGAAGTGGTGGTGCACACACTTTTTCAGTAGCGCACACACTTTTCTAGTGGTGCACATGCTTTTATGATAGCACAAGCACTCTATGCAAAACTAAGCCTATTTTTATCAAAGGTAGTGCATATGTCGTTCTGGTGGCACGCATGCCTATTGGGTAGCACAGGTGCATGAAAATCCGAGAAAAACATAGAGTAGCGTATATGTTCTTCTGGTGGCACACACACCTCTTAGGTGGTGCAAGTACATGGTAATGCAGAAACAAATAGAGTGGCACATATGCCCTAACCCACGTGTAGACGCCAAAATAGGGGCACAAGTGTCTTTTTGTTTTCTTGAAGTTAATGTATTGAGGTGCTAACATTCTTGCAGGTTTTATCTAATTAAATACTTGTCTTTATAGGGTGTTTTTACATGCTTTTAGTTGATTAGATAAACTTTGCAAGTTTACTTATAGGAATAAGATCATGTATGCTCTTCCCTCATGTCCCTCGAGGTGATCTTGGGAATTAGAAATGATTCTTAGGTCCTTTTGATGCTTTGAGGTTGTTAGGAATATTTGAATTGGAATTGGTTAACTTGGTGTGCTTGAATTAAAGTATTTTTTTCATTTGGTATCTTTTTGGATTTTTGGAAACATCACATATGCTCTTCTCTTGCGTCCTTGGATGATCTAGAGAATTAGAAATGATGTTTACTCTTTTGATGGAAAACTACTAAAAATTGTCATACAAGACCAAAACACCACGCTTGTCAAAGAAAGGAGGAATAAAAATGAAGTCAAAAACTACTAATACAATTGTTATATAGGTTGCCAAAAGGTGTTCAAGAAAACCACACCTAATTAAACAAGATAAAAAGAACAACATATTCAAAACACTATATTGCAGGTTTCGGAAAAGGGTACGTCCCTCTCGCTCAACTGGAACATAACCCCTTTGGCATAATGTCTTAAGCTACAACAATGGGGGTGGTTCCAGGAACCCCAAAGTTTCCACACAAGAGGGAACCTTGTGGAAAATGGGAAGTGCTCCACACTAACTACTTGACTAGTGATTCCTTTATGAGATAGCATTATCGGTTGTCCATATGGTGACCCCAGTGATAGTACGTGTAGATGCACTAGTTACTTACTATTCTTGAAGGGGTTAAAGTAAAGCTGAGATAATCCCAAGATAGTCGGGATTTGTTTGGGTAAATCATGCTTGCTTAAGATAGCTTTGTAACACCTAGGGTGAAAGAACCACCTAAGAATATATTCTTTGGCCAGAGCCCACTTTGACCATTCTAAAATAGTGTTGAGTTGTGAACCATATTTTCATCACAAAACGTGTAACGCGTTACTTTTGCTTAGTTTTTCACTTGCTTTAAGGTTAGGTGAAACTCTACCAAAGTGAAGCCAATATTTTTCATCCCCATTTTGATCTACTTCACATTATTTTGACACTTTTTTGATGAAAAGAAGGGTGACTACCTGTGTTACCAATCAATTGTTTCTACCACTTTTTTGTCCATTTACGCCCATCCATGTACTGGTGGGTAATTTAAACATCGAAGTGTGCGGAGGTGTGTTCATATCATTGGTGGCCTTTGTGATCTTGATACCCACATCAAGATCGTTGTTGTAGTTAGGCATGGTTCATCATCTTGGACTTCCTTAGATTGGTTCCCTTGTTTGTATTGTATCACTATAATTTTGGTATTTACATCTTATTTCTTATAAACTCCACCTAAATATCTATATTGTAAGATTACCCTACACACATTTTTACTATTCCTAGCTATAGTTTGATATTTTAGTTTGATTCTATTATTACCTCGATTTTGAAGAGTGCTACGTGTTACCACTTGTGTGTGTTATATCAATAGCATCTTGATATCAATACCTTACTTTCTTGCAAAGTTTGGTTAACATATCTTGGTGATATTGTTGTGTCACTCAAAATTGTAAGTGGCACTTTTAGGATATAGGTCTTAATCGAATTTGAGCTCACTTCTAGTATATCCTATTAGGAGGTTACATTATCTTTTTGTATTTTGCCCGCTGCTTGACTAGTCAATCAAATATTTTATTCTTTGAAGCTACCGATATTTGCAAGAGTTTTGAAAATTTTGAAATCAAACATACCTACCGGGAAGGCAATAGGGTCACAGATAGTTTGGAAAACTTTGGGGTTAATAATACTTTTTAAACTTGGCTAAGGGGTGACATTATTCCCACTCAAGTTAATGAAGACATCATCAATGATCTACATGACTTGGCAAGTAATCACTAATGGTGTAATGCTAATGTAAAGGAGCGGATTTTTAAGTACAGAATTATGACATCTCCTAAGATTTGTGTGACCTGGAGTGACATCATTACTAGTCATAAGGAGGATGTTAAAGAGCAGGTCACTAAATAAAAAGTAAGGTCTAATAATTATATCTTTCGCATATTTGGGAGAGATTCAAAACAGAGTTGAGGGCGGTCGCATAGTTCTAAAATTTTTCTTGTGAAAGACAGAGCCACTAGAAAAATGGGGGGACCTCCTTGCAAGACAAAGCCCACCCATAATCTAGCTTGGAAAGATGATACGGTTCTTTTGAACTATCTGGGAATAGGGGTCTTGCAAACTTTATTGAAAAAAATCCAAGGTTTTGATCGGGATATCTCTATTAAATTTTCTCAAGGATGGAGGAATCGCATGGTAAAATACTCGCAACATTGAGGTTGAGATTACGGAGGATCTTATTGCTCAAGTCACTAGACTCAGTCTTGCAGCTCCAAATTCTTTAACAAGAGGGTGGACAGAGAGGTGGAGACAAAGAAATTCTGGATGAAGGGGAATATCTTGAATTTGTGATCAACAGCGAGGCATCAAAGGGCTTCGGTTCTTAAGCCTTTTCGAGATTGCTAGAATGGTAGTAAGGTATGTAACTCTTGAGGGGAGATTTGTCACTATTCCTCTAAAACATTTGATCTTTCTCAATCACTTTCATAGAAACATCATTATCAACTTCCCTCATTACTTGATAAACTCGCTAGAGAAATCCGTTCGGGAAGTGCAAAATCATACTAGGGTAGTTCCCCTGCATCAAGGGTTAATACTGCTTATTCACCGCCACTGCTCAACCTGTCCCCGCTTGGATTCTACTCCTCCCTCTACCTTCATTCCTCCCCTACCCCCACTTCCTCCATTCCTCCCTTGCTCGAAAGGAAGATTGACATTACTTCATCTAGCAAGAAAAGGAAGGGGATGAAAACTAAGGTCCCTGCTTCGCAGAGGGTTCTTAGAAGTCACAAAGACCTAGAGCTTGCTGAGAATCTCCTACACATTAGCCATCTGGTGGAGGAGCCTAAGGATGAGGACTTGTTGAGAGAGTGGGAGAGATGGAAAAGGAAATTCAAGAGATTAAGAGTGTTATTAGAGATATGGAAAAAGCTAAGGGAAAAGGAAACTACAAAATGATGAAGAAGAGGATGTCACTTCTTTGAGATTTTCAAGAATCTTCAATCTATGGATGGCAGAATTAGAAACGCAAAAGGACGTAATGTTGTATCCTACCTTCCCTTAAAATTATTTACAATTTCATCGAACAACATGTTCGTAGTATATCTGCATGACCTCAACAAGATTACTCGAGGACATTTAGGGCTCCGGAGAAAACAAATATTGCAATTTCTCGGGAAGATCGAAAGACCCTTCCCGAGGACACCTCCATTGCATTCTTTGTCTCGTTTCAAACTATCAAAGCCAATATTGACCGGGCTATCAAGTGAAGCGACGCTTTGTTGCTATTTACTGGCTGTGAAGTTACTATTGACTCTCGATTTTGGTGTTGTTTTTTGGCTGAGATGACCAGTCTCTTGTTAGTTTTTTGTCTCTTCTGCTACTTTTCGGATCACTGTACGTCTTGATCCTTTTTATTACTATGTTGTCTTATCTTGCTATTGAGCCCTTTGGTGTTGGTTGTTTTGCTCTTTTTCGGCTATTTCTACCTATTTTGATATCCGGTTTTGAGCCTTTCAGATATACGGGTATAGCCTCTTCAAAACTATTTACCCTTAATAAAAAAACTTTTTGTATGTACTTACATCTTGTTCATTCTCTTGAACCTAGCATAAGTGAGAACATCTTGTTAATTATCTTACGACACTAACTACTTTTTGAGACGTAGTCTAGGAAGTACTTCATTTGATAGGATTTGATACCAAAATTTGTGTCACTGGTGATTTATCACTCTATCACATTAGTATTCTCACATTGTTATTCATGCATATTCTTGGCATTCATCTTGCATTTCACTTAGGGGTGAATACAAACTTGTTAAACACATTTACAACTTACCTTAGTGAAACGCTAGAAATCATGGCTCCCAAAACACGATTAGGACTCAAGAAACAAACATACGAGGAACAACAAGCGTAAGCTTGGGAAGCCTCAAACAGAGATAAGGGTCGAACCCTTTCATTGGACATGATCTAGGGCCTCTTTTTATGTGGAAAAAGAGATAGAAAATATGGTCAATCATAGTGATGATGAATTGGAATCCCCACACACAAAGTTTGAATTTGACCCTAATTTATCGAGATGAATTTCTTTTTAGAAATAAGGATAGAGTGCTAGCATGGGTCATAGAATTAGGGGCCAAAATGCCCACTGAAAATGAAAAAATCCCACCTGTGAATAACACTAATGAGGAAGAATGACCCCTTATCAACATGGAGGATATTTTGACGCATGGACATGCTTATACCTCCAACATGGGAAATGAAAAATTAGTGGGACAGAGAATACCCTTTATGAAAGTGCCATGTAAAAATAGGTCAAGACATGAGAATGGTGAAGAACCACCACAATATGAGGAAGAGGAGGAACCTTTAGAAGAAGAAACTACCATTCAATAAAAAATTAGTAACCTAAGCTGATGGTTAGCTTTACTAACCTCTCATTTACAAAAGGAAGCAAGAAAAAATGTTCAAAATTCAAGGCCTAAGGTTAACATCAGTTAGCTTCATAGAGAATACCAAAGAGAAGATGATACAAATCATCATCGAGTATATATCCCCGCTTCTCCCACTAAAGAAAAATTACTCACACAAGAGGTGCAGTCTATGAAAGAAACATTCATAAGCCTTCAAGAGAGAAATATAGGGAGCATTAGAAAGTATCAATAAAGAATTATGTTCCTATCCTTTTGACAAGGCTATGAACCTTCAACCCTTTCCTAAGAAATTCAACATGCCAAAATTTGACAAATATAAAGGGAAGGGAGATCCATGGGATCATGTCAAATATTTTTATATTTCATGTCAAGAGGTTTCCTATAGTGATAATTACCTCATAATACTTTTTCCCAAGAGTATAGGAGGTCAAATCCTAGAGTGGTTTACACGTTTACCTCGGGGATCAATTTTCACTTGGCCAAAATTGGTAGAAAGGTTTGTGCGTCCCTTCTCCTACAATATAGAGAGTGATGTCACCATGGCAGATTTATGTGGCACCAAAAAATGCCCTAATGAGACTTTCACCAGCTTCCTATAATGGTGGAGAGGGATAGCTAGATGCTTCCCTTGCGATTTCCCTGAAAAATAGCTAATAAGTATTTTTGTGCCCAACCTAAATCCAGATATAGCCTTCCACCTCTAAATGCATTGTGTTCACACTTTTGAGGAGGTCATTGAAAAAGGGGTTAAAATAGAGAAATCTCTCATTGCCAAAGGAACTCTCAAGTCCCAATCTAAAGATAATAAAAATGTTAAACCCATAGAGAAACCAAAGATATTTAACAAAAACAAAAACATGGTAGGAGACGGGATCACTGATTCCAAATGTGTACAAGTGGTTCAAACTGGTCAACCTTTTAAACTAACCAAAGGACCCATTTAACCACCACCAAAGCGAGAGAATGTTCACCACCCTTAATGAACCCTTGTCGGTTATATTAAAATAGTTGGATGCAGCTCACATGGTGACATATTCTATGACACAACCATTTGATGAAAATGCTCCAAAACCCTGATGATATAAGGAGCATGAATATTGCAAAATGCATCATGTCAAAGGACATAAGATAGACAAATGTCTGTGACTTTGTCATTATATCTAGGATCTCATCGACAATGGGGAGATAGAGGTGGACAACCATGAGAAAACCTAGACACACAACGAAAAGATGGGGATATATAAAGAGCCATTCCCTAAACATGATAAATCAGAAAAGTCAAAGTTGGATTGGGGAGAGTCATCCCAAGGTTATAAAGAAGTGAATTACTTATACACAAAGAAATACAAAAATCATTATGATTCGCTTATTAGATGTATTCGCTCTCCTACTGACCATGTCAACACCATACGAATCAAGGGAAAAGATTACACCATGGTAAGAAGGTGTGCCCGCCTCGTGATTCCAGAATCTTCTCCATCAACCCCACAAAATGGTAAGTACAACCTCTTAGAGAAACTTGAGAAGATTTCTACTAAGATTTCGATCTTATATCTTCTTAAGATATCCAATGTACACAAATACATTCTATACCAGACTCTTCAAGGGTCAGGAGTGCCATTAGAGGTAGATCCTACACATCTTCAAGCCATAATTGCAAACATCATACCAAATGAACACATTGCCTTCAATCATAGGGAGATTCCTATTGAAAATCCAACACATAATCTTCCTTTGTACATTGAGGTAGTTATTACCCTTTGGAAGATCAAATGAGTGTTTATGGACAATAGATTGGGGTTGAACATATGCATGCTAAAGCTAGTTAATTAACTACAACATATCGAAGTAGATCTTGAGTCAAATATCATCACTATCACCGCTTATGAAAATGTGGAAAGGGATTCGGCGGGCACAATCACCTTGCCTATGGATGTGGGTCCCACTTGCCATCAATTTTTTTCATGTCTTGGACTTGGAACTTATGTATAATATGCTTCTAGGCCGACCATGGATTCATACCATATAGGTCATGCCATCAACATTCCATTAGTGCATTAAATTGAAGCATGAAGGGCACACCATTACAATACAAGGAGATTCAGAGCCCTTCGTTCACTGCAGAGCTCTCAATAGTTTTACATGTAAGGGAACATATGTTTCCCTCCACTGATATAGATATCCATCTCTAATCTGAGAAGCCATAGAATCACGAATAGATTCAGATTCTCTCGTTCTTGCACCCATGGTGCGTCTACATAAACTTGTCCTTTTGATCCATGGGATATGAAAATCCTTGAATATGGTTGAGGAGAATATAATGTGTAGCAAGCCCTTTTGGTTTCATACCTCTCATTATCACCCAAGACGAGAGTTGACCCAACTATTGCTTCAGAAGACCTCAAAATGAACACACTATTGGGTCACTCTTACCTAGAGGCTTGTTGGCTGAAGAAAAATTGTTGGATCCACCTACAACTTGGGTCCCTGAGGATACTCAGCTAACCTATAATCAAACCCCTAAATATGAGAAATCTAGTAAAATGATGTACTCCATGGGCTACAAGGGCCTAGGATGTAGAAGAAATGAACAAGGACAAAGAGAACCAGTTCCTCTTCCGTATTTTAAAATAAAAAGATACAGCATTGGAATTTACCCTTATGGGGCACACCCCAATGATCACAACACTACTTGTTCTGAACACGAGGATAGCTCTGACTATCTAGACAGCGATACGGATTCCCATTGTAGCCAATATGAGGATCTTTCCTCCACAAACCTATTCATGAATAACGATGTCCTAACAATAACCCCTACAAAACCTAATCTTGATCTTTTTACCCTTCCGTTGTTGAATGGTACCAACAACATCATATGTCACTAGATTAATTTGAGAATGATGAAGCTATCACAGAGTTCATGGGCATAAGGGATACAATTCCCATTAGAGACCACAAAAGGGCTTCTATATTGACTTGGATACCTACACTTACTTTGGCGAGGAGGCTAAGCTTCATGGTCAGCAAAACTTAAGAAAAAGCAAGGGCAAAAGTTCCAATGTAAAGCCTTAGCAAAAATCAAAGTCCAAGTCACATAGTGAAAACCTCTTTGAGGAACTAGCCAAAAACAGGTGCAAAAAAAAAGAAAATAAAAGTGACCACGCTAAGGATGAAAATATCATGGAGACATCCTTGGACGAAGATCTCAACCTTCCTCCCAATCCTACGCGTATGGAGGACTTGTCAAAATTACTAGTAGAGGAAACTATCAATGTAAAATTGGTACAGAAGAGGACCCAAAAATCATCAAATTGGGAGCATCACTCTTGGCATAGGAACATAAAACATTCGCCATGCTACTATGGGAGATTATAGATGTATTCACATGGTCCTATAAGGATATGCCAGGCTTAGATCCATCTTTTGTCGTGCACAACCTAGTTATGCATGCATTTGCTAAGCCTATTAAACAAAAGCTCAGAAATATGCACCCAAAGGTGTCCCTACAAGTTAAAGAGGAACTAGAAATATTTCTTGCAGTAAGGTTCATTTGGCTATTGATTACTACGAATGAATATCAACATCGTCCTTGTCCAAGAAAATCTTGTCCACTATCAGAATCTACATGGATTTTAGAGACATTAATAAGGCTTTCCCTAAGGATGATTTTCCACTACCAAATATTGACATGATTGTGGATTCAATAACAAGATATGAGATGCTATCTCTTATGGATGGCTTTTCAGGATACAACCAAATCAAGATAGCTGAAGAAGATCAACACAAGACAACTTTCACCACTCCTTGGGGTACCTTCTGTTATCAGGTGATGCCATTTGGTCTCAAAAATGTAGGAGCTACTTATCAAAGGGAAATGACAATAATTTTTCATGATATGATCTATGATATCATGGAAGACTATGTGGATGACATCCTCAAAAATTCTAATACAAGAGAAGATCACCCTGTCATTTTGCGGTGTATCTTTGAGCACCTATGAGAGTACAAGGTCCGGCTGAATCTGAAGAAGTGTGTATTCAACATGTTATCAGGAAAATTGTTAGGTTTCATAGTATCAAGAAGGGGAATTGAAGTAGACCTTGCTAAAGTGTCTACCATTACTAAAATGCACCCCCTAAGAACATTAAGAAATTGTGTAGCTTGCAGGGAAAAATACAAGCTATTCACTGGTTCATCTCCCAACTTGTCGATAAGTGCCATTCATTCACCCACCTGCTTAAAAAAGATGTCACATTCATTTGGGAACCAGAGCAACAACAGGCATTTGCTTTTCTTAAACAATACTTGGCTAATCCACTCATCCTCATGCCTCCAACCCCTAGTGAACCACTCTTTCTCTATATCTCTGCTACATAATTTTCTATCTATGCGCTTCTCATTGAATACGACCTTGCTCACAAATAAAAAGTGATTTACTATCTCAGTCACACTCTCATCACTTATGATCTCAACTACCCCCAAATTGAAAAATCTTGTTTGGCTATAGTTTTTACCTTTCAAAAGCTTCACCATTATCTATTGAATACCAAAACCAAGCTTATATCCAAAGTTGACCCCCTCAAGTACTTGTTGTCTAAACCCGCCCTCATAGGTAGAATGGCTAATTGGATCATTCTACTAAGTGAATTTGATATAGAATTTGTGCATCAGAAGTTGGTTAAGGGACAAGTGCTCACAGATCAATTAGCAAAAGCACCTTTGCAAGGCACTGAACCTTTGAATCTAGATCTTCCACATGCTTCATTGCTATACATTAAAGAATCTATTGTATGGCAGATACACTTCGACGAGTCCTTCACTTTTCATGGTTCAAAGCAGTGCTGGTTCTCAGTACTCCTTCTAGTAACCCTATACCGCAGGATTTTTTCTGGGTTTTCCCTACACAAACAATATCGTAGAGTATGAGGCACTTATCATAGGGATGAAGCTTGCTATCAAATGGGAAATCCACCATATCAAGGTTGTGGGTGATTCTCGAGTTAATTATGAAGTAGGTTAATGGTGAATAAAAGGTTAAAGATGAAAATATTATACCCTACAAAAAGTGGTAGAAACTCTAAAAGAGTAATTTGTGTGCATTATAATTGAACAAATTCCAAGATCCCAAAAAGCATTTGCAAATGATATGAAAATAGTGGGTTCTATATGCTCGTATTCCGCTAGGAAATAACGACATTCCATTCTTTGTGGAAAATTTACGCTAGCCTACGTATGACATGTCATAGTCCTGTCTAGCTTGTGATGTTATTGGTCCTAATTCCCCATGGTATGAGCCCATCTTTACCTATCTCAAGGACAACACGTTCCCTCCTAACATTTCCCATTTTGAGAAACAAAGCCTAATTCACCAAATAGCTTGTTACACCCTTTTAGGAGGTACACTTTATCATCATGGCTATGATGGGAATCTGTTACGTTGTCTCGATATGACAGAGTCGATCCAAGTGATCAAAGAAGCACATGAAGGGGTGTGTGGAGAACATACTAATGGAATGGATTTGGCCAAGAAATTGTTAAAATTAGGCTACTATTGGCCTACCATGGAAAATAATTGTTGCAATTATGTCAGGAAGTGTGTACTTTGTCAAAAGTATGGAAATTTCATCCATGCACCATCGCAACCATTACAACCGATCACAACCCCATGGCCATTTTCTAAATGGGGACTGGATTTGATAGGAAAACTCACCCCACTTCATTTGATGGCCATACCCACATCATCATGGCTATTGAATACTTTACAAAGTGGGTGGAGACTGCTCCCTTAACATATGTAATAGGAGCTTAGATTTCCAAATTTATCATGAATCATATCATTTTTGGTATGGAATTCCGTATCCATTCTTTGATGATAATGGAAAATAATTTAAGAAGAATAAAACGGTGAAAGGTCGTTTGTCAATATTTCCACATCTCGGTTAAAATGTTCTACACCATATTACCCCCAAGGTAATGGATAGGCCGAAGCAACAAATAAGACTTTGGTGCAAATAATGGATATTACCTCCATTCACACTCCTACGGGTATGACACCATATTCGCTAGTATTTGGGATGAAATCTATCATCCCACTGGATATTGAACTTCCTTCCCTAATAATCTCTCTTAGGGACTACCTAGATAAAGATGAAGATTATCGGGTGGCTAGACTGGCTGAATTAGAGCTCCTAGATGAGAAGCGCATTCAATCTCTTAATCACCTCAAATTGTATCAGAATAGAGTCTCTAGAAACTAAAACAAGAGAATCATACCTTGTTAGTTCGAGGTTGGTGATTTGGTCATGAAGGATAATCAGTTCAATATGAGGGTAGAACGAGAAAAGAAAGGAAAGTTTGAACCACATTGGTTAGGACCTTATGTTATAGTAGCCAAGTATGGCATAGGGGCATACAAACTCACTCATCCCAATGGTGATGAGATTCATGAGCCCATGAATGCCATGCACCTTAAGTGGTTCTATGCTTAAGCATGACACACAATCAGAAAAGCAAAAAAATCAAAAACATGGTAAAATGATCAAAAATAAAAAAATAAAAAAAAAAATAAAAAGAAAAAGAGAAAACAGGTCATCCACAAGTGAAAACCACACACTTGTGGCACTTTGGATAGGTCCTTAGGTGAAAACCATTTTCCGGAACCTTGGGAGGATTCGTTGTTCACAAGCATCTTGCATCTGGAGGGTACTTTTACTTAGCCTAGCACTAGTTCTACCTTCGAGATTCCCTGTGAGCCCAATCCTGTCAAGCCTTGATCCGGCTTTGTCTTATTTTATTTGTCTGTGAGGGGCATGGTATTTTTCTATTCCCCATCTTACACTAGGGGCAATTCAACGACTTCAACTTCTTGTTCATAAGCACGTGGCTCTCGCCTCTTATATATTCCCCATCTAACGCTAGGGGCATGCACACTTTCTTGGTTACTGTGCATAGCTCACGGAAAACCGTTGCAAAACAACACAAAAACAATATAAAATTGTTTCACAAACAAACGCAAAAACAATAGAAAATCATTTCACATAAATAAAAAACAATAGAAAATTGTTGCATGAAAACAAATATTACAAAAACATTTACTTAAGTTTACTTACATTTTCTTGTTTCTTGCTTTTCTTGTTTGCTTGTATAGTTGCTTCATGTCTATGATTTTAGGTTGTTTGTTGTTTGGGCATACTTTGTTAGAATTCATCTTTTCTTAGATTAGATTTATTCTTGCTTGTGCATTTTGAAGTGTTTTTTTGCTTGATAGTGAGTCATAATATGTTGTTATGTATTGGTTCATTGTGTTCTTTTGTTAGCATTTGATTATGTGTGTTGGTTGCATGTGCATTGTTTTGTTATCACATCATCATATTTTCATCAATATCATCATATCTAACATCATCTATACATCATATATCAAGAAAAAGCTAAGTATACATCATACATGAATGCTAAGCTAATCATCGCATATCCTATCATCAAATGGGGGCAAGAGGGATCACAAATATCAAAAATATCCCCGCACACCCATATCATCATATCATCCCATCCACTAACTATGTCACATCATATAGACAAACACATTTGATATATTCTACAAGATCAATCATCTAGAAATCAAAATGCATGTGATACATCAACAAGATCATGATACATATACATGTCAAATCAAGTCATTTAACATCATAAACACATCTATCTATCCATGAGAAATAATAAAAATGTCCATCTCATATACACATATGTCATGTCAAAATAGTCCATATAATACATGTGTGGTATATCTATATCAAAAATGGATATACATCACGGCGGTGCATAAAAATTCCTTCATCATCGAGGTATACATAAGAATGGTACATATATATCAAAGAAGAACAACCTTCATCGAGGCATGTGTCAAAACTATTGTACAAATATAAAATGGAATACATAGAGCACAATCTACTCATAGCCTTCATCAAGAGGTGTATGTGAAAATAAAAAACATCAGGGCTGACTCGAGCCCTCTGATGGGGTATCTCATGGAGGTGGCATGGCATGAGCATCGCTGGCTCTCCCTAGTCATGGCTGCTCCACTGAGGCTGTGGCCTCTCAGATCTAGTGCCTCTACTCGACTGCTGGCTATAGGAAGGCACTCGCCACTCAGCAAGAACTACCTCAAAATATAGAGACCTGTAATATGAGGCTTTGCCCTCTGCTTTGGCCAAATCTTTGTGAATTTAGGTAGTCACCACTGTACCCTCTATGCATCGGTAGGATGTTATCTCTATTGAGGCTTAGGAAAGATTAGCCTTGCCCACTACGTGCTCGCCCGAGCCTATCTTGCTCTAATATCACATGCTACATGCCCTAGGCTCGCATCACCGATATAGGCTCATCACACGAGCCATCCGAGAATCCATCTATCCTATCTACTAAAAGTGCGCAACAATGTCACCTCCCGAGCTAGCTGGGCCTAAGCATGATCTTTCTCTACTAATAAGTTCAAAATATGAGCTCAAGCCCGATCTTGCTCTGCTAATAAGGTCAAAATCTAAGTTTGAGCCTGATCTTTCTTGGCTGTCACTATCACACTCAGGGCTTAGGCCTCGTCTCTCTCTGCTCTATCCTGATCTCTCTCAACTAGAGCCTGTTGTAACTACTATTACAAGGTGGCTATCTGTGTAATTGGTGTGCCACCACGACTAGTCCACGTGGCGCTCTAAATGATTGACCCTACTCTAGGACTCTAGCTCTAGGAATCTATGTTGTCACTTGTCCTATACCCTATGGCCTCAGTCCTTGTACCTAGATGGCACCCTGCTCATCATGAGGTAGTCTATCAAATGGATCCTTTGGATCACAACCTGTTTCACCCTCTCTCTACTCCACACCATGCCAGATCTCTCCGGGTGATCGGGCACTTGCTACCCAAGCCTCCTCAGGGATAGTCAGGACAACAAGGTAAGACGGTGGTATACTAAGTCCAATAATACGTTGTAGTACTGGATCCACGACCTATTGTCTTTGGGTCCCATGCCTGGGGACCACCTAAAAGAAACTCACCCGAGCTCGGGTCACCGATATGCTAGGCCCCATAGTTTTCCTCTCTGAGTCTCGGCGGGCATACCATATGTCAGACTCACTGAGAACCCCCTGTACTATACCAGTGTCAGTTACACTACCACTGTCAAATCTATACAACTCTATGATGTAGCTTTGATTGACAAGGATAAAGTGCTCTACTGAGCACACACTGAGCTCTACAACATCCTCTAGCCACTGAATGTGCCTATAGGGTCTCCATATAATGTCTCTCTCTGGAAACTTATGAAACTCTCGCCAGTAACTGTATAGGCTACCTAGGTGGCCTCATACATCACCACCTACTAATACCCACGCCATGTAAGATGGCTCGTCTAGGTCTCGAACGTGCAAAGTTCCCATATGGTGCATGATAACAATGTGGTCTAATGACCAAATCTGTAGTAATGAGGCTAGCCCCACTGTCTTCTGATAGTGGTAAGTGATCAAATGTAAATCCCAGTACAAGTGCGCGACACACGCCCCCAATGCAATAGTGCTCACCACTGAAAATGTCATGTACTAATGGTAGTAGCCTTCTCGAGAAATATGTCCCCATCTTATCAATGAACAAAAACCCACTGATAAGTGACATGATATATAGGGGCTCCCGATGCAGGTTTAGGTCAGAAATACACTCGTGTAATGCGATAGTCATACCATCATGTGAAATTTCATCTCTGTCAAAAATGTCACTGCAAACTACTCTAATCTGCCCTATAACAGAGGTGTAATCATTCAAAGTACCCATGATTAGCACACAGAGAATCCGCCATACATCCTCTAGGGTCATAGTCATCTCCCTAGTAGGAAGTCTAAAACACTGACTCTCACTGTGTCATTACTCAGCCAATGCAGTCAGTAATCCATAGTCCAAAATGATGGATGTCATATAAGCTACGGGGCCTAGCCCCACCACCTCTAGAAGTATGGCCATAGCATGCTGGTCTCGATGATGCATGCTCCCCTCTAGCTCAATAATCTAGGAATGATGCTCACGTGTTTAAAGCACTAGTAATCATCTCTACAAAATATGACCACATGTCAGTTACTAACATTTCTTCTAAAAAATTCTATCTATCATTTTTCTTTTAGGGTTAACCCAAAAATCCTAAATTTTCTTCTAAAATGCCATCTTTTTGGCATTTTCTGATCTATCCTCCAAGGCCTAGTGTACCTGCACACCCTTTCGGGCATGTGCACCACTCTTTCGGTGCTGTGCGCCCTTTGGGCATGTACACTACTCTTTCGGTGCTTGCACACCCTTTCGAGCATGTGCGCCATTCTTTCGGTTCCTGCGCACCCTTTCGGGCATGTGCACCACTCTTTCAATGCCTGCGCACCCTTTTGAGCATGTGCACCACTATTTTGGGGCTTGCGCCATCATCTAGGTGCATGCACATGCACACATGTGTGCCCCCTTTGTGTCTGTGCTACATTGAGGTATGTGCATAGATACACACGTATGTGGCATGCATGCATACGTGTGGGTGTGTGGTGTTTGTGCCTGCACATGCGCATGTATGCTTTAGGATGCCTGCACCCCCAGAAAGATGTTTACGTCCCTAACGTGACACTTGTGCTCGCACGCATGCACGCGTCGACGTGACCCCTAACACTTATTACTAATTTTAGGGAATTAATTACAAAATTTTACAAGCAAAGGTCAAGTTCTCACAAAGGCTCCATCGTCGGTGTGTCGCTGGTACCCTCAGACTGTGTCTGCCAGCCTCAATTAATCCCGTATGATCACCATCATCCTCGTCGATGTCAGAGCCTCACGGTAAAATCTCAATAGTGGTCGGTAAAAGTGAATTGGTCGGGATGATTTACCCCCCGAGTGGGTTATATCAACTTGTTTGTCATTGTTGTGAATTCCTGGAGGCTCGTTTTGATCGTCATTTTATCATTTGTTCATCGTTGAATAATTATTTTTATTAAATAATTATTTTTCTTTTATTTTTCACCGTGTTGGGGAATTTTTTTGCCATCTAATACCCCTTTCTTCTCACTAGGACAATTTTTATTGTTCCTAGGTGATTTTTCTTCTTACATATACTCCCGTAATATAAGTTTTTTTAAATAATTATTTTATTAATTTTTCCACTAAACAAGGACATTATTTGTCACTTGTTTCTTCTTTCTTCCACCTAGGGCATATTTTGTTGCGCCTAGGTCCTTCATTCTATTTCTTCTATTTTCTTCTACTATCCACCGCATTTCGGAAAACAAAATAAAAAACAAAAATATATATCTCGTGTCAAAAATCCAAAAACAGGACAATTTTTTTCACAAAATCCAAAAAAAGTAAAAAAATCTACAAAAATAGGTAATGTACTTATTGCGGCTAAAACTTGTGTCTTGCGCATGGTATCCTCTCCATATCCTACTAGTTTGTTTCACATCTTCCCTAATTAATATGACTCGTTGATCACCGATTCACAACCATTCACAAAGCTAGTTGCTTGCTTCATCTGTACTCTGGGGCACGTCTTGTTGCCTGGTGTTGTTTCATTGCACAAAATTCTTTCTACTTGAACCTCATGTCCATCATCATTTCCCCTTGCATATATCCTTTCTCGGGGCATCATTTTTAACCCTTGTCATCAATCACAAACATGTGGATCTCTTCAGCTTGATAACAAAGCATTTGTACAACTGTCTCAACCATTGTTGGGTTGGATATGTGCATTTGTACTTGTTTTCCCTATTTAATGAGCTTGTTTCCTTCTCATATTGCATTGCATTTTGTATGTTGCATAGGGTTGGTGTTTTCAGCAATGGACAATTATTCATAGTATGGATTTTCATGTCATTCTACTTTTTTCATATGCTTATATTTTTAATAAGGACCAATGACGTAGATCTCTTGGCAATATGATGATACTGAAATTGTTCCAATACAAAGGCTAGAGGCTAAGCTCTTCTCTCCACTTCTCCATATTTTCTTCTACATCACTTTTCTCTCACCCCTAATCTTCCGTCTCACTGGGGCATTCTATCCCTGCCCATTCTTCTATCTATTTCTCACCTTTTTCATCATCGCTCGTCTTCCTTCATCACCCTATTGACGCTCAAGGGGCATCTCTCCCTCCTACTAATTTTTCTTCTATCCCTTTAAAATTCCATCTGTCTACTATCTTTGAAGTGGCATCACTTACACCACCCCAAAGAGGGGCAAATGTAGACACCCATAATTACGCCTAAGCAATTTAAATACTTAAATTGCACTAATTATCTCCCTTCTTGAAAATTGGTGACATCGTCAAAAGTGCTCATATTCTCTCTTATCATTGTTAATTAATTACAATACACCGATTAGTTAAGTTCTCCATCCAACAAACACCCTAATTAACAACCTTCCATTATTTAATCACCCCTTCTATCTAGACTAATTAATTATCTTTCCCTTTCATTTAACCAATAAATCAATATTTAATTGATTTATTCCCATTCTAATAGCCTAAATCATACTAATATTCCTCTAAATAGCTTCTATAAGCTTACATCCACCTATTAATTAATCACCTTTGATTAATTAAAACACCCCCAACTCCCATGACTTACTAAGTATAAATTAAACCCTTCTAAAGTAAGGTTACCTTTTATAAAGCAACCTTAATCCATTCCTAATCTTGTTTTACCTTTTATCCCACATGCAAAAGGATGAAGTGTTTCCTTTATCCATTGGGCTATATAAGGATCCCTCCTTCTACCTTTATACTTACACATAAACTTCTTGAGAAGACAAAAGCAAAGCATATAGAAAAATAGGTGAAAGCTTTCCTCTGTTTTCTTGAGAGTTCACCACTTGGAGAGTTAAGCCTCCTTTCTAGCCAAAAGTGCTTAGGTCATATGAGAGGTGTCAAAAGGGTCTTGTAGCCAAAATTTAATAAGCCCCCATTCCGAGGTTCTTGGAAAATCAAGAACAACCACTTTGATTTGTCATGGAGCCTACATAGGTTCACCCATTTAATTTTGTTGTTAATTAAGAGAATAGAGGATTTCGACAACTAGCATGTTATGTTTCAAAGGTTTAATTTGATAAATGTTAATTCCTAACCTTTTTAATTCTTATCTTGATGTTGCTTTGTATTGTGCTTAATTTGTTAATTAGGACTACTATTTGGTAGTATTTATTTTCATTAGCTTAAATTAGCAAATCATGCACACATCAGTACATTTATTTTAATTCCAGCTAATCGATTTGAAATGGATAAAAAATTATTAATGTTCTCACGATGGGTGTTGTTATTCCCTTCATTTAATCAAATTCTTATTGATGTCATATCAAACTAGCGGTGTGTCTAAATCTATATGCAACTGCAGAGTAATTTTATCGATCTAGTAGTTGACTGTAGTTATTTTTGTATTTTCTGGGGGATCTCTTCAATGTCTTAAGGACTTCTTGGTAAAACCTTATTTAAATCAAACTATGAAAACTTGCTAAAAGTAAACACACTGAAAGCTTTGCTAGAAAGGAAACACACTATGCAGAATGGAAACACACTTGTTGTTGGAAATAAACACACTCAATTTAGAATTCTTGAAAACAATTGCAAGAAATATAAGAATCTATCTAAACACCTGCAAGAACAAGTATACAACAGATTTTAACTAAAAGAATTAAAATAATACAAAATTAATAGATCTAAGCTATTTGCTAAAGAAATATAAATACCAAATAAATGAATATCCTGGTCCTTGGGGGAGTGGGCCCTTGCTCCTCCTCGAATTAGGATTTAACAACTCAGAATTATCTCAAATAGGAATGGCTATTTTATTGATAAAACATTCGGTATTACAAAATGTATTGGATATGAGTACTTAGTCTATATTTCTCTTCTCTATTCTATTTCTATCTCATATCATATTCTATATATTATCTATCTACTGCAAGTTTGCTTTTATATACATTTTACAATCACAGTTGTCTCAATGATTCTGATGAAATTGAATCATGCCCAGAATAGATGTTGATTCGAATTGCGGTTGATCAGATAGTTGTAGGATAAATCTCCCTAGATCTGCATTCAGAAATATTCTCATCCTTTCCTGATTAAAAGGGTCGTAGATGCAAATTATCTAGATGTGGTTAGAATAGATAACTCCCATCGGTTCGAAACTTCAGAGAAGTTTTAGAACCATAGGAAATCATTAAGGTTCAACACCATGAGAGTTTCAGAGGCATCCTAGGAGTCCGGAGCTAAGTCCGAAAATTATGGAACTAAATATTGGAGTTCCAAAACTAAGTCTAAAAGTTCTAGAACTAGATGATGATTGTGTGATGGAGTTCTAGAACTAGCTTGGAAGTTCGAACTAATTTGTGTAGGAATAGATGCTACCAAAAACATATTGAACACTACTTGCTTCATTTTCTCAACTGATTAGACCTGCTTTATTACAAAACTAAATTTCAAACACACACTTCATCAAGAATTCTAGAGATTTTAACATTAGAATCACAATCAATCAAAAGACATATAATTACATCCTAACTAATATCAGATCAACTAAAATTCACACAATGAAATCAAACTTAATAAAAAGGAGAGTAAGATGAGATCATATATTATACATTAATCAGACATATTTTGGCCTCATCATTTCCCCAAACTTACTTGTTTGTAATTCCATTTACAAACTTCATTCTTCAAAATTTGGGTTATAAGTTCTACATTCCATTTGATTGCTTAGATCAAATGGCTGAAACTGGATTTTCCAATGTTTAAACTTAGATGTATTGTACCCTGCTCCTGCTTCTATTTTCCTCTCCCACTATTCAAATTCAGTAGGGTCTTGAGGTTCTTTGTTTTCCAAGGAGACATGGGGGTGAGAAGTAGAGGGGGCCTTGTTCGCATTCCCATCCATATTTTCCCATAGGTTTCATTGACTTGGGGAATTATTGTGCATAACACTTTTGCCCTTTCTAAACTCTAGATCAGATTTGTAGGGGAAATTACTTCCCTTCTTCTCAAGGAAACAGTAAGGAGTTCCCACCTCTTTGAGCATCCTTCATAAATATCTTCAAACTTTTCCTCCTCATAGGAGGTGAAGGCATCAATACTCTTTTCTGAGAATGGAAAGATAGTGTGTCTTGAATCTCTCATCAAAGGCATGAGTTCTAAAATGTGTGAGGAAGGAAGAGGGTTTACCATAATGATCTCTCATACAGAGACCAGTTGAGCTAGCTTTCAATAAAAACTCATATTCCCTTTCCTTCCATGTAATTTGGTTTTGCAGAATAGACAAATGCATTGAGATGGCTCTCCCCTACATACAAATTGATCATAAATCCTGTGTTTTTCTCTAGCATAAAATTACAAAGATAAAATTCACATAGAAGATTTTTACGCTTAGCACTAGAGAGAGTAAGCTTTCATAAATTTAGATTCATCCTTTAGTTTATGTGCAATCCCACATGCAATCCTTGACAACTGCTAGCGAATGAACCGATCTTCTAAAAACACACTATATGTAGGAGAGGGACTCCTGCAAGCAAGCAATTTTTCATTCATAATACAAACCATATAAATTTTCGTAAGACATTTATATTTATTTCCTTCCTTCTTATAAAACTTTTCTTCCATCCTTGTCTTCAATTCTTCATTTGATGTTTTGGCTTCTCTGAGTTCCCTGCAAGTATCATTCCATAGTTGTTTGAGTTGAAAATAGGTTAACTCAATCTTTCGAGATACCGTGGACACAACACTGCTTTTCGGAAGTCTTAAATTCTTCCTCTTTTTTCACAACTATTTCTTGGTTGTTGATAATTCCTCAGTCTTGGCTGCAAGCTGAGTTGTTAGCTCTCCAATGAGCATTTCCCTTTGTTCCAATTTGAGTTTGAGGAAATCCAATTCCTCATCTTTTTCTCTGATAATGAGCTCTTTCTAGACAAGAACAGAGCCTGTTTAACTTGATGTCTTTCTTCTTCCTCTGAAATTACTTGAGGAGTTGGGAATTCTTCCTCTATTAAAGGAAATTTTCCTTTTCTTCTCTAGGATGCCAACTCTTCTTCTTCATGTGGCAATGCTGAAGGTTCAGCCAATTCTTGAAAATCCTGCTCTTCAAATCTTTCTTCTCCTCTGTCCATTTCAGCTTGACTTGACTCAGGAGGAGTCATGGCCATGCTGCCCAAAATGTCAAGCAACTTCCTTTTCCATCCTTTCTTGCTCACTCCTTCCCTCTGGGGTTTCCCTAGACCTCTTATGAATTTTTCTTCTCTGGGGAATTTCAACATGCCCAGCGGTGGATTTCCTTCTAGAGATTCTTCTTACTATTCTTCCTTACTCCTACATGGGTGAGCTTTATTCTTTGTCAAAGACAAATATTGGATCCTATAAAGCTGTAGAAGAAGGAATTTCCTTCACAGGTATAGAAGGCTCTGCTATTTTGATCTTTCTCACCGACCTTCTTCTTTTTGGTATATTTTTTCTTTCCATTTCCCTTTGTTCTTCTGCAGGGGCATCAATTTCCAGATTAGTTGAAGGAGAGAATGGGGCTGGAATTTTCCTTCGATAATATTAGGGTTTTTCTTGAACTTGCCAAGAAATTTGTCTCAAATTTCCTCTCCATTCTTCCTTAATAGAAAATGGTGCTTGCATATAAAATGACTTAGGTCGTGATGCACGATTATCCCAACACCCTAGGAATACCTCTAAGCCATGGTCCGGATATAATAAAAACAAACCCTGGAAGGTTTATTATGTACTCGAGTTTTGTGGGTCCTTACTTCAGATATATAAGCATTTTTAGGACTTCTTTTCCCACGGACCCAAATTGACCATCACAGTTAAATATTTTACTATCTAAAATGCTACCCTATCAAAGCGTTTGGGAAAACTATCCCTTCTGACCCCTTTTATGATTTTCTTTGTATTGTAAATGTACTAGGGTTCAGTTTCTCCTTCTTTCAATAAGACTTCAACTAGTTCTTTCAAATTCCCTTTGGCAGGTTGTGGGACATGCACAATTGGCACTCCAGACACATTACTTACAGTATTCACAGAAAAAGGAATAAATATATTTCTCACCTTTGTTCTGGATTGCTCTAGGTTTATGAAAAATTCTCTTACCAATTCATCATTATGCCTTGAAAATTTCTTCAGGAACTCTAGCCATCTTGCATGCTCAAAGATGGATGCCACTTCTTCGTCTGTGAGTAGCTGGGAATCATCCTCTAGTTTTGATTTCTTTTTAATCCCCATATTGGCTCGAGTTCTGTTTCTTTTGATTTTGTGCAAATTGGTTGTAGGCCCTCTTGCTTAGCTACGGAACTGACGACTTTGGCTACGGAACCTCTGTTCTTTGTTTTAGACACAAACTTACTTCGTTGCTCCTTCCTCAAAATATCTCTGCAACTTATTTCACTTGAGTTTGAAATAATGATTATTAATGATAACCATGCTGCCACTTATTCCATCCAAATCAACTTCATGATTACACACTTGTAATCATAATGTATAAATAGATGACTCATCATACCTACTTTTAAATTAAGTCAAATCACACATGCAAACATTTAATCAACCCTAAATAAGTTAAAAGATATAATTACCATCCTTGATGATGTAACCCTTTTTTTATGATGAATCATCATTCCTACATGTGGAACAAAACAATATTAGATAAGACAAATCGTAATTCAAAAGAATTCCATTATTTGAACTAGCCAAAAAGAGATCAACCACCATTTGCTAGTTTTCAATTGACATTTGAGAGAAATTTTTATTTTTTATTTTTTTTTTTTATTTTGGGGAAGAAAACACCATTTTTTGGTTTTCATCTTCTTCCCTTTATTCTAGATCTATCATTTGGTTATTTGATCATTTTGGAAGAACTGGGTTCTTCCATATGATCAAATTCTTTGTCTGCTTCAATCTTCCTCAAGAATTCATCCTTAGTGGGAGGCTTCCTATAGAGTTTCAGCCTATGCCCATTGACCAAGAGTGTTCTACTGCTGCCATCAATGGGAAGTAACTGAATAGAACCATTTTCAAATATCTTCTCAATCTGATAGGGTCCTAACCATCTGGTTCTCAATTTTCCCTTGAATTGTTGGTACTTAGAATCAAACAACAATGCCTAGTCTCCTACTTTGAATTGCCTTTTCTTGATATGTGTGTCATGCCATTACTTCCTTTGCTCTTGAATTATCTCTGTCTGCTGAAGTGCTTCCATCCTTAATTCATCCAACTCATTGAGTTGAAGGATTATTTCTTTTTGAGCTGCATTCAACTCAATTCCCACCTTCACTGCTATCCTCAATGTCTAAAGTTCAAACTCTATAGGAAACAAGGGCTTTTTCCCATAGACTAATTCATATGGTGAAAACCCTGTTGTAGTTTTCCAAGTTGTATTATAAGCCTCAGACAGGTTTAGGTAGTCTCTTTACCCAATCTTTTCTCCTAGCTTCAACTCTTTTGGTAAGGATGTTCTCTAATTCTCTGTTTGTTATTTCAGCTTATCCATTTGACTGTGGGTTGTAAGGATATGACTTCCTATGATTGATTTGGTAATACTTTGTGAAATATTGGATCATATTAGACATGAATTGTGGTCCCTGATCTGAAACTATGTTCCTTGGAGCTCCAAACTTTATCATAATTTTGTTCCAAAGGAAATCAACAACTGCTTCCTCAGTGGAATTTTTCAATGCCTACACTTCTGCCCATTTTGTCACAAAGTCAGTACACACAAGAATATATTTCTTCCCTTGTGAAGGAGGATTAAAGGGACCAACAAAATCCAATCCCCATCTCTCAAATGGTTCAACTACAACTTGAGGTTGAAGAGACATTTCATTGGTGAAAGTTGGTTGTCCCATCCTTTGAAAAGGATCACACCGATTGATATATCTCTTCACATAATTATACAAGGATGGCCGATAATAACATGTGCCAAGTATCTTATGAGATTTTATTTTCACCGAATAGTGTCCTCTACTTGATTCATCATGACATTCTTTGAGGATATCAAAGATTTCATTCTCTCTTACACACTGCGTAAGACAAAGTCAAAACCACATTTAAATAGCATTCCATTTAACCATTAGAATCGTACACTATTTTTAATTAACTTCTTTATTTGTTTCTTAGTGAAAGAAGAAGGAAAATTCCTTGTTGTAAATAATTTTCCATATCAGAAAACCATGATGTACTTGCTGAGATTGCAAATGGTTGTTCATCTGAAAAGTTATCCTTGATGAATATCGCTCCCCTGTGGTGGTTAGTCTTGACAAAAAATCAGCTACCACATTAGATTTACCTGGATTGTCCATAATGGTAATATCAAATTCTTGCAAAAGTAATAACCATCTAATTATTCTTCCTCCAACCACTGGTTTGTTCATTAAATACTTAATTGTTGAATGATCTGTGTGTATAAATATCTTATACCTGTAATGTAATGTCTGAATTTATTGATTGCATAAATCATAGCAAGAAATTCCTTTTTAGTGGTGGTGTAATTCTTTTCAGTGGGAGTAAGATTCTTGCTAAGATAATAAATGGCATACATATTTCCTTCCTCATCTTTTTGTCCCAATACTGCACCAATGGAATAATTTGAGGCATCTATTTGGATATGAAATAGATTTTTCCAATTAGGTCCTCTCAATATCGGGGCATTGATAAATTTATCTTTAATTTCTTCAAAAGCATGCTGACACTTTTCATCCCAAAGAAAATCACAGTCCTTGGTTAGCAAATTAAACATGGGGGTAACAATTTTACTGAAATATTTTATAAAGTGCCTATAGTACCCAACATGTCCTAGAAATGATTTGATATATGTGGGGGTCTGAGGAATAGGTAAATCTGAAATGATCCTAATTTTGTTTTGATCCACCTGAATTCCTTTTTTTGAAATATGGTGTTCTAACACAATCCCCTCATCCACTATCATCAAACACTTTTCATCACTAAGAGACAAGTTGTGTTGTTCACATCTTGTTAACACTCTATCCAAATTTCTCAAAGCATCTTCAAATGTATCTTCGTGTACAGTGAATTCATCCATATATACCTCACCAAAATCATTTTTTAGATAACAAAATATTGCAAGTACATCTCTCTGAAAAGTTGCAGGAGCATTGCATAAACAAAATGGTAACACCCTATAGGCAAAGGTTCCCCATGGACATGTAAATGTAGTTTTGTCCTGATCTTCATCAACAACTCTGATATGATTATACCCACTAAATCCATCCAAGAAAGAAAAGTATTGTTTACCTAAAAGGTTATATAAGACTTGACATATGAATGGTAAGGAAAATAATCTCGCATTTTGGATTTGTTCAGTTCCTATAGTCAACACATATTCTCCATTTTCCATTCTTTTTGGGAACAATTACAAGAGGAGATACCCACTGGCTATCTCGAGATAGGGTAGATTAATCCTACTTGTAATATTTTTTCAATTTCTTGTTTGATTATATCCACGAAAGTTGGGTTAATCATTATTTGAGACTACCTAACCTTGGTTTAATGTTTTCAAGTATAGATATGATGAGTGTAGATACTTGGATGAATTCCCTTCATGTCTTTGTAATCCCAAGCAAAAGCTTTAGTATGATTTTTTAGAACATCAAACAATTTGGCTTCTTTATCATCCTTTAACCAGCTGTTAATGTTTAACGTTTTACCCAGTTGAATTTCAACATGCTTGGTTCCAATATGTGATGAAATGATTTATGGGAAGGGTTTCATTAAATTATTTAATGGACATGCATGTGATAACAACATATGGTATGTAACAACATCTCTAAAAGTTTCTTGAGACAAAATCTTTGGAAAAGGAGGGTAATGAGAATTATGATACTTATCTCTTTGCAGTACCAATTCTTTGTCACTGCTACTTTTCAGAAATTATTCACCACTTCCTGATGTACTTGAAACTAAAGCTATTGATTCATCCTCTCCCCATGAGAAATCTTGTTCCTCCGGAGAAAAATTATTTTCAATCAAAGAGAATTGTTGTTGTCTTGGTTCCATAACTAAATGTGGTGGTTCCGGAACTATGTTTGTAGGTTCCGAAACTAAGTTTGTAGGTTCCAAAACTAAGTTCACGGGTTTGGAACTAAGTTTGTGGGTTTCAAAACTAAGTTCAGGTTCCAAAACTATTTCTAATTGCTTCGAGGATAGCTGGTTCTCCTCCAATGGTGGATTAATCATCTCTTCTACTTCTCTTACATGATCCTGCAATGTGATCATAGCCAAAGAAGACAAATTTTTCTTATTAGTTTCAGGAGAATCAACCCATAATTGTTCATGATTGTTAGTAAAAGGCTATGCAGTAGGATATAAGGAATTTTTTTAGAGTTCTTACCATTCAAGATTGTCATATCACCTGACCTGTAATCAATTAAAGCAGCAACTATAGCTAACCATGGTCTACCCAAAATAATGGGATAACCCAATGTTTTACCTTTTGGCTGCAGTATAAGGAATTCAACTGGATATTCCCATGACTCCACCATAACCACCACGTCTTCAATAATTCCTTCTGGTTTTGCTACAAACTGGTCTGCCATCTACAATATGGTATTAGTAGGTTGTATACCTGTTAATGGTAATTTTTTCAGAGTATCCACTGTCATTACATTAATAGCCACTCCCAAATCTACCAAAACATTATATACATCCTTATTTCCTATAGAGACAGAAATAACAAGACTTCCAGGATCTCCATATTTGGGAAGTAAAAGTTTTCCTGCTAATAAATTAACAAGTTTCCCATCTACTTTGATAGTCTTGGGGTACTGTTTCTTCCTTCCAAGATTTTTCAGACATAATATTTTGATTAATTTTTTCAATTCTAGAATGTCCTTAATTGCTTGTAATAGTGGTATTTCAATATTCAATTTCCTTAATTCCTGTACCAATTCAGACTCCTTGATTTCTATAGCTTCTTTAAATCTTTCTGGAAATGGAGTCTCATTAGTGTTGCTATCTGTCTGCTTTTCTTTTCTTTTTATATCCTCTTTTAGAACAACAGTACTAGGAATTTCATTTTCTTTTGTCATTTCAGTGATTATAAGGGGTGGACTGTTAATGATTTTCCTAGATCTAGTTTGAATATCCTTATAATCCATAACATGTAAATCAACTGTTTATTCTAGTTTTGTTCCATAAACAAGATTTTTTTGTTTGTTTCTTGTATTTGCTATTAGCTATCTGCGGCATTTGGTTTTGGACTACATTCTCGGTTTGTGAATTTTGTGTAGGGGATCCCATGATGGCCTGTTGATTCTAATTTGGATATGTTCTTCCTTGAGCATAATTACTAGGGTTTCATCTAGGTTGTGACCAAACATAAGGATTTCCTTGACCAACCCATGGTTGTTGATGCCCCTAAGAATACCAAGCTTGATTTTCCCAATCGTGAGTGTTCCAAGTGGGTTGAGGTACCCAAGGTGGTTGTCCCCAATTTTGTGTGCTTGAGTGAGTAGCCTATGACATTGTCCAGGATTAGGAGCTGATCTTTTCATAAAATGCCCTTGGTTAGGTTGTCTCTGAAGAAAATTCAATTCTTCTATTGTAGATGAGGCCTTTGGTTTGTTTAAGTGATTCTTAATAATGGGAAGTAAAGAAAAACATCGATTATCATGTTTTTAGATTCAAAGATAAGACACATTTCTATTTTATCTAAAGGACAGTCTCTTAATGCATGCTTCTTCCTACATCTAGGAAAATACATAGCCAATGGTTCATTTTTGGAATTTTCTCTAGCTTGTAATCTATCCAGAGTAGAGGTTAATTGCACTAAAATGTCTGTTTTAAAAATTTCTAACTCATCCATTAGTTCATATCTGGATTTAGACTTTTCACTAATTTTTCTTTTATAGGTCCACCTCTTGTTACGGAATAGATTCTACAAATCTCCTTAATTCCATTCATTCTTATATTATCAATATATCCACCTCCTATCAAGTTAAGGGATACCCTAGATTCATCATCCAAACCTTTAAGAAAAATGGTTTTACTTAACTCCTATGAAAGCAAAATCCACATCTTTTTCTAACAAAGAGGAATCTATCTAAATAGTCTTCTATGTTTTCATCTTCCTCCTGCTTGATTTTGAAGAATTCTTCCTTCCTATTTCTCCCTCTACAATAATCCTAGTATTTTTCTAGGAAGGCAGTCTCCATTTGTGCCCAAGTGCTAATAGAGTTTGATGGTAATCCCATGAACCACCTCATTGATGCATCCTTCAAAGTGGATGGAAACAACTTGAGTTTTTTATTATTTGTCTTATAATCATAGGTCTGACATAATACCTTAAACTTAAACAGAAATTGGTCAAGATCTTCAGCTTTTTTATCAATATTCTACAATGTTTCTACAAATGGGGTTACATGAGGAATAATCACAAGTGAATAGGAATTTACATCATCTGTTCTTATTTTTCACGCCACACTAAAAAAAAAAAAAAAACCCGACACCACAAATGTCATGATACCGAAAGTGCAACCACATTGTTAATGACTTATGAGAGGTCTTTGAATGACCTCCGGCATCTATTGCCTCCATCCTCCATCTAGAAAATTATCTAGTAGAGATAATTTTCATCACTTTGATTTTCTATACAAGGAGTTATTCTTTCGTCTTCATTCTCTCCTTCTTCATCAACAAATCATGGCATTATCTTGCGCAGTTTCCCATCAAGTAAATATTGTTCTCTTTTCCTACAATTTGTAGATATATGACCAATTTTTAATAATAATAGTAGGTAATTTTTTTCTTTATACCTTTGTTATTTGAACCATATTTGGTTTTTTTCTTAACAAATGCTTTTTATATGATAAATCTCAATTTCCTCTCGTTCAACGATCATAATTATTTTTTCTTCCGAAGTAAAGAAGAAATGAGATCTTCCAAACGAGGATTAATTTCACTCAATGTAAAAACCATATTAGAATAATTGGATAGCATACTATTGAATAAAACATCCTTTTCATCATCTTTAGGTACATTTATTTTAATTCCAGCTAAGCTGATTTAAAATGGATTGAAGCTTACTAATGTGCTATGATGGGTGTCGTTATTCCCTTCATTTAATCAACTTCTTATTGATGTCATATCAAACCAGGGGTGTTTCTAAAGCTATATGCAACAAGAGTAATTTTATCGATCTAGTAGTTGATTGTTGTTATTTTTGTATTTTCTAGGGGATCTCTTCAATGTCTTAAGGACTTCTTGGTAAAACCTTATTTAAATCAAACTATGAAAACTTGTTGAAAGTAAACACACTGAAAGCTTTGCCGAAAGGAAACACACTTATTCTGAAAGTAAACACACTTGTTTTTGGAAATAAACACACTCAATTTAGAATGCTTTAAAACAATTGCAAGAAATATAAGAATATATCTAAAGACCTGCAGGAACAAGTATACAACAGGTTTTAACTGAAAGAATTAAAATAATACATAATCAATAGATCTAAGCTATTTGCTGAAGAAATATAAATACCAAATAAAAGAATATTATGGTCCTTGGGGGAGTGGGCCCTTTCTCCTCCTCAAATCAAGATTTAACAACTTAGAATTATCTCAAATAGGAATGGCTATTTTATTGATAAAACATTTAGTATTACAAAACGTATTGGATCTGAGTACTTAGTCTATATTTCTCTTCTCTATTCTATTTCTATCTCATATCATATTCTATATATTATCTACTTTTATATACATTTTACAATCACAAATGTCTCAATGATTCTGATGAAATCGAATCATGCCCAGAATAGATGCGTTGAGTCAGATTGTGGTTGATCAGATAGCTGTAGGATAAATCTCCCTGGATCTGCATTCAAAAATATTCTCATCCTTTCCTGATTGAAAGGGTCATAGATGCAAATTCTCTAAATGTGGTTAGAATAGATAACTCCCATTGGTTCGGAACTTCAGAGAAGTTATAGAACCATAGGAAATCATTAAGGTTCAACACCGTGAGAGTTTGAGCTATCCCTAGGAGTTCCAAAGCTAAGTCCGAAAATTCTGGAACTAAATAATGGAGTTTCGGAACTAAGTATGAAAGTTCGGAACTAGAAACTAGACTATGACTATGTGATGGAGTTCCAAAACTAGCTTGGAAGTTCGAAACTAAGTTGTGTAGGAATAGATGCTACCAAAAACATATTGAACGCTACCTACTTCATTTCCTCAACTAATTAGACCTACTTTATTACAAAACTGAATTTCAAACACACACTTCGTCAGGAATTCTATAGCTTTTAACATTCGAATCACAATCAATCAAAAGACATATAATTACATCCTAACTCATATCAAATCAACTAAAATTCACACAATGCAATCAAACTTAAGAAAAAGGAGAGTAAGATGAGATCATATATTATACATTAATCAGACATATTCGAGTCATCATGCTCTACCATGTTGTCATCTTCTTCCATTTTTAGACTAAACAATATTTAATTCAATTCTCTCTTTGTGCTTCCATATTGTGAACCAATTTGTTTAATGTTTTCCAAATTGTATGAGAGGATTTAGACAAATCTATATGATGTAAATAAGCATCAGATAGTCCCAATCCAATGATTGTTGTGGATTTTGGTCTCGCTCTCCCATTTTGCTGCTTCATCTGCATCCATTAGTTTCTTTATTTTTCCATCAACAATATCCCAAATATCTTTGTTGATTAAAAATAATTGGTCCGAACTTGCCAAGTATGAAAATATTTTCCCTCAAACTTTTCAATATGACTTAATTTCTCCATGACTAAAATATTTGACAATATGCTTCAATGTAATGAGTTAGCCAATGGTCTCATGCAACGTGGGCAAATGATATGAAAGACCAAACATGGATGACTAATAGTTTGATTGTTCAATATAAAGTACAGACTTTGTACTTATAACTTGCATACCACCAATTTAGAATGTTGAATCCACCAATATAAAGGACTTATGAATGATAGAGGTGCTACTATGCATAAATGAAAACTATGAATTAGGATAACTCGAGCTCCCCTGGCAGTGTGAAGTTTAATGCCAAAATCAGAAGTCGATGCCAGTTTTGAAGCCTTACAAAATATCAATCAGACACATGAATGATGAAAATCAGCGCATCACTTACATGTGTATACGTCATCCCGAAATGGATGCATCGTAATGATAGTCAATGTATTGGAGTGCCTTTAGAGATGAATATTTCGAGTTGATGGAATGAACTCAAATTTGGACAAAGAGTGCCAGGTTTTATTTCTCATATTAAGTAGGCCTAATTTAGTAAAAAGAATGGCCCAATCCCTCATCCACGAGACTCGGATATCGAACAACGATATCATGCCTTTTCCTCTTCCACCATTTCTTCCCTATGAAACAACGGTGAGATTATTTAAATTAATTACTCAATACACACAAGGGTCTCACCAGTATTAGCAGAGATTAAATCCACAACCTAATCAGTAATTGATATCTCCACATCTCTTAGTAAGATTATCGGGAAAATTGCCACCAGACAACATTAAGTGAGTGGGTATAACCACCAACGAATATGGTAGTCTTTTAACTCTTGAATCTTGTGTCCAATCACCATATATTTAGCAAGATCAACCTTCAAGTATAGAAGATTCTTGGCTACATGATCATCACTTAATCCTCAATAAATTCAATCAAATCCCCAAACTACATAGCTATTAATATATTGAAGACTAAAAATATTCTCGAGATAAAGACATGGTCATTGAATGACAATGCATGCTAACAAAGCTAATATAATAGTGAAATATTTGAAATATCTCTAGAATCTCATTTTTATAGACATAAGATCATTAAATGATTTGATACCAAATCTAAAATATAAACTTGATTTTCATAGATAAAACACAGAATAATAATATAATTCTTCTATTTTGCACACACGCTCAGGAATATTACACCAACTATTATATAGCCATAGGTATAGGTAAACAACTTCCTATAAAATAGGAAGTGACAATAAAAAATTACCCGGTATAGATACGTGGGTGCAACAATTAAATATATTGTTTTTATAACAATATATTCAATTAACTACATAATAACCGTAAGTAAATAATAATTCATTGTACAATTAAACACCTATGCTAATGTAAATAATCAATTTCCTAACAAAGAGGAGAAAACAATAAGCAAATATATATCGACCTTTCCTAGGAATTCATTTGTTATTTCTCCACTTCCCCATATTTTATTCCTTTCTATTCATTATTCTTTGAAAAGAGAATCAAAATGATTTAATTACAATATGTAAAAAAATCTTCTTTGGATCATTCATATGACGATGAAATTATAGAATAAGAAAAAAATTGTTAGCATGAGGAGGAATATTTTTCACTCCTCCACGCATATCATCATGATTCAAAACCGTTCCATCCTGGTAGATCAAAATGGGATATTTTTCAATTGGGATAACTCTTCCATCCAATTTGCAGATGAAGGATCACATTCTCATGGTTTTATTTCTTTAAATGTTTCATGGGAGTATCTAGGTATATGACTATAGAATGAATTCTACATTGTGTCGGGGATCTTATATTTTTGCTATCTTTTATCACCTCGACCCCTTTTCCTTTCGGATTTCTTTTGTGGTTTTGTTAGGACTGAATTTTACCTAAGTATGGAACTAAACATGGAGGGTATCCATGTGTCCCTTTGCCCAATTTGGAGGAGGTTTTAAGAATCGAGAGCCCTCAAGAAGCGAGAATCGACATGTGGCCAAAGCACGACAAGGCAGCCCAAGTGGGCTAAAAAGTCAAAGATAAAGGGAAGAACGCGAAAGCCTCCACGTGTTTCCCACGAACAAATTCAAGAAGGGAGAGAAAGGAGAATCCCAAAAAAGTAGTGTAAGGTCCCAAGTGTGTCACACATGCAGCTATCACCACTAAAAAGACTAATCAAAGAATCGAATGGATCATGTTCGGTGGATTAAATGCGATCTTGGTCCCTAAAGCATGTAGTTGAGATTTTTTTACAAAGGTCTAGGATTCCATAGGTAAAAAATAAATGTGGATGATGGAAACCTTAATGGAGGGACGTTAAAGTAAGAGCCATGAAGATATATAAGAGAATTTTTATGCTAGAAAGAGAGAGACATAGATAGATAGATAGAAAAATGGGTTTGAGAAAGTTAGAAAAGGAGAGATTTAGGTTCCAGTCTATTACGTTCATTAGCCTTAGCAATGATATATTGCAGAAAGAAGTGTTGTAATCTATGCCATTTTGACCTTATGTACTATTTTCTATATAAATAAGAGTTCTTTTTCTGTGCACTGAGAAGTTCGCAATATTTTGTGTCCTTTGTTTCTTCCTATTTGCTCTTATTTTAGTTCTTGATGAATGTTTAAATATCTATCATGTGCTACATGCCCTTAGATATTTTACATGAATCTATTTTATTGTGCATGTAGTTTCATCTCACCTTTGATGATTTGAAATATCTTTCAGAATAGTTGATCATGCTCAATGCTCTTCAAATAACCTAGTAGTTATTTTGATATCTATCTTTGTGCTTCTTAGTAAAGTTTTCATACATCACCTTAGATAAGATTTACATACTATTTTTTTTCTCTCTAACCCTTATCTCAACCCAAATTAGAGAAGAGCCAACTTCTATAAAACTTGGAGGTTATCTTAGGGGCCAAGTCCCACATCTCTAAGATTTCCCATAACTTTGGAAATTCATTTGTAAAGATAATCATCAATAGTTTTCCTGGCATGCCTAGTGGGACAAGCAGTGAAAGCTTAAACTTCAAATATTTCTAGGTTTGGTGTGTGACATAGAAATTTCTAGCCTTTGGAGGCTCTGTAACTACACATCTAGTGACTCCATTCCAAATATCTACTAGTTTCAGTAGTATTGGTGGTTTAATCCTCTCTAGTTCATGAGAAGGATTCAAACAAGGTCGAGAATAAGAGAAGAAGGTGCATTTGAATATCTACAGATTGTCCCCAAGAAGAGAAAGAAGAGGTAGACAGATTCAAATATCTCCATCTCCTCTAAAACAAAATCTTTCAACACCTCCACCTGGTAGGCCCTTCTTACAATCCACTAGAGTTCTTAGACCTATCATAATGGCTCATCAACGCCTCCTCCTCCAAGACAATTCATCTCATGGAATCAAGGAAGTCCACTCATCTTACTAGTGCATCCAACAACATGGAATCCCATCCAGCAAATGTGCTGAAGGCACTGCCTAAGTTTAGTAGTGAAGACTTCAAGACCCTAGAGGAACATCTTCAAGATGTTGTAGAGATATGCATAGTACATTACATCACAAGAGAAAGATGTTTCCTTAAGGTTACTAGCTACCTCATTTAAGGGAAAATCTCTCGACTGGTACATATCCTTGACTCCTAACTCTATTGGTACCTGGGATCAATTGGGAAATGTATTTTTCACAATATTTAGTAAAAAGGGAGATAGATCATCACTTCTAAAACAACTTATCAATATCAAGAAAGTCCACAAGAGCCTATGATTGATTTCAATACCATATTCCATAAGACATGTCAAAGGATTCCACCCCTAGCTAGGCCGCCTATAGGTATGGCTATTATATTTTATATAAAGTCCCTAAATTCAAATATCTCCATCATGATTCAGTCATTAGGAGGAGATTCTTTTCCATAAGCATATGATATTGTGGTCAGGATGAGAATAATTTGATATATGCTGGTAAAATTCTCCCGAAGATCCCCTTGCCAAGTATATCCTTGAGATATTCCCCCTTCCTCAGGTGTGACCTCAAATTCTACCCAAAATCCTACATCCATATATAGTTACCCATCCTCTCAAGGAGCCACCACCCCTACAATAGCATCATCATCTTCTTCGGAGATGGAGGAAGTAAAAATATCCTTAGGAGTTTCTCTAATGAGATAGTTAATCTTAAGAGGAGTCAAAGTGCATACCCAAGATATAATTATCAAGGCTACCAAGGGGTAGGCCCACTTATCCTCCGCAATATCAAAATTCCCAGAGACCACCTCCGACATAACCATCTAACCAAATTTTCTAGTATCGACACCACTCTAGATGCTCCCACCCAATAATGGGAGAGAGATGATTCCAGGATAAAATAATTTGGAGGAAGATCCTAATGTTTGGTTTTTCCCTTGCAATACTCCTCATATGTTGAGAGATTTCACCCCAAGGAATCTATAAAAAAGGTAGAGATTAAAGAATGATGGAAGGATATAAGGTCAATGTTTTTGGACCTTACCAATCCCCAGAATTCAAAATGTGGCCTTAGTTGCGCAAATGCAAGGAATGTCCCTAGAACAAGAGGAAGATATTTCACTTGAACATGTGATTTTCTATTGGATAAAGGAGAAGAATTTTTATTCATAAACAAAGCATCCACTTCTAAGAATCTAGTATAGTCAGATTATAACACTCACTCCAAGAGGTGGATGATGGAAGCCATGATCCCTGCTCCTACAACAACAAATGAAGTAAGGAAATAATCTCCGACATTCACTTCCCCTCTACCCACAACTAAACAAGAGACTCCAAAAGCCACTTAGAATCAAGGTACCTTCCACCCAACAAATGAGAGGGTGAAATACCAGCAAGTATCCAAAGCACAACCACTGGGCAATGAAGTGTATTAGAGAAACTTAAAAGGGCACCAACTAATGTATCCTTGTGGGATATCTTGGGCATTTCGGAGAAAAAGGAGTTGCTTCAAGAAGTGTATAAATTTAATGGTGGCCCAACTGTGACAAAGAAGGGAAAGATCAACTCAAAACAAATCAAGCTCAAATGGAGTGAGTGATGATGAACCAAAAAGAAGGGTTAAGTAAATCGAGACCACAACCTTCTTCATGACTCTTATAATTGGTAAGAAATTATTACATAACTCTATGATTGACTCGGAGGAAGCACTATGGTGATTCCCAAATCAATTACAGATGCCTTGGGAATTAAATATGAGCCCCGAAGAGAGGAGTCATGCAACTAGATGGGAAATCAATTCAAACCATTGGTGTTATTATTAGAAGTCTCCCATTACAACTCTATTCTAGACCAAACATAATTGTTCACGTAGGATATAGTGGTAATTGATGTTCCACCAATATTTGGAGTATGTCTATCTATGATTTCATGGTTAAAATTTGAGGCTATATGTCCCTTGATTGGTCTCATTTGATTTTGTAGACTAAGTATGGATCCAAAATGAAGGTTCTATCGTAACCCTCACCGAGGAACATATAATGGATCAAGTAGCCTCAAATTTTGAAGCCTCACATGCCATGATCACCCGAGAAGAAGAGTCATATATAGATGAAGGAAACCATCAAAATGGAAACTATTTGGTTGACTTGTCACCGAGACCCCTTCAAAAAAATTTTGACTCCATTGGGTTAGGTACTTATGTGATCTTTGATGAGAATCCCAACATCCCAAATATTATGAGGGAAATAGTAAAAATGAAAAGAATCTCATGAAGGATTCCCAAATGTGGACTCTACATTTTGATGGGGCCAAGAAGTAGGAATGACTCAGAGCTGGAATATTCCTATCTTCACCAAGTGGAAGGAAGATACTTTAGGAATTTTACTTCCACTTCACTTGCACCAGATAATGAAGTAAAATATGAGGCTTTAGTCCATGGTTTGACATTGATGTGCAAAGAGGGTGTACAACAATTGAGAGTCTTTGGGGACTCTGAATTAGTAGTGACACAATTTAGAAGCACTTCCGTAGAAAAATCCAAGGATGAGGTCTATCATCATAGGGTATGGGATCTTATTGAAGACTTTAAGGCCTTTAACATTAAGGTTATCCCTTAGGACCAAAACATAGAAGCAAATAGAATGGCCCGATCGGATCACAATTCAACCCAACCAAGGATCTATTGATAAACAAAAACATGGTGAAATTGGTCATCCACCCATATATACTTGATAATGTGGATCATTGGAAAGTTTTTGAAAGTGACCAATAGATATTTCTCTTCTTATAATAATCTGAAGATTTTTCAGACCAACTCCAACCCAAAATTGAAGAAGCATATGGAGATCAAGTCATCCATCTCAAAAAGAAACAAGCTTCCAAAGGGACTGATAATGTTGGAAAATATCTTTGACTCCGATGATGATAATATAAATAGAAGGAATTTCATGGCAATCAAGGAAGACTATGCTGATATAGAAGTAGCCCATGGGAAGAATTTAAAGTTAGGGAAATTAGTCACTCAGAAAGAGAGAGAAAGGATTGTGGCTCTATGTCATAAGTATGATAAGGTAATATCTTAGACTTATGATGACCTACATGGTTATAATAAGGATATCATCCAACATAATATTGATTTAGAAGAAGGGATAAAACTTTTACATCAGAAGAAGAGACCTATGAATCTAAAGATAGAATCTCTCATGGCTGAAGAGCTCAGAAGCTCCTAGAGGCTAAAATAATCTTTCCAATCAAGAATTCCACATGGGTGTCTAATTTGGTCTGGTAAGGAAGAAAAATGGTGAAATCAAAATCTGTGTGGATTTTAGAGATATGAATAAAGTGTCCCTTAAGGATCACTACCCCTTACCTTCCATGGAATAGATACTACAAATAATAGTAGGTTCAGAAATATTCTCTCTACTTGATGGTTTTTTGGGTTATAATCAAATATGGCTCACGGAGGTAGACCAACATAAAACCACCTTTACAAAAAAGTGGGAACCTTTTCATATGCAAAGATGTCATTCAGACTCACCAATGCAAGGTCAACTTTTCAAAGAGCCATGGATGTTGCATTTGGAGAGTGATTAACAAGGTAATCTTGATATACTTGGATGACCTCACATGGTGTTTACCAAAACAATGGAGGATCATTTTGATGCCCTAGAAGTTGTATTCAAGAAGTGTCAGGAATTCAAAATCTCTCTGAATTTGAAGAAGTGTGTTTTTGGAGTAGCACAAGGCAAACTTATAGGAAACATTGTCTCAAAATATGAAATCTCAATCGATCCAGAAAGAGTGAGGGCCATTTTGGAATTATCTCTACCTATCAACAAGAAGGCAATACAATATTTCCTGGAAATATTGAATTTGTTAGTACAATCATTTTAGATTTTGTTGGAATGACCCGCTTAATCACACTAATGCAAAAAAATTATCTAAACTTCAAATGGACCACCAAAGGTCATCAAGCCTTCAAGGAAATAAAAAGAGTGATCGTATCTACTCTAGTGTTACATAACCCATACTTCTCAAAATATTTCTTCATGTACACATATGTAGCATCCTTACTAACACATAAAGGAGATTTACAAGGAGAGGAAAATCCAGTCACTTTCTTTTCAAAAAATATCGATGATTATGAGACAAGGTATAACTTTTGGAGAGACAAGCTTATGCCATTGTCAAAGGAATGAATAAATTTAGACACCTCGTTACCAATAACAAGATCATGGTTATGGTCACACACTCTAGTGTCAAGAATACATCATGAAAGGTGAGATAACTGATAAAAGGGCTAACTAGATCACTAAGATATTAGAGTATGATATTGAAATAAATCCCACAAAGCTAGTATGGGAAGAGGTTGTGCCAATATCTCACACAAGATCCAATGACCCCAAAAAATAAAGAATTTGAGATGGTGCTCCGTATCCAAGAAAATGAATCCAAAAAGTTGGGTATCGGATAGGATGCATTTCATGTAGACAAGTGAGTATCCAAGTCACCTTCCTCTTAAAAAGAGAAGATATTATCGACAACAGGATCCAAATTTATCATAATTGATAATTCCTTTTTAAAAGGAACCTTGATGGATCCTTCTTAGATGCCTAGAAAAGGAGGAGGCCAAAAATGTCTTACATGAATTACATCATGAAAGCTCGGGAGGTCACCTCTCAGCCAAAAACACCACCATAAAGGTCCTACAAGAAGGATACTTTTGGTCCAAATTATTTATAGATTACTATGTAATGGTGAGCAAGTGCAAAATTTTCCAATTCTACATGGGATTCTAGAGGAATGTTCACATTACCTCTTAACCCTATTCTAGTTGAGGAACCATTCACATAATGGGGTCTAGATTTCATTTATGGTTAATCCATGTTTCAATAGTGAGTCACAGATGGATTCTCATAGCCACCAATTATTTCACCCGATGGGAAGAGGTAGTTCCATTGAAGGAAGCCACAAAGAATATGATCCTGGAACTTCTCTCCAGAAATCTTTAGCCACTTTCAGACCCCCACCCCCACACAATCATATATTATAATTTAAAATATTTTTTTGGGTGCCAAAGTGTCCGACTTTGTAATGAGGCATGGAATCTATCTAAAAATGTTTTCCAACTACTACCCACAGGGTAACGGTTTGGAAGAGTCTACCAACAAGAATATGATCAGACTTATAAAAATAATGGGGGATGAACATAAGAGGTCGTGGCATGAGCATGTCAAGATGGGATTATGGGTTAACTAGATCACACCCAAATAGATCCTAAAAGGCCTCACCATATGAATTTGTCTATGGTAAAAGTAGTAATGCCTATCACTTGTGGAGCTCCCAACATTGCAATTGTTAAAGAAAATTGAGATTGAGGAACATAGAGCGATGCAAGTAAGACTCTGAATGATATAACTTCAAGAAAAATAGGAGGCAACCCATGAATCCATGATCAACTATTAGTAGGTTATCAAGACTTGTTTTGACTAGAAGAATTCAGAGCATGATCTCTGAGTTGACACTTTAATTTTGAAGTGGGAAACGAGAGCCACCAAGCTTGGCAATCATGGAAAATTTGACCCCCTCTAGACAAGCCCATTCAAAATCAGTGCATGCAAAAAACACAATGCCTTTGAACTCGAGACTATGAAAGGTGAGCCCTTGGAGATTCTGGTGAATGGGATCCACCTTAAGCTTTTCCATTGAGTCTTTTGTATTTTAATTTTGTATCATATGTATAGTTCCCCTCCTTTTGTCTTTTGCTTTGTTTTATGGTGTCGCCTCCCCTTTAAATAATTCTTTTTGGATATGTGTCATCATGGAGAACCCTTTGGTCCCTTTTTGAAATTTTGTGAGGAATTTTACCTTCCTATTTTTCACCTAAGTAAATGATCCAACATATTTTTGGAATAATTAATGAAAAGGATCAGAGAATTAATGAAAAAATCTTGGGAAATGAGAAATTTTGTGCTAAGGGTCATGCAACCAAATTGTCATTATATGGTGTGACCCGATGTATGCACAAGAGTTTACTTCGTGTGAGTGAGGAGGATATTTAAGACAAGCTATAGAGTCATGAAAAATTCATTTAAAAGCAATAAGAGTCTCTTGTCCAAGTTCTTGAGTCCCTAGTTCAAAAAACCAAAGCCTTCTTCAAGACAACCATGACAGCTTCGACTCACCACAAACCAAAATCATATGCAAGGAAGCCTTTATCATATTTCTCTCTTCATACAAGGATGAGATTCCACAATAATGGAATACAAATCAGTTACCCTTCTATGATCACACATTTCATGGATGGGGTCTTCAATCATGTCCTCAATAAGAAACCGAAGGCTTTCCGAGAGGTTGCTCACGCCAAAGCTTCTGAACTTGGGATATTTTGAGTCTTTTGGATCTAGAATTTGGACCACCGCACTTGCACAATACATGGTGCCCCTAGTGCACCCATATCCAGAGCTCATATTGATGTGTGTATATATTTTGATCTTGAGACCAACATCATGGCAAGAACATATAGGTGGTGATTACACCACGAACCATCAAGGATATGTTGGTTCTACCTTATAATCAACCGGCCAGCTTCTATGATATGGTCAAGATCCAAAGTGTCTAGATGCAATGCCAATACAAGGTCTCATTCATTAATAGGAAATTATGACAAGCATATTTGAGAAGCTCTAGAACCACCGTGATTCCCAATCCCGCTAAAAATGTTCATGGCAGATTCTTAGGATGCCTACTCCATGTTGGCATTCATTTTCAGATAGGACTCAGACATAAATGTCCATGAATGGAAATTTATGGCCATGTGTAGAATGATATCCATAAAGAAGGAACATGCATATAGGTTTGACTTCGTTGAGGTCATTTCTAACTCTATATTGTGAGTAGTTAACCCTATTCTTTGTTAACTCCACCTTTAGGTACTCCTATTTGTTCCACCTCATTCTATATTAGAACTCCTAGTTCCTTAGCCAATACATGACCCTGAAGCTATGGGATGAGGAGGTGGACCCTCAAAATGTCATCTTGGTATCTACATGGACTCATGTGTTGTCCCGCTCCTCGGATGCATATGAGTTTGCTAACTATTTTGTTGCACCTCTACTACCTAAATTTGACCTAGAAGGGGTCAATAATAGAATGAATGGTCTAGTCTAAGCCATCATGTCAAAGCCCCTTTACCCCTATGAAGTTTTCTTTGGGGCAGCACATTTAATGATCTGGTTACATGGATTCAGAGATGAATCCTTCATGCTCCCAAGGATTCTCATGGCACGAGTGGTAGGTTTGGAGGTAACCAAACAATCGGTGCTCCTTGATGTAGAATTCATCTCCATCTATAAGAAAAAATCATTGTTTGACCTCCCCTTGAGTAGTGGAGGAGTTACCATAATTCAATGCAAGATGGAGCATCTCCTCACATAGAAGTTGGCTTCTTACGGCTTTATGTTCATCCAAGATACTTGGAGGTATGACCTAGATAGGTGCATGGCTAGCACCCTGTCCCAAAAGAGTCCTAGATTCCTACTAGAATGAGGATAGGAATGTTTTTGAGGACAGAAGTCTCCCATGAAGTTAATATTGACTTTTATGTCGAGATGAGCGACATCAAAATTCCACTATGGGAATCATTTCATCCGATGTTACATAGGTATGACCCTACTATAACTATGGCCAGGAGCTTGAGGGTGGCCCTACATAGCAAGGAATGGAATATGGAGAAAATTGAAGCCTATTGGAAATATAGACAAGAAATGGGGAAACTACCCTTAGTTTTGAGGTAGTGCCCACCAATGATTAGTAGGAATAATTGTGGGATGTCGAGCGCATGTCTAATTTGGATAGTGAGGAGTTAGTGGAGATCCCTAAAAATTAGTTCATGTGGATTATGGAGGAGTCCCACGGACCTCTCAAAATAAAGCACACCATGCCACCGTCCCTCCATTCCTCTATAGGATCGCTCAGGCTACATGCCCATAGTTCAAATAATGCTAGGCCCTCAGGTTCTAGGGTCGAGTAGCATAGCTGGTAATGGGCCAATCATAAGGTCTCACTTCTACTCAACCATCGGTCTTAGCCTCAATGACCACCGGTGAGGTCATCAGCCCATAGAGTCCTCTAAGGAAGAATTTAAAATCATTTGTTGTCTCTTCTTCCTCCATCCCTTCTACGCCAATTCATCCATCTCCTCTACCTTTCACTTCTCTACCCGAGAGTGCTCCCATTTCAATCACTCCAACCCAGGACTATTCCTCATCCTAGCTCATATTATTCCTCCACTTACCTCCACCAATCCCGCTTTCTATTCTCGAGTTATGAAAGTCCTTTCTTAATCTGTCATAAATTCTTATCCCCCCCCACAACTAGTCACAATCCCCTACTGACCTCTCACTCGGGTTCCCATTTCAGTAGGTAGAATAGTCCCTTCCCCCTTTGAGTTTTGAATCAATAGAGAGGTGACATGAGATAAAAGGATGGAGAAATAGAATAAGAAAGAAATGGTAGTAGGAACTAGAAGGAAAATGTGGTTATTGTATGACCATCAATAGTGTTCCCGACCATCACCTAGATGATCCTTAATGACTCTAAACCAACCAAGAAGATGTATCCTAGTGATAATTACATCACCGTTGTTGTGGTGGACTTTATGTAGTTCCAACCTTAAGATAAGTTTGAAGTAATGAGTGAGATAAATTCCATAGTCACCATCGAATACCTCAAAATAAGAAATAAGCTCAAGAAAACAGAGGCTAGCCTCCTACAAATGCAGAGCAATGTGGCCCACCTTAATGCTGAAATCAAAGGCAAGGACAAAGAAATAGAAAAACTCTGCAAGGAGTTAAAAGAGGTGGCTTCACAAGAAGATCTTACAACTTCTCAAGTAGAGACCAAGAGGTTAAAGTCCAAACTGGAAACATCTAAGGTTATGGATAGTTCACTCAATTAGGAGAAAAAACTCCTTTAGTAGGAGGCCAATTCTAAGAAAGTGTAATTTATTACACTCCAAGACAAACTGCATGCCTTAGAGGTAGGAAAGGGAAGAATCCAAACAAAGTGTAAGTTAGCAGAGGATGCGGTCAAGGATTTGACCTAGAAACTTGCTCAAAAACCTCGAGAAAGGGAGAATCGTAACATTGGTGTGGGGCTATACACCTCATGTTGTAGGAGAATTACCTCTAAGGAAATGGACATAGGACCCACACTAAGATGCATATTTGATGAAAAATTCTTGTTCACTAATGTGGAGTCCTCACCCTTAACCATCATCAACACTGTATGTCGCCAAGGTCACTAAATCATAGGCATTGGTTCAAGAATTATATGGCTCTTTAGACTCCGCCCTATTAGGTGTTGGTATTATAGACAAGTGGATGGTCATGACAATAATAAGTAAGATTCTAAGTTACAAGAAGGCTGCTATCAAGTCCCAGAATCTCCTTACCTAGATCTAATCAGGGATCAAAGATTGGAAGTAACACATCAAAGAATTAGTTTAATTGGGTTTCCCCTCTCCCTTTCCCAATGACTCCACCATCCTAGAAAAGGACCATATCAAACAGCTACTTACGACCAAGCAATAAGATAAGACTGTCTTTCAGTCTTTAAAGGAGGATTCTAGTGTAGCTGAGGTGGAGGCCATTCTAAACCCAATTATAAAACTGGAGTTCCATTTGCACGCAATGGTGCAGGATCTCCAAACATTCTCTCAAAAGGAGATCATTGAGCTAGATAGAGACTCTCGTGCTCTACAACGAAGGAGTTATGTGATAGAGGCCTGAATGAGTCGGAGTATCAAGCTGCTTTAAAGAAACTCTTAGTGGCTTCTTTTTTGAGCCACATTTTGTAATTTTATGGAAGGATTACTAGATTCTTCCATGACTGGCACAGATTCCCTAGGTGAATCACCATAACTGTAGAATGAATTCTACATTATGTCGGGGATCTTCTATTTTTAATTTCTTTTGTGGACCCAACCCCTTTTCCTTCTCGGAATTATTTTGTGTTTTTATCAGAATGAAATTTTCCTAAGTATGGAACTAAATGTGGAGGGTATCCATGTGTCCCTTCAGTACATTTTGGAGGAGGCACAAAGAATTGAGAGCCCTCAAGCAGCGAGAATTGACCACGTAGCCAAAGCATGACAAGGAAGCCCAAGTGGGCTAAAAAGTCAAAGATAAAGGGGAAGAATGCGTAGGCCTCCATGTGTCACCCTGTGCACAACTTCAAGAAGAGAGAGAAAGGGAGAATCCCCAAAGTAGTACAAGGTCTCCACGTGTCACACATGCAGCTACCACCGCCAAAAGGACCAATTAAAGAAGCAAAGGGCTCGAGATTCAGCAGATTAAATGCAATCTCGATCCCCAAAGCATGTAGTTGAGATTTTTCTCCAAAGGTTGAGGATTCCGTAGGTAAAAAGTAAATGCATATGGTGGAAACCTTAATGGAGGCATGTTGAAGTAAGATCCATGAAGATCTATAAGAGAATGTTCTTGTGTCGGGAAGAGAGAGACATAGATAGATAGAAAATAGGTTTGAGAAAGTCACAAAGGAGGGATTTAGGTTCACCTGTATTACATTCATTGGCCTTAAGGGCTCCATTGTAAATAAGTGATGTAATCTGTGCCATTTATTACTTATGTAATTTTTTTCTATATAAATAAGAGTTCTTGTTACGTGCATTGAGAAGTTTGCAATTTTTAGTGTCGTTTATTTCTTGATGTTTTTTTTTATTGGTGAGGGAATTCATCGGGTGGACAAATTTGTGAATTCCTTGCCAACTCTTGGGGAGTTTAAGTCCCTCTACTTAATCGGTACAACTGTCGTAAATGAATGCATGAGAAAACATGGATTTTGTGGTGGCCTTTCGGCAAAGGATCCAACGAGGGCACTCCAATGACCTCGGCAAAGCTAGCAATCTCTTGCTAGGGAAGGCTTTGGTTGAAAGTGGGAAAGGGAGTGAGAAATGAGATAGGGAAACTAATGTTGTAGGTAGGAAATCAGATTCATGCACACATTAGTTAGAAACTTTAACACATGCATTTATGAGAAGAAAACAACCCTGCAAATGGCAACAAGACGAGATAAGATTACAAACTCAAAATTTCTAAAATCTCCTCATAAAAGAGGCTAAAAATCCTTCTTCTTATATTGATGCTTAAACAAAAGTTATACATAATGTGGGAATGGAAGAAATTTGAGAATGGAGGAAATTAGAAGAAAAATGGCTATTTCCTTTGCTTTCTCTAGGTACAATGCACTCTTGAGTCTACAAGATCAATTGCCAACCCCTTACAATGGCGTGAAGAAGCCATTAAATATCTTGCAAGAAATGGTTACAAGTTCTTCTTTGTTAGCAAGAAACGGTTTGTAATCTTTTTAGTCATTCGCATCCATTCAGATTCTTGATTCGCGAAGAAATGCCAATGGTAGAAAAAACCAGAATTTTCATAATGCAAAGTCATTGCACTTGTTTTGTAACTTTCAATTTGAATGTTCATCATGCCTTTGAAACTTTAACCCGAGATCCGTCTACGTGGGATAAATTTACTAGAGCAAGCATGGAGGATGCATTTTCATTTTGTGACTTTATAGAGATTTGGCATTCTTTACATTTTTGGTCGCGCTTTCCGCTTTTGATATAATCCTAACACGTGGCTTCACTTGAGTGAAGACAAATTCGTGGGTCACTTTTATAATTTTACCTTTTTCCAATGTGGGCTCAAAAACACAAATTTCTCTATCGGCCCGCTTCCTCACTTTGAATTTCCAACGGTGGGCTAAAGATTTGACTTTTTTCTTTTTCTTTGGTGGGGTTGTGGGTCACTTTTTAACTTTAAGCCCCTTTAATGAAAAAGTCTCAAATTATCAAATCTCCCTGATGATCCTCCTTCCCGCTTTGAATCTTTGGATGTGGGCTCAACATTTGACTTTTTCCCTCATAGCATGCAAGGCCGCTGGTCACTTTATGACTTTTCACCATTTTTACATAAAGGCTCAACAAAAAATTATGCCTCTGGTCTACCTCCAATTAGATATATCCATGTACTCGTGGATAATGGGGCCCAAATTTGATGGGGAAGAAAATGCCCACTATTCATGACTACAGAAAAATGCAAAGAAGAAGAAAACTCCACCATTTCATGCCTAATTTTCAAATTTCTTTCGCAAATGAAGGGATAAAAACAATACAAGGTTCGACGATCCATGGCCATAGAAAGATTGAAAATTTCATTCAATGACGATAGCAATAAAAATTTTACGCGTCAGGACAAGAAAATGGAAAATTTATCAAAATGTGCAGATTGGAGAGTTTAAACAACTTCAAAGCATGAATTTTTCTATCTTTTCAGACTTCTAGCTTTACTTGAACACTTCTCGAGGGCGTGAGTTCAATTTTTTTGAAATTGATTTAAAACGGAGGGGGGAATTTTGAGGGTGACAACAATAGGCTCTAGCTTAGGGACATGACCTGGACTGAGCATAGTGAAGACATGACATGAGAATTCAAAATCTCAATCTCTAAACCATGTAATTTTTTGACCAATGCCTTATCCATTGGGCCTTGCAGATTCATATATAACTTCAAGAAAGACATATTAGAAGAAGGAAACACACAAGCACACAACAGAAGGGAACACGGGACATGCAATGTAAAGGAAACAAAACCACATAGCGCAAGAAAGGGAAACATACCTATGGTACAAGGCGGGGAATAAACCACTTTCCGATGATACAATTTCAAGTATTTCCCACTCCAAGGAAATTCTAGTAGTGTTCCATCCAAATATGAGAGAAGAAAAAGTTCTCACCGCAAGCTTCATGAATCGGAATGGACTAAACCATAATGAATTGAACTTTCCATGGATGCCTTTTGGTTCTCTTCTATTGTCCCATAGCAGGATGAAGTCTCCAACTTTGAATTCTCTTTCCTTGGCCTTCTTATAAAAATATTTTTACTTTCAATTGGTGCTCCTTAATGTGATCCACCACATGAAGTCTATTTTATTCCAACTTCTTAAGAAAGAGGATCCTCTTGTCAATGGAATCCTCATGACCGACCATCTTCTATTTCCTGTAGCAACTTGAGAGTTGGCATCTCAATCATGAGAGGAATTTATGCTTTGAATCCATATAACAGTTGGAATTGTGAATACCTATTACCTTCTTGGGAGTGATCCTATTCTTCCATGATGCGTCATACAACCTTTTGTGCCAATTCCTTTAATTCTCGTTTAGAAGCTTACAAACAATTGTCACAATGTTCTTGTTGCTTGATTCATCTTGTCCATTTCCTTATGGATAGTAGTCAAAAGAGTGAGATAGGGAGATTCTCAGTAGCTATAGAAAAACTCGAGTCCACTCTCTTAAAGATAAATAGGTAGCATTATCTCTACATAATCTTTTATGGCACTCAAACAGATATGATATTCTCCTTGATGAAATTCCATACGGTTTCACTATTGGCTTGTTTGGCTGGAATGGCTTCAACCCATTTGGTGAAGTAGTTTGTTCTTTGTGAGTACATAGGTGTGCCCTACGCTTGAGTGAGAGTTTAGAACACCAATGAAGTCTAGCCCCCACTGTTGAAATGGTTCTTCAATAACCATAGGCCTAAGTGGTAATGCAACGAGTTGGGGTCTTCTAATGAACTATTGGCATGGTTTGCATTTAGAAACCTAATCTTGAGTGTCTGTAAAGATGGTGGGCCAATAATACCTTCTTCAGAGGATCTTGTGTGTAGTGAACATTACGGAGAAATGTAGACAACATTCTTGGTCATGGTATGCTTTAAGAAAATTTTCTTGTTACTCTTTATCTACGCACCTGAGGAAACAACCATCCAGGCCTCTTTTGTAAAGTGCATGATTCCATATTACAAATTTAGCTACCTTCATCTTGAGTGTTCTCATTTGCTTGTAATCAAGATGGGGAGGGCATTCTCCATAAGTTAGGTAATAGGCAATATCAACATACCAGTCTTCAGTAGTGGTGATAAAAAGAACCTATGGGTTGTCTTCTGAACAAGTTGAGCAAACACAATTTTCTTCACCATGTTGAACTCGAGTGTTTCATCTTCAGCAATCAACTTCCACAATCCATTTACCCTTGCAGATTGGAGTTTCGAATCTCCAAGTCATATTCTTGAGTCTTTGCAATCCAATTTTCTCTTTTAGCTCTGGGATTGTTGTGTAAAGATGGAATTGATTGCATTGTTGGGGACCATCACCACCGTATGGGAATTGAGGATGTAAAACTTGAAGTTTGTTATAGCTTTGACCACTACATAGGCATGATTCTCCAATTGGTTGTATTCTAGCTCATAATTTTTCAAAGGACAACTCATGAAAGAAATAGGTGCTTCCACGCCTTCATCATTTTTTTGAATGAGAACAACATAGAGTGTATGTTCGATGCATAACAATACATGATGAATTCTTTGTTAAAATCTAGAGATACAAGAGTCGGAGCCTTGGCAATGGATTTCTTGATCTCTTCGAATGATTCCTTCCCTTCATTGTTCCATTTGAAGTTTGATTGTGGTTTTGTCATGGAGGTGATGTGCTTCATCAACACAACAAACTCGGGAACAAAACGCAGCGAAGAAATTTCACCTTTTCAAGAATGAATGAACTCCTTTCTTGCTTGTGGGTAGGGATAATGCTTGAATGGATATAATCCTCTTAGGATCAATGTGTGCTCCATGTTTATTCATAATGTGCCCTAATAACTTACCTTTTGTGACTCCAAAAATGCAATTTTTGGATTTAGTGATATGCCATGTTTCCTACACCTTGCAAGTACATGTTCCAAGTGATAGATATGATCTCCCCTCTTCTTTGAAAATATTGTGAGATCATCAAGATATATGACAATACAATGCTTCAGATCTTTGAAGTCTAAATCCATCACCCTTTGGAATGTAGCTCATGCATTGATTAGGCTAAAAGGCATTCTTCTATAGGAAAAAGTGCCCCAAGGTGTTGTAAAGGCTATCTTGGTACGGTCCTCCTCTACCACTTTGATTTGATTATATCCTAAGAATCCATCAATTAATGAAAGAATTTCAGATCCAGTGACTACTTACAGGATATGATCCATGATAGGAAGAGGATAATTGTCCTTTAGTGATGCCTGGTTCAGGTTGCAAAAATCTACACATATCCTTATTTCACCATTCTTCTTCCGAATTGGCACAATATTAGTCACCCACGTTGAATGGTGGATGGGGAATATGATCCTTGCATTAAACATATTCACTACCTCCTCCTTGATGGTATCAGCAATCTTTGGGTTATACAACCTTTGTTTCTTCTGAAGGGCTTAACACCTTTCTTCAAAGGAATTGAGTGATGCATTTCCTTTGGCTAGAAGGATTTGAGTTCATCATAAGAGTATGCCAAGACATCTAAGTATTTCTTGAGTAATGCAACAAACCTTATTTTTTCTTCAGGAGAGAAACATTTTCCAATATTGACCATCCTTGGCTCTTTCAGGTACCAATGTTTTCTTTATCAAAATCATTTGGGTAGTAAGAAGATTACTTTTCTTTCTCTTGAATGAATTTGTCATGTTTGTCAAAGAGGTCCTCTAAAGAGACTTGGCCTTTTGGAATTTTGTTCCCTTTCAATTTGATTATTCCCTCATCATCAATCCCTTCAATTCCTTCTTTCTCTTATTTGGGGACTTCTTCTTGATGTGGATTTTCACGTCCTTTGAAGAAGAGATTATTGAAATTATCCCTTTTCTCTAAAAAGGAAAGAATTTTGTTACCATCATTGAAGACTTGCCAATGATTTTCATTATCTCTGTTACATTAGGCATGAATACCATTTCAACGGTAACTTTGTCTTTACAAAAGAAGGATGAGGTGTCACTAGGAAGCCGACACCGTAAGATAATCAACCTTTTCATTTTTTCCCTTAGAATACCTTCAATGGAAAATGCATCAAAAGATTTGATGCAGTCCCACACTCTATTTCTGTAATGTCGAAATCTTGGATTCTTCACCTGATATTGTTGGTGGACCTTCTTTACTACAACCTCTACATCACCTCAGAATCTCATTTTCTTGATTCCCATGTCCTTTTCTACACCATGCCTAAGACTTTTGCTTCATACTCTTCACTATTATTTTTATTATCAAATTATTGAAACTTGTACGAAAATGGGTACAACTCATTGGAAGGAGAGTACAATACTACACCAGCTCTTGAGCCCACACTAGAATGAATACCATCAAATTCCATTGTCCAAATTTGATCTTCATCTTCCTCCATGAGAAATGGCATGTTCGCCTCCTTTTTGATGTGAGGAAGTTGTTTCCTAGCCCACAATCTTGAAATAGGATGTTTGCTTTCGGATCATCAAAGCTTTTCATCTGTGAACTTCATCTTTCTTCTGTAGTAAGAACTTCTTCATCTCTCTTTTACTGGGATAGTTACAGATGACCAATTCATTTTTATCTCTCCACCTAGGTCTCTACAAAAACTCCTACTCCATAGCATACCAAAGGATGTTGGGATGTTTCTACTACAAAGTATAGTTAGGAGAACCTTCTTGTCTAGAAAATCAGCTAGTGTTACCTATGCATCTTTGATTCTTCCTACCAATGGCACTTGTTTGGATTCCATTGAGTAGAAAGTGCCATTTACCAGGTCAAGGTGAGGCCTAGAGAATTTGCAACTTTGGTTGGCATCACATTGTCTGAGGCTCTGAAATCTATGATATAATTATTTAGCTGGAAGCCTTTAATGAGGAGTGAAAGGTAGAAAGGTTCAACCCTATTGGTTTTAGAGGCACTGAGGGATAACATGTTTTGGAAAGGTGGTGTGGATGGTGTGGGTAGTAAGCCTTTAGAATTAGGACTCAAGGATATAGGGTTATGACCATGAACTCCTTAAAGAACTTGTCAAACTAAGAGTGTGTTTGTAGGTATTCTATTTCTGAGAGCTAGACCTTGGTTTTTCTTGAATGTTCCACAAAGTCAAATGAGGTTATGGTGAGTGAGGAAGAGGTTTTGGAAATGGAGGAATATTTACATGGAAGAGGCTTTTCTACTTTGGATGTTGAGTTCTCTTTTTCAGTGTAGCATAAGACTTAAGCTGGTTATCAAAGTCACCGGGATATAATCCGAGTAGTTCGTTTTCCAACTCATGCGTTCTCATGTCATCTTGTTTTCCAAACATATCATCTAATTTTTCCATGTAGCATTTGGTGTTTCAAACAACTAAATTTTTGGCCATTGTGGTTTTTTTGTTATTGATGTCAATCGCATTGATGGAAAAGGGTATCACATGGTGTGGTATATGTCTACATGAGGTGTTAGTCATGTTTTGGTGAGTTCAGTGTTGTTTAGTGCACGGTCTAATGTGCATGGTCATTTTATGAATTATGTTGAGTTGTTTGAATGTTTTTATGAGGTATTACATGGTCCATGAGGTGTGTTATAATTTTCTAAGTGTCTAAATTGAGTCATCATGGTCAGTTCATGAGCTATCATGGAGGGGTTAGGTCATTCTAGGCTTGTTTCTAGCCCTTGAGCATGCAGAATGAGGTAGAGGAACGATATTAGGAGATGATGAGTATTTTTACAGCATAGAAGAAGCATGTTGATGGTATGAATGACATGTACTGGTGAGTTTCATGTCTACAATCGAGTGTTTTTGTGCTTCTATGAGGTCCTTGGGAAGTAAAGAGTGAGAAAGGAGACATGATTGGACATAGGTAAATGAGATTAGCTGGAGATTTTGAGACATATCTGGGCTAGATGGTGAGCATAGATAGTTATATAAGGTTTTATGGTGCTTCATGCCAAATTTTAGGTGATTCTGAAAATATACAAGTTTTGGAAAAACTGGGTAAGTAAGAGTGTGCTTTTTAAAGCAAATATGGACCTTCTAGTGTTTATTATAAATTTTATTCTTTGCATGGGTAATTTGAGATATTTGGCATATTTTTTTAGGTAAATTATGAAGCTTTTATTAAAATAATTAGTTGGTTTGATCATCATGTTTTTATGAACAATTGTTAAGAAGCTAAAGTGGTTTGAAACCCTAGCTAAACTCTAGCTAGGAGCAACTTACATAAAATTGAATATACAGAGTATGTTTTTATTTCTAGTGCAAATGAGATGATTCAATGTTGTTGAAGACTCTCCAAAATTTCAGAAATGCATGTTTGTGTATGTGACAAGATGTGGGCGCCACCTAAGTTTACTTGTTTTTGAAGAAGTTTTGTTGAAGACAAGATTGTCTAAAGAAGATAAAGACTAAATTATAATTTAGGATAGACTAGGATTTGTTCTAGATTTATATGAATGTTTTAGGTCAAGTTGATTCTAAAAATGGAAAAGTGTTCCCTATTTAGGAGGACTAGTTTTTGGGGCTTTTGAAGTAGATTTCAGTAAAATTGACATTGTAAGAGGTACAATACGAGTTAGGAGATGATTCAAGTTGTTTTGTGAATAGGATTTGGATATATTTTTAATGTTTTATCAAATTTGATTATTGGATGTCATATTCAAAAGTTATGACTCATTATTTAATGGTCAAGTTTGAAGGATGCTTGTTCTAGTAGGGTGCAAATGGCTACATGAGGTAAGTTTATGATTATGAGTTCTTCTTGATTGGTTAAGGTTTTTATTGTTTATATATCATGTATAAGTGTGTTATATGTTTTGGTTAAGCTTGGACTTTTGTTTCAATATGATGCATAAAATTGGGATCATACTCAGTTCTTGAGTCCTAGAAGGCATAAGCAGTAGTTTACAAATATTGGCTTGGTTGAAATATTTCCACTTAGATTTGTAAGGAGTTAAAATATGTTATGGAAATATCATTAAGAGAAATTTCAAATGAGGTATGGATGGGTTATTTTTGATGTCATTTTATGTGCATTTTAAGTTGTTTTGTGAAGAAAAACATAAGTTGGATTTTAGGGAATTTTTGTACATCTTGAAAAATTGAGTGGTTGAGATATCAAATGGATGATATAAATATTAATATCACATAGAGAGTGAATATTTATTAATGTGAACTATAGTAGAGGAATTTATAATTATTTAAAGTGATAAAGAGGGTTAAAACAATTTCTCTTTTTGCAAAATGTGTTTTTGGGAAAGCGTTTTTGGTGAAGACAAACATTGATGTGGTTTAAACAAGTGGATGCTTCATGATGTATAAATTTCTTATAAGTGTTTGATATGTTCTTGAAATTAATTTGAGTGGTCAAATTCCATGGTTTAGTTCATCTTGAGGGTCTTTAGACCCAAAGCTAAAGAAATGTTGTTGAAACAGGTGTTTTTAGAATGATATGAGACAATGGGGTTGTTATCTCTTAAAGGAGCACACTCGGTTGAGGAATAACAACAGGGGTTCTAAAATTTATTTATTCCCCACTTATACAGATACAATAGCAACACCTCAAGTCTATTGGTATACTTATTGTGGATGTGAGTCTCTAGGATTAAAAGGCCGAGTTCCTTATTGATGTATAAGTAAACTATTTTTTTCAAGTTTTTATTTTTAATCTGTAAAAATATTGACGTAACTGAATTTGAAAATGGGGTTATACACCAAAATGATTAAGGTCTTTTCTAGTACATGCAATATAAAAATAAGAAAAAAATTACAGAAGCACGAACCAATGGTTTTCAATAGAATCTTAAGGAAAACAATTATGTATTGAGGGATAAATCATAACAACACAACAAGCTAAACATGAACACTAAGACCATGCAAAAATACCAGATTTGCAGCAAGGTAAGACAATTAATTCAAGGAATTAACATTCACAAGAGATAATAAAAGATACACACCACTACAAATAATTAAAAAGGCAAATGGGTACAACTCATTGGAAGGAGAGTATAATACTACACCAGCTACCGAGGCTGCATTGGAATGACTACCATAAAATTTGACTGTCCAAATTTGATCTTCGTCTTCCTCCATGGGAAGTGGCAAGTTCTCCTCTGTTTTTGATGTGAGGAAGTAGTTTCCTAGCCCACAATCTTGAAAGAGGATGTTTTATTTTGGATCATCAGACTTTCGTACTGTGAACTTCAACTTTCTTACTTGTAGCAACTTATTAATCTCTCTTTTACTAGGATAGTTACAAATGACAAATCCATTTTTATCTGTCCACATAGGTCTTTGTAGAAACTCCTACTCAATAGCATACCAAATGATTTTGGAATGTATGCTACCAATATGGTTAGGATAACCTTCTTGTGCTGGAAAATCAGCTAGTGTTATCTGTGCATCTTTGATTCTTCCTACTAATGGCACTTGTTTGGATTCCATTGAGTAGAGGTTCCATTTACCTTGGTCAAGGTGAGGCCTGGAGCATTTGCAACTTTGGCTGGAATCACATCGTCCCGAGGCTCCAGAATCTGTGATACAATTATTTAGCTAGAAGCCTTTAATGAGGAGTGATAGGTAGAAAGGTTCAACCCTATTGGTTTTAGAGGCACTGAGGGCTAACATGTTTTGGGAAGGTGGTGTGGATGGTGTGGGCAGTAAGCCTTTATAATTAGGACTTGAGGATACAGGGTTACCACCATGAACTACATTAATGATCTTGTCAAACTGAGAAGGGTGTGTTTGTAGGTATTCTATTTCGAGAGCTTGACCTTTGTTTTTCTTGCATCTTCTGCAAAGTCAAATGAGGTTATGTTGTGTGAGGAAGAGGTTACAGAAATGGATGAATATTTACATGGAAGAGGATTTGATACTTTGGATGTTGAGTTCTCTTTTTAGGTGTAGTAATCAGATTGGAAAGGGGTGAGGGTGTATCTTTTGATTGAACCTTAGATATTTTTGTAGGAACAACATTTAAAGGAGAATTGTTCTTAGCAACTTTTGAGCTAGGAGAAGAATTAGATGACTTACTTGGCATAGTAGCATGATCCCTAACAACCAGTGAGTCTAGTTTTTCTTTGGCCGACTCCATAGAAGGTGGTAATGGTGATCCTCTGTTGATGATTTTATTTTGTGTGACCTCTGGAGGAGAATATTCTTTATTCTTCTTATCCTTTACTACAATCATTAAGGATGAAGCACCTTTCTTGGATTGTGCACGAGTGAAAACAACACATGAGAAACTTGAAGCTTCTTCATCATCCTCATCTTCATTATCAATGTACTCAATTAGTCCATTGTGCATATCAAATTCCACAACCTCAAGATATTTTTCATAGTCTTCCATATTTTCTTCTTCGATTTCATCAATTTCTACTTCCTCCTCCCGCCCTTTAGTCTCACAGATGACATTAACTGGCGGTGCTTCAAGAGCAAGTTGATGATGAGGTGGAGCAATATTTGGCCTATTTAGAGGGTTTGGTTTCCTTGAAGCCTTGTGCATTGTGATCTGAGATAGTTGTTTCTTCAAGGAAACCAGGTCATTTTCCATTTTTTGGAACATTGGATCCGTGGTGACTAAGTTTGAATCTTGACCCTTTTGTTTCCCATTTGGGCCTTTCACTTTACAGACAAGATTAGATCATCATCGGTTTCTATTACATGGTCTTGAGCTTCCCTTAATGTTCTTGGTTGGGTTCTTCTAAGGAAGAAACCTACTTTTGATGGCAAAGTTCGATGAAGAATATCTTCAAATTATTTTTAGGAGGCACCACATCTTCAGGATTCTTCTTATCACTTTGTTATATCTTGCTACGAAGTCCCTCATTGACTCGAGAGGTTTCTTTATTCATTTGTATCGATTGGACCAAAATATCCTGATAATATTTTGCGCTCTTGATCCTTTGTTTGAATGTACTTCTTATATCCTCCCAATAGGTGAAGGAACTTGGGCGTAGCATGTAGAACCATTTGGTAGCTTTCTCTTGAAGTGACTCCACAAAGAGTTAGACTGACACATATTCATCCTCAACACCCAACACACCTCAAGTAGTGATAAATGCTTCTACATTCTCTTCAGGAGTTGAGAACCATCCCCTCTAAATTTTGGGAAGTTTTTCTCGAGCCTCTTAGTAGTTCATGGAGTGGTTAAGCTAGATCCAGTGGACCGGTGTTTCCTCCGCATGGTACATTAGGCCTACAGGCATCATGATCACGTTCACGCTCATGATCACGATCCCCCATTCTATTTCTATTTCTAGCTTCCAACCTTGCTAAGGATACAACTTCGCTACTAATCTTTTTTGTCCTGCTCGCCTCGGAAGTCTCTCAATTTCTTTGATTTGAGCTCTTATTTCTTCGTCATCTCTCACCTCTTTTTCTCTATCTTCTTCTTTGGTCTTCACATCAATGAAGTCTACAAGGTTCTCGTTGATGTATGGAAATTAACTATCCAAAGGATTGGCAACATCGGAGTTCCCAACATGTCCGGTTGCTTGAAAAGAAAGCCTCTAGATTCCAAGTAGCTCTTGTCCCCTTTGAAGTTCCTAAAAATTGGGGTCATTTTGTCCTCCTTGTCTCTGTTGCAGGTGTATCTTCTATCCGCCAGCTTGAAAATATATGCTCTTCTTTGCGGTGCTTAAATTTTTCTTTTCCTCTCTAATTCAAGCAAGGTGCGTTCTTCTTCAAGGTCCATAATTCTCATGGCAATGAAGTAGTGATTGGCACTTTATCTATTATGCCAAATAGCTTCCCTCAAATATGAAGCAACATATTCTTATATGTGGAAGAGAAATTTGGGTTTTTAAACAGGATGGCTTCGAAATAGCCATGACTTGAATCCATGTGGCTCATATAGCCATTCAAATTACAAAAAAATCTCTCTTTGTTTTGAATTTTGAATTTTCTGAACTTATGGTGGTATTAGGTGCGATGCTCCTAAATCGCCCCACGATTGGCACAAAAAATGTTGACAAGGGAATTTTTTGGGTAGAAAAATTTGTGAATTCCTTTTCGACGCTCTAGGAATCTAAGTCCCTCTACTTAACCAGTGTAGCTGTTGTATATGCATGCGCAAGAAAACGTGAATTTTTGTGGTGGCCTTTGTCAGGGGATCTAACGGGGCACTCCATTAACCTGTAAGCAAAGCTAGCAATATCTTGCTAGGGAAGAATTTTTCTAAAAGTGGGAAAGGGAGTGAGAAATGAGATAGGGAAACTAATGTTGCAGGTAGGAAATTAGATTCATGTACACATTAGTTAGACACTTTAACACATGCATTTATGAGAAGAAAAAGACCCTAAAAATGGCAACAAGACTAGATGAGATTGCGAACTCAAATTTTCTAAAATATCCTCATCAAATGGGCTAAAAATCCTTCTTCTTGTATTTATTCTTAAAAAAATTTGTACATAATGTGGGAATGGAATAAATTTGAGAATGGAGGAAATTAGAAGAAAAATGGCTATTGCATTTGCTTTACTCGCAAGTACAATGCACTCTCGAGTCTAAAAGATCATTTGCCAACCCCGTAAAATTGTGTAAAGAAGCCATTAAATGTCTTTCAAGAAATGGTTACAAGTTTTTCTTTGTTAGCAAGAAACGGTTTACAATATTTTCATTCATTCACATCCATTCAAATTCTTGATTCGCGAAGAAACACCAATGGCAAAAAAAACAAAAATTTTCATAATGCAATCGTTACACTTGTTTTGTAACTTTGAATTTGAATTGTTCATCTTGCCTTTGAAACTTTAAACCACAACCATCACATGGGAGAAATTTACTGGAGCAGGCATGGAGGATACCTTTTGCATTTTGTGACTTTATAGAGATTTGGAATTTTTTACATTTTTGGTCTGTCCTTCCACTTTTGATATAAGCCTGACACGTGGCTTCACTTGAGTGGAGACAGAGTCGCGGGTCAATTTTATAATTTTACCTTTTCTCAATGCGGGCTCAAAAACACAAATTGCTCCATTGGCTCGCTTCCCATCTTTGACTTTCCAATGGCAGGTTCAAGATTTGACTTTTTTCTTTGTGTTTGGTGGGGCTACAGGCCACATTTTAAATTTAAGCCCCTATAATGAAAAATGCTTAAATTCTCAAATCTCCCCAACGATCTGCCTCCTCGCTTTGATTCTTTTGATGTAGGCTCAGCATTTGACTTTTTCCCTCATAGCATGATCGGGGCTATGAGTCACTTTATGAATTTTCGCCCTTTTTACATAAAGGCTAAAAACACAAATGGCTCTGGCTTGCCTCAATTATATATGTCCACGTACCCATGGATAATGGGGCCCAAATTTGACAAGGAAGAAAATGCCTATCATTCACGACTGTGGAAAAATGCGAGAGAAGAAAACTCCACCGTTTTGTGCCCAATTTTAAAATTTCTTTCACGAACCAAGGGATTGAAAAAAATACAAGGTTCGAAGATCCATGGCCATAGAAAGATTGATAATTTTGTTCAAATGAGGACAACAATAAAATTTTCATGCGTCAGGAGACGGGAAAATAGGAAATTTATCAAAACGCAAATTGGAGAGTTTAAACAACTTCAAAGCATGAATTTCTATATCTTTTCAGACTTCCATCTTTACTTGAACACTTTTGGATGGTGTGAGCTGAAAAAATTTGAACTTGACTTAAAAAGGAGGTGGGGTTTTAAGGGCGACAACACTCTTATTTAAGTTCAACATGAATTTTTAAATATCTATCATGTTGCATGCCCTTAGATATTTTATATGAATTGGTTTTATTGTGCATGTAGTTTCATCCCGCCTTTGATGATTTGAAATATCTTTAGAATAGTTGATCATGCTCAATGCTCTTCGACTAACCTAGTAGTTATTTCGATATCTATCTTTGTGTTTCTTAGTAAAGTTCAGCGCATTGCCTTAGATATCGATTACATATTGTTTTGTTTTCTCTCTAACCTTTTTCTCAACCCAAATCAAAGTAGATCCATCTTATACAAAACCTTGAGGTTATCTTAGGGCCAAGTCCCACATTTCTAGGATTTCCCACAACTTTGGCAATTCATTTGTAAAGATAATTGTCAACAATTACCTTGTGGGAACTTTTTATGTGTAAAAGGGAAGGAATATATTCACTTTAGGGATTATAATTTTTGGGTTCTAGCTAGGATGATTACAAATTATATCATCACTAGGAGGCATTAAGAGTATGTTCATAAGTCTCCTTTGTTAAATTTAATACACTAAACTAGTTCATTATGTTTAAATCCAGCACATGCAAATGTGTCCATGGAAAAAATCAATTGACATGCCTTCATTTTGTTGTAATTTTGTATCCATCAGATCAATGAAATATAATGAAGCACATTTCCTGATGATCATTGTGTTAAGAGTGGTTATTGAATAAATGTTGTTTTGTATTTTTACTTGGAAATATTTGTTTTAGTTATAAAATTCCATTCTCCAACGGAATTCTTTGAGTAAATATTTGTTTCCTTAAAGGGTATCCTATTTTCTATTGATTTGGAAATATAAATATGTGAGTATTTAATCAAAAGTGTTTGTGTTAAGGTTTTAGAGATTACATGGTAATGTTTACAAAGATTAGGTATCCATGAATGCAAATAACCTGTGAAAGTTCATGTTATTTTGATTTCTAACTCTTATGAATAATAGGAACATCGATATGATATGATGAAATATGTGGTCTCACCCCATTAGATCAACACCACCGTTTATTTTCATAATTTCTATGGTACCACCTTATTCTACCCAAATATAGATTTCACACTCCTTTTCATTTCTATCATTATGTATGAAATAAAATCACACACACCTCGCATATTTTAAGTTTATTTACTTTAATTTTTAAAAATTAACATCTCAAGTGTCTTAATATCCCAATTTGTCAACAAATTTATTACAGAATGATGTTTTTAATCACATGTAATCATTCGTAGTTGATTTTGTCTAAGAAACCGAGTGATTACAATTATTTATTACCATTCTCTTAAATGATTGATGATTTTTTTGGTTACATTTGGCCTTAGATTCAAGTACTAACATGTTTCACAATCTAAAAGCGTATATCTCCATCTCCCCTTCAAGAAACCCCTCAGTCGTCTCACCTTGGTTTATGAATAAGCGTAAAGTAGAAAGATAATAGCCACATCCTATCTAAGGTTCCTCATTAACATTCCCAAATGCTTTTTCATGTGAGAAATATTGATCCATCCTCGACTGAAAAATGCAAACCGGTAGAATCATCTTTCCTCCTTTCCCTCTAGTTCATGATGTTTCCATTCAAGACATTTTGGGGCATTATATTAGGGAAAATATTGAATATACACATTAAATAAATATGGTTAACATCTCTAGAATAGCAATCACCAAATTGTTGTAGGCACCATTTTCATTTTCTATTTCTAAAGATCTGTGATATTTTGTGACTCAAACTTTTGGAATACAAAACTACCACACTGACTCTCCAAATATATTTTTATTGTGTTAAGGTGTGGAAATCTAAAAAATTCACATGTAAGAAAGTTTTTATATGAGGATGAAATATGATCATACCAAGTTACAAATATAGGTAGTTGGGGTTATATTTCCAAGAAATTTCTCGACACAAAGGGTGAATTCTTATTATCTCATATCGGGTGGATTTAAAAAAAATGTGAATTATCTCAAAATACCCATGAAATATTCTTCATTAATATTTATAAATATAATTCCCCTCACATGGGTGAATTTTCTCTAATTTTCTTATTTCTTACAACTATTAATGTATTTTGACTCTATCAATACTAATTCTAGAGAATATTTTAGTTTTAATTTATTTATTTATTGATTTTCACCTCACATGGTCTTTTGTGTAATTTGGAATTTACTTTTATAATTTGGTGTCTTCTAAAATTATACATTTCCACTTTAGAATTATGAAGGCAATTCCTATGAAGTGGTCTAGTGTTTAAATTGTACAAATAATCCTCGTTCATGTAGAAAGAGTAGATATATGTAAGATAGCAATGGATTTTCAAATTTTCATGTAAATAAATTCAAACAAAGTAATAAAATAGAAAAACATTCATAAGTTTTTGTGAGAGGTGATAGACATATATAAGGATTAATTGATATTATTAAATAAATAATAAATGTACTTAATGTGTGGTTTATGAAACCATAACATAAACTACACCTATTTATAAACAATTAATATTAACTATGGGTTGTGGCCATAAGATATTAATAGAAATTAAATGAAGGCATGAATCATTGAAGTAGACTTTGATTGGAAGATTTTATGAAAAGTAATAGTGTTTTTAGCATTATAAATTTCAGGCATAAAGAATTAAAACATAGATACATATGATATAACTACATGTTTCTAAACTAGATTTTAAGTTAAAAGTAAGGCTTCACCCTTAGTGTTTGTTCTTAATCATTTATAGAATAGATGTTCCATATGCATGGGCTATGTGTGTGAGGTCCAATAATTTTTGGAGGCATAAGATGGTTGAAAATGTATTCTATAGATATTCCAACAAGAATTCATGCAAAAAAATTTGAATGATAACTATTTTAGGTTAAAATAATATAAAGAAATGTAATTTCGTTATGTTTATTAAGGGACATACATGTTATTTCTAATGGAAAATAATGTGTGTAGATGTTTCTCTTCAAATATTATTTACTTTACATACCTTTTTAAAATTTAGAGTAGCAATCAAAAGAGAATGGTGGATATATTATAAAATACTTCATACATTTAACTCATGATAATGTTATGAAAGTCAACCCTAGTTTCTCAATATCTCCAATATCTTTGGTTACTTTACGAAAATTTAATCCTTGGGAAATATGTATGGTAAGATCCCAAGCCAGCTTTAGAAAATGTTTTGATGATTACCTCTTACTATAGGTAGTATTGAAATTGATCCCGGGTTTTTTATGTCCAGTGCGAGTGGTATAGTTTACAAATTCTACTATTACACACATTGACAAGTTGGGTGGTTTTAAGTCAATAGAGTTTTATATAGTACTAAGAGCACCATTCACTAATCAAGAATGAATAATCAAATTACATAGTAATAAAACTCATGAACCAATACATAAAATGAAATCATTATCCCATTGGTCATCATCAACATATTCTAATCTTGAGTGCATTGCATATTAAAAAATGTTTCTTGAAATATGCCTAGATAGAGAATAAGCATTTTCTTGTTATATAGTTTAATGCATTTTTTTGCATACAAATGAAATGTTGAATAAAATGACACCCTTACATCCTGAATGAAGCATATTTTTATTTTCTTCATGATAGTTTCATATTAAAAAAATGAGGTTATGCATTTCTAATTTTTTTCAACATTTCTTGAAAAACATCTTCATCATCATAGGGGAAATAAAAAATTGTATATTAGGTAAAATAAATTGAATCCTACTAAAAATCGTAATATTTAATGTTTTCTACAAAGAGAAAAACACAACGGTAAATGGAATATTATAAATGTGATTTTTTTGTAAATTAAAAACAAAAATGTAAGAAAAATGTTATGTGACAATTTCCCCACATTAAGAAAATATTAAAGTTCTAAAAGTTAGTGATTAATTAAAATAAAATAAAGTAATTATTAATGTATTCTAAAGTTAGTTTACAAAGATTAAATGTTATTTAATTTGAAAAGAGAATTAAAAGAGTGAATTCTAAAGAAATAATTTAAAAACCCCTTTAAAATGGATATGTACTTAAAGACCCCTTTAATATAGGGTGGATGAAATAAATATAACTTCTCAAACATGAATGTGTTGAGAAGGGTAATTAAATAGTTAGTGGGTTTCATTTGGAATAAAATATATAATATTAATATTTTAATGTTGTTTTGAAAGGGTGTGTTGGTTGGAAAACCTACCCGGTGAAAGTTATTTAAACCGGTGATGTGGGAATTTAATAGGGAGATATATATATAAAAATGTGTGCTCAAGGATTTAATATATGAAATGTTTATTAATTATAATGAATTAATATTAATATGTAATGAAGAGGTGTGATTATTGGTAACCACCTCTTGAAAATTATAAATAAGAGGGTAGAATCTTGAATGAGGAGAGATTTAATTATTTTATTTGTTTGAATACCCAACATAGAATATTGTGGAAGGCTTGGGAGTTAGTGGTGGAATTTTTGGGAAGGGGTTATACAGCGTATATCCAACCAGGGGTACAACATACACCCTGGAGTGTCACGAAAAGGGATACCATTTTGTTTGATTGAAGGACTTCTAGAAGAGAGCTTTGGTTCCTCAACAGTCACCCTAGACAACCATATATTCGGAAAAAGTCTTTCTATTGTCAAAACTATAAGGACCTTACTTTTCATATTTTATTATTTGTATGTATGTGTTTTGAATACTAATATATACATTAATTATCTATTAACTCTTTATTATTACTATATTATGAAGTACAAAAATAACCACTTTGCAATATTTTAAAATTAACATCAGGATTATAAAATGGGAAAAAGTAACATCAAAAAAATGTATTTGGAAAGATCAATGAACAATTTAGAAATAAATTAGATAATGATGTTTGCTAAAAGGAAATTTATTTAAGAAAATTCCAATAGAGAATAAGTAACAAATATTGATTATAAAAATAATGTGTGGATATTCTCTCCATAAAAATATTTTTGCACAAGTTTAAGAAGGCATCAATATATTAAACTAATAATATATAGATAAATGAAGAAATTTTCATCATTTTCACATGTCTATATTTTTCAAATTAAGGTATTTTGATTTCATCTTTAATAAGTGGAAAAGAAGTGCCAAGCTTTAAAAAAATGAATTATTATCATAACAATTATTAAAATAAGTAGTTAGTAACACTTCTTAGAGAGATGGACTTTGATCGTTGTCAAGGGAAATAATGTAATTATATTCGATGTCTGTATGATGTAACATCTCATAATTTTCAATCTCTAACACTTACCATTAACATAGCATGGAGTTACTCACAAAAAAACATGTGAGATGAACTTTTATCTAGTTTTTATCTTTTTTTAGCATAGGTTATTTTTGATGGATTTGGAAGCCTAATGGTAGAGATTAATCCTACTCACAACATTTATATCTTTCGCTAAATAAATAAATTGTGCATCATACATGTAGATTAATACTCAAGAGTCTAAAAATCTCTTTGTTTTCCTACAATTACTAATACACCAATTCATGTAACTTCCTTTAAATAATAAAATCAAGAATTTTTCGTAGATATTTTTAACCACATATAGAATAAAATTAGTGCTCATCCTTAAATCAATTAAAAACATTTGATATTGTGATCACATGAATGAAATATAATCAATGATCCTATAAAGTGTGAGGAATCACCTAAATATAGGGGAAAATGAATACAAACATGTTTTAAAAAGCTAAGAGGAATCTTATGATGCGGGGCCATCCCGAACTTAAAGAAAATTTGCAATAATGGAAGAAGTGCAATAAAATTGGATAAAAGAAGAGAAGAAAAGGAGAGTACGGTGGGCATGTGCATGAGGTAAAAGCCTAGGATGAATTTAGAAGAATAAAGAGGAGGAAGATCACAAGAAGTAGAAGATCTCAAAGATGTGACTTGTAGCCACAAAATAAGTGCAAAAGAGATGCATGAAAAGATAAAGAATTTCTATAAGAGGAAATATATTTTTGGATAAAGAGATATGAGATGGAAGAAGAAATACATATAGAATTCTGACCATGATACAACTAGTCGAGAGAAGAGAAAATTCCAAGATAGGTAGGATGGAAGCAAGGATGGTCACGAAAGAAAGTGAAAAGGAATAAAGAAGTGGCCTAAGAAAAAAAAGAGGTATGCATGAAAACATTGCGCATAGGGTAAGGATGATATATGGTAGAAGGTACGCAAAATTAAAAAATGTTGTGATAATCTTGGGCCTATAGAAATGAGGAGTGTAGAATAATGAGGACACAAACAAGAAAATGGAAATCTTGAACACATGCCATGTAAAGAATGAGAAATAGATCATGTAGAGAAGAATAAAAGGACCGTGTAAATGATTTGGATAAGAAGATTAAATATTTAAAGCATGAAGAGATAGATATCTAGATAAAAATAAAAGGTGATAGATAGAAAGAGAAGGATAAAGGATGAGCTTGCATGGTCATATGGTTGCTTGCAAATGGATGAGGAGAAGGCTAATCGAATGAGTTCAACTACCTCATGATGTAAATTGAAGAGATTTTCCGAGAAGAAGATTAGGTGGATAAGAATATTAAAGAAGACATATTTAAATTTAAAGTCCAAGAAAGAAAAGTGGAGGAGCTATCTCAAGGAGAAATAATCCGAAGCTTTTGACACACTGAGATAGAAAAGGAAGAGAAAACCACTAAGTTGAGGTTTTTGAGAAAGTATGGAGTGGGAAACATTTTTGTGGAAGCACAACTGAAAAATAAAAGAGTCATATCACTAAGTAGGCTAGAGGGACAAAGATGAGAGAGGTCAAGATCAACCTTTGAGAGGAGATTGTGATTTGAAATAAGTCTAGTTCATCCCTTGAGGTGCCAAAAATTGTATTTAATCACCATCGTGGGAAGATATTGTAGATATCATATGGACTTTTTCAAATATATTGTGTATGTTATGAATATTAAGTTAATATAACTCATATTAATAATATAGTTAGTGTGAGTGTGTTGTGATAACAACTCACGTTGATTAGTCTTGAGGGATATTTGGGATGTTGGAGATATCTTAGGGATGAGAGAGATTGTAGGGGAAGTTGGAGATGATTGTTGACTCCTTGTATTAAGGAGTGCATCCTCCTATTTATGTGTATCACTCTTGTATTGAGATATCTGAATGAATGTGAGTGAAGTATTATTATTGTGTTAAAATTTCTGAGCTCTATTACTTTGTTTAGTGTGTTTAATATGGGTAATATTTAACAATGGTATCAAAGAAGGATAAACCAGGATGGGAAAATGTTGGAGTTCTGATATCAGTGGATGTTCCTTTGTCTTGTGAATGAAAAATGTATTTGACAAATTAGCTAAACCCGTTTACAAAGCAGGTCATAATTATTTTTTTACATTTTGGGTTTTTGTAAAATTTATTGGGTTTGAAGATACATGTTCACTAACAATACTGTCAAATTTTCGACTAGATCAGATTTTTTGAGAAAAATAAAAAACAAATCAGGTGGTTTTGATGGTGTGAAGAATGTGTAGGGCAGTGATGTTATTCTTCTTCCCTGTGGGTGATAGATTTGTAAGTGCAGAATAGTATATATGTAAAAGCTATTATTTTTCAAGATAATAGTTTACACATGTACTTGTTATAGTTTGAATATCTAGCTGTGCATCATAAGATTCTGTCGGCTATTTTTTTATTTTTTGTTCTACCTCTAGAAAATTGAGGTATTGTTGGTTGGATCAGTTTGATCATATTGTTCACACGCTCCTATGAAATTTGAGTTATGCGCTTTTAGATTGTAAATATTTTTTCATGTGATAATATCTACATTTTAGATTTGTTATGAGTGCTTCATATCTAGAAAAAGAGTCAGTTAATTATTCATCGTCAGATCAAGAAGTCTTGTGTTCTCTTGGGCTCCTCTCATTGGTATGTAAATATCTCATCAACCTAATTCATGCCTGTGTAGAAGCATGTATCCTTTCCTACATTGATTTCTCTCTTGGTGTCAATCCAGATCGTCTTAATTATCATAAATTTATTTATTTTTATCCGTTGACCTACATACAATATCTTACATGGTGATGTGGCTTATGTTTTATCTCAGAGATAAGATTTGATTGTTACACTTGACAAAGACACATCAAATCCCACATGTGAGATCCAAATAAACATCAAATATCATGTGTTTTTAGTGATTATTTAGTATGTAGTAAGTGGTCTTTGGTCCATCTAGAAGCTATTAAGTTTTTAATAGCTTTATTAAAGTTTAGTGTCAAAATCATCAATTTGAGTCATTGTCAAAAGTGTAAAACTAAAAAAATTGCCTTACGAACGCATTTTTGGGGTAACCAACATCCGATTTGTAATCAATATGTTATTGAGATTCAAACACAATTTTGTTAAGTAAGTAGCATCAAAATGGAGGCTAGAGGAAATGAAGGAAGCGAGGTTAATTCATGACCTCTCATCAGACACCATTGACGAGGCTGAAGTACTGATTTAGTGGCCATGTTTTTGTTAAAAAGTGTGGTGTGCTTCATTTCTGATTTATTTATTTACATGTGGTTTGTAATAAGAATAGATGTCACATTCCTATTCGATTGTAATCTTTGAGAAATTCCTATATGTAACCTCCTAGTAGAAAACATTGTAGAGTATGTCTCTAAGTTTATTGTAACACTCATAGATTTGGAAAGGGTTGGTGGTAGATCTAGAAAACCACAGATGTAAAAAGGTAGATAAACTTTTACTGATGTAGCAGTCCTCTGACTACCTTCCTTCTTTATGAAGATGATCTGCCAGTGGAATGTTAAGTGCATTATTTTCATGGAGTAAATGCAGGATGTGTTCCTTCACATAGTTGTGGTCATGTGCAACAAGACAGTCAGCTAGTTGGAAGTTTACATGCCTTTCTTTGATCTATATTATGAGGCAAGCTTGTGCAACACATTGCAGTAAAAGGAGTTATGTTATACCATGTCAACATTAGGGGAGTGTATATTGGGAATTAATAATGTTAACAATAGGGGAGTGAATGTTACAAATATATTGTGTATGTTATTAATATTGAGTTAATATAACTCATATTAATAATATAGTTAGTATGAGTGTGTTGTGATAACAACTCACGTTGATTAGTCTTGAGGGATATTTGGGATGTTGGAGATATCTTAGGGATGAGAGAGATTGTAGGGGAAGTTGGTGATGATTGTTGACTCCTTGTATTAAGAAGTGCATCCTCTTATTTATGTGTATCACTCTTGTATTGAGATATCTTGAATGAATGTGAGTGAAGTATTATTATTGTGTTGAAATTTATGAGCTCTATTTCTTTGTTTAGTGCATTTAATGCAGGTAATATTTAAGATGTCTCAAAATAATAAAACATAGATAATTTTAATCTATTGTGTTGGATTGAGAAAATATCAAGATTGGGGAGTACATGATAAAATCTCATTCTAGGAAGTGGTATCAAAGTTGGTTAAATCTATTGGGAAATTGAGGAACTAGAATAGGTAACCGATCACCAAATGTGAGGTAGATAACAAAGAGAGATTTTGGTCTTTGCTGTGATAAGTGAGTATAGAAAAAATTGAAGATAACTGCAATGATTGGTGAGATGGAACTAGTGAAGGGAGATGTCTCACACATAAATTATTGAATAAGCTCAAGGAAATTATAGAGGAGCTTCGTGGACTCTATGATGTGTGGACCGAAAAGGAGGAGGTAGAAGAAAATTACCTAAAGAAGAAAATTCTTACAACTAGAGGCGGTGAGGAGGATAATAAAGTGAAGAAATTAAGAGACAGTTGAGGGTAAGAAGAAAAGAAAAATCAAAAAGTACTATGAGATAAGCTGGGAGGAAAAGGTGTCAATAAAGGCACAGCGAAAGGGTGAGTAGGAATATTGTATTCAAACAAAAGAACCTAGCAAAGGAGTACAACTAAGAGAAGAGGATTTAATTATAGGAGTACAATAGAAATATGTTCCAATGGAAGTGCATCATAGAAAAACACATGAGAGTATCATGCTTTGGTAGAGGAGGCTACTCATGAAGAAAGCTATATGGTCGAGAGAAGACCCTGAGTGTAGGGTAAAAGAACATAATCACTATAAGACAACTTGGAGAAAAATGTGGAGCAAAAGGTGGAAAGTGCGCAAGAAGAATCTAGAGGAATACAAAATACATAAGAGATGCATGAGAGAACATACAAGGAGGAAAGCGAGTAGGTGCGTTGCATAGAGTGTAAATGAATATTCCTTAGTAGAAAAAAGAGTAGTGATAGAATGTGTGGAAATGAAGACACCAAGAGGAGTAGAGGAGAGAAAAGATGAAGATATACATAGAATTGGAAGAATCATTATAGGATAAGGTGATAAATCATTAGAGATTGTAATATTATGTATGAAAAATGGCATACCTATTAAGTAGATCTAGATTTATCTCAAAAGAAGGTGTGGGAAAAGTAGCATGTAAATTGAGAAGAGTGTATGAGACGGTGGGATTACAATGGTAGTTCCGATAAAATACGGGAGATTCAAGAAAAGGAAGCTAGGATTGATAGAGGTTGGGAGTGGTATGACATAGGGGATTTGTGTAAAAGGCAAAAATGTAGAGAAACTAAAAATAGTTGATGAATTATACATAGAAGTATGTGCACAAGGAGGAGAAGAGATGAATAGAGATCTCAAAAAAGAGGCTTACAGAGAGGCTCTAGAATTGTTGTACAAAGAAAATGGAATAGGCAGAGAGGAAGAGACAAAGGAAATAAGTGGCTCAACAAAATTTACACAATAAGAGGGAGGATAACACAAAGGTTGTGATCAAGGGCATGGTCTAATAGAGCTGGAAAGGTGAGAAGGGGCCTTCAAATAGTCCGCAGGAGAGGTAGACATAGTAACGTAACCTATTTGCATTGGAGAAGGCACTCGAGAAGATGGATGCACAAGGAAATAAAGGAAGAATGATGAGTTTGGACACATTGGAAGGGATGAAATAAGTAAGCATAGAAAGGAAGCATGAGAGAGATATTGTGAAAAAGGGTGATTTAGAAGATAAGAGAAAATGGTGGAAATGGCATAACGAGTAAGAAGAGACAGAACACGCATAGAATTGTAGAGAAGAAGGGTGAGAAGAAACTCATGAAGGATCACAAAGGTGGATCTTCCTAGACGAAGGAATTCCATGGGTAGAAGGCACTTGCAAGAAAGTGTAAGAGGGCACAAAAAAATAACAAGAAGTTTTCTAAGGATTGTAAAAGGATCTAGAAGAAGTGTTAAAAATAAATGTCATATTGGATTAAAAAGGCGGGACTAGGGGTCATAAGGGTGATTATATCACTCACATATACTTGAGAATACCTTTAAGTTCAAAATACTCCATGTGTTTAATGCATGACATCCTAGACAAAAGAAAACCTATACTAATGGAAGAAGGAAGAGAATTCAAAAATTTCAAAGAGAAGAAAATGAGAGTGCATGGAGGATACACTCGAGAAAAAATACTAGGAGGTACTTCTAAGAAGAATGAGGAGGAAGGTCTTGAGACGTGGAAGAGATTAAAGAGGTTACTTGTAGCCATAAAAGAAGCCAGAAGAGATGCAGGATACGATGATGAATTGCAAGAGTAGGAAAAATAATCACAAAGAAATACTAATGATAATGAAGAAGAAATATTGGTAGAAATCCAACCGTGATGAAATTAGTTGGGAGAAGAGAAAATCCCATGAGAGGTAGGCCATAAGCAAGGAGGGTTTTCAGATAAAATAAAAAGGAAAAATGAAGTGCTATAATCCACAAACATGAGGTATGCATAGGGTAAGGGTGGCACATGGTAAAAGGGTGCATAAGAAGGAAATAAGTCCATGGAAAGAATGGTATAGAAAAAATAAGGAAAGTAGAAGAATGAAGAAATAGAGAAAAAATAGATGAAAAAAGGCATTACACAAGAAGGAATGGAAAGGAGAGATTGTAGAGAAGAATAAATGGAGTGCCGAAAAAAATTCAAAGAAGAACATAAAAGTTGTAAAGCACGGAGAGACAAAGCTCGATGTAAAAATACAAGGTAAAAAATATCATTAGAAGGACAAAGGATGATCCTACATGGTTACATGGTTGATGATGACCCGATGATGAGAAGGATTATCAAATGATTTCAAGTATCGGATGATGGGACATGAGGAGATTGGATAGAAGAAAATTTCACAAAGAAGCATATTAAAAGGCCAAATTAGAATTTAAATTCTAAGTGGAAAAATTGGAGGATAAAGTTCAAAGGAAAGAGAATTTAGATGGTTCATATGTGTGGCTATAAAAGGTAAAGGAAGCCACAAACTAGAGGTTAGTGGGAACACTTGGTTTGGAAATTTGGTTATGGAATCATGACCTATAAAAGGTGAGTAAGGTCAATGAGTCTTCTAGAAGGAACAAGATTAGAAAGGTCAAGATTGCCCATTAAGATGAGATAAGCCTTTTTCAGCCCTTGAGGTGTTAGTAGTAGTAAAATATCCATTGAGTGAAGATATAGTAGATGTTGTATGTATATCTAAAAGTGGTGAAACATAGATAGTGTAAATCAGTTTCGATAGACTCTGGAAATGGTAGGATTGAGGAATACCAAGTCTCATGTTGTAGTTAATATTCCAATAGTTCTTTGGGAATGAGAGATTGTTTAAACCAAATTTGTATGAGAGTTGCACATCATACAAGTCAATAGCTAGATAAAACGCTTAATCATCACAGATTCATCTACAAAACACTCAAACTATTCAATCTCAAAAATTAATAATTCTTCGACATGGAATACGGTATCTCTAGGTAATATATTTCTATTAAATATTTTGAATAGTCTAGATTGTGAACATGAATAATATGGGTCACAAGAGAAATGAAGGATATTATAATTGTGTCTCTCTTCTAATTCACTATAAAGGTTAAATGCGCTCTCTTCGACTTGAGAATTCTTGAGATGTGTAGGTAATTTAGTATTTTTGTTTTCTTAGTAATGGGAATATATGTGGTATATAGTATTGTTTTATCACTTGAGATTCATCTAGGCATATGCAAGTGGTATTCATAACAAGATTTATTGAAATCGTCAGATAACTCATCATTTCTATGGTCATTCATAATGGAGTATGTCTTGATGGATTAAATATTAATCATGAGCCGATGACATCTTAATTTTTTTTAGTCATTTGATATTAGTATCATATTGGATTTTTCTACGAGGATCAATATGGAACCTTGTGCACATCGAAGAGGGTTTCATTTCTAATGGTTATGATAATGCTTCATGTAATCAACAAGGAATAAATCAAAAGGAAAATCAACCATAAAGAAATAATGTTTTGCATGCTTATAGATAAAAATAATTGGTACATATAGTAGTGTTGTGTAACTCTTTGTGCAGGACACATGCACACAACCCTAACTAACCCTAATGACATATGATCTTACTAAGTAATACAACCAACAACATGAGGTAGAAAAGAGGTCGAGTGTTGATGAGACAAGTCATATACACCAACACACCATTCATTGAAACTGAGGTAGAAGTCATGGAAAGTCAAAAATGAAAGATAAATCCCCTAAACAACTAAGAAAGATATGTCAATGGGTCCCCAAAACTAAAGGATTGATAAGCTAAGCATGTATAAACAACATCTCTCTAGAAAAAGAGGAAAGGAATAAAAATGGGTCTCAAAAAATAGTCCTAATGAGGTACACATGTACAATAACAATCTCAAGTAATAAAGGAGAAACCCTTGAGGGAGAAAACATCCACTTGTAAGAGATAAAAGGCTCACCTAAACAACCTAAGAAAGATGTGTAAAATGGGTCTCGGTAGCTAGGGTGATAAGGTACCCATGTAAAAACAAAATCTCTCTAGAAAATAATAAGAGGAGAACAAGAATAGAAATACCAAAGAAGATGGGTGGATACAACATACCTCACCCCAAGAAGAGACCGCAAGTGAAGAAACTTTTCCTTAGTAAAGGGATTGGTGAAAATATGTACAAACATATCGAAGCCTAAGAGTCTTTGCAAGTCTATGATGTCATCATGAATGACCTCCTAAATCAAGTGCATATGGATATCGAAGGGCTTCATCTGCTGATGTTGAATTGGATTTTAGAAAATTAAGATGGTGCTCATATTTTCACAATAGATGATAATATGCCACCGATAGTGAATACCAAAATATTTCAAGATAACCTGTAACTAATTAGTTTTTGTGGCAACATTAACTTCTCTTATGTACTCTGTCTCTATAGAAGATATCACACTTTTTTTTTGCTTCTTTCTAGCCCAACTAAGAGAAACCTAAACTAAGAGAAAAAATGTATCCCGAGGTAGATTTTTGATGATTTAGATCACTAGCTCAATCAAAGTCAAGTATATCCAACTAAGTAAATATCTAGTCCTCATAGATAATGAATTCCATATATATAAGTGTCACAAATATAGTGAAGGATTGTAACATTCCCATTTTAAGAATTTAGAAACAAGGAAAATTTTTTTACAAAATGTTCTCTATTCTAAATAAAACATAATTTAGAACACACATTCCATGCCAATCAATCTCATAACAGATAACCATATGTAGCTATAAATGACTCGGTGAATTACCGATCTCTCATTTTATGACTCGAGTCTCTAACATATCTCTCTTTTTGTCTTTAAGTATTGAATACTTTTATGTATACTACATATACTTGGTTTTCTTACCTGTTATGGGTAATGAGTGATCTATTTAAAGAACCTATTTGAATATTTGTTACCAATATTCATCCGAAATCACGTTTCCTAAACTAGGTGACATAGAGAACCAATCAATAGCTTGTGATACTTTGGCCAAATATTTCCAACATGTTGTTCATGTTACTATTCTTAGATGACATATTCACAAAACAAAATACATCCTTCAACTCACTCTTCTTTTATCTAGGATGGTCTTTATTGACTTTGTCAGTCCAATTGTCCTAGGTTTGACCCTAACCGGAGTTAGCATTATAATTTGGTATAGGAACTACTCATGATGACTTAGGGCATAGGGACATGCTCAACCAACCTAAGTCATAGAGAGCTACTTCCTATTCCAATTCATCGCTAACTTGTCATAGATAGAAACTAAGTTCAAGTCCGGATGTCTATATATCTAGAAGAACTAATACGAGAAGGGTGTTGCAACATGTCATGTCATTGTAACATTATATCCTCGTGAAGACCCTAGTCTTCACGAAGGTTTGGTTCTACGGTTGGCGTGTGCCAACATCCAACCGAATTGCTTCATCAAGATGTACATACCTCTAGGAGGTCATTAAAACATAATTAGTTTAGGTTTAAGATTTAAATTACACCAACCTTGTAAAACCCTAAATCCAACACTCCTTAAGTTTTTCATCCATATTTGGTTTAATTAATATTAAAGAACTTCATTAACTCATAATGGCTTTTATGTTTATTAATTTTGGCTTGGACGTTATCCAAAAGAAAATAGCATACATCATAAGGTTAATTTAATGTAACTCAACTGTTCAAAGAAGGTGTATCAACCACACAGGTTCTACTAGAGTAGACTTCATAGAAAATGAAATATAAATGATTAACGATCATAAAGACCATTCTTTTTCTTTACATTCCTTTGAGAGAAGAAGAATCTTCCTCTTTATGGTTAAGTGTTTAGGGTTTATCATACCCTTTTATCTTTCACACCTTCCATAATTTAATTATATGTTCATTTTACATCCCATTACTATATTATATTTGTTTAGATAAAGAACGTCATCTTATGAAACTTAGTAAGTTGCATCCTAGTAAGGGAGATTGAACTCCAACTTATAAATGACTACAAAAATAAGGATACAAAAAAATATGAAAAATATCAACAAGATAGTATTCTAATTTCATTCATAAAATGTACAATATAACTTACACAACAATTTGTAGTAAATCTCCAAACTTTTCAATTCATCATGATAGAAATACACAATTTACAAGACTATGCATTTCAGACATATTGCACGTCAAATAGCATAAAGATCATTAAAGAATACAACTTTTATTTTTCAATACAAATCAAGAATGAATCGGAGTTCTTCTATAAAAGATCTAGAATTTAGATCAACCAATACATCATGTAAGTTATTACCTTCCTTTATCACTTAAAAATTCCATACGTAAAAAATTGCTATACATGTGGGTCGGTTCATTGGCGAGCATGATAAGCACTAATCCTTAAAGCGAAGTGCCTTCAACTAATTATTTCATTAAATCAAATTTTCTTTTACGAAACAACGGGAGAAATCATACAAATAAATCATAAGAAATAACATCCATAAAAGGAGCACAATAATAAATCTGAATTCACTTTATAGGAAGAGATCATAATATAATCAACAAACTCTTTGCATTATATCAGATAAGTATTGTCCCAAACAATTACTTATTTATATCAAATAATAGTTCCTATCAATTAATTATTTCATAATTCTTTCTGAATTTGAAATACAAAATCAACTTCACTATATAAATAAAAGAGTTACTTTTAGAAGAAAATACCTTCTTGTTCATCTTTACAAATTTTCAAGAAAACATGTACAGTCAAGTTCATTCCAGCATTGTAACGTTTATAGGATGAATCATCCAACAACTTAAATAAATAAGAGATTCACAATTCAGATGTGGTAGCCTAATTCTAGGTCAAAAATATATAGCCTAGGTTCTTAGATTAGGCCTCTTATTAACATTAGAAAAGTATTTCCCAGCCACAATGTCTTACTTTAGTTAACTAACACAATTATTAATTTCCTTCAATACAATATAAGTGGAGAAGTAAGTAGTAACAATTAATACTCAATTACCTTAATAAAAGTAATGCAATTGATTCTATTAAACCTATAACAAGGTTTATATAAAGAAAGAAAGATCGAACTGAAGAGTAAATAGTTTACAACTTCCTCATAATTCGGTTAAACCGAATTCCCATATGCATCTTTAGAAAAGAAGAATCAACATCCTACCCTACGGTTTCCAAAAATGACAATGGAGAGCTTATCTTTGAGAGTGGAAGAGGAAGGAGTTATGCCAGAAGAGGTTTCTATTGTTCATTCAAAAGAAATAAGGTACTAAAAGAACCAGTAGAGACAATTTACCATACCTCTAATTCTATTAAGAGATAGAAATCATGTACAAAAGATATAGAACCGATTACATACATAATTGTATCTTCAAATAAACCTTCAAAGAGATTCACCATTAAAAGAAGCAACAACGGTTAATGAGATGCTTATTTCATCTCAACAAGGATGTGAGAAACAAAAATTTTATCAACTCACTACAACCTTAGTGAATTGTTCAACATCATTGAAGATTCTAGTCAGTGATCCAAAACCATTCGTTCCTTCAAGAAAAGTAAGTCTATGAAAAGATCATCTCATATTCGTAACCATTCAGAGAAGGAAGGAACCATCCTTTGAGTGAGCAGAGATCATGAAACCTTACAACTAACAATATTTGGTTTGTTCAACAACAAAACAAACAATCAAAGAGTTGAATTATCCATTCAACGAATCCCATGAGGTTCTGATAGTCATATCTTGCATGATACATTAACAAATTACTAGGTAGTTTCCCAGCTCGGGACGAGTAAGTTTACCAACGACATCCAAGTCCTAAAAGTGTTAAGGATGGAACAATCAAAATTAATAAAGATGAAAAGAGCTAAGAATGTTAATAACGGTATCAACCTAGAGAAGACCATCTACCAATGTATTTTCAAATAACATAACTTCAACTATCTACTGACAACTTAACTTCCAAAATTTTAAAGGAAGACTCATACGAAATGAACTACACAAAGGACTTCATCACTATTGTTTCCAGATTAAATTCCAAGACCATTTAAAACCCAAAATTCCTTTCAAGAGTTTCGAAAGAGAATACTAAAACCAAACAAAAAGTTTTAAGTCAAACTTTCCTTCTATTTCCCTCACGAGCTTGAACTGAAACCATTAATCAAAATACCATAACTTACTCAGCTCCCATCGATTTTAAGGTTCGAAGTAGTGGAGATCAGCATAGAAATAGAGTAAGTTATTCCTTCATGGTGTTTATACAAGTTAGATTACAAAATACACCCATTCCATAAACCTCATTCACCCATTAACATTTTTTTAACACGAGTTCGAGTTCATATTGCAGATCAAAGTATACAAATACAGTCCTGAAAAGGAGTATTTAAACTTCTACAAAACAAGATACGACATAAGATAGTATTCTTCTACCTTCCAAAAACAATCAAAGGCATTTAGTTTGAACAATGCGAGTTTACCCGAGCAGATGAAACAAGATATCCATTCCTTACCTTCATACAAGTTCGTGTTCAAGCAATGATTTGAAATATATACCCATACTGAGACACAAAGGAGTAATACAACTTTAATAACTTAAGGATGAATCCCTACGAGTACTAGTAAGGTTTCTAATGAGGTTTGGAATTATTTTCTTAATATATTTCATAAAAAAATAGCTGGGTGGAAAGGGGCTATCCTCTCAAGTGTTGGTAAATGTTTATTGATTAAAAGCACTCTTCAAAATTTACCCATCTATATCATGTCAATGTTCAACATTCCAGCAGCAGTGGTGAATAGCATTGAAAAAATTCAAAAACACTTCTTATGGCATGGGACAAAAGAAAGGTTTAGATATCATTTAGTAGCATGGGATCAGGTTTGTAAGCCAAAGAGGATCGGGGGTTTAGGAATCAAAGATATCAAAAATATGAATGTTGCTTTAATTGCAAAGTTGGGTTGGAGGCTAATCAAAGAGTAGAAACCGTGGACTGAGTTGATCAAAGTCAAATATCTTTCTAATCAAAACATGAATTCCTTTCTCTTTGACAGTTGCTTCCAAATGGATCACTTTTATGGAACAATCTTCTTCACATCAGGCATATTCTCTCTCAGGGCTGTAGATGGAAACTTGGAAATGGATAGGACATTGATTTCTGGCATGACATCTAGTTTGACATAAGTTGGGATACCACTTTTAGCTCCATCAAAGATAACCTAATTAAAAATTATGGAAAGAAAGTCAAAGACTATATTGAGGTGTCACAGAAGGAACTAGAAGCAACTCAAAGTTGACGAGGAAAATATGCAGCCCATTGTCTCCTCCATGTAGACTCATCTCTCCCTAATACATATCAGTCAACATGATAATAAGGATGAGATTATTTGGATAGACTCCTTTGATGGAGAATATTCAGTTAAATCTGGTTACAACTCTTTTTTTTTGCTTCTATTAAAAGTGAAATTGATTGGCACAAGCTCTGGATGCCTGAGCTAACTCCTAAAGTAAATTTCTTCTGGTGGCTTATCATCAAAGGTAAGATTCTCACTAATGAAAATCTCATTAGGAAGGGTTTTATCATGCCTAATAGATGTTGCATGTGCCAAGAAGAAGCTGAAGACATTAAACACCTCTTTCTACATTGTAAGTATACTTCCAAAGTCGACATCTTATTTTTGAGAATTTCAATCAGAATTGGGTTTTCCCCCATACTTGTCTACAGGCATGGGAACAATGGAACTCCCCATATAAGCATTGTGTGATCAGGAGGCTATGGAAACTGGTTCTCCCTCACACCATGTGGAGAGTTTGGAAAGCTAGAAATGATGTTATTTTCAGAAATACTAGAAAGATATGTACAAAAGTCTTTAAAGAAATTATCATTGTAGTGAAAGACAACATTGGCAGATTTATATGGGAAATTACAAGTGGAGATACATGATTTTGAAAATCATGCATGTGGGCTGTAATGTATTTGTTAAAAGGTGGATTCAAATCTCCACGGAAACCGAAGGCAGCGATAAAGTGATTGATGGAAGGGAGCGGATTATTCTCACGCGTTCGGCGAGCTTAGATCAAAGCATACACGCGGTGATCGTGGGAATAACAACGGCTCTCATTTCCATTTTGTGCGGATTACTATAGCAAAGAGTGGATGGCTTTGGCAATCGGTTGGGAATTAGTTGCAAAGCAGTCAGAACAAAGAAGATGGGGGGTCCTCCTTGTCAAATTGAGCCTAGTGTGGACCCAGATTGGAAAGACAATATTGAGCTGTGGAACATTCTTAGCAAGGGTGGAATAACAAACTTCATGGAAAAAGTTTAGGGACATGACCAGAGCATCTCTGTGCACTTTGCAAAATATTGGAAGGAGAGGACAGTGGAGTATGGGGGCGAAGGTCTTAATCAATGAAGAGCTTATTCTTTGGCGGTTTAATTCGCCTTCACTTGGAGGGCTTCAGATTCTTTAACAAAAGGGTTGATAGAGATGTGGAAGAGAGAAGATTTGTTGAGGGAGAGGAGAAACTGACCCACTTAACAGTGGGCCTTCTTGTCAGCTCGATCCCTCCACCATATGATGAAGTAACCCACATGATGATATGGTTCATCTCATTGGAAGGGAGGTTTGTCACTGTTCCTGCGAAGCACCTTATTTTTCTTAATCATTTTCGTAGGGATCGTCTGGTTTGTTTCCCCCATTACTTATTGAACTCTCTTGAATGCTCCATTCTTGAGTTTCAAAAGCATTCCTGGGTGGTTCCTTTGCACCAGGGGCTCATTTTGTTGCTACACAAATGTTGTCTTCTCAGGTTTCCTGGTCTCCCATCCTCCCCTAGCTCGATTCCTCCTTTGCCAAGCTCTGCTGCTGCCAGCCCTGTTTCTCCTTTCTCTGTCCCTACCACCGCTGTTGTCACCCCCATGCCGGCCATTCAGGCTTCTTCTCCCATTCCCCCTTCTGAGGCTCCTGCCCCCCACTTGGCCTCTACCTCGCGGAGACCGGTTACCAGGGCTTCTAGGAAGCTCAACCTCGAGACCCTTGCTGTGGAGAAGGGTTCTCAGGATTTTGAAATTGCTCATGACCTTCTGCATATCAGCAGTGCCAGCCCGGGAAGTGCAATTGGAAAGCCCTACTAAAAGGCTGGAAGCCTTAGAGGCAGATATGAAATTGTTAAAGGATGAAGTTAAAAACTTGACAAAATAGAAAGGAAAGAGGAAGAAGGAGGAGGAGGAGGACGTGGACAGCAGCCAAATTGAAGATATATACAAGAAATTGCACTCCTTGGACTCTCGCTTAGGGAAGGCCAAGACTAGGCATGATTACAACATTGCCATCTTTAGGGAAATTGAGGAATTTATTGAACAACACGTCAGAAGTGTCTCCAACCTAAGCGGAGTGCCGACAACTCTTTGGGGTACTGATAAAGAAAGAAAGAAGACCTTGGAGCAGCTGGATCCTAATGACGCTGCCCATATGACTACTTTGGGAATGTTTAATTCCTGGAAGAATATCAAAACCATCTTAGACAAAGCTACTAGGAAGTAGCTGTAGTTGATTCTGTTGTCCTTGTTTGCTTTTTGCTAGTTTTTTTGTGGATCCTTTACTACTTTTTTGCAGTATTTTTGCTGTTCTGTCTTGTTTTGGTAGTTGTTTTTAGCTACTTTGAGCATCATTGTAACATTTGGATTCTGATCCTTTTCGCTCTGGTTTTCTTGCTCATCCTGGCTTTTAGGCCTTCTTTTGTATTCAAGGGTATAGTCCCTTTCAAAAAACTATTTGCCAATAATAAAAAAAAAAACATTGGCAAAGATTTAAGTATACAAAAAAAAAAATTATCTCAAGGAAGAGGAGCACATTCTTGCTACTCGGAACATTGGCATTGATAGCATTAAGCATAAGGATAATAAAGTAGCATTGATCGATCTTATATACAAGTGGATTCAACCACCTTTGAATGGTACAAAATAAAATTTTATGGAGCTTCAAAAGGTAATCCTGGGGATTCGGGAGGTGGTGGAGTGATTAGAAATCACATAGGTTACTTTGTTGCCACTTTTTCTGGCAAGATGGGTAAGCAAAAAAATCATTACTCAGAAGCTTTAGCAGTGCTCTAGGGAATAAGGTTGGCTAAAGATTGTAATATTTCTAATATTATAATCGAGGGGGATTCATTGAATATTATTAATTTTTTAAATCAAAAGCAACCCCCGAGCTAGTCTATTAGGGATTTCATTATTGAAGCTATTGAAATTTGTAATTGTTTTGATAATTGTACGATTATCCACACCTATCGTGAAGGTAATAGAGTGGCTGATAGTTTAGCAAATATTGGTGTCAACAACACAATGCAAACATGGTTAAGTGGCGACCCTCTTCCAACCAAAGTACTAGATGACATAACTAAAGATATACATGATTTTGAGCACAATCATTAATAGATACAAAGCAGGTGCCAAGGACATGATTATTAATTTCAATGGTAAGTTTAATGATGTTTTTAAAATTCTGCATGCTTCAGAGGTCCCCAAAAGTAGAGATGGTATAGATTCAAATGGAATTAAAAATTTTACCATTGTGACAGTCGTAACAATTCTGGAAAAATGGGGGGGCCTCCATGTAAGACCAAACCCATTCACGACCCCACCTAGAAAAATGACACAATTCTTTGGCATTATCTACAAATGGGGGGTATTTCAAATCTCATTGAAAAGATGTAGGGTTTTGACTAGGACATCTCGGTGAAATTCGTAAATGGTTGGAGAAAACGTACTGTTAAGTATGGAGAAGTCGGGGGAGTCGAGACCTCGAAGAACTCATCACCAGTCACGGGGCTGAACCTTGATGGAGCCAAGTACTTCAACAAAAGAGTCAACCATGAGGTTGAGGCTAAAAATTTTCTCAAGGAATGGGAGCACCTTGAGTTTTCACGGCTGGAATAAAAGTGGCCTTTATCCCTGAGCCCTTTGCTGAGATAGTGTGAATGATGGTTAGGTATGTCACACTTGAGGGAAGATATGGCACCATTCCCTTGAAGCATTTAATATTTCTCAATCATTTTTGTAGGAATCTAACCATCAATTTCCCACATTATCTGTTGAATTCCTTGGAGAGGTCTATTTTAGAAGTCCAGAATCATACCCAGGCTGTTCCCCTACACCAAGGTCTGATTCTGCTCATCCACCACCACTGCATCTCTTGCTCTCACCCTCTGCCTACTCCCCCTATTATTCTCCCTATCCTTATCGGCAAAGGTCTAGACTCTGCTACCTCTAGCAGAAAGATGAAAGGAAAAAAGGCTAAGGTTTCCCTACCTTCTTCACAAAGGATTCTGTGTAGCCACAGGGATATTGAACTTGCTTTGAGAACTTATTGCATATCAGTAAACCTGTTGGAAAATGAAGAGATGTGGATCTTCTTACTAGGGTTGGAAATCTTGAAGAGGAGATTAAACACCTCAAAAATTCTCTTAAAAATTTGGAAAAAACAAAAGGAAAGAGGAAGTTACAAAATTCTGAGGACAATAATACTACTGCCGAGATTTTTAAGAAGCTCCTTTCACTTAATACCCGGCTGGGAAATTGCAAGGGCCATCACGACCGCATAATCTCTACACTAAAAGAGGTTTATAATTTTATGGAGCGAGAATGTAAAAAGTGTTTGTAGCCTTAGTGGCATTCGATGACATACGGTATTCTAATGAGACTTGTGACCTTGCCCTTGCTCAAGTGGACATGAATGATCCTTCACATACCAAAACCATTGTGTTATTCACCTCTCTTCATAAAATTAAGGTCAAGATTTATAGGGCAGTCAAATAGTGTAGTGCCCAGGTGCCATTTAGTTGTTGTGAAGTTGTTATTTTTCAGAGGATTTACTGTTGTTTTCTTACTGGGATGTCCTGTTTTGGATCCCTCTTTGAAGTATTTTGGTCCTTTTGTTCTTCTTCAGATCTGAGTTTGGATAGATCTTTTTGTACTCACTTTACTAATATATCTGGCTTGTGAGCCTACATGTTTAAGGTGTTTATCCTTTCTTAGTTGGGTTTTCTTCTTCTGTTATTTGGCTACTTGAGATTTTTTGTAATCAGGGTATAGTCCTTCAAAACTATTTATCCTTAATAAAAAAACTCAAGGATGCATTAGAGAAGAGTATTCATTTACCTTCTAATTTCAAAAGAGACTTCCAGTTTGAAGCTCAAGGAAAAAACAACTTACTTAAACCCTTTTCGAGAAAACAAACTAGAATATAGATTTAATCAAAAACACTCAAGTCTCAAACAACCCCAAGTGTATTTTGCCGTCGACTCATTCAGAGAAAGCACCCAATGATAAAATTATCATGCAAAGGTTCCATAAACCAAGAAACTAGAGGTTCCTTCACCAAGAAAAACAAATAAGTAGGATAAAAATAGAAACCCATTTATCTCATGAGATCAGAGTTGCTTTAATGGAACATATTCAAAAAAGAAAGAAATCTTAATGGATAGAGCCTATCATGCCTGATAGTGCTTTTGTCAATTTGAAGAATACTTCTAGTTGAGCCTCCAAAAATGTTTCTTCTCCAAGCAAGATCAACAACCAAAAACTTCTTTCTCAAATGTCTCATATACTTCCCTTGAATCGAAAATAGACCAAGGAGTCAAAAATAGCCACAAATTGAAAATAGAACTGTTGGTTTGAAGAACCAGATAGCTCCATGTAGAGAAAAAATTGGAAAGCATGAATGACCAAACAACCTCCAACAAATCCACCCACATGGTTTCCAAGGTGGTTTTCTCACTAAAAATGAGGTTCATAAATGCCATTAATTCCCAAAATCCTGCCTATCTCTCCACACCACCACCATCCAAAATTGGTGAGACTCAATTCAACTTCTGCATGCATCACTAAATCTTTGTGATGACTCCACATAGAATCCCACTAAATTTACATGCCTCTACCTAAACTAGAAGTATGTTGTCCATTTATTTCAAAAATCAAATCAACTTAATAACTTAGGAACTGTCGCAAAGCTTCCAAATTTCCATATGACCCTTAGGTCTCCTTCCAATACTTCATTAGTTTAGGATAGATACCATTAGATTAGAATATGACCATAGGCTAGTTTAGAAGTATTTACCATAGGTTTACAAACATTACAATAGGTAAATTTCCATCCTAAGATAGGTCATACTTCACAACCATTTAGTATTAGGTATTAGGTTATAAATAGACCTAGCATCACCTTAGGTTATTCACCACATCCCAACTTAGAACATGAAACTTAGGATAGGATGTTATCCCGAATAAAGTAGACATAGATAGAAAATAGGTACATTTACTTTAGTTTAGAATCTCGTTAGGATAGATCTCGTAGGTCTAGGACTTAGATTTTCCTTAATAGTCCTAAAGTAGGCCTTGTTCCAATTAAAACCATTAAGTGTCCTGAAGAGATCAATCAAAAATATCCGAGCATACAACATATAAAAAAATGCAGCACAATCTTTCAAGAAGATAAATAATTTGTAAACATACAAGAGTTCATTCCATTATGTCTTTAAACCTCACGAATTTCAATTTACCATTCGAGATCGAGGCAAGAAGACTTAAAACATACCTTGGATAAATGGAATTGATCCAAGGATGTGATAATAAATAGAGATAAGTTTGTAGCCATCATTGCAGATTACAACTTACCTATCCGAAACAAAAATGGATTCTTTGCAAGAAACAACATTTAGCCTAATGAATCCAAGAGCGAAATGACTTATTTGTGGCAAGCATGATTTCTAACAATAAAAGGAACACACCTTATCAGAAAAATCACATGTCAATGCTTGCAACTGATACAAAAGAGGAAAGATAAAAATTTGTCAAAGGTGTGACAAGGGTCCACTTCACTAATTTCCATTACAACTCATGTGGTTGTTGTATGAATTTGAACATAATCCCCACAACATATAATAGATCTAGACAAGTCTAAGTAAGGTGAATAAATCTCCCCATAAACTTTCGATAAAGGGTACCATTAACTAAGGGAGTGGAGAAATCAGAAAATAGCTTAACCCCAAACAAAAAGGATTAGGATAAGTCTTACAATAAGAAATATGAAACCAAACAATAAAATCGTGGGAGTAGATAGGCTACGAAATTATAATTCTCGAGTCATATTTTCAAATTTAGATCATAAGAAAGTAATGAAGAAAACCTACATCAAACATGTAATACTTGTTGGATAAGGAAATATTCACGAGAATAAATGATAGATGAATAGCTATCATGATCAACAAGTCATCAACATACAAAATAATTATGAGTATGGAGTAATCCTAATACAAAATGTAAACATTTTGGTGAGAATGACACAGAGTGAACCACTGATGCAAGTAAAATAGAGTCCATATTGACATACCAATCTTGAGGGGCTTGTTTAATACCATAGAAATACTTCTTTAACTTATAAATGAGGGAGGGATCATGGACATAACACAAAGGTTGTTTCATCTATATCTCTTCCTCAAGGTCCCCACAAAAGAAAGAACTCTTATCATCTATATAATGGATTTCCCATTTTTTTATAGTAGTAATGACAAGGGTCATTTGAATAGAAGTAATCTTTGCAAATGGAGAAAAGGTTTCGAGTAATCAACCTAACTACCGAGGAGAAACCCTTAGCTATTAGTTTCACTTTACACTTATCAACATCTCCATCAAAATCATACTTTGTTTAGAACACCCACATATACCAAAAGTATTTCTTCCTTTTGGAAGAGGGGTGAGATTCAATTATCGTTCTTCATGAGTGAGGAATACTTCTCATCCATTACGAATCCCACTTAGGAATACCGGGAGCATCTAAGAAATAATGAGGTTCAGAAGTGATGGAGAAGGAGCGAGGTCCAATGAACTTCGAGAAAGTCCATCTCTTGTCTAAAGGATCTCCCATCCACTCTCTATCACTCTGTAAAATTTTCTTATCCAAATGAGGACCGGGATGATCATGCTTAGAGTGAGAAGATTCTTCACTTGAGTGAGAATGGAAATGCTCCCAATAAACACTACCATTAGAATAAGAAAACTTGAATCATGAGTTTTGAGAGGCACATGAGGATCAAGTGGAGGAGTATAATACTCAACAACATCATCAATCAAAGATTCGATTCAAAATAAGAGAACGTAAGGACCTCAAAAGGTGGAGAAGTAGAATTTGAATATGACTCATGGAATTTCACACATCTATTGATATAAATATCATGAGTAATAAGGTTCAAAAATTGATATCCCTTTATGCCATTAGGATACCCTATAAAATATAAGGTTTTGAATGTAGTTCCAAAGCCTTATGTTTATTTTAGAATACGAGCCATAACATTGGATCTAAATACTCAAAATTTCTCAACATGAGGCTTATATCCAAACAAGGATTCAAAGGGTGTCATCCCTTTTACTAAATTATGTGGAACATGGTTACGAATGTAGCAAACACAATTCACTACTTCAGCCTAATAATGTAGAGGAAGGGACTTCCCGTGAACCATACATGTGGTCATCTAATTAAGCATTTAGTTATTTATTTTTGAAACTCCATTTTGTGAAGGGATATAAGAAACTATACGTTACAAAGTAATCCCTTCAAAATTAAATAAATCCTAAAACCTATTTCTCAAATACTTTCCTCCATTTTCAGTTTTAATAACCTTGATAGACCTTTAAGCTTGTTTCTCAACAAGATCCATAAAGTACCAAAATTGATCAAAAATTGAGACTTAAGATTAAGAAAATACACCCAAGTGTAAAAAAGTCATCAATGAAGGTTAATATATAAAGATATCTAGTAAAACAAGGAGACATGTAAGGGCCATACATGTAAGTATTAACAAGATCAAAAGACGAATATCTCTCTAGGATTTTCCTTTGTCAAATTTATTTTGAAGGTGCTTCCCGAGGGCATAACCCTTAGAAAGTCCCTCATAAAATATGATGCGGGGTAACTCGTTAACCATTTCATTTTGACTTCATGGTTTAAGATAACGAAATTTTAGATAGAAAAAAATCTCATGCCATAGCTTACTAACCTCATCTGCATGAGTGAGAAATTAGTTGATGTCAAATTATAATTAAAGCGGAAGAAGGTATAAAACCATGAATGGTGATCTTTCTTTCCCTCAGCCACATTAGTGTCGGAGTGAAGCTCACAAATAATCATCGAGTTAGGACCGAATCCTACTCTCATTCCTTAACCAAGGTGAGAAATTTGGTAAACCAATAGGACATTGGTATAGAGATTAGGAGCACTCAACTCTTTGTTAAATGGTCCCCCATTCATCTCTACTTGATCCAAAACTAGAAACCAACACCTTTGTAATGTCATCATCAACATGATTTGGTACATGCCACATGGATTGATGTTAGAGAACTCAACATGCAAAGAATTCATGTCTTGGGAGGAACTATAATCTATAATCCACATCGACAAAGGGAAAACTCTAGCTATAAGGGCCTTTCCTTTCTTCTTATCATATTTAGACTCTCTTGAAGTGGAAGAATCATCTTCTAAGCATTCTATTTGATAGACTCATGAATACCTATAGGATTATTCTCAAGTAAATGTGTTAGGAGATTATTTTTTTTTCTCATACATTGATGCTCTTGATGACCAATTTTATTACAATAGGAACAATTAAATTTTTATTTCTTCACTTTAGGATCATATGTTGAAGCGTTCATGTTAGGTTTTGTTTTGGCTTGGTTGGTCCTTATTTCCATCTTAGGTTATTCATTTTCTCTTTCTTCTTTTTTAGTATTGTTTCCATTACAATTACATGCTAAAAGGGCATGTGAATTAGAATTAAGAGTCCCCATTTGTATATTTTTTTCCTATTATCAAATGAGTTGGGACAACAAATTTTCAAATGAGGGCATATTCAAGAACTTCCCGAGCATCTTTCATGCCTGGAAAGTTGATATGAAGCTGAAGTATTCGGGACCTAACTTAGAAATAATTGACAAGATAAACTAGGAATATTTATTCTCCTCTTTAAATTACTTTAACAACAGTCTAGTGTTGACAAACATTGATAAGAATTCTTATAGGTTATCAAAGTCTCTAGGATATAATCCGAGTAGTTCGTTTTCCAACTCATGTGTTCTCATGTCATCTTGTTTTCCAAACGTATCATCTATTTTTTTCCATGTAGCATTTGGAGTTTTGAGAAAACTAAATTTTTGGCCATTATGGGTTTGTTTTATTATTCATTTCAACTTCATTGATGGAAAAGTGTATCACATGGTGTGGTATATGTCTACATGAGGTGTTAGTCATGTTTTGATGAGTTTAGTGTTGTTTAGTGCACGAGTCCCTAATGTGCATGGTCATTGTATGAATTATGTTGAGTTGTTTGAATGTTTTTATGAGGTATTATATGGTCTATGTGGTGTGTTACAATTTTATAAGTGTCTAAATTGATTCATCATGGTCATTTTATGAGTTATCATGGTTGGGTGAGGTCATTCTAGGCTTGTTTCTAGCCCTAGAGCATGTAGAATGAGGTAGAGGAATGAGATTAGGAGTTGGTGAGTCTTTTTACAACATGGTAGAAGCATGTTGATGGTATAAACGACATGTATAGTGAGTTTCATGTCTACAATCAGTGTTTTTGTGCTTCTATGAGGTCCTTGGGAAGTAAAGGCGAAAGCAGACAGGTTGGACATAGGTATAAAACCATGAATGATATAAAATTGAAGCTGGTTGAGATATCAAATGGATGATATAAATCTTAATATCACATCGAGAGTGAAGATTTATTATTGTGACATATAGTGGAGGAATTCATAATTCTTGAAAGTGACAAAGAGGGTTAAAATAATCTCTTTTTGTAAAATTTGTTTTTGGGAAACTTTTTTTGGTGAAGACAAACATTTATGTGGTTTGGACTAGTGAATGTTTCATGATGTCTAAATTGTGTATAAGTGTTTGAAATGTTCTTGAAATTACTTTGAGTTGTCACATTCCATGGTTTAGTTCATCTTGAGGGTCTTGAGACCCAAAGATAAATAAAGGTTATTGGAAGCAGTGTTTTTAGAATGATATGAGATAGTGGTGATGTTATCTCTTAGAGTGCACCACTGGTTGAGAGATAAAAATAGGGGCTCGAAACTTGATTTATTCCCCCACTTATACAGATACAATGGAAACACCTCATGTCTATGGCTATACCTATTGTGGAGGTGAGTCTCGCGATTACAAGGTTAGTTCCTTATTAATGTATTGTAAACTAATTTTTTTGGGTTTTTATTTTTAAGTGTAAAAATATTGATGTAACTGAATTTAAAAATGGGGTTATACACCAAAATTATTAAAGTATTTAACTAAGTACATACACTATAAAACCGAGAAACAAATTGTAGAAGCATGAACCAACGGTTTTCAATAGAATCTTAAGGCAAAACAATTATGTATTGAGGGATAAATCACAACAACACAACAAGCTAAACATGCACACTAAGACCATGCAAATAATACTACATTTGCAGCAAGGTAAGACAATTAAGTCGGGAATTAACATTCACAAGAGACGATAAAAGATACACACCACTTTGTAAATAATTTGAAAGGCAATAAGCGGTTCTCATTGAGGGGAAAATGGCAAAAATTTACGTCAAGCATTCCTACATCCAAAAATTCATCTTTGTGCCTTGCTAATGCACACAATATATAGCAAAAATAATTCCCCTAACACCTCCTAAAAATATACTAAAGTCTATACTCACCCATGCATGTTATTTTTAGCCTTTATCATGAATAAATAAAGGAATAAAAATAACCATGCTTTTACAATGAGGCAAAAATAGCCTTAGTTCCAAAAATACACTTAGTCAAAGTGTAGTTGACTACTCTATTTCTATTACAATAAATATGGGTGAATATTTTAGCTAAATTTAGCCTTGGTTTGATGTGTAGGTATTTTACAATGTGCATACAAATTCTTCCTTATCATGTAGTTGATGATTAAATAATAATATTTAATCTTCTAATGTGACACTTGCATATTCAACCACTTGCAAATGAATTTTTTTCCTTTTCACTGTTATGTCCTGTAGTGATCACATGAAAAATTATACTCTTTGCAAAATAATGCCTCTGATTTCCTTTTCATAGTAAATAATTCAAATTTTATCTTGTGGGGACCCCCTGTGAGCATATGTGCAAAATAATATAACTCTCTGTAAAAATTCCTTTGTTTTCTTTCTTTGACTTGGTACTAGGTGTTTGACAAAACTAATGTATTCTTTGCAAAAGATAAGGTAAGAAAATTCTTGACCTTAACATATCCATCATTAGATTCTTTAACTTTAGCATATACGTTGATCTCCTTTTGAATAATCATAAGGTCATGGGACCCCTTAAACTTGATCATTTACATAAATGTCCTCGGGCCCTTTTGATTAATGATTTAATTTTAATGGCTTTCAGTTATGTTATGTATGATTATGTTTTATAATTTATCAATTCGAATGCAAATAATTTGGGACATAATACCCTTCTTTATGAAGCCTTAACCCTTTGAATTATGTCGGTGGCATTATTGACTAACCTTGGTTAAGTTGATGGTAACTTAGAGTTGGTTTTCATTGAAAAATGCCAATATAATCATTGTCATTGATCAATGTACTAACTTAATCTACATCATCAATCTTATACTTACTCTGATTGGGTAGTTGGATTACGGTTTTCAATGCTAGCCATTTGATCTAGTACCATTGATCTGGATCCGTCGATTTTCTAACCATGTTGACCTAGATCGTATAGAATTGAATGACTTGATATCATCAGTTTATCCTTGTACTATGATAATCTAGGTAATTAATATTTAACCCAGGTTGGTAGTGTGGTTTTCATTGTGTGTCATTGGATTATGTACATCTAGATCTTGGTTGTTGATGTGCTAACTTAGGTGAGTTAGGTCGGGTAAAAACCCCATCAAGCTTATCACTTTGTCATTTTCATTTTCTTGTTATGAGTGGTGAAACCATGTAAAAATTTTATCAAACCACCATTTTTTAGTTTTTGAAGCTTGAATCCATGCACTTTTCTAGCATGTGAGGCTCTGTGACTTTTAATCTTATATATTTTTGTTATTTCTACTCCTTCTAAGTTACATTCCCGAGATTCATTTATGACATTTCATTGAGAAGGCAAGTCCCTCATTTTTAACTCGTAAATAGTTATTCCTTGACATTTTTGTTTCGAGGCACTAATACTTTGAATCATTTGCATTTCCATTGTGTTTCTTGTGATTTTTTATAATGTGAAATGCCTTTCGAAGCTTGAAATGGTTCTGGGTCTTGACCCCGAGGGTTTTATTTGATTCGAATTCTAAATTGGTGAGTTCCTCTACTATCTTTGAATTCTAAGAAAAACTTTGATAAGTCTGAAATGATAGTAGAAGAAAATTATTTTTCTTGCTTATAAATTTGAGAACTTGTAGATTTTTTTTTGAAAATTGTAACTCTATCCTATGCTTTTATTAATAGGTGACATTATTTATTCTTTGTTTTCTCTATTTTCTCATATCGAAGTCTAGTATTTTATCTTATCATTACTTCATCCTTTATGGTTGTCAAGTTTGTTTTTGGGTTTGCAATTGGAGGTCGATATACTCATTCTGGTCATAATACACTTTAAACTTGTTCAAGGTTACTGAAGTTGCATAATGGCTTTCACTTATTTTGAGCTCAAACCCTTTATCGTCATTCTTCTAGTGACAGTTATGTATTTTCCATCATGATTCTATTGTTGGTTAGTCATCAATTCACGACTTACTCTCATGAACTAAAACCTTTTTTCCCCGAAGAGGGTTTACTTTGTGTAGATGATTTTCCTTTACTCTTTGTGAGTGTAAGTCATTTGCATACAACCTTTATGTTTCTCCTTTGAATGGCTTGTATATGGCCTCTTTAGGTTTATTTAATGAAAACTCCAATTGCTATGTATTCGATTTCCATTGTGATATCTATAATAAAATATTTCCTACCTTGTTGTATGACTTCAAAACTCGTGTTTGCTTCTTTGATTCAACCATTGCTATTCTTATTAGAGATTTTATTATTGTGTATTTGGGTGAATTTGAACTCGAGATCTCTATTTTATTTAAAGCTTTGTGTTCAAGCTGTTCAAGGGTTTCTTACAACACATGAACAGTGACTTTTCTTTATATCTCCAAACTTTTACCACATTATGAATTTCCTTTTGCGAAACTCGAAACTCTATTGCTTCTTTATCACAAGATATAGTACATCTACTTGCTATTTATGGTGAGGGTTTTGTTTCACCTTTTTCTTAGCTCGTTTCTTTGAATCGTTGATGAAATAAATAGGGTAATGGGTGTAGGAGGAATACCTATTCAAATGTTGGTTGATGGGTTGTTGTGCGTGTATGACTTCAAAATCCACATCTAATTGTGAGAGATTCCTTTTGGCTAGGAGGAACTACTTGGATTTCATTCTTGAAGGCTTGTGTGTGATGGATGGAGGTGCCAATGGTGGGTTTGAAGGCTGCAAGTGATCACCAACTGAATAAAAACTTTTGCATGGGCTGCATGCACACTCCTCTTTTGCTTGGATAGTTCAGAAGGTGGCTGGGATGGTTGTGTAGGAAAAAATGTTCAATCTCCTTCCTTAGATGTCAGTTCTTGCTGGAATTGGCTTTCTGAAGATGTGTTATCTCTCTGAGATGGTGTTATTTCTCATCAACTTTCTTGCTTCATTTGCTAACCTTGAGAAATAAGGTTGTTTTGGGTTAAAAGGGGTAACCGATGGTGGTCCGGCTTAACCGGCAATGGTTAGGGGAAACCGATGTCGGTCAAGGTGGGATTTCCTAGGTTTACCAAACTTAGGGAGATCCTCCTAATTTCCTTGGATCTTGTGTCGTTATCCCATGGATTGGACTGGGAGCTTTTGTGATCATGTGGGAATGTGGTTAGAGGGAGTGTAGGCATTGATTTTTAGGGTTTGGGTAAGTCTTAGTTAGTTATGGTAACTTGCTAAGAATAGGTCTTAAGTTGAGTTAGCTTGGTGAGGTGTCTAAGTGAACTATATGTGTAGGTATTATTTAAATAAGATATTTAAATAATAAATATAGTGAGGATAATGAGTTAATTTAATTAAATTAATACTAGTGAGGTGAAGGGGGCCATGGCTAGGTAGATGTAATAAAAGGGGGCTTATATGTCAAAGGACAAAGGGGAGTGTGACCTAATTTTAGTGTCTACATTTTTCCCCTTTTTGTTGTGTAGCTTGTATTGGTAAGTGATGCTAACAAAAATAAGATGTGGTTGGCCCATGTGAGGGTGAAGGTGATCCCCCTCAAACCAGGAATTGATGAAAAGCAAGTTGAAGTGGTGAGTGGTTTGATAAAAGGTAAATGTGAGGAAAAGGTAAATGGGTGTAGGGGAAGAGGGTGAAAGGTCTACTCGGGTGATCTTAGGTAATGGGTCAGGGCTAAAGGTAGCAGCAGTTAAATACATGCACACATATAAACTGCAGCACACTACTAGGTTGAAGAGTAGGCAAACTCTACATCATCTAAGGTCGATAGGTTTATCTAAACAAGGGTGAAGTGAATCGGTATCAAGGTATAGGATAAGGTCGGGGAAACACAACGTATGTTAGGTGTAAGAATGTTTAGGTATGTTCGGTACACCAAAGGTAGGGTTAGGATAAACAATCAGAAAAATAGGCTAGGTAAGGTCATTAGGTCAAAAACATAGGTAATAGTGCCCCAAGGTATAGCAAACAAATGAGGTCAAAGGTCACTAGCGATGATCCAGTCCAAATATCAAGGTCACAAAGCATGGGTAAGGCCAAGGTAGGGGTAAAATAATAAGGCATCAACAGGAGACGTGAGGAGGCTGAAAAATGTGGAGGGCCAGAGATGAAGGTAAAGTGGTCCAGGTAGGTGTATGGAGGGAAAAAGAAAAGGGAAGTAAGGAAAATGAGGGAAATGTGAGGTCAACAAGTATGCGGGGTAACCGAGCATCGGTCGTAATGAGCTGATGATAGTGTAGGGGGACCGTAGGTAGTAGTATAGGGTAGAAGACCGGTAGCGGTCAAGGGTTAACCGACGTCGGTCAGGTCGGGTAGGGTATAAAAAGTGGAAAACCCACATTTGAAAAGTTAGTTGTGCATTTGGAAAAAGGAGAAAAGGACAAGAAGAGAGAAAAGAGGAAGAGGACAAAAGAGTACTAGCAGAGAGCTTGGTTGGCGAGCCACATAGGTGAGAGTGGGTGAGTGAGAGGTGGGGCCACAAGATCAGGTGGCACGATTCATGTGGCTGAGGATTGGTTTTGTAGTTGAGGATGGAAAAGGCCAAGAAGGGTCGGGTGGTCCACCCGTATAGCAGCCAGATATACCGCCATGGCGTCGAAAAGAGGGATGAGGTAAGCTCCACACCATAGCTCAATAATTTAATTGATTAAGTAGGGTAAAATATGGGTTGTAATAAAAACGTTGGGGGAGGTTTTTGAATTTGGATTGGGAGGTAAATTGGATATAATTAGGGTGGGGGAGGTTGGAATATAGGTCAATAGGAGTGGGAAGGGAAGTAGGGAAGGTTTAAGTAGGTTTGGATGGGTAGTGAGGTTGATTTGGTCAAAATTGAAAAAAATTGGGTTGGGGATTTGGCACCATTTAGCACCACATTGGACCGTAAATCGTCGATCCTTATTGGCCGATGTCGATCATGTTTAAAGTGGCATCGGTCGGGGATACGGAGTAACCAATGGTGGTTAAATGCTCACCGGTGACTATTATGGGTAACTAAGTCGGTGTGAAAATAAGGAAATGGGGCCAAAAATAGGAAAAAATGGGTTAGGCAGTGGAAATGGATGGGCAATGGGTAGGGTAAGATATGTAAAGGTGTGGGGTAAGAGAGAGGGGATGGGTTAAGGGTGGGTTGGGTAAGGATTAGGGTAGAGGGGTTTTGGGAAGAATAGGTGGTTTGGGGGTGGACACCGGGTAAGTTGGGAAAGGCATACTAATATATAGTGTTGGTTGGATGCAGGCCGGGATGAGCTGCGGATGAGGGACCGGGAGCTGCTTATATTGCTAGAGCTACATGGACAGGTGACTTTTAAGGAGTGGAGTCACATTGATGATGTCAGCTTGATTGGGATCCACCATTATGGGTGGGTTGTGAGAGAGTAGAGTTTGATGGTCACACTCATCGAGAGATGGGATTCGATGACTAACACCTTCCACTTGCCGATGGGGAGATGACCATCACCCTAGAGGATATATATAGGATATTGAGGCTTCCGATTAGTGGAGCCCAGGTTTACTTAGTGACATCCGAGGTCGTGGTGAGGTGTGTAGATGAGGTGTTTGGAGAGAGAGCGGGTGAGCTGCGCTACCACAGTGCCATCCTGAGTTACAGAGAGGTTTATGCTACCCATCCTAAGGAGATGAGGTTGATAGTGTTGATGATGGAGGTAATTAGGTGCTACGCATTGCCAAATTTAGAGGGTGGGAGATTCCCACGGTCACTAATGGGTGTCCTTCGGGACATGATGATTGATCATACTAGTTTTGCATGGGCACCGACTTTCTTGGTGTAGTTATATAGAGAGTTATGGACCTACGTCGATTGCGGAGATATAGTCTGTGTTGTATTTTCCTTCTTCACTGTTAGGCCTATGAGCACATTGTGTGTGTACGACCTATAGACCTACCCTGGGCAGATGCATTTGAGTTGGTTATAGGCAATGGGTGCTAAAGGGCGATGTACGAGAGGCACGGGCTACATACAACATAGCATATTATAGATAGAGACTGGAGATCTGTCTAGTGTGGATATAGTCTAGAGACCCTATGTGACCTATCCCTCTTACAAAGGGATGTATGCAGAGCTGGAGGGACTATAGCTATGGAGGTGGATAGAGGGACGTTGTGTCGGGGAGCACGAGATGATACCTATCGACTGAGTGAGGTGATAGTTTGGTTTAGTGCAGGATGTGCCCCCGCCCTTCCCACAGTATAGGAGAGAGGAGGTGGAGAGACCTTTGTCTCCACCCCATCCAACAGAGTCGACAGGGGAGGAGGAGGAGCCCGTGGACCGCCACACTGATGATGCGGGGGTGATAGTGGCATATAGCCAGTGGTGGGCCGTACAGAGGCGGGTCAGGTAGGGACAACTGGGAGGTAGGGGTCACAGGTATAGGCTGAGAGGCCAAAGCTGTAGATATAGGTAGAGAGGTGAGAGCCTCAGGTACAAGTACTAGGAGGAGGAGCCTGAGCTACAGATATTAGTAGATGGTGTGATGAGACCACCACAGATAGTCTCGAGTGAGCAGACACAGTCTCGCACGTATAGTGTTGAGAGTGTAGGTGGCGGTAAGCCCAAAGGAGAGAGCAGAGGACATCGAGCAGTGCACGGGGGTCAGCATCAGATGCCAGGCCATCTAGTGGTAGATTGAGAGTAGTGAGATGCCACTCTCAGATCAGAGGGGACTATCGACACTACAGATGAGGTAGATATGTTATAGCAGATGGGAGACAGTATGTCACCTATTTTTGTATTTTTGATTTTGGATGTATACCGGCCTGCGAGCCGAAGAGATATTATATTTTATTTTTTGGACATGATACCAGCTTGTGAGCCGAAGACATTTTTGTATGATAGCCATGATGAGACATGCATGTTTATTGAGATACTGACCATGATGAGACATGCATGTTTATTGAGATACACATTTATGTGATATAGGTGTACATTGTATTGATACACACATGTATATATGAGGAGATAGATGATATTCAGGTGATGCTATTGTGATGTGTATGAGTTTTACTTTATTATGATATGGATGGAAAATAGATGAGCTAGGCATGATAGAGTCAGGTCATAGGCATGGATCGAGTCAGGTGATAGGAATGGATTGAGTCAGGTGATAGGCATGGATTGAGTTAGGTTGGTTTAGGCATGGATCGAGTTAGGTTGGTTTAGGCATGGATCGAGTTAGGTTGGTTTAGGCATGGATCGAGTTAGGTCGGTTTAGGCATGGATTGAGTCAAGTTGGTTTAGGCATGGATCGAGTCAGGTCGGTGTAGGCATGGATCGAGTCAAGTCGGTTTAGGCATGGATGTGCATTTTAATATTTTGGATAACCAATGGCAATATAAATGCATGAGATAGTGGAAAATGTGGAAAATGTTGGTTATGTTATGAAAATGTGAAATAATATAAGTGGTAAAAGGTATGTGGTATATGGTTTAAATGTTGAGGTTTTTGAGATGAATAGGAAATCAGGTAAGGGTGAGGAAAATGGTTAGGGTAAAGAGTGGCCGAGCTAACCTTCCAGGGCCCCATGCCCTAGAAGTGCTGCCTACATAGTCGGCAAAAAGGGACCTCAGACCAATGTAGTTCTCCCATAAGCTAGGCAAGAATATGTAGTGTGGTTGATAGTTCGATTGGATTTGAGGTCATAAGTATGATGAGGTCAAGGTCTATTAGGTGAGGTGGAATATAGATAGATAGGTATGGGTGATTTGAGTTTCATTGAGGTGGGATAAGAGGCAAGAAATCCATCGATTAGTAAGATCAAAACATATGAAACACATCTTTAGATAGGGTGATGAATGTAAGACCCTAAAGACATTACATGATTGATAATTCTAAGAGTGACGAATAGTCACATGATCACCAAATGTCATGGGTGCTAGTAGGTCCCTTAAGGTATGACGTGAAAAGACAATGGGTAATGAGGTGCAACTAATTGGGGCATAAAATGGGAAGTAGAATGCCTTAGGCAATAGAGCCAAGATCACAATAGGCAAGTCCATGAAAAAAAAGCGTATTTTTCTGTTTCCTTTTTTTTTTTACTTTAGATAGACTGATCGATGCGGGAAGTCTATATGGGAGGAATATATGTCTCCTTGAGGTCTTCAAAAACTTGATCGATGCGGGAAGCTTCTGAATTTTGATTTTTGAGGAGATAGTCTTCTTTTTGGAAAAACTATGTAGAGAGTTGTGAGCTTTTTTTAGCTTTCCTTCGAGGGAGCAGTCTACTTATAGTGATAATTAAAGGTGGAAGATGTCATTTTGAGGGATTCATCTTTGATATTGGAAGATGTTCTTTTGAGGGTTTCATCTTGTTTTTTTTTTTTTGGCTTTTAAGTCATGGACAAGACTTTATCGAAGCATTTGGTTCTTGTTGAGAAGGAAAGGTTGAATGACCATAGGCTCTTATCTAAAAGAAGATGAAAAGTATCCATGAGAATCATGCCATGCGTAGAGCCATGGTGCACATATTTAAGAGAAGGAAAAAGGGTGTGAGGTAATCACATGATCCATGTTTAATAGTTGAAGATGAGATGTGGAAAATTTAAATGGAACTCAAGGGATGAGCATGAACTAGATAAATAGTGATGTAGGACTAGAGGTCAACGAGTAGAATAGTTGAAGATGTAATGTGTTAAGGGGCTCAAGTTCAGGTTTACCCTCAAGTGAGGACAAATGATAGGCACCTAATCCATAGGTATGAGTTACGATGTATGGTCCAAGCCAATTAGGAGCAAATTTTCCCCATTTTCTTTCTCTGCTTTTGTTACGTGTTGATTTTCTTTCAAAACAAGGTCACCAACTTGGAAGGTTTGTTCATGAACACGTTTGTCATAAGCACATTTGATACGTTGTTGATAAACTTGAAGGTGATCTAAAGCATTAAGACGACATTCGTCTAATAACTCCAATTGTGTTAAGTGGTCCTAACAAAAGTCATCATCGGTAAGCATGTCATGGAGAGAAATTTGGAGTGAGGGTATTTGGACTTGAAAAGTAGAACGAGCCTGTACCATAGACCAGAGAAAAGGGTGTGGCTGTAGTGGAGGTGTGAATACTAGTACGGTATGCCCATAGGGAAAAAGGAATGTGCGTATGCCAATCCTTCCCGATATATCGTCAACCACCTTCATGAAAATTTTGTTAGTGGATTTGGCTTGGCCATTGGTTTGTGGGTAATAAGGTGAGGAGAAAATAACTTTGAATGCCAAAGGCATCACAAATTTTCTGAGTGTTTTATTTTTGAATTGTTTTCCATCTTCAATGATGAGTTGATGAGGGACACCAAAGTGACAAATGATGTGATGGTTAATGAACTCACATATTTTCTCAGCTTTTGTGGAGATAAGTGGTATGGCTTTTACCTGTTTTGTGTAGTATTTGGTAGTGGTTATGATCCATTGATGGCATTGGGAAGAATGAGGATTGATTTCTCTGACAAGATCCAAACCCCATTGAGAGAAGGGCCAAAGGTCACAAGTGACCTATAAGGCATGACTGGGTGTATGATGAAGGTTGGAATGTTGTTGAAATTTCACGCAATGTTTGACATAGTCGCAACAATCATGATTAAGGGTTGGCCGGTAATAGCCTAGGTGAAGACTATGCTTAGTAAATGTAAGGCCACTAAAGTGGCCTCCACATATGCCATCATGAACCTCCTTGATGGTGTAAGGAATTTTAGAACTTGTGAGGCATCATAAGAGAATACCATCAAATCCATGCTTATAGAGGAGTCCCCAGGATAACGAAACAAGAGACCTTCTTAAGCAAGGCACATTATGCATTACGGGTGGGATCGGGAGGTAAGATGGAGAGGAAAGGTACTCGAGTATTGTTAATACCAAAGGTCACTCGGGTCGGGGGTGTCGGTTTCGATTGAGTAAACATTGTGAGGTGAATAAGAAGGTGAATGGAGGCATTAGACAGTGAATGTTTTTGGAATCGGTAGGGGAAGTGGGTATTTGGGAAGCTAAACATGCCATAGTATCGAAAATTTTCTGGTTGAACATGGGATGGTTTAAAGGGTGTAACGATCAAAGGTGGTCAAAAGTATGTCTACATAATGTTTATACTTTTAAAGTATCTCGTTGTGACATTGGTACATACCATTAACTTAGTTTATGACCAATTTTGAATCACCAAAGATGTGGATTGATTTGACATCGAGGGCATAGGCGGTCACGGAGATCGAGGATGAGCACTTCGTACTCGACAATATTGTTAGTGCATTCAAAGTCTAGTTTGAAAGACAAAGGCATGGGTTCTCCATCCGGAGGATGAGGATAACACCAGTTCCACCCCACGCTAATACTTGGAACCATCGAAGAACAATTTCATTTTGTAAGGTGGTTCATCCAGGAAAAGGGTAGCAATGGATTCATTGGAGAATTCAAAATTAGAGGGTTGGTCCCTAACAATAGGTGTGTCAGCCAATTGGTCAGCAATATCCTAACCCTTAATAGACTTTTGATGAATTAATTTGAGGTCAATATCCGCTAAAAGCATGAGCCAATGTGTGGCACATTGATTTTGATAGGGTTTGGTGTACATGAAGTGTAAAGGGTCGGTGTTGGTCACAACATAGGTTTTGTGATTGAGTAGGTAATGGCAGAGTTTGGTGGAAATGAAAACTAAGGCTAGGAAAAAAATTTAGGGTGAGTGTATCGGGTTTCGTAGTCTAGAAGGGTACGGCTGATATAATAAACCACCTACTCCCTATGTTGTTCATCACGATGAGCGAGCATAACCCCTAAGGAGTGATCGATAGCTAATATGTATAGGTAAAAAGGTTGATCGTCTTTTGGTGGAATGAGTACGGGTGGTTGGAGAAGGTATTGTTTTAAGGCCTCAAAAGCTTTATGGCAGTTGTCATCCCATTTGAAAGAGACGTCCTTCCTAAGAAGATGATGAAATGGTTGACAACGGTTGGAGAGTTGGGAAATAAATCAGTGAATGGACTGCAATTTACCTTGTAGGCTACGAAGTTGTTTGAGGTTCGTGGGTGGAGGCATTTCCAAAATGGCCTTGACTTTAGCTAGGTCAACTTTTATACCACATAAGGAAATGATAAATTCGGGAGCTTTCTGAGATAACTATGAAGATGCAATTTTAGGTTGAAGGTGGATGCAATATTTAATGAGGTGATCAAAGATGGTTTTGAGGATAGTGAGATGCTCAACGAGGCATTTTGATTTAGCAAAGAGATCATCCACGTAATCTTCTAACATGTGATGCATGATATCATGGAAGATGTAAGTCATATCATGCTGATATGTAGCACCAGCATTTTTAAGGCCAAAAGGCATGACTTAATAGCAGAAGGCCCCCCTAAGGGGTAATGAATGCGGTTTTGTGCTGATCCTCTGGGGCAAGCAAAATTTGGTTATAACCCGAGAAACCATCCATGAGTGAGAGCATCTCGTGACCCATGGTAAGGTGCATCGATTGATCAATACCGAGGTAAGGAAAAGTTATCTTTTTAATAGGTGAGGTTGAGGTCACGAAAGTCCATGCAATACTAAGTCCCCCTATTGCTTTACTGATAGGGACAATGTTAGAAATCCAATGAGGATAATCAATGGGTAATATGAAGGAAATGGAAAGAAGGCACTGAATTTCTTCTTTGACAAGAAGAGCAATGCGAGGGTGCATTTTCCTCATCTTTTAATTAACGAGTTTGGCATCGGGAATGGTTACAATATTGTGGACCACTATGGTGGGATCAATACCGGGCATGTCTACATAAGACCAAGCGAAAGCATGGTTATAAAGTCAAAGAAAGGAAGTGATGGCTTCTTGTTCAATAGCATCTAAAGATTTTCCGATCTTTAGGATGTGTGGGTTGTCCTAAGTATGAATGTTGATCTCGATAGTCAATTCATTCAACATGGTTTGTGTCTCAGAGGGTAACGACCGATGAATATATGAGTCTTCTGCACCAAGGTAGGTGAGTATGGATTCATCATCCTGACATTGAACAATGTTAAGGTGTGTCATCGTCAATCATCTCAGGATATAGGAATGGGAGAGTGGAAGGGGCCTTGCCTTCACATTGATAAGTCAAAGGCCCTAAGGAAATGGTGTTTATGAAAAAAAAAAGTTAGGAGGGATAGATTTAGGATCCATCGACTCCATCGGTGAGGGTGGTGATGAAGGTGGAGAAGGGCTAGGGTCCTCAATGAATTCAATGCGGGCCTATTTGGTAGAAGGTTTGGGGAAGCTGATACCACTACAGTCATTATGTTTGTGGGTGGTACATGGAATAATGGTATGGTGACCCTGCTCGTAAAATATGAAACCAAAACCCTTCCACGCACAGAGGTGTAGGAAGGTGTGGGTGAAACAGCGATTGGTAAGTGATTGGAAGTCAGCGGAAAATGGGCAGGGTTGTGAAGGTGGTTTAGGTGTGTAGGTGGTAGTATCAAGTCCCCCATAGGTGAGACTAGTACGAAGATGAGGAGGACCATAAAGGAGGCATTCTCCTATATGGTGATCATAGCGAGTGTGTTGGTGAAGGCTTCCATACTCACATGGAGTAAGGAATGTGTTGACGCTATATAGGTGGTATTCCCCTAGAGTGAGGCATTGAAAAACACCTTCCAAGGGATCAGTGGTTGGTATGTGGGTAGTTGGTATGGACGATGTGTCGAGGTCAATGCGGAGGTGGTGTTAATAGATTGGGCAACTAATGGGTCAGCCGTGGAGGTTATAGCAGTGGTAGGCATGGAGGAGGTATGTGCGGTGAAAGCAACGGCCATACTAGTAGGTGTGGGTGTAGGTGTAGGTGAAGTGGTATTGGTTACAAAAGTAGATGGCTTAAACAGCATGAGTACATCGTTGGGTTGGTAAAGCATGTTACATGTTTTGAAAGGTAATGGGTCATCCGGAATGGTGTAAGTGTCTCCCTCATGTTCAAACTCTACATAATGATGTAAAGTGGAGGAACATAACCCATGACCAGATCCAGGTCTACCAAGCGACAAGTTATATTGGAATTCCCCCTCTAAAACATAAAACAATTATGGAATAGTGCGGGGGCCCACATGAACGTGAAGGATGACAAAGTGCCTAGTGTGGAGATGATAGCATCGTTGAATGAACACAACATGACCAAATGTTTATGCATGTAATTGTCAGGTATGTGCATTTGAGAAAATGTATGAGATGAAATGATGTTAATGTTAGCCTCTCCATCAATCATCACACGACATACCTATATGTCATCAATGTGTACAGAGATGAAGAGGGCTGGGTCTGGGACATCATTTTGGTATGGCACAATCTTTGCCTACGAGAAGCTAAGGGAGGCCACTTGGTGAACAAGGTGGGGTGAGGATGAAGGTGGTAATTTGGTGAAAGAGGCTACATGATAGGGTGTGATAATGGATGCTACGAGTGTAGGGTCACTTTGGGTAAAACCTTGATAGATTGAAGAACATCTATGAGGGCTTGCCGATGGGATTCCAAGGTTTGGATGAGGTCATATAAGGACATTTTGAGGGTGATTGGTGTAATTGTTTGAGCATGGTGTAATGTGTGATGCCATTAGAAATGGGGTATGTGGGGCGCATGAGATAGTTATCTTAGGTATGGAGTGCGAGATGGTATGTTAGGTATAGGATTGGTTGGTGGGTTAGGTGCCTTTTCTTTACCCTACGCACACATGTAGTAACATGTACCATGTTGATTTGAGGAATTTTTCCAATGGAGATGGTGTAGGGTAAGTGGTATAATGACATGAAGGAAAAAAACCTATAGGAGGAGAAAATCCCTATGAGGTCGAGTTGGGCTTAACGAAATTTTGATTAGGGGCAGCGTTAGGATTATCCTGATCAACTCACCTTTCTTGAGCACTTCTTGGACAATATTCTTAAAACAGATGCATTTTTAAGTCGGTATGACCCTTTACTCGGTGATAGTTAAAAATCTTGTTCCTTATACCATGCGAGGCATGGGGCGAGAAGGGTCAAAACTAGTGTGTGGTTTTATGGGTGGAAGGGTGATGGCACCAACTTTGATAAGCTTCTCTAAGACAAAAGAGTAAGGTTCCCGATTGGGGTATATTTTCGTTGCTCTTGTCTGAATCGAAAAGCCTAAACATGTGATAGATTAGATGAGGGTGTAGCTTGATTGGATGGGTGAGCTGGGATGGCCTTGAGTACCACTGCGTTAGTGGTACCTTTAGCCTTTGAATAATTGGTTGGTGGTTTGGAAGAAGAGGAGGTTTCATTTGACTTGAATGCCGAATTCTTATTTCGTAATTGGATTTTCTTCTCTTCGATGGCCCGAATCTCTAACTTTCGTGCCATAGTGAATGCCTCATCGAATGTTCTAAAATTTTGGACTTATGAGGTTAAAGAGATATATCCGGCACAATCTCGAGTGAAGAGCTTGATGAGTTCAGTTTATGGTAGTTGAAAGGTAAGTTGATTGATCAGGATGCACCAGTGAGTGACAAAATATGCAATAGATTCATCCTCATACTGATGTGTGGAATATAGATCGATCATGGTAACCTTCTTGGCGATATTGATGGAGAAATGATCCAAGAAAGCTTGGGCTACCTGATTGAATGAAAATATGGAGTGTTTGGGTAACCCACTATACCAGTCTAATGCGAGGTCTAGTGAGGGACATGGAAAAAGTTTGCAAAAGTAAGGCATCATCATGAGCAATCAAATAACATTCATGTTTAAACGAGAAAAAATGTTGTTATGGGTCTTCCTTACTATTGAAACAATTGAATTTGGGTATTTTCCAATGCACGGTATGAGCAGATGGGAATGGATGGGTGAATAGGCTTATTGCAAATCTCATCATAAGTAAGCGTTGCGGGGCAGAAGCTAAACCGATGCCTCTAGTGTCTACATCTTATCCATCATCAATTTAATTAGGTCATTAGTGGGTTGTGATGATTAGATGCCTCTATAACGTGAGGAGGTTGGTTTTGGGTGTATAATGGATGGGGCATTCTAGTGTATGGGGCTCCTATGTAAGGTGGCAGAGAAGAAGGCAAGGAAATAGGGGGTACGTACCCAAAATGAATGATAAATGAAAAAGGTGGTTGTTGGTAGTATGTATATGGGGGAGGAAGGGTTGTGGTAACCCTAGTGGTAATAGGGGCTAATTATTTTGGAATAAAAAGAACTACATTCTAAAATGCGGTAGAGGTCATCGACTTTGGAGGTGGGAACATAGCTACAGGTATATATGAGACATGAGGGATGGATGAGGTTGTGTTTGGGATAATAGACGAGGGTGTGGTAAATGTAATTGGTGCCACAGAGGTATGAGATATGACAATCATAACAAAGATAGGACCTAACTATGAAATGAGTAGGGGTAAGGTGGATGCGAGATAGCATGGAGCGAGATGAGGTTGATGCGAAGTGGGTATGAGAGTCGGGGGATAGACACGGGCATGCCATATATCAAGCTGACCCAAGGCATCTCAAGTGGATGAATGGGAGAGTTAAAAATACAATGCGGTTGGGTTACGGTCAAGGAGTCATGTGAACTCATCATCTTGGTAGCGATATTGGTAGGTGGATGGGATCCATGGCTGGTGATAAAATAGAGGGTGGTGAAGGACTAGGTGGGAGTGGTTGGTGGTGGCGTGGAACACAAGGGCGTTCACTTATCTTGAGTTAGTACCATGTGAACCGATCTCGATAAGGTGGGGCTACTTCTTTGTAAATAATACGGCGAATAGCGAAAGCAGTGAATCTGGTGATAAAAATGGATGAAGTAACAAATGGTGAGTGGAATGTGAAAGCAGGTTAAGCGATGTCAATCGGTGTAGAAAATGGATAGTGAGTAAACAGTGAAGCAGAAGGCAAAATCTGACAAGTATGCCAAATCTGGGGATGTGTAAAATGTTAATGGGAAAAGTGACAGTGATAGAGACTGTGGAAAGTGGAAGAAAGTGAAGTGAGAATGTCCTTTTGAGTAGGTTAGCAAAAGGGCCTAGAACTAATGTCGGTTACGTTTAACCGATGGCGGTCAGAGGTAACCGATGACGGTTACTGTGAGATTGAAACAGTGATGAGAAAAAGTGGTTGTGAATTAGAATTTGATGTGGAATCAAACCCAAAATTTTGGGAATGATGGTGATATGGCCCAGGCACACTCAGGTGGAGCTGGAATACACCAGCTATGATGAGGAGTGTGTAAGGAAATACAAAAATAATGATTGAAAGCTCTCACCTCAAAATGCAAATCAAATAGAACACTAAGAAAGAACATTCCTAGAGTGCCTATTCTATTATGTTTGTTTAGCTTATGTTATTTAGGGACTGACACATGAATTGTGAAATAGAGTTTTTCATGAGGATGGCTTCCTACAAAGAAGGAGATCTAAAGGGTGAGGTTTCAGGTATGTTATGGTGGGGGTGGGCTACGCTTTGAAGTATGACTTGCCAGAGCAGCGAGCTAGGTGCCCACTGTGCCGTGATTGTGTGATCACCTACAAATTCTTCCAGGTAAGATGTTGTTTAAGAATGTATGTATTTGAATTTTTGTGCAGTTTGGTAAGACTCGGAGAAAGAGAAAAGGATAGAAGTGCTTTTCTATGATTCATTTGTCAACCATTAGCTGGTAATGACTTCCAATGTATAGGTTGCCCTCAATTAATGTGAGCTAATGCAAAAAATCAGAATGACATGCAATTGTTTTTAAACCCAAATCAAAAATATGAAATTGGATGACATAATAAGATGAATGGGAGGAGGGATGCTCTTTCACTAAAATGTAGAAAACATGAAGAAATGATTCTTTTTAAATACACCAAAAGAAAAGTTTCCTTTAGAGAAAGTAGAAAGACGAAGTGGATTACCAAGGAAATAAATTAATGTGTACGCTTTTTAGAAGGGAAACAAACACAAAAAAATTTCCTAGGAATGAATGAAATGCAAGGAACCCCGGATGGGTCCCACCGGGCATGCAAAAATGTTTCACCCTTTTCTTAGATCATTTCTTTGAATATTTGATGAAATAGATAGGGTAACGAGTGTAGGAGGAATACTGCTCAAATGTCAATTGATGGGTTGTGCGTGCCTATGACTTCGAATCCATAGCTGACTATGAGAGCTTCCTTTTGGCTAGGAGGAACTACTTGGATTTTGTTCTGAAGGGTTGTGTGTGATGGATGGAGGTGCTGATGGTGGGTTTGAAGGCTACAAGTGATCACCAACTAAAGAAAAGCTTCTGCATGGGCTGCATGCACACGTGTCTTTTGCTTGGATAGTTTAGAAGGTGGTTGGGATGGCTGTGTAGGAGAAGATGCTCAATCTCCTTCCTTGGATGTCAGTTCTTACTGGAATTGGTTCTCTGAAGATGTGTTATCTCTCTGAGATGGCGTTCTTGCTCGTCAACTTTCTTGCTTCGTTTGCCAACCTTTTTCTTCCAAGTTCCAACCTTGAGAAATAAGGTTGTTTTTGGTTAAAATGGGTAACCAATGGCGGTCCAGCTTAACCAGCGATGGTTAGGGGAAACCAACATCAGTTAAGGTGGGATTTCCTAGGTTTATCAAACTTAGGGAGATCCTCCTGATTTCCTCAGAAATTGTGTCATTATCCCACACATTGGACTGGGATCTTCTGTGATCATATGGGAATGTGGTTAGAGGGAGTGTAGGCATTGATTTTTAGGTTTTGGGTAAGTCTTAGTTAGTTATGGTAACTTGCTAAGAATAGGTCTTAAGTTGAGTTAGCTTGATGAGGTGTCTAAGTGAACTATATGTGTAGGTATTATTTAAATAATAAATATAGTGAGGATAATGAGTTAATTTAATTAAATTAATACTAGTGAGGTGAAGGGGGCCATGGCTAGGTAGATGTAATAAAGGGGGGGCTTATATGTCAAAGGACGAAGGGGGAGTGTGACCTAATTTTAGTGTCTATAGGTTTCACTATTTTATTTGAGATCTATGTGTTGTTTATCTCCTTTGATCACTAATTTTAGGCTCCAAACTATTGTTTCTCTCTGTATTATATTATGTTACCGTATCCGAGCATATTGTCTTTCAAAATTGATACATTTGTTCCAAATTTGTATTTCTATTTGAATCATTTGGAAGCTACAAATAGCATGAGAGAATTGTATCAATCTATTGGAGTTTGATAAGCTACGTGATTGGATTATTTATATTTCATGTACAGTTGTAATTCATCCCAAGTATTTTCAATACTAAATAATTACTAATATTTTTCTTTGATATGTAAGCGATATCTTGGTCAGGGCCATTTGATAGTGGAATGGCTTTCGTGTTGTTTTTGATAGAATTTGTGCTCTCCAATTTTTTGACTTCTAAGATAATTGGGTTGATCCCTAGAAGTTTTCTTGTATCTGTCTTCACTTGAGATAGTATTGAATTCATTATGAGATGTTTCCATTTATTTAGAAAATTAGTATGTAATTTTTTTCTTTGCGAGTGTGTAAGGATAAATATTTCAATAATAACATCTTTCTTTATCTTCCTTGATGAATACATTATTTCTAATTAATGGATGTAATCTCTTGAAATCTCCATATGGCTATGAAGAAAACTATGAACATTTGAATGTAGGTTTCCATACTTTCTTCAAGGTGTATATATTACGGAAGCTTTTGGTTTATTTTGAAAATGATAAACTTATATTTCCCTTTCTTTTGGTAAACGTAAGTAATGAAAATCTATACTCAATCATTATGTTCCTGTAACTTTGAATTCTGTGTCCATTCTATAGTTGTTCTTTCTGTTTGAGTTGAGTATAGTCTATTGACTTTATGGTATTTGAAACTCTGTAAGGGAATACAACTTTTGATAGTTCATCATTACTTTCTCGTTTATTGAATTGTGCTTGAATGCAATCTACATTTGTTAGAGATTATTTTATATCAGGAATTGTGTTATTCTTGTGTTCCATAATGACTTTATTTCTCTTTAGTTTCTATCTTTCATGATTTCTATGAATGCCATGAGCTTCGCGATATAATACCTCTCAAATCTACATTTTTACTTTGATGTATCTTATGCCTATTGATTTCAAATAGTTCATTTACTTGAACTAGATAAAACATGAGTATAAATTAAACCTTGAGCTCAAAAACTATTCTCTTTTGTTCCTCGGGTACATCATAGCCATTGGATGATGCATAAGATAACGATGGAGATGGGGTGGAGCAATGAAGTCCGAGATAAAACCCAAGGCAATGATGGGTTTCTTGTATACTCTTTTCCTTTTAGTTTCATGTACATGTATCATTTATTTTGATAATTGTAAGTTACATCCCATGGCTTGTGTGTGAAACATTGAATTTCTTGTGAATAAGTGATATTATTTTTGTAATTGATTTGTGTACTTCCTTTTAATTTCTGATCTTATGATATGTAATAATTGTGACAATGAATTAAACAACTCAATCACATAATTAATAACACTTAAACATAAGAAATAATCAAAATTTATGTACTTTATAACTTAAAAGTGTACCTTTTTGCATTGTAAAAACAACTCTTTTTTGTTTTGGGATGGAAGATCACATATTTGTTGTGATTCCTTCATCAAGGCTATATACCGATCTTTTGGGGCTCTTGTATTCCCTTGTTGAAGATGAACATGAATGACAACACATGTGAGATGTTACATTTTACAACATCTCACATAGCTACATATTGCATTGCTTTCAACTATAAAACATAACTAAAAACCATAAGAAGTGTCTATCCCTCTATAAGATTTAGGTTGCTTATCTACTTCATAACTAATCCTTCCCATTTGTGTCAAGGTTATGCTACTTCTTGAGGGATTCAATGCATAATCATGATAGAGATGGTTATAAGATTAGCTAAGCAGGAGATAGGTATTCTAAAACTAGTAAAGTGACCTCTCACTTATTCCCTTTATCGCTAGTTAGGTTCACTCCATTGATTCCTTCCATCGTAAAAAAAAGTTTTGAGTTTCCCATTTTTTGCACAAGTACAAAAATTATCAACATTTTTAGCGATCCCGTGGGGAAATTTGTTTTCCTAACTTATAAGACTAGTGCCCCTGCTCTAGTTCATTGGGTATGGAGTCAAATCATATAACCAAAATCTACCTTTTTGAAAAAACCTGATCTTTTTGAAAAATAAACTAAATGCGGGAAAGGATACTGTAAAGCAGATCACGTACATGACTACACTTATTGAATTGAAAAGCATTGAAATGTGTATGAACAACACTTATTGAAAGGGGAATCCTACTCTAACTAGCACTATAAGATTTTCAATAATAGTTTTGGGAAACATACCGTTCACAAGAATCGGATGTTCCTCTCCATTCGATCTTGAAAGTTGAAATGCATTGTGCTCTTTATAAGCTTAAATCATATAAGGATGACTCTAGATTGTATCAAATTTTGTGTGGTTTCATGGGTTTTCATGATCAACATCCCATTTTAGCACAATGTCTCCTTCATTAAAGACTTTAAACTTAGCCTCTTTTGTTTTTGATTCTTTTCCATGTTCAAGTGAGCTTGATCTCTTATCTCTTTTAGTTCCATAAGTTCTGCATAACGAACATGCATTGGTTCATTCTCAAGTAATTTCATCTAATGTAGTAAACACATTGCATGTAACTCAATTGAAATAAGCATTCTTTCCTCACGACCATAAACAAGATTATATGGTGAATTGTCAACTGACCTTTTAGGAGTCACTCTATCAGCCCAAAGTATTGAATTTAACGTCAAATACTAAGCTCTTTGATTAGCTTTGAGTGTTCTTCTGATGATCTCTAACATATTTTTATTAGTAATTTTAGCTAATCCATTACCTTGTGGATAATAATTAGACGAAGTACTCAGATAAATTCCATGCTTAACTACCCAATATATATCACCTTTGTACCAAGAAAAGCTAAGGAATTATCTAAAATGATAGTGGTTGGAATACAAAATCTGCAAACTATACCTTCATAAAATGATAAGATTGAAGTCTCTTTGGCCTCTTTCCAGGATAATGCTTCATTCCAACGTGTGAAATAATCTATGGCAGTCAAGATACACTTGTGTCCTTGTGATAAAGGTGGGTTTATAATGTCAATGAAGTCAAGACCACACTGCATGAATGGATGATCCATTGAAATAGATTCCAAAGTAAGCAAAGCTAAACATTATTTTCCAACAAAGAAAGCACACTTTTTACACTTCTTTATCCTTTCAAAAAGTCCTTGAATATGTTGGGCCAACAATAACTAGATTTCATGATCTTAAGAGTTGTAGTATGTGTTGAGAAGTGACCTCTTACAGGTCCTTCATGAAATTCAGATAATAATTGTTACACTCTATCATAATCAATACAACATAACAAAACTCCATTTATATCCCTTTTAAACAACACACCGTCAATAAAAACATAAGGTATGGCCTATAATATGAAATAACTTTTGTTTGTTCTTGTTTATACCTTTCAGATAAGTACCATGCTACAAATAATTGATCAAATATGACATCTAACTTGATCCTAAAACCTCCAGTGATTGAGTTTTGGTTCTTGATTTCCAAGTCTGTAGTAAAATTTCAAATTGCTGATACAAAACTACAACATGTTGTGATGGCTGTAATGAGTCTGCAGACTTTTGTTTTTTCCATATTGGCAATAAGATGTTCACATAATCCTTTTCCTTGTACTACTTTTGCAACAAAAATGTCAACATCATACTCCATAACCTTTGTAATCCAACTTGCTCACTTCTCATTCAGTTCCTTGTTCAACAGAACACTTTAACACTTGGATGAGAGACTAAAACATGAATCTTGTTATTGGAAAGCATGTACTTGAAGTTTTTTAGTCCTCTAACTATAACAAGTACTTGTTTTTCAAGAAAATTGTACCTTGTCTTGTAGTCATGTAAACTCTATCCAAAGAAAGAAATGGGTTGTTTTGTATTCTCATCATTAACTTGAGTTAATATGGCTAAAATAGTTTCAGCTCCTGCAAGTGCATACATAGTGAAATCCTTATCAAAATTGGGATTTTCCAAAGTAGGATATTGTGAAATAGCTAATTTAATTGCCTTAAATAATTTTATTCCTTTGTTGGTCCAAAAGAACACTTAGAGATACTTAGAGATCACACAAGAATCCTGTGCGGGAGAGAAGATCGAGATCAAGGAATGGAGAGACAGGAAAAACCCACACACGGATGGAAAGTTCATCTTTCAGGACTTAGATGATTTTGAGCATGAAGACCTATTTTTAGAAGATGGCGTGCAAAGCACATAAATGAGGCAGACACATGTGCGCCACGCATTGTCTCTCTTTAGAGGATCAGATCGAAGCGTTTTCATTGAGACGAGCTAAGAATAGGATTTTCACTTCATTTAACTATAAGAGGTCTATAGATAACACACTTGCATGTGTGGTTATGCCTATAAACGGTGCATGGCTATTAGTAGCATGTGGCCTATTTTTGGAATAGATAAGCGGTGAAGGGAAAGTCCCCACCCTATATATATGATGTGAATCACATAGTAGTTGATATATAGGTATATGCAGAGCATAAGAGGTAAGCATAAAGAGATATGTGCATATGATTGGATTACTATATTAGATCCATGTGTGCATCGGTATAGAATGTCATTATTGTAAGGAGCTTTTGTGTTTATTAATAGATGGAAGATATTGGCTGAATCTAAGTGTCATTCCTATGTGTAATTGAGTAGTGCATGTTCTTGATTCAATCATGATTATTGTTTAAGCTTGTTCTTTCCTAGATCTAAATATGGCATGCATTGTAAAATGATGGATTATTTATGGATCTATATGTTTCTTCCTTCATCACGCTAACATCATACTACAACAACCCTAAAGAGGGACCTAATACCTTTGTGTTCTTTGGGTGAGTGCTAAGTATAGGTTGAGTGATGTTCCAAAGACATAGAGGGTGTTATCTGGTAAATTCTAGGCTACATTGTTGGTTCTGTTTTTAGGATGGTTCGTGATGAAGACGTCTTTGGTTAACTCTAGCAAGTATTAAGGAGTGGATACATGATCTGGAGGAAGAATATGCATGGCGGTTCAACATTGGATCTCAGTTTAATGCACACAATTGGGTAGAACATAATCTATATGACAACTTATATGAGAGATTTTTCACCATCTTTCTAGTAGAATTATATGAGTGGTTGATTGCTTATGCATCTAAGTGGAATTGGAGGTATCGTGCACTTGTCTGGACACAGGAAGAATTTTAGGCCCTTTATGATGCTGATTTGATCTAGACTCTGACATTGTGGATACATGGTTTTGTGGTGTTCTAAATAGTTATATTCTGGAATATTCAATTTCAACATATTATTTCCTAGAGGTAGATGAATTCTAGTTTTTGGTATCCTAGAGGAGCATATCTACAAGGTATTCCACTAGCGATCAAGATCTTGATGGTAAATTTGAACCTGGAGAGTAAAATCGATGGCTAACTAAACCTCACCATGCGCGAGGGCAAGAACATGTTTGGTGAAATATGGAAGACCTAGTAGTAGAAAGGTAGAGAGAGGAAATGTAGATTAAGTAAAATGAGGTACGTGAGAGGGAGATAGAGAAGTAACGTACCATTACAAAAAGTATGAAATTTAGGAGATATTTGAAGCTTGCATAGAAGATGTGGAGCCAGAGCATCAGGAACTCCCCCATCTTGGAAATCATGATAGAGATCCCCCCTTGGCTTCACACAAAAGTGCACTAGCAAATACTACTGGGCCATGGGTGCACATCTTAATCATGTGTGCATGATTTGCTAAACTAAGTTAATGAAAATAAAGACTAACACCTAGTAGTCTTAATTAACAAAATTAAAGCAAAGTACAAAGCACCATCAAGATAAGAATTAAAAAGGTTAGACACTAACATTTATCATATTATAAATTTGAAACTTAACATGCTAATTGTCTAAATCCTCTATTCTTTTGATTAACAAACAAGTGAATGAACCTATGTAGGCTCTATGGAAAATCAAAGTGGTTGTTCTTCATATTCCAAGAACCTAGGAATGGGGTCTTATCAAATTTGGGCTACAAGACCCTTTTGACACCTCCCACATGACCTAAGCACTTTTGGCTAGAAAAGAGGCTTAACTCTCTAAGTGGTGAATTCTTAAGAAAACAAAGAAAGCTTTTAGTCTATTTTTCTATATGCTTTGCTTTTGTCTTCTCAAGAAGTTTAGGTGTATCTATAAAGGTAGGAGGAGGGCTCCTTATATAGCCCAATTGATAAAGAAACACTCCATTCCTTTCGCATGTGGGATAAAAGGTAAAATAAGATTAGAAATGGATAAGGTTGCTTTATAAAAGGTAACCTTACTTAAGAAAGGTTTAATTTATACTTAGCAAGTCATGGGAGTTGGGGGCCTTTTAATTAATCAAGATGATTTAATTAATAGATGTGTAAGTTTATAGAAGATTTTAGAGGAATATTAGCATGATTTAGACTATAGAAGGGGATTAAATCAATTGAATATTGATTTATTGATTAAATGAAAGGGGATGCTAATTAATTAATAATAATTAATTCGTTTAGATAGAAGGAAGGATTAATTAACATAAGGTCATTAATTAGGGTATTTTTTGGATAGGTGACTTAACTAATTAGCATATTGTAATTAATTAATGACGATAAGAGCAAAGATGAGTGTTTTTGAAAATATGTCACCAATTTGCAAGTAGGGAGATAATTAACATAATTTAAGTATTTAAATTACTCGGGGATAATTATGGGTGTCTACAAATCCACAGTGACCTAGCCCTTGCATTGGTTTCCCAATATCTAGTATGACAAGTAACCAACAAGATAACTTGGGAAGTAGGAGAGCAAGAGTAAGTCAAGAAGCAATCACATCAATGGTAGGTCAGATGACTTCATTATTTGGAGGAACATTTTTAGGTGCATCATCCACACAAAACGTGAGTGCGCATAATGTTGGATTCACCTCTAGAAGTGGAACTATCTCACAGACTATAGGGGTTCAGTATAGTACTACTATTGAAGCACAAGGGAGTACATCTATAGTTCATATTCCAACTACATGTGGAGGATCATGAGGTATAGGTGGTTCTAGTTCTTGTGGATCTGGTGGTTTTGGAGGTAAAGGAAACACATGAGGTTCTGGATCAGGTGATCAAGGCCCGCACCAACCACATTATAAATATGTGTGTGTGGAGATGTCTCTTTATCTCCTAGAGTATAGAGGTATAGAGGATGCTTCCAAATATGTGCATATGTGTGAAATCTTATGGTGCACAAAAGGGATCATGACTTCTGAGCATAAGGAAAGTCAATTTTCTACTACCTTACGGGGGTGAGCACATAGATGGTATAGGAAGTTTAACCCTAATCAAACTTACATGGATTATGCAACATTGAAGGATGCTTTCTTTAAAAAGTTTTATATCCCGAAGTTTGAGTAGAAGAATATCATTGCACTCAAAGATATCAAACAGTCACTACCGAGAGTGTGCGTGAGTATGATGCCCATTTAAAAAAAATTATATCTAAGATTTCTTATGATATTCACGCCTTCCAACATGCACAATGGTTTTTTGGAGGATTGATTACACCATTTAGAAGGGAGCTATCGCATAAGACATACATCGATCTATGCAAAGCATTGGAGGCAGCCCTATGTCTTTGAGGTAGTTGGGAACATTGAAACTGGTTTTAGTTCATTCTTAGAGGAACAGATTGCAGCCATGGAAAAGCAACTAGAAAAATTATCGATAAATTCAGCTCATGAAACGCGCTAAGGGATTTGGTGTATATATTGTAAAGTGGAAGGTCACACCAAGGATAGTTTCCCTCGCAGATCCATACGTTCATTGTTGTTAGACTGTGAAATATGTCATTTGAATCATGATGCTAGCCACTATCCTTTGTTACAGCATGCAATAAGGAAAAATGTATCCTACTTTTGCAAGATTTATAGGTCCACAACCCATGATACTGAGGATTTTTGATTGATTGGTCATATCCATGATGTTATAGACATTGGGGTATGACAGATAAGTGTAACGAATAACTCTAAGAACAAGAATGAACACGAGGATCAGGATCATAATCAACCATGCTATGATGGGGAATGAGGGCCATTTAGAAGGATGTTGTGGAAGAGGATGTGGATATCAAAGTGGATATAGAGGATAAGGTTGTGGTGGAGGAAGGAGTGATTTTCCTCACAGAACATGCTATACATTTAGATCCCCTAATCATTATAGGCATGAATGTCCCTAGAATGTTACATGTTTTTTTTGCATAAAGAATCATAGCTATGAGGAGTGCTCAGACTTATATGAGCATCTCAGTAAACAACATAAGCAAGAAAACAAAGGTGAAGGGATGGTTAGGACCGAACACGTGGAGGAAAATCAATGGATGCCCAAGATAGCACCAGAACCTGAGGCCTTAACTATGAATATTAACACACATGCTGAAGTGGCACACGTAAGAGAGGCATCATCCCAGAAGTCTATAATCACTAAGGAGGAGGTTCTGCATGCAAGGTACCTAACTCCCACCCATCATAAGGAAGTCTATCAAGAGACCAAGGATGTCCTTAGAAATCTTCAAGGTGAAATACAATGTTTAAAAGAAAAATCCAAAAAGATGGAATAGAAGAAAGAAGCGAGAGGAAGGTCCCTCTAATATTGATGACATCATAGAGGTGTGTAAAATGCTATGTCAGAGAGTAGTATTCCATTATTAGGAATTGGTTGAATGGAAGATCCGACATGCAAAAATTCCCCCTGATAGCATTGACTATGATAAAGAGATCACTCTAAATGTTGTTGTAGATGGATGGATGTTGAGCAATATTTTGATTGATACATGTATAGAATTCAATGTGCTTACTTTAGATGCATGGGTACAAATGGGGAGACCTCCATTACAACCATCATCTAATGCGTTGTTTATGGAAAATAGGACTAAGGCAAATCCCATAGGACTTTTGAAGGATGCATCTATACCCATATAAGGGGACAAATTCACTTAGGGATTTTGAGGTATTAACACTTGTAGAAGCATACAATTTTCTAACCTTGCTTGGATGCCCTTGGTGTTATGTGAATAATGCTAACTTGAGATTCAATAAGGGATATATCATCTTTGAGAATAAGGAGGAAAGGGTTGTGATAAATTTTATAGATGGGAAGTCTACACCATATGTTGAGCCTCTAAGTGAGGAGGACTTAAACAGAATCTATGTTCACATTATTCAGACCTAGAGGTCAATGAGCCATTAAAGGAAGGCATCCTACATTGGAAATATTCTCATTCTATTAGTGATACTATGAGTATTTCTTGTGACAATTGGGATTATGGTACATATGAACTAGTAGGGCGTGATGTAAAAAGTGTGGGTGCGTGAAAGACTAGACTTCATTCTATTCGATGGAAAGGTAGCGCTATACCTTAGTAGATCGGGGTAGAAGATCTTCCGCATTTTTGAAAGCCATGAAAGAATAGTGGAGATATAAAATTAAGAGAAGAGATACGTTAGTATATACCTTACGTGTGATAGCAATGCACTTTGGTGGGTAGTCCACGAGATAATCTTATAGAATGGGAGGAAATTAGAGTTTCCCTATCTACTAGGTTATTAAGGAGTAATGCACCTACGCAAATTTACACTTATAATGGTGATCAACCTATTCAACATCACATTCAGCAGAAGTGTGAGAGACTCTAGACAAAGTGGGATAGGAAGCATTACCACCTTCACTCTAGGTGCATAGATTATATTATACTCTACAAGGATGCGTACATGTTTGGTATGTATATGCGAAGTGCATTGAGAAACTAAGAATTGGTAGAATTTGACTACAAGAATGATCTAGACCTTTGACTACTTCATGACTAAGCCTCAGTAGAAGAAGCATTGAAATTTGTCAAGCACTTAACTATGGGAGATAATGCAAAGACGAAGAGCATATTCGGAATTAATTGGTGAGACAGTCGGAGCGCATTTTGAAAAGGAAGAAGAAATGGAATCCATACTACTTGAATGCACTTGCCTTGAGAAAAAAAAAGGAAATATGGTTTACATCATGGATGATGAGGAAGTTAAGAACCTAGATATTGAACATTCACAAGGGGTGTGCAAGGTCTTGGAAAGTGTAGAAAAGGATACATGCACCTATCACGAACCCATGAAGACAAAGAAGGTGAATATAGGTTCGGAGGTAAAGGAGGTCATAATTGGAGACTATTGGTTAGAATCGAAGTGGTAAAATCATTGAGTTACTCGGGGATTATCAAAATTTATTCCCGAGGGTAGCATGAAATTAAAGGTGTGCATGAATCACTTGGGGAAATGAAGATAAATCTTAAGGATGGTGCATGCCCAGTTAGAAATAGGCCTTATAGAATGAACACCAATTTGAGTGAAAAGGTCAAAGAAGAGATTGATAACATGTTGAAATTTGGAATTATCAAGCCCTGATGAGTAAGAAAATCGAGCACTGATGAAGATGTAGATGGATGAGGAAGCCAATGTAGATAAGACGGGCGCACACAAGCAATTCGCACAATAGATCCGAATAACCTCGTAAAACACCGATGCTTGACGTAAAAGACCACGTTAAAAGATATTTTAGTGGACCGCCTGAGAAGCGGGTCCGAGAAGCGATAAGCTTCCTCTACGGATGTCACCACGTTTTCAATAAAGAAAGGAAGCATACATGATAAAAGATGTAAATAAAGACTAGATTTTCTCGATTGCAGAATAAGACAGTAATCTAAAAACAGCATGCATGCAGTAAAGTACAGTAAAAACAGGAACTATGAAATAAAAGCTCGGATTTGTGTTACTCGTATCCTTTACCTATCTCGCAGAGAAAATCGGCGCGCTTTTTAAAATCGGGCGCGATCGACATCGGTCGGGCGCCGATTGAGACCGATCGGGCGCCGATCGGGTCAATCGGCGCCGATCGAGGCGCGATCGATCACCGTGGATCGTATAAGATTCGGGAATTAGAAGACGAATGTGGTCTCGGCATTGGATGAGCCGAAGTTGGTAGAGACACTCGGAACAGAGTCACCATGATGATGATGGTGGTGCGATGCGATATGACAGTGACAGTGACAGAGTAACTGTGCTCCTCTCAGGGGATTGATTCGGACAGATCTCGCCCTAATTTGATACACTTGATGTCGAAGATCTCTCGACCGTATCTCTCTCTCTCGCTCGTGCGCAAGTGCTCCTTTTTCGCTTGTTCGCTTTTCGCTCCGATCTCTCTTTGCCTCGATTTTTCCGCGCTTAGAACCGAGTTCGACTTGCTTTTATAATCGGCGCGCTCCTAGAAAATCGGCGCCACTATATGGGTCGGCGCCGATCGCGAGAAGACTCCGAGATGGCTAAAAATGATCGATTCGAGAAAATAAGACTCATCCCGACTACGGGAAAATATCCCGCTTAGGGAAGATTAAAAATAGATGTGATACATGGGTAGAATAAATTGGGGTGGATAAGTGATTAAGATGCATGGAAGAAGCGTAATTAAATATTTAATACTTAATTACTCATGGGTAAGATGATGGGATGAATTAAATTTAGAGATAGGTGATTAAATCACAGATTGGAAAATATCCCAGGGGATAACAGACGTAAACGCGTGCCCAAAGTTACCTAAAAGCAAGTAATGGATGAGAAGGGACACTAAATTGAGTAACCAATTTTAGGTGTCTACATTTTGCCCCTTTTTGTCAAGTAACTCATGCGATAAGCAAGGTTATGAGACAAAAACAAAGGGATGGAAGAAGGGAAGAATTGTGGTGATGTGATCCCCTCAAACTAGGGATGGGATGGATGATAAAATGATGATCCCGAGTTTGAAAGAGGTAGATGAAAATGCAGATGCCCCACTGGATAGCTGGAGTAGAGCCGATCATCGAGGATGCATAAAAATAAACAAAAGGGCAAAGAACCAAGGAACTCACATCGGGTAGGGAAAACTAGCCGGCCTCCTCATGAGACGACGTTAGTGCCTGCTGCACCCGCGAGTGTAAGGAGAATCGCAAAATAGTCAAGATCGAAAGAGAGACACATGGTAGGGACAACTAGACGGCCCATGAATCGACGACGTTAGTGCCTACTGCTGCACCCGCGTAACTCTAAGCGGCTAAACAAAAAGCGAGTGCTCCACGCAAAGGGAACAAACTCGAAATAGACAATGACATCTAAAAGATGTGCCAAAAGACAAGATTTAGCACACAACAATGATCAGATAGATGAGAAAGCCAAGTATCAACACTATGGCAAACAGACAAGAAAAATCGGCGGCGACCAAACGAATCGGCGATTTACTAGTAAAAGCGCGCCGACCCAAAAATCGGCGCGACGATCAATCCGCACGCATATAAATATGCGAACGAAAAACGGAACGATTAATTTTCAACGTGACGATGATTCCGGCAGAGATAGATTCAACGCAATGGAAGCCTCGGGAGCGGACAAGCGCAGAGGACACGCACTGTAAGTGACCATTCTCAACCCTTCGTTATATTATTTTTTTTTTTTTTTTTTTTTTTTTTTTGATTTTTATTTGGATGGATATGAGGCCAGGGTCTGGTTCACGTCTGGCCAGGAAGTCGGCGCCGATTGGTATAATCGGCGCCGATCGAAGTTTGGATCGCGCGCGATCGTAATAATCGGCGCCGACTAAAATGAACGACGCCGATTTTATCAAATCGACGCCGACTGATGGAAGTTCATTGATTTGTATGATTTGGGAAGATGTGATTTATGAAAATAAGAGACTAATTATGCTTTTGATGTCGTGGATGCAGGCACGAGAGACCCTTCACATGAGGGATGCCATCCCGGAGCTATTAGAGACGATCCTGCCTGATGTGACAGATGCAGACTGGCAGCATTTAGAGCTGGCTGGGCTCGGGGGCTTTAGATATTATAGACGAGTGCCACGGGATGTGGAGCTTACGCGAGCATCGCGCGACGGTGGGACAGCCACACGTGCACATTTTGGTTTAGGACGGGTGAGATGACTATCACCCATGAGGATGTATACAGATCCTCCGACACCGACACGGGGACCCGATTGAGATCACACCCCGAGAGCAAAGCAGCAGAGGGCCCCAAAAGGCGGTCTGCAGACAGAGAGAGAAAGATGATGCGGAGATAAGATTCGGGGGCAAAGAGGATATCCTCACAAGATGCATGTGATAGCCCCTGAGCAAAGCGGATAGCCCGATTCGATGGCCATATCTTATTTTGCTCGCTGCACTCAGGAGGTGGAGATTCCTATCACACGCTAGGTCAAGGTGCGACATCATCTGCAAAGATAGATGATTTTTTTTGGCCGATGCCCCGATAGCTCGGGACGATTTATTATGAGCTATGGATGTACACTACTGGTCGGAGGACAGGGATCGATGTCAGCTTTGTGCTCCATTGCTGGGCGTATGAGCACATAGCAGTGATTAGGCCATCCGGGCTTCCATGGATGCCAGCAGCAGTGGGGGGTGTGGATTATGGATTTCGGAGATGGCGGGCTGACATGGCCGCAGGAGATACAGGCAGATCAGCCGAGTGGTACTGAGCGCCAGACGCTTACACCGCATCAAAGTTATCCGGAGGCCATATCGGGCATTTCCGATATGGGCCGGGTCAGATGCCCACTGCAAAGCATTGAGACGGAGTCGGGTGGTCGAGGTCGCAGACTGTATATGGGAGCGAGTCCCATTCATGCGGATATCGAGGCGCTTTGGTCTAGTAGCATGACAAGACTCGCCACATACACACCATATAAAGTGGATGGCAGAGAGACAGATCCGCCGATTTTGATCCCTGGCAGACCCACCGAGAGAGGCTCCACCCTCCATGAGATAGTGATGATGACGCGGGGTGGATGAGGGCTACGCAAAGATGGTATGACACAGTAGCTTCCACGACATCTCCCGCCTCGATAGATGCCGGGAGGAGGACATAGCTGCTATATCGGGATGACATTAGAGGGAGAGCATGCCACACCGATACGTGCACACATCGTGTAGCTCTAGAGGAGATTAGGGCCTTGACAGAGGAGAGGGATTCCCGATCAGGAGAGAGACACCGCCTACAGAGCGAGATACAAGTTGATCCAAAGAATGGGACCGCTATTTTCGGCATAGGAGGCCCTCGTGTGGCCAAGTATGGGGAGACAGTGCCACATCGTAGTCCGGCACACGTGGCACGACCCTAGGAGGGGCGCCACCAAAGAATGGGCCAAGAAGACCAAGCAAATTCTCGCACGAGCACCGGCACCGTGAGCCTTGAAGACGCACTCGCCTCCTCACGAGGTGAGATATTATGAGGATGCCCTAGCGCAAAGATGCCCCTGATGTGCCCTGTGATGGGGCGAGGAGGAGAGCAGGACTCGCCTACAATGAGTGGAGCCTCAAAGTGAGGGAGCACCGGGAGAGATCGAGGTGGGCCGAGACCTCCAAGCAGCAGTGCATCGAGCTCGACGGTGGCGGTCAGAGAGACAAATGCCAGTGGAGAGGAGGGTGGAGGAGATAGTGTCCTCCATGCTTCGGATTTTACTATATAGAGTTTTGATAGACTTTTGCATTTGATAGTGATGTAGCCTCGATCGAAGGCATCAGATAGATGGCTTGATGGAAAGCCACCCATTTTTGTATAAACACACACATGTATATATATAGATTCATCATATGATTTGGCATACAATCGTATTTATACTTTTGGTTTTGATATACATGGATAGATGGATATAGATAGATGTGATGGATAGATATAGACCGATAGATGATAGAAATAGATGTGATTAGATAGATGAAATGTGGATAGAATAGATGTGATCGATAGATATAGATGATAGATGATAGATGGATGTGATGAGATAGATGAAATGTGATAGATAGAATAGATGATGATGGATAGATATAGATGATAGATGATAGATGGATGTGATTAGATAGATTGAAATGTGGATAGAATGGATGTGATCGATAGATATAGATGGATAGATGATAGATGGATGTGGTTAGATAGATTGATTTAATTTTGATAGATGATGGGAGGTATCTCTGATGGACATAGCTTTTAAATATTTTGATGGATAGATAGATAGATGCGTTTGATGTATAGATGGATGTAATTTTAATGAGAAATGAATAAAGATAGATGTTTTGATAGATAAGAGGAATGTTGATAAGATAGATTTTGATTGAATTAACATGTGAAATGTCAATTCAACAGATGCAAGACAAAGAAATGGAGAATGCTTATCAGAAGAGCAAAAGATGAAAGGTAAAATAACCGTGACTTAGAAGAGAAGACACTTAAAAGAAGGGAAATGATAAGTCGGACTTCCAACCGACCATAGAGAAGATCCAGATAAGAAACCGAAAGACCAAGCATACAAGGCCCTATATAAGATTAAAATAAACCCGACACTAACTAGTCGCAAAACCGCATCTAGGATAGAAATGGAAAGAAAAGAAAGTAAGTATCTTGTCGGAACCTACAAGGGATGTAATACATGTCCATGATAGGAAAATAGGATTCTCCATATGATCGACAAAAGGTCTAAAATCTCACTTCATGATTTGGACAGTAAAAGCAAACCGATCAATGTGGGAAGTTTGCTTGATATGGAAAGACCGATCGATGCGGAAGTCTTTCAAAGCTGATGCTAACAAGTGTATAAACCGACCGAAGGCTGATTGATTACAAGAAGCCTTGAATATTTTTTGAGAAACAAATTGGCCCTTCAAGGGAGCGGTCTCGTATTTTGAAATTTGTATGATAGCCATCCTTCGAGGGTATGGTCTATTTGCTTTTTGATTCACTTGACAATGTATGGATAAATGTCCTTCGAGGGACTCACCATCTTTTCGATAAAGATCATCTTTTTTTTTTTTTTTTTTTTTTTTTTTTTGAAACTTTTGGAAGAAGCCGAGTTTAGACCTAGATAGATCGGGATGAAGGGAGGAGAACATGGAAGAACATGTACTCATGCCCCGAGCAGATCCGATTAAGATAAGTACTTGGGACAGATGAAGTGGTGATTAAGGTATTCCTACCATGAGGAGGAACATATCCAAAAGAAACGTGCAATGAGTAGAGCCGCGATACTCATATTTAAGGTAAACGAGGCAATAAAGGAGAACCACACAATTTCAAATCACCACGAAAGTAGATGACTCGGTTATTAGGGGATGATGGAAGATCCGAGTCATGCGACTAGATTTGTGTAAGAGAGATTTTAACAATAGAAGGGCCGTAAATGCAAGGCATTAAGAGGTTCTCGTCTGTGGATACCATCCATGGAAGACAAACGATAAGCCCTGCACTCCATATTTATGAGTGATAATGTAGGGACCCATCCAGCTTGGGAGCAAACTTACCACGTTGACTCCTTTCGAGTGTAGTGACATTTTGATTTTCCTTAAGAACAAGGTCACCAATTTTGAAGTCACGGTGTGCACATGCTTGTCAGAAGCACGCTTGACACGCCGAGATAGACTTGATGATGCTCAAGAGCGCCGAGACGCCGCTCATCTAATAATTCAAGTTGAGCTAGACGATTTTGACGATAATCCTCATCGAGACAAATTCTCCGAGAGAAACACTGAGAGATGGGATTTGGACCTCCAAAGGAAGGACGGCCTGCACTCCATAGACGAGAGAGAAGGGAGTAGCACCAAGAGGAGTACGAATGCTAGTCCGATAAGCCCAGAGAGCGAAAGGGATATGTAGATGCCAATCCCTACCACCGACTAGTTACTCATGAGGATATTACGCAAAGTTTTATCGAAGCTTCGCCCCACTCATTAGCTTCGAGGATAGTATGGAGAAGAAAACCGAGCTTGATTTTGAAAGCATTGCAGAGATTTTGCAAATCGACGCTTCAAGGATTTACCATTATCCGTGATGAGCTTGTGTGGAACGCCAAAGCGACAAATGATGTGTTGATAGACAAAATCAACTATGGGTTTAGCCTTTCACAAGAAAGAGGGATAGCTTCTACCCACTTAGTAAAGTACTCAAGGCAAGAATGATAGAATGATGACGCTCGTGAAGAACGGGATTGATGAGACCAATAAGATCAAGGCCCCATTGTGAAAAAGGCCACAAATCCGCCGCAGTCGCAAAGCCCGACTAGGACGCGTGAGATTGGAATGTTGCCGACACTGACGCATTTCTTAGTGTATTCACAACAATCTTGATTAAGAGAAGGCCAATAATATCCCAAACGTAAGATGCGCTAACACGCCTAAACCACTAAAATGTCCACCACAGATACCGTCATGGACCTCCCGAATAGCTTTAGATGATTCATGGGTTTTGAGGCATCGAAGCAAAATACCATCAAAGCCGCTTGTAAAGAATCCCCCGCCAGATAGAATAAGCGATTAGCGCGTTGACAAAAGACCTTCTACCATGGAAGTCGATCTCGGAGGAAGCACCGAATGAGATAGATAATCAACTATCTCTGCTGATACCACTCATCCCGAGTATGGGTTATGACAAAGATTGATCGGGTTAGCCGTCAAGATAAGATGGTTGATCTAATCGTCAGACACCCACATAAAGACGCGAGTCTTCGTGAAAAGGCGGATAAGGGATGCTAATGAGGCCATGGTATCCGCGAATCGATTTGGCAAAGACGAGGAATGGATCGATGGTGAACTTATCGAAAGATCGAGTCGGGCAAGAACAATGTCGCGATATTTTTGAAGGATATCATTCTCGCATCGATAGACACCCGTGACCGATTAACGATGAGTTCGTAATCACCAAAGATGTCAATACGACGAGCGCCGAGATTAATGGCATTTTCAAGTCCTAAGACAAGAGCTTCAGATCACCATATTATTGGTGCACTCAAAGTTCAATTTGTGCGCGATCGGGATAGGCGTACTCCCAAGGAGGAATCATCACGAAACCCGCACCTCCCCTCACGGCATTCGATCCATCAAAGAAGAGCTTTACTTTAAATGGAGATAGACCAAAATCGATTTGTTGAATAAATTCATCGGGAATCGAGCAAGGGGGTCTGAGTGTCCTAAGAGGAGCACTAGCTAGTTGATCCGCAATAACCCGACCCTCGATAGCCTTTTCATGGATAAACTCGAGGTCAAATTTCGCGCATGAGCATAAGCCAACGAGTGATGCGATCATTGGATAAGGCTTTGCATGAATTGTCTTGAGGGGATTGACATTTGTGACGATGTAAGTTTTGTGATTAAGAAGATAATGACGAAGCTTAGAAGTTGCAAAGAAGAGAGCGCAACATAGTTTTTCAGCCCCGGAGTAACGTGTCTCATACTCATGGAGGGTGCGATCGATGTAATAGATACTTGTTTTTTACCACAAGTGTCCCGATGCGAAATCATGGCTCCCAGAGCATGGTCAGCCACAGAGATATAAAGATAGAAAGGCTCCCCCTCGCGTGGAGGTGTAAGCACGGGTGGAGAAAGAAGATAAGCTTTGAGATCATCAAAGGCCTTTTGGCAATGCTCATCCCATTTGAAATGAACATTCTTACGAGAAGATGGTGAAAAGGTCGACAACGGTCCGACAATGGGAGATAAAACGACGACCGATCAAGACGCCCTCGAGACTCATGGAGTTGCTTTAAGTTGGGACGGGGAGGCATCTCAAGGATGGCTTTTATTTTTATGGGTCCACTTCAATACCCCGATGGAAATGATAAACCCTAAAAGTTTACAAAGCTGAGGACGCCAAACACGCATTTAGATGGATTTAGACGAAGACAAAAAGGATAAGCCTCTCAAAGAGAGGTGCAAGGATGAAAAGATGCTCCCGACGACGCTTGATTTCCGAGGAGATCGCCAACGTAATCCTCTGCGCTTTGTGTAAAAGATCATGGAAGATGTAGGTCATCGCTCGCATTGATAAGTTGTCTCGGCTGCTCTTAAGACCGAAGGGCATGACACGATAAAGAAAAGGTCCCCAAGGAGTTATGAAGGAAGTCTTATGCTGGTCTTCTCAAAAGCGATGAGGATTTGATTATATCCAGAGAAACCATCCATAAGAGAAAGCATTTCATGACCCGCAGCTTAAATCTACGAGTTGGTCGATATTAGGAAGAGGAAAATCATCCTTCGACAGCGATTAAGATCCCTAAGTCGGCATACAAATTCAATCTTCCCAAAGAGCCTTAGTTACATCGGGGTATTACATCGACACCCATCATGGATAATCGATGGGTCGATGAAGTTAGCCGAGAGCAAGCGCTGTAATTCTTCTTTAACAAGAAGGGCTACTCTAGGTGCATTTTACGCAATTTTTGCTTAACCGGCCTGATGTTGGGAAGGGTAACGATATTGTGGACTACAATATCGGATCGAGCCCCCCGCATATCTTCATATGACCAAGCAAAGGCTTGACGATTTTGGAAAGAAAAGTAGTAAAGTCCCCTAATTCTCGTGGATCAAGGGATTGGCCGACCTTAATGATGCGAGGGTCTTCAGGAGTCCCTATATTAAGGTCGATAGTGGCTTCGTTGAGAAGGGTAGACGTGTCAGAAGGAATGGTTTTGGGAAGATATGAATCCTCTGCCCCTAGATAGGTGAGGACAGAGTCGTCATCCGCACAGTGGATAGTGTTGATAGTAGGAGAGTCGTCTCCAACTATCTCAGGGAAGATTAATGGTATAGAAGCAGACCGATTGTTAGTCTCATAGACTAAAGGTCCCAAGGAAATGGTATTGATCAAAAAAAAAAGTTAGGTGGGATGGAAATGTCATCGTCCACATCAAGTGATGCTTCGGATTTGGTGGGGGAAGATGGTTCTTCAGTAGGAAGAGGCTCATCAAGAATAGTGACAGTGGCTTTTGAAATGGGTTTAAATCCCAAACCAAACTTTTGGTGTGGCATGAGAGTAGGAATGGATTTGAGGTCATGTATACCTTGTTCATATTTTCCAAGGCCAAAACCTTTCCACGCGCATCGATATAGATAAGTTTTTGCAAACGTGGGATTCTGTAGATAATCAAACCCTGTTAGGTAAGGTTTGGCTCTAGGAGGAGAATCCGGACAATAATGAGGTGTATCAAGACCACCGTAGATGAAATTGGTCTGTTGATTGGGCAAACCAATGGTAACGATGCGACCGAGACCCGATTGATATTCAAAGTTGTTTGTCGGGTCTACCATACTCATTAGGTTTGAGATGGGCATAAAAGAAAAGAGAGGAAGCTCTCCTAGTGAGAAACGCCGCACGTCTCTTCCAGATTTCGCAACTGTAGTTTGGTCAGCAGGTATGGAAGAAGATGAAGCCCCATCCGAGAAGATGCATTTTCTTTTAAAGGGGCGCACTGTGGTCATGTCGCATTGCGCAGTAAGGAAAAGGATCTCCGGATGGGTGTAGATTTTGCCCTCATATTGATATTTTAGGCATCGATGGAGGGTGGATGGGACACAATGTATCACGCGCGAACTCAGGAGCGCCCAAGGATCATGTTATAGTGGAATTTTCCTTCGACAATATAGAAGAGTTCATGGAGCAGCCTTTTACCTACTGGATGGGTAAGACCACAGCTCCTAGAGTGACCGCTAGCTGATCGTTAAATGATCGAAGGGCTTAAAGGCGGAGGTGACACCACATTCTTAGGTAACTTAAGTTGTTCGAATGTGTGGGAAGAGATGACGTTGAGAGCAGCTCCACTATCGATCATAACACGTTTTAAGGCAGTGTTATTGACTTGGACTGTGATGAAGAGAGGAGCCTCCAAATCCTCTGAAGAAAGATGAGGAATTTCTGAATCCTCAAAAGAAATGGCGGTCGATGGACCATTCAATCCAACAACCCACTCGAAGGGCTGGGGCTCATCGGAATTTACTGCGATGCGACGCAGACATCGACAGAGCCTCGGCGATGTTGTGGAGAGGATTGGATGAGGTCAAAAAGAGACATTTTGACCGGAGCTTGGGTGAGTTGCTTCATGACACTCTCCTCAACGGACACGGAACTTGAGTCCGAGGTGCAAAGACGAATGGAGACCTTGGGTCGTGGGGTCGATGAGGAAGGAGACACGCCTTCAGGGGCTGCAGAAATGACAACCCGTGGTCTAGATGTTGGAGATGAAGATGGGTTATGATAATGTTGGGTTCTAGTGGCGATATGGATTGTGTCAATTTGGGAAGGAGGGAGATCAAGTGGAGTGGAACCACTAGAGGTCCGAATGGATGGTTGAGGTTCTGGATGAGGCTAGGGTAACAGAGGTACTTGTTCCTCCTCCAACAAGAGGTCACTTTCTTCCGTAAGGTTCTCGACAACGGCTCAAGAGCTTTACATCCTTCAAAGTTGTCATGACCGGAGTACGGTGGTAAGCATAAATCGATCGAGTTAAACCGTAGGTTTCACTCCTTTGGGGTTATAAGGCTTAATCGGAGGAAGGGTTATGGTCAAGATTCGATAAGTTGATGAAGGATTTCGTGTAGAATCCTAGCAGACGAAGATGAGGATAGAGATATGGAGATGGTTCTTTTACCTTAACCGATCACGGGTAAAAGAACTTGCATGTTAGGTTTAACAGCTTTATTAGGGATCCTCTTATTTGTTTGGACATTCTGGAGGAGCAGCCTTGGGTGCTTGGGATGGGAGTAAATGAGACATGATTGACTTTGGTGGAGGAGGAGCCCCTAAAATAGATTTTGAGGAGGATGGAGATGCGATAATTTTTGTGGTTTGGAGACAAAGGGGGTTGTTTAGTCGGAATTTACTGATGATTTAGATAATGTCGGTTTAGAAGAGGAAGAAGCTCCCAAAATAGGTGAATTGGAGGAAGATAGGGTGTCTTGATTTTTGGTAACAAAGATGAGGATTTTGATAGAAGAAGTGGCATCTTTTGGTAGGTAAGTCTACTTTTAGGGATGTTGATGAAGAAGAAGATGATGACTTTGATAGGTGTGTAGAAGAAGATGCCTTCTCAAATGGGCAAATCTAATCGCTTATGAGGCGTGGAGAGAGATTTTTGTGGAAGAACACCGAGAGTTTTGATGGTCCGAAATATGGGCTTCCCTTTCAGTGGATGGTGACAACTTCAACGTCATAAGGTGATCAGAACCTTTTTGGAGGAAGCAAATGGGGAGATATTGATGGTATAATGTTAGATTTTGGTTGTCGCGGTTTAGGTTGAGGAATCGAGTGTGCAGTGTGTTGGTGTTACTTCTTTTGATTTTTCCCGAATAGGTGAAGTAGTATTAGTGATGGAAGAAGTAAGTGATGAAGAAGTTCTCGCGAAGGGACCACTTTTGGTGTAGTGATCATGGGTGGAACTACTATAGGAAAAGAGATAGGAAGAGTCAAAGTTGAGGACACTTTCGCCAAGTCGGCACGATTATAGGGATGTTTATCAAGGGCATAGTCAGTAGCCGGAATGGGAGCAAAGCAGTAAGATGTGTTCAAGTGGAAACTCGAAGGGATGTAATTGCCTCGAGCATCAAAGGATGTCCGATGATGAGACAGATGAGGAAGACACTGCCTCGGGTATGGATGGGAGATCGGACAAAGGAGCGGAGAGAGATGACTCCGTGTTTAGCAATGTAGGAATATCCAAAGATGGGTTATCCGAGGATGGAGGAATTCCAAAGTGATTGGTGAAGTGGAAGAGGGTTCGATTCGATTGCGCGCTTGTAGATGATGTGGTTTCGTGTATGGATTCTTCAAAGAGAAATGAAGTCGATAGTGTGGGGGTGTTTGGTTTTGAGATTCTCAAGAATTATGATTTGGGGCATGATTGGGGAAGGGTTGTTTGAAAACGCCCACGCTTGATTTGGGGAGCATTTGGGTTATCCGTAATAAGCTCGCCTTTATCAATGAATTTTGGACAAGATTTTTGAAAGTCCGACATCGCTCGATGTCATGACCCTGGTTCTACGATAGTGGCAAAAATCGCTTTCTCCGTACTCACAAAGGACGTCTCGACTTTCATCAATATTCTAATGGGTGGAAGTTCGATCATGCGAACTTCCAACATTTTTCCTAAGATGGAGGCATATGATTCCCCCAATGGAGCGAAGGATCGAGATGATGAAGCCCCTTTCGAAAGTTGATGAAGGGTCTCTTCGTGGTGGTTGATTAGAGTACTATCGGTTCTCGATGTTTTTAATACGATAGCATTGGTGGACCCTTGATTCTTATCTTTAGGAGGAAAAGAATTTGGTTTGGTGAACCGAGAGAAATCGGGTTTAGATTTGGAGCGAAGTTTTAGTTTTTCTTGCTCAATGGCACGAGATTCGAGATTCAGTTTCATGCGTTATATGTGAAGGCTTCTTCAAGGTGTGGAAAGTTTGGATTCTTAACGTGGAAGAAATGTGACTAGCGCAAGATCGGGTGAACAGCTCGATCTGTTGTGATTGAGGAAGAGAGAAGGACAATTGGTTGATTATCCCTCTCCAACGAGCGACAAAGTCTCGCAATAGACTCATCGTCAAATGGCGAATGTCAGAAAGATCTCGTGATTGAGATCTTATGGGCAATATTTATTGAGAAGTTCTCAACAAACATTTGGGCCAATTGAGAGAAAGAAAATAATGAATGTTGAGGAATATTATCAGACACCCAAAGCGGACCCGCTAGAGACATAGGAAAGGTACTGAGCATGAGCTCCCGATCTTGGACAATGAGGTAGCAAGCATGTTTCAATGCTCGCAGATGTTGTTGGGGGTCTTCCCGACTATGAAATTTTGAGAATTTGGGAAGTTCCCATTGGGGAGGATAAGGCTTAAAAGCCACCGAAGGATGAATGGGTTCATTGCATACTTCTTCAAAGGAGTATGAAGGGCGGGCTCCTTTTGTGGAGGCTTCCAAGTCTGCAATTTTCAAGAGAAATCAACCACATCCGATCGGGGGAGGAGGTACATTGGTTTGTCCTATATGAGAAGCAAGTAGTGGGTGTTGTTGAGGTGTCGATGGGGGATTCATCTGTTGTTGGATAGGATGATAAGAGGAATAACCAGGTGTTCTGGGTGACACCGGGTGGGGTATTTCACGTGAGGCAAACTCGCGATAGCAAAGCCGCGAGATAATAAGTGGTCGAGCAAATAAAGGTGGGTGACTGATGGAGCCCGTGATCGTGGACTCCTATGTTGGTTGATTGGATCGGGATAGATTGAGGAATATGAGTGTTGGTTGGATTGGTCATGTTGGGGAACAAGACCTGAAAGGGGCCTTCTATTGCTGAATTAGGTATCAAGGGTGCCGATACTAGAGGATGGGCGAATGTCACAAAGAGAGCTGGAATATGGAAGAAAGACCCCAGAGGACGAGAAGTAGGAGCCAACCGCCTATTCGGAGGGGGTTGGCTCATGAAGAGGTATTGACCTTGAGAAACGATAGAGGGCATAGACGAATCGACGGCAATGTGCGGATGTGTGCATTTAATTTACTATAAAGAAGGGCGTAAGACCTCTCTTAAATGGGTTGTGGAATAGTCGAGGTAGCTGCAAGTGTTAGGGATAGGTAAGACTAATTGAGAATTAGTCGACATGGTAGGTGGAAGAGAAAAGGGAGGCATAGGGGCCTCACCCTTCTCCGTGGCTCGAGGCAAGAGAGAGATGGTGCAAACCGCTCTAAAGAGGCCTCGGGATGATCCGCGAGGATAATTGTACACTTTTCGGATTGGTGGGTCTTGGTCGATATTTGGATCGACTTGTGTACTAGATAGTCCATGAGGGCTACCGGATTGCGCGATCAAGGAGAGCCTCGAAATTCAGATCCCCGCGAGGAATAGACTGAGTCAAGATATTTCGATGGACTAGGAGAAGCCGGACGTGATGGGATTGTTTTGGCTTGATGGAAAGGATTATACGACCATGAGGGGGAACCCACTAACAAAGGGTCCCGAGGAAGATTGAGGGGTGCCAAACATCCACGCCGGTGGTGATTTCTGAGGAAGAAGGAACTCGTTGGGCCATTTTCCTAGATTGTGAACGGGTGATAGCCGCCATAAACAAGCAAGAAAGAAGATTGTCTTAACTAATGCACAAATAGTTCAAGCAGCGCAAGTGATTATCTCCTTTAAATTTTGATGCTTTTAAGAAATGAAAATGTTAGGAAGGCTTTTTAGAACAGAACTACTCGTATAGCCAAACTAGGGATGGTTTGGGTAATGTTTGGTGAGGAGTCCCGAAGGCACTTCAAGAAAAGACCTAAGACGTGGCTTGATATAGGGGCCTACCCCGCACTTCACACACCGCTGCGATAAGGGAGTCGGGTGCTTTGCCAATATATACCAAAATCTTTCGTGAATTTATAGCGGCCCGAGTACCGCGTGAGCTCTTCCTCTGGATATCACTTCCAAGTAAAGCGAGGCCAGTGGAAGGAGTTTTGTTTAGATGCTTTATACCTAGTGATTTTGGCTTTGTGTGCAAGGGTGAAAATAAAAATCAAATAGTGTCACTACCGATTTTGATCAATTTTCCAACCTAATTAACACTAGATGATGACAAAGCATGCAAAGAATGAAAAAGAAAGGGTTCTTTTTAAGCACTTAAAACGAAATGTTTGATTTCGATGAAGACAATTCAAACAAGTTCTTTCCAAATGCGATTAGGTTCTTTTTAAGCACCAAAAATGAAGTGTTTGGATGTGATAAACAACCAACAAAGAAAACCTAAAAAGGAGAAAACACCGAAAAAGAGGAATACCCGTAGTTTTAGCTCTCCAAGGTGTGTGGACTTAAAGCGCGTTGTTGAGCTCTTCCCCGAACAATCCCACGAACAGCTGCAAAAGTGCTCCGCAAGAAAGGATCAAGCAAACAACAAACAAGATCCGGAAAGATACATCCAGATAATGGCGAAATTTAAAAATTTCTATTTTAAGAAAATAGAAAAATTTCAAGATAATGATTTTACTAAAAGCAAGATTGAAATGATGAATGTAAATGTTTCAAATAGGACTGATAGAAATCGCTGAAGAAAAGGAACAAAGTTCAAAACTAGAAAAGAAATGAACTTACCAATAAAGGACTTTGGTTCGGGTCCCACCGGGCGTGCCAGAATGTAGATCAAGAATTTCGTGCTTGTTACCTGTCCAAGTTAATGTACCAAACTAAACACAAAAACCCTGAAAAACTCCAATGAAATTGAGCACTGATGAAGATGTAGATGGATGAGGAAGCCAATGTAGATAAGACGGGCGCACACAAGCAATTCGCACAATAGATCCGAATAACCTGTAAAACACCGATGCTTGACAGAAAAAGACCACGTTAAAAGATATTTTAGTGGACTGCCCGAGAAGCGGGTCCGAGAAGCGATAAGCTTCCTCGGCGGATGTCACCACAATTTCAATAAAGAAAGGAAGCATACATGATAAAAGATGTAAATAAAGACTAGATTTTCTCGATTGCAAAGAATAGACAGTAATCTAAAAACAGCACAGCACAAGACAAAGACAAAACAGGAACTATGAAATAAAAGTCGGATTTGTGTTACCTCGTATCCTTTTACCTATCTCGCAGAGAAAATCGGCGCCGCTTTTTAAAATCGGGCGCCGACGACGATCGGCGTCGGGCGCCGATCGAGACCGATCGGGCGCCGATCGGGTCAATCGGCGCCGATCGGAGGCGATCGATCACCAGTGGACTGCGATAAGATTCGGGAATTAGAAGACGAATGTGGTCTCGCCGGATGAGCCGAAGTGGCAGAGACACTCGAACAGAGTCACCAGATGATGATGGTGGTGCGATGCTGATATGACAGTGACAGAGTAACAAGTGCTCCTCTCGTGGATTGATTCGGACAGATCTCGCCCTAATTTGATACACTTGATGTCAAGATCTCGACCGATCGTCTCTCTCTCTCTCGCTCGTGTGCAAGTGCTCCTTTTTTCGCTTGTTCGCTTTTTCGCCTCCGATCTCTTTCTGCCTCGATTTTTCCGCGCTTAGAACCGAGTTCGACTTGCTTTTATAATCGGCGCCGCTTAGAAAATCGGCGCCACCATATGGGTCGGCGCCGATCGCATGAGAAGACTCCCGAGATGGCTAAAATGATCGATTCGAGAAAATAAGACTCATCCCGACTACGGGAAAATATCCCGCTTAGGAAGATTAAAAATAGATGTGATACATGGGTAGAATAAATTTGGGGTGGATAAGTGATTAAGATGCATGGAAGAAGCGTAATTAAATATTTAATACTTAATTACTCATGGGTAAGATGTGATGATGATGAATTAAATTTAGAGATAAGAAAGAGAAAATTACTACCGTGTCTATCCCTGCATTTTCCTTTATGGGAAAACCATTTCATGTACATGTGGATGCCTCGGCACAAATATTTGACAATATTAGCTCAACTTTGAGAAGGTATTGTTGATCATCCTATTTACTTTGCTAGTAGGAAGTAAATGCCTGCAAAACATAATTATACAACTAAAAAGTGTGAAGTTTTTCAATAATCCATGTATTACACAAGTTTCAAAAGTATTTTCTAGCTGCACCATTTGTATTCTATACGGATCACATTGCATTGAAATACTTAGTAAATAAGCCTATCTTACAGGGGCACATATGTAGATGGGTACTCTTATTTTAAGACTTAGATTTCATAGTTGTGGTAAAGCTAAGGAAAAGTAATTCTAGACCAGACCACCTATCTAGAATTAACTTAGGAGAAGAAGGAAAGAATATTGAATAAACCATTTTAGGTGCCTAGTTATATAGGTTACAAATGTGCTAAGCATGGAACTTAGACGATATTTTTGTTTTTCTACGGACTTGTATGACACCAAAAGGAATGAAGGCATTCGAAAAGAAAAACTTACCATACGCATGGTGTATTTTATGTTTATCATGGTGACCTATACAAGTTAGGTAGAGATGAAGTATTACATTGTTGTGTATTATAACATGAGCTTAAGGATATAATGGACGAGGCTCACGGTGGTATTACAGGTGGCCACTATGCAGGTGATGCTACAACACGCAAAATCATAATTGTTGGATTATGGTGAGAGACATAGTATAAAGACCAGTAAAGAATATTATAAGGCGTGTGATCATTGTTAGTCTAGGAAAACCAAGACAAAGAGATGAAATGCCGTTGAGACCTATTATCTAGTGAAAACCGTTTGAGAAATGTACCATTGATTTTATACGACATATTTCTCTATCCATGCATAGGATTGGATTGCGTTATATCATTACTTTCACATATTATCTCACATGGTGGGAAGAAGCAATACCTACAAAGGAATGTATAGTAGTTACAATCAGCCTAGGTTTCTATGGGAGAATGTTCTTATAAGATATGGATGTCCTTTAAGTTTGATAAGTGATAGGGGTACACACTTTTAAATGAAACCATAAGGATCCTATTAGATTAGTTTATGGTAGCCCACCATAAGAATACACCTTACCACCCTTAGGCAAATGGAACTCCTGAGGCTTTCAACAAAATTTTGAGCAAGACATTGATAAAAATTTGTGATGAGGGAAGAAAGGATTGGGATGATAAAGTGTCACCTATTCTTTGGGCATATAGAACCACTTATAAGAGATTGAACAAGGCCACAACATTTCAATTGGTGTTTGGAATCAAAGCCATTATTCCTATTGAATTAATGTTATCTTCTTTGTGCACATCTTTGGAGGTCTAGTTGATGATCATGTTTTAGAAGATCAGATTAAAAAGATGATTCAGTTGGATGAGTGACGAGCCATAGTACGTTGGAGTCAAAAGCAAGAAAAGGCTAGGTAGAAAGCATGACATGATAGAAATATAAAGGATAAGAAGTTGGCGTTTGGAAAAATGATACTTCTTTATGACTCTAAGATCTTATGCCATCCAGAAAAGCTCAAATTACATTGGTTGGGACCGTATGTCATCACTTACATATTTGAATTAGGTTCTTTCTAGTTAGAAGAACTTGATGCAAAATGGCTACCCAGTTACTTTAATGGGAGTAGGCTGAAGCCCTACTATAAATAAGTCTTCTTGGTGTTTGTAATAAGGTAGTATTTCCATTTAGATTAGGTTTTCAATTTTGTATTTCCTTAATGTATTTCCTTCATTTTCATTATGCTTTGTCAATTTAGTTATTGTTCTTATGTAATAAGCGTGCTTGCACACATGAAGCTATTTACTATGTGAAGAATGTTTATACGCAGAGGACTACACATAATTTTAGTGTGGTGTGGTTGTATTTATCCAAGTGAAAGACTGTGGGAATTGAAAGGTGAAAGGAATAAGCTACTATGGGTGTTCTTTAAGTCAAAAGAACATTGCTTCTCAAAAGTGACCAAGGATGGAGATGAATGAAAGAACGGTATAACACAAAGTAAGTAGAGGCCATGATAACTTCTAGGAGAAGGTACATTGATGAGGTATTTGGGCACAAGGGTGCATGCTAAAGAGAAGTTAGTAACTAGAGGGTAGGAAGGCACGCTAGAAGGTTATAGCTGGGATGCAAAGATGTACCGTGTGAAATGAATGAATTTGGACAATGAATGAGAGGATGTTGTGTAGGTGAAGGAGAAATAAATGCATCAAAATTTGAAAAAATATATAAGGATGGGATGCGAATTCATTTTTACCATATGTGACTAAGATTATTTCAGGAAAGAGCTAAGTGCAAAGAGTGAGTGATCGAGTTAAGGTATGAAGGGTGTGAAACCAAGCATGAAAAATAAATCAGTGTGAAAAGAATCTTGTGTCCCTGGTGGTGAAGGGTTTGAGCAAAGAAAGGTGATAAAGAGGAGTTAGGCAAAAAAATTCCACCTAGGGCATGATTGAATCGAGCTAGGGTTTGATTTGCAAAAGTTTGTAGAGTTAAAAGGAGATGATTACAATGTAAAAATGTCACACAAGAAGACAGCTGCAGCAGGAGCAAAAGGAAAGAAGAAGGTGGTTATTGAGGAGGAAGTGATGGCACTCAAAAGTAATTTTTTCTAAATGCAATATCTAGAAGGATTCATCATTGGCTAGGAATGGGATTCATAAATCGAAAGAGAAAAGTAAGTGAATACCATCATAGGATAAGAAGGAGATCGATTCCTTGCTCACTACGAGGATGAACAAACATAAACCATATCGTATGTCAGTTTATGATGATGCAGGTGAGAAGCTTCTGAAGAGAATTAGGTTCTACCAATTACATGAGCTTCCATATTTTGGGAAGTATGAGCCCTTGTATTAGTGGCACATGAGAAGAGTGCATGAGGACTTCTTCTACTTTTTAGGATGCAGAGTTAGAATCTCATCCATGATTATCTCAACGATGACATGTTTGAAGACCATAGGAGAGGATATAAAGAATGATCTCACAAATAAAGACGCGATCTTAAAGACCCGACAAGATTTGGGGTACCTGAAGGGTCTGCACGGTATGGATATAGAAAATTTGAAGAACTATTTGTGCAAGCTGCATCACACCTTGTTACAAATTTGAATGACTAGGAGCGGTGGTCACAGGTAAATACTATGTGGTTACATGTTGCGTGTAAGATGTCGGAAGGATCAGTCTACAATATTACAGGCTACATTACTGAGTAAATAGTTGAGGAAGCTTGCATAGGAGGGAAGATCAGATTTGGGGTTGTTCTATTATCACTACTATTCTGGAATTAGAGTACCGAGATGGGCCAAATGAAAAGTTATGGAAATACCCCATGGAGAATAATTTGTCAGCTAAAAGGTTTAGCAAGTACCTATATAAAGGGTCCATGATAGATGACATCAAGAAAATAGTACAAAAATTGTATGATAGGCTCCATGTGACATTTGAAGAAGAGTGGCACATCCTGAAGGACCTACTATCAGTAGTGGGGAAACAAGTCCAGTTTGCTATATATCAACATTTTTGCATCATGTGCTTCCTAATGAGAGATGGAGTTTGGAGCCCTTGGTGTAAATTACCTTATGCATTCATTACAAGGTATTTCTAAGCATCTGTTCATAGATTCACAGACATGTGCCGATTGGTATTCAATATAGATAAGGTAGAATTTGAATACAACATGTTGAGGAAGAAGTATGTGTATCCTTGGAAGAAGGTCCTATGTCGAGAGGCTCATTTCGAAGGTGTTGAATATTAAATCAATAAGTTTGGCTATAACTTGAGATATAGGGGCAACATTAGTGTATCTTAAGATGAATCCCAAGATGGAAAAAAATAAGTATGTTCTAAATAAATTTGCACTCCAGGGGCCACTAAAGGGTAAGCACACAATGGAAAACATACCGGTGTAAAGACCCATAGAAGCTGTTGAAGTAGAGGATGAAGAAGAGGAGCGTGAAGATAGTGCGGAGCTTGGAATGTAGAAGAAAGCAACCATATGATAGAGAAGAGTCATAGGGCATGACCACTCCACCTTAGGGACAAGATGAAGAGGAAGATACAGAGGTTGAACAAGGGGAGCAAATATTTAAGAAAGTATTCAGATGCACAAAGACTCAAGGTGGAACCCCACAATTTTTAAGGAAATCAACTCATCTCTCTCCACATAAGGAGACTAGTAATCCAAAGGGGAGAAGAAAGTTGAAGTTAGATGAATAAGCAGAGGAATCGAGAGGAGTGCGATCGTGCATCTCATACCCCACTTGAGAAAGAAGACAAGCCACAAAATGAGGAAGAGCAAAAAGATGAAGAGATGAAGGAAAAAGAAGTAAGAGAGAAGGAAACCTCTAGATCCATGCAATCATCTACTCAAGGTGTAATCTTGGATAGATTCCTAACCTTAAAGCTACAATTCCCAAGGGTTATAGATTGAAGAGGATGAGTGGGAACATAGTGCACCACTCATGGGCTATGCGAGAGGACACCAAAAAAATCATCCGTGCCCATTTCAAAAGAACTATAGAACAAAAACATTTATTTGGCTAGCAACTAATGGATGGGGATATGGTGATAATTTGCACTAGAAATTAACTCTCATGGTCAATGCAAACCCACATGAATGAACCTAATTTTGATGTATGTGAGGATTCATGTGTGTCAAGACAAAATGAAGAATACACCTCTAGCCGTGCACATAATAGTTAAACCTAATGTTATGTCGATGAATAGGTTAGCAATACAACGCTAAAGGTTTCACCGAGGTTGCAAGAAGAAACATGGACAAGGACGGCCCAATTAGAACACTACATGAGGAGTTGAAGATGAAGGATGTAGTAATAGTGCACATGACCCAAGATAAGGAATTGGAGTGTAAAGAAAAGAATAGTGCATAAATTTCCATGGTAGAGGTGTTTGGATATCATCGATGAAGGCATGCCCACATCTAAAACCTAAGGTACCGAACAATTACCCTCGTGATGCATTATGTTAGAGATTTGGTGGACTTGGTATTGGAAGAGGACATAATCGGGATGCCAAAACCAAAGAATCCTAAAGAAGAGACAGAAGGGCTAAGGCTGCGTGTATTCAAAAATATTGCATCATACAAAGGCCTACTACAAGTGCTCCAAGAAGAATTGAAAAAGATGGAGCATGCCTTAAATTTATTCACATCTCCGAGAGGTGCTAATCAAGGTAAAGACTCAAAGAAGATAATGTAGTCCAAAATGCTATGAAGGATGATACCTTGGGCCAAACAAAATGGTTAACACTCATAAATCAAAAGTGTGAGACCCTAACAAACAACACAAGAGCCACACAAGGAAATATTAGATGAGCTTGGGAAACTCATCGCACAAAAATGGATCTTTGTGGAATAAAAACATACTCCAATGTCTAGCATTATGTTGGTATTACTGAGAATGAAAAAGTTAAAGTTACCCAAGATGAAGCTGGAATCTATTATTGTGGACATACTAGAGCGGGATGAGAAAGTATTCATTGAGTGGCAGGCCTGGAGGCCAAACTAAAGGAGGAGTATCCAAATTTGATCCTTCAAACTGATATAGAGGAGGTTGCTTATAAAACATTCTTTATTATTCTTTCCATTCAACATTATTTACTTTAGTTTTGGAGATAACCATTGTTGGGATGACATTGAGATTATTGTGGGGTAATGTTGATAAGAGAATACTTGTTAGAAATCACACAAGAAGTCCATGCGGGAGAGTAGACCAAGATTAAGGGTGTGAAGGGACAGGAAAAACCCGTGTGTGGAGGGAAAGTTTAGCTTTTGGGACTTAGCTGATTTTGAGCATGAAGACCTATTTTTAGAAGATGGCGTATAAAGCACATAAAAAAGGAAGAAACATGCGCATCACACATTTTCTATCTTTAAAAGACCTGGATCGAAGCATTTTGCATCAAGATGAGATAATAATAGGTTTTTCACTTGATTAATTGTAAGAGGTTTATAGATAGCACACTTGCATGTGTGGCTATGCTGTAAACCACGTGTGGCTATTAGTAGCATGTGGCCTATTTTTGGACTATATAAGCGGTTAAGGGAAAGTCTGCACCTATATATATGATGTGAATCACATAGTAGTTGATATATAGGTATATGCGAGCATAAGAGGTAAGCATAAAGAGATATGTGCATATGACTAAATTATTCAGTATCGGATACATGCACGCATCGGTATATAATGCCATTATAGTAAGGAGCTTATTTTTTTATTAATAGATGGAAGATATTGGCTGAATCTAAGTGTCATTCTGTGTGTAATTCAAGAGTGCATGTTCTTGATTCAATCATGATTATTGTTTAAGCATGTTCTTTCCTAGATCGAATATGACATGTATTGTCAAATGATGGATTATGTTAGTGCTCAGAATTGTCTCGCCCCATTTGTGCCCTTGAAGATTTATTGATTCATGGCCTCTGTCATTTTATCCTTCCCCATATTGTGTTTGGCCATTATTTATTGGCATTTTAATCTTCTCCTGGGTTGAAGATCATGTTTGGGTCCGTATTTGTCTCATGGTTCCTTTATTCCTCTAGAAAAATTTCTGTATTTTGAGTCTCCCGTGCTTTGTTCCTTCAAAACTCACGTTTTCTTGTTTCCTCCATTTTCCATAGTCAAGATCTGTTGTCCCTACTATTTTTTCCCTAAATACTCAAAGATAAATGAATTGATGTGTCCCCGAGGAATGTATTTGAGTCTTGCAACATTTCTAAAATCTCTGTCCTTGAAGAAAATTTCACTTTTAGGCTCAAATGGTCATTTCTCTGTGTTTTATGGTTTGACGGGAATTTCCCCTGTCAAATTTACATCCTTGTATCAACAAGGAAACATGGCATCCTTTGGTTAGATGCGGCTCAATGAACACTTCAAAAATTCTATAAAAATCCTCAACTTTAAAATGTGTCCACGTGGAGGAATGACGCTCATTTGAGAATCAACTTTTTTGTTTGGCTTTGAAGTAGCGTTGGGAGGACATGTGGAGGGTTGGTAGGAAAGAGACACATGGAGGCTTCCACTGGGTTTCCCATACTTAGACAAATTTCAAAAGGTTTTGGGAAGTCAAGACACGTGGAGGAATGACGCTCATTTGAAGATCTACTTTTGGGCTTTGCCTTGGAGTAGCATCGGGAGGACACATGGGGGTTTCGTTGCTTTCCCATACTTAGACAAATTTTTATGCAGATGGAAATAGTTTGGTGGAACAGGGACACGTGGTGAGCCCGCGCTCATTCAGGGTCTTCAACTTGGGCACCATTTTGAAGAAGTGCCATGAGGACATGTGGGGCATTCCGCTCACTTTGCATATTTTCTTGGACTTTTCAATGACCAAGGAAGACTGCCTCGGAGCTTGACACATGGTGCCCTCCACAGAGCTTCAAGCCTTCAAACAAATTTTGCTGGAGCAGGACACATGGTGAGCCTACGCTCGTTCAAGGTATCAAATTTTTGGGGCCACCTCAAGGTGCACCATTGTGACATGTGGAAATTTGAAAATTCATAAGGGGCGGGGAAGCGGACCATCGGAGGAAACTTAAAATTTTCCCTCTTTTCCTCATAAAGGTTAAAATATCAAAAATGGCCCGCAAGCCTAATGGGAAATAATCAATGTTTTACCAAGGTTAACGGTGGAGGTGTAGGATTTCGGAAGAAAAGAGAAAATATTTCCCTTTGAGGGAAAAGGAGTTAAAGGAATAAAAGGACCTGGGGTTCTGCTGGGACCCACATTAGGAACTTGAAGTGGAAGGGCAGAGCTATGGGGGAAACTTGGAAAATTTTCCTTTTTTCCAAAAGAGAGTCTGTTGGTTGGATATTTTGTCAATCCAAAATATGAGGTTCAACCACAGTATATGGGATTAAATCCCTCCTCAAAGACAGGTGAGGCTGCCTGCTTATTACTAATCTAAAACATAGCAAAAATAATATATATAATATTCACACTAATCTAACCATTGGGGTTGGGATAAAATCTAGAAATCCACATCCACATGATTCAAAGGTATTGCTTTCGTAAATGAACTGGGTCGGAAACTATTACAATGAAAGAAGAACAATGGAAAGGAAATGAGAGAAACGTATTTTCTTTCGAGTAAACACAGAGCACAAAATAATCATACGGGCTTTAGATCATAAATATAATGTCTGAAATGATTAGAAACACTAAGATGCTACACAAAGAATAGCTTAAGATCATGAACGTAAGAACAATGTCTTAAGAAAGATATATCCCACAACACAAAGTTTGTGAAATAATATCAACTCCTATTCTTCAAAATGATTAAAAGAAAACACAAAGTTTTTCTTCTTTCCAATAGCTCCGAATATTCCAAAAATCTCAACCCTTTGGAATGCATAAGCATCCCTTATTTATAATAAAAGGAATCGAGAGAAAATAGGATAAATCCTAGAAAATAGTGTTCTTTAAAAAGAGTTCTATTTTGCTTGACTCTCACGCAGGAGACCAAGTCAAAATTTGCTTCCTATGTGATGAAACAGAAATGAAAAAGACATGTCGATTTCAAGATTGAAATGACATGAAACATCAAGACTTAATCTGAATCATCATCTTTCACTCCTTCATCTTTCTCTTCCTCCAGCTGAGCCTGTTTGTTCCGAAATTCTTGGAACTTTCGAATTATGCCTTGCATTTCATTTTTGTCAGGCACAGTGGAATGATCATTCAAAATTTCATAGGTTTCATGGGTATCACTAGCACTGCCGGGAAGCTTTTTCAATCTTTTGCTGAGCCTTCTCAAGGCCTCCAAAGAATGTTCAATTCTTACAAACCGATCAATGATCTCAATACCAAATCCATGCATTGGTTCATGCTGAACAGACTCTTGGACTTGTTTGAAAAGATCATCAGCTGATAGGATGCCTGAGTTTCCAACTGACACCTTTGGACAAATCTTCAGCAACTCTTCTTCCAGATCACTTTTGCCATCAATCAATTTATCCCTTGATTCTCTCAACTTACCGCAGGCTTCGTTAAGAATCTTCAGCCTGAACCTGATGGCTTTGGTCAGCTGGAAATGCTTATCCGCATGTGGGATGATGCCTTCTTCTACCAAGAGTTGTGATGGTATTTGCTTTAATACCTGGAGAGCTTCAAAAGTCAAATCAAGATGTCCAATTTCTTGAGAGAAATCATCATCCATCTTCTCTCCATCACTCTGAATGTTCCCCAAAGATTGATAGACTTTCACGACGTCTTGAATCACTTCCTTCCCCTGTTGGAGCAGCCTTTGGATCCATTCATCGACCACCCTTCCTTTTTTATTAATCTTCTCAATCGTAGGCACTGATGAGAAATCGAATCCGACAGGGACAGAAGAAGATGGTATGGATTTGAGGGGTTTTGAGAGCTTAAGAAAAACCTCACAACTGCTCCACTTTTCCTTTAAGCTCATCTCTGCTTGTCTTTTGTTTCTTTCAACTTCTGGCATAACACGTTTGTGGCATCCCGCGCATCTTTTTGTGCTCCTTCTGCTATCACTCTTCTTAGAGCCACCCTGGTTATCTGATAATCAGAGGCTGTTACGTCCTCTTTAGTTTTTAGTCACGGGAGTGGCGATCTCTGTGAACTTATGCCCTGAAGCGTCCACCAAAACCCTTGAAACTATTTTGGGTTTCTTGGCCGATTTAGCAGTAGGAGCCTTGAGTGAGCTAAAATCAAAGGCCGGTATGGGTACAATCACCTTCCTCTTCCTCGGAGTTTTCTCGAGTAGCCATTGTGGCGTATCAGAGGGAGTTGCCACTATTGTAGAAGCTGGTATCATACTCTCAAGGGGAGAAGGTTCTACTAGTGGAGGGGGAATAGTTACTAATGTGGTAGTAGATCCAATAAAAAGAGGCACAGGAGGGGGCGTGTTGGTGATTACTTGGGTCCCAGCAGAGAGGGGTGAGAGTCCAGAGAAAATACTAGCCATGATTGAAGAAGTTGATGGAGAATGAGGAGGTAGGAGTGGTTATGAGGGGGGAGGCACAAATTCAGACTCCAAAGCCTGGGATGCAAGAGATAAGGTCTCTTCAGTTGGACAATCAACAAATGATGAAACTAGAGGCTGGCTTCCTTCTTCTTCCAAAGTAATTTCTCCTATTTCTGGTGGTGTTGGTGATTCTGGCACATCCACCATTTCAACTGGAGAAATAATTGAAGAGATTTCTCTTTCTTTTCTCTTTTTGACAAACTTGACCTTTATAGGCCCCTTAGAAGATTTTTGTCCTTTCCCTTCTTGGAGGGCCCCGCCTCTGAAGCAACCAACTTTGAAAACTTATCATCTTTAAAACTCATTCCCCAAGAGGAGAGCCATGCTTTGGTGCGTGCAAGAATCAGAGCTGATCTATCTGTAATAGAGGCTTTTTCACTGATCGACCAATCAATAGGTGGGAAAACATATTGATCTTCATTCAGTCCATCATAAGAGGGATCCAGAACACTTTCATTGTCGCTAGTACCTTCTGGTAAGTTAGCGAGCTCAAGTGTTTGAATCTCAGCAAGTGTCAATCTACTATGATCCTTTCTACGAACAACAACCTCATCACGTAGATCAATCCAGATGTCCTCTATGCTTGGCCTGTGCAGGTGCAGAGTTCCATATGCCCTGAGGACTCCTCGAATGTCAAACCCGTCTCGGGGCTTCATGTGCTTCTTCAACTTGTCCTGAAGCTCATGGACAACATTCTTAGCTTTCACCACTATCAAACAAGTGTATCTTCCAATAGAAATTGGGAAAGATATAGCAGCCTTATGTTTACTTTGTTGGAACTTATGAAAATCCAACAATTGCCTGACCAACTCCATCAAGATTAATTTGTCCCCTGGATATCGGGGTAGATGGAAAGGATCCCCTGGGTACATGACTACCCGTAGATATGTGAACTTCTTGAACTGTAAGAAGACACAACCCCACTTTGAAACCTCAGCCCATGCTTCATCAGATACTCTTGTTTTCCTCAGTTCAGGATTTAACCTACAGATGTTTTCATAAAAGAAGGCATCATTCACCCTTCTGAATTGATCTTGAGACCCTTTTCTTGTCAGCTGAGGAAAATACTGATAGACATGGTCCGTCATCTGTTTCCCTTGGTATCCAACCTGGGATAGTTCCTCATACCGTTCGTTGCATAGGTGACATATGAGGACATGTAAAATTTTCCCGTAGAAAAGACTGTTGTCATTTGGGAATCTATCTCATTACTATTGAGAGTGCCCCAATCAATCCCTTGTTGATTCTTCTTAATGGTGATCATGAACTGATACATCCACCCTTGGAAAACATTTGATTTAGGTAAACCAAAAACCCGACTCAACAAAGTGATGATGTCATTGATTTCTGAATGAAATCATACGGGGACAAGTCTCGGGAATCTGGAAGCGGACCGGTTTGGCTTTGATCAGAACTTCTTATTTACATGTTTGATACAATCTTCACGATCGTTATCCCAAGCTTTCTGAGCTGACTTGATATCTAACTCTCCATATTCTTCAAAATTGGGCAGCTTGAGGAGGTCATCAAAGTAACCTCCGTCCAACTTGATCACAACTTCTCCCACCTAGTTTCTCACAGAACGAGAAGCAGAGTCATAACTCGAAGCGCAGGCTAAGATGAATTCAGGGCACTCAGCGGACATAGGGAAACCCATTGCAAGAGGTAAACCACTATCAGCTATCGATTTCATCCATGGAGTTTGGGAGGAGCTCTTTACCCTACTCCAGAAATCCTCCATATCTATATTTCGAGCTCTGTATCTCGGATGTCATAATTGCAATCGATATAGGATGGAGACTCCACCTTTCTGAACTTGTATTTCATCCTTCCTGACTTTTCAGTCTTTTCTTGCGATGGACCAGGGTCAACATGAGGGATTTCAAAGGAGGAGAGTTTCGAGAGATCAGGAGATGTTGCACACTGTGAAAACCCCGACCCACTGAAGATGTCAGAAGGGTGGAAAGGCCCGACACACTGAGGAGGATGTCGGGGAGTCCAGAAAACCCGACACACTGAGGATGTCGGAGACTTGAGAAAACCCGACACTTTGAAAATGTCGGAGATTTTGGAAAACCCGGCACTTTGAAGATGTCGGAGATTTTGGAAAGCGACACGTTAAATTTTACGATATCTTTGTGGGTTTTGATCTTGCCACTGACACCCTGCGAAACCCGAGAAAAGGGAATAGGGTTTTTGTTGATTTTAAAACATGCAAGTTCTTTCTTCATCATTTATATCCCAAACATATTTTAATCACAACAACATTAGGAAATAACACGAAGTGATAATTCCAAAGAGATGAACCCTAAAACATAAACCCGGTTTAGAAAACAACCCCAAAAGGAAAAAGATAAAAACCCCACAAACCTGGTAAGAAAATGGGAAGAATTCCATACATAATTAATTCACAAAAACCAAGAACAAAGAATGAAGAGAAAAATACCTTCAACCAGGGCAAGGAAAGATCAAAAATGATTAACGCAATCGGGCACAGGCGAGTTTCGGGTTTCGAGGTTGGAGAAGCATGCACGAAAATCCACGAGGTAAAAATACGTCGGTAAAAATGATGTGGAAATCATATATATATGAAAATTTGCAATTCTGATTCAGCCGGCACATGCCAACCCACCCGACAACTCGGCATTAACGCCATGTCAGCATGCTCAGGAGATTCGGAACCGACACAAAGGTGTTGTGAGAAATTCAGGTTTCGGGTTGCGGGAAACAATCGACATGAAGCATGATGCTTAGATGCTTCAAAGTTCTGAAAATGCGACACAAAGGACTTAGGAAATTTGGGTTTCGGGTTGCGGGAAACAATTGACATGAAGCATGATGCTTAGATGAAGGCATGCTCGATGTTTGGAAGGTCCACAAACCCGACTCGCCTTAGTCGATGCGGGTTTCGGGTTTTGGGGAACACAAGACACGAAACATCTAAAACACATGTTGTCCTATCGGTGAAACCCGAAAACCCGATTATCTCTCATAAGGCAATTTTGCAAAACCATCTTTTAAAAAATTTGTAGGGTTATCTAATAGTTTTGGCGTAAACTCAAAAATTGAGATAACGAGAGTCAAATGGTAGAATTTTCCTCGGTTCCTTTGGGACCCACCTCGGGACCCATGTCGAATCCCATTTTTAGAAGCGAAGGTGTGGAGCAAAATGGGAAATTTTTCCATTTTTCAAAAGGGTTAGAAAAGGTCAAAGGAATCCCTCGAGCACGATTTAACATCTTCCATGTGGTCGGCCCACATTCAAAATCAAAGATCAATGGCCGCTGAGCGTCTAAATTTGATTTCCCCCCATTTGTTCTCGTAAAACTCATGGGAGTGTAAGTCTTCATGATTTCTTCCTATTTTCTACACTCCAAACAGAGGAGTGAGTTAATTTTGATATCTAGAGTTTGGTGGGAGAGATTTGGAGACAACTTTTTCCATTAAAGCGGTCGAGAATCTCATGTCCGATATGGTTTTCCATTTTTCTTCTCTTGAGCACACAAGGGGCCTGATTTGATTGATATGGGGCAGAAGTGGTTGTCGAATGGATGGAGGCATGTTTTTCTGAGAAAGGAGTTGAATGTAGGAAGAAATCGAAGATATTTTCCCTTGAGCACACAGTGACTTTTACGAGATCGATTATGAATCATGAAAGAATCATGGAAAGCACTTGTGCATTTGTATTTTCTTATCTTTTAGGAGGAAGGGACTCTATTGGAAATTCTATAAAGGGAATGAATTCATTGTGCAAATGTTTGGGAGTATTTGGAAATATCAAGATTACTTTTCTCTAGCGAGAAAAAGCTTGATAGAGCCCATCCATTTAAGAAGCCATCTAGAGAAGCTGTATATCTCTCTTTGTATCAAATTTGATCATGTTAAGGTGGTTACAATTGTATAGCCATTGAAAAGATTTGAGATTGTTACGGAAAGTTTCCCTTTGATAAATTTGATCAAACTTTGAGTTATTCTATGTTAATCTTGAGTAAAGTGTATTTATTTCATCTCTGAATGCATACGAGTAGTTTTTCTTGTTTCTATTGCAATCTTGTACCAAAATATGGTCCAATCACATAGGTCTCAATCCTTGTGATAGTTTAGTGGCATATACAATTTCATTTCTCAAAAGAGCCTTCATCTGGGAGTGGGATAAATGGTTTAAAATCATGTTTATTTTGTTTTGTTGATAGAGATTCTATGTAAGCCTCTGGGTGTACCTCAAGCATGACTTGGTTTAAATCTTGGTGCTTTATTGGGTTCTATAACTCGAGCCTTCATGATATAATCCCACAAGATGTGTGAAAGAGTGCTAATCTGGGCCTCCATTGAAGCACACATTCTAGTTGAGGAAACAATTTAAATTTTTGTGGCATTTTGTTGATTGAATCTTTCTATTTTGCATAAGCTCTCAAGGATCGGTGAGTCAAGTCTATCCTGTCTCCCTCCCACCCAAATTCGATTATCAACAACCAATCCTACTGATATTACCCCTGTTTTTCATGTGCACACAAATACATAATCTTTGTTACCAAAACATGAAGAAACAATCGGGGTCTCAAATGTCTTTAGTAACCTTTGCCTTGCTGTGAAAGTATCTCCATGATCAGAAGAAGTGACAACTCATGAGATTGATTTGGAGTGTTGATCATATTTTCCCCAAGATCTTCTCTACAAAATTTATGCAAAAGAAGGGTACTGTATCCCCTTTCAAATAACAAAGGTTACAAAATAGGTTCTCTTACCTTGGTTAAAAGGCACAACCTAAAATAGTTAGGATAAGATCATATCATTTTAAGGTGCTTACCCATCTCTCCACAAATCCAAGTAACAAAGGGACAGTCGGACCTTCTCCCGAGGGCTACAAAACAACATATATTTATGATCTAGCTGCCTATAAGGTCCATGTTAAATCAATGTTGTTGTTTGGATTGAAAAGGAGAACAAATTTTGGTACTAACATCAGTGGTGTCATTTCTAGGGATTACAATTCATACTTAGACCTTGATCATATTTAGTGCATCCACACAACTAAGGTGAAATTCCTTAGTGGAAACTCCTTGTTGATTTGATTATTAAAAGTACAAGTGTCTTAAAACTGTCAAAGTCAGATATGTTACTAGTATTTACAAATATGGAGGGAGGAAGATCTTTCTTTGCTAGGGATCTTGTTAGGACATTGTTTCCAGAGCTAGGAAAAGAAAAATCAGAAGGAAGAAAACCCTAGAGATTTATTGGAGATCAACGGAAAGAAGAGAGATCTACATTGTTGAAATTGAGTGGCCTATCATAGAAGATTACAACTCAAGTGCATCTAAATCAGGAAACCTCTTTGTGGAGTTGAACTCTCCGGTGAAGAGGGACCTTAATTTCATTTTGAAAGGTCTACTTCACAATCTACACCTATATTTTTGAGTTTGATAGAGATTTCCAAGAAGTAAGGCCTTTGGGGGTATCCATTTTGAAAATTATACTCTTGTGTTCCATGAACCTTCTTCCCCCCATTAGTTTTCACCCCTCTAGGATCACCTCCTAAAATCAATATGGCTCAACCCAGACCTCCATTTTTTGTAAACACCTTTGGACCTATAAATTTTTTGGGAATGGCTGGTTACCCAAATGCAGTGCCTCAAGATGTAAGGAAAAGATTGCCAAAGTTCCAAGGAAACAATGTTATTACTGGTGATCAACATCTAAATATTTTTATCGACATGATGGAAGACTTTGAGATTGAACATGAAGATGTGTATATCAAGTTGTTTATTCACACTTTCAAAGAAGATGCCAGGACTAGTATAAAGCATTGCCGGATAATTGTTGATTCTTGTGTTGAGATGAGTAATGCATTAGATTGCAATATGGTGATAAGATGACCCTAGGTTTCTTTTATCGAGTTTGAAAACATCAAGAAGGATCCCAATGAGTTGTTACATGATTTAAACACAAGGTTTAATAAGACCTTGTGATGAGTCATGTTTAATCAAATATATTGATGCATTTAATAAAAAGGCTGCATATTATTTAAGAGATAAAAACCCCAAAAATTTGAGGTTGTCCTTCACCATGGCCTTGAAAATATAAAATAATATCAAGGAAATTGGAAAACCTCCAAAGAGAGAAGGTGTGAAGTTGGTCAACCTAGAAAAACCTTAGACAAACAAGGCTACTGCGATTTGGAAGAAGTGGTGAAAACTTTGGCAAGGACTATAAAGGAGATCTCCTATAAGCTATCCCAAGCTGAGAAAGGAGTTGGGTAGAGTTCACAAGGACAACACAAGCAACAAGGCCAAGAGTTATGTACAAATCATCAAAGAGCTAATGACAGAGGCAAAGTATCTATTGGATTTAGGAATAGGTAGCCCCAAGGTAGAGAAAATAAAATGGTACACGATCCTTTTGTTTCGGAGTTGCTATGGTGGAAGAGACATAATTCATTGATTGGTGTGACAGATATTTCATGCCCCATGCTCCTTGTGAAGAAAATCAGCAAGAAGAAAATGCAGCTGATGATAAGAGTGATGATGATGTTTTCATGATGGGATGCTCCACTAGCTCACAATAAAGGGTAACATTAAGCGATGTGATAAGTTCCATAACTACTACCACTTTTTGGGACTGCATTCATAGAGTACATATTCTCCCTCCCTCTCATACTTTAGAATTATATAATGTACAAGCTTTTGAATTGCCTAATAATGAATTTAAATATTTAAGGGATTTAATGATAATAAAGTATGATGGAAGAATCCCGTCTGAGGAGGATAGACAATTATTAATGAATGATGTTATGGCTCAAGAGAAGGAATACAACACAAGAAGTAGGGCTGCCAAAGGTGTAGGGCCTCAAGCTAAGCCAAAAACTCCCCTACTTTAAAACATTCCTAAAGAGGCTCCTAAGAAAGATGCACCTACCAAAGGCCCTATAGTTCCAAGAAAAAATCACACCCCTCCTCATGCTCAAGCTATCAAAAGTCTTGTACCACCTAATGAGTGTGTTATCTTTTCTTCCAATGTTTCCTTTCCCAAGAATGTCCCATATGAAATTGCCCAAGTTTTGATTCAAATCAAAGTCTCTGTTCCAATTGTTGAGTTGCTTAGGATTCCTAAGCACAAGAAGAGAGCATTTGAATACTTGGGATTGAGTGAAGAGAAGACAGCCCTAGGAAGAAATGTGAAAATTGTGGAGAATCCTCTAGTAATTAAAGATTCTGAGACACCATTAGTATGTGAAGAGCTAGCTGAAACACCTGAGGTTTATCCGGGGACATCTTTGGTAGACTCTTAGCTGAATGTGGATCCATTCTTCACCACTCGATCATCAAGGATAAGTTGCTCCAAAGCGTATGTTTGACTCGGGGGGCATCATGTAATTTCATGCCTTTGGAGGTCATGAATTGGCTGAATATTAAGGTAATAACAAGATATGGGAAGTGCACTGCCATGGACTCCAAAGAGGTGCTAGTAGTGGGTGTGTGAAGGATTTTGTGGTGTAGCTTGAGACTACCGAGGTAAAAATTTAAATCTTGATGTTGTCATAGTTGATTTCCCAACCAAGTGGTGTATGTTATTGTCAAGAAAGTGGGCTGTAAGTGTTGGTGGTAGTGTCCAAATGGACATGTATTATGCCACCATCCCAATTGAGGGCAGCCTTGTCGGGATGTATGGGGAGAAGAAAATGTTGCACCTTATTGTGGATCCTAACAATGCATCCTATGAAGTATTGTATACAAATGTTGATGCTGACAACTTTGTGGGATTTTCTAATGGGAAGGAGCACAAGATTGAGGAGTCTAAGTTTCTTGAGCAGGTAAGCTCTCCTTGGACTTTATTGTTTGATAGAGCTTGCTCTAAATTTGGAAATGGTGCCGGTGTTGTCCTAATTTCTCCAAGCCAAGAAAGGTTTGTTTTTTTCCCTTAAGCTTAACTTTGAGTGTACTAAAAATATTGCTAAGTATGAGGCAATGTTGTTGGGCTTAAGAATAGCTTAGAAATGTGGTTTTAAGGACATTATTGTCAAAGGAGACTCGAGACCTAATTGTAAAAGAAGTCAGAAAATTGTATGCCACAAAGAATCAACGAATGAAGCAATATAAGCATGCAGTTTGGGATTTCATTGAGATGTTTGATTCATTCAACATCATGCATCATGATAGGAAATTCAATGACTTGCAGGACAAGCTTGTAGTGTTGGGGTCTTGGTTTTACAATTGCACAATGTCCCCATATTTTGAATATGAGGTTGAGGTAGTGAAAAAACCCTCTGTCACGACAATATAAAACATTGGCGGAGTTTTTGATGATAAGACTCGAGATAAGAAAGTTCCTACAAAATGATGGAGATTTTACTATCAAAACATTTATTGGGAGCCAATGGTGCATGTCTGAGAAGGAAGGAAACCTTATTTGGCAAAGGCATCATCCAACTAAAGACCAACACCATTCCTAGATGGCTGGTTACTCTTGAATCAAATTTTGATAATGCGACTACATTATTAATAGGTAAATGGAAGCCTCGAGGGATGTTGAGGAGCATGACCTTGGAATGAAGGAAAAACCAAGGAAGATTTCTTTGGGCATCAATCTCAAAGCAAAGAGGAAAAACATTCTTACATCTATTTGTTGAAAAAATACCAAGATTGCATGGCTTGGACCTATTCTGAGCTAAAAGCATACAGAGAGGACCTGTTTCAACATGAGATTCCCTTGGAATCTAATGCAAGGCCATTCAGGTAGAAAAAAGGCCCATCAATCCACTCTTATCCCTCAAGATGCAAGAAGAACTAAAGAAGCTAAGAGATGGAGGGATTATCCAGCCCACAAGGTATTCTTCTTGGGTTTCCAACCTAGTGCTAGTAAGAAAGAAGAATGGTGACATCAGGTTATGTGTGGACTTCAGGAATCTAAACAAGGCCTCAATGAAGGACAACTATCCTTTACCTAACATAGAGCACATGCTTCAGTTGGTGACTAGTTATGAGTTGCTTTTTACTTTAGATGGCTTCTCTGGTTATAACCAAGTCATGGTAAAAGAATCAAAAGGATCAAGACAACATTCACTACTCTATGGGGAACATATGTATATGTCGGGATGCCCTTTGGTCGATGAATGCTTGAGCCACTTTTCGAGAGAGCAATGGATGTTGCTTTTACGGCTACATCAATGTCTTTATTGCTATTTACCAAGATTATGTAACAGTGTTTTCAAGAAAAAGAAGTGACCACTTACACTTAGAGAAGATGCTAATAAGATGTAGAGAATATGGCATCTCACTTAATCGAAGAAGTGCCATTTTGGAGTGCGAGAAGGAAAAGTTTCTTGGTCACATAGTGTCATAAGGAGTGATTATTGACCCTGAAAGAGTAGAGGCCATCAGCAAGGTCCCAATTCCAAGAACCAAGAAAGGAATTCAGTCCTTCTTTGGGCAGATAAACTTCATTAGAAGGTTTATATCAAACTTTGTTGAGTTGACTATTCCAATCACTTCCATGTTGAAGAAGGATTAGATCATCAAATGGGAGGAGGCTACCATCTAAGCTTTCAGTGGAATCAAAGAGGCATTGAAGCATGCCCCTGTTTTGGCAGCCGTAGATTATAGTAAACCTTTCTAGTTGTTTTCCTTTTCTTCAAAAACACCCTTGCTTATGTCCTGTTACGAGAAGGATAATGAAGGGGCTGAGAGGCCAATTGCCTTTTTAAGTAAGGCACTACAAGGGGCAGAATTAAAATACACCATCATGGAAAAGAAATAATTTTCCTTGGTCAAAGTGACAAAGGTTTTCAGGCCTTATATTTTAAGTTCAAAATTTGTTGCTTATGTTCCCCATACCATGGTAAAAGACATCTTGTCAGAGATGGAAGTCTCAAGTAGAAGATGTATATGGGTGAACAAGTTGCAAGAGTATGATATGGACATCCAAACCATGAAGTTGGTGAGAGGTTTGGGGTTAGCTAAGCTTATGGCTAAGAGAAACTTGTAGACCATTGAGGTAAATGAGGTTGAAGAGGAAAGGGCAGCTATTTTTGAAAAATTGATAAATTCTAAGTGGTACAAGGATGTAATGTTCTATCTCAGACACTTAAACTGCCCTAAGCATTTGAATAAGAACCAGAAAAGATCTCTTAAGTTGGCTTCCTAGAAATATGTAATTACTGATTTTGGGTTGGCATAGAAGAACCCAGAAGGAGTCCTCTTAAGATGTATTACCGAAGATGAAGCCCCAAAAATAATTGTTGATCTCCATGGAGGATTTTGTGGGGGACATTTTGCTGCAAGAGTCATAACACATAAGATCATAAGGGCTAGTTATTAGTGGCCAAATATTTTCAAGGATGCAACCATGTTGGTTAGAAGATGTGAGAGTTACCAGTGTTTCTCTGGAAGACTGAAAGCTTCAGGCTCCCTACCTTTGCTGCCTGTGTCAATTAAAGCCCCATTCAGGAAATGGGGAATAGACTTCATTGGTGAGATTTCAGACCCTTTAAGTGCTGGTCATAAGTGGATTCTTATAGCCACTGATTAATTTACTAAGTGGGTGGAAGAAATCCCCACCGGGAAGGATACACACCAAGTGTCATGGATTTTGTGCTAAACAATATTGTTTGCGGAGTTTGGAGTACAGTCAAAATCATAGCTGATAATTCCATGATTTTCATGGCTAGACCTCTAGTGGCAATGTACAAAGGATATGGGATCAATATAACATATTCCTCCAATTATAATCCCAAGGAAATGGAAAAGTGAGTCTAGCACTAATAATTTTCTAAAGATTATCAAAAGAACCTTAGAGTTGAATAAGAGAAGGTGGGGTGAACATTTGAAGTTTGTTGTCTGGGAAGATAGGATCACTATCAAGAACGTCACTGGAAAGAGTTTGTTTGAGTTGCTGTATGGGACTCAGGCCTTGCTACCTCTTCATATGCAACTATCTTCATATTAGTTTATGCAGTAGTTATAAGATCAAGAGGTAGGTCCTTATAATGCCCGCATTAACCAGATTTTTGAGCTTGATGAAGAGAGGAGGGCATCCCACCTAAGGAATATAAAGTTAAGAGAAAAGATGAAGAAACTGTTTGATAGGTAGGTTACTCCTAGAGCCTTCAATATTGGATATCTTGTGCTACTATGGGATATTAGGCATGAGGATAAGGGAAAGCATGGTAAGTTTGATTCATTGTGGATGGGTCCTTACTCCATTGACATCAGAATTGGTGAACACACCTTCTTGAAGGATCTAGATGGTGAATTTCTTGAACTTCCTGTTAATGGCAGGCATCTAAAGCATTTCTTGGATTGATTCCTCTGAATCAAGGTAAACACCTCTTTTACAGTGTATAGTTTGTTGTTTGCATCCTATTTTTGTGTGTTTTGCTCGTCTTGGTTTGTGGTGGCTTGTTTTTGCTAGCTTCTTTGTTTTTTTTTGGAGATGGATTCATTTCTCTTCTTTGTGCCTTGAATTTGTCACCCAATGGATATTTTGGTACTTGTTCTACTATTTTTCTTGTGGCACTCACGAGTGCCCATCCTTGAGTCGAAGCCAATGTTGGTGCTCATAATTGTCTTGCCCCATGTGTGCCCTTAAAGATTTATTGATTCATGGCCTCTGTCATTTTATACTTCCCCGTATTGTTTTTTGCTAGTCTTTGTTGCTATTTTAATCTACTCTTGGGTCATAGATCATGTGTGGCTCCATATTTGTCTCATAGTTCCTTTGTTCCTCTGGAAAAGCTCGTATTTTGAGAGTCCCATGCTCTATTCGTTAAAAACTCATGTTTTCCCATTTCCTCCATTTTCCATAGTCAATATTTTATTTTCCTTGCCATTTTTTCCCTAAATACTCAAAGAGAAATGAATTGATGCCTCCCAAGGAATGTATTTGAGTCTTGTAACATTTCTAAAATCTTTTCCTTGAAGCAAATTTCACTTTCAGGTTCAAATGGCCATTTCTATGTGTTTTACAGTTTGTGAGCATTTCCCTTGGTCAAATTTGTATCCTTGTATCAACAAGGAAATGTGGAATCCATTGGTTGGATGCATCTTGTCGGACACTTCAAAAATTCTATAAAAAGCCTTAACTTTAAAATGTGTCCATGTGGAGGAATGACACTCGTTTGAGGATGAAATTTTGGTTTGGCTTTAAAGTAGAGCCGGGAGGACACGTGGGGGTTTCACTCCTTTTCCATACTTAGACAGATTTTTATGCAGATGGAAACAATTTGGTGGAACATGGACACATGGCGAGCCTGTGCTCATTCGGGGTCTTGATTTGAGCACCATTTTGAAGAAGTGCCATGAGGACACGTGTGGCATTCCACTCAGTTTGCATATTTTCTTGGACTTTTCAACAACCAAGGAAGACTACCTCGGAGCTTGACACGTGGTGCCCTCCATAGAGCTTCAAGCCTTCAAACAAATTTTATCGGAGCAAGACACATGGTGAGCCTGTGCTTGTTCAAGGTATCAAATTTTTGGGGCCACCTCAAGGTGTGCCATTGTGACACATGGAAATTTGAAAAGTCATAAGGGGTGAGGAAGTGGACCATTGGAGGAAACTTAAACTTTTTTCCTCTTTGCCTCATAAAGGTTAAAATATCAAAAATGGCACAAGCCCGATGGGAAATAGTCAATGTTTTCCCTGGTCAATGGTGGAGGTGTGGGCTTTTGGAGGAAAAGTGAAAATTTTTCCCTTTGAGGGAAAAGGAGTTAAAGGCATAAAAGGACCCTGGGGTTTTCCATTGGGACCCACATTAGGGACTTGAAGCGGAAGGGTGGAGCTATGGGGAAACTTGGAAAATTTTCCTTTTTTCCAAAAGTGAGTCAAATGGAAAAAGTTTTCTGTGGTTCCTTTGGGACCCATCTCAGGACACATGTCAAGCCCATTTTTAGAAGTAGAGGTGTGGAGCAAAATGGGATTTTTTTCCATTTTTTCAAAAGGGCCAGAAAAGGTCAAAGGAAGCCCCCGAGCTTGTATTTGCATCTTCCACATGGACGGCCCACATTCAAAATCAAAGATCAATGGGTGATGAGCGTCTAAATCTGATTTTCCCCATTTGTTCTGTAAAACACCTAGGAGTGCGAGTATTCATGATTTCTTGCTATTTTATACATGCCAAACAAAGGAGTGAGTTAATTTTGATATCTAGAGTTTGGTGGGAGAGATCTGGAGATGTCTTTTGCCATTAAAATGGTTTGACTCTTAAGCCCAATCTGGTTTTCCATTTTTCTTCTCCTGAGCATACAAGGGGCCATATTTGATTGATATGGGCCAGAAGTGGTTGGTGAATGGACAAAGTCATGTTTTTCCTAAGAAAGGATTTGAATGCGGGAAGAAATCGAAGAGATTTTCCCTTAAGCACCAGGCGACTTTTACAAATCTGATTTTATGAATCACAAAAGAATCATGGTAAGCACTGGTGCATTTAAAGTTTTTTGTCTTTTTGGAGGAAGGGGCTCTATTGGAAATGCTATAAAGGGCACGAATTCATCGTGTAAATGGTTGGGAGTTTTGGAAAGATCAAGACTGATTTTCTCCAGCAGAAAAAGCTTGACAGAGCCCATCCATTTTGAGAATCCATCTAAAGAATCCTGTATATCTCTCTTTGTATCAAATTTGATCATGTCAAGGTGGTTGCAAGTGTATAGCCATTGAAAATCTTTGAGATTTTTCTGGAAACTTTCCCTTTGATAAATTTGATCAAACTTTGAGTTATTATGTGTTAATCTTGAGTAAAGTGTATTTATTTCATCTCTGAATGCATACGAGTATTTTTTCTTGTTTCTATTACAATCTTGTACCAAAATAGGGTCCAATCATATAGGTCTCAGTCATTGTGATAGTTTAGTGGCATTTATAATTTCATTTCTCAGAAGATCCTTCATCTAGGAGTGGGATAAACGGTTTAAAATCACTTTTCTTTCATTTTGTTGATAGAGATTATTTGTAAGCCTCTGGGTGTACCTCAGGCATGACTTGGTTTAAATCTTGGTTCTTTATTGGGTTCTCTAACTCGAGCCTTCATGATAGAATCCCATAGGTTGTGTGAAAGAGTGCTAATCTAGGCCTCCATTGAAGCACATATTCTAGTTGAGGAAACAATTTAACTTTTTGTGGCATTTTGTTGATTGAATCTTTCCATTTTGCATAAGCTCTCAAGGATCTGGTGAGTCAAGTCCATCATGTCTCCCCTCCCACCAAAATTCATTTAACAACAACCAATCCTACCCATAGTACCCCTATTTGTCATGTGTGTACACAAATGCATAATCTTTGTTACCAAAACATGCAGAAACAATCAGGGTCTCAAATGTCTTTAGTAACCTTTGCCTTGTTGTGAGAGTATCTCCATGATCTGGAAGTGACAACTCGTGAGAGTCAGATCTGGTGTGTTGATCATATTTTCCCAAGGTCTTCTCTACAAAATTAATGCAATAGAAGATTACCCTGTATCTCCTTTCAAATAATAAGAGGTTAAAAATAGGTTCTCTTACCTTGGTTGAAAGGCACAACCTAAAATAGTTAGGATAAGATCATATCCTTTTAAGGTGCTACCCATCTCTCCACAAATCCAAGTAACAAAGGGACAGTCAGACCTCCTCCCCAGCTACAAAACGACATATATTTATGATCTGGTTGCCTCTAAGCTCCATGTTGAATCAATGTTGTTGCTTGGCTTGAAAAGGAGAAAAAATTTGGGTACCAATAGATTAGTTATGGATCTATATGTTTCTTCCTTCATCACGCTAAAATTCTACTACAACAACCCTAAAGAGGGACCTGGTACCTTTGCACGCTTTAAGTGAGCATTTAGTCTAGGTTGAGTGATGTACAAGCACATCTAGGGTGTTATACGGTAAATTCTAGGCTGCATCAATTTTTTTCCCTTTCTTTAGCAGTTCTTAATGGATTAACCAAGACTACAAAATCTAGAAAAAAATCTTCTAAAAAATTTGATTTTTTGAGAAAACTTTGTAATGCCTTCTTATGATAAGGTAGGGACAGCTATGAAATTGTTTTAATTGCAGAAAGGATCAATAACCAAGCCCTACTTAGAAACAAAATGTCCAAGTAATTTACCTTCATGCACTGAAAAAATAGAATTCTTAGGATTCAAAGAGATTCAAAACTATCTTCAAAGCTGAAAATTCAACCTTAAATGCATAATATGATCATTAGAATTCTTTGCAAATATAGTAATATCATCTAAATAAACCAATATTCATTTATTCAAGAGGCTATGAAAAGTCAAGTCCATTGCACGATGAAAAGTTGCACCAACATTAGAAAGTCCAAAAGCATTCTTTTATAAGTGCCCCACTTTGTGGTGAAGGTTGTTTTATATCTATCTTCATTTCTCACAAGAACATGATTGTATCCACTACAACCATCTAGTAAGGAAATCTTTTTTAACTCGAAACTCTTCTTAAAATCTGATCCATATTAGGAAGTGAATAAGGATCTTTCAATGATGTTTTGTTAAGATCTCTAAAATCCAAACATAGGTGGATTTATCCATTCTTTTTCCAAACAAGCATAAGACTGGCTACCCAACTTGAAGGCTTAACTGGAAAGATAATTCCTGATTCAATTAACTTAGACAATTATTTTCTCATTAATTGCTCAAACTTGGAATTAATAGGCCTTTTCTTACTCTTCTTTGGATTTGAATTTGGATGAAATTCTATGGTATGTTGAGCTAAAATGAGAACAAATCCTCTCAAATATTGGTATTTCTAAGAGAAATCATCTTTGAATTCTTTGCATAAATTCATAAACAAATTTTTTTCAGCTAAGGAACATACCTTTCCAATGAATAATTTCTTTTCATCATCAACTAAGATCTCTTCATAATTATCTACATGAGTTGAGATCTTTCCTTTGTATTTTTGATTTGATCATCTGAACTAAAAATATCCTCTAATGTGACCAGCCCTTGAGGAAATTTATTTATCTTTAAATAAATAATTTGGTCACCTTATTGCTGTTATAATTTTTCTTAATTAATTGCAAAGAATTCAGATTCTTCTTTGTAGAGATCTGAGATCTATTTTTCATCTTCAAAGATTTTCTAATTTTCTTCTTTATCATAAATTGAAGGTCTAATTATCAGCTTTATGTGTGGCTGTATTCTCTCATTTTAAACTTGCTATAGTACTTCAAAGCTAGCTCTAACTGCTACAAGTTTTTCTGCATGTTTATTTTCAGCTCTTGGGACTAATTGTATGTTAATAGCTTCAAAATCATCCATTAAATCTGAAACTCTATGCTTATAAGATTTCAACAATGAATTCTTACAAGCATTGTAGTTTCTTACTTGATTATCAACGACTCAAAATAACCAAACACTTGTAACATACGACTCCTCTCTTTCTAGCCCATTGAATGCCATGAATTAATGCTTCATATTTAGCTACATTACAAGTACATGAAAATTACAGACTTAGAGCTAAAATATACCTTTCATTTGAAGGGGAATTGAGCATCAAACCTACACCTTTCCATTTTTTGTTCTTTGCTCCATCGAAATGAATATTCTCTAAGCCTTTTATTATATTTTCTATTTTGGATAGCGGGAATAAGTGCATATTCTTCATGTGAGCATTAAACACCAAATAATTCTTCCTCTACTTCCTTGTAAGGATCGTAAGAACGTTCTTCTCAAATTTTCTCATTCATAAACAAGTTATAAACACCATCTAAAGCATAAATATGGGTTGTGACATAAAAATCATTCCGATCTAAGGCTGCATAATTTTCTGACATTTGAAGCATGAGCCTCAATATGAAATCTATCCAAAGGCACTAAATTAAGCTGTAACTTTAGTTACTATTATCTTGTAAAATTGACAAGGCCAATTTTACCGATAACCATACCGAAAATTTCGTTTGATCCCTCGTTAGGGATCCCTTGCATTCGGAACGTTGCAAAATCCCTTTAGGAAATCTGGTTTTTCAAACTTAGTCTTTTTGGTCTTTTTTGGCTTGGCGCATGGAATGACTATGTAACACCAACTTTTGGTGCACCCCCTTTAAAGCCTTTGGCCCATATTTTTAGTGTCAACACGTCTTTTGGTGTGCCTTGTATGTTGAGTCTTCTCTGCGTGCGCCAAGGCGCATGCACCTTCATGTTAGCACAACTTTTGTTGCGCCACTTTTCGGTGCGCCAAAGGGCGCACATAATCTCATGACAACACAAATTTTGGTGCGCCAAAGGCATTCTTAGTTTCATCTTTGGCAAATGCTTTGGTGCGCAAAGGCGCATACTTTCCTATATCGCGGTAATTTTCATGCGCCCTTTATAAAGTTGGTGGCGCATTTATGACTAGCTCACCTATATATATGCATTTGCGCACCCACAAATGTAATTATCACAAGACGTGAAACACGTGATTTCTATTCTCTCGAGCACTGTCAGCCCTGCCTTGTCATTTTCGCACGTTGTGGATCCATTTGCAAGATTCTCACTATTTATCAGGGTAAGTGTTCTTGTCTCTTCTATGTGATTTGCTTTACGGTTCTTTGTGCTTGCTTTGGTTTGGTTTTGAAATGCATGTGTTGAGCTAGCCCTCCCCGTGCTATCTTTCCTTATTTTCCTCCCCCTCTTTCAGATCTGCTTTGGTAGAGGATGTTATCCTAAAACAATGGTTTGTAACCCTTCTAGTTTAAACCATTTCATTACCCAAGTAACCTTTCAAAAGAGGAAAAGAGGAGAAAGAGAATCGAACCATGTAAAGACCCCTCGAGGGTGATTAATTTAACTGTTTTCCTACGGCGCATCTGTCACCCCTGCAACATGACTAAAATCCACGCCAATGGCACACCCATCTTGCCTGCTACATCATAAACTTCTGTGCCCTCTATGGCGCACCAAGCTTCCTTGTTGCATCACATAAATCTGTGCCCCTTTGGCACACCCAGCATCTGTGCAACATCAGCTTTATTTGCGCTAAGTACAAGGCTTTGAAGGCGCAGGCGCATCCCTCCTTACAGCAACATCATGTTGTGTAGACCCTTTGTGCGCCGTGCCATGCTCCCTTTGGCACACGAAAAGTTCATGTTACACAAACCATACATGCGCCCTTACGCAAATGCACCCTACAAGTATTCATGCGCCATGCGCCTTTGGCGCCTTGATTTAACCCTGCAACACCCTTTCTCCATGCGCCTTACCTATTTAGCCCCTGTAGCTTTGCATTTTCATGCGCCATGCGCCCTGAGCCTCCAAATAACTAACTCTTTCTTCTGTTAACACTTCAATGGAAAATCAAATGACTGATACAACCTTTCTGCGTTGGGTCTCGCTTCTTCTTCATGCAGATCGGAAAATCAACTTGGAAGAACATATGTCAACATCCAGCAAGAGACCTACCAAATCCAAAGGAAAGGCCAAACTTACAGAAGAAGAGATGAAATATAAATATCAAAGGGTCAGAATGCCCGAGTCCCAGGCCGAGTGTAGCATGGACGTCAGAGACTCAGAATTGGGACATATTGATATGGAGGAATTCTGGGCTAGAACTCAGAAAGTCACAAGGAGTCCATGGATGGACAAACTGATAGGCAGTGCCCTGCACTTCGCCGGTGGAATCCCAGTCAGCGCCGTCAACAATGAATTCTTGATGGTGATTGCCCAATGTTACAACAAAGACACAAGGTGTGTAAATAAGCAAGAAGGGCAAGGTAGTCATTGACCTCACCTCCGCCCGTCACTTTGAGATAATACTCGCATACCTCACCACCGGCACTTTGTGGCCGTCAGTCAAGCAGATTGCATTAAGGCATGGGATGACAATGCAGATCAGTGTATGCAACTAATGAATGAGGTTTACTTAAAAAACAAAAAGGTAGTAACCCGGTGGCCCCAAATCATCCACCGCAGCGACTTCTCAGAGGAGCTCAGTGACACCATTACGTTCCTGAGCAGGGTCTTCAGGCTTTCTGACGCCCATTATTTCCATAAATGGATGCTGCGGTACTTAGAGACCATGAACAAGAATATGCCTGATCAGCACTTTTGCTGGGGAGAAATTATAAGTTAAAGACAATCTACGAGCAGCTACAACAATTTAGCACAACGGGGACATTCCATATGAACTCCTACGTGGTCTACATTGCAGCATCAGAGAGGGACTATCCAGGCCTGACGCGGAGTGGAGTTTGGCCTCAGGTCAAGATATACGAGTACTACCAGGTGACCGAGGTGGAGAATAGCATCTCCCAATTCACAAAAATTAACGATGTGTTTTTCTATCAAATCATCTCGCCTATTGAGGCCGAATATGAGTATGGTCGCACGACCAAAAGCATAATGTAGCAACCACCGAGAAATGGGGGCCCTGTTCACCTGAGCTTCCCACATTCACCTATCTAAGGGCTGCCAACTTTTTAGGAGAGCCAACCGAGGCTACATGGTTATCCCGTATTGGATTATTTCGCCAACTTTTAGGTAGAGCTCTCACAAGGCGGGGAGAAAGGATCATTCTCGCCTTTAGCATTGGCGAGAAATAATCCAATACTGGATAACCATGTAATCCCCAAAGGCTTCCAAACTACGGAAGATGAAATAGACAAGGTATATACTAACACAGATGGGGACAATTGGCCCTTCCTAGGCCATTGATAGAACTAAGGCCCCTCGAGACAATTGAGGAGAGGGTCGAGGAGACTCTGCGTAGGGCCAGAGCATTGGTGCGGATGAGCGGACTAATCTACCTCGGGTTGATTTCACAACCTCCCCATTGGGTAACGCACCTCCACGATCCAAATAGCAGCCTAAAGGCAAGGGCAAAGGAGTAGAAGGTGAATCCAACACCATTCAGGAAGAAGCCCCTGAGAGTCCTCCTTCGTGGCACCCGAGCAGGTAATAACTCTGGTCACACCAGAGAAAGAAGCAGAAGAGGATATTCCCATTGGCCCATCCACTCAGGATGTCGGCATTGCTACAACAACTGAGGTCCCTTCTATCCTTTCTTCTTCTCTTCCTTCCCCTCCTCGAGCGACTCAGGCGACCATCCCTTTGGTCGTGTCCTCTCCCCCTTCTTCTTCTACTGTTCCCCTGACCTCTTCGTCTATCTTCTCTTCCCTCGTTGATCTATCCTCCTCCATTTCTTCCCTCATCTCCGAGCTCCCTTCCCTTCCTATGTCTTCCAGGCTGCAGTTTCCCTTCCTTCCGTGGGCACTTCTTCGGCTATTCTCTCAATGCCGCCGCCACGTGTCTCCATGTTTTTCCCCTCTACTACTGCAGCTGCCCCCTCCTCTGTTTCCGGTCCTTCTACCATGGGTCCAGCTTGGATCTCTTAGCAGCTAAGTCAGCAAAAGAGGAAAGTTCCCATTGCTCCGATGGACTTTTCCGTGATCCCATCTAAGGGGGCGAAGAAGCAGAAGCCTGTCACGCGCTTCTCTCAAAGTGTTGTAGGAGAGAGAGTTATGGAAATCGCATACCCCAATCCCCTCAAAGAGAAAAAGGATCTATCTCCGACAGATTTTACTGTGACCCAAGTCACAATGGGGACATCTTCCGAAAGTCTTCAGGGGGAGGCTCTTTCTGCAGTTGATGCCCTCTACAAGAAGCTTAAAGAGATAAAGGAAGAGAAAAGGCAACTGAAGGAGCAAAACAAATATCTGCTCCAAGCCTTACAAAAGATGGGTAGTGCGCCTCCCACAACTGCCGCTGAAACTTCTGAGCTTCTCAGCCAGGAGAAAATTAATGAGTATGCCAAGATCGGCGAGCAGGGTATGGCCGTTTCCACTTGGAGGAGCCAAATCCTCAAAGACAGTGAAAAAGTGATCGCCGAGTTCTCCGACTTGTACCTGAACATCAGTAAGGCGAATAAAGAGCTCCAAGCGTTAGCAGTTCCCATATCAGAAGAGCTGGAACATGCCAGATTGCAGCACGAGACCTTCCAACAAATGTTCGACTGTTCAGTCGAAGATCTGGTCAAGTTTAGCGTTTTCAGCCATCCAAGGGCCCTCAACAAAATCATGTCCACTCTGGACTACCGGGTGGATCAGCTAGAATTTATTCTAGAAAAGATTGATAAAGTCAAGGAAGAAGCCCTTGATACGATGCACCAAATGGAACGGATTGTTCTTAATATGTCACCAGGGTTACTTACTCCTTCCTTCACTTTAAGGAAAGTTGATGAAACCACCCGGATCTTCAAGGAGATCGCTTCTCAAGGAACGGGGCCAGAGGTCATATTTGACACAGAGTCTATCAACAACCTGCTGGCCTGTAGGGACTTCATCGGGTTCCTCATTGAGGCGGAAAAGGACTATTCCAAACTCCAAGAGAAGCTCATAGATGAGTGGGAGACTTTTGAGGCGATTAGTGAGCGGCACAAGGATCCTTCCCAGGATCAACTAGGGCCAATAATCAACAAGTTCATGGAATACTGCTCTCAGTTCCATATCTCGTCACCTGAGCAGCAACAAAAGCCGTCCACCCCCTTTCGGCCACAGGATGACGATGACGAATAGCTGCTTCTTCTTCTTCTTCTTCTCTTTCTCTTCTTCGTCTTTCTTTTTGGAAATATCTGGAGTATGTTGATACAAATGATGACATCATCCATGTTACATCATGAGATCATGTCATCCATCAAGTTGTAAAAAGTCAACATGACTTTTAGATATTTTGTAAATAGTTGTTGGCTCCTTTTTGGCCTTCTTTTCTCTCCTTCTTCTATATATACCCCAATACTTGTTGTATTGTGGGATGGATGAATATCTTTCAGATGAAAAATAGAAGTGAAGAAAAAAGACTTTGAGCTTTCTTGTAACAGAAGAAAACAGTAATACAAATATTGAGACTTTGTGCTGAATAGCTGTGTTATGCATCAGACCTTTCTTATGTTAGATCTGTATGTGTTTATTCTGTTAGATTCATATCTACTTTTTTTTCATTTATTCATCATCAGTATTGCTTTGTTTGTTTATGCAAGTAGGTTTGGCTCTGTTTACTACCAATCCCAAAACATAAATCTTCTGACCTTTCTGCTTTGGAATTCATTTCTTTTCTTCCTTCGGACCTGCTCTTTCTTCATCCCCTCTTCCTTTCCTTTCTTTTCGCGGTCGGAAACACCCCTACTGGGATGAGATCCCAAACCCCCAAAGGCAGAATCTATGAGACTTGCATAGATTCCTGCTAGTAGAATAGCAATAAACCAGTTTCGCTTTGCTGACTCAAAGAGGGCTATGCCCCGCACACTGCTGTTGGCTCAAATCATCCATAGATCTTTCCAAGCGACAGATTTTCGGACCAACAGTTTTTGGCGACTCTACTGGGGATCGAATAGATCTATCAGATCTATGATGGTGGTAAGATAGAAAAATAGAAAAAATCAGAAAAATCACCGCCTGTTTGCAATCTCGAACTTTTTGTTAAAAATCCAAAATTTTGCAAAAGTGCTCCAAATTGAAAATTTTCTTCTGAGATCCATAGATCTGGCCTAGTTACAAATCTTTAGTTCGCTGAGTTTTTATAAAAATCAGTATTTTGCCGTAGATCTGAATTTTTAACTGTTTACCAAAAGTTTGAAACTCTTTGAAAAGTCAAAACCAGATCCGAAAATCAGCTTGCTAATCTTCTCTGTCATTTTATCCTCGTTGTTATTTGTCATTAACCGCAATCGGTTTTCTGAAAAGGATAGTTTTTAAATATTTAGAAAAGTATATGCTGCTGGTTTTTGACAGAAAAACCAGAAAATCAGCAAGTACAGCCAAAAAGAAATTTCAAATCTGTGCCATAACGTTACAGATCTGGAAGGTACACTGGCGGGTGAACCTTTTACGCGCAGCAGGAGAGCCCGTGGAGAAGCTGATCCTACTTTCGATCTGCTTCAAAGGCATAATTTCAGCATAACACCGACACACTTTTCAGTGCTAAGCTCAGCTGACCGGTCATCCAGGAGTGTCTCGCCTTCACGAAGGAAGAATCTTTCGCAAGGGGCATCCACATCCCTTTGTAGTGCCTTGTTACTCAGTGGAACCGTGCTTCCAGCCCGTGTTCTTTTTCCAGCCTTTCAAATGGCGGTACCATGGGGAAATGCTATGGGTCCCTTGGCTTTACCACACCCAGTTCACGCGCTCCCTCACGGAAACCGAAAGAATTTTCCCAAATTCGACGGGAGCGGAAATCAAAGTACGGATTCCCACATATCTGCATTCATCATGTCATGCAGTATTTTGGATGTAACTCATGAAGATGTGTCGGTTCGCCTTTTTCTGGAAACCCTACAAGGACCTGCAGCTGAATGGTTTCAGCATTTACCAGCCGGATCTATTACCAGTTGGGCCACCTTGCGGGATGCTTTTGAAGATAGGTACAAACCTTCAGAAGATGCATTTGCATTATTATCATGGATCACTCACCTAAAGAAGGAGGCCAATGAGACCATGCGTGATTTTATCGCCGGTTCAATGCACTAATCAACCGTGTCCCTGTTGCCATGCTCCCAACACCGGAGAATCAAAAGTGTTTCTTCGTAAATGCTATGAGCTCAAAAGTTAGTTTCTTGCTCCTTCAGGAACGAGTTGCCACCTTGATTCTCACCCAAGCCACTGCCATTCGCATAGAAGATAATTTGATAATATCTGGTGAATTGAAAAAGGAATCAGCCAAGCCTAAATCTTTGGGCCCTTCGCCCACTACTTCGTCTGATCCAGCCTTTCAAAAGATGGCAAATGACTTGCTTGCATTAAAGAAGCAGTTGGCCCAGGCCTCCCCCAGTTCCTCATACCGGGATATTCCACGGAGGAATTTCGTTCCTAACAATGTTTCACAAAGGCCGCGCTTACCGCAACCACTCCGCGGTTGGCACTTGAGGCTCCTTCGATCAACGCTCTGGCTGAAATCGAAGAAGAAGAGCAGTATTATGGAGAACCTTCATCTTAGGGTGAAGATGATCAAGATGTCGGTGAATCGACTGGCGACTCTACTATTGGGTATATGGAATTTGATGAGGAGGAATCTGATGAAGAAGAGGGTACCCAGGGATATGCAAGTGGACAGTCATACGCTATTTTTACTCGCTCGCAAGGAAAAGAAGAGGAAGTTGTTGCCCATGTCCAGCAGGAGAAGGCCGTGTCAAATGCGCCTCCGATCATTGCTAAAAGAGGTAATCCTCTTCCTACTCAACTCCCTGGCAAATCTTTTACAAGGAAATCCTTTCCCCCTATCTCTCCTCCAAATCAGTCCTCTCATGTTCCTACCAAGACCAGTAATCCTATTCCATCATCGCGAAGTGAGGGACTCATTCCTTCACCAACGCAACCCTTGGCCACGTTTGATATCATAGATCATGCAAAAAAGACCAAGATCCAAATGTCTGAAGCTGAGTACCTTCAGTCAAATCCCGAACAACTTGTAAGATTGACCAAGTATATTCAAAGTCAAGTTGTTGTATCTAATCAGGTTTCCCCAAAAGGAATCCTTTCCACTCCCCCTGAATCCCACATAAATGTTGCTTCAACATCGGCATCAGGCAAGATAGAGCCTTTCTATCTCTCCCTCCTAATCAATGGACACAAGCTGAGTAACTGCATAATCAATTTCGGGGCTTCGATAACGCCACGCCATGCGAAAAGTCACCCTGCTTTGGGCCTCACTCTTACCAAGCCTTTCGGCAGATGTTATTCCTTGGAAACTAAGCAGGTTCCGTTGATTGGCCAAATCAAAGACGCACAATTTGCATTTGCGGCATTCCCAGATAAAAGAGTAAAGATGACAGGGGCCTCGCTCGTTCTTTGACATTCCATGACCTATGGAATTTTCTTTGGGAAGAAGTTTTTGCAGCGAAGTTGGTGGGGAAATTCATATGGACTGGTCTAAAGCTAGAATTCCCGTCAAAGGTGTAATGTAGACTTTGGAGCCGGAATCACAAAAGAAGTACTTGGTTACTAGCTCTGAGGACCCCAAAGCTCAAATCCTTTTTGAATCATCAGGGATGGGGAACTATTTCTTGTCTACCGAGTCTGATAAAATGGTTGTTCTCGTTCAAGAAGGAGATCTTAATAAGATCTAGACCTTGCAGTTCGATGGCAGCTGCTGCAACCAGCGGATGTGGCGTCGGAGCCGTGCTAATATCTCCCGAGGAAGAAGTCATTCCTCTCTCTTTCAAGTTGCAGTTTTTTAACACAAATAATACTGCTGAGTATGAATCTTTTTAGTTAGCATGTAAGCCATGAGGGAAAGAGGGATTAAAAATATAAAAGTACAAGGTGATGCAGAGTTGGTTGTAAACCAAGTCAAAAGGATTTACCAAGTGAAGAATGAAAGGCTCAGGCATTACCGTAATGCGGTATGGGACAGCATTGAAGAGTTTGATGCTTTTTCGATTGAATCCATTCCAAGAGCCCAAAATGACATGGCCGATTCATTGGCTGTTTCAGCATCCCTCATGCTTCCTCACCCAGGTTTGAAAACAAACAAATACACCATTGAGGTGGTTTTCCGCCTGAGTGTGCTGATAATTCTCAAGCATTGGCAGGTGTTCAACAATGATAATCAACTCATTTCCTTTCTAGAAAAGGCAGAAAATTTTAAAGAATTGCACTTTGAAGGATCTACTTCCACTTGCCGTGAATCAGTCACCAATCAAGGTGATGAATCAAGGAACGACGACATATGTCAGCTCAAAGGAAATAAAATCCCAAAGGGCCTGGTTTCTCTAGAGCGGTTGTTCGACAGGCATGACCATTTTGTGAAAAAGAAGAGGCGAGATGACCCTGACTCATCCCCAGAAACCGAACCAGTCAATATAGGTTCGATAGAGCACCCACAATTTGTGAACATTGGCAAATGTTGCACGCCTGAGGAGAAACAGAAATTTGTCAAGTTGCTAAAAAAATATATGGACGTGTTGGCATGGTCCTATGCCAATCTAAAGTCTTTTAAGCCAAAGGACGTTCAACATGACATCCCGTTGAAAGAAGATGTCAAAGCCTTTCACCAGAAGCAGAGGCACTATAATCCTAAGATCTCGGGGACTATCCAGGCCAAAATTCAGAAGATGCTGGATGTGAGAATCATCTTTCCTATCCATCACAGTACTTGGGTAGAAAATATTGTGCCAGTGCGCAAGAAAAACGGTGAGATACGCATATGCGTAGACTTTCGCAATTTGAATCAGTGCAAACTTGAAAGACAACTACCCACTTCCGATTATGGATCAAGTTCTACAAGCGAATGGCTGGATCAGAGATGCTGTCCATGCTTGATGGTTTTTCAGGCTATAATCAGATTGAAGTTTCACCTGAAGATCAATTTAAAACAACATTCACTACTCCCTGGGGTACATTTGCCTACAGCAGGATGCCTTTTGGCCTAACTAATGCTGGCGCCACTTTTCAGTGGGCCATGGATTTCGCATTCAAAGGTATGATGGGGAAAGTCATTGTGGTTTATTTAGATGACTTAACCGTGTTCTCTAAACAACGAAATGATCATTGTGATCATTTGGAGCAAGTATTGGCCAGGTGCCGAGAACATGGGATTTCCTAAATCCAAAAAAAGTCTCTTTTGGAGTCACGAAAGGAAAGTTGCTAGGGCATGTGGTTAGCAAAGAAGGAACAAAGATAGATACCGAAAGAGTTAAGGCTATTCAAATCCTTACTCTGCTTACAAGAAAGACTGGTGTTCATTCTTTCTTTGGAAAGGTGAACTTTCTCAGACGTTTTGTTCCTGACTTTGCTGAGAAGACTCATCACATATTGAACATGATGAAGGGGTCACCAACTTTCAGATGGAGCGAAAGAGGGAAAAGGTCATTTGAAGAAATAAAAGCTTCCGTTGCTCATGCACCAGTCCTGGTATGTCCCGATTTCTCCAAGGACTTCATCATGTATAGTTACGCATCTGAGCATACTGTGTCCGCAATCTTGATGCAAAAGAACTCGGAGGATGTTGAATCTCCGATTGCGTTCATGAGTTCTCCCCTCAAGCCTCATGAACTAAAAATGACTCAATTGGAAAAGCATGCCTTTTTTGTTGTCAAAGCAGTGAAGAATTTCAGGTATTACATTCTAAACTCGCATACGGTGGTGCTGGTCCCTGACACGGTGGTGAAATCAATTCTAACTCAGCAGGAGTTAGGAAGCTTGCGAGGAAATTGGATCGCAAAGGTCCAGGAGTATGACCTGGATATTAAACCAACCAAGCTGGTGAGGGGCAAGGGCCTGTGTCAGCTTATGGCTGAAAACAAAGATTCAGAAAACCCTGATGAAAGGGGTGACTACACCGATGAAGCACAGGACCGGCTAGATAAACCCGATTCACTGCCTCGGGTCCTATTTGTTGCGACTAGTGATGAATGGTATTCCGATATCGCTTTCTTCCTCACCTACGGCAAATGCCCAATGCACCTAACTTCGAAGGAGAAGCGCACTATAAAGCTCAAAGCAGCTAAATATGTCATCTGGGATGACGGTTTATATAAGCGCGGAATAGATGGTGTCTTTTTGCGATGTGTCGACAAACCCCAGCAGGTAAAACTACTGGAAATTTTTCACAATTCAGCCTGTGGGGGGCATTTCTCTTCCTCCATGACAGCACACAAGATCATTCGAGCCAGGTACTATTGGCCGACGCTCTTCCAAGATACAGCCACCTGGGTGGCAAAGTGTGAACCTTGCCAACAATTCGTCGGCAAGCCTAAGTTGTTGCCTTTCCCTAAGGCCGAGTTCATGTCAACAAACCATTTAGCAATGGGGAATTGATTTTATTGGTACACTCAATCCTCAATCAAGTGCCGGACATAGCTATGTCCTTACAGCAATGGATTACTTCACCAAGTGGGTGGAAGCCATACCTGTCAAGCATGCCACTTCTGAGGTGGTTTGTAATTTCATTAAAGAAAATATCATTGTCAGGTTCGGCGTGCCCAACAAGATTGTTGCTGATAATGCTTCTAACTTCTCCTCGCGAGAAGTTATTGGTTTTTGCTATGAATATGGAATAACTTTGGCTCATGCCTCAGATTATTACCCTCAGGGAAATGGTCAGGCAGAATCCAGCAACAAGAACTTGGTGACCATCATACGAAAACTGGTGGAAGCAAATCAACGAATGTGGCACAAGTCCTTATATGACGCTTTGTGGGCAGACCGCATTACCCCAAGAGGTCTCTCGGTATGTCACCTTTTCAAGTGTTATATGGCACTGATGCCGAGCTTCCCATTTCTGTTGAACTCCCTGCTCTGCGCTTGGCACGAGCCATTGAAGATGAAACTTTCCAGAATTCTCTAGAAAAGAGGATCATGTATCTGGCAGAACTTGAAGAAAAGAGAGTAAGGGTGGTCGACAGGATCACCGAACATCAGAATCAAGTTAAGAGACTGTTCGATAAGAAGGCCAAGCAGAGGGATTTTCAAGTGGGAGATCTCGTCCTTTTGTGGGACAAGCAAAGAGAGCCAAAGGGCATGCACGGAAAGTTTGATTCCCTGTGGAGAGGGCCCTTCAAGATCAAGCAGCTCAATGGAGAGAATAGTTTCTATCTCTCATATCTGGATGGTACCGAGCTCCCGCTTCCTTATAGCGGGCAACATCTGAAAATCTTCAAGAAGTAGAGCTTGCTCTCTTCTTTGTACAGTTTTCTTTAGTTGTGTGTTTATTTTCATCATGTGTTTGCTTTCGGTTTGTTGTGTGTTCCCTTTTTCCTCCCTCCGGTCGCCCTTGTTTTTGACTCTGTTACCCAATGGATAGGCACATAAGATCTGGGATTCTCTACCCCGAGTTTGCTCAGGGATAGTCCCCAGAAAGAGCCAGCTGTTATCCCGTAAAATTGACAAGGGAAATTTTACCGATAACCATACCGAAAATTTTGTTTCGATCCCTCGTTAGGGATCCCTTGCATTCGGAACGTTGCAAAATCCCTTTCCGGGAAATCTAGTTTTCAAACTTAGTCTTTTTGGTCTTTTTTGGCTGGGCGCATGGAATGACTATGTAACACCAACTTTTGGTGCGCCCCCTTTAAAGCCTTTGGCGCATATTTTTCAGTGTCAACACGCCTTTTGGTGTACCTTGTATGTTGAGTCTTCTCTGCGTGTGCGAGGCACATGCGCCTTCATGTTAGCACAACTTTTTTTGAGCCACTTTTCGGTGCGCCAAAGGGCGCACATAATCTCATGACAACACAACTTTTGGTGCGCCAAAGGCACGCTTAGTTTCATGCTGGCAAATGCTTTGGTGTGCCAAAGGGCACATACTTTCCTATGTCGACAGTAATTTTCATGCGCCCTTTATAAAGTTGGTGGCGCATTTATGACTAGCTCACCTATATATATGCATTTGCGCGCCCACAAATGTCATTATCACCAGACGCAAAACACGTGATTTCTATTCTCTGAGCCTGTCAGCCCCTGCCTTGTCGTTTTCAGCACGTTGTGGACCCGTTTGCAAGATTCTCACTATTTATCCGGGTAAGTGTTCTTGTCTCTTCCATGTGATTTGCTTTCTGGTTCTTTGTGCTTGCTGGTTTGGTTTTTGAAATGCATGTGTTGAGCTAGCCCTCCCCCCGTGCTGTCTTTCCTTATTTTCCTCCCCCTCTTTCCAGATCTGCTGGTAGAGGATGTTATCCTGAAACAATGGTTTGTAACCCTTCTAGTTTAAACCATTTCATTACCCAAGTAACCTTTCAAAAGAGGAAAAGAGGAGAAAGAGAATCTGAACCATGTAAAGACCCCTCTGAGGGTGATTAAGTTCACTGTTTTCCTTCGGCGCATCTGTCACCCCTGCAACATGACTAAAATCTGTGCCAATGGCACACCCATCTTGCCTGCTACATCATAAAATTTTGCGCCCTCTATGGCGCACCAAGCTTCCTTGTTGCATCACATAAATCTGCGCCCCTTTGCGCACTCCAAAGATCTCTGTGCAACATCAGCTTTATTTGCGCTAAGTACAAGGCTTTGAAGGCATAGGTGCATCCCTACTTATAGCAACATCATGTTGTGTAGACCCTTCGTGCGCCGCGCCATGCTCCCTTTGGTGTATGAAAAGTTCCTGTTACACAAACCATACATGTGCCCTTTTGTAAAATGCACCCTGCAGTATTCATGCGCCATGCACCTTTGGTGCCAGTTTAACCCTTGCAACACCCTTTCCCCGTGCGCCTTACCTATTTAGCCCTGTAAGCTGCAGTTTTCATGCGCCATGCGCCCTGAGCCTCCAAATAACTAACTCTTTCTTCTGTTAACACTTCAATGGAAAATCAAATGACTGATACAACCTTTCTGCGTTGGGTCTCGCTTCTTCTTCATGCAGATCGGCAAATCAACTTGGAAGAACATATGTCAACATCCAGCAAGAGACCTACCAAATCCAAAGGAAAGGCCAAACTTACAGAAGAAGAGATGAAATATAAATATCAAAGGGTCAGAATGCCCGATTCCCAGGCCGAGTGTAGCCTGGACGTCAGAGACTCGGGGTGGGACATATTGATATGGAGCAATTCAGGCTAGAACTCGAAAGTCATAAGGAGTCCATGGATGGGCAAGCGATAGGCAGTGCCCTGCACTTCACCGGTGGAATCCCAGTCAGCGCCGTCAACAATGAATTCTTGATGGTGATTGCCCAATGTTACAACAAAGACACAAGGTGTGTCGTAAACAGCAAGGGCGAGGTAGTCATTGACCTCACTGCCCGTCACTTTGAGATAATACTCGGCATACCTCACCACCGGCACTTTGTGGCCGTCAGTCAAGCAGATTGCATTAAGGCCTGGGATGACAATGCAGATCAGTGTATGCAACTAATGAATGAGGTTTACTTGAAAAACAAAAAGGTAGTAACCCGGTGGCCCCAAATCATCCACCGCAGCGACTTCTCAGAGGAGCTCAGTGACACCATTACGTTCCTGAGTAGGGTCTTCGGGCTTTCTGACGCCCATTATTTCCATAAATGGATGTTGCGGTACTTAGAGACCATGAACAAGAATATGCCTGATCAGCGCTTTTGCTGGGGAGAAATTATAAGCAGCACAATCTCTGAGCAGCTACAACAATTTAGCACAATGGGGACATTCCATATGAACTCCTACGTGGTCTACGCTGCAGCATCAGAGAGGGACTATCCAGGCCTGACGCGGAGTGGAGTTTGGCCTCAGGTCAAGATATACGAGTACTACCCGGAATTGAGGCTGGAGAATAGCATCTCCCAATTCACAAAAATTAATGATGTGTTTTTCTATCACATCATCTGCCTATTGAGGCCGAATATGACTTATGGTCGCACGACCAAAAGCATAGTAAGCAGACCACCGAGAATGGGGGCCTTGTTCACCTGGTTTCCCACATTCACCTATCTAAGGGCTGCCAACTTTTTAGGAGAGCCAATCAGCTACCAAGGTATCTTTGGACCTAAACCGATTCTACTGAGTGCATCAAGGTAGTGATCACATACCATGAGAAATGCTTGAAAAGAAAGAAGGGTGGAAATCCCTTCCCCCTCACAGTGGGCCGATATACATGCTCTACCCACCACAAGGCAAAGGAAATGTTCACAAAGCTGGAGTTACTCAATTTGAAACATGACTTCCCAGCCAGGCCTACCTTCGACCCAAGGAGCTGTCTGCCAAGGGTGAAACTTGACCCAATCCACGTCCCTCAGATCGAGGACATTTACATTGACGTCATCCATGAGGTAGAGCTCAGGAGAAAGGATCATTCTCGCCTAGCATTGGCAGAAATCATCCAATACGGGATAGCCATTGTCCCCAAAGGCTTCCAAACTACGGAAGATGAAATAGACAAGGTATATACTGACACAGATGGGGACAATTGGCCCTTTCCGGCCATTGATAGAACTAAGGCCCCTCAGACAATTGAGGAGAGGGTCAAGGAGACTCTGCGTAGGACAGAGCATTGGTGCCGGATGAACGGACTAATCTACCTCGGGGTTGATTTCACAACCTCCCCATTGGGTAACGCACCTCCACGATCCAAACAGCAGCCTAAAGGCAAGGGCAAAGGCGTAGAAGGTGAATCCAGCACCATTCAGGAAGAAGCCCCTGAGAGTCCTCCTTCCGCGGCACCCGAGCAGGTAATAACTCTGGTCACACCAGAGAAAGAAGCAGAAGAGGATATTCCCATTGGCCCATCCACTCAGGATGTCGGCATTGCTACAACAACTGAGGTCCCTTCTATCCTTTCTTCTTCTCTTCCTTCCCCTCCTCGAGTGACTCAAGCGACCATCCCTTTGGTCATGTCCTCTCCCCCTTCTTCTTCTACTGTTCCCCTCGCCTCTTCGTCTATCTTCTCTTCCCTCGTTGATCTATCCTCCTCCATTTCTTCCCTCATCTCCGAGCTCCCTTCCCTTCCTATGTCTTCCGTTGCTGCAGTTTCCCTTCCTTCCGTGGGCACTTCTTCGGCTATTCTCTCAATGCCACCGCCACGTGTCTCCACGTTTTTCCCCTCTACTACTGCAGCTGCCCCCTCCTCTGTTTCCGGTCCTTCTACCATGGGTCCAGCTTGGATCTCTCAGCAGCTAAGTCAGCAAAAGAGGAAAGTTCCCATCGCTCCGATGGACTTTTCCGTGATCCCATCTAAGGGGGTGAAGAAGCAGAAGCCTGTCACGCGCTTCTCTCAAAGTGCTGTAGGAGAGAGAGTTATGGAAATCGCATACCCCAATCCCCTCAAAGAGAAAAAGGATCTGTCTCTGACAGATTTTACTGTGACCCAAGTCACAATGGGGACATCTTCCTAAAGTCTTCAGGGGGAGGCTCTTTCTGCAGTTGACGCCCTCTGCAAGAAGCTTAAAGAGATAAAGGAAGAGAAAAGGCAACTGAAGGAGCAAAACAAATATCTGCTCCAAGCCTTACAGAAGATGGGTAGTGCACCTCCCACAACTGCCACCGAAACTTCTGAGCTTCTCAGCCAGGAGAAAATTAATGAGTATGCCAAGATCGGCGAGCAGGGTATGGCCGTTTCCGCTTGGAGGAGCCAAATCCTCAAAGACAGCGAAAAAGTGATCGCCGAGTTCTCCGACTTGTACCTGAACATCAGTAAGGTGAATAAAGAGCTCCAAGCGTTAGCAGGGCCCATATCAGAAGAGCTGGAACATGCCGATCGCAAAGACGAGACCTTCCTAACAAATGTTCGACTATTCATCGAAGATCCGGTCAAGTTCATCATTTTCGCCATCCAAGGGCCCTCAACAAAATCATGTCCACTCTGGACTACTGGGTGGATCAGCTAGAATTTATTCTAGAAAAGATTGATAAAGTCAAGGAAGAAGCCCTGGATGCGATGCACCAAATGGAATGGATTGTTCTTAATATGTCACCAGGGTTACTTACTCCTTCCTTCACTTTAAGGAAAGCTGATGAAACCACCCGGATCTTCAAGGAGATCACTTCTCAAGGAATGGGGCCAGAGGTCATATTTGACACAGAGTCTATCAACAACCTACTGGCCTGTAGGGACTTCATCGGGTTCCTCATTGAGGCGGAAAAGGACTATTCCAAACTCCCAGAGAAGCTCATAGATGAGCGGGAGACTTGTGAGGTGATTAGTGAGCGGCACAAGGATCCTTCCCAGGATCAACTAGGGCCAATAATCAACAAGTTCATGGAATACCGCTCTCAGTTCCATATCTCATCACCCCGAAAGCAAAACAAAAGCCGTCCACCCTGCTTTCGGTGCGGGATGACGATGACGAATAGTTGCTTCTTCTTCTTCTTCTTCTTCTTCTTCTCTTTCTCTTCTTCGTCTTTCTTTTGGAAATATCTGGAGTATGTTGATACAATTGATGACATCATCCATGTTGCATCATGGGATGATGTCATCCATCAAGTTGTAAAAAGTCAACATGACTTTTAGATATTTTGTAAATAGTTGTTGGCTCCTTTTTGGCCTTCTTTTCTCTCCTTCTTCTATATATACCCCAATACTTGTTGTATTGTGGGATGGATGAATATCTTTCAGATGAAAAATAGAAGTGAAGAAAAAAGACTTTGAGCTTTCTTATAACAGAAGAAAACAGTAATACAAATATTGAGACTTTGTGCTGAATAGCTGTGTTATGCATCAGACCTTTCTTATGTTAGATCTATATGTGTTTATTCTGTTAGATTCATATCTACTTTTTTGTCATTTATTCATCATCAGTATTGCTTTGTTTGTTTATGCAAGTAGGTTTGGCTCTATTTACTACCAATCCCAAAACATAAATCTTCTGACCTTTCTGCTTTGGAATTCATTTCTTTTCTTCCTTCGGACCTGCTCTTTCTTCATCCCCTCTTCCTTTCCTTTCTTTTTGCAGTCGGAAACACCCCTACTGGGATGAGATCCCAAACCCCGAAGGCTAGAATCTGTGAGACTTGCATAGATTCCTGCTAGTAGAATAGCAATAAACCAGTTTCGCTTTGCTGACTCAAAGAGGGGCTATGCCCTGCACACTGTTGGCTCATCTATCCATAGATCTGTCCAAGCGATAGATTTTGGACCAAGATTTACATACCTCGTAGTGAAGAAAAAAATGAACAATCCGAAGAAAGATAACCTCCTATATTTACATAAAATATCGTGATAAACACAAAGAAAAGTAGCATGGTAGATCTACAATAGTTACATATTGAAGAATAGAAACATTGGGACAAGTGTGTAATATTACCTCAAAAAAATTATGACACCAAGTGTGTTGGTTTGTCTCATCAAGTGAAGCACACTCTTTCTCGTTGGTTCATACTGTAAGCCCAACTTTTCTACAATTGCTTTAGACATAATTTTTCTGCTTGCACCATTATCAACCATGTAGTTATGAACTAGATGATCTCCAATAATAAGAGAAAGATAGAAAGGAGGTGGATTTTTAATATCATGAGGGTGAAGCACATTCTGTATCATCCACTTAATCTCTTTCATATGATCTTTCTCAACTGTAACAAGAACCATATCAACTTTCGAGATTCTTTTTCGCGAGTTTTGAATAAATTTGTACCTTAGCAAGCTCATAAGTAAGTAAGTCCTGTTGTTTTGGTAGATTTAAAGCATCTCATAAAGAAATACTAATATGCTATTTTTTCATAACCTCAAAAACATTAAAAGAAGCAATAGTTGTAGAAAAAGATTATATAGTTTTAGCATAATCTTTAGCAAAACTTGATTCTACTTTAACAACTTTTGAAATCTGAGGTATGAAAAATCTTCTTGGATCTGGCTGCAACTATTTTTTCTACTCTTTAGGAGCTGAACTACTTGCTTTTTTTGGGTGAAACAAGACTATTTGCTGTTTTTGGACCTGCACTTATTGGTTTATCCATAACTATAGGTAAAAAAATTCTTTTGTGATATTTTTCTTCATCTTGAGCCTTTTTCTGAGACCTAGTTGTAACAAAAATAAAATATTCCTCACCAAAGCTAACTATATTCTACTCAAGTGGTTTTTGATTTGGAGTATCTTGCTTCCCACCCTCCATTTGAGGCATGAATAATGTTTCAGATTGAGGTTGTGCAATAAGGCTCAAATTCAAGAATGCATTTAGATAATTAACAACTAGATGAGGCTGATTGCAAGGTGAACACCACTTTTTTTAGACATTTTGACTGGAACAAGGGCACTAGATGTACTAGCATGCTTAATATCAATTTCTCTTTGTTTATAAGGCTTCCTATAATTTTGATTTTCTGGTATGACCGCCTATGTTGCTTTGATAAGGTGTTTGATAAGGTCTATTAGGTTGAGCCATTCTATTCTCAATTGATGTTACTTTATTCCCAAGTGTTTGCAAGGCTTTGAGTACTTCATCTTGAGGGGTTGCAATAGTGGGCTCTATTATGGTAATAGGTTACATTATAAGTGCTAGATCTACCATAATAGGCATAGGCGCCAGAGCTAACTTACCAGCTTGAATAAGGTTGTTTTCAGCTCTAATAGCAATGTCATAAGCTGTTGGAAGTGTAGTTCCTCCCATGGACTGTATCATAGCTAAAATGTCACTATTTAAAGCTCTGAGATAGTATAAAAATGCATGATCAACTTGAGGCTTAACACTGGCTAGAATTCTCTCCCAAGTTCTAGCAAATTTGATATTAAAACTAGCCATAAATTCATGAGGAGCTCTCTTGATTATAAAAAAATATTCTATGAGAGATAAATAATCTGAATTATCTTGAAACTACTTAAGTAACTAATCTTTCAATTCATCCCAAGTTGTTATCATCCCTACTTCTAAATTTTGGTACCATTGTAATGCTTGTCCTTTAAATGATGTAGCTAAAAGTCTTAAAGCTACATCTTCATGAGTAATATTATGAACTAAATAAAGGGTTGTAATATCTTTAATATGCTCAGTAGGGGTAATATGATTTTCACCAGTAAATGAGGGTAAACCTTTTAAGGAAGCAATGGGTATATCATGATAAAAATAATAATCAAAGGGTTGTCATTATTAAAAGGTACAAAATTTATGGGTGGTGGTGGTTGAGCCATCAAAATAAATGAGATTCAAACAACATGATTAATACATGGTGAAGAAAGGGGAGGAGGGTTGCTAAAACTGGGCCTGTTATAGGGTAAGGTATTGCCAACTCTTCTTCTTCTTGCTGAATTTAAAGGCAAAGAAACAAAATTATGAGGAAGACCTCTTACTGTTGATCGTGTAATCACCTTAGGCATGGAACATGCTGCAAAAATGGTCTGAAATCATCCTTATGGAGTCACTAAATAATTTCTTTTGATTTTCAATGGATTTCTGCAACTTTATCCTTCCAAAAGTGTTTTTTTCTTCGCTTTAAATCTACTATAATTTACTACAAATCTGATTTGAATTTGATTCATGTCCCATCGGGTTTGCCAAAAATATTCTCTCATAAGTGTGCCCTGGTTGAGGGATAACAATAGGGGTTATAAGCTTTCTTTATTCACTCACTTCTGTAGATACAATGGAAACACCTCAGGTTTGTGGTTATACCTATTGTTGAGGTAAGTCTATGGGATTACAAGGTCGGTTCCTTATTAATGTATCGTAAACTAATTATTTTGGGGTTTTGAGTTTTAAGGGTTAAAAGATTGATGTAACTAAATTTAAAAATGGGGTGATACACAAAAATTATTGAGGGATTTGACTGAGTACATGCACAATAAAATTGAGTAACAAATTGTAAAAGCACGAACCAATGGTTTTCAACAGAATCCTAAGGAAAAACACTTATGAATTGATTGATAAATCACAAAAACACAGCAAGATAAACATGCACACTAAGACAATGCAAAAATACCAGATTTGCAGCAAGGTAAGATAATTAATTCAGGGAATTAACATTCACAAGAGTTAATAAAAGATACACACCACTACAAATAATTAGAAAGGTAATAACTGGTTCTCATTTAAGGGAAAAAATAGCACACATTTTTCTTCAACAATCCTACATCCAAAAAATCCTCTTTGTTCCTTGTTAATGCACACAATATATAGCAAAAATAATTCAACCAACCCATCCTAAAAATAGAATATAGTCTGTACTCGTCAATGCATGTTATTTTTAACATTTATCATGAATAAATAAAGGAATAAAAATAACCATGCTTTTACAATGAGGAAAAAATCCTTAGTTCCAAAAATATACTTAGTCAAAGTGTAGTTGACTACTCTATTTCTATTACAATAAATTTGGGTGAATATTTTGGCTAATTTTATCCTTTTATTGATGTGCAAGTCTTCTCCAATGTGCATTTAACTTCTTCCTTGTCCTATAGTTGATGATTAAATAATAATATTTAATCTTCTGATGTGACACTTGCATATTCATTCACTTGCAAATTAAAATATTTCCTTTTCACTGTTTCGTCTCTCTAGTGATCACATGCAAAATTATACTTTATGCAAAATAATGCCCGTGATTTTCTTTCCATAGTAAATAATTCAAATTTTATCTTGTGAGGACCACCTATGAGTATATGTGTAAAATAATAACTCTCTGCAAAAATTCCTTTTTTCTCTCTTTGACTTGGTACGAGGTGTTTGACAAAAATAAAGTATTCTTTCGAAAGATAAGGTAAGAAAATTCTTGTCCTTAACATATATATTATTAGCTTTTGTAAATTTAACATATACCTTGATCTCCTTTTGAATAATCATAAGGTCATGGGACCCCTTAGACTTGATCATTACATAAATGTTATCATCATCCCATTTTTTATCAATCTTTGGCATATACTATATTCCCAGGCCCTTTTGATTAATCATTGCATTTTAATAGCTTTCGGTTTGGTTGCGTATGATTATGTTTTAGACTTTATCAAATGACGAATGCAAATAATTTGGGACATAGTCCCCTTCCTTACGAAGCCTTGACCCTTTGAATTATGTTGGTGACATTATTAAATAACCCTAGTTAAGTTGATGGTAACTTAGAGTTGGTTTTCATTGAAAAGGCCAATATAATCATTTTCATTGATCATTGTATTGAGCTGATTAGCATTGTTGATCTTTTACTTGCTTTGATTGGGTAGTTGGATGTGGTTTACAATGCTAGCCATTTGATCTTGTACCATTGATCTAGATTCGTCAATTTTCTAACCATGGTGACCTGGATTGCATTGAACTTAATGACTTGATATCATTCGTTGATTTTTTTACTATGATAATCTAGGCCATCGATCTTATACTCAAGTTGGAAATGTGGTTTTCATTGTGCATTATTGGATTATGTACTACTAGATCTCACTCTTTGATGTGCTAACTCAAGTGAGTTAAGTTAAGTTATAGCCCCGTCAAGCTTATAACTTTGTCATTTTCATTTTCGTGTTATGAGCAGCGAAGCCATTGTAAAATTTTATCAAACTGCCATTTTGAGTTTCTTAAGCTTGAATCCATGCACTTTTCTATCCTATGAGGCTCTATGACTTCAAATCTTGTATTTTTTAATTTCTTCTCCTTCTAAGTTTTTGACATGATTCATGGCAGCCATTACATTGAGAATGTGAGTCCATCATTTTGAGGAACTAATACTTTGAATATTCTACATTTCCATTTTGTTTCTTGTGATTTTTGATAATGTGGAACACCTTTTGAAGCTTGAAATGGTTTTAAGTCTTGATCCCGAGGGTTTTCTTTGATTCAACTTCCAAAATGGTGAGTTCCTGTACTCTTTGAATTTTGAGAAAAATTTGATAAGTCTAGAACAGTCGTAGAAGAAAAGTATTTTTCCTACTTATGAATTTGAAAACTTCTAGAAATTTTGTGAAACTTATAACTCGTCCTATGCTTCTATTAATTGGTGACATTATTTTTCTTTTCTTTTTTGTTTTCTTATATCAAGCTCGGTATTTTATCTTAATGTTACTTCATCCTTTATGGTTTTCAAGTTTGTTTATGGAAATTTGGAGGTCGATATACTCATTCGGTCATAATACACTTTGAACTTGTTCAAGGGTATCTTGAAGTTGCATAATGGATTTCACTTATTTCAAGATCAAAACTTTATCACCTTTCTTTTGGTGACGAGTTCTATACTTGGCCACCATGATTCTATTATTGGTTAGTAATCAATTCACCGACTTAATCTCATGAACTAAAATCCTTTTTCTATGAAGAGGGTTTACTCTGTATAGATGTTTTTCCTTTATTGTTTGTGAGTGTAAGTAATTTGCATCCGAACTTTCTGTTTCTCCTCTAAATAGCTCGTATATGGTCTCTTCAAGTTTATTTAATGAAAAGTCCAATTTCGATGTATTCTTATTTCCACTTTGTGATCTTTGTAATCAAATATTTCTGCCTTGTTATATGACTTATAAACTCGTGCTTGCTTCTTTGATTCAAACATTGTTATTTAGATTACAACTTGTATTTTTGTGCATTTTGGTGACTTAAAGCTCTAAGATCTCTATTTTATTTGATGCTCTATGTTCAACCATTGAAGTGTTTTTTACAAAAAGAGAACGGTGACTATTTTTACTATCTCTAAACTTTTAGCACATTCGAACCACCATCTATGAAAATAAAAACTTTGTTGCTTCTTTATCGAGTACATGTGCTTTCTATTCATGGTGAAGGTTTTAGTATTTTATTTGATATTTGTGTGTTGTTTATCTCCTTTGATTTCCAATTTTAGGATCCAAACTCTTGTTTCTCTTTTGTTCCTCGGGTACACTGTAGTTGTTGGATGATGTAGAAGATAACGATGGAGCTGGAACTAGAGCAATGAAGTCCGAGATAAAACCTAAGGAAATGATGGATTTCTTCTATACTCTTTTCTGTTAGTTTCATTTACATGTATCATTTATTTCAATAATCATAAGTTACATCCCATGGATTATGTGGGAAACATTGAATTTCTTGTGAATAAATGATATTATTTATTCAATTGAGTTGTGTACTTCCTTTTAGTTTCACCTCTTATGATATGTAATGATTATACAATGAATTAAACAACTCAATCACATAATTAATAACATGTAAACATAAGAAATAATCAAACATTATGTACTTTATAACTTAAAAGTGTACCTTTCTACATTGGAAATACAACTCTATTTGTTGTTTTGGGATAGAAGATCACACATTTGTTTGTGATTCCTTCATCAAGGCTATATACCATTTTTGGGGCTCTTGTATTCCTTGCTAAAGATGAACATAAATGACAACACATGTGAGATGTTGCATTCTGAAACAACACACATAACTACATATTACATTGACTTTAACTATAAAATATAATTGAAAACCATAAGAAGTGATTTCCCCTCTACAAGCTTTGGGCTTCTCATCTTCTTCATAACTAATCCTTCCCATTTGTATCAAGGTTATGGACTACTTTACGAGGGATTCGGTGCCTAATCATGATATAGATGGTTGGAAGATTAGCTAAGAAGGAGATAGCTATCCTGAAACTAGTAAAGTGACCTCTTAGTTATTCCATTTTCCCCTATTTAGGTTCACTCCATCAATTCCTTCCATTGTAAACAAAGTTTTGAGTTGTCTATTTTTACACAAGTGTAAAAACTGTCAACAAGGGCCATTAAATGAAATAATATTATTGGTTAAAGTAAAATGAGACCATGGATGATTTTTAAATGTTATAATACTCATGTGTGGTTATTTTTAGAGCATGAATAAATATATTTGTGGCATGAGGGGATGTTTTTCATCCTAGTGATGGGGTTTTGAGCATTTTTGGTGCAAGAATGAAGGTTTTTGGCATGGCTGACCTATATGGGTCATATGTGACCATTTTAATTATTCAAATGGGATTTAATTAAGTTTATTTTATTTTTCAAGAGGTATAGGACTAGCCTATGATGATTTTATGAGGAAGAGAAGCCTATAAAGGTGATGTTTGAGTTCATTTTTGAGCTAGTGCTCTTGGAGGGAAAAGTGTGACCCAAAGGAAATTATTTTATAGGTTTAAATGCATGTATTGAAGGATGATAGAGTTTGTTTCAGGTTGAGGAATATTATAGAGCATGTTTGCAAGTTTTTAGAGCCATGACAAGTTGAGAAAGAAGAATATTGTGCAAGATTGAAGACCTAGGGTTTGAGCAAAGGTTTGTGAGCTAAATTAGAGATATTCATCAGTTATGGGAGAAAAAAATCAGATGTCAATATTCATTAGGTGGATGAGTTGGTGATTTGACATCCTAGGGGGTTGTAGCCTCCTTGTGGAGTTGGTACTTCACTAAATTAGGGGTTTTTGCTCATTGTAAGGTTGGTTATCTACTAAAATAGGGGTTGGTGCTCCCATGGGTTGGTGCTTCGTGTGGGGTTTTTTCCTCACTAAATATGAAGCATAACAATATAATGTTTATTTTTAGTGGTTTTCTTCCCCATGAGGGTTTCCCACTTAAATCTTATGTCTATGAGCTCTCTTCTATGTGTTATGGTTATTTGAATGTATTGTACACACTTAATAAGCTATGGTTGAATGTATGTGAATGGATGGATGTTAATGTATGATTTAATTAATGGTAAATGAAATAAAGGAATTGTAGGATTGATTCACCCCCTCTCAGTCCATTGTGGTTCTAATAATGGTGGTATCGAGCAGGTCCTTGAGAAGCAAGTATAACAACTTGAAGGAGATCCTAGAAGCACAAACAATGGGTAAGTCTTCAGATATTGAGGCTATATTGAGGAGAAGGAATGAAATATCTTGGTCATGTATTAATTCCTACCAATAAAAGGTAAAGGAAATGAATAAATATCATGATCAAGCCATCAAGGGTTTGAAATCTCAAATTGAAAGTATGTCAAAATCCTAAAGGAGAAAGAAGAAGCTTATTACAGGTATGAGGAAAACTTGAAATCCCTAGAATCATATTTGGAGGGAGCATATAGTAAGTTAAGGATGTATGAGGGTCTTGATAAGAGATCCAAATCTCTTGATGGGGTTTTATATGGTCAAAGAGCCACATATAACAAAATAGGCCCAGGGTTTGAAGGAAAACATGTGAAGATTGCTAATGATGTTTTTCCAAGTACTAAATTTGATATGAATGTGACCAATAATTATGATATTTGAAGGTATAACCCAATTATAAAACTTAATTCTATGATGTATGGCTCTTCATTCAATGGATATTTCTTTGTTTTTCATGATTTTGGTCATAGAGCTAGAGATTGTAAGAGGTATTTTGAGAATGGTGTAAGTAACTTCAAAGGTGAATACTACTCATGTTTTGAGTATGGGTATAGAGCTAAGGATTTTGTTTGAAATATTAGTGTGTTTGAGCTAAGAATAAATAAAGAGGATTTTTGCTTCAAGTGTCAAAAATTAGGTCATATAGTAAGACTATGCAAAAGTAAGAGGATGTTCATCAAGAGATTTGATCCTAAAGGTAAAGTCATGACAATCAAGGGACCTAATCATGAAGGTCAAGAGAAGAAGGATGCTACAAAATTAGAAGTGATCAAGACTGATCAAGTAAGTAAGGTCAAGAGAGCTAATACTCAGTCTACTATGCAGAGTATAAAGTTTTTCAAGGAGGATGGTAGTGGAATCAAGATTGAAAAAAGGTCAACAAGTCTAAATCAAACCAAGGAAGTTATTTTTCATTGTTTGAATAAGTTCACCCGTGTCTCAATGCTTTAGTACATGAGAAGTTGAAGAAGTTAGGAGTTTGGATATTGAAAGAGTTATAACGTATGTGAAGTGACATATCCATGCATTTTTAAGTCATATTCATTTATAGGTGTATGATATGTTAGGTTTCATTGTGTTGTTAGTGTTTTTGTTCCAAGCTAGTATTATGAGTGAGTCTATATTGCCATAGAAAGTCAATATTATGAGTCTAAATCTTAGATCGATTGAGAAGTTATGTGGTAAGTTTTTATTTCTAAGTTTAATGATATGAGGAATCTTAAGTTTTATATTGTACTCCATATTTTCTACGTATGTTCAAAGGGTTTATTACATGCTTAGTTGATATTGATGTTCAAATGTATCAAGAAAAGGATGTTCAAATCCATTCCTTGAGTAGTATGTCTTCGGTATGGACTGTCAAAGTTCTCAGAGAATGAGTGTTATATGTTGATGTATATCTATAAATTACATAAAAAGATAGTGTGTGCATCATAAATCATTATCTCATTATGTTAAGGGTTCCATTTTCAAAATAGTATGAGTGTTTATATAATAAATTATTATACCAAGGTATGTTTTTCTCGATCAGCTATCTCGAATTGTATGAGTCCTGGATTTGTGCTTTAAGTCATGTAAGGAAATTTGAGATTAGTTTCAATTCTGAGCTATGTAGTTTTGTGTCCCCATATAGTTATTAAGAATGATCTGAGTCATGTCAAAGAGCCCTATGTTCTAGTTATTTTCTTAAGGTCAATGTAGTGATTCTCTAAGGGGGATCTTGATTTTCTTGAAACATGAATACTATCATGGTGACAAGATGATGAGATGTTTCTCTCTAGTTGTGTGTGTGCATCTAAAAGGTGGTTTTAGTTATGAAGTTAAAGGGTTAAGGATTCAAGTATGAGGTAAGTGGTGTTTTTAGTAGACTTCTCATCAAGGAGATCAGTAGATCTAGTTTTTCTATGATGAAAATGATTACATCATGAAATGTTGATGCCTCTAGCTTGTGCATAAGTGTTTTTAGATCTATAGTATCATCTCAAGTAAAGAATGAATGAAAGGTGTTTAAAAGGTTGAATAATCTCTTCATGTAATTACCTAAGAAAGAGAGTATGTTCTAAATAGGATCTAAATTTTTTTACAGAAGTAATTTCTACAAAGGGAGTAAGAAAAGTGAACTATTGGTTCTAATAAGTCATGAAGAAGTGTAATAGTTGTGAAAAGTGATGTTGGTTCTTTAAGAACATATTCAAGTAGCATGATGCTTCAAGTCAAGTATGAGTATGCTTCAATATGGTTAAAAGTGTTGATGATGATCCAATAAGTGTATCAAAGTTTTTATGCTTCAAAAGAGTTTGATTGGAAAAATTCGAGGAAGTTAATTGAGTTTGTAGGGTGATCTTGCTCTGCTGCTACATTTTTGTTGACATTCTACTATGTTTTTGTTGTAATTTTGCTACCTTTCAACAAGTTACAGAACTGGGTTTCTATGTTGATGTGGAATCTATCGACCATATCTATGAGTATTTTAACTCTTAGTATGATGATCTAGGTTGATACGGAGTTGGTGTCACTCTTCTATCAGGACATAAAGGTATATGTAGATCTATTTATCTTAAAATGTGAAGAAGGCTTCTTAGCATGTCTTTTAATGATGATTTCATGCAAATATTACAAGTTTTCTAGGTACAATGACTAAGAAAGAAGTGAAAAAGGTAACCTATAAGTATGTAGGTCGTTTCTAAGGCATGGGGATCAAGTTTTTGTTCTCAAGAACATGAGCAAGCTGTTTAGAGATGTTGCAAGGTATAGTTGTGAATAGATTGAAGTTAGAGAAAGTGTGAAAGAAGCAAGAAAATATGAATAAGGGCAGAGTATTAGGCCGAGAATGTCTAATGAGAAAGGAGGAGATTCTTTCATCACTTCACTAAGGTGTATAAGAGATATAGGAGGTCTCTATGTAAGTATAAAAGGTGATTCAGAGTTATTTGATAGTGGTTGTGAATAAATGCATGCATAGGTTATGAGAGGAGACTACTATAATATCAAACATGTATATTGACATAAGAAGGTAGAGTGTCATTGAATTTTTCTTTAGGATGTTATTATTTTTTTGATCCATTTTCAAGCCATGCAAGTAAGGTAAGAAACCCAAATTTTGAGTTTTTTAGTTGAGAATGATGGTAAACGTTCAAGGGGAGTCATACGAGGTTATTTCATGGTGTATATGTGCTACTAGAGATGAAAAAGTTTTTCACAAAGGAAATGAGGTTATTATTTACTTGAAAAATGGTCCTTAAGATTTTCATGTTGAGTTTCGAGGTAAAATTTGAAGTTTTCTTACATGATAGCAAGGTATGTTGTCTAAGTGTGTTTCTTTTACATAGAGAAAGAGATTATATTCCCATGGGGAGCTATAACTCAGTATTTTTGTTGTATGTGTGTCTCCATGGATTGTAGAAGTTTGTCTCATATGTATTGAGGTTTTCATTTAGGAGTTATAGACCTAAAATGTGAAATTACTAACTTGGATGGAAAAATTTGTTTATTTGAGCATAGAATAGACCTAGTGGATGGTGTTGAATGAGGATGTAGATAGAATAGTGGTGCACATGTCTATGGGGGTCTAGTTTTTCCTATCATATCAAGTTTATAGGGTTATAAGATGATGCTAAAAGAATCAAAGAGGATAGGTTTCAGTCTCAAGGGGAGATTTTGGTCATCTAATTTTGTTTTTGCATTGTTTTTTCATTGTATTTAGTATTAATCTGTTATTTTCTATGTTTTAGTAGAATTTTAACATTTTCCATATATGTGAAAGAGGGAGAAATGAATCCAAAACATGGAAAAGAAGTCATGTAGGTGTTGGACATGTTGGTTTCCATCAATGTTTCGAAGGTGGTTTCCATAAATGACAAAGGGGGAGATTGTTTTCCATGTGTTTTTTGTTTTCATTGATGTCAAATCCATTGATGAAAAAGGCTGTCATGGTGTGGTATGTGTCTCCATGAGGTGTTCCTCAAGTTTTGGTGAGTTCATGTTGTTTAGAAAATGGTCTAGTGTGCATGGTAATTGTATGAATTATATTGAGTTGGTTGAAGGTTTTTATGAAATCTTAAATGGTCCATGACATGTGTTATAAGTTCTTAAGTGTTTGTATTGAGTCATCATAGTCATTTTATGTGTTATCATGGTTAAGTTAGGTCATTCCAAACTTGTTTCTATCCCTGGAGTATACATAATGAGGTAGAGAAATTATATCTACACATGATGTGTCTTGTTGAAGAATGGAAGCATCATGGTGATGATATACAGGGAATATGGTTAGTTTTAGGTTTGCAATCAGTTTTTTTGTGCTTCTATGAGGTCTTTGGGAAGAAAATAGTGAGAAACATGTAGTTTGGCATAGGTAAATGAGATTTACTGGAGAGTTTCAAAAATATTTGAGCTAGATGGTGAGCATGGAAAGTTAGAGAAGGTTTTCATGTTTCTTTATTCCAAATTTTAGGTCATTCTGAATAATATTCTTGAAGATATTTAAGTTTTTCCAAAACACGATAAGTAGTAGTGTGCTTTTAAAGAAACATGGACATTCGTTGTTGATTTTAAATTTTATTCTTCACGTGGGACTTGAGCTCTTTGAAATATCTTATTAGGTCAATTATGAAACTTTCACAAAAATAATGAGGTTGTTTAATCACCACATTTTTATTAATGATCATTAAGAAGCTAAAGTGGTTTCAAACCCTAGTTAAAATCCTAACCAAGAACAACTTGCATAAAAGTGAGTATATAGATCCTGTTTTGATTGATTGTGAAAATATTATAATTGTATGTTTTAGAGGAATCTCCCATATTTCTAAAAATGTATGTTTGTGTATGTGATAGTATGTGGCCCCCACAAAAATTTTCTTGTTTCTGAAGAAGTTTTGTTTAAGAAAAGATTTTCCAAAGAAGGTAAATACTAAATTAGAATTTATGGTATCCCAGGAGTTTTTATAGATGTCTATGAATGATTTAGTTCATATTGATGCTTAAAATGTGCAAATTGTGCCCTATTTATGAGGACTAGTTTTTGGGAGTTTGGAATAACTTTAAGTAAAATTGACATTGCAGGAGCTACAGGATGCATTTGGAGGTGATTAAATTTATTTCATGTGAAAAAGATTCAAATATATTTCCAATGGTGTATCAAACTTGATGATTTTATATCATATACAAAAGTTATGACTCATTCTTTGAGGGTCAAGATTAAAGGATGTTTGTTCTAGCAGGGTGCAAATGGATACATGAGGTATGTTGATGATTCAGAGTTATTATTGATTGGTTAAGGTTACAGATTGTTTAGAAATAATTTATAATTGTTTTACATGATTTTTTTAAGCTTGGAAGTGTGTTTTGGTGTGTTGGAGAAAGTTGGGTTCATACTCAATTCTTGAGTCCTAAAAGGCATAAGAAATAGTTTGCGGAGGCTGATCTGGTTGAAATCCTTCCACTTGGATTTGGAAGGATTTAAAATATTTTCTGTATCAAGGATTTATATTTATTTCCAATGATATATGGTTTTTTTCTTGGTGAGGTCATGTGATTTTCATTTTAACTTGATTTGTGAAGAAAGTGGTATGCTAGATTTTAGGACAAGTTTATTCTTGCTACAAGATTAAGTTGGTTAAGGTATCAAATAGATTAGTTAAATATTTATATCACCTAGATATTTAAAAGGGATCAATTTTAAATCTATTGGAGTCATTTATAAGTATTAAAAGTGATATCAAGGGTTAAAACAAGACGAGTTTGCAAAATGTGTTTTTAGGCAACTTGTTTTAATGAAGACAAAAGTTAATTTGGTTTGAACCAAAGTGGATGTTTCATGATCTTAAAATTCCTTATAAGTGTTCTAATTTTTTTGGAATTCCATTGAGTGGTCACATTCCATGTTTTAGTTAATATTTAGGGGTCTTGAGGTCCAAAGGTAAAGACAAGGTGCTAGAAACAAGTGGTTTGAAAAGGATATACGCCAATGCGGCTATTAAATGAAATAATCTGATTGGTTAAAATAAGTTATGACCATGAATGATGTTTAAATGTCATATTACTCATGTGTGGTAATTTTTAGATCTTAAATAAAAATAGTTTGGGCATGAGGGAATTTTTCTCATCCTAGTGATAGGGTTTTGAGGCATTTTGGTGCAAGAATGAAGGTTTTTGGCATGTCGACTTATATGGGTCATATATGACCGTTTTAATGATTCAATGAGATGTAATTAAGTTTATTTGGTAGTTAAAGAGTTATATGACTGACCTATAATGTTTTTTATGAGGAAAATAAGACTATAAAGGTGATGTTTTAGTTCATTTTTAAACTAGTGCTCTTGGAGGGAAAAGTGTGACCCAAAAGAAATTAATTCATGGGATTGAATGCATGAACTGAAGGATAATAGATTGTGTTTAAGTTTGAGGAGGATTATAGAGCATGTGTGCAAGTGTTTAGAGCCATGACAAGTTGAGAAAGAAGAAGATTGTGCAAGATTGAAGACCTAGGGTTTGAGCAAGGGTTTGTGAGTTGAATAAGTGATCTCCATCAGTTGTGGCAGAAAAAAAATCAAAGATAAATATTTGTCGGGTGGCTGATCTAATGCTTGGTCATCTAAGGGGTTTTAGCATCTGATTAACTAAAATTAACTAACTAGGGGAAAGTATAATGATAGTTAATCTAATCTAGGAGGACAATAAACGTTGTAAATAAATACTCTAAAGCAATGTAAATTAGCTAAATAATTAAACTAATAGAAATAAAACCCTAATATGCAAGAGTAAAGTGAGGAAATAACTCAGCTGATTGTAGGTGGTTGTCGTAGAGTGTCCTAGGTGCGACGATAAATTCTAGGAGCAAGAACGACTACATATAGGTCCCAAAAATGGTGGATCTGAATAGACTGTAGCACCCAGAAAGGTATTGGTACACCCTGGGTGCCTTGGTCTTCTGAAATAGGTGCCATGGTCTCTATAAATACTTTGCATGTGGTCTTTTCAATGTCGAAACATATTTTGTAACCTTTGTTGTTTGTCGTAGTGGATTTTTTGAATTACACCGAATGTACCAAATGAAGCAAGATGATGTTTGAAGGCCTGCAAAAGAGAAAGAAGTATCAAATACCTAAAAAATAGAAGATGTAAAAATAATGGGTTGGACTGACCTCATCGCCATAACAATGGGTTTACTAAACTGAGTTTTGCACTACATTTTGGACCCGGATGTAGTTCTAGTGTGTATGTGCATATCGTGACCTAGGTGATCTTGTTTGACCACACTTTGTGAAATAGCGAGAAATATCCTGATGTATAAAATGTAACAATATATGTGCATGGAATAGATTAAAATCCCTCCCCCTATGAAGTGTGATTCAAATGTCCTAGCTTGATGCCTTGATGGTGGAGCTATGTGGATGTCAATGCAATAGATGGATGCAACTATAGATGGAGTGATAGTAGTGTATGATGCTAGGTCCCTCATTATGGTCTCATAACTTTATATTTATAGGGTTTTCTTGATCTAATTTAATAATTAACCTTGAAGAGGCTGGCCATAGAAAATATAAGGATGAAAAAGGGCTAGAAGAGGCCCAAAAGTGACAGAAAGTGCTAGAAGGATTGGGGTGTCCCTAGGTGGGACCAAAGCACCCAGAGGTGCCCTAGTTATGGCTAAACTTCCAGGGTATGTGTTAAAGTGGTTGGGCATGTAGGTGCAATAGGTCATAAATTATGAAATAAAATAAATAAAATTTCCAAATAGATGGGGGTTAATTAGTACTCTCTATGCTCAAGAACCTTCTAAATAGTAGTATAAGACTAAGATAAATAATTGTTTAAAGTGTATAAGTTTGTGATTACAGCCTCCTTATGGATTTGTTTCTTCACTAAGTTAGGGGTTGGTCCTCCTTGTAGGCTAGGAAATCTATTAAACTAGGGGTTGGTGCTCCTTATGGGGTTGGTACCTCACTAAATTTGAATTATGAAAATATAATGTTTATGTTTCAAAGTGGTTTTTCTTCCCATGAGGGTTTCCTATTAAATATTGTGTCTATGAGCTCTCTTTTATATTTTATGGTTATTTGAATTTATTATTAACACTTAATAAGCTATGGTTGAATGTATGTGAATGGATGAATGTTTTGTCGATTCAATTAAAAGTAAATGAAATGAAGGAATTGTAGGATTGATGCAACTCCTCCCTCTCAATCCATTGTGCATATAACCTCAATGTGGAAGATAAAGTTTGGAGAAATAGACATACAAAGAATACCTAAGGCTTCATCATTTCTTTGGAGCTATTAATATTTTTAGGCTTATTTTCAGGTTTAGTATCAGCTCCCATGGTGATGCAAAATAACCCTTTACACGTTAGTTTCATTACCATTTTTTATCTCCATTCTAAGAAGTTAAAGGGCGTAATAAATGGAATTTGAAGTGCATCCATCATGAAGAGAGAGAAATAAGGAATGTAGATAAGAAAAAAAAGAAACACAACCACCTAGGATAATATTATAACCCCCTTATTTTGGCACTTTATAGTTTAGTGTGTTGGATAAAATCAGGTGCAAATGTGTGTCATGAAATAGTTGGTCACTCACCTTACAATCAGTGTAATAACACACAAGAGTGGAGACAAAAATCAAGTTTCATTGATCACAACAACTTGGCACTATAAACTAGCACAATGGGATAAAAAATAAGAGAAGGGATGAAAATAAGTCTTGTTGTGTGTCTCACGTTGTAGAGAAACCCCTCTGCGCAAGACTATGGTGGACGCGCTCACTAAGTCACGCAAGTAATAAAAAGGGCTATTAAAATTCAAGCAACATACTCAAGGTGAGTCTTGAGTACCTATAGGACATCGAAAAAACTCCGAGAAGGTAAAAATGCTACAAGGTATGCAACACAATCCAACAAACAATTAGTATCAAAATTGTCTAATAACGTGTCTAGAAATCATACTTTTAAGATGCCTAGTTAGCTTAATTTTAGAGATTTAAAAAACTTGAAATGATGATTATAAAAATAATTAACGATAAATAAAAATACTAAATTGAAATTAAAGAGCTCAATTTTTTTAACTAGATGCCTAATTAAGATTATTAAAGATCCTAATTTAAATTAATCACCCTTAAAATGATTATTAGATCCTAACAATTAAATATTAAGACCTAACTAAAAATTAAACCTTACCTCTAAAAACAAATCCCTTTAAAATAAACCACACCCCCCTCTTTCCTTTAATAAAACACCCACTTAACCTTTAACAAAAAACGACCCCTTTTAATTTAAAAAACACCGCTTAATGAATTTAATAAAACTATGTTTTAAAAACACAAAAAAAAAGTGGGCAAATAAAAATGGATTAGTTTTGGCTCGATCAAAGACAAGTGGCTCGAGGCGAGTAGTATGGGGCTTGAGGCATTGGGAGATCCAAGTGACCTCATCAATGTTGGTGAGACAAATAGGATAGGCTCAATCGAATGCGGGGCATTGGAAAGGAGCATGGATGAGTGAGTCTACGGATGAAGCACAATGGCTCGAATGCAACATCTCGAGGTGTAGTGGGATACACGAAGGGCTCAATGCGAAACAAAATATTGTGATACAACATCTCAAAGGGTGTTTCAATGATCAGGTTTGGTGATGAATATATCGAGATAAAGAATGGTACACTAAGTGAACCACAAAGTAGAATTAAAGTATGAGTGGCTTGATAAGCCGAGAAATAGAATCAAGCCCAAACACATTACACAACAAAAGAGGGTGGCTTGCCTTTTCTAGGGTAAAAACCAACAAATCGGACAGATCTCAATTTGAACAAGGCAATGCAAAAATAAACTAGCTCAATGTAATGGAATCAACCAAACACTTGCCTAAAAAAAAAGAGACCTAACACAAAGGTACATGGAGCAAGGAATGTAAACACACCAATAACAATGCACTATAATGAAAAAGACAAGGGAAATAAAAAATCCACTTGCAAATCAATACATCTAAATTAAAAACCAAGCAACTTGACAAAGATATCAACTCACCTATCAAAGCATCGTCAAATAAATAACTCAACTAGCTCATCAGAGACAACTTGTCGAGGATCTCGCCAAGCTCTATAAGGGCTCGGTTGAGCTAGAAGCAAGAAAAATTTCAACATAAATGCAAACCAAGTAGAGGGAAAATGAAAACATGTACAAATAATAGATTTTTTTTTAAAATCACTTTTAATTACAATTGATTAAAACCAGAGATGCAAAACCTACCTTTGTATTTAGTTGTTCCCTCCAAACTTAGCTACAACTAGCTAGATCTAGTTGAGAAACACCTGAAACCTACACATGCACAACTAGAACACTAGCACAAACTCCAAAAATGAGATAGTTAAACCTGTTAATAATATTCCAAAATATATTTTAAAATTTTCATGAGAAGCACAAAAACCAAAAAGTAAGTAATTAGAAACAATAATCAAATGAGTGCACATATACTGAAAAATCTCTCTAATACCATATCGATTGTTACTGTGGGGATGAATATGGAACCTAGTTTCCATTTTAACCCCAGTAAAAATGGATAGCTTGAAAAAATTGTACTTAGCATTCGATGGGGCTTCAAGGTTGAGTATGGATAAAAACAAGTAAAATTCTATGTTTTGGAACACTTGCAATTGATTTTGGGGCATTTGGCATCTTTTTGTGTAATTTCCCTTCTTCTAGAGGAAAAAGGTTCATACAAAGTCAATTTTGGGATAAAATGGATATATTGAGAGAAATTGGATTTGGGGGCACTCCTTTGCTAATTCTCTAACTCCCCTATCTAAGAAAAATGTAAGGAGTTAGTGAAAAATTTGAAAAATTTGAGAAAATGGTAATATTGGTCTATTTTAATATATTGCGAGACTAAAGGGGTGCGAGATGGAATAAATGTGGGTGGAACTAAGGTTCCTTGCCTTTTGTTTGGAGCCAAAAAATAAAGGGTCCTTTGTTATGTAGAAAAAGTGGATCTCAAGGCCCAAATGGAATATGTTCCATAAGGACATGAGTTCATTGCGGACCTGAATTTTCTGCAATGGTAGCGGGTTTTGTAATGTAGATAATGACGTAACGTAGGGCATGAGGGAGAGCATGGAAATTTTTACTCACGGGAATAAGTTCCCTACAAAGTTAAGCGACTCATGACATAAAGGAAATGTGAGAGGTGTAGATAGTTCAAGCCCACAAGGAACATAAGGCCCTTCAAACCCCAAAGTACCTCAAATACCTTATATACCCACATTGTAAAGGAAAAATATTTATTTGTAGACTGTGACAAGGAATTCATAACCCGTAGAACAAACCAACCCCTCTGAACTTCAAACGACCATAAATTTTGACCCAGAACTTTGATTTTGACAAGATTAGACTTTTTCGCAAAGGTCTAGATTTATTATTTTAATGAGGGTAGGTATGTGAAAAAATTGAAAAGGTCCTCAACATTAAAAAGCACAGTTCCAGGTAGCTAAAAAATATCATATTTTATATGATTTGGTGCTCTTCCTTCTCCAACAAGTAAAAGATCGTGGAGGGATGGATTTTTCAGGCTGCATATGCCCCTTTCTAAACATTTAATGCATCTTATTGGCGGGTGAAATGGGAATTTCAAGAATCTATCCTTCTCTCTTCTTAGCTTCTTCTACATAATGTAAAAACCTTTCATTTGAGTGGGGGATATATTCGGGGCATGGGGAAACTCTTACAAAAATGTTTTCTCAACTCCATTGAGTTGCAAGCCTTCACATGGGCATGGAAAATGTATGTGTGCCTCTATTAGTCAAATGTAATGGATTGTGTATATTATGGATCAATAAAACTTTTTTTTTGTGGTGTTCTCTCAAATCTTTCTCATGTTTTATTGTCTTTCACTTGCCTTTCCATTATTTTTTTGTATTCTATGCATGTTCTCTCTTATTTCCATGTTAAAGTTGTTGTGTTTCATGGAGATTTAAAGTTAAATGAAGATTTGGGTCTGTGTCACATTGGTCTGGCCTCTCTCAACTCCATTTTCCTTCTCTTTCTCCCTCAACAAATTATTTTCACACCCCCTTTTTCTGGTGTTATCTCCTTTGTAGTCTAGGATTTCCCTTTTCAGGATCTGTCTCTCTGGTCCCTTAGAATTGGTAGATTAGGAGTAGTTGGTTGCATTTCCCTCCTTAGGAGTAGATTAGTGCTAGGATTAGGTAGAGGAACCATCCTTGTCTAGAGGTTCATCTCAAGTCTGCAAGTTTCATAGTTTGAGATATGGTCAAATGTTACTCGAGTTACACTAATAGCTCATGAACACACACATGAAAAATTAGAGGGTGTTTTAATATGGTGATAATAGAACCTCATGCACATCAAAGAGGGCTTCACTTACATTGGTAATGAGAATGATTCATGTAATTAGCAATGGAATATATAGAAAAGAAAAATCAAGCATAAATAATTAGGATTTCACATGTTCATAGATCAAAAAATAAGAGGTACATATAAGAGTGATGTGTAACTCTCGTGCATAACATGTGGAAACAACACTAACTAACTATAATGACCTATGATCTCACTAAGTGAGATTACTTGTTAACTTTTTAAATCTACCTTGAGAAACAGATGTTAAAATCGATCAAAACAAAAAAATTGAAATCCTTCACGTGGAAGTGTTTAACAAATTGGAAATTCTCCAAATTCCAAAAATCTAAAATTTTGGACTTGATTTTGGGGATTTTCCTTTCAGAGATTAAATGGCCAAGAATGGAAATTTTGATTTTAGAGTTTCAAATTCGAAAGGCCGAAAGTCTAAAATTTCATACTTTCAGAATTCAAAGATTTCCTCCGGTGATTGGAAATTTTCTAACGTGGAGTTTCAAAGTCCTGAAACTTTGAAGTTTTGAAATTTTAGAACTTCAGACTTTCAGTTTGAAATCCTGGTCGTATTTTTTGGTAAAATCTCCTTTGGAACTAGTTTCAAATTTCGAAACTCTAAAGTTCCAAAATTTCAAAACTTCAGACTTTCATGTTTTGAAATCCTAGGAAGCATTTTTGGTAAAATCTTCTTCAAATTTCTGAAGTCGAAACTATGAAATTATGAAATTTCAGAATTTTGGACTTTTAGGTTTCAAAACTTTCCAAACCATTTTTTGATATTTCACTTTCAAACTTCCAAAGTCTGAAAGTTTGAAAGTTCAAAATTTTGAAATTTGTGTTTGAGTTTTTCCATCACCTTTTCACGATTTTCACCTCCTAATTTCTGAAGTCCAAAACTTGAAAATTCTAAAATTTCATACTTTCAAGTTTAATAATTTTGGAGTTCTCTATGCATTTAATTCTTACCTACTTTCGTACATGTAAAATTCTAGGCATTAATGTTGGGGTTTTTTCTATTTAAACTCTCGATTTTAGCTGTCATTTTCACCTGACATTTTTTCTCTAATGTTATGGTTTTTACTGTATCTTGTACTTTCACGGTGTCATTATCAAGCTATTTTATTTAGGTTATTTTCTTCTTTTTTAAGATCTTCTTTGTTTGTTTTTCCTTGTTCATTTTTCTTTTTGTTCTTCCTTTTTCCATTTTGGAGATGAAACCCTTATATCTCACCATACTTTCTCTCGAAGGTGTTTTTAACCTCAATGGTTATAAACTCCAATTTCTTACAGGCATCAATTGGAGAATTCATCATATTTCTCAAGGTCCTCTCAAAGCATTTGATTTGCTTTGCAGTACCTTTGGTGAGGTTGGTTTTGGAAGTTTCTCTTTTAGGGTTTTGAAGTCTCGTGATTTAAGAAGTTTCTCTTTCGGGGTTTCAAGGTCTCGTGGTCTCATAGTTTGGGATTGTTTGGGTTTTAGAAATTTTCCAGTTTGGAACTTTCCCATTTTGGGTTTCAAAACTTTTCCATTTGAACTTTTCTCTTCTAGAGTTTTAGATTTTTTCATTTGAATTTTTTCATTTTAGATTTTTTCATTTTAGATTTTTTCATTTTGGAGTTTTTGAGTTTTTCATTTGAAGTTTTGGATATTTTCATTTCAGATTTTGAATATTTTCATAGTTTTAGAGCTTTCCCATTTCAAATTTTTGGACCTTAGGAGTTAAATTATTTTTGGACTTTCAGATTGTTTAACGCATTCGGATTCTGAAATTAATTAATGTCAACTTCTATAGCCAAAGGAAAGGAAAAATTAAGTATACATTCCTTGGAGTTACTCCTCACTCTTGTCTATCCTCAGACTTGGGGAGTATAGGAGACACTGATCTCAGGAAATTTGATTTTCCATACTTTTAAGAAAGGGTGAAAGCCCCAAAAAGAAATCCTAGATGCAAGCCATATATGATAGTGGACTTAATCTAGCTATGGAATTTCTCGCATCCATACATTGCCCGAGTTCGTCTTAGCTACAACAACTCACTTTGATGAAAAATATAGGACAATAAAGGATGGTGATGGCAAGATTGTAATTCGTTTGGATTAGGATTTAGTTGAGGATTTGTTCAAACTCCCGGACATCGAGGATAATGCAAAAATTTCACCAGAATCAGCAGAGAGCATTGGGACAAAGAGACCGAGTTATGCACAAATGTCATGTTGAAGATCTATCTATCCAAGATTGTCACCAAGCTACCTAAGACCATGTATCATTAGAATTCATTCAATAATTCAATGATATTATTTTTTTACTAAGTAGGGTTTCGATCCTTTCCTTTGTAAAGTAATTTCAAGAATGAAGGTTCCTGTATATTGCTACCATAAAGAAAAATAGTGAATTTATTAGATGGGGGGAGCATATCAGTAGCTCCATTTGCTTTCATTTAAGCAAGGTGTTGTCCTCCAAGAGTTTCTACATGAATTATTTCTTGGTCTATGTTGTAACTACTATGGGATATTTCAATGGATTAAACACCAAAGGTATTCGAAGTGCTTCACAAATCTATGATTTTTATCCTCAACTCACACTGGACAAGGGGAGCAGACACTTCCACAGGATTTATGATGCCTTCTTTGTTGTCAATCGTTATTATTTTGGTAAGGATTTATGATGAATCCTTCAAATAAGTGTGTGAGTGGGGATATATTTAACTAAATTTACATACATTTTGGATTCTTGGTTTTTAGGTGCTCCTAAAGTAAGTACCAAGATACCCCACCGGCAAGTGGGTTTTACTAGAGTTGGTTCGGAAATTGATGGAATATCATAAGATTCAAAATAAATGGCACAAGGTGGGAGTTCAATTCCCCATTTCAATTGTGAGATACACTTGTGCAAATATTCAAAAGGAAGAGAACGTAGATGCAAAAATTTTAGAAGTAATTTTGCGGACCTTCCATCCTCATACCAGTTTTGACTACTAGGGTTAATTTAGTGAAACGGGTCTGCATTTAGATCCAATCTGTCCCAGTTGGAATATATTTGGATTCATTTTTGGGACGAGTTCATCATCCAACAAAGAGATTATAAGAGGCTAACTCTAGATGAGGTTTGATAATTTGGAATCACATAGATTCCAAAGGAGGTGAATGATGAAGAGGAAGTTTTGGATGCAATGTATTAAAATAATAATGTTGTCAATCAACCATTTCCATGGATTTATTGATATGTAGAAGAATGTTGCAATACAAAGGAAATGGTGGGGACCATTATGTAGAGAACCTATAGTTGGTTGGTTACCTTTGGAATCTCACCCGAAGGGTTAGATCAACTTACAAATATAGAAACCCCATCAACCATGAGGCTACCAACACCAAAAAAGGGGAAAAGGTCCATCCAAAGGGCTCATATAGTCCCTAAAAATATTTCATTCATTATTGACATCTCATCTCTCTCTAAGGCTCCTACTTCTAATGTCATGTCTCCAGCAATACCAATGTTAGAGATAATAGAAGTTACTCATTCTCCAAGTGTCTCATAAGACCTGTCATCTTCTCTTTGTCTTCCATCATCACTTCCTACATCATTTCCTTCCACTTCTACAATAATTTCTTCTTTTCTATTTCCTTATATGGCCTAGGTGTTCTCATCTCTTCTAGTTCTCTCGGTAGGGAAAACAATTGGTTCACCGATTTCCATTTTAATCCCTCTAACACTTTCTTTTCCTTACATCTTATCTTCTAATCCCATTATATCCACTCCTATGGTTGTCCTCAATTCCACCCCACCCATTATTTCCACCTTCATTCTAGTGCCAACTAATATTACTAGTGCCCTTGTATTTGCTTGATTGCATCGAATCGGTTGTTCCACTCCCATCAACATCACCATTCGAGAATGATTATTTTGCTATATTCCAAAAATGAAGAATAAGGTGCCTTTGGTGGATGTTATAGACTGAGTGTGTTTAAACCCACTCCCACAAGATAGGTTGAGTGAAAAATATTGTCTCCACTTAGTAGTGAATCAATCTAGAGAAAGCGTTGTAGAATTTGTTACACCGTTAAAGGGAAAACCAATGAAACCATCACAAGAGTTGACTATCAAATTTCTATATTTTCATTAGGAAAAGCAACACATGAAGGGGCCAAAAAGGATGTGCAGACTACTCTTTGGAATTTGTTAGAGAAATATGATAAGGATAAGGCTTCTGGAGGATGAGCTAAAAGTAAAAGTTGACATATTGAGCTGAAAACTCAATTCCGCATTGTTTAAGTATCTTGAAAAAGCTATGGAGTTTTGGTCCCAAGTTTTGTAGGATCTAATTAAGAAATTGGATGACAAGCGTGTAGAGATAATGGATGCTCTGAATGACATTTTAGAGGATTTTGATAATATCAATTACAATTTCTTCAATGAAAACATCGATGCTCTTCCTGAAGATCAGATCAAGTTGAATTTCAAGGATTTGGTAAGAAGGGATGATGAGGTAACTAGAACCTTCTACAGTGACTCCATTGATAGGTTGGTTTCATGCCAAAATTTCACTGGTCGATTGAAAAAGGTAGTAAGTAAACTCAAAAGAGTCCCAACCAAAGTAGCAAGAGATATTGAGACGGAAGATGTGGTTAATCACTATGTGTGTGGGCTAGAGGATGGAGAAATTCAGGGAATTATTAAGTGTTTCATCAAGTACAAGCATTGGATGGCTGCTTGGGAGAAGGAACAAGAAAAAAGTGGAGCTAGAGAAGATGTTGTAGAGCCCATCCAAAGCTATGTGTCCATGGAAGGATGGATCCAAGATCTAGATTGGTCAAAGTTGCATGGTTGACTAAATCAAACCCTTGCAACAAAATTTTCTATTTTTATGAGAGCATGTTCCTTGAAACTTAATGACATTTCTATTTTTAGTAATTTTTTGTTAAGGCCTAGGTATAATAGCTCATCTAAGGAACTTATAAATAGTGGGTGCATGAAGTCTTTTGGAGGTAGAGGTAGATCAATTTTTGGAGAAGTTTCTCTTCAAGCTTGGAAGAGTGCTTTGACTATTTTAAAACCTTTCAATTACATTCAAAGCGTGATATTTTTCCATGAAGAATCTGATTTATTGTGTTAATGGTTGATCAATGTATGCTTTGTGGATACATAATTCCTTAGTATAAGTGGTTGACTCACCTTTATTTCAGAATATCTTATTTCATTATGTTGGAAAGTGATATAATTGTTTGAATATCAATTATGGAGAGGTTATTTTCCTTCTGTTATAAAATCCGTATTATCATTAACTATCATAAGTGGAATAGATGTTTGACATGTGCATATCTTATATTATCATGGTGATTGATTGTATTTTTAATTGAATTTTCTCTATTTGTTATGTATAATCCAAGTTTAACAAAGGGAACATATGCTTCCTAGTTTGTAATATTTTGTATCCTCTCTAAGTTGTAACAGGTGAAGGTGACTTGTGGTGTATACACCCTCTTCAAATTAACCCTTCCTGAGTTTGAAAACCCCTTTATTTTCATGCATCACCATCCCTAGTATAGTTTCATTTTTCCTACAAATATCCTTCCCTAAAACCCATGAAATGTTAACATAGGGCTAGATAATCACTTCATTACACTAGGAATAATATGACACTTAGTTTAGGAAGAGGAAGTCAAATTTCTTCGGAGGTTCACCTCAAGCCCAAGTCCCATTGTTTGAGGGATGATACAATGTGTCCTAATCATATCGAACGTTCTACTCATGTTTTTGGCCATTGGAGGGTGAAGTGATTTGGCGACAACAATTTTTAGCACACCTAGTGGGACATAGAGTTGGTACTTCTCTTCTCACTTACATAAATCAAAGTACCTAGCGACTCCATTTCTCTGATTTCAAGTCTCAGTGTAATTACTTATGCGAATAATTTAAACATGAGCTTCTTCCAAGCAAGGAAAATATCGGCATACTAAATTATCCTTGTCTCGCTAAGGAGAAAAAGAAGCAATGGTTCAACATCATTCCTTAGAGGTCATTCCACTCCTCCTGACAGGAAGGTTTCCTCCATCATAGAACAATCAACCCTTGGTCACCATGGCAGCCAATTTTTGTCCTCCTTTCAATGCCAGCAGCCCCTTGTTGTTAGCCCAAAGAGACATTATACGTAACTTGCTTTAAAAAAATTCCATTTTATACTGGAGAAACCAATGTTACTCCCTGGGAGCACATTTTGGATGTGGCTAGTATTTGTGCAGTGCATAGTATTACAGAGGATAACATGGTGGTCAGACTTCTTACTACTTCATTTAAAGGTAAAGCACTCCAATGGTTATGAAGCTTAACTATTGGTTCCATTACTACTTGGAACGAGTTAGGCATGAAGCTGCAAGTGGTTTGAGGAAAAAGTGATCACCTATCACTTATGGAGCAGCTCACTACCATAAAGTGAGCTCCTCAAGAATATATGAGTGACTTTAATTTCTATTTTGAAAAAACTTGGAACTAAATCCCAACACTCGTAAGGACATCTCTAAACAATGCATTCTTGTATTATTTACGGGCCTTAAATAATGACATAAGTAGTCATGATTAATCTATGGGAGGAACTATAGTTCCTGATGTCTATGAGATCACTATAAGGGCCGAAAATTCCTTAATTCAGGTGAGGTAAAATTTCTCCTAGGCCTCCTATGCCTTTTTTTAGAAATTACAGGAAAACATCCAATCATTGCTCCTTTCCCAAAACTTCCAATTAATCAAATTTTCCTACGTCTATTCGTTCAAATGATTTATCTTAGGTTAAATCCTTGTTGTTGTGAGACTTTCATAAATGATCTCATGGCGATTAAAAGGAAATAGTCCCAATATGCTCGCCCATTCCAATCCCAATACCAACTGGTCATCCCCTTTTCAAGGAAGTAATCAGCCCCAAAACCAGGCCACAAACCAAGCTAAAAATGTGAAGCCTTTGAAATTTTGGAACCCTTCTTTGCCGCTAGTTCATCCAAAGCCATAATACCTATCTAGAATAATCTTGTCCAAGATTATGAATGGTGTTACCCTTGTTCTCAGCCTCACAACCAAAATATTTTCCCAAATGGAGTTTTGAGTCAAGCTCTTATGGTCCAAAGTATATCCACCCCACCTAAGTCATTAGTTGGATTAGCTACACCAAAGAGCCAAGACCAACCTTCTGAAGAAACTACACTACTAAATTGGAAGAAGACAATTTTTTTGGTTTGAATACCAATGCCTCCCCTAATAGCGTAAAATACATGTTCTAAAAAAGAGCCATTGAGCCTCAACCTTCCAAAACTGATCTGACATCTACTTCACAAACTCAAGCACAAGCATTAGTTGATAGGGATACTAGAAAGAAATCACACAAAGACTAATCAAGCCATAAGGAAAGAGGGGTCTTCAGGTGTCACAATACCTAATAAACATTTATCAAAAGAGGACTCTAGTGCCCAAAAAGGTATTAGAAAATTTGGGGAAATTCCATTCAACATTGTGGAACAAATGAAGAAAACTAACCTAAGCGTTATGATGTGGGATGCACTCTCAATTCCTTCTCAAAGGAATTTGCTGCGTGAGGATTTGAATAGTTTTGGTACAACTGATAGATCATCGGGTCATGGAGAAGCAATAACAACAAGTTCTGTGTCAACCAAAAGGGAAAGGAATTCTTAAGGCTAACAAACCACCACCATTCTACATCTCCCTGATAATTGGTGATCATTTGGTGCATAATTGTATGATCGATTCTAGAGCCAGTAGTTTCGTTATGCCCAAACAGATTGTAGATGTATTGGGAATACCATATGCTCCAGTCTTAAAAGGAGTTTTCCAGTTAGATGGTATATCAGTCCAAAACTCATTGAAGTCATTAAGGGATCCAACTTACTATCCATGCATGTCCCAATCTTGTCTTTCACACAAGATATATCCGTTATTGACCTCCCCCTCTCTTTTCCATTTGTTTATCATGATATTTCACTGACAAGATGGGTGGTTATTTTTCATCAGACTGGTCACATATGATTCTTAGAACTTGGTATGAGACAAAGGTGACTATAAGAGTAGAACCAATTTTTCATAATCATGTGGAGCCTTATACTGCTAAACCCATAAATGGGAATTATGCCATTTGTGACCCAAAAGAGGAGGATGTTGATCATGAACCAACTACTCTCATAGAACAAAGTTCCTGATACAATGCTCGATGAGGTAAGTATAGACCATCAATATGATCCCTACGCTGATTTATTGGTAGATGAAGAATTTGGTCTACTATTTTTGGAGGAAACTAGATTGGGTACATATTACATTCATGAAGAAGGTATGATCGTACCTCAATTGGTTAAAACATCAAACAATTTTGAGGGATTGTGGAAATTGTTCTTTGATGGTTTGAGAAGTAAAAATGGATCCATGCAGGAGTTATGTTGATTTCTCCGAAGGGATAAATACTTCTCATCTATTTTTATTGCAATTTAGTTGCACCAATAATGTGGCCAAATATGAGGCTCTCATATAAGGGATTCAACTAGCTCAAAAGAAAGGAATCAAGGCTTTCAAATTGTCTTTGGAGATAGTGAGTTGGTTGTGCATCAAGTGACCCTATGACAGTGCATAAAAAATGATCTCTTAAGATCATATAAGAATCAAGTTTGGGACTTGATAGAAGATTTTAAAGCTTTTGGAATTCATGTGGTTCCTAGAAAGCAAAACCAAGATGTTGATAGGCTTGCTACAATTGGCTCCTAGTATGACATACCTATGGATATCATGAAATAAGGGTAGAAAATGGTCAAAATGGTGGTCCATCCCATAGTACTAGATAATTTAAGTAGCTGGCAAGTGTTTGATAGTGATAAACAAATCATTCTTTTCCTACAGGAAGAAGTGGAATTTTCTACAAACACCAAGAGAAAATGCAAAACTCATATGGTGATCAAATTATACAGTTGAAGGGAAACAAGATACCAAAAGGCTTAGTTACTCTTGAATCCATCTTCAATTTAGATGACTAGACAAATGAAAAGCAAAAACATGGTGGTCAAGGAAGAGGATTTCAAAGAATTGAGGTGGGCAAAAAATTTTTTTAAAGATTGGTAAAGTATGTACTGCTCAAGAAAAGAAATATTTCATTGAACTGTGTCAAGAATATCATGATATTTTTACATGGAGCTATAAATACCTACGTGGTTTTGATCTGGGTATAGCACAACATACCATTGAACTAGATCCAAATTCAAAGCTAGTTTTCACTAAAACAGAGGCCAATTAATCCCAAGATTGAGCCACTAATGAGAAAGGAGCTAACCAAACTCATCGAGGCCTATATAATTTTCCCCATCAAACATTCCTCATGGGTACCCAATCTAGTGCATGTAAGGAAGAAGAACAGAGAGATCTAGTGGTGTGTGGATTTCAGGGATTTGAATCGCGCCTCATTGAAAGACCACTATCCTCTTCCATCAATGGAGAAAATCCTTCAAATGGTGGTAGGAGCTCAATGATTTTCCTTACTCGATGGATATTCAGGATACAATGAGATTGTAGTCCAAGAATCTGACCAATTCAAAACATCTTTCACTACTAAGTGGGGCATGTATGCTTACAATAAAATGCCATTTGGATTGTCCAATCTAGGGATACTTTCAAAGAGCCATGGACATGGAATTTAAAGGAATAATCAATGATATCATCTTGGTTTACCTTGATGATATAATTGTATATTCAGCAGCATGAAGATCATCACACATCTAAGGAAATGTTTTTCAAAGATGTAGAAAATTTGGGGTTTTAATTAAACCTAAGAAGTGCATTTTTAGTCAAGAAGGAAATTTGTTGGGACATGTTGTTTCAATGGAAGGAATGTCTATCGATCTATCCAGGATTCATTCAATTATGTCCTTATCTCTCCCAAGTCACAAGAAAGGTCTCCAGAGTTTCTTGGGAACCATAAATTTCATACGGAGATTCATTCCTCAATTACAACATTGGCTAAACCAATAACAACCATGTTAAAGAAGAACATTCCATTCTCATGGATGAAGGAAGGGAGGGAGAGCTTTGAGGCTATCAAAATGGCCATTTCCCAAGCTCCCATGCTGGTAAACCCAGGTTTGACAAATATTTTATTCTCTATGCTTTCACGTAGGTCAGAAAGTATTTCAGGGATTCTCACCCAGCAAAATGATGATCTGATGGAGCAACCAATTTCCTTCTTCATTCAATTAATCTCTCAAATAATATGAGCTCAAATATTCCTTTGTTGAGAAAAATTCTTTGCAGTCATTGAGCTCTAAAGAAATTTAAGCACATGTTGTCTAACAACAAAATTCACCTGATGGTCTCTCATCTGGCATCAAGGAATTTTTGTTGAATAAAGAGATGAATGAGAAACATGTTGGATGGATCACAAAAGTAATGGAGTATGACATACACATTAAAGTCACTAAAGTTTTTTCTTAGGTAAGGGTTTATGTCAATAGCTAGCTGTAGATATGGAGATCAAAGATGTTAAAGATGTTACACTCTTGAATATTGATGAAGGTGATAGTCAATTTGATTGGTTGAAAAAGATGAAAAATTTCCTCCTCTCGGGGCATATCCTTCAAACATGGATAAAGTCCAATGATGTACTTTCTATCTCCAGTCCATTCCATATGTCTTGGTGGATAATACTATTTTTCTAAAAATATTTGAATGGTGTTCTTCTTCACTACATCAAACCAGAGTAGTGAATAAGATATTAGAAGAATTCCACAATGGCTTGTCTAGGGGCATTACTCTACATGAATGAGTGCTACAAAAATTATGTGGGCTGGTTACTATTGGCCAGATTTTTCAAAATATGCTCATCTCTGGGTGAGGAAATGTAAAGAATGTGCCCTTTTCATAGGAAAATAGAAGATGACAGCTCTTCCCCTTCATCCAATTTAGGTGGATCAACCTTTCATTCAATGGGGTTAGATTTCATCGAGATGATTAATCCTCCATCTAGTGACAAACATAAATGGGTTCTTACTACAACAAACTACTTCACTCAATGGACAGAGGTAGTGGCATTGAAAGAAAGTAATGAGAAGGCAGTCCTTGATTTCTTGGAAAATATAATCATAAGGTTCGGTGTCCCATTTATAGTCATTTCTAACAATGTAATGGATTTTCTCGGTTTGAAGTTGAGTGAATGGGTAGTTAAGAATGGGGTCTACCTCAAGACTTCATCCAATTACTATCCACAAGGGAATGGGTTGGCCGAGTCCACCAATAAGAACCTCATAAGAATTATCAAACACACAATGGAGGCTAATAGAAGGACCTAGCATACACAACTTAAGACCACCTTATGGGAAGATCGAATCACACCTAAAAGAGCCATCGAAAATTCACCTTTCATGCTTGTTTATGGAAGGGAGGAAAACTCCCACTCTCCTTAGAATTACCTTCTTTGGAGTTGGCTCATTAGCTTGAAGTTATGGAAAATGATTCTTGATAGTGAGGTTTACTGAACTCATGGAGTTGGAAGAAGTGTAAAACACAACTGTGAAAACTTTAGGACAACATCAGGCTTAGGTTAAGAAATCCTTTGACAAGAAAGATTTTGATAGGCATTTTCAAGAGGGAGATTTGGTTCTCAAATGGGATGAAGATAGAGCCAAACCAGGTAGGCATGCCAAGTTTGACGCTCTCTGGAGTGGACCATATATCATCACGAGTTACAAAGAGGTGAATTCATTTCATCTATCCAAACTCAATGGAGAATAATTTCCCATTCACATGAATGGGATACATCTCAAAGCTTGCTTTTGAGATTGTTTCACCTGTATAGTGTTCTTTTGTCTTTTCCTCCAAGTGCTTTGCACATTGTTTTGTTTTCATTTTTCTTTTGTTTTGTTTTGTGTGCACTCTGAATGTAGTTTTTCTTCCAAGACTCCTTTTCCCAATGGCTTGTATAAGGCTACTGGTCCAAAAGCTTAGTAGGAAAGCATTCCCGAGAGTCACCAAAAATGTTAACTTTTTAAATCTACCTTGAGAAAAAAGATGTTAAAATCGATCAAAACAATTTTTTGAAATCCTTCATGTGGAAGTGTTTAACAATTTGGAAATTCTTTGAATTCTGAAAATCCAAAATTTTGGACTTAGATTTAGGGATTTTCCCTTTTGGAGATTAAATGGCCAAGAATGAAAATTTTGATTTGAGTTAGAACTCCGAAAGCCGTAAAGAAAGTCTAAAATTTCAGACTTTCAAGATTTAGATTTCTTTGGTGATTGGAAATTTTCTAACTTTGAGTTCTAAAGTCTGAAACTCTGAAGTTCAAAATTTTAGAACTTCAAACTTTTGGGTTTCGGAATCCCAGGTCACATTTTTTGGTAAAATCTTCTTCAGAGTTCCAAAGTTCAAAACTCCAAAATTCCAAAATTTTGGAATTTTAGACTTTTGGGTTTGGAACTTTCCCATCCATTTTTAATATTTTTCTTTCAAACTTCCAAAGTCTGAAATTCTAAAATTTTGGAATTTCAAACTTTTGGGTTTTTGGAATTTTTTCCATCACCTTTTCATGATTTTCACCTCCTAATTTTGAAGTTTGAAACTCTGAAATTTTCAAAATTTTAGAATTTCAGACTTTCAAGTTTTAGAATTTTTGAAGTTCTTTATGCATTTAATTCTTACCTACTTCCATACGTGTCAAATTTTGGGCATTAATGTTGGGGTTTTTCTATTTAAACTCTCAATTTTACCTGTCATTTTCACCTGACATTTTCCTTGACGATCTAGTTTTTACTATATCTTGTACTTTCATGATGCATCATTATCAAGGTATTTTATTTAGGTTATTTTATTTTTGGTTTAAGATCTTCTTTGTTTGTTTTTCCTTGTTCATTTTTCTTTTTGTTCTTCCTTTTTCTATTTTGGAGATGAAACCCTCATTGCTCACCATGCTTTCTCTGAAGGTGTTTTTAACCTCAACGGTTGCAAAATCTAATTTCTTATAGGAATCCATTACAGACTTCATCATATTTCTCAAGATCCTCCTGAATCATTTTATTTTCTTTTCGTACCTTTGGCGAGGTTGGTTTTGGAAGTTTCTCTTTCAAGGTTTTGGAAGTTTGTAATTTCAAAAGTTTGAGTTTAAGGTTTTGGAGGTCTATGGTTTTGGAGTTCGGGATTGTTCAAGTTTTAGAACTTTTTCATTTCAAAAATTTCCCATTTTAGGTTTGTAACTTTTCTATTTCGAAGTTTTTGATTTTGGATTTTGGATATTTTCATTTCGAGTTTGGAGTTTTTCATTTCGAAGTTTCAAAGTTTGAATATTTTTAGAGTTTCAGAGCTTTCCCATTTTGGGTTTTCGGACCTTTCAGAGTTTAATTATTTTTGGATTTTCATTTTTTTGAAGGCTTTCTGATTCCAAAATTAATTAATGTCAACTTCTATAGCCAAAGGTAAGGAAAAATGAAGTATACATTCCTCGGAGTTGATCCTCACTCTTGTCTGTCCTCAGATTTGGGGAGTATAGAGACACTAATCTTAGGAAGATTGATTTTCCAGACTTCTGGGAAAGGTGAAATCCCAAACAAGAAATTTTGGATGCAAGCCATATATGACAATGGAATTGTTATAGTTATTGGCTTTCCCGCATCCATGCATTGCCTTAAGTTCATCTTAGCTGCAACAAATCACTTTGATGAAGAATCAAGACAATAAAGGATGTTGATGGAAAGATTGTAATTTGTTTGGACCCATATTTCTTTGAGGATTTTTTCAAACTCCAGACATCGAGGATTATGCAAACAATTTCACCAAAATTGGTAGTAGAGCATTGGGACAAAGAGACTGAGTTATGCACAAAAGTCATGTTGAAGAGCTATCTAGCCAAGAGTGTCACCAAGCTGCCCAAGACCATGTATCGGTCAGACTTCATTCAAGAATTCAATGATATTATTGTGTTATTGAGTAGGGTTTCGGGCCTTTCCTCTGTAAAGGAATTTCAGGAATGGATGTTCTGTATATTTCTACCATCTAAGAAAAATAAGGAATTTATCAGATGGGGGGAACATATTAATAGCTCCATTTTCTTTCGTTAAGCAAGGTGTTGTCCTTCAAGAGTTTCTACATGACTTATTTCTTGGTCTATGTTGCAGCCGCTATGGGAGATTTCACTAGATTAAACACCAAAGGTATTCGAAGTGCTTCACAAATCTATGATTTTATCCTCAGCTCACACTAGATGAGGGGAGTAGACACTTCCGCAAGATTAATGATGCCTTCTTTGTTGTCATTCTTTATCATTTTGATAAAGATTTATACAATCGAAGGATTTCTGATGAAGCCTTCAAATAAGTGCATGAGTGGGGATCTATTTACCTATAGTTCCCTACATTTACATACATTCGAGATTCCTATTTTTGTAGGTGCTCCCAAAAGCCAAGATGCCCCACCGACAAGTGGGTTTTGCTAGAGTTGGTTCATAAATTTTGGACTATCATAAGATTCAAAATAAATGACACAAGGTGGGAGTTCAATTCCCCATTTCAATTGGTAGATACACTTGTGCAAATATTCATAAGGCAAAGAACATAGATGTAGAAATGTTAGAAGTAACTTTGTGGACCTTCCATCCTTGGACCAGTTTTGACTACTGGGTAAATTTAGTGAAACAGTCTATCTAGTTCCCATGTGCCCTAGTTGGAAGATATTTGGATTCATTTTCAGGATGAATTCATCATCCAACAAAGAGATTATGAGAGGCTAACTCTGGATGAGGTTCAAAATTTGGTATCGTAGAGATTCCAAAGGAGATGAATGATGAAGAGGAAGTTTTGGATGCAACATATAAAAATAATAATGTTTCCAATCAACCATTGCCATGGATTGATTGGTATGTAGAAGAATGTTGCAATACCAAGGAAAGGGGGCCCATTCTGCAGAGAACCTATAGTTGGTTGGTTACCTTGGGAATCTCACCCAAAGGGTTAGATCAACCTACAAATATAGAAACCCAATCAACCATGAGTCTACCAACACCCACAAAGGAAAAAGGTCCATCCAAAGGGCCCATACAGTCCCTAAAAATATTTCATTCATTGTTGGCAGCTCATCTCTCTCAAGGCTCCTACTTCAAAGCCATGTCTCCAACAATACCAATGTTAGAAATAGTAGAAGTTACTGATTCTCCAAGTGTCTCACAAGACCTATCATCTCCTCTTTCTCTTCCATTATCACTTCCTACATCATTTCCTTCCACTTCTACAATCATTTCTTCTTTTCCATCTCCTTCTATGGCCCAGGTGTTCTCATCTCTTCTAGTTCTCTCAAGTAGGGGAAACGATTGGGTCACCCATTTCTACTTTAATCCCTCTAACACTTTCATTTCCTTCCATCTCATCTTCTAATCCCATTGTATCCACTCCTATGGCTATCCTCACATCCACCCCATCCATTATTTCCACCTTATTCTAGTGCCAACTAATGTTACTAGTGCTCTTGTATTTGCTTTAGGTACCAAATCAGTTGTTCCACTCCCATCAACATCAGCCATTCCAGAATGGTTGTTTTTCCAGACTTTGAAACAGAAGAAGAAGGTGCCTTTGGTGGATGTTATAGACCTGAGTGTGTTGGAACCCACTCCTAAAAGACAGGCCAAGTGACCAAATATTGTCTCCAATCTTATCAGTGAATCAATCTAGAGAAAGGGTCATAGAAGTTGTTACTCCCATTGAAGGGAAAACCAAGGAAACCATTACAACAACTGACTACTGAATTTCTAGATTTTCACTAGGAAAAGCAACACATGAAGGGGCCAAATAGGATGTGTAGACTGCTCTTGGGAATTTGTTAGAGAAATATGATAAGGATAAGGCTTCTAAGGATGAGCTAAAAGTAAAGGTTGAGCAACTCACTGCATTGTTGAGAAAAGTGACACAACCTTCTCCATCTACTGAGGTTTCAACCACCACTACACTGATGGTTTCTTCCACTCTGGATGACATTTCCTATCATGAGATTGAGAAGATCAAACAAAAGGGAAGATCAGTGAAATGGATGGATGGAGCGTATACTACAAGAAGCCAATCCTTTGATAAAATAAGTAATTAACATATACAATGATTTACGATGAAAGAGCCTCAATTCATAGAATGGATGAAGCCTTCTCCAAAGATAATAATAACTTGAACTTTAATTTGACTACATGGAGTGAAATTAGAGAAGAGGATCCAGATTTTCTTCTCAGGAGGATGTAATAGATGATGCCTCTAAATTGTTCAAGTATAAAAAAGCTATGGAGTTTCGGTCCTAGGTTTTAGGATCTAATTAATAAATTGGACGACAAGTGTGTAGAGATAATGGATGCTCTGAAAAACATTTCAGAGGATTTTGATAATATCAATTGCAATTTCTTCAATGAAAACATCGATGTTCTTCCTGAAGATCAAATCAAGCTAAATTTCAAGGATTTGGTAAGAAGGGATGATGAGGTAACTAGAACCTTCTACAGTGACTCCATTGACAGGTTGGTTTCATGCCAAAATTTCATTGGTCAACTAAAAAGGTAGTAAGTAAACTCAAAAGAGTCCCAGCCAAAGTAGCAAGAGAGATTGAGATGGCAGATGTGGTTAATCACTACGCATGTGGGCTAGAGGATGGAGAAATTTAGGGAATTATTAAGCATTTCATTGAGTAAAAGCATCATATGGTTGTTTGGGGGAAGGAAAAAAGAAAAGTGGAGCTGGAGAAGATGTTGCAAAGCCCATCCAAAGCTAAGTGGCCATGGAAGGACGGATCCAAGCTCTGGATTGGTCAAAGTTGTAGGGTTATGAGTCAAACCCTTGTAACAAACTTTGCTATTTTTATGGGAGCATGTTCCCTTGAACTTAATGACATTTCTATTTTTAGTAATTTTTTGGTTAAGGCCCAGCTATAATGGCTCAACCTAGGAACTTATAAATAGTGGGGTGCATGAAGTCTTTTAGAGATAGAGGTAGATCATTTTTGGAGAAGTTTTCTTCAAGCTTGGAAGAATGCTTTGAATATTTTAAAACCTTTCAATTACATTCAGTGTGATATTTTTCCGTGAAGAATCTGATTTATTGTGTTAATGGTTGATCAATGTATGCTTTTTGGATACATAATTCCTAAGTATAAGTGGTTGACTTACCTTTATTTCAAAATATCTTATTTCATTCTATTGGAAAGTGATATAATTATTTGAATATCAGTTGTGGAGAAGTTATTTTCCTTCTATTATAAAATCATATTATCATTAACTATCATAAGTGGAATAGATGTTTGACATGTGCATATCTTATATTATCATGATGATTGATTGTGTTTTTAATTGCATTTTTCTATCTATTATATGTATAATTTGAGTTTAACAAAGGGAATGTATGCTTCCTATTTTTTTATATTTTGTATCCTCTCTAAGTTGTAGTAGGTGAAGTTGACTTGTGGTGCATACACCCTCTCGGAGGGTGCAATGATTTGGCGAAAACAATTACTAACAACACGAGGTGGACAAGATGCCGAGTGTCAACGAGAAAATTCATATACATCAATATACCAGATCACTATTTTCCTACTTCTTGCTAAGTTCCTTACAAACAAATTGGTCTTCATCTTCAACCACAAAGATTAAAAAAACTCAAGCTCTATATACTTTCTTTGATTTTGTTTATTCACAACCCATTTCCAAACAAAATCTTTGAGAGTGCTACTTAATGTGTGCAACAACCTGGAAATGGATTCCCTTCCAATCAATAGTGTTGTGTGAACCCTTTAATGATATGTTTCTTTATTAAATTTAAATTTATAATTAAATAGAGACGAAGGGACAAAGGCTTTTTTTGGATCTAAATTTTTATATGTCTATGGGGAATATATTTTAGGACAACAATTACAAATAATTTTTGTAGATAATAATATTGTTTAGAAAATGAAATATAATATAAATGTTAATGTGAAACTCTTGTTGGTGTATATTTTTAGCCCATATGAAAAAAGAAAGAAAAATAAAATATAATAGAAAATTCACAATTTGTAAATTCTCTCTAGCTTTGATATTTTGTCAATGATAATATAGAAATATCTGAAATAATAATATTATAGAAATAAATATATTCATAAATGTAATTAAAAACTTATGTTAAAGATCAATCGAAAACCTTTAGAAAACTCCGTATTTAAATAAAAAGTCTATATTTTTGAACGGAAATACCTAATCTCCCAATATTAAGAAACTCGAAACTAAAACATGTTAACCACAAAATTGAAAATAGATATTTGGATGAATATTTTAAAAATAAATACCAAATAATTGTGAATAAATGGATTAACTCAAACCAAATATTCCACAACCCATACAATCTCACAACAAAAACAAATGGTGTTATAGCATTATCATTTTAATTCCTACATAGTTAGTATATATATTAATTGGGAAAACAAATCTTCTACCTAGTTAAATAATAATTATATTTCAAAGATCACACAATTATCTTTTAAAAAGAAACCTTACATTAATAGTAGATAACTATTATTATACTTAAAATAAAAAATATAACAAAAAAAGGGATCGGAAACCATGACTTAGACCACCATTAAAAATATCTCGTAATCACTCATGGTGAAGATGACTTTTCATATTGTGAATGTTACATTTTATTTTACATTTATTTGTAAGATAGATCCAAATAATCCCTCTTGTTAATCATGAAAGATAAAACAATAAACTCGAGGCTTTCATTGAATTCCTTTTCCCTCTTAGATAATTACTTTTCACATCACCGATATAAGTGTAAGATTTAGCAATATAGAGAAAGCATTCCAATAAAAGAAAGTTTTGTGTTTATCCCAATAATGCAATTCCATGAGATTAAATTGATTTTAGAAATTTTGACAAAAAAATCATCTATATGAGGCAACATGACATTTTCTATTGGAATCAAGGTCAATAGTTGCAATATCACCCATAGTTAATAAACACTTGCCATTAATAAACACTTGTCTCTAATGAAGTATTTTTATTTCTTTTGGGAGAATCACTCAGTCTAGATATACAATGTACCATGTCTAAATGAATCTTCTTTTTGTTCTCGTCTAAAATCACCATGCACGTTAAACAAGGTTGTGTTGTAGAGTCTATATGAAATTTTGCACCTACAATAATGAGCAAAGAAATTGTTGTTGTGAACGATCTTCGAATGTAAATTTTTATTGAGAAAAAAATCAGCTTAATTACACAAAAATGTATGGGACTGAAACACAACATATAATTTTTCTAGAAAAAAACACCTCATTTTTGAGCTAAAACCCATTATTACCAATGTTAAGCTTAGCAATGCAAAAGATGAAGCAGTTGAACTTCATTCCATATACATAATATGGTATATTATGATATTATCGAATTTTTAAACAATAAAATATAGGATAAGATAATGACTATGAAAACAATTTTTAAAAAAACCTTGATTATGAAAGGTCTATCGCCAATAAGTTGCGTAAGAATTTTTTTGGGACGACACCAAGTAAAGAATTGGCGTATGTCACTTTGAACTAACCATAGAATAAAATCATAGATGATGAGCCAATAATTAGTTAGAACAATTAAATAATTCATTGCAGGGGAACTATTTGTTTTATTTGTTAAATGATTTCCTACCTTAAACACTTTCATTGTATTGAATTCATATTCCTATATATATTGATTTGAATTTGAATGCTTTTTATTTTGAAAATAACGTTAAAAATATTTTAGGAAGAAAATAATGATGAAGATAAGAGTTACAAAGAAAATTAACATTAAAAATACCCATTGACCAAATATTAATGTTCACTCACACAAACACACACATGTATATGTATATCTATATGTATACATATGTACACACACATACACATATATCTATCGTGCGCATGTGTGCATGTGTGTGTCCGAAGAAATTTGAGATTCCGTATAGTAAGTAAACTACAATAACTAAATAGACATAACTTTGGTTAAATTATATTTTCCTTTTCATCTGCTTTTTCTATTTTGATGAAGTCCACACACTTTGGAATATCACAAGGTTTTCATATTTGAGCTTGTTTCAAAGTGTAACAATATTTAGTGTAATAATATGTTTTGACTCATATGCCTCGTTTCATAAGCTTCCTCAAAGAAATAATGGAAAGATCATGATAATCACTTATGTATTTATTTGTTGCAATCTCTTTATAAATGTCTAAGTAGGTCTATGATCAAATCATTAATGATTTTTTAATAGGGTTCATTTACGAGTGAATATTTGTACATGTATGAATATTAGGATTTTTTAATTTTAAATTGGTGTTTTTTCACTACAAGATAAGTAACTAATTTGCCAAAATTTTATGTGTCATAAATATATTTTACCCTAATTTCACCTTACTATTTCCACTAAGGACTGATTAATGTTTGTATGTTAGCCATTATGGTATAAAATAATATTATATATATGATGATTTGCCATAATGTATTAATACATTATAATTCCAAAATTTGTTGATTTGGAGATCGGAGTCGGCGAAGATAAAAGTGAATAAGCCTGTGAAAAATCTAAAAGTATAGGACAAAAATCCTAAGGTATAAGCAAAAATATAATGTCGGTAACATGCAAACGCTTATTGAGTGGAAACACAACTGGGGCACCGTGTGGCAATGCAATAATGTGTCATTCGGTATCACCATTTGTGAAACCGATTGGCCCCGATATCTTGATAGCGTCTTGGATTTAGAAATGATGCCATGTTTCTAAATGGAAAACCTACATTTGAATACGTCGAACAATGTGTATGAGATCCCATACGTCGGCATTTTTGTGATCCCAACCAAAGTGACAAGGATTTGTTCTTATTGGTGTTTTGAAATGTGGTGGTGTAGCCAAACAAAAATACTAGTGTGTTGTTGAGTGGGACCATCCATGAGGGTATGAGTACCGCACATCAAAGCATGATGTTGTCACCAAACAACAACAAATTTTGATTACCATACGGGTAGCAATTTTCCATGCTCTTGCTTGGTAGCATTTTTGATGGTACCGCATGTCAAAGATGATGCCATCACCGAACAACAATAGATTTCACTTCTGGATGGGAAACATTTTTTCATGCTACCGCTCGATAGCATTTTTCCATGCTACTGACTATTAGCACTTTTCAGTGATGTCATTAGACAGAAAAAAAAATTATGGAATTTTTTTATCTTACGCCATATTTTGGGAGGACATGTTTCTCATTGGGATGATCATTTCAACTACTAACATCAAAAACATTTTTAAAAAAAATCCATACAAAATTAGTGAAATCTACTTTTTTTCACAAAAAATCACTTATTTGAATATTGCGCCATACTTTATGAGGATAAATTTCAAATCGAGCCGATCATTTTAACTGCTATTGTAAAAAATGATTATATATATATATATATATATATATATATATATATATATATATATATATATATATATATATATATATATATATGTGTGTGTGTGTGTATATGTATATGTATATATGCATATATATGTATGTATGTGTGTATATATATATACAGTATATATATACATATATACATATACATGCATATACATACATACATACATACATACATACATATATATATATATATATATATATATATATATATATATATATATATATATATATAGATACCTATCTATATATACATATATATATATATATATATATATAGGTATGTATATATATGTATGTATATATATAGGTATGTATACCTATATACATACCTATATATGTATGTATGTATGTATGTATATACATATATATACATATATATATTTCGTTAGATGGATAAAAACATAAAGAAAAACCCTAACTGAAATTTCAAGAGCTTTCGAAAATATAAATTTTGCTAAAAAAACCACAATTTGCTTCCTGAAAAGTGAATTTATGAAAAAACCTAAAACACCAATAATATCTGCAAAACAGATCCAATGGAGCTGAAATTTTCAGATATTCTAACTTAGAGTGTTTCCAAATTATGATGCAAAAATTGGGAAAAAAATTAGATACCCTCTTCAAGATATACGAAACAAAAAAATAGGGTTTTTTCCCTAATTTTGGCTGAAATCGTTGCTCTGATACCACTTGTAAAGATATTACTTGTATAAATCAGAATATATACAACAGAATAACATGAGAGAACACCAAAATATAGATAAATGATGACAATATGCTCATATAATAGCTTTTCCACTTCGAGGGGGCAACCTCCAATACCACTTCGAGGGGGTAACCTCCAAACCATACAATAACACTCCAATACTCAATATGATCCTTAACTACAACCTTCTAACCCCTATATATACCATTCTAACCTATGGCCAATACTGAGGCCGACCTCCTAAGCATAATAAATCATAAATGAATGATATAATAAGATAAGGGGATGTGTGCCACATGTCGGCATCTCCATCAATACATATACATCATAACATTATATCCCATGTGAACCCATACATATAACTAAGGGGATGTGTGCCACATGTCAAAGATCTCCATCAACCCATATACATTATAATATTATATCCCAAGGTACATAGCATCAACGAACCGTTACACCAAAACGAACTGTTAAGGGGATGTGTGCCACATGTCAAGCATCTCCATCAACAAATCGTTACACCAAAACCTCGAGGCATTAGTGAAATCCACACATGAGGATCATAACATCCCACCACGCTTTTGTAGCCCGGACCCCAAGCTAGATTTTTACCCATATAGCAGGACCCCACCCTGCCCTATACGAGCCCCGGGTGAACACTGCAATGTCACAGTAGCTACCGTCCTGGGACTCGAACTTGGGTGGTCACTCTGATACCAAATGTAACGAACCATTACACCAAAACCTCGAGGCGTTAGTGAAATCCACACATGAGGATCATAACATCATATATATGGCAAAACATCATATACTATCAACCGATAGCATAAACTATTAGTTGACAATTTCCACCGAGATGACACCATTATTAAATTATTCACCAAATTGTTTAAAAGCCATTTTCGTCAAATCCACCATCATTTCAAAATTCGTTTTCACATATTTTTCAAGGAATATATACGATTTTTTTTTGGGGGTGCGTCCTTAAAATTTACCCTATTTTTGAGTTGAATGAACATTATGGTTAGGTCTTCCTTTAACACTAAAAATTTGCATTGAATACATATTCACTTACCTCATATTAAATTATTTAGAGACTCACCTTTTAATTCAATACAATCAAAAGAGTAAATATAAGACCATCTACATTTATATATTTTTCATGTATCTAACTAAATTTACAAAAGAATCAATTGCTACAACCTCATATTCATCCCTCTCTAGTAAAACCCCAAGGTGCAAAATTTTGAGCCCCAAACCCCTTCTCAACAAACAAAAATGCCATCCCCATCTCGAATATTTATATATAGAATCTCTTTCCACACTAGCAATCCTTTTAATTATATTTTCTTTTTATATTGCTTACAACTTGTAAAACATGTACTATATAACATTTTATTTGATTAGATAAATATTGAGTATATATTAATTTTACATTGCATCTAAGGTTTAAATTAGATCTTTTAGTTGTTTTTTTTTAATTGCTTTTTTCAAGTTGAAATAGTATTATATTATGAAAAATAAATAGTATAACTATTCAAAATATGTTGGAAGTATGGATGTATGCCTCTATATCTCACATTAGCCCATAATTACAGGAAATGATTAAAAATACATCATTCAAGTTACTTTAAAAACACAAGTAATTTAAGTGGTAGCCATAAAGGAAGATGAAAGAGGAAGGTATCTTATAGTCTATCTTGCCTCAATTCCCTTTTGGAAGGTCAAGCCCGTCAAGAATGGGCTCCCAACAAGTATATATATGTTTTTAGTAGTTTCAATACAGTGTTTTCATTTCCTTGTTCATAGACAAAGGATAGAGAAATGGCTAAAACCAACCAATTGACCTCATACATAGAAGAAAACAAATCTCATTTACTACATTATAGTGGTAGTTAGCCAAAACCCCATGAAAAGGATGTAGAAGAGAGTTGTGACAAGGTAGATATTTTCACCTCTAGTGGGTTCAAGAAAGGTAGTGATAGCTATTATGATGATGCCCTTTCCTCTCAACAAGGGATTGTGAGAAAAATACGATGGAAGAACCCATATAATGATGCGGGGTGCATTTCTATACTAATCAAGAAGGATATGAAGATGGGCTACCTATAATTTTACCTTTAAGAATTGTAGTATGATCTACCAAAAGACATTGGAAATAATTGTATGTTTGTTATAAGTGAAAATTTTGAAATAAAAATCATGAACAAACTCCTTAATTTCTCTCTTTCCCACTAAAAAGGAGTTTTCACTCTAGATATATGCCAAATCTAGGAAAATGCCATAGGAGTGGTAAGAAAATATCCCGGGAGGATAAGTTGCTTTTGAAAAGGCTCGAATCTAAAAGGTTTGAAAAATAATGAATCTAGGACTACAAAGTTTTATCTTTTTGAAAGGTACATGAAGCAATTAATATGTCCATAAAAATGATGTTGTGGCTATAAGAGTCTTAAATGGAAAAACTTATAGTCGATTGCCACACCTTGATTGATTTGACACTAAGAAAATTGTTCAAGATTGGGTTCTACAATGCCATTCTAGTGCTAGTAAGTATGCACTTCCAAAAATGCGTAATGGAATGAAGAGACCACTAGTAGTTGAGCTTATCCTTGATGGGAAAATTTAGTGTGAGAAATTTATACCTCTTATTGGTTTAATAGTTCTCGAATGGAATTTATGGATATTGTTTCCAATCTTTCCACCATGGGCGTGAAGAAAGAACTCCAATTGTTTAGATGGATTCCTCAGAGATAATATTTCATATTTCTTGAAAGGTTTCTTGGTTATTGGCTAGTGAGAATTTATTTTTTTTTTGTTGAAACAAGGAATCCATGTATTCTAGCTACAAAACATGTCTTGGACATTACTTAATCCCTCATATAAATATGTTGACAGATTCACCTAGGGATCCTCTGCAAGGAAGTTATGGAAATCAATAATGTAATACCACCAAACAAAATACCGGAATAATTTTCACACACAAAAACAACACTAAAAATAGAAGAATAGTTTTTTTGTCTCTTTCATTTACTTGTCATACGACACCACTAAGGATCCTTTAGAATAACTCAACATCACAGAGGTGCGCGTACAAATAGGGACCCACATATACCACAAGATAAAATGATTTGCAAACAATTTCGAGCTTTTTCAAGGGAATGAGAACTCCATACAATCATTTTGATTTATTTTGCATAAAATTTTGGCTATGATATCTTTTCATATTACTCAAGTGCTAATTCATTTTTAATTACGACCTAGTTTACAATTTCCATTGTAAAAAGAAACAAAGATAAAAATTTCAATCAAAACATTTAAAGTATGAGGTGAAATTATAAGTGACACATATAAATAATCTCGTTGACTCACAACCTATAGTAGCATCTTCATATGCATAGAGATATTGGCTCTATTTTCTTCTTAATTCATTACTCATGTTACACATTTTGTTTTTTGTTTTTTGAAGGTTCATGTATCATTTGTACTTTCATAACATGATAAGAGTGTTCACCTTCTCTTTGAGCCATATAGTTAACTATTAATTAAATACTATAAACTGAAAAAATTCATCCCTTTCATTAGTAACCAAGATAGATCTTATCATGATGAGTTATGGTACCACCAAAAATCTTATTCATTTTCCTATTAAATTTGCTTAAATAGTCCTTTGCAATTTGCACATACAAGTGATTCAAAAGATAATGTCATCCTTTTAGGTTATAAATCCTCATTTCATTTAAATCTGAAACCTAAGAGTAAGCATTTAAATCAGACTACTGATAGAATGATTTCATTTGACACCCACAAGGAGACCAAGTCCTATGTCGGTTATTTGTAATTCAATATAAGATGTTGTTTACTTAGTAAATTTAGTACATAGACTCATATTTAGAAGGTAAAAATTCCTACGATGTTATAATAAAACAACACAATTTTTTAACCAAGACAATATTTATACTAAGAGCCTTACTTTTCAAAGTGTTAAGAATGATTTCCTTTTGTCTTTTCATACTTGCTCATTTTATGCATAGTCTAAGATCAAAATGGGATTATACGCTTTCATGAATATGAACAAAATTCTCCATATGGTTTTGAACTTTATTATTTTTATATTAATCCCTGTGTGTGTGTGTGTGTGTGTGTGTGTGTGTGTGTGTGTGTGTGTGTGTGTGTGAGAGAGAGAGAGAGAGAGAGAGAGGGACCATTCTAGCATCTTATTTCTAGGAAAGAACACAAATATAATTTGTTCTTCTAAACCCATGCAAACATATTACTTTGAAATAATGTGATGTGAGTTGATGTTACAAAATACCGTATTAGAATTTACATCATTCATCTTTCACTCAAGTGTATATGACACGAGTCATAGTTTGAGATTTTATGAGTTTAATCTACATTTTACATCTTTTATATTTCATTTATTTCCTTATGTAAAAGTAGACATCATGACATTTATTGTATTCACCATTCCTGTATGAAAGAGGTCTTATTATTCCATTAACATCTACAACATCTACACTTACGCACATGTAAGGCCTATTACAAGGCTTTAAAGGAAACAATAGAGAAGTTATATTTCCGATGAAACCGAAAGAATAATTGTAGGCCTATTACCACCCTTTCATTTACCATATGAACAACTATCCTTAGACCTTTCTTGGGTTAGATTAAGTATAGTTACTTGAATCCAAATGGGCATGAAAACCATGAACAAAGCACTATACTTTTTACCAATTTACATTGTTAACTATCTTCTTTATTAATTAAGTTAACATGATTTTCTACATGGTTGGTCCTACACTCAATAAGTGTCACCCCTACTGATGTTGAAAAGTTAGTTAAAACATAAATAGATAGAAGCCAAATATTTTTCCTATGTCCAGTTCTTAAAACATAGGATTTCAAGAAAACAATGATACTTAACACACTAAATCATATATAGAATTCTCTCCAATTAACTTTTATTTAATATTCACATTCAATGTCAATGTATAATATTTCAACACCAAATCATTAATACCAACATATATCACACTTTTAATCTTTCTTGTCTCCATAGACTGCACCCAACGCAGAGTCAATCCTAGGACTACTATGGAAAACCCTTACACTCAAGCATAGACCAACGCATCCATAATTTCAAGCAATGTAAAACAAAAAAAGTAGAGAGAGATAGAGATAAGGGAGAGAGGAAGAGAGAACATTTGCTCACACATTCACACTTTCACATTCATCAACACTTTATTTGAGAGAGAGAAAGACTAGGAGACATTATCTTTCTATTCACAATATCATCATCATTCACATTTGGTATCAATTTTCATTACAAATCATCTACATTTTCAATTCTTTGATATTTTCAAGCCTAACCATAATTTCATAGTTATTTCTAGAGGGTGAAAAGGGAGAAGAGAGAAAACATAATAAATTTTGAAAAACATTCATACAAAGTAATTGATTAAATCATACTCTTCATAATATTGTGAAAAATTCAAGGCTTTCACGAGTACTTACAAGTTAAATGGGAGCCTAAGAGGGATTTTCTAGCTAAAGTTGTAAGTTTGTGAAAATTGACCAAAATAGCTAAAGTGCTTACGACTTGGGTCCCAAACCCGCTCATTTTAAGTTCAAGAAATTTTTAGATAACTCCTACATACTCCCATATATATAGAGAACTCATTAGAATCGACAAAAGTCAATTACAACAAATAGGGCTCAGGTTATGAAGGTGACTTCAAAGTTGATTATCATAAACAAGTCAAAAACACTTGTTACATAATGATGACGATGGGCCCCAAAACCCACTTGTAAAATTAACGTCCGAAAGTGTTTATGAGGAAATGAGAGTTGAATTCAATTCTTCTATTCGACATCTAGAGGTAGGTGGGGTGGTTTTAAGTTTCATGTAATTGAAGTGACAATCAGTAAGCTGAAATTGGTCACGTTTTCTTAAAACGGAAATGTCACCACAAGTGACTAAAAACTGAAAAAACATTTAGAAAATCATATCGTTGAGGCATCAAATTGAATTCTTTCACTGTTTTATCGGCCTTCACAGTTGTCCTATGTCGACAGTGGATCATGTTAGAGATTTCTATTACAAGTAATTGTTTGGTCCTAGGCATTCCATGTGCACGGTTTCTAAGGTCAAATTCTACATTTTGAAAAATTTATGGGTAGCATATGGTTTTATCATTCATTCCATATGCATTTTCTATTATTCAAAAGAATTTAAAAACCAAAAATAGAAAGCAATGAAATGCGTAATTTAATGCGAGAGAAATGGAGATCCATACTTGTTTTGTGCATATTTCATAATCATTGCATTCGAGGAAACCACATTTCTTTCACGTATTTTGTGAAACAATATACGTGTCTTTTGTATGGTCGCACAACCCATCAACAAAATTCACACAATCACCATAGGTTGAATGGCATCCGAATGATAAAGTTTAGGGCATCCTTAAGATAACTAGCACCGAAAGAAGGTCAGCATCCCCCCATAATGATTAATATCAGGTGTAATGCTATTTGGGTATGCACTGCATTTGCTTGATAATTTTTAAAGCCTTCTCAACAAAAAGTTTTGTGCATATCCTACAAACCAAAACTCCATGCAAGAAAAACTTCCCAACACTTCTTTTTGGGATCTTTATTCCTTCATGCAAAGCATTTATTTTGGAGTCGAGCTGAAATATGCAAGCATGGTTCATGGAAATTGGTTTGACACCGGTAGAGGCATTTTCTTGGAGGTTCATGGTTTCCCCCTCCATGGTGGCGGCCTCCCAACCTGCCTAGCCCAAAACGAAGCTACAACAAAAACATAAAAACCCTAAACTCCTCCTCGTTTCTAGGTTAGATTTTTTTGTTTTATTTTATTTTAAAACCATAATTTATTTATTTATTTTATCTTCTTTTAAAGATACCACAATATTTATATCTTTATATTTATTTTAGTGACAATTTTATGAAGGTCAAATTTTATGGAAGAATCGTTACTTAACAAATCAAATGGACATAAATTTTAATGTGGGGAATAAAAATGATCTCTCTCACATAACCTCAAGTTATCATTGTATGAATGCCTCTCATCGTGGAAGTAATTTACATTTATTGTTATAATAGTTTACATTAGTGGTTTTAAAATTTTACTCATGGTTCGACCGAGAATATAGATCACAACATCCCGAACATGCGAGATGACAATGAGTGCATGACGGGAAATCTCAAATGTTAGACAATTATCGCCACCAAAACCTTTTCTTGTGTGCAATGGTAGCCAAAAAGAAGGGCACTACAAGTTACTTGGTTATTATTGGCTAGTGAGAATTTATTTTTTCTTTTGTTGAAGCAAGCAATCTCATATTTTGGCTACAAAACATGTCTTGGATATTGGGAATCCCTCATATAAAAAGGTTGAGGGCATGCACCTAGGGCACCTCCACAAGGACGTTATGAAAATCAATAACCAAACACCACCAAATAAAATGCTAAGTTATTTAGAAGTCATTTCTAAACTCATCCACATTCCACAAAAGCCATGGTTTAATATTCTCTTAGGACTACTAGATTCTTTTGATGATAAATGACCCAACCACTTTCACTTGGATATTGATAATAAGAAGGTTTTGAAAGGCAAGACCTTGCTAGATACGCATCCTTAAGGAGTTCCTTTAGAGATGCAATTATGTAGCAAAATCTTGTAGGCTTCCTACTATTTAATGGAACGAATGATCCATTTTGTTTAAAGTGAAGGAACTAGATGCCCAATGTCAAGAAATTAGAGGTCTCTAGAATTCTTGAGAATGAAAAAAAAATCCCAAGCAATCTTATGAAATCCATAGCCATGTTTAGCCCTAGCCCATAGAAAATATATGCCCATCTTGTTAAGGATTTTTTTGAAGAGGTTTAAGGAGACCAACATGAAGAGTAGACTTTGGGGTGGCATCAAGAACTTTATAGATAGTTTGAAACTTACCTACCAAGAATAGTGGCTTAGTGAACCAGGAATATGACTTCTTTTCACTTGAGTTAACAACATATTGCCAAGGGAGGGAGGGAAGGAGAAGATTTCACTCTGTTGTATCCACTTCCAACGAAAACTGTCCAAACAAGGAGGAGGAAAAAAGTTTTCCCGTAATATTGAAGTTTGTTCATTGAATTCTAGATCCTAAAGCTAAGCAATAAACCTAATGGAATTGAATAACTACTTAATGTATATCATTGTCATTATGAAATAAAGTATAAAAATAATCAATCAACAAAATGGTCATTAACATGTTAATCATGTGTCCATCGAGGGAGAGATGTCTTTGACAAAACCAAGATTAGTGGATAAAATTTTCAGATTAATGTCTCTTTCAGTTGTGAAATTCGTAATATGAGTTTTTAAGATAATACTAATGCTGTCGAGAATTCAAAGCCATTACGAGATTGAAAAGAAATTTGCCGTCATTCAAAAAATTGGTGTGAGCCTCGAATTCAAGGGCTGTTTTCATTCTTTCACATGAGGCTCGATATAAAGATGGCTACAGGAGAAGACAAGCCACGCCACATGTCAATAATTTCGGCTCCTTTCCAAAGAAAAGAAATGTAAAACTGTGCAAAAGTCCAAACAAATGGGCCTTACGTTAGTTTTTCCTTTCTTTTCATATTGAAATATACTTATTGCCGCCGCAAAAGAAAGGCACCCAATATACTATTCCTGTCTTTGTCTGTAGGATTTTCGTTTTTTATTCATTTCTTTGTTCCTTCCTTTCTTTCCCATTGATTCTCACCTTCCCTGAAGCAATCGAAGATGCCAGGATTAAATATCTCAAACATCCAATATATAAATGGAATGCAATCAGTTCTTTTATCCATCGTCACAGTTTATAGACTCATTCTTAATCTTTGATTATCTCTGTAAATTCAAGCCTACTCTCTGAATGGCGCATTTCCAAGTATTTCTTCTTCTTCTTGTCATGGTGGTTGCACCCTTCTCTTCCAGCACCCCTCTTGCAACCATGCAAAAGGTAATTAATTCAATTGTATTTGTGAAGTTCTTTGATTCTTCAGGGTTGTCATGGAATTGTAATTAAGTTTATTATCTTCCTTAAATCCATTTCTTTAAAGCAGGCATGAATTATTCTATTTTTAGTATTGACTTGCTGGTTCGAAGTCATATTTTCTATAATTACAGTGCGCTCAGCTTAAACTTCACATATGTTTATAAGGTTGATTGACCAACCAACCAATAAATAACCCATAAGTTGGTTGACCAGTCAACCTTGTAACATTACGCTCTATGTGAATTCAACAACGTAGTTGAGGGCCATTTTGTCAAGCACTCACTAACTGGTAGGGCCAATGTCTCTCCACCAATCACAAAAGTTTTTATATGTAACACTTTTTAATATTGATTTTTGATTGAAGAGAGCATAGACCCTACCAAGTTTGTGAGTGCTAGACAAGATCATCCCTATTAGGAAGTGATTTATGAATTACCTAACTTTCTAACATTTTTCCCGCAGTAATGTCCATCAAAAAATAAGCACCACAGTGTATGTAACTTCAATTTATAACCATTAGGACATGAGAAATCTAGTAATTTTTCCAGTGATTTCAATTAAGTTACAACTCTTTTCATTTGTTTACAATTTTGAGTACTTTATACACATGTATACTTATTAAAACACGATAAAGAGGACACTACATAACTCTCATGTATGAACAAAATGAGTAATCTTATGCATCAATCTTCTGTTTTGTTCAGGTACCAATCTGCTCATACATTGTAAATGTGGAGACAAGTTGCGTGGTAGAAGCAGGAACAGCTGATCCCATAAGCCTTAGATTTGGAGATTCGGCTGGCAACCATGTGTTAGAAAAGCATTTAAAGACGCCAATTGAAGGAGACAATCAAAATCCATTCAAATGGTGTTCTTCGGCGAAGTTTAAGATAGATGGCCCCTGTGTAAACGACAGCATATGTTATCTATACCTGAAAAGGACAGGCTCTGATGAGTGGAGACCTGCCAGAGCTGTAGTTCATTCTGCTACAGATAATCAGCCACATGGTGCTGTGGATACCTTTTATTTTCGTAGGTTTATTCCTAGCAATGTGTGGCATGGTTATGATTACTGTGACAAAATAGTTAACAGATCAAAGCATGAGATTGAGAATTCAGCCACTGCAACTTCGACTCACGCAATGAAATATACATATAATCATATGGAAGATTTGCCATAACAGGAAGATGGGTAACTGTTAAAGTCGTTGGGTTCTGTCTTTGGAGAAGCCCTGTGGCGTTTTAGTTCAGAAAAATGTAGGAGGTGGGCTGTTTTTCTATTTTCTGTCTATACCACGTTGAAAATTAGCTATACTTTTGATCCAGATGGAAGTTGGCATGTTCTCTGTCTAAGGAATGCTGGATTTATATATATTTAAGACTTGAACGTATCTCTTTCGTATTGTTTTCTCTCATTATTTATAAGATTAAAATTATACAGCTATTTCTATGATGGGAGACATCGGATATAGCGAATGAATATGCAACACTTGTTTATTTTGCCGAAGGCAGGGTATATAGTAACGAGGGATAGGTTACCGCTACAATTTTCAATAGTGAATTAGTTTTCATTTGCATGGTTTGGATTACAGTTTTGATGAGTAGAACTTTTTTATGATTTTGAGAAAATCAATTTTTTGATCAGCTGCCGATGAGTTGAGGTTTAGTTTTCTAACCATGTGAGTTCTACATTTAATTATTTAATTTAATTTTTTAAAATTTTACAAATGTAAGTTTGTATTTGAGTTGTCGTAAATTATAATTGTCTTGTATAGTTTTGATGCGAGAAATAAATTTTCTGTTTTTTAAAATCAAGAGTTGTATGTATATTTTTAAATACCTTGAATTAAAGTCATATAATGCAGTTAATGTTGCCTTCATATTGAGGTATAGAGGTTACAATGGTGGTGGTCTCGCTATGGTGGTTGTGTTTGATGTTGTCATGCCGATCGAAAATGTTTGCACGAATTTTTCTTAGGAGAAGTCTTTTTGATAGAGTTTCTGACAATGACGGCAAGTGTTGTGAGCATTTGTTTTTAAGATTCAACCAAACATATATTGTTTTAATGTGAATATGTTTAAATTTATACCTTTCAAGTATGGTTTTGGCACCATGTTGTGATGTATTCATTCATATGGCTTTGGTTGTCTATGGCGGTCACTTGGTTTATTCCCATGTGTTTGGATTTTTGGTTATTTTGTACATGAAATAATTTATTATGAAATGTATGGTTTTCTATAAGTTAATCTAAAATTGTTTCTTAGTTTTCATTATAGGTAAGACATCGAACAACCTTCCTACTTACTGTTTTTGCGCCCATCTCTTTTCATAAGAGCATGTAAAAAAATACTTTTTGTTTTGTTTTTTAGCTATGATTTTTATTATTTTAGTAGGATTTAATATTGGTGTATGTGTTTTTTTCTATGTAAATGGGCATGAAAATATACATTTATGTTTTCCCAAGTAGGTTCAAGTTATGCTCTCGGTCATTTTGTATTTAATATGGGTGTTGAGGAAAATACACAACACATGTGAATGAGGTGGGTTTGTTTTGGTTTTCATATATTTGGATTTCTATTATTTTGCATATTTTTAGGTTTGTTATAGATAGCATAAAGGATTTTATTTTTTGTAATTTTTGGTCTCTTCTCGAATAAAAGTTGTGTTTAATGTTGTGTTGTTTGGAGCCATTTGTTGTTAATATGTGTAGAAACAGAAAGGGATTTTCATTATTTTTATCAATTATAGAGATATATTTGCAAAAGAAATTACTTATAGGCATACAAAAGATTGTAAAAAGGGTTTGTGAAGGGAAAACGGTTTGCATTGTTTTAAAACAATGGTTATATAAAATTTTGTTTTAAATAAGGTTTGCTTTAGGCTATAGGGGGTTTCTAAAAGTGCTTATGATTTTTTGTTATCACATTTTGCACCTCTTGTTAAGGTATGTGTGTTGATGCACTTTAGTATTTTTGTGTGCCATAGTTTCTACAAAATGTGTGTGAATTGTAATAACTGTTAGATCACATTATTTTCTAATTCGTTGTCATGTTTTCTAATTCCTTTTACAATGTACATGTGTTATTGAACTAACATTGTTTCGTTTACTTTTCTCAAAGCATTGTATTGTTTGATACATTTTAGTATTTGTGCTAGTAATATTTTACATTTATTTTTATGAAGGGAAATATATGTTGGATTTTGAATGAAGAAGGTTTGTCAATATTTTGTGATTGACATTGTTTAGGAGGATTTATTTTTATCAAATAGCAAGATACTACATTTTTAAAGAGGCGTGTTTCACCACATAGGAGTATCATATGACAAAACGATTTAAAAAGGTAAAGGTAAGGTACATTAGGAATACCTAGGGGTCATGAAGAGGTTGATACTATTGTTAAAGACAAAGCCGGTTGTAAAGCACTCCTTTTTCCTGGGAATGACTACCCAAGAAGCAAAGAAAGACCACAAAATAGATTTTTATAGCATAGGTCGTGGATTGTCTAGCGTAAACTATATCCAGAAGCGGGGTGCTTCCTCAAAGGATATCAATCCACGTCTTAATACAAATTAATACAGATAAATAACATGAAATAGAAGGTCCTACTGTAGTTATATGATTTGGGTATCTCACACAAATACAATACTCTAAATCTAATCTAAATAACGAATATAAGATCAAATCTAGAAAGGGTGGTTGATTGACAGGGTTTGCAGATGTGGCAGAGGGTATTATGGAGGTCTGGGTGAAGTTGTGGGAGGTTTTGAGAGGTTTTGGGTGAGGAAATAAGCTTGTTGGTATGAGGGAAAATGTCAAACACAGAGACCGATGTCGATCAGGGAACTAACACCGGTAACTGGTTATAACCGATATTGGTTGGCTAACCGATCACGATAGGGGAAATTGGGTGCCAAAGGTGAAAAGGGGTTGGTTTGGACTCTTTTTATTATTACACAGAGTGTTGTGAAGGCTTAGGCAGGGTGTTGGGATTTTGGTGAAGGCTCACCAAGGGTAAAAGGGGTTGTTGAAAGGGTAGAGTGGTTTCGGTTGAGAGGGCGATAGGTGAATGGGATATGAAAGATATCCAAGAGAGAATGGAAGTGATTACAAGAAAATAAAAGATTCAAAACCAAAGCTAATGAAACCAATGACCTGGTTAAGAATAATTCTCTGAGATTGACAGGTGATGGTAGTTGATGGGTGCTCAGAGGAGAAATGGGTCTCGATCTAGTGCCGTAGAAATGGAGATTGATTGCTTCCCTCTGTGAATAATCTGAGTCTATAGAGAAAGAGGTTGGTTGTTGGTGAATAATTTGAATGCTCTGATGCAATGTTTGATCATTAGATGCTCAATCGAATGTCAGGATGTGAAGGAATAATCAAAACCTAACCACAGGAATCCCAACCTAGGTAATGAGTTGAAAATCCTTATTTGATAAAACCAATGGTGGTTCTGTGACCGATGGCAGTCGAGAAATAACCAATGTCAGTTAGGGAGAAATAGTCAATTTTACCAAAGATATCTTGTTTCTTCCCCTTTTTGGCATGGGTCAAGAATTGATTATGGGCTAGGAGTATTAGTTCATGTTTAAACACACGGGAAATTGATGGAAGAAGAAGTTGGTAATTAATATTAGGTTTAGAAGAAGTCTTAGTTAGTTAAGTGAAGTGATGACTCAATGTTAGGAGTGATGACCTAGTATTAATTAGTTAAATTCCCTTGGAATGGGTCCAAGGTGAGGTGGAGGGTGAGGTAATAATTAGTCTAATATGGGTAATTATATTAATAATAATGTGTGGAAGGGGTCATGGTAAGGGGGTATGTTAATTGAAAGGGGCTTAGAGGGTTGCGACCCAATTTTGGGTGTCTACATTTGCCCCTTTTTGTCATGTAGCTTGTACTAATAAGTGATGATGAAAAAAATAAGAAGTAGGTTTCCCCAGATAAGGGTGGAGGTGATCCCCCTCAAACTAGGAACTGATGTAGTGGAAGGAAGAATCGGTGATGGGTTTGATAAGGTGGTAGGTGATGAAAAATGGGGTAAGGTGTAGGTGTAGGCAATGGTGATGATGGGGTGATCTAAAGGTGAAGACAGTCAAATGCACACATGCACTCTAAATGCAACAAGGCACAAGGTTGAAGAGCACACAAACTCTAACTTTTCAAAGGTCGATAGTTTATCCAAACAAGGGTGATGTGGTCTAGGTATCCAAGGTATAGGATGTGATCCTAGAAACACAATAGGTCAAGGTGCAAGAATAGGTATAGGTGTATTCCAAAACACCCAACAGGTTTGGTCTGGTTGACATAAACATCTCAAAGTAAGGTAAGGTAGGGTATGTAGGCTAAACAACATGGGTAACATTATCGATGAGAACAAGTAAGCGAGTTAGATTTACATATAAGCAAGGTCATTTTGGTGAGGGTATATAGGTGAGGCCATGGGTAAGGAAAACATAATGTCAAACGTTCCCCTAAGTATTCTTAGGGAGATGGTAAGGTGGTGAGGATTTGGGAGCATATAGGGATGTTTTAGGGTTGTGGCAACAAGAAAATGCTAATCAACAACAAATATTAGGGCCAATGAAGCATATTTGGTTATATACGGTGGTCATTGGTGCTAGTTTAGAGGAATTGATCTTTGGTAGAGTGGTGATGATGATGGTCACAGGGCATGACAGAAAAACATCGGCACCAAAATAGAAAGTTAAAATGAAAAACCCTCCCAAAGGTAATTCATTTGAGCATTTTTTGAGGCTGAAAATGATTGTTGGAGAGAATATTTGCGAGGAAAATGATAGATAGGCTCACAGGAGTGATTTGGCGAGAGATTAGTGGTTAGAGGAGTGAGTTCGAGGGCCTGCTTGTAGCCACTTGATTGATTTTATTGTTTGAGAGCTCGGAGAGATATTTGACATGGTAAAGGCGGGATAAGGCTTGAGAGGTGATACACGGTTTAGGCTCCACCCATCCCACCACAGAGGCACTAGTGAGTAGAGGTAGGTTTCAAGCTTTAATCTTGGGTTTTTGAAGAATAAGCAAGGAAGAATAAAAATTGGTTTTTTGAAATTTAATTGAAATGGGGGTGAAATCAGGTTGGGGGAGGTGTAATTAGACTAATTAGGGGTTAAAAGAAACTTAGGGCAAGTTTAAAGGGATTTGGGTGGGTAAATTAGGTGTTTTTGTCAATTTTTACATTGATGGGAGATGGGGGTTCATCCTTGGGGCCAAACCAATAACTAACGTCAATCGGTTATCGATCGGCGTCAATCAAGAACCAAAAATGACTATATAAGGGTACCAGAGCATCAATAGGGTGACCAATGTCGATTTCTCTGTGAAATGACAAAGTATTAGAAAATATTGATATTGAATGTTGAAGATAGGTTTAGGCTAGTTAGGAGGGGAAAAAGAAGTCTTATGAAAGGGTCTTGGGTGAAAGAGGATGTGATAGGATGATTTTGGGAGGGATGGGGTTGGGTAGGTCAATAGGTGAACTAGTGGGAGGGTAGATAGGTAAGATCAGAAAAGGGGGAAAATAGTGGAATGAAGGGGAAAACAACGGTTGAGAAAACCTCCGAAGACCCCATGCCTTCTGAGTGCTTCCTAGATATCCCTTGCAAAATGGGCTTTAAGCCGATGTAGTTCTCCCATTGGAAAGGGAAGAATATGATTTTGTTAAGTAGGTTAGGTTAAGGTGAATGGTCTAGGTAAGGCACGGTAAACATTAGGAAAGGTAGATTTTCGAAAAGAAATTTGAAAGGGAAAATGATTCACTTGTGTGGTTGTTGATTGATGAGGTCATAAATTGGCCATAAATTACCATTATTATGTCCTTTTAAGTTACCTTTGAAAGTGGATTTAAATGTAATCTTGGAAATTATAGTTTTTTTAAGATAGAATATAGGATATATACCTTTTTCATTATTAAGAAATCTTTTTTTATCTATTTTTGATTAATCCTTTTGATTATTTGGGAAAAGATGCAAAGTCTTGTGTATACGAAGCCATAAAGGAAAGATAATGCTAGTTTTGGGAAAAGCTGGAATTTATCATCAATGTTAAATTTAAACTCAAATATGATTTCATAGTCAAATTTCTCTAGAAAAAATATACAAATTCAAACAAAGATTCATCTCAATCGAGATTGTATGCAAAAGTTACTGAGTTGTTTTAAGTTAGCTCGGAACTTGCAGATTTAGTTCCGAACTCGCAAATTTAGTTCTGGAACTCACATGTTTAGTTCTGGAACTCACAAATTTAGTTTTGGAACTCATAGATTTAGTTTCGAAACTTGCATATTTAGTTCTAGAACTTGCAGATTTAGTTCGAAACTTGCATCAATCGAATAACATTTAGTTGGAACTTGCAATTCATATATTTATATTTTCAAGCAATTAAAATAGTGGACAAAGTTGCAAGGTATAGAATGACAGTTAGTTCTAGAACTTACAATTCATGGAAAAATTAGATTTAGTTCTGGAACTTATAGATTTAGTTCCAGAACTTGCATAAAAGGAATGCCAACTTTATTTATGGAACTTGCATAAAAGGAATGACATTGTTAGCTCCAAAACCTCGTGTCAACGGAATGACAGTTTTTGAGGAATTGTGAAAAATAAGATAATCCAATGGAAAATCTAAGAGAGGTTTTTTCATAGAAATGTGTTTAACATAAACCTCATTCAGATTTACTACAGGTTTTAACAATGAAGAGATATCTAACTTTTAGTGCGCTACAGTCCGAGGAAAAAGTGTATCGATGAGCAGTAATAGTTCCATAAATAGAAACAGAAAAGTCAAATGGAAAATCGAGAGATTTTTTTGTTCATATAAATGTGTTTAACAAAAAAATCATTCATATTTTCTACAAGTTTTAATATTGAAGAGAAATATAACTTTTATTGAATTGCATGAGGAAAAAGTGTATCGACGAGCACTAAACGTTCCATAAAATGAAACGAGAAAATTCAAACGGAAAATGTGAGAGGTTTTTATTCATAGAAATGTTTTTAACAAAAGCCTCATTCATATTTTCTATAGGTTTTACCAATGAAGAGAAATATAACTTTTAGTGAAGCTATGATCCAGGAAAAAGCGTATGTGACAAGCATCAAAAGTTCCACACTAACAAACAACAAATTCAAATGGAAAATCTGGGAAAGGTATTTGGTCAAAATCATCTTTTGAGGAAAAACCTTCTTCCAATAATATAGGATAATAAAATCATTGTGATTCTTGTTACTAAAAGCAAGGAGAAGATTTGGGAGCAAATCTTCCTAAAACAGTGAGATTAGACTTTGAATCTAATAATATATCTCTCTCCATATTTTGTGGAGATGAAGATCTTACTTATTAGGATTAGAATAAAGATAAGATCAGATTGTATCTCCCAAAATAAGGAGTTGGTTGGATGCATAAATTATAAATGCAACCTTCCACACTTAGATATGTAATGTTTTACTACCAAGAAATGAATTTGTTCTTTTCTCTCCAATATTTTGTAGTTTTGAGTTAAGATCTCAAAGCATTGTTTAAATCCTTTTCCAAGGAATGAGATGGAAACTCATTCTAAGGAAGATGGATCTGTATATTTGTGTTTTTATTTTGTAATAATTTGTGTTTATTTTTTTCTTGTAATTATCCTCTTGTTGTGTTGTTCTTCTCTTTGTATTATAACATTCAGTCTGTTGTAAACTTGCAAATGTTTAATTTAAATTTGCTTATTTCCAATTCAAAAATTTTAATTTATGCAATGTGTGTTTTATTTTCTACAAGTGTGATTTCATTTATGCAAGTTTTTACATTTATTCAAGTGTGCATTTAAATTTCTGCATGTGTGCTTTTAATTTATGCAAGTTTGGATTGTGTTTAAGGGAGCTTCTTTCCAAGATATTCTTCTCTTAATGCATACAACCATCGGACACCAGCCATGGATTGAAATTATTAATGACAAGGATTGACGACCCTCATAGCTGATGATGTAAGCAAGGTAGTAGATGACTCTAAGGGACCGAATGTCACCCCTTCTAATATAGATGAGACCCACTATTTCGAACAAGAAGTGGGAAAACATGCGGGAAGTTGGGCTAGGCGCGGTGAAGAGGTATATGAGGATTACGTGAGACCATAGTGTGATTACAACCCTCATCATTAGATAAGACCTAACTACCAACACCTTCCATCTGCGACAGAGAGAGATGACTGTCATATTAGAGGATGTGTATAGGATTTTGTGGCTTCCTATCATTGAAGAGCCACTATATCAGGTGTCATCTATAAATGTGGTAGATCATATTATTACGAGTCTTTGGGCTGGCCATAATAGAGATAACATACCATAATGTGAGTATCAGTTATGGTGTGATGTATGTGACGCATCCTCAAGAGACCCATCTTGCAGTGTTGATGATGGTTGGCATCAATTTCTTTCCCTTCTAGACTCGGTGGGTGGGAGTTCTAGAGGACATGGTTATAGACATGGTTCATTTTTCATGGGCACCAACTTACTTGGGTCAGCTGTATAGGAGCTTTAGGCTTACAAGAGGATACAGTGATATGGTCTCTATTGCACTTATCTGTCACATTGTTAGGCGTATGAGCACATTGTGTTCCTTCATCCGCTAGGTCTACCATGATAGGGGTGACACATTGATGTTTACAGGGAATGATATAGGTAGTGTTTGATGATAGGAGAGTAGGCGAGGGAAGATGGGGTGACTCGGGATATTACATACTATCGACGGGTATTGGATAGTTTGTCACCTGTAGAGATTCTATGGAGGCCCTATCTTACTTACCTATAGTTCACTAGCATGGAGGGGGAGCTGGAGGGTCTACACCTTTTGAGATGGATCCAAGTGCAGTGGTCGACAAGCACGAGCATGTACCCATAGGGTGGGTCATACGATAGTTTGACTTACAATAAGATGTACGCAATCCATTCCCATAGTACCATCGAGATGATGTGGAGATGTCATTACCTCTTCCACGATTGGCACCACCAATATGAGTGGAGGAGCAAGTAGTGGATGAGATGATAGATGATCTTGGGTGCATGGTCGGGTATAGGCAATGGTGGACATTATTGTTATAGGTAGCACCAAACTAGACTAGGACAACTTGATTTTTCCATTTTTATCAAAGTGAGAGAGATAGGTTACGGTTATAGGTTATAGGATTACAGTCCAGTTATTGAATTATAGGAAAAGGTGGCCACCATATAGACATAGTTAGGGGCAACACAAGCACGAGTCAATGATGAGGGACATGTTACGGGACTACGAGCCCAAGTTACTATTTTACTATTTTATAGGCACAGTGGCTACATTACGATACATATTAGTAGTAGCATAGACACGAGGTTGGTGTCGGGGGACATGTGGTTTCCCCCTTCACCTTTGAGGACACATGATGGGACACAAATACAAGGACAAGGTGCATAATCATAGGTAAAGGTAAAAGAACATGGGCCATAGCCTCAAGGATAGAGACAGGATGGTAGTGGCGCGATGCCACCACCATAGGTGGTATTGATGGAACGATATAGAGAGGTTGTGGTTGAGGCTACATATTATAAGGATAATATTTCGAGCTTGACCTTCATATTGTTAGATATGAAAATTAAAGATCATAACATGGCCCATAGCAAGAGGTTCAGCTCATGGAGACATAGTGCTAATGGTTTAGGGAGCCACCATACCCATGGGAAGGGCTACTAGGAGATGAGCAATGTACCAATATAGAGGCCAGCTAAGGGGACATGGGAGAGTGGTAGAGGCATTGGGACCTCTCGAGGATGATGAGATGATGCATATTGGTTTTGATTTCGATTTATGACTTATATATATTTGCCTCTGTGCGCTGAAGAGGTGACTTGCACATGAGATTTTTTGAGAGACTTATTTATATCTGTGTATACAATGTATTGACACATAGACTTTCAGTATATATATATATATATATATATATATATATATATATATATATCATTTTGTTTGATTTCATTTTCGTTGTATTGTTATCATGGAAATTAGATGTAGGTATGATTGATAATGTTGTGATTAGGTTTAATTTCTAATATATTGATATTTGAAATTAGATGTAGGCATGGTGATGATGTATGGTTGGGTTTGGGTTTAATTTCTAATGTATTGATATTATGGAAACTAGATGTAGGCATGGTTGATGATGTCTTGATGTGGTTTAATTTCCAATGTATTGATATTGCAAAAGCTAATGACGGGGTAAGATAGGGAAGAATAAGATGGTGGTAGGTAAGTTGGGTAAGATTGGATAAGATCGATTGGGTAAAATATATTTTGGGAAGGTAAGTTGGGAAGATTGGGTAAGGTAGTTAATGGTTGGATTAGATAAGATAGATTGGGTAAGATCAGGTAAGATAGATTATGGGAAGGTAAGTTGGGTTGGTAAGTGTATGATGTTATTTGATTTAATTTCCAATGTATGATGGTATTATGGGAACTAGATGATGGGTATAGGTGAGGGTGAGATAAGAATAGAACCAAGATATTTGATGTTGATGGTCTCATCCTATTGAAGAAGTAACAAGTAAACAGAGGGGAACCGAAAATAAGAGAAATGTTCCATAGTTTGTAAGGACCATAACGACCATACCCAATAGGCTTATGAACATAAACCCCTTGAGACATTGCATGATTGATAGGTCTATGGTTGAAATAAGTTGCATGATCACAAAGTGTCGCATGAGCGCCACATCCCTTGAGTAGATAGGAGAAAATAAAATAGGGTAGGGTGGAGTGGTTTGTTCAACGTTTTTGACCTAAAAACCCAACAAGATTATAGGGCTTAGGAAGTAATCGATCATGGTTAAGGATGTACGAAAAATACACCACATCTAATCTATGAACATAAATGTAAATAAAGACACATAACAAATTTTACTCCAAACTCCAATCTTTATTTATTCATCAATAATGATTACATCGTTTTCAGTACATGCATATTCTTCCTTTTCTTACTCTCATACAAAATCTCAAAATGACATTCACATATGTCTTTCATGATGCACCCTTTACATAATACATTGATTATAATAGATATACAAAATCCAATATGTGTCAAAAGACACTTCCTTTGGCTCATGCCTCTATCGGATTGATCTTATACTTGAGTGATTTTCTTCATTACGCGGATTTTTTTGGCTTCCACAGTTTCTTCCAGTCTTCCATAACTCTACTTAGTCTTACACAAGTTTCTCTATGTCTTTGTTGTAACATTCCCATTTTAAGACTTTAAAAACAAGGTATTTTTTAATAATGTTTGTTGTTCTAAATAATCATAATTTAGAACACATATTATAATTCAATCAATCTCATAAAAGAAAACCATATGCAAATGTAAATGACTCGATGAAACACCGATCTCTCATTCTATGACTCGGTATCATACCGATCTCTCATGTTAACTTATTTATTTTTATACTATGTATACTTGGTTCCCTTACCCTTTTCAGGGGTATTAAGTGTTTTGTTTAAGAGGCCTATCTGAATCTTTGTTACCAATATTCATTTGAAATCCCGCTTCTTAAACTAGGTGACATAGAACAACATAACCAAAAAAATTTGATACTTTGGCCAAATATTTTAAATCATATTGTTCATGTTTGTATTCCTAGATGGCATACTCACCAAATGGAATATTTCCTTGCCCACTTCATCTGTTATCTAGAATGGTCTTCACTAACCTCTATCAATCCACTTGTTCAAGGTTTAGCCCAGGCCACGGTTAGCAGCAATGAAGTCTAGTGTGGAGGACTACTAGCGGTGACTAAGGGTACATAGACATACCCTATCAACCTAAGTCAATTGTGTGTGTCTAGTTACCCTAAGTCATTGTGATTTGACCAGTGCACTAGATCATACCCATAACTATGACCAAGTCATATTTATGTAAATTTGGATGATTAAACTTTGAAGGGTGTTGCAACATGTCAACTGCAACACAATATCCTCATGAAGACCCAAGTCTTCACGAAGGTACTATAATGTAGTTTGTGTGTGCCAACCTGACTGAGTTCACCTCATCTGGATGAACACATCATGGAAAGAAGTTAAAGACTTATTAAATTTTCCTTATTAAGGGTTAATTGCAGCAGCCCTACTGAACACTAGGTTCATTAACCATTAGGGTTTCAAGTAAAAATTGCATTTGGAGTTGCTATGCAGATACATCTGCAACCTAACCATTTCATAAGTTTTGATTTTTAATCCTTTAACAATTTTATTTATGTATCAAATAACAGATTCAACGTACATAACAGTGTTGTTATTTACTCACCCACTGAAGCCTTATCTTACATGATATCAACTAAAGTTCTTTTTTAAACTTCAATGGAATGAAGTCTACTATCTTTTAAGTTCCTTTTTCTTCATTCCTAATTCTGGTTAAGGATCTCATCAAGAGGAAACAAACCTTCTGCTGTCAAAGAAAACTTTCAAATTTACTTCCAAGAGGTTTTAAAAATATTCTAATAATCATTACAGGGAAGTTGCATTCCCTTTTTCCTATAAAGGTTTAATGTTCATATAAAACCCCATAGTATTTTACAAGTTATCATCATGGTTTCATTTACTCACATACATTGTTTTAGTAAGGCCATAATAATTTAGTTGAATGTCCAATCACATATGTCAACTTTAATAAGTTACATTTAATTAAGAGAGTAATACATTTAGTACCCTTAACCTTTATTCATTTTAAACCAACCCAAGAGGGTATATTACTTATATATACATAAGGAAAGTAGAGATAAGCTTATCATTTCATTCACAAAATACCCAAAAATATTGCACATCAAGTTCAAACAAATCCACAATTCTTTCATTCATCAAAATGGGATTCATACATTATAAGTTCAAACACTTCAGACATTTCTAGTGTCAAACAACAACAACAAGATCAATTACAAGGAAAATTCCTTTTCCAACAATTACATTTCAATAATGATCCATATTTCATCATAAAAAGATCCAGCCTCTTTGATAAACAAAAGTAACATCCTAAAAGATCTTTTCTCCTTTCATCACTTATGAGTCCATCTACAAAATTTCTAGCATGGGTCAGTTCATTGAACTGAGCATGATAAGCACTAAGCATTAAAATGATGTGCTTTTAGCTAATTGTTTCATAAAGAGAACTCTGCTTTTATGAAATAGTTAAAGCTTTACAGAAAGACATACCAAAAAGTAACACCAGTCACAAATGAGAAAGAGAGATAAGGTGATAAACCATATCATCATTAAGAATAGATCAGGATATAAACAGATTCAACTTTCAACTATTGAATACATAAAAAGAATTAAAGCTTAATCCATATAAGTACTATTTCATAAAAATCACAATTGCTTTTCATATACTTCTTTACATGATTCACTTCTTAATTAATCCAATCTAACATGAGAAGATACTATCACTACTATCTCTTAGGAATAGATCTACATTAGATGGATCAATAGTACATTCATCTCAACATTATTTCACCTAATTCCATCCTAAAATATAAGATGCCAAGTTCAAATCAAACATAGGAATAGGTTAGGATGAATCAATCAACATATTTAGTAAAGAGTTTCTAGTTTAAGAATCCTATAACTCAATATTCAAAATTAGAAATCAATCTAAGTTCCAGTTCAGCACTAAACAATTTTTTATTAAGGATGGGATCAACTTGGCATGTAACTGGAATCAACAACACATTCTCCAAATGAGATATGTCATTACCAAATTTTAAGTCAAAATAGAAGAATGGAGAGATTTAACAATCAACTACAACTCCTGCATTCATTCAAATATTTTTCATCAAACAAAAGACTTCACAGAATATTTTCAACCAACCACAATAATCCTTCTAATTAACCTCAACTTCAGCTATCTATTCAATCGCCACTGGACTTACTTCTACAACAAGTCCCAGTGAAGGTTCAATGAAACAATCCCACTGGACAACTCCCTTATCAAGAATGAATCAAAAGAGAATCAAAGGAGAGAGAGATTGTAAATTCAACATTCAAAGAAGGATTAGAAAAAGAGCATTCTATAAACAAGAATACAAACAGTCAAGTCCATTCTCTATTTCCTTCTAACATATTTCCCAAACAGAAGACAATCAGAGATCAAAATGAAAGATTACAGTCCCAAAGAAGGGAATAAACTATGAACCATGAACATCCATTAAATTTCATTATTCAAAGGGTAACAATAACACCAAATCTAGAAGACAACAAGTAAACATTTCCTCGGACATGGTGGAGGAAGGAGAGAATTATCAGAAGAGTAATTCTTAACAGTCCTTCTATACCCAAGTGAAGAAAAGAAAACATGATCAAATATGATAAAGCTATGCCCCAACAACATTCCCTAAACAAAGATACATGTTCCTTCTTTGGAGAAAGAACTGAAACAAGTTTGATGGCCTAAGGCCAAGAAAATAAACTAACAATTCAACCACTAATGACCAAGTAACTATTCAAATTCACAAGTAGATAACAACAATTGTAACATAGTGAGCTTAACTGAAGATAACTTCTCCTTCTTCACACTAATTACATCAATTTCAGGAGTTACCCAAGTTCCCAAAAGAATAAACAAACAAAATAACACTTCTTTAAATTAACCTTTTTCGAGCAACAATTTCCTTTCAAGGAGATAACACCATAAACCTTCAAATCCTTTATTGGTGAAAAAACGAAAGATTAAACAAGTCTTGACAGGAAGAAAGTTCCTTACAAATAAAAATCAGAACATTGCATCTTCCACAATAACCATTGGAATAGACAATTGAAAGATGAGAGTTAGCACACCTGAGTCAAAAACACAAAGTGTTAAAAGGAAGGTTGGACATGATCAAACATAATGAACATTACTTCCAACTCGGAAAAATATGCTAAATCCCCAGTCATAGAAGTTTATTTCAAAAATATTCATTAGAAAAGATACTTAATAGTTTATACCCTGAAGTGTTCCCATAGAGGTGTTACAAGTTCTCATCCAACCAGTTCTACAAATTTGAGAAATCAAGTTACCCACAAGTTTAACACAACTCAACCAGAGTACAACAGTTACAACTTCTTCTCTAACACAAACAAAAGTTAAGCATAACTTAGAAATTTCCAAACAAGGAATTTAAAACCCAAAATAGATCTTCCATCATAACAAGTGGAATCAAATAGAAAAAAAGTGAATAATACAAGCATCGAAAGCAAGATCATAACATTCAACAAAAACCCATTTATTCCCCAAGAGCAGATTTCTTTTAATGAAACATTTAAGTAAAAGAAAAACAACTTAATGGGTAGATCCTATCATGCCTGATAGTGCTTCTCCTTCACCATTTCGCAGAAGATCTCTAAAAATATTCAATACCTTCTTCTTTTTCCACAAACGTCAACAGAACCTTCAATACTTCCCATTCCTTCTTCTTATAGTTTCCATAGATTCCAAAAATAGCTCAATGCAATGCAAAAATAACCAATCATGCAAGAATCAATCTGGTAGTTTGAAGGATAGAAAAACATCATGCAGAGCTTGAGCTTGAAAATAAACCGAAGAAAAAAACAACCATGCAAAACCCTCATGCATTCTCCTAGGCAGTTTTTCACAAAATTAAAAAACACTAAACGTAAAGAACATATAGTTCCCTCCTTTTTCCACCCCACTGCCATCTCCATTTTTGGCGAAGACTACCTTAAAATTTGCATGAAACTAAATTCAGTGGAGATGCCAACTCAGCTCTCCCCAAATTTTCCATTGCCCATGCCAAATTTGGTGGTAGGGAAGGATAAGAATGAATTAAATATCATTTAATTACCTTGAAACTGATGCCACTAACCACCTAATGTCCATGTGCCCCATAGGCCCCCCTCTAGGTTAGCCTCCTTTTAAGTTAGGTTAACATTAGTTTAGGAAATCAACATAGGTCCTTAGGTAGGTCTTAGTTAGGGTCTTAACATTTTAATTTCAAGAGACCAAAAAGACATAGGTTAGACTTAGCTCTAGGCTTAAGTTGCTAACATTTTAGTCATAGATACAACAGGTTCCCTGGTTGAAGCCAACATTACATACTAGCAAAAGAAGAACCAGTCATGACATCAACATACACATACAACAGGGTCTAAAGACCTCATAAATTTTCTAGCACATTCGAATCCAATGATGAGTCGTTTCTAATAGACTTGGTCGATTCGACCACAATAATTAAGAATTAAAAGCATACCTTGGATAAATGGAATTGTTCTAAGGTATTGTTGTTCTGAAATAGGGATAGTTTATAAAAACTGAACCCAATTTTTTTATCCTAGCAGTGAATTAATTCTGCATAAAGGAGGTGAATTTCCCATTTAAATTAAGCAAAAGTATGACAAAATGTATCTGTTCAGTAGATGAATTATTCCGTACTACAAACATGATTTCCCAAGTCATAAGAGTACACCGTCTTAAGACCAAATCACCTATCAATGTTTGTACCTTCTAAAGTAGAAGTCATCTTAGGTACCTGTCATGCTAGGGGCATTACATGCCTCCCTCCTAAAAGCATCATTGTCCGATGATTAACTTAGTCAATAATTCCAATAAAGAATATAACCAATTTATAGTTCTTTCATTCATAAGTTCATAATAGAACCAGATTTGAGAAATTCAAATTTCATAATTATTCAGCATAAAAATAGTTGTTTCAATACTAATCATTTAGTATCTGCCCAAAATTGACGGGTTTATTGATATACTACTGACAATCTTCAAGTTTCATCAATCAACATAATCAATTCTATTCAAATATATATGGAAAATCCAATTTCATTTCTTCGAGGTTTTCCCAAGTTGCACTTTCTTCGTTAAACTGGTCCCACTAGACCTTACATTGACTTATTTCGTGATTCCTTAAGTGCAATTGGAGATTTTCCAAAGACTCGGATGGGTTTAACCATGATTATTCTGCGTCTTAGACCTACAAGGAATTCCAATTCAACTCATGTGATAAATTAGAAACATATTTCTTAAGCAAAGAAATATGGAAAACATCATGCATTCGTGATAAAGCAGGAGGTAAAGCTAAATGATAAGCTATAGGGTTGATTATTTCAACAATTTCAAAGGGTCCTGTTATCAGCGAATCACAAGCACCCTTATGTTTATACAAGTGCATATACTTGAGCTCACGGTGTGATTGGATAACATGGGTACTATCTCAGTTGTGGGACTTACCGCTTGAGATAGACCTCCAGAGAAAGTTGGTTCTTGCTCCTAAACTCCCTGCCACAATCTACTCTAATGCAGGGGAAACTAACAATTCTAATCTAAATTTCCAAGGGACCAGGGAGAGAGAATGCATAAAATGAAAGCCTACACTAAAGCGGTGATACACCAGAAAAGGAGGGTGTGAGAGTAGTGTCCAAATGCGTGAAATACAGAAGCAAAGTGCACACTAGAAGAGGTTATGACAGTTCTCCGTAGTCTAGCAAAATGCATTCACAACAATATTCCAAGCATACACAATGATAATGGATCCCTGCAAGAACATAATAATAGACACAATATTCTTGTATAAATATTAAAGGGGCAAGAAGAATGCAAGAAAACACAGCAGGGGAAGATACATCCACAAACTGATATTTTATTGCTTCATGATATGCACAGTTCAATCTATTACAAGATAAGGGCCTGGATCACCATGCAAGGATTCCACTACAAGGGCCTACAACACATTGGCTTCAAAAGCAACTTTGTGAGCTTTTCTATCGAAAACTCTCGTTACATAATGAGCCCAACACTCCAATTTATAGAAAAATTGAGAAGAGAAAGAGAAGGGAAAATGGAAATCCCGAAATCTGTCCTTCAACCACTTGTAAGAGGCATTAAATGGAGTAAAATGATTATATATTACTTGAAAAAGGCTCCCCATACTGTCCCATGTGCTGCAGCAGAGAAAGAATGATGACCATGCCTCTTAATTGCACTCCCAACTACCAAATAAAACACTGTTATGAACCCGGCCACGTTTTCCTAAAAATATCAATCAATATCTCATCAAATCTGGAATTTCTTGATTTTTTTGCATCAGGATTGGAGCCATGATTCCAACGGTACCAATTTTGTGTGATTTCATTGAGAAATGCAAAAGTTATGGCCTTTTGAGTGCAGAGACGCCTACTTTGGGTCCTGGCAGGCACTTTCGTCATTGTGACAGAATGAGCATTAACTGACTGGAGCCGAATATGTTTCTCTTAATTAAATATATCTACCCTCATTAAAAATAAGAAATCCAATTTTTTTGGCGTAGAGGACGTCGTGCTCGTTCCAGAAAGTCCAATTTTATGAAAATCGGAGCTCGGAGTCAAAAGTTATGGCCGTTTGAAGTTTCACGGGTCAAACGTTGACTTTTCTTCTTTGCTGTCGGCCGTTTCAGCTTTTCGCATCCCTCGCGTCCCACGCGTACCTTTGGCCCGGATGTCCCAAATGAAAATCTCCTGCTTCGGCCGATTCGGGCTTCCTTGTTCCTGTTTGAGGTGAAGACACGTGGAGAGATTCCATACAAAATGTGCTACTTTTGTTAGTTTATGAACAACAACTAGATTAACATCATGTTTATTTATTGACATAGGAAACCCTTGTACAAAATCCATGCTAATTACTTACCATCTATATCACAATATGATGTGAGGGTACGATAAACTAGTGGGTGTATATGTTCAACTTTAACACACTGACATTCTAAGCAGTGTGTCACAAAATTAATCACGTCCTTTTTCATCACTTTCCATAAATATTATTGTTTTATGTCAGCAAGCATTTTCGTAATGTCGGGTGTCTAGAAAAAGGTGAATTATGAAATTCAGTTAACAATTTCTTTCTTAATTCATTTAACGAAGGTATGTATACTCTATTTTCAAACCTCAAGATTCCTTCGTCATCAAAGTGAAAACCTTTATATCTCACATCATTTGGATCTACAGCAAGTGCTATTTTTACTTGCTGAAAATAAGAATCAGATTCCATGACACTTTTTACTTCATCCTTAAACTGAGTTCTCAATGTTATAACAACAGAAATATGCTTTCTATGACTCAACGCATCTACCACTTTGTTTTCCTTGCCTTTAATATAACTTATGTCAAAATCATACTGAGATAGAAATTCTAACCATCTTCGTTGTCTTGCATTCAGATTTGGCTGAGTGAAAATATACTTCAGCCCAAGATGAGTAGTCTTTAGTTCAAAAGGTCTACCAAGAAGATAATTCCTCCATACTTGAAGTGCATGAACAATGGCAACAAGCTCTAGGTCATGTGGAGCATAATTCAATTCATGTAACTTGAGTTTTCTACTCTCATAAGCTATAACATGCTCATTTTGCAACAAAATACCTCCGAGACCCTCCCCAGAAGCATTTGTTACTACAAGTAAAGTCTCCATTAGGATCAGGTACAGCCAAAATAGGTGTAAATATCAACTAATCTTTTAGAATCTTAAATACAGATTGGTATTTTTCATTCCACACAAATTTCTTATCTTTCTTCTGCAACAAAGTGATTGGTGCAATGAATTTTGAAAAGTATTTAACAAACTTTCTATAATAACCAGCAAGACCCATGAAGCTTCTAACTTCATGTACATTCTTAGGTGCAACCACTCATTTATTGCAACAATTTTTGATGAGTCTACAACTATTCCATCCTTACTTATAACATGAGCGGATAGTGCACTTTTGTCTTGTAGAAGGAACATTTTGACAACTTACCATACAATCTTCTCTTTCTTAAGATTTGCAAAACTATCTTTAAATGATCATGATGCTCATCAATGTTCTTAGAATATATGAGAATATCGTCAAGTAGACAAGCACAAATTTGTCCAAGTATTCTTGAAAAATATTTTTCATTAAATTCAAAAAAGTTGCAAGTGCGGTTTACAATTCAAAAGGTAAATCGGTGAATTCATAATGTTTATACCTTTTTCTAAAATATGTTTTATGAATATCTTCATCCTTGATTTTTAACAAATGATATCCAGATCGAAGATCTATCTTCGAATACACTTATGCACCATGCATGATCCGGTTAAATAGATAATCAATTCTAGGAAGTGGATATCTATTTTTATTGTTGCTTTGTTCAACATCCTATAATCAATGCATAATCTAAGTGTTCCATATTTATTTTTCACAAAAATTATCGGTGCTCCCAAGGCGAGACACTTGGTCTTATTAATCCTTTAGAAAACAATTCTTGTAATTGTGCCTTAAGCTCTACCAATTCAATGGTAGTCATTCGATATGGTGCCTTGGAAATAGGTTTCGTTCCCAGTTTGATTTCAATCATGAAATAAAATTCCCGTTTGGGCGAAGACCAGGTAGTTCCTCCGGAAACACATTTATGAAATTTTGTAATAGCGGATATTGTTCCAAGAAATCACTACTTTCATCAGTCGTTTCAAAAATTTTTACTGCATACAAAGTGCAGCCTTTGTTTTTGGCCCTTTTTAGTTGCATAGCTAACAATTTCCTAACTAAAATCTCACGTTTTATCCCCTGAATGTCTATTGTTTTCTACAGGTCATCTAGATAACTAATATGTTTTTCAAAACAATCAACCTTTGCCTTATGTTCAGCTATCCAGTTAACACCTATGATTACATCATAAGACCCCAAAGGAGCAACATAAAGATCAACTTCAGTGGAAAAACTAGGTAAGTCAAGGACTACTCCAAAAAGACACATACTAACTATGTGGACAACATTATTTCCATAATGTATAACCCATGATTTATCCATTTTTCCAAATTTATTTTTATTTTTGAAGCTAATTTATTAGAAATAAAGAATTTAGTAGCTCTAGTATCAAAAAGTATAGTTCTGGTATACCAAATAACTTACCTGGCACTTCTATAGGTGTAACTTGATTTTTAGCCTATTTGTCAGCTACTACAACATGAATCTTATCTTTGTTAATTTCTGTTATCCTTCCTTAAAGGACACTGATTTGCATAATTATCCCTACCACAATTATAACAGCCTCCTACATATCCTTTGTTAAGCTCAAATTTATTTCAAACCTTAGAGTTATCATTTTGACCCCCATATGACTTATGTCTGTTATTATTGTTCTTGACAAAGTTGTTTTGTACATTAACAACATATTTATTTACTACATTTTTGCTATTATTATCAGCAAAAACATTGTTTTTCATACCAAATTTCTTCCATGGCCCCTTTTTCGGTGCAAGGAAGAAGAATAATTTGATACTTTCTTTCGATTTCTTCCGTATGGGAGAGATTGCTTTCAATTTCTGCTCCGCCTTATGGCTTTTTCAATAACCCCTTCCATAGTGATTGAGATGTGAACATCCACTTCACTATGTATAATGGGATTTAACCCCATAATGAATTTTTGTATCCTAAACTTCTCGTCGGTTTGATATTGAGGCACGTACTTGAGAATCTTAGTAAATTTATCCCACTACTACATTAATTAACTTTCCCGAGCTAAGTTTTGAAATTCAGTGATTTTATAATCATAGTAAAGTTGTGGCAACCATCGTTGCCTAAAATAATTTTTAAATTGATCCCAAGTGATGTTAATTTCATCAATTCTTAACTCAATTTTTATGGCTGTCCCACCAAGAATATGCCCTCATGGGAAAGTTGATAATCTCTCGATATGGATTTAGTTTCCTTAGAGAAGTTCCTTATTGCAAAGTAATTTTCCATTTTCTTGAGCTAGTTCTCAGCTCCATCTCCTAATGTTGTTCCATAAAACTTGGGTGGACTTATCCTTTTTATGTCATTAGTGAGTTCACTTCCAACCTAGACTTTTTAATCTCAAGTTGTTTAGGTGCATTTGAATTAACATTGGCTGCATTATTGTTATCAATGACCAAATTCTCAATATTGGCGTTGTCCACAGGGCATGGCTAATTGTTATTACTAACATATTCTTCCTCCTCCTCATTTCTCATTATTTGTTGTTTAAATACAGTCAGATGATCTCGTCTCCAATAGGGGAGTAAGGATCTCATCGAGTTTTTTGGGAAGTAACTACTTCTCCACTAGGTGGTGGGTTGTTTATAGCATTTCCTCTCATTCTAACCATTTTTCTCGTTAATAAGAAAAATTAAGTTTTCATCATATTATGGACACTGATAGGTCCAAGAGCCGCAACCTTCGACTCACGATACCAAGATGTAACATTCCCATTTTAAGACTTTACGAAAAAGGGATTTTTTTAAATGTTCTCTATTCTAAATAATCATAATTTAGAACACATATTCTAAGCCAATCAATCTCATAACAAAAAACCATATGCAGCTGTAAATTATTCGGTGAAACGTCGATCTTTCATTCCATGACTCGATATCATACCTATCTCTCATGTTAACTTATTGATTTGTATACTGTGTATACTTGATTCCCTTACCCTTTTTGGGGTATCAAGTGTTTTGTTTAAGAGGCCTATCTAAATATTTGTTACCAATATTCATCTAAAATCCTACTTCTTAAACTAGGTGACATAGGACAACGTAACCAATAACTTGCGATACTTTGGCCAAAGATTTTAAAACATATTGTTCATGTTTGTATTCCTAGATGGCATACTCATCAAATAGAATATGTTCTTCACCCCACTTCATATGTTATTTAGAATGGTCTTCACTTACTCCTATCAGTCCACTTGTTTAAGGTTTAGCCTTAGCTAGGGTTATAAACATAGTCTATTGTGAAGGACTACGCGGTGACTAAGGGTACATAGATATATGTAATTGACCTAAGTCAATTGTGTGTGTCTAGTTACCCTAATTCATCATGAGTTAACCTCGGAACTAGATCATACCCCTAACTCTACGTAGGGAAGAACTGTGACCAAGTCATATTTATGTAAATATGGATTATTTTACTCTATGGGGTGTGCAACATGTCAACTACAACACAATATCCTCATGAAGACCCAAGTCTTCACGAAGTTACTATACTACAATTGGCATGTGCCAACATCCGATTGAATTCACCTCATCTAGATGAACACATCGTGGAAAGAAGTTAAAGTCTTATAAAACTTTCCTTATTAAGGGTTAATTACAACAGCCCTACTGAACACTAGGTTCATTAACCATTAGGATTTCAAGTAAAACTCGCATTTGGAATTGCTATGTAGATACATCGCCTCCTAACCATTTCATAAGTTATAATTTTTAATCCATTAACATTTTAATTTATGTTTCAAATAACAGATTCAATATAAATAACAACGTTGTTATTTACTCACCCACCCAATCCTTAACTTACATAAGATCAGATAAAATTATTTTTATATTAGACTTCAATGGAATGAAGTATAATATCTTTTAAGTTCCTTTTTCTACATTCCTAATTCTAGTTAAGGAACTCATCAAGAGGAAGAACACCTTCCACTATCAAAGAAAACTTTCAGATTTACTTGCAAGAGGTTTTAAAAATAGTCGAATAATCATTGCAGGGAAGTCACCTTCCCTTTTTCCTATAAAGGTTTAATGTTCATATAAAACCCCATAGTATTTTACAAGCTATTATCATTTTTTATTTTACTCATATACATTGTTTTAGTTGAATGTCCAATCACATATGTCAACTTTAATAAGTTACATTTGATTAAGAGAGTAATACATTTAGTACCCTTAACCTTTATTCATTTAAAACCAACCTAGGAGAGTATATTACTCATATATACATAAGGAAAGTAGAGATAAGATTATCATTTCATTCACAAAATACCCATAAAGATTGCACATCATGTTTAAAAAAATCCAAAACTCTTCCATTCATCAAAATGGGATTCATACATTATAAGTTCAAAAACTTCAAAAATTTCTAGTGTCAAACAACAACAACAAGATCAATTACAAGGGCAACTTCATTTTCCAACAATTACATTTCAATAATGATCCATATTTCATCATAAAAAGATCCAACCTCTTTGATAAACAAAAGTAACATCCTAAAATATCTTTTCTCCTTTCATCACTTACGAAGTCCATTTGCAAAATTTCTTTCATGAGTAATTTCATAAAATTGAGCATGATAAGAGCTAAACATTAAAATGATATTCTTTTAGCTAACTCATTTCTATAAAAAGAACTCTACTTTTATGAAATAGTTAAAGCTTTACATAAAGACATACCAAAAAGTAACACCATTCACAAATGAGAAAGAGAGATAAGGTGATAAACCATATCATCATTTAAAATAGATCAGAATTTAAATAGATTCAACTATAACAAGTCCATTCCTTTCTTGGTGAAAAAAATATATCTATAATGAGTCTTGAGATATGAAATTTCCTTACAAATCCAAACTCGAACATTACATCTTCCAAAATAACCACTTTGGAACGGATGACTGAAATAAGAGAGTTAGCAAACACAAAATCACAACCACAGAGTGATAAAAGGAAGGTCGATACACGATCAAACATAATGAACATTCCATCGAACTCGAAAAATATGCTAAATCCCCAGTCGAGAAGTTTATTTCAAAAATATTCATTCAATCTCAACACATTAGACAAGATACTTAACAGTTTATACCCTGAAGTGTTCCCACATAGGTGATACAAGTTCTCATCCAACCAGTTCTACGAATTTGAGAAATCAAGTTACCCACAATTTTAACACTAAAAGAGTACAAAAATTATAAATTCTTATCCAACACAAGCGAAGTTAAGCATAACTTAGAAATTTCCAAACAAGGAATTTAAAACCCAGAACAGATCTTCTAACATAAAGCAACAAAATCAAACAGAAAAACACACTTTGAAAAATACAAGCATCGAAATCAAGATCATAACATTCAACAACAACCAATTTATTCCCAAGATCATAGTTATTTTAATGAAACATTTAAGTAGAAGAAAAAAAAATTAATGGGTAGAGCCTATCATGCCTGATAGCGCTTCTCCTTCACTGTTTTGCAAAATATATATGAGTAACTTCAATACCTTATTCTTTTCTATGAACATCAACAGAACCTTCAATACTTCCCATTCCTTATTATATTTTCCATAGAGTCCAAAAATAGGTCAATGTAATGCAAAAATAACTAGTCATGCAAGAATTTATCTAGCAGTTAAAAGGATTAGCAAAACATCATGCAAAGCTTGAGCTTGAAAATAAAATGAAGAACAAAACAACCATGCAAAACCCCCATGCATTCTCCTAGGCGTTTTTCACCAAATTCAAAAACATTAAATGCAAAGGACAGATAGTTCCCTCCTTTTTCCACACCACCGCCATCTCCATTTTTTGCAAAGACTACCTTACAATTTGCATGCAACTAAATTCAAAGTGGAGATGCCAACTCATCTCTCCCTAAATTTTCCATTGCCCATGCCAAAGTTAGTAGTAGGGAAGGATAAAAATGAGTTAAATATCATTTAATTACCTTGAAATCGATGCCACCGACCACCCAACGTCCATGTGCCCCATAGGCCCCCTCTAGGTTAGCCTCCTTTTAAGTTAGGTTAACATTAGTTTAGGAAATCAACATAGGTCCTTAGGTAGGTCTAGGCAGGCCTTAACATTTAAATTTCGATAGACCAAAAAGACATAGGTTAGAATTAGCTCTAGGCTTAAGTTGTTAACATTTTATTCATAGATACAATAGGTTCCTAGTTGAAGCCAACATTACATACTAGCAAAAGAAGAACCGATCATGACATCAACATACACATACAGTAGGGTCTGAAGACCTCATAAATTTTCTAGCACAGTCTGAATCCAATGATCAGATGATCTAATAGACTTGGTCATTTTGACCACAATAATTAAGAATTAAAATCATACCTTGGATCAATGGAATTGATCCAAGGTAATTTTGTTTTGAAATAGGGAGATTTTATAAAAACTAAACCCATATTTCTCAATCCTAGTAGTGAATTAATTCTGCATAAAGGAGGTGAATTGCCCATTTAAATTAAGCAAAAGTATGACAAAATGTATCTGTTCAGTAGATGAATTATTCCCTACAACAAACATTATTTCCCAAGTCATAAGAGTACATCATCTTAAGACCAAATCACCTGTTAACATTTTTACGTTCTAAATTAGAAGTCATCTTAGGTACTTTTCATTCTAGGGTGTTACAATTTGCTACTACTGTAGTCTTTGGTGGATTCTATCCTTTAAGCTCAACTTTATTTCATTTTGCGGCTTCCTTTCTCCTTCATGGCTATCTTTACCTTTCCGTAGCTATCTCTTGATTTTAGACGCTTATACCTAAAATCCTACCAACAAGCGTAACCTTGTTATGGGAAAACATGCCCTTTCGCAAGATACCCAAAACTAACATAGGCAAGTACATGACCAAAAGTTTGTATTTTTCTTGATTTTTTATTTTTGCATTCATAGACTGGTCGATGCAGGAGGTATATATTGGGATGAATAATAGTGTTTACTTGAGGTCTTTGTGAAGTTGATTGATGCGGGAAGCTCCAAGATAATTTTTATTTTAACAAATAATGATTAGTTTTCTTTTGGGTAGATTAAGTACAACATGTGGCTATCTTTTTGTAGATGTCCTTCGAGGGAACTATCTACTTATAGCAGCAATAAAGAGACATAGATGTTCATTTGGGGGAATCATCTATTTGCAAGAAGTTTGATTCATGGATTAGAATTTTTTTTGTTATCCCAAATTTTTGCATTTTTTTGGACTTGTAGTTATTAGCAAGACTATAAATGAGTATAGGCATCTTGTATGAAGGAAAACCATAGCACAAAAAAATTTAGTTTTGAAAGAGGTGTTTCAAGTGATGAAAAAATGGGATTCCATCCGAAAAGGAAAAAAATAATCCATGAGAAGTATTTCATGAGTAGAGACGTGATACTCATATTCAAGATAAAGGGTGAATGGTGATAAATAATCACACAATTCTATTTGAGTTGTTGGTACTTAAAAGAGGTAGGTGAAAGGAGAATTTCACTCAAGGGATGAGCATATATGAGACATAAAGTGATGTAGTAATTTATTCAACAATAGAATGGTCAAAGATGCAAGGCATTAAGGGGATCAAATTTGGTTTTACCCTCAAGAGAAGATAAATGATAAGCTCATGATCCATAGGTATGGGTGACAATATAAGGTCCAAGCCAATTAGGAGAAAACTTGCCTCATTTACTTTTCTCCATTTTTGGTTACATGTTGATTTTCCTTTAGGAAATGCTCACCAATAATGAATGTGCATTCTCAAATGTGTTTGTCATAGCCACACTTAATGCATTTTTGGTAGATTTACATATGGTCTAGAGCATTTAAATGGAAATCATGTAGTAGCTCAAGTTGTGCTAAACGTTCTTGATGAAAATCATCATTAGAGAGGAAATATTTAAGAGATATATGGATTTTGGAATTCAAGTGTTAGGAGGTCCTTTTTACCATATACCAAAGAGAAAGGTGTGGCAGTGGTAGAGGTGTGAATGCTGGTACGATAGGCCCATAAGGTGAAAGGAATGTGCATGTGTCAATCCTTACCAGTGTCGTCAACCACTTTCATAAGAATTTTGGTGAGAGTTTTGTTAGAAGATTCAACTTGACCATTTTCTTGTGGGTAATATGGTGAAGAGAAACTGAGTTGAATACCAAATCTATCACATTTGGTGTAGGGTTTTTTATTGAATTGTTTTCTATTGTCAGCGATGAGGTGACGGGGAACACCAAAGAGAAAAATGATATGGTGGTTGATAAATTTGACTATTTTCTCATATTTGGTAGAAATGAGAGGGATGGCTTCTACCAATTTATTGTAATATTCATTCATCATGATGATCCAGTGATGACATTGCAAGGAATTATGGTTAAGCTCCCTAATGAGATCCAAACTCGATCGAGAAAAGTGCGAGAATTTTGTGACGACTTGTAAAGCGTGACTAGGAGTATGATGAAGGTTAGCATGTTGTTGACACTTCACACAATGTTTAACATAGTCCTAACATTCTTGGTTATGGGTTAGCTAGTAGTATCTAAATCGAAGGATACGCTTTGTAATAGAATAGCCGCTAAAATTCCCCCCACAAATCCCATCATGAATTTCTTTGATGGTGTACAAGATTTCAAAACTGGTGAGGCCTTTGCATGAGGATGCTATCAAATCCATGTTGGTAGAGAATAAATCCCATGATGACATAATGGGAGACACTTTTACAAATGCTCATCATCCATTGTGAGTGATACTTGGAGGAAGGATTGAAAGCAAAAGATAGTCAACAAACTACTTATACCAAATGTTGCATGGGTTAGTATTGATTCCACCCACAAAATGAAGGTCGGGGATAATATAAGAAGGAAACTACAATAATTTTATTATGACAAATACCTTTTATTCTGAAGGTGAGGTAGGTATTTGGGAAGTACGATAATTCATGGTATCTGCAAATTTATTAGTGGATCGCAGAGTGGTTTGAATGAGGAAGTGATAAAATGTGGTCAAACATAGATCGACATGGTTTTTATACTTTTGAATCTCATCATTATGACACCGGTACAAGCCATTGACTTGTTTCACAAAAAAATGAGAGTCATCAAAGATGTTAATGTATTTAACACCTAAGGAAATGGCAGTTTGAAGGCCTAACACAAGATCTTCATTCTCAGCTATGTTATTTGTGTAGTCGAATTCTAGTTTAAAGGATAATGGAATATGCCCACCATCAAGAGGAATGAGGATGACCCCTTAACCTCCCCCATGGTGACATTTAGATCCGTTGAATAATAATGTCATTTGATAAACAATATCATCAGTTGAGAGGGTGGCGATAGATTCATTGGGAAAATATAAGTTTGAGGATTGATTACAAGAAAGAGGAGCATCTATAATTTGATCTGCGATGGTTTGTCCTTTGATAGACTTTTGATGAATGAAATCCAACTCCAATTCTACAAGAATCATGATCCAACCAAAGTGATGCATTGGTGTTGGTATGTTTTATTATACACGTAATGAAGAGGGTCGATGTTGTTAATGATAAACATTTTATGATAAATAATGTAGTGGAAATGTTTGGTGGCCACGAAGGATAGGGCTAAGAAAATAGGGCAATGTGAGTGTACCAACTTTCGTAGTCTAGAAGAGTACGAATTATGTAATAAACCACTTTTTCCCTATGCTTCTCACCACAATGAGCGAGAATGACACCGAAGGAATTGTTAGTAGCAGAAACATAAAGGTAAAAATTTTATTGTCTTTAGGTACAATGAGCATAGGATCTTTGAAGAAGGTAGTTCTTCAATGCTTCAAAGGATTTGTGACACTCATAATTCCAATGGAAATAAATGTCCTTTTTAAGGAGGTGGTGAAAGCAGTTGGAAATAGTCTTAAAGTTGTGAGATGAAATGTCGAAGGGATTGTAATTTTTTCTTACGATGAATTCTTTGAAGGTTAGTAGGTAGAGGAATGTCAAGAATTTCCTTGATCTTAGGAGGATCAACTTAGATACCCCACAAAGAGACAATGAAGCATAGGATCATACCCAAGAGAACTATGAAAAATACTTTTTTGTTGAAGGAAAATACAATATTGGATAAGGCGATCAAAGATAACTTTAAGAACAGCTAGGTGTTCAAAGACGATGCTTGGACTTACCAAGAATATGTGGTACATGATGTCATGGAAGATGTAAGTCATAGCGTGTTGATAGGTAGCACCAACATTTTTCAAGCCAATAGGCATGACATGATAGAGGAAGGTCCCCCAAGGGGTGATGAAGGCATTTTTGTGTTGATCTTCTAGAGTGAGTAATATCTTATTATAACCTGAAAACCCATCCATAAGAGATAGCATCTCATGGCCGGCTATAAGATCAACTAGTTGGTCAATGCTTGGTAGAGTAAATTCATTTTATTGATAGATAAGGTTAAGGTCATGAAAATAAGTACGAATACGAAGTCCCTCGGTACCACATTAATGATAGGAACAATGTTAAAGATCCATTGTGGATAGTCAATAGGTAGGATTTATTCTTTCACAAGAAGAGTAATATGAGGATGCATTTTACGCAACTTCATTTCACGACTTTGGCATCATTTTTAGTTATGATATTGTGAAGCACAATATTAGGGTCAATACCTGACATATCGCTATAAGACCAAGAAAATGCATTGCTATGATCATGAAGAAAAGAGGTGAAAAATTCTTGTTCCATGGAATCTAAATATTGGCCTATCTTTACAATTTGTGGGTCATCCGAGTGTGAATGTTGATTTCTATAGTAGATTCATTCAACATAGTTTGTGTGTTAGAGGGTAATGACCTTTGAATATAATAATCCTCCACACCTAAATAGGTCAGAATAGAATCATCATCCTGACATTGAATGACGTTTATAGAAGGCATATCATCATCCAACATGTCAGGGTAAAGAAGAGGAAGGGAAGAGGGAACCTTGCCATCACATTGATAGGTCAAAGGTCCTAAAGAGATGGTGTTCACGAAAAAAATTTCAGGTAGAATGGATTCGGGATCCATAGACTTCATGGGAGAAGGCGACATGATAGGTGAGGAAGGTAGGGAAGGATTTTCATCTTCTACAAGAGTGATTCAGTCTTCTTAGGAGGAGGCTTCTCAGGAAATCCAAGACAACAACCTTCATTTTGTTTCCTAGTGGTACACCGTATGATGGTGTGATGACCTTATTCGTAATGAAGGAAGAAAAATCCTTTCAGTGCAATGGTGAATAAAATTAAGTGTGAAGCTATGTTTGGTGAGGTGGGAAAAGTCGGATGAAAAAGGTCTAGTTTTGAAGGGAGGTTCAATAGAATAAGAGGAAGAGTCAAGCCCCCCATAAGTTAGGTTGGTGGGAATGTTGTGATGACCATATGGTATGACCTCTCCTAAATGATGATCGTAACGTGGGTGCTGGTGTAGTTTTCCATACTTATGATGAGTAAGGAATGTGTCAATGTTAAGGAGGAGATATTATCCAAGTGTGATGTGTTGAAAAGTTCTTACCAAGGGGTCTGTGGTTGGTACTTGGGTAGCAGGTATAGATGAGCTATCTGAATCTTGAGAAGATGGGGCATCAATAGAGGGAGAAATAGGAGGGTCGATAGGTGGGTTAGATGAGGAAAGTGAAGCAACATAAGTGGTAGATGTGGTAGATGCCTTAACTAGGATTAGAACATCATTTGGATAGTAAATCATATTATAAGTTTTGAAGGGGAGGGATCTGCTAGAATGGTGTAAGGTTCCCCTTCATATTCAAATTTGAGGCAACAATGAAGGGTGGAAGGTACACAAGCCATGGTGTAAATCTAGGGATGACCTAGCAACATGTTATACTAGAACTCTCCTTCAAGAATATAGAAGAGTTCGGGTTCCCATGGGTATGTGGAGGACAATGGTGCTAAGGGTAGTGGTCATGGCATTGTTAAAATATTGAAGCATAATGGGGTTTCTAGACATACAATTAGCTAGTATGCCTATTTGTTTGTAGGCATGAGAAGAGATGATGTTGATGTTAGCACCCCCATTAATCATAACGTGTTTAACATGAATATCATTAATGTAAGAAGAGATGAAAAGAGCATGATCAAGATCATCAGGTTATGAAGGGGAAATCTCTGATTTGGAGAAATTAATGGAAGCAATCTAGTGAGGGGTAATGAGGGCAGCGATAGGTGAAGTTTCATTGGGTGTAACCTCAATGGATTGTAATACCTCAATGAGGGAATGATGATGAGAATCAGAAGTTGGAATCATGTCATATAAAGACATCTTCAATGGGGATTGGTGAAGCTATTTAATCATTGAATGATGTGTAACCCCAGAAGAATTAGGTGATGTCATCCCAAGGATGGTTATCTTGGGGGATGTGTAAGTGAAATGGTGATGAAGGTGAACTATAAGGGTTATAAAAATTTTCATTTCCTTTTTCTTTCCCTTGTTGTGACCGAGTGGATACACACACCATGTTAATTTCAAAGATAGGAGGAGGAAAATAGGGTTGTTTAGCCTTACCTTTATCCCTAGGTTTATGTGAAGGAAAGGGTTTTAGAATGAGTTTGGTGCTAGGATTTGTAGTGATAGGAAAATAAAGAATGGAATTCTCCTCCAATAGGTCATCTTCCTCGAAGATACTATCATAATTGCAAAGTGAAGAAGAATGGTTTTTAAGAGCCTTAAAAATCTCGACATCATGCCTTGGTGGGCAATGATAAGCACAAACATTTGTGTCATCAAACCTTACCGGTTTAGGTTTGATATGATCATAAGGCTATTCATGGTGAATCACAAGCACCCCCGAATGTCCGCAACTTGATGGGTTGAGACTCTCGGTGCGATTGCATAACATGGAGCTTTTCTAGAGTGTGGGACCTCGCGAATTGGAAAAGCTCTCCGGATGAAGGCGGTTCCTATTCCTCTATTCGATGCACACGTAAAAATGTAGAGGGTTTGCTCAAAAAACCTAATCTAACTTACCAAGGAGACAGGGTAAGAAGATGCATAAAAATAAACCTAAACTAACAAAGGTGATGCACCGAGGAATGAAGAACACCTGTCTTGCCAATAAACACAAACCAATAAAATGTAATGCAAGATCATGCACAGATAACCAAATTGCAGTGAAAGATCAGAAGGATGCAAAATGAACATAGAGAGGGTTGAGAATCATCCACAGACATGCATTATTTTCTCCAAAGATTGATACAATACACTACAAAATTCTAAGAGGCAAAGTTGCATTGCAGTTTTAGATGGGAGGTTTGAACTCCACAAAATCCACCTACAAAAAGAGGAGAAGGGAGGGGCAAAACAAGAATGTCCAACCTTTAGAAAGAATCCCCTCCTTATAATTTATAGGAAGAATGAGAGAGAAAAGAGAGAGGAATTCAAAAACTACCCCAACCACCTCTAGGTTGCATTTAATTCATCTCATTATGGTGGTAGGTGAGAACCCTAGCAAACCCAAAAGTGGTGAACTGTATTTTGCATTTTTAAGAATTTTTTCCCACCCAATTAAATATATCCAATCGTATTTGGATAGAGGACCTTGTAATCTTTCCAAAAAGTCTAACCTTGCGTGAATCCAAGCTCCCTGTGAAAAGTTATGGCCGCCCGATTATCGGGTTAGGGTCTACTTCCTGTCAGCGCTCAAAATGTTGCACCTCCTAAAGGTGCACCATAGGCGCATCCATATTTGTGTTGACACTCTATGTTGTGCACCCTTTACCTATGCCAAGGCATGAATTTCTTTGTGTCAACACTCTGTGTCATGCGCCCTTTACCTGCACCAAGGTGCAAATTTCTTTATGTCGACACTCAGTGTCATGCACCCTTCCGGTTGGCAATGCAATAAATGTCGGGGTTTTGAGCTTCTTTGATTTCCATATTCTTCTGCTTGTCTATATCTACCCGGGGAGATATTTACAACAATTTGGTGACTCAATGGGATCACCTGCCTGCTAGGTAGAAGATCAGTGGCCTTTTAGCAATCCATTGGGCATGGAGTCATAAGCAATAACCTGAAACCAACTTGATCTCTAATCCCGAGCCTAATACCACAACTCCTTCTCCGAGAGCATGTTGAACTGTAGAAATTCAACCTGAGAGCAAAAAAACCTATGCCGAGCACTTAGGGAAATTGAAACCTAACTACAACAAGACAATGTGCATACGCACTTAGAGGAATTGAAATCTAGGCTAATATTTACAAGGGTAAACCCTTTCCTTTTAGTAGCAATGTTTAAGATAGATTCTCGTTAACCAGAATCGGGAGTTCTTCTCCATCCAATGTAGAAAATTGGAAGGCATTACTACTTTTACATCCCGTGACCATGTAGGGGCCGCTCCAAATGGCATCGAACTTAGAATGCCTTCCTAGTTTTGCCCAATCTGCATCCCATTTCAGAACTAGGTCTCCTTCCTGGAAGGTCTTTGCTCTTGCCTTCTTATCAAACCATCTTTTTACTAAGGCCTGATCCTTCTCAATTGTCTAAACTACATGTTCTCTTATTTCTTCTAATTCCATCAACTCTGCATACCTGGCCTCCATTGGTTCGAACTCAGACAACTCCAACTGCTTCATGAGCTCCAATGCTAGCAATTCTAATGATATAGGCAATACTGCCTCTTTCCCATAGACCAACTTGTAGGGAGAATTACCAGTAGACCTCTTTGGTGTTATCCTGTTAGCCCATAATGCTGATTTTAGCTTGGTATGCCATGTCCTTTGGTTTTCATCCAGAGTCCTTCTGATGATTCTTAGCAAATTCTTGTTCGTGGACTCTGCTTGTCCATTACCCTGCGGGTAATAATTTGAAGAGGTGCTCAAATAGATTCCATTCTTGACAGCCCATTCTGTAATCTTGGAACCTATGAATGCCAATGCATTGTCTGATATGATAGTGGCTGGCACACTGAACCTGGTCACTATTCCTTCATAAAAGTCTAGTATGTTAGACTCATTTGCTTCTTTGAGTGCTACTGCTTCGGTCCACTTGGTGAAATAGTCCATTGCCATGAGAATCCACTTGTGGCCTTGGCTTGATTTTGGATTTATGACCCCAATGAAGTCTAATCCCCATTGCATAAATGGTTGGTCAACCAAAATTGGGTGTAATGGAAGCACTGCTAGTCTTTCTTTTCCTGTGAAGAGTGCACATTTCTTACACTTTCTTATCCATGTATAACATGATCATTTGAACACTTTGTGTGCCAATAATACCCTGCCTTCATTATCTTGAGAGCTGTTATCCATGGGGAAAAATGTCCTCCAAAATCTCCATCATGAAAATCTTGTAACACCCTCTCAATTTGACTTGTCCCAATGCACCTCAATAGAACTCCATTGATGTATTTCTTGAACAAAACACCATCAACAAGCACATATGGAATGGCTTGTAATCTAAAGTATCTCCTTTTTCTTTGCTCATTTCTGGAGGGCATAGGCCTACCTGTAGGAAGTGTATCATATTCTGAGTCCAACAAGGAGAGGGCACATTATCATTTCCTGTTCTTGACCATCCTGTAGTACCAAGGCAGTCTCTTTTTCATCACCTGCTTCAAATTTCTAACTCAAAGCTAGTTGTTCACATAGTCCTTTTCCACGTACTAGCTTAGTGACCTTAATTTCGATGTCATATTCCATGACATGAGTGATCCATCTTGCACGTTTCTCATTCAGATCCTTGTTTAGAAGGAATTCCTTGAATCCCACTTGAGAGACCAATAATTGGATCTTATTGTTTGAGACCAGATGCTTGAATTTATTTAAACTCGATCACCTGCAAGGACATGCTTTTCAATGAAAGAGTACCTAGTTTCGTATTCCTCCAAGCCTTGACTGAATAAAGCAACTGGTTGTTCTAATCCTTCTTTGTTTTGTTGTGCCAGGATTGTAGAAATTGTGTCTCCACCACTAAAGGCATATAGCATGAAATCCTTTGAGAAGTCTAGATTGACGAGAGTTGGAGCTTGAGATATAGCCTCTTTTATTTCCTCAAAACTTGCCTTGCCTTCAGATGTCCACTTAAATGCCATGCTCTTCTTCAACATCATTGTTATTGGCTTTATGAGAGCTGCAAAGTTTGGAACAAACCGTGGACAAAAGTTATCCTTCCTAAGAAGCTTTGAAGAGCCTTCTTATGACTTTGCTGATAATGGCAACACTTGAATTGCTTCAACTCTCTACGGGTCGATCATCAATCCCTCCTTTGAAACAATATGGCTTAGAAGTTTTCCTTCGTGAGCCAAGAATATACATTTTTTGGGGTTCAATGATACCCCAAATCTTCTACACCTCTAAAATACCTACCTCAGATGAAAGAGGTGATCTGCTACATTTTTGGAGAATACAGTGATGTCGTCAAGATATATTAGAACTATTTTATTGATCAATCCTTTGAATGCCATATCCATTGCCCTTTGGAAAGTGGCTCCAGCATTTGATAGCCCAAATGGCATCTTCTTGTAGGCATAGGTGCCCCATTTGGTGGTGAAATCCATCTTGAACTGGTCATCTTCTTTCACCATTATCTGATTATACCCCAAATAGCCATCTAGGAGAGAGAATCTCTCCGAACCAGACACCACTTGCAATATTTGTTCCATTGAAGGAAGTGGGTAATGGTCTTTGAGAGATGCCCTGTTGAGGTCTCAGAAGTCCACACACAACCTGATTTCTCCGCTCTTCTTTCGACCGGAACCAAATTTGCAACCCAGACTTGAGTGCTTGATCGGGAATATAATGCTGCCTCTATTAGCTTATTTAGCTCTTTCTTCATTAGAGGCTCAATGTGAGGGTTCACCTTTGGTCTCTACTTCTACTACGATGGGCTTAGCATCTGGATCCAATTCTATGGTATGTTGTGCCAACTTTGGATTGAATCCTCTCAAGTCTTCATAGCTCCAAGTGAAGACATATGGAAATTCTTGGCAAAGTTTGTATGAAATCTGATTTCTCTGCTTTCGGTGGCCACTTTACCAATTTCAAGTGTTCTACCTTCCCCAACCAGAATTGACTCTAAATCTTCTCTCGTTAGGGTTGAAGATAGACTCAACATTACTAAACCCTTACGAAGCTTTTTTGTCCATAGCTACACTACTTGATCCCCGTACTACTACTCTAGTCTGTCATGATTCCTAGCTGAGAATTCAGCCTCTTCTTATAAAAAATTGACGATCTATTGATCATTCTCAAACACCTGCCAGCTTGTGTTATTAGCTGGAACTGCTGGCCTCACAATCACATGGATATGTGGTTGTGTTTTTTTCCTTCTGATGTTTTCAACCACATAAAATGTTGCTCCAACTACTGCAAGCCTATCTGCAGCTTCATTTTTCTTCCTGGGTATGGACACGATGTTGAAAGCTTCAAATTCTCAACGAGATCCCATACCCTATTCTTGTAGTTCTTCGGTAGGTCATTCTTTGTAGCATGTGTTGATGTCGAATCGCAGCACCCCTGAATGTCTACAACATGATGGGTTGAAACTCTCAGTATGATTGCATAACATGGAGCTTTTCCCAAGTGTGGGACCTTGCGAAATCGGAAAAGCTCTCCGGATGAAGGCCGGTTCCTATTCCTCTGTTCAGATGGACACGTAGAAGATGCAAAGGGTTTACTAAGAACCTAATCTAATTTTCCAAGGAGACAGGGTAAGAAGATGCATAAAAATAAACCTAAACTAACAAAGGTGATGCACCGAGGAATGAAGAACAACTGTCTTGCCAATAAACACAAACTATTAAAATGCGATGCAAGATCATGCACAGATAACAGATTTGCAGTGAAAGATCAGGAAGATGCAAATAAACACAGAGAGGGTTGATAATCATCCACAGACATGCATTATTTGCTCCAAAGATTGATACAATACACCACAAAATGCCAAGAGACAAGGTTGCATTACAGTTTTAGATAGGAGGTTTGAACTCCACAGATTCACCTGCCAAAGAGAAGAAGGGAGGGGCAAAACAAGAATGTCCAACCTTTAGAAAGAAGCCCCTCCTTACAATTTATAGGAAGAATGAGAGAGGGAAGAGAGAGAAATTCCAAATCTACCCCAACCACCGCAGGTTGTATTTAATTCATCTCATTATGGTGGTAGGTGAGAACCCTAGCGACCCCCAAAAGTGGCTAACTGTATTTTTCATTTTTAAGAATTTTTTCTCACCCAATTAAAGATATCCAGTCGTAGTTGAATGAGGACCTTGTAAGATTTCCAGAAAGTCCAACCTTGCATGAATCCGAGCTCCCAGTCAAAAGTTATGGCTATCTCGAATTTTGCGCTGTGGTCTGCTTCGCCACCACTCGAGAATGTTGCGCCTCCTGAAGGTGCGCCTTGGCACATTCATGTGTGTGTCGACATCCTCTTACATGCGCCAAGGCACAACTTTTCCTGTGTCGACACTCCGTGTCATGCGCCATTTCTATGTGCCAAGGCGCAACTTTTCTGTGTCGACACTCCGTGTCATGCGCCATTTCTGTGCGCCAAGGCGCAACTTTTCCTATGTTGACACTCCGTGTCATGCGCCATTTCTGTGCGCCAAGGCGCAACTTTTCCTATGTCGACACTCCGTGTCATGCACCATTTCTGTGTGCCAAGGCGCAACTTTTCCTATGTCGACACTCCATGTCATGCGCCATTTCGTGCACCTTGGGCGCACCATTTGCCCTGTCGACATCCATTGTCGTGCGCCACTTCTATGCACCTTGGGCATGCAGGGGATTTGAGCTTCTTTGATTTCTCCATTCTCCGCTTGTCTATATCTACGGGGAAAGATATATACAACAATTTGGTGACTCAACGGGATCACCTGCCTGCTAGGTAGAAGATCAGTGGCCTTTTAGTAATCCATTGGGCATGGAGTCATAAGCAATAACCTGAAACCAACCTGATATCTGATCCCGAGCCTGATACCACAACTTCTTCTCTGACAGCACTCTGAACTGTAGAAAACAACCTGAGAGCAGAAAAACCTATGCCAGAGCACTTAGGGAAAATGAAACCTAACTACAACAAGACAATGTGCATACGCACTTAGAGGAATTGAAATCTAGGCTAATATTTACAAGGGTAAACCTTTTCCTTTTAGTAGCAATGTTTAAGATAGATTCCGTTAACCGGAATCGGAAGTTCCTCTCCATCCAATGTAGACAATTGGAAGGCATTACTACTTTTACATCCCGTGACCATGTAGGGGCCACTCCAAATGGCATCAAACTTGGAATGCCTTCCTGGTTTTGCCCGATCTACATCCCATTTCGAGAACTAGGTCTTCCTTCTGGAAGGTCTTTGCTCTTGCTTTTTTATCAAACCATCTTTTTACTAAGGCCCGATCTTTCTCAATTGTTTGAAGCTGCATGTTCTCTAATTTCTTCCAATTCCATCAACTCTGCATACCGGTTTCCATTGGTTCAAACTCACCAACTCAACTACTTCATGAACTCCAATGTAGGCAGTTCTAATGATATAGGCAATACCGCCTCTTTTCCATAGACCAACTTGTAAGGGGAATTACCTGTAGACCTCTTTGGTGTTATTCTGTTAGCCCATAATGCTGATTTTAGCTTGGTATGCCATGTTCTTTGATTTTCGTCTAGAGTCCTCCTGATGATTCTTAGCAAATTTTTGTTCGTGGACTCTGCCTGTCCATTACCCTGCGGGTAATAATTTGAAGAGGTGCTCAAATAGATTCCATTCTTGACAGCCCATTCTTTAATCCGGAACCTATAAATGCCAATGCATTATCTCGATATGATAGTGGCGGCACACCAAACTCCTGGTCACTATTCCTTCATAAAAGTCTAGTATGTTAGACTCATTTGCTTCTTTGAGCGCTACTGCTTCAGTCCACTTGGTGAAATAGTCCGTTGCCATGAGAATCCACTTGTGGCCTTCGCTTGAGTTTGGGTTGATGACCCTGATGAAGTCCAATCCCCATTGCATAAATGGTTGGTCAATCAAAATTGGGTGCAATGGAAGCGTTGCTAGTCTTTCTTTTCCCGTGAAGAGTGCACATCTATTGCACTTTCTTATCCATGTATAACAGTCACTGAACAATGTGGGCCAATAATACCCTGCCTTCATTATCTTGAGAGCTGTTACTCGTGGGGCGAAATGTCCTCCGGAATCTCCATCATGAAAATTTCGTAACACCCTCTCAATTTGACCTATCCCAATGCACCTCAGTAGAACTCCATTGATGTCTTTCTTAAACAAAACACCACCAACAAGCACATATGGAATGGCTTGTAATATGGAGTATCTCATCTTTGCTTTTCTCATTTCTGGAGGGCATAGGCCTGTCTATAGGAAGTGTATCACATTCTGAGTCCAACAGGGAGTGGGCACATCATCATTTTCTTGTTCTTGGTTATCCTGTAGTACCAAGATGCCCTTTTTCATCTGCTTCAACTTGTTGACTCAAGGCTAGCTGCTCACATAGTCCCTTCCCATGTACTAGTTTGGTGACCTTGATCTCGATGTCATATTCCATGACACGAGTTATCCATTCCGCACGTTTCTCATTCGAGATCCTTGTTTAGAAGGAAGTCCCCGACTCCCGCATGAGAGACCAATAATTGGATCTTGTTGTTTGAGACTAGGTGCTTGAATTTCTTTAAGCTCCGATTCTTCGCAAGGACATGCTTTTCAATGAAAGAGTGCCTAGTTTTGTATTCCTCCAAGCCTTGATCAAGAAAGCAAGCTGGTTGTTCTAAATCTTCTTTGTTTTGTTGTACCAGGATTGCAGAAATCGTGTCCCCACCACCAAAGGCATATAGCACAAAGTCCTTGGAGAAGTCTGGATTGACGAGAGTCGGAGCTTGAGATATAGCCTCTTTTATTGCCTCAAAACTTGCCTTGCCTTCAGATCTCCACTTAAATGCCATGCTTTTCTTTAACATCAACGTTATTGGCTTTACGAGAGTTGCAAAGTTTGGAACAAACCTGCGGACAAAATTGATCCTTCCCAAGAAGCTTTGAAGAGCCTTCTTGTGACTTGGCAATGGCAATGTTCGAATTGCTTCAACTCTCTCTGGGTCAATCGTCAATCCTTCCTTTGAAACAATATGGCCTAGAAGTTTTCCCTCGTGAGCCAAGAATATGCACTTTTTGGGATTCAAAGATACCCCAAATCTTCTACACCTCTGAAATACCTGCCTTAGATGAAAGAGGTGATCCACTGCATTTTTTGAGAATACAGTGATGTCATCAAGATATATTAGAACTGTTTTATTGATCAACCCCTTAAATGCCATATCCATTGCCCTTTGGAAGGTGGCTCCAGCATTTGATAGCCCAAATGGCATCTTCTTGTAGGCATAGGTCCCCCATTTGGTGGTGAAAGCCATCTTGAATTGGTCATCTTCTTTCACCATCACTGATTGTACCCTGAGTAGCCATCTAGGAGAGAGAATCCCTCTGAACCGGATACTACTTGCAATATTTGTTCCATTGAAGGAAGTGGGTAATGATCTTTGAGAAATGCCCTGTTTAGGTCTCGGAAATCCATGCACAACCTGATTTCTCCACTCTTCTTCCTAACCGGAACCAAGTTCGTAACCCAGCTCGAATGCTTGATCGGGAATATAATGCTTGCCTCTATTAGCTTGTTTAATTCTTTCTTCATTACATGAGGCTCAATGTGAGGGTTAAGCGGTCTCTGCTCGCACGATGGGCTTAGCATCCGGATCCAATTCTATGGTATGTTGTGCCAAATTTGGATCGAATCCTCTTAAGTCTTCATAGCTCCAAGCGAAGACATCCGGAAATTCTTGGCAAAGTTGTATGAAATCTGATTTCTCTGCTTTCGGTGGCCACTTTACCAATTTGAAGTGTTTTGCCTTCCCAAGCTGGAATTGGCTCGAATCTTCTCCCTTGACTGTATGTTAGCCTTTTCCTTACGGAATCGGTCGTTAGGGTTGAAGATAGACTCCAATGTTACCAAACCCTTAGGAAGCTTGTTTGTCCTGCAATTGCACTACTTGATCCCTATCTTTGCTGCTCTAATCTATCTCCGATTCCTAGTGAGAATTCAGCTTCTTCTTAAGAAATTGATGATCGTTGATCATTCTCAAACACTGCCGACTTGTGTTATTATTATACGGAACTATCGGCCTCACAATCACATGGATATGTGGTTGTGTTTTTCCCCTTCTGATGTTGTCAACCACATCAAACGTTGCTCCAACTGCTGCGAGCCTATCTGTGACTTCATTTTTCTTCCTGGGTATGGACACAATGTTGAAAGCTTCGAAATCCTCAATGAGGTCCCATACCCTATTCTTGTAGCTCCTCAGCAAGTCGTTCTTTGTAGCATGTTGTCCCCTAACTTGGTTGACAATCAACTCACTATCTCCAAACACCTGCAAGTTCTTTATGCCCCTTTTCCTGGCCCAATGAATTCCATGAATCAATGCTTCGTATTCAGCCATGTTGTTCGAACAAGAAAACTGGAAACAAAAAGCTGAATAATACTTGATGTCTTGTGGTGAAATCAACACTGCACCACCTCCAGCACCTTGCCTGCTTCTCGAACCATCGAAGAATAATTTCCAAACTTTGTTTTCATCTCTTTGTTCAGGCTGAATGACGTCGGGAATGGGTGAATTTTCTTCGTGTACACAATACACACCCAACTCAGATTCTTCAATTTCCTTATATGGGTCAAATTCATGACTTTTGCTTGCCCATTCATCCAAAGTTAAATCGGGAATTCCCTCGACCTTAGTACTGTTTCTAGGTCACTTGAACACTCTTCTTGATCAAAAGTGAGCAATTTGCATTGATAGGACTGGTACATAAGGCTCAATATGGAAATTGGCAATTGATTCTAACACGATTGTTACTTTGGCTCCATACCTTGTCCTAAAAATCATGTGTAACAATCTGCATGCGAGATAAATATCCACCGATCTTTGCGGTGAAGTCCCTTGATAGACACAACGCAAAGAGTGGCTAAGGTCAATCAAAACACATCTTGCGAAACTATAACATTAGGATAGGAATGTAGTGTTAGGCTTAACCCTTGATGACTCCAACAGTTCCTACCGTGCTCCATCTATTGTACTTACTCCTTTCAAAGATGGCTCATATTTCAAAACCCAATTGATCCGCTATTTGCTTTGGCATCACTGAACTACTTGCTCCTGAATCTATCATGCAGTTGTGTACCAAGTGGTTTCCAACAACCAATGACACATAGAATGGTGGAGGCTTCAAATTTTTTCTTGTCTGGCCCCCATCATGTTGCATTGTATTAGTGAGAACTTTCTCATGTCCCTGGTTTGATACATTTGTGGCAGACCAATTAGCCATTGCAGCCTGCAATAAATCTCGTTGCCCTGGGATTGCCAGTGATTCCCACATGGAAATGTTCACATGTGTCTTCTTCATTTGATCGATGATGTTGAAGGGGAATGAATTGTCCTTTTGCTGTCCCTTACTTAGCGCAACCTTTTCTGGGGCTTGAACAGGTGCATGTGTTGCTACAACAGGTACCTTAGGTTGATTCTGCACATTTGGAGCTATGTTTGGTCTACTAACCCCTTGTTGTGTAAGAGTGGGTTGAGAAATAACTGGATTACACGGTTGTCCCTCTCCTATATTTCTCTTCTTTGACCAAGTGTTGGTAGCCACACCTTGAAAAAGGTGTTGGTTAACTCCACGAAGTCTTCCGTTTGCCAATTTGCCAATGTGGTTTTGTTGGAGGTCCTTCTTGCTGCGTTTGTTCTTTGTTGATTCTCCTCTGGTTTGGTTTTGAGCAACACCAATGGTTTACACCATCAAGGCTGATTTAGTGCACCATTGAAACATCTTTGGTGATTGTGAGGTAAATTGCAAGGGTAACACCGGTCGTACTCATGTGCCATGTTATTTTTTGTGTCGGGACCAAAGCTCTTGAGGGCGTCGTTGCATTTGGATCATATGGTCGAAACGGCCTGGCGTAGCTTGAGGTTGTCCTTGGTTTTGGTTTTGATTTGCAGCACGAGGTGGTGGTCTATTTTGTTGGTATGGGGCCTAGCTTGTGCGTGCTTGAGGCGATACGGTCTAGCACTTTGAGCTTCTTTGCCTTTTGATAGTCACAATCTCATTTCCAAGGTTCGTAGCTGTTTTATAACCTCCTGCAATTCCTTTGAAGTATCAAAAGAATTCGATGCCCCATTATCACTTTGATTTCTAGGAGTTGGAATGGGATTCAACTCTACGGTGCTTGGCTGGTTGTAGGATTTCCCATATCCAGGATAGAGAGGCATTGGTGGCCTTGGTGCAAGCTTGCCGACTTGGATCAAAGCAGATTCTGCTGCTCCGATCATTTGTGTCATAGGCCCCTGGCAGTGTTGTCCCTCCCATTGATTGGATCATCATGGCTATGTCGAATTTATAGCTTTTAAGAAATAAAGGAATGCTCCTTCGGTAGTCGGTCTAACATTTATTGGAATCTGTCCCATGTCCATTGGAACTGAAGTTGAAATCTACCATTTGTTCGTTAGGAGCCCTTTTGATTGTTGTCAGCTGTTCCAATAAAGATAAATTGTCCGCCCTCTCCCCGAATTGGCTGCAAAGAGCAGAACAAAGTTGGTTCCAATTCATAATAGACCCTGTTGTAAGGCTCCTAAACCATTGTAAGGCCTTGCCTTTGAAAGATGAAGCCAACAACTTGACCGCAACATCCATTTCATTTATTTCGTGAATTGCACATGCATTAGCAATATCCTGGATGTGATCAATAGGAGTAGTGTGATTTTCTCCGTGAAATAGGGTATGTTCTTTAGTGCTGCAACCTGGAGTTTGATTCGAGCATTTAGGGCAAGTGGACTACTACCCGTGAAATTGACAAAGGGATTCGGTGGTAGATGTGCCATTATGATTGGCCTAAGAACCCTGGTCGATGCAAGAAAAGGCCTACCAGGTGGAGGTGTAGACAAAGTCCTGTTAGGCGGAGATGGTGATCTTTGTGGTCTTCCTCCTCTCCTTCCTCTACCTGGTGAAAGTTGCAAGTGGACAAATAGCCCCTCTTCTCAGGTATTGGACCTGGTTTGAATTCTTCTCATATTCCTGGGCAACCTTTTTTCATTACACCGCTGAATTCTATCCCTTTCTGAGTCGCGGATGTGTTAGAAAGTGAGCCTCAAAAGGCTAGATCCTACCAAGTTACACACCAAACCTGACAATCTTTAAAAATAGAAATTTGAAAGACCTGTATTTTTTGATATTTTAGAGTTTGGAATGGGATTTGGAATGACAGTCCCGAAAATCCAAAAATGCCAGACTTCCAAAAACCCGAAATCCGAAAATCAGAAAACCATGAAATTTTGAAAGTCAAAATCTCAAAAATCTAAGAATACCCTTTTGAAGATTATCCCTCGATCTACCAACCGGTGAAATTTTGACTTGTTTGAGCAATTTAAGTCCTTGAATATTGATTTCAAAGTTCAGCCTTTAAGAAATAAAAAAGCGAAAGCGTAAAACCTGCAATTTTTAAGGCCGAATTTCATGAAAACTCCTTCAAATCTTGTGGAATGACCTCTTGGTCCCACCGGGCGTGCCAAAAATGTTGATGTCGAATCACAGCACCCCTGAATGTCTGCAACACGATGGGTTGAGACTCTCAGTACGATTGCATAACATGGAGCTTTTCCCAAGTGTGGGACCTTGCAAAATCAGAAAAGCTCTCCGGATGAAGGCCGGTTCCTATTCCTCTGTTCAGATGCACACGTAGAAGATGCAGAGGGTTTACTAAGAACCTAATCTAATTTTCCAAGGAGACAGGGGTAAGAAGATGCATAAAAATAAACCTAAACTAACAAAGGTGATGCACCGAGGAATGAAGAACAACTGTCTTGCCAATAAACACAAACTATTAAAATGCGATGCAAGATCATGCAAAGATAACAGATTTGCAGTGAAAGATTAGGAAGATGAAAATAAACATAGAGAGGGTTGATAATCATCCACAGACATTCATTATTTGCTCTAAAGATTGATACAATACACCACAAAATGCCGAGACAAGGTTGCATTACAGTTTTAGATAGGAGGTTTGAACTCCACAGATTCACCTGCCAAAGAGAAGAAGGGAGGGGCAAAACAAGAATGTCCAACCTTTAGAAAGAAGCCCCTCCTTACAATTTATAGGAAGAATGAGAGAGGGAAGAGAGAGAAATTCCAAATCTACCCCAACCACCGCAGGTTGTATTTAATTCATCGATTATGGTGGTAGGTGAGAACCCTAGCGACCCCCAAAAGTGGCTAACTGTATTTTTCATTTTTAAGAATTTTTTTCACCTAATTAAAGATATCCAGTTATAGTTGGACAGAGGACCTCGTAAGCTTTCCAGAAAGTCCAACCTTGCATGAATCCGAGCTCCCAGTCAAAAGTTATGGCCATCTGAATATCTGCGCCAGGGTCTGCTTCCTGCCAGCACTCAGAATGTTGCGCCTCCTGAAGGTGCGCCTTGGCGCATTCATGTGTGTGTCGACATCCTCTTACATGTGCCAAGGTGTAACTTTTCTGTGTCGACACTCCGTGTCATGCGCCATTTCTGTGCGCCAAGGCGCAACTTTTTCCTGTGTCGACACTCCGTGTCATGCGCCATTTCTGTGCGCCAAGGCGCAACTTTTCCTGTGTCGACACTCCGTGTCATGCGCCATTTCTGTGCGCCAAGGTGCAAATTTTCTGTGTCGACACTCCGTGTCATGTGCCATTTCTGTGCGCCAAGGCGCAACTTTTCCTGTGTCGACACTCCGTGTCATGCACCATTCGTGCACCTTGGGCACACTGCAGTTTGCCCTGTAGACATCCATTGTCATGCGCCACTTACGTGCGCCTTGGGCATGCCAGGATTTGAGCTTCTTTGATTCCTCCATTCTCTTGCTTGTCTATATCTACACTGGGAAAGATATATACAAAGCATGTTGTCCCTAACTTGGTTAACGATTAGCTCGCTATCTCCAAACACTGCAAGTTCTTTATACCCTTTTTCTCGCCCAATGAAGTCCATGAATCAAGGCCTCGTATTCGGATTGTGTTGTTTGAACAGAAAACTAGAAATGGAGAGCTTAATAATATTTTATGCCTTGAGGTGAAATGAGAATAGATCCTCCTCTTGCACCTTTCCTACTCCTTGATCCATCAAAAATAAGCGCAAACCTCATTGTCATCCTTATGGTCTGGTTTGGTGATGCTAGGAATAGGCTGGTTTTCTTCATGTATGTAATAGACTCCTAGCTCAAATTCTTCTATTTCTTGGTAGGGATCAAAAGCATGTACCTTGCTTGCCCATTCGTCAAGATTCAAATCTGGGATGCTTCCAACTTTGGTGTCAGCTTCATCTGTGCTTGGATAATCTTCTTGATCAAATGCTAAACAGTTGGCATTGATTTGGCTTGGAGTATGAGGCTCAATATGAAAGTTTGTAATTGGTTCAGATCTGATTGTGACCTTAGTACCATATCTTGTTCTAAACAACATGTGTGACCAGTCAGTCAGATAAGTAGCCTCTAATTTTGGCTGTGAAATCCCTTGATAAGCATAGGGAAAAGAGTGGTGGCAAATCTATCACTGACACATCTTGTAAAACGGTAACGTTGGGGCATGTATGCAAGGTAAGATTCAAACCTTTAATCACTCCCACCATTGCTACTGCTGTCCCATCCAATTGCACTACCCCCTTTGATATGACTTCATATTGGAGACCCAACTGATCAGCTATTTTCTTGGGCATGACATAACTACTTGCCCCATAATCAATCATGCAATTGTGTACTAGTTTATCCCCAATGATTAATGAAACATAGAATGGAGGGGGTTTCAAAACTTTACCTTGTTGTCCTCCATGATTCCCTTCAGGATGAGCAGCATTTGTGAGGACATTCTCTTGCATAGGGACCTGCTGGTTCAAAGTTGACCAATCCTTCATGGCAGCTTGTAGAAGATCTCTTTGGCCTGGGATGGATAAAGATTCCCACATTGATATATTCACATTTGTCTTCTTCATTTGATCAATGATGCTAAATGGGGATGAAATATCTCTTTGCTATCCTTTAGGCTGCACATTCCTTTCTTGTGCATGGGCAACAATAATTGGCATTTGAGTTGGTTTAGAAGGTGGTTTGGGCTGTCCTTGCGTGTTTGGAACTATATTTTTCTTACCGACACCTTGTGGAGTGATGGAAGGTTGTAGATCACTTGGAGCCAATGACTGCCCTTCACCAATATTCCTCTTCTTTGATCTTGTGTTAGCTACTACACTCTGAGAAATTGTTTGATTCATGCCACAAAAATCCTTGGCTTGCACAATTCGCAAGTGCTTGTATCATTTAGAGTGTGTTTCTTTGAGATGTCCCTTGTTGTTCATTTGTTTCTTGACTCACTTCACCCTCTACGCGTGATTTGTCACCATCAAGGCTTGGTTCAAAGCACCATTAAAGCACATAGATTGGTTGTGAGGTTCATTGCATGGGAAACACCAATCATACTCTTGAGCTATGTTGTTTTGCACTGGCACTAATGCTTTAGAAGTAGATGCAACATTGGGGTTATAGGGCTGAAATGGTCTATTAGCAGGAGGCCTTACTTGGCTTTGATTTGCAGCTGGATTGGGTGGCCTATTGGGCTGGTATGGTGGCCTGTTAGGTTGAGCTTGAGGCTGATAAGAAGGTCTAAAGCTTTGGGCTTGCTTCCTCTTGAGTGTAACCAGCTCATTTCCCAAATTTTGCAATTGTTTCATAACCTCCGGAGTTCATTTGAAGCAGTAGAGGATGAAGTAGAAGTTTCATTTGAACTTTTATTTACAGGAGTGGGAATAGGAGCCAAAGTGGGTGCTTGAATAGTGTTTGGATTTTCTAAGTTTGGATATAAGGGCATGGGAGGCCTAGGAGCCACTTACCACTTGAATAAGACAATTTTCAGCCCTAATGGCAATGCTTATAAGCACCTGTAAGGTTGTGCCTCCCATAGATTGAATTAACATAGAAATATCGAATTCAAAGCTTTAAGATAATATAGAAAAGCACCTTCATTGTTGTTGGCACGATTGCCACTGGAATCCTATCCCAAGACCTTTGAAATCTAAAGTTGAAGTCGGTCACTGCATTCATTGGGATCTCTCTTGATAGTTGTTAATTGTTCCAGTAGAGACAAATTATCTCCCTTTTCTCCAAAGCTGCTCATGGAGAACTATGCATAACTGATTCCAATTTTGGATAGAACCAGCTCCAAGGCTCCTAAACCATTACAATGCCTTCCCTTTGAATGAAGATGCCAGTAATTTGACAAAGCAACATCCATTTCATTTATCTCATGGATTGCACAAACATTAGCAATGTCTTTGACGTGATCACTAGGAGTGGTATGATTTTCTCCAATAAAAAATGGAATGTTCTTTAATGCTGCAATTGGAACTGGATTCTGTGCATTGAGGGCAAGTGGGCTGCTACCAGTGAAGTTGACAAAAGGGTTTTGTTGTGCCATTTTGATTGGTCTGAGAACCCTTGTTGATTGGATGAAAGTTCTACTAGGTGGAGGGGTTGATAAAGTCTTGTTAGGTGGAGATGGTGACCTTTGTGGTCTTCTTCCTCTCCTTCCTCTGCCTGGTGATAGCTGCAAGTGGAGAAATAGCCCCTCTTCTTGAGTATCGGACTGATTCGAATTCTTCGCATGCGCACGGGAAACTATTGCTGCTAAACCATTGAATTTTATCCCCTTGAGTCGCGGATGTGTTAGATGGTGAGCCTCAAAAGGATAGATTTCGCACAAGTTACACACCAAACTTGACAATATTTTAAAAAAAAAAAAAAAGAATGTAAAGGCTTGAAGGACCCAGAAGATATAGTTCTTTGATTCGGTTATCGAGGTTTCTTTGTGCAACTACTAATCCCCAAAAGGTATAGGCAAAACTTAGGTCATGTAAGGCAACTTACAAAACCTGAAATACACCGTGTCGGAACTTGGGACATGCTCAACACCTGGGAAAACCTGAAATACTAAAAAACCATGAAATTTTGAAAGTCAAAATCTCAAAAATCTAAGAATACCCTTTTGAAGATTATCCCCGATCTATCAACTGGTGAAATTTTGACTTGTTTTGAGCAAGTTAAGCCCTTGAAAATCGATTTCAAAGTTTAGCCTGGAAGGTGAAAAATCTGAAATTGTAAAACCTACAATTTTTTAGTCCAAATTTCTTGAAAACTCCTTCAAATCTTGTGGAATGACCTCTTGTCCCACCGGCGTGCCAAAACTATTGATGGCGAATCACAGCACCCATGAATGTCTACAACTCGATGGGTTGAGACTCTCAGTGCGATTGCATAACATGGAGCTTTTCCCAAGTGTGGGACCTCGCAAATTGGAAAATCTCTCCGGATGAAGGCGGTTCCTATTCCTCTATTTCAGATGCACACGTAAAAATGCAGAGGGTTTTCTCAAAAAATCTAATCTAACTTGCAAGGAGACGGGGTAAGAAGATGCATAAAAATAAACCTAAACTAACAAAGGTGATGCACCGAGGAATGAAGAACACCTGTCTTGCCAATAAACACAAACCAATAAAATGTAATGAAAGATCATGTACAGATAACCAAATTGCAGTGAAAGATTAGAAGGATGCAAAATGAACACGAGAGAGAGTTGAGAATCATCCACGAGACATGCATTATTTGCTCCAAAGATTGATCTGATACACTCTACAAAATGCCAAGAGGCAAAGTTGCATTGCAGTTTTAGATGGGAGGTTTGAACTCCACAAAATCCACCTACAGAAAAGAGGAGAAGGGAGGGGCAAAACAAGAATGTCCAACCTTTAGAAAGAAGCCCCTCCTTATAATTTATAGGAAGAATGAGAGAGAAAAGAGAGAGGAATTCAAAAACTACCCCAACCACCTCTAGGTTGCATTTAATTCATCTCATTATGGTGGTAGGTGAGAACCCTAGCAAACCCAAAAGTGGCGAACTGTATTTTTCATTTACAAGAATTTGTTCCCACCCAATTAAATATATCCAGTCGTATTTGGACAGAGGACCTTGTAAGCTTTCCAAAAAGTCTAACCTTGCATGAATCCGAGCTCCCTGTGAAAATTTATGGCTGTCTGAATATCTGGGTCAGGGTCTGCTTCCTGTCAGCGCTCAAAATGTTGCACCTCCTGAAGGTGCACCATAGGTGCATCTATATTTGTGTCGAAACTCTGTGTTGTGCACCCTTTACCTGCGCCAAGGCGTGAATTTCTTTGTGTCGACACTCTGTGTCGTGCACCCTTTACCTACGCCAAGGTTTGAATTTCTTTATGTCGACACTCTGTGTCGTGCGCCCTTTACTTGCGCCAAGGCACGAATTTCTTCATGTCAACACTCTATGTCATGCACCCTTTACCTGTGCCAAGGCATGAATTTCTTTGTGTCGACACTCTGTGTCATGCGCCCTTTACCTGCGCCAAGGTGCGAATTTCTTCGTGTCGACACTCTGTATCATGTGCCCTTTACCTGTGCCAAGGCACAAATTTCTTTGTGTCGACACTATGTGTCGTGCGCCCTTTACCTGCAAGGCGCAAATTTCTTTGTGTCGACACTCTGTGTCGTGCACCCTTTACCTACGCCAAGGTGTGAATTTCTTCGTGTCAACACTCTGTGTCGTGTGCCCTTTACCTGCGCCAAGGCATGAATTTCTTTGTGTCGACACTCTATGTCATGCACCCTTAGGTTGGAAATGCAATAAATGTCAGGGTTTTGAGCTTCTTTGACTTCCATATTCTTCTACTTGTCTATATCTATCCACAGGGGAGATATTTACAACAAAGGCTCAATAGGAAGAATTTATATAGAATATGTCTCTAACAAAAGAGAGGATGTTAGAGTAAGATCTTGCCAAAGGATCACAATGAGAGGTCAAGGTTGTCTTGGGAAAAGGGGTAGGTGACCTTCGTGAGGATGGGAAGATGAGAGATCATGTTGGTGTAAACAATTTTTGGGAGGTAGTGAAGTTTTGGGTTTAATCATGCCTTCTTGGGTAAAGGCAGAGGAACAACGCAGAAAAGGTAAAATGATACTCATAAGGTGTAGGTATCCGAGTAAGCCAAGGAGAAAGTGTGGGTGTTGGAAAGAGTGAGGGTAAAGGTAATGAAGAAGGTGTGGGTAGAACGGGAGGTGAAGGAAAGGGTATAGGTTGTTGCACTTTAGGTTTACCTTGGTAAAGAGGTAGGTTAACCAAGGTTGAAGGAAGTGAGCTAAATATTGATGAAAGATAGGTGATTGTGAGTGAGAAGGTGTGGGGGATACCGGGTGTGAGCCCTAAGAGGTTGGGTCTTCCTTTTAGGTGATGGAGTAGATTTTGTGATTGGTAGTGAAGAATTTGAAAAGTCTAGCTTCACAAGGGATGTAATAGACTTGGTATTGGTAAAACCCCTAAGGTGGTAGTAGGTTTTTGAGAAGATGGAGGCTTGAGTGGAGGGGGTGTTGATGAAGAAGGGGCTAATAACATTGGTTCAAGCATAATATCATTAGTCATTTTGAAAATATTTTGATATATGGTCGAGGTATCAGGGGATGAAATCTGCATTTGTGTGGAAATGGGGATTCTAAGGCGTCCCCTAGAGGGTAGTGTAATTGACGTACTCCAAGCGGTCAACCAAATGAGAGAAGGGTTTTGGATTGGATGAAGAGGACAATGACTTGGTGTTAAATCCCGTGAAGAGCTCGAGGCCCACATGACAGGGAAGGTCTTAGCCTCTGACTCGATGGGTAAGAGTGAGGTAAGAAGAGTGATGGGATCTTTGAAGGCCTTTGGAGAGGTATCACCAATAGGAAGAGTAAATATAATTGGGTCCTTTATGAACTGAGGAGAAGGCGAAGTGGGTAAGGTATACTCCTCTATGGGTAAAGGGGATGATAAGGTGGGTTCCTCAATGGGTAGAAGAACAATTATGGTGGATTCCTCTATGGGTAAAGGAAAAGAAAAGGTGGGTTACTCTTTGGGTAAAGGAATAGGTAAGGTGGGTTCTTCGGGTGAGTACAGGAGTAGGTAAAGTGGGTTCCTCTATGGGTAAAGGAATGTGTGAGGTGGGTTTGTCTATGGGTAAAGGAATAGGTGAGGTGAGATCCTCTATGGGTAAAGGAACAAGTAAGGTGGGCTCCTCTATGGGTGAAGGAATGGGTGAGGTGGGATCCTCTAGAGGTAAATTATTTCATGCGAAGATTTCCTTAATAGATGTTATAGGGGATATTGGATAGAAGGATCAAATGTTGTATTAAATACTACAGAACCATATGTATATTGGTTTCTTATTTAGATGTCTCACTAGCATGAGTTGATGAAGGGGCATGATTAATAAAAGGTTTGATTTGATGAAGGGAAAATGACGAGATCACCGTTGTCTAAAGCATTCCTTGCAAAATGATTTTAAAGTTTTTGTAATTTACATCACTATGTCCTTTTATGTGGTGGTAATTATATAAGCCATTATCTTTATACCAAGCCAATATGAGGCGAGAAGTGTCAAAAATATTATGTGGTTTGATAGGAGGAAGATTGATGGCTCCATCCTTCAACAACGTTCCAATACTGAGAAGAATAAGGCTCCCCAAAGAGTGTAACTTTTTTGTTCATACCAATATTGAAAATTTTGCCTCGCCAAAAGATTAGAATGAGGTTTAGATTGATTGGCTAGTTAAGAAGGGCTACATTTTTGAAGCGCCATGTTAGCGGATCCTTTTGGATTGGAATGGTTGTTGGGTGGTTTGGAAGAAGACTCATTTGATTTGAAGGCAAGCATTTTTGTTACGCAGTTTTAGTTTATCTTCTTCAAGGCACGGATCTCAAGCTTCCTAGCCATGGTAAAAGCCTCGTCAAACATATGAAATGTTTGAACCTAAAGAGTTGGGAAACCTTTTCTCACACATGCCCTCGTAAAAAAATCTATGAGCTTAGGTTGTGGGAGACAAGGAAAGTTGATTGATTAGGATTCATCACCATGTGACGAAATCAACGATAGAATTGTTGTCATATTGATGAATAGAATATAAATATGTGATAGAGACATTTTTAGAAATGTTTATCGAAAAGTGATCGAGAAAGGTTTTCACTAATTGATTAAAGGAAAATATTAAATGCTTAGGAAAAGAACTATACCATTCTAAGGGCAGTCCCGACCAGGACATGGGAAAGGTACGAAGGAGAAAAGCATCATCATGGCCTCAAGCGTTTACATTTTATCCATCATTATTTTAATGAGATCCGTTGCGTGATTTGATTGAGGGATTCCCCTGAGGTATAAGGGGATTGATAAGATGAATGGGTCATAAAATACATACCAGTATGCGGTGGTGCCAAGTACATGAATTGAGACATACGTATGTAGGAAGTAGTGGATGAGAATGGAATATAACCCGAATATGTAGTTGAGGTGATGGGTTAAGTTTGAGGTAAGGTGGAAATAGGAGGATCTTATTGAAATATCCTCGTGGCGATAGGTGGAAGAGTTTTGGGAATCGATACTACCAAATTATGAAATTGAGTAGAAGAGGTCAACGCAATTGTGATTTGTGTAGGAATAGGTACATAAGATGATGATAATGATACAATTGGGCTAGTGGATATGTGTATTGTAGATATCTATGGGAGAGAAGATGTTAAAGATGCAAAGATTATGTGAGAAGTAGGTTTTTATGAAACAAGAGTAGGAAATGCTAGAGTAGTTTGGGTGGCCACATTAGCATTTTGTGATATGGCGAGAGACGATAGAAATGGCGGGACAAGGAAGTGGGCATTCCATAAAGGGGCTGACCTAATGAGTCGTGGGTGAAAGAAGTAGCAAGGTAATGTTGTAAGGCCTTGGTGTTATTATCAAAGAATATAGTGAATTATTCATAACCTACGGGTAATTTCGGAGGAGAATTAAAATCCATTGGAGATGAAATGGAAGGTGAAAAAGGGCTCGAAGGAAAGGGTATACAACTTGCGTGGAAATCAAGAGCTTGTGCTGTTTTGAGTCTAAACCATACTGAGAATGATGAAAAATAGGTACTCTAGGCTATCTAAAAATGATAGAAACTCGTAAATGCAGACTTCCGTAAAATATATGGAAGATAAAATTAACTCATTTTTAACAAAAAATCAAAAACACAAAGACCAATACCGGTTGTTGAACCAATTATGGTAGGAAGAATATTTGATGTTGATTGCTAAACCGATGATGGTAGGTAGAATAACCAATGTCAGTTGCTGAACCAATGCCGATAAGGCAAATTAGATCTAAAATTAAGAAATTTGAAATTTCTAAGAAATATTTTGGTCAAAAGAAGATGAGAATTGGGTTATGTATATCAATTCTAATCTAACACACTCAGAGAACCAGAATTAACTGATTGTGATGATCGAGTGTGAAAAAGAAATAAAAGTGATGAAATATGATCTCACACCTCAAATAGCATAAGACAAGAAAGAAAGTCACAAATCCAACAAGTAAAATCTAACAAACACGTTATCCTAGGAATAATATTTTAGTGTTTTGATGGCTTAAGCCTTAGGACTAACTATGAATATATAGAAAGGAGTGGATATAAGGTACCTAGAAGCCAACTATGGATGGTTTCAGGAATGTTTTGGTGGGGGTGTATTCAATATACCTTTTGGTACTGGAGGTCTAAGCTCTGCTATGACAATCTGACTAGAGCACTTTGGTTAGGTCCCACTATCAATGGGTGTTAAAATCCTTGATAGCTTCTTCCTAGGATTTGGGAAAAGTTTAGGAAATGTGTGTAAAATTGAACTATGCTTAATTACCCAATCATCAACTGGTCATGACCTCCATTATATTTTATTGTTAATTAAACTATGTGAGCTAAATGTAAGAATACACAAGATGCAATGCAAAAATTTTAAACCCAAATTGAAATATTGAGATTAGATGAAAGAAATAATGAATAGGAATAGAGTATGACTTTCACTAATACAAGAAAGAAAGAAGAAATAATTATTCATTTTAATTTGCACCAAATGAAATGTGACTTTTAGAGTAAATAGAAGAAAGAATGTTACCAAGGAGAGATTTAGTGAATATTTTAGAAAGGAAACAATCATAAATGAAATCCTAAATGAATATAAAGAACCCACAAATGATGAGGGTCCCACTAGGCATGCCAAAATGTTTCACCACATAGGAGTACCGTATGATAAAATGATTTAAAAGGTAAAGGTAAGGTACATGAGGAATACCTAGGGGTTGTGAAGAGGTTACACACCATTGTTAAATACAAAAATATTGTAGAGCACTCCTTTTTGTTTGGGAAGTAGTACTTGAAAAAGAAAAGCAAGATCACAAAATAGAGTTAATAGCACAAGTCAATGGATTTCCTAGCGTAAACTAGATCTAGGAAGCAGGGTACTTCCTTGAAGGTTGTCAATCCATGTCTTAATACAAATTAATGCAGATAAATAACATGAAATAGAATGTCCTATTGTAGTTATATGATTTAGGTATCTCACACAAATACAATACTCTAAATATAATCTTAGTAATGAATATAATTTCAAATCTAGAAAGGGTGGTTGATTGACAAGGTCTGCAGATGTGGTAGAGGGTATTATGGAGGTATGGGTGAAGTTGTGGGAGGTTTTGAGAGGTTTTGGGTGATGAAATAAGCTTGCTGGTCTCGAGGGAAAATTTCAAAAAAAGGGACCTATGGTGGTCAAGGAACCAATGCCGAATGGCTTGGTTATAGCGGTATTGGTTGGCTAATCATTCATGGTAGGGGAAATTAGGTGCCAAAGGTGAAAATGTGTTGGTTTGGAATCTCTCTAATTACATAGAGTGTTGGGAAGGCTTAGGAAGGGTGTTGGGATTTAGGTGAAGGATCAACAGGGGTAAAAGGGGTGGTTGAAAGGGAAGAGTGGTTACGGTTGATAGGTTTTCATGTGAATGGGATATGGAAGATATCCGCGAAAGAAAGGAGGTTATTTCAAGCAAATAAAAGATTCAATACCAAAGTTAATAAAAGAAATTACCTCGGTTACGAATACTTATCCGAGATTGACATGTGATGGTAGTTAATGGGTGCTTAAACGAGAAACGGGTCCCGATTTAGTGCCGCAGAAATGGATCTTGAGTGCTTCCTTGTGTGAATGATCCAAGTCTATAGAGCAAGAGGTTGGTTGTCGGTGAAAACTTGAATTCTCTAGTGCAAAGTGTTTGATCATCGAATTCTCAATCGAATGTCAAGATGCAAATGAATAATCAAAAGCTAACCAAAGGAATCCTAACCTAGGTATTGAGTTGAAAATACTTATTTGAAATAAGCGATGGTGTTTCCATGACTAGAACCGGTGAAGAATAGTCAATTTTTCCAAAAATAGCATGTTTCTTCCCCTTTGTGGTGTGGATCAAGAATTGATTCTAGGATAGGAGTCTTGGTTCATGTTTAAACACACGGAAATCGATGGAAGAGGCAGTAAGTAATTAATATTAGGTTTAGAAGAATTCTTAGTTAATTAAGTGAAGTGATAACTCGATATTAGGAGTGATGACTCTGTAAACACATAAATTAGGTCATACCACCCTTATAACCCCGTTAATTAAATTAACCATACCTTACATATTCATATCCCATAGTGCACATGATTAATTGAATTAATTACTTTAATTAATTTAATTAACATCCTCACTTGACCACCTCACCTAGCCACATCACCTAGACACCTCATCATGAACCTATTCTTAGCATGTTCATTTTAACTAAAACTCAATCTCTACTTACCTAAACTAACTAAGACTTAGTTTAACCCTAAAATTAGATGCCTATTCTTTCTCTAATAGCATGCCCACTTACTTAAGTGGAAAATACCATTTTATATCTAGACCAAAGGGAAGAACTTGTCAAAATATATCCAATATCTATCATTTTGGTAAACCTATTATTCCTCACCGTAGTGACATCGAGTTTACTCTAAACCAATGGCAAAGTCATCCTAACCATCACCGGTTACCATATATTCATTTTGGCAACCTTATTCCAAGGGTTGGGAAAAATTTTGAATTCTAGAGAAATATCGCATGCAAGCTTGAACCAGGGTTCTCTCACATATCCAAAAGATAGAAGTATACCTAGCCAGAGGCCCAAGCAAGCATTGGAGTCTCATATGAAAGTGTTGGCATTCACAGGAGCATTCTGGGAAGCACTGTCATTCATAGAATATTTGGGCTCTACCAAAAATCCTCAGCACTTCACCATCATCCATTTAGAACCTACAAGCATGGGACATCGAGTAAGTAGAATTCCCTTTTACTCTCGTTTATTCAAATACTTGTATTTCCATTCATTCTTTCTCTGTGTTACTCATCTCCCAATTATCTCACGCCTTCATTTTCCAAACAAGCTACCCATTTTCCTTCTCACCTCCCTGAAACCCTTTCCATTCAACCTTTGAGGCCTCACTTATTCCCTGTAACCACATTCAATGCCTCTAAGGTCCTTTGTATAACCCTAAAGAATACCAAAACCTCCATTGCCATGTTCAGTCCTTTTCCACAGTGACTAATATCGGTCACCCTTGACCAACATCGGTCATCCCCATACTGTCATCGGTCACAATGACAATAACCCAAGCCATATTAGTCAACCAAAACCCATCCCAAAATCTTACAAAAGCCTTACCAAACTCCATTCAAACCTTCTTGACCCCTTTTCCTACACCTATTAATCCTAGACACACTCTCTTGATTCATTGTGAAGTTATAAAAGGCTTGAACACCTATTTCTGACCTTTTTGATTTTCTACAAGTGACCAGTATTGGTCACCCTTGACTGACATTGGTCATACCCACACCGAAATTGGTCTCTATAACTGGTAATCCTGCCTATAATAGTGACCTAATAACCTTCACCCAAATAACCCAAAACCACCCAAAACTTGATCCTGACCTGTTCTAATCACCTTGGCTACCTACCCAACCGAAACATAACCCAACCTTAGTTAGATCTAATTTTGTATTGCAATATTTGACTTAATCTAATATATTTTTAATAACTTGAGATACGAAATCAACTTGTTAGCAATAGGACCTCTATTTCTTGCATTTCTATTCATTTATTTGATAAATAGTGGATTGACAACCATCTAGGAAGTATCACACTTCCCGGATCTAGCATACACTAGGTATTCCACTGACATATATTGTTTAATATTCTTCTTGTGGTCTTGTTTTGCATTCACAGGTAGTTCCTCCTAGCAAAAGGAAGTTCTCGCAATCAACATTGGATCGGGAAATCAGAACACATGCATTCTACCTTCCACCTTCATTTCATAGGTATTCCTCCTCACCTTTACCTTATATGTTTTGCTCATATGTACGTAAATTATTGGTGAAACATTTTGGCATGCCTGGTGGGACCCTCTCTTGGGTTCTTTGCATTTTATTCATATAGGGAAATCTTGTGTGTTTCTTTCTTTTTAAAAAATACACATTTAATCTTCTCCCTAGTAACATTCTTTTCTTCTAATTTTCTAAACGACATTTTGATTTGGTGTTTAAAATGAATCATTTATTTTTTCCTGCATTTGCATAGTAGTGAAATAACATGTTCTTAACTTGTTCATCATTTTCTACATTGAATCTAATTGTCAATTTGGGTTCTAAAATTTGTTGTATTTTATCCTTGTATGTTGCATTTTAGCTCACATTATAAACTGAGGGCAACCTATACGCTGGAATTCATGCCCACCGATGGTTGACATAATTGAATCATAGAAGCACTTTATTTTCTCTCTCTCTCTCTCTCTCTCTCTTTGCCAAAACACAAAAATAAAAAATTCACACATCTTCTTAACCAACACCTTACGGAAGAAGTTTTCAAAAATCACACGATCGAGAGGATTGACGGTGGGTTCCTGGCTGGTTTCTCTGTCTAGCTATTATCTCGAGAAAGGACCACTCCCGCAAAACATAACCTGAAACCACCCTTTATAATTTGCCTCTTCATAGGATGCCTTCCTAATAAAAAAATGTTTCGAATTCACAAATCGGTCTTAAATAGTATAAGCTAAACACATAAAATTCACTTATAGGATTACATGTTTTTCTTATCTTTTTCTTGATTTTTGTTTTGAGTTGTGAGGTTACATTCCATTTTCATCATTTTTGGCCTCATTTGCTAAAATTGTTGATTTCCCATAGTAACTAAAGATTGATTATGGTAACCATCATCGGTACTCCTTTAACCATCATCGATTATTTATATTATCGCTTGATCCCTCTGTTCTAATTTTTAATTAGGACACCGACCAAGTTCACCTCCCGGAATCTATCCTTCTCCATTTATGTTGTTTTCTATGTTATTTACAGAGTACAATTTATCAGGTCTATGCTAATTCACATGGTTCTAACTCATAGTCAAACCAACGCCCTTATGTTTCATGTTATCCTTCATCTGCTTCCACCTAGCCCATCACCACCTTCTATCTTGTCGCCTATGGATCCAACTCAGCCTATCACCATTAATACCGATGATGAGGAGTTCACAAGACTCCTTAACCAGAATCTATTTCCCTACAATATTATCTTGCCCACTCACCTATCCAAAATCCTTGGTACATTTGATATACGACATGCCCGTGTGTATCCCTCTTGTCCTCACCCCCACTTCTCGCATCGATACCACTAACTCAACATGGCCTTCATCCACCTTACCATGTGGTGTCTCAACTAGACCCCATGTACTCTATAAATTTTTCACTAATGGCATCTATCACACCCATGGTGTCGACCATTTCTTCACTAACCACCTTAAGCATGACCCCATTTGCACCCTTTCATGTGTATATACCGGTTATATCACAACCACCCATGGTGTCGGCAACCCACACCCCATTCCAAAACCTCATCCTTTCCATCCCATAGTCTCTACCCCCAATTACTATGAGAGTCCGATAACTACCCAACTTTGTTTACACACATCACCAAAGAACCACCAATCTCGTTTATTGCTTATTTAGGATATCTTTTTCCCACTTCTATTCCCACTTCATAGTTTTCATATTCGGCACCCCCATATACTAGGATGTCATCTACATCATACACCTATTATTAACCTCCCTTACTGTAGGAGCTACCCATTCCTCACAACCCACTAATGACCTCATTAGGATAATGATGGAAAAGATGTAAACATTCAAGCATCATTTTCTAGCTCTCACAACTCCTTAACTTATGACGAAATCAGAATGAGTCTATTCATTCATCTATCCCTATTTTCACATACCCTATACATTGGAAAATGGTCAAGTTCAACCATTTCAACAATAAATAAGAATCGTAACAACACTTGCAGTCATTCAAACATGGGTGCTATCTAATTGTCCATGACGATGCTTTACTCCTATAGACATTACCAATGTCCTCGACCGGACCCACCTTAGATTGGTATAGTGGTTTACCCAAAATTTCCATCTACTCCTTTAACTAAGTGGCTCAAGTATTCTTGGACCACTTTTTAATCAATGTCATCAAAAAAGTCACCCTGAATAACCTATACTTGATACAATAATATGATGACAAATATATCGCAGATTTCATTACTCACTGGCAAAGCCTTATCAACCAATTAACATTCCAGTTACCTCAAGTTGAGCTTATAGATTTGTTCACTAGAGCTTGTGCCAGACACATCTCACCAACTCTGCAGGTACAAAATTTTTGTACCTTTGACAAAGCATTTACCATGGCATGAAAGCTAGAAATTTGTGCTATTGAAGAAAAGAAAATCCAATTGTGAAACAAAAACATCACATTCAAGTCAAATGATGCTTCTTCTTCTTCTTCAAATCCACAAAACAATTACTAAAAATTCAAAGGATTTTCCAACACAAAGTAGTTCTCAATGTTTGTCCATCCCATCCATCTAATCAAGCCAAATATTTCTCTAATCTTTCTCCCATTCATACTTTTTAGTTCCGATGGGAACAATTAAAATACACTCTAATTGGAGAGCCCTATTCTTCATTCTTAGAAAATATTCTTAAGCTTGGATCCATTGCACTACACCCCATAAAACCTCATACCGGTTTTGATCCTACTTGTCCTATGCACGCATGGTATAAGGAACATGACTATTGTAATTATCATCGCGTCAAAGGCCATAGTGATGGTAATTACATAAATTTTAAGAACATTGTCTAAGAAATGTTAGATAATGGAGATCTTGTCCTAGACAACCCAAATGCACCGGAAAATCAAAACTTGCATATCTTTAAGAAGTCATTCCCTAACCATACACCATCATCTAATCAAAATGGTGAACCTTCAACTAACAAAAGCAATATCCGTGAATTCCATGATGTTTTTGATATCGTATCGACGTTCCTCAATTTCCACCTATTCCATCTATCAAGGAAATTCTAGCACAAGATCCTCTACCCATGGAGGAGCATACCTCATCCACTCCTTCACCCATAGAGAAGTCCCCTTCATCTCCCCCTTCACCCACAAAGGAGTCCACGATTTCTGTTGATGTCGTTTCACCATCTACCTCACAACCTACCGAACAATCAACGGTATTAACTCTCCTACCCATAGGAGAATCATCATCACTTTCTCCTCCACCAAAAGATAAGTCTACCTCACCCCACCTACCATCTCTCTTACCCATGGGAGATCCTTTAGACATGCCACTATCTATTGGGGATAATTCCCCATTAGCATTCCAGGATCCCATCGATATAGTCTTACATCTTTTACCCACAGAGTCCTAGGCTAATCAATTCCCTATCTCATGACATATTTTATAGGGATTTACACTAAACCAACTACATCTCCTGTTACAAAAGTGTCATTTTCATGGTCGGCGATCGCTTGGATTACGCCGATAATTCCACGCTTTGGGGAAGTATTCACTGCCCTTTTCGACTCAAATGTAAATGTTTCCTACAGATACCTCCATGATCTATCCCAAGGTATTTATAGTAACCAGATCGACCCTGATCATGCATGTTGAAATGAATTCTTCTTCGTCACCTTTACCTACATCCAAACCTTTACCCATGACTAAAACCATTCCTATGTCTAAGAACCTACCCACACCTACATCTTTTCCCATATCTAGTCCTATCACTACATTGGGGGTCATGCTTTGATGTCAAGCCTTAACCATCTAGCCATAAAATTAGATTTAGCCACATCTTCCCAAACCCGCACCAAAATTATTCCTCCACCTAAAAGGAAGACCCAACCTTCTAGGCCACATACACCAGTCTCACCCACCACACCTTTATCACCTTTTCCCCTTCCATCCATCCTAGGACCTCACCCATCAACCTTGGCAAACAACCCCTACCCAAGGAAAATCAAAAGCTAAGAAACCTACTTCTTCATCACAACCGTTTTGTTACACCCAATTTACTTATATAACAAACACCCTTGCCTTCACTCGTACATTTCTTGCCACCTATACCTCCACTAACTACCATAACCCCAACATTACCTATGTGACATCGAACTATACATTCCACCCTTCCTCCACCAAACACTTCCACTACATACCCATTGTCCCCATGGGTAACTCATCCTCTTCCACTATTTGCATTCCCTTCAACATCACGTAATTCCATCTCACCTTTACCCAAGAAGGTGCAATCCAATGGAAAAAACCCACTACCCTCTAACATGGTATTTAAACCAAAAACACCTTCCATTTCTAGTTCTTCTAACACACCTTTACCCCATCGAGATACCATCAAAACCTAAGATAATACCACCTACCAAACTAGTGGTCAAACGTATTCCATCTCCTATAACACCTCCTCTACCACAATCATCCACCTCTTTACCCAAACCCACAATCACTTCCCACTTTGATCCATTGGCGGGTTCCTATGCCAACACTTAAGCCAACCTTTTAGAGACCTCATTCATCACATTACCACTGTATAGACCTTATGACCCCCTCAAACCCAAACCAAAAGGGTTTGATGAAAATAAAATTTGTGCCTACCATCGTGTGTTAGGACATGATGTAGAGGGTTGTAAGGCTCTCAAAACTATTCTCCTCCAATTATGTCCTCCTGAAGAAAATTTCGATGATGATGATCTTCTTGATGAGGACCATGTTCCATCTTCACCTATCACCATACATCCCCGCCCACTACCTATTCAGTGACCTGTATCACCACCTCCACAACCATTTTATCCACCTCCAAGATTTGATATCAACATGGTCTTGTACCAGAAAGTTGGCCAAACCACCACCTAAATGCTAGTGTTCCCTACTCATTTCATGAGGTTCGTACCCCGCATTAGATTTTTTTCCATCATGTCATTATACTACTCATGACATACCTTCTCCATTGACCTATTTCCCTCAAAGTAACATGATCCAAGTTATCACTCACACCCAAAAAGATAAAGGAAAATAAAAAGCAACTAGCGCATTAACCAATCCCATGCCCAATATACCTTCTACATCCACAACAAAAATCACCATTTGAGGACCCATATACCCTATTTCGATGGGGTCATCCATCGTATAATGACAAAACAATTACACAAATACCCTCTAAAAATGTCTTTTTACGATCTCATCCAAACCTCTGAATATCATCGATAATCCCTTATGGAGGTTTTGCAATCCATCGAGGTTTTACCTAACGACCCCACACCAGTAGCCTCCATTATCACCCCTCACCATGTGTCCTCTCCTACAAAAATTATCTCCTTATTTTACCCCATGACCACTCATCAAGTAGCCACCTTCATCTTTTCGATGAGAAGATTGTGGCTCTCCAATCGATTGACCCTAATCCTACCTTTTTCTTCTCCATATATATCAATAATATACCTATACGACACATTATGATCAATGGTGGTGCTAGCATCAAAATCATCTCCTCTCACGCATATAATAAAATGTGAATCCCTTCAAATTACATACATGATAACCCAGGTATGATGTGATCCTTCAATGATGTTATCACTTCCACCCTTTGTACCATTATTATTCACGTTTGTGTGGGCCCTCTCATTGTCCCGAAATTGTTCTACATCTCAGATGGGGAGTTCAGGTATAACATGTTGCTTGGCTGACCTTGGATTTGAGTCATGGGTTGTGTTCTTTCAACTTTACACCATTGTGTAAAATTTGAACATGAAGGACATGTTGGTGCTAAAAATTCTCTCACCCCAATTTGCCTCTAAAAATTTAGTGATTTACTGACCTCTGTCATTTTCCCCTTCCCCGTGTTGTGCCTCGGTTAATCTTTATGGCCATTTCAATTGGTTCTTGGGTTGTAAATCACTTAAAAGTCTATATTTTTAGTCTCTCATGTTCTGTTCCTTCAAAAACTCGGTTTCCCCCATGTTTTCTATTCTCCGCATGGTCGGGATTCATCTTCCCTGTCATTTCGCCCTAATTACTTGAAGAAAATGAATGGAAATATCCCTAAAGAATGTGTTTGGGCCTTGTAATACTTCTAAACTTTATTTCCTTGAAGAAAATTTCATTCCCTGGCTCAAATAATCATTTTTTTATTTTTTACGGTTTGACGGGTGTTTCTCCCGGTCAAATTTGCATCCTAGCATCGGCAGGGGACGTGGCACCTTTTGGTTGGATGCGGCTCAATTGGGTACTTAGAAAATTCATAAAAAGCCTCAACTCAAAATGTGTCCACGTGGATGCACGACACTCATTTGAAGATCTATTTTTGGGTTTTTCCTTGGAGTAGCATTAGGAGGACACGTGGAAGCTTCCACTATTTGGCCCGAACTTAGACAAATTTTTATGTAGTTGGAAGTAGTCTAGCGTAAAAGAACACGTGGCGAGCTTTTCTTCATTCAAGGTCTCCACTTTGGGCACCATATTGAAGTTTCACCATGGATACATGTGGAGGAACCTTGTATGTTTGGGGACCAACCCTTGAGTTTCATTCTAATGAAGCGGCAGGCTTACACGTGGAGGCCTCTGTTCACTTTGCATTTTACATATAATTTTTCAAAGGCCAAAAAGAGACCGCCTCAGAGTATGACACATGGCACCTTTTCCGAGCTTTAAGAATTCAGGAAAACATTTCTAGAACAGGACATGTGGTGAGCCCATGCTCGTTCAAGGTATTAAATTTTTTGGGCCGCCTCAAGGTGCACCATGGTGACACATGGAAATTTGAAAAGTCAAAAGATTGGGAAGGAAGTGTGAACCTCCATGATTTCTTTGTTTTTTCTACATGCTAAGCAGAGAAGGAAGTTAATGTTGATATCTGAAGTTTGGTGGGAAGATCTGAAGGATGTCTTTCACCATTAAAATGGTCTAACTTTCGTGCCCGATTGGATTTTCCATTTTTCCTCTCCCGAGCATGCAAGGGGCCAGATTTGACAGATTAGGGGTGGAAGTGGTTGGAAAATTGAAGGAAGAGTGATCTACTAGAGAAAGGAGTTGAATGCGGGAGGCATTTGATGAAATCTACCCCCTCGAGCACTGGGAGACTTTTGCAAATCTGATTCGTGAATCACGAAAGAATCATGGTGAGCACTGGTGTATTAAACATCTTTGTCTTTTAGGAGGAAGGGGATCTATTGTAAAGGTTATAAATGGCCCATTTATTTTGTGCAAATGGGGGATTTGTTGGAGTATGAGGGGTCTAGATGGATTTTTCTAATCGAAATCTTGAGAGAGCCCATCCCTTTTAGAAACCATTCAAGAAGCTTATATATCTCTTTTGTATTAATCTGATCATGTCAAGGTGGTTGCAAGTGTACAGACCATTGACAAGCTCTGAGACTGTTCTAGAAAATTTCCCCTACTGATAGATTTAATCGAATTCAAGTTATTTATGTGTTGTCTTGAGCAAAATGTGTTGATTTTACTTTTGAATGTACGTAAATAGTTTTTCTTGTTTCTGTTGCAATCTTGTGTTAAAATTTGATTCAATCACACAGGCCTCAATCCTTATGAAAATTTAGTGGCATCTGTAATTCCATTTCTTAGAAGAGCTTTCATTTGGGTTGGAATAAATGATTTAAAATCACTTTTCTCTCATTTGTTGACAGATATTGTCTGTAAGACTTTGGGTGTACCTTAGGCCTGATTTGGCTTAGACCTTGATGCTTTGTTGGGTTTTCTAACTCGAGCCTTCATGATAGAATCTCAAAGATTGTGTGAAAGAGTGCTAATCTGGGCCTCCATTCAATCACATATTCTAGTTGAAGAAAAATTTTAGTTATTCTATGGCATTCTGTTGGTCTAACTTTCCATTGTGTAAGGTTCTTCAAGGATCTGGTGAATCTGGTTTCACCCTTCCCCACCTCCCACCAAAAATTCATCCAAAAACAACTAATCTTACCCATCCTACCCATGTTTTTCATGTGTGTATGCCAATCCAAAATCCTCATCACCTAAACATGTAGAAGCAAGAAAGGTCTCAAATGTCTTTAGTAACCTTTTCCTTGTTGTGAAATATCTCCATGATTTGGAAGTGACAACTCGTGAGAGTCAGATCCGGTGTGTTGATCATATTTTCTCAAGGTATTTTCTATAAATTTTATTCAAAAGAAGGAATTATCATTGTTCTTCAATGACAGAGGTTACAAAATAGGTTCTCTTATGTTGGTTGAAAGGAACAACCTCAAATAGTGAGGATAGATCAATTCCTCTTGAAGGTGCTATCCATCTCTCCAAAAATCCAAGTAACAAAGGGATAGTTAGATTTTTTCCCTAGCTACAAAATGACATATATTTATGATCTAGTTGCCTCTAAGCCCCCTGTTGAATCTGTGTTGTTGCTTAGCTTGAAAAGGAGAACAAATTTGGATACCAACACTAGTGGCACCATTACGGGGACTCTCAATTCAAAATCAAGAACCTGGTAAAACACTTCTTGTATGCTCCAAATGTTGTGTGTAGTTCCTTCAGTCTTCACACCTAGTGCACAAAATTTTATTTGATACATCTGGGTAAAGAAAGGTCAAAATCTTTCCATTTCTAGTTTCTTGCATTGATAGACATTTGACTGGCCATATTTAGTGCATTTTCATAACTAAGGTGGAAATCCTTTGTGGCAACTCCTTGTTGATCCGATTCTTAATAAGTACGGTGTTTTATAATTCGTCGTAGTCATATTTGTTACTAATATTTGCCAAGTGGAAGGAAGAATATCTTTCTTTGCTAGGGATCCTACTAGGACATTATTTCTAGAGCTAGGAAAAGCAAAATCAGAGGGAAGAAAATCTTGGAGAGTTTTTCGAGGTCACAGACAAGAAGAGGGATCTCCATTGATGAAATTGATTGGCCTATCATTGAAGACTACCATTCAAGTGACTCTGAATCAGATAGCATCTTTGTGGAATTGAATTCTCCAACTCGAGAGGGGCCTTAATTTGATTTTGGAAGTGTTTCCTCACACTGTACTACCTATATTTTCCGGGGTTGATAGAGATTTCCAAGAGACAATGCCTTTGGGGGTATCCATTTTGAAAATTATACTCCTATGTTCCAAGAGCCCTCTACCCCCCATCAGTTTGTTACCCCTCTAGGATCACCCCCTCAAATAAATATGGCTCAACCCAAGCCTCCATTTGTTGTAAACACCTTTGGACCTATAATTTTTTTGGGAATGGTTGGTTACCCAAATGCAGTGCCTCAAGATGTAAGGAAAATAATGCCAAAGTTCCAGGGAAATAATGTTATAACTAGTGCTCGACATCTAAATATTTTTATCAATATGATGGAAGATTATGAGATTGAACATGAAGATGTATATATCAAGTTATTTATCCATACCTTGGAAGAGGATGCTAGGGACTGGTATAAAGAATTTCCAGATAACTCTATTGATTCTTAGACTGAGATGAGTAATGCATTCAGATTTTAGTATGGTGATAGGACTGACCCTAGGTTTCTTTTGTGCAGTAATTTGAAAACATCAAGAAGAACCCTAATGAGTCAAGTACATGATTTCAACACAAGTTTTAATAAGACCTTCGGAGATTACCTGCCGGGATAAGGCCTTGTGATGAGTCATGCTTGATTAAATATACCGATACATTTGATAAAAAGGATGCATATTATTTAATAGAAAAAAACCCCACAAAATTGAGGTAGGCCTTCACCATGGCTTTGCAAATGGAGAACAACATCAAGAAAATTGGAAAGCCTCCAAAAAGGGAAGGTGTAAAGCTAGTTAACCCGAGAGAAACCCCAAACAACAAGGCTACTTATTTGGAAGAGGTTGTGAAGGCTTTTGGCAATTTGTCAAGGAGATCTCCTACAAACTATACCGAGATGAGAAGGGAATCGGTAGAACTCATAGGGTCGCATAAGTAGAAATTCCAAGACAGGTTCACAAACCACCAAATATTTGATGAAAGAGGCAAGGGACCTGTTGGATTTGGAAATAGGTAGTCCCAGGCCAAGGATAACAGAATGGTACCTGATCCTTTGGCTGCCAGAGTTGTTGATGTGGAGGAGATAGATGTCATTGATTAGTGTGATAGATGTTTCATGCCCCATGCTCCTTGTGAAGAAGATTAGAAAGAAGAAGAAGAACCTAATAATAGTGATAATGATGTCTGCATGATGGGTTGTTCCACTAGCTCACAATAGGGGAAACCTCGACTGAGGTGATAAGTGCTAGAACTGCTGCCACTTTTTGGGACTGCATTCATAGGGTACATATTCTTCCCCCTTCTCATACTTTAGAAGTAGATAATGTACAAGCTTTTGAACTACCCAATAATGACTTTGAATATTTAAGGGCTTTAATGATAAAGAAGTATGATGGAGGAATTCCATTTGAGGAAGATAGGTAGTTACTGATGAATGTCGTGGTTGGTCAAGAGAGGGAATATAACACAAGAAGTAAGGATGTCAAAGGGGCAGGGCCTCAAGCCAATCCTAAAGCTCCCTTACTTTCAAACATTCCTAAAGAGGCTCCTAGGAAAGAGGCATCTGCCAAAATCCTTGCATTTCCAAACAAGAATCATACTCCTCCCCATGCCCAAGTTGTCAAGAATCCTATGCCATCTAATGAGTGTGTTGGCTTTCCTTCAAATACTGCCTTGCCAAAAAATGTCCCATATGATATTGCCCAAGTGTTGAGTCAAATCAAAGTCTCTGTCCCAATTGTTGAGTTGCTTAGGATTCCGAGCACAAAAAGAGAGCATTTGAATACTTGGGGTTGAAGGAAGAGAAGACTGCCCTAGGCAGAAATGTAAATATTATGGAGACTCCTCCAATCACTGAAGAACCAGAAGCACCACCAGCATCAGAAGAGCTAGATGAACCACCTAAGGTTTATTTGGGAACATCCTTGGTGGACTCTCAGATGAATATGGATCCATTCTTCACCACTTTGATTATCAAGGATAGACTGCTCCATAATTGTATGTTTGACTCAGGGGCATCATGCAATGTCATGCCTTCGGAGTTCATTAATGAGTTAAACATCAAAGTAACAACAGATTATGGGAAGTGCACTGCCATGGACTCCAGAGAAGTGCCAGTAGTGGGATGTGTGAAGGGTTTGGTGGTGCAGCTTGTAGCTTACCCAGGTAAAAATTTAAAGCTTGATGTTGTCATAGTTGATTGCCCATCCAAGTGGGGTATGTTGCTATCAAGAAAATGGGTTGTAAGTTTTGGTGGGAGTGTCCAAATGGATATGTCTTATGCCACCATTCCAATTGAGGGCATCCTTTTCAGGTTGTATGGAGAAAAGAAAATGTTGCATCTTATTGAGGATCCCAACAATGCATCCTATGAAGTATTGTACACAAATGTTGATGCTGACAAATTTGTGGGATTTGCTAATGGAAAGGAGCACAATATTGAGGAATGAAAATTCCTTGAACAAACGGGCTCTCCATAGATTCTATTTTTGATGGAGCTTTCTCCAAATTTGGAAATGGTGTTGGTATTGTTCTACTTTCTCCAGGTCAGGAAAAATTTGTCTTTTCCTTCAAACTCAACTTTGAATGAACCAACAACATTGTTGAGTATGAGGCATTGTAGTTGGTTTTAATAATTTCTTAGAGATATGGTGTCAAGGACATTATTTTCAAGGGAGATTCAGAGTTAGTTCTCAAGCAAGTCAAAAACTATATGCTATAAATAATCGCCTAATGAAACAAGATAAACACACAGTTTGGGACCTTGTTGAGATGTTTGAATCATTTAATGTTTTACATCATGATAGGAAATTATATGACTTGGCAGCAGATAAGTTCACATTATTGGGGTCTCACTTTGATAGTTGTATAGTGCCCCCATATTGTGAGTATGAGGTTGAGGTATTGACAAGGCCCTCTATCCCTGATAATATTAAACATTGGCAGGTTTTTGATGATGATGCTCGATTAGAAGATTTCTACAAAACAAAGGAGAGTTTGCTAATCAGTGCATTGATTTGGAGCCAATGGTGTGTACAACAGAGGGAAAGGAGACCTTGTTTGGCAGGGGTATCATCCGCTGAAGACCAACACTATTCCTAGAGGGCTAGTGGCTCTTGAATCTAATTTTGATAATGCCAATAACATTTTTAATAGATGTATGGCAATCTCAAATGATATGTAGGAGCATGATATTAGTACAAAGGAGAAGACAAGGAAAATTTGGTTAGGTAGTAATCTCAGTAAGGAGGAGAAGTAGTCATACATCTAGTTGTTGAAAAAATACCAAGACTACCTAGTTTGGACCTAGTCCGAACTAAAAGAATACAAAGAGGAATTGTTTCAGTATGAAATTCCCTTGGAGTCTAATAAAAATCCATTCAGGTAGAAATAGAGGCCCATCAATCCACTTGTATCCCTCAAGATGTAAGAGGAACTGAAGAATCTAAGAGATGGAGGGATTATCCAGCCCACGAGGTATTCTTCTTGGGTTGCAAATCTAGTACCAGTCAAAAAGAAAAATGGTGACATCAAGTTATGTGTGGACTTCAGGAATCTAAATAGAGTATCAATGAAGGATAATTATCCTTTACCAAATATGGATAACATGTTGTAGTTAGTGACTAGTTCTGAGTTGCTTTCCACCTTGGATGGTTTCTCTGGTTACAACCAAGTTGTGGTGAAGGAATAAGAAAGGATCAAGACAACCTTCACTACTCCTTGGGGGACCTATGTTTATGTCAAGATGCCCTTTGGTCTAATGAATGCTGGAGCTACATTTCAAAGAGAAATGGATGTTGCCTTTTGCTAGTTACATCAATGAGTTTATTGTTGTTTACAGGATGATGTGACAGCTTTTTTAGGAAGAGAAGTGACCACTTACTACACTTGGAGAAGATGCTTATGAGATTTAGAGAATATGGCAATTCACTTAATCCAAAGAAATGACATTTTGGAGTGCAGAAGGAAAAGTTTCTTGGTCACATAGTGTCACAAGAAGGAGTGATGATTGATCTAGAAAGAGTAGAGGCCATCAAGGTGTCTCAATCCCAAGAACCAAGAAGGGAATTCAATCCTTCTTTAGGCAAATAAATTTCATCAGAAGATTCATATCAAATTTTACTAAGTTGACCATTCCAATCACTTCCATGCTGAAGAAGGACCACGTCATCAAATAGGAGGAAGCTGCCATCTAATCATTCAATGGAATCAAAGAGGCTTTGAAGTATGCCCCTATTTTGGCAGCCCCATATTACAAGAAACCTTTCCAACTATTTTCCTTTGCTTTAGAGAACACTATTGCTTCTGTCATGTTGTAGAAGGATGATGAATGGGTGAGAGGCCAATTGATTTTTTCAATAAGGCTTTGCAGGGGCTGAATCAAGTATACTATCATGGAAAAGTAGGGATTTGCCTTGGTAAAAGTAAAAAGGTTTTCAGGCCTTATATTATAAGTTCAAAGGTTATTGCTTATGTTCCCCACACCATGGTAAAATACATATTATCGAGATGGAAATCTCAAGCAAAATATGTAGATGGGTGAACAAATTGCAAGAATAAGATATGGACATCCAAACCATGAAGTTGGTTAGAGGTTTGGGCTTGGCTAAGCTTATTGTTGAGAGAAACTTGCAAAATATATAGGTAAATGAGGTAAAAGAAGAAAGGGCAGGTGTTTTTGAATATTTGATGAATTTTGAGTCATATAAGGATGTGATGTTTTATCTTAGACATTTAAACTACCTTGAGCATTTAAGTAAGAACCAAAAAGCACCCTTAATTGGCTTCCCAAAAATATGTCATCATTGATTATGGGCTAGCTTGGAAGAACCTAGAGTGAGTCCTCTTAAGGTGCATTATCGAAGAAGAAGCCCCCAACATAATTTCTAATCTCCATGGAGGATTTTGTGTGGGGAAATTTTCTGCAAGGGTCACAACACATAAGATCCTGAGGGATGGTTATTGGTGGCCAACTATTTTCAAGGATATATCCTTGTTGGTTAGAAGATGTGAAAGCTCCCAACACTTCTCTGGAAGACTGAAAGTTTCAGCCTCCCTTCCTTTGCATCCTGTATTAATTGAATCCACATTCAGGTAATAGGAGTTGGATTTCATTGGTGATATTTCAGACCCTTCAAGTGCTAGCCACAAATGGATTCTTATAAGAATCGACTATTTTACTAAATGGGTGGAGGCAATCCCGCCAAGAAGGCAACACACCAAGTTATCATGGAATTTGTGTTAAACAACATCATCTCGAAGGTTTGGGATACCAGTCAAGATTGTAGCCGATAATGCCATGAGTTTTAGAGCTAAACATTTGGTGGAAATGTGCAAAGAGTATGGGATCAAATTGACATATGCCTCAAATTACAATCCCTAAGGAAATGGACAAGCTTAGTCCAAGAATACAAATTTGTTGAAGATCATCAAGAACATTGGATTAGAACAAGAGAAAGTGGGGTGAACAACTAGAGTTTTTGTTTGGGCGAGATAGGATCACTTTGTCAAGAGGGCCATTGGAAAATTCCATTTAAGTTAGTGTATGGGACACAGGCCTTACTTTCTCTTCATATGCAATCGTCTTCATATCAGTTCATCATGCAACAGCTAGAAGATCAAAAGGTAGGTCCTTATGATGCTCATATTAATCAAATTGTTGAGCTTGATGAAGAGAGGAGGGCATCCCACCAGAGGCATGTAAAGTTGAGAGAAATCAAGAATTTGTTTGACAGAAGGTCACTCCTAGAGCCTTCAATGTTAGAGATCTTGTATGCTATGGGATAGTATACATGAGGATAAGGGAAAGCATGGAAAATTTGACTCATTATGGATTGGCCCTTACTCTGTTGATATCGTAATTGGGGAGCATACCTTCTTCCTTAATGATTTAGATGGTGAACTGCTTGAGTTACTCGTTAACGGTAGGAATTTGAAGTATTTCTTGGATTTATCCCCTGAATCAAAGCATGAATCTTGTATATAGTGTATAATTTATTGTTTGTTCCCCATTTTTGTGTTTTTGCTCGTTCGGTCCTCAGTGACCTATATTTGTTGGTTTCTCTGTTTGTTCTTTATGATGGCTTTTTTCTCTACTTTGTAAGATGACTTCATTTCCTAATGGATATTTTGGCACTTATTCTACTTTTGTTATTGTGGAACTTGCAGGAGTGCCCATTCCCGAGTCGGAGCCGATGTTGGGGTTCAAAATTGTCTTGCCCCAATTTGCCTCTGAAAATTTAATGATTTACGACCTCTGTCATTTTCCCCTTCCCCGTGTTGTGCCTGGTTAATCTTTATGGCCATTTTAATTGGTTCCTAGGTTGTAAATCACTTAAAAGTCTATATTTTGAGTCTCTCATGTTCTTGTTCCTTCAAAAACTCGGTTTCCCCCATGTTTTTCTGTTCTCCACGGTCGAGATTCATCTTCCCTGTCATTTCTGTCCTAAGTACTTGAAGAAAATGAATGGATGTATCCCTGAAGAATGTATTTGAACCCTATAACACTTCTAAACTTTTTTTCGTTGAAGAAAATTTCATTCCCTGGCTTAAATAACCATTTTTCTATTTTTTACGGTTTGACTAGTGTTTCTCAGTCAAATTTGCATCCTAGCTTTAGCAGGGAAACGGATCCTTTTGGTGAATGTGGCTCGGTTGGGTACTTAGAAAAATTCATAAAAGCCTCAACTCAAAATGTGTCCCTGTGGAGGCACGTCACTCATTTGAAGATCTACTTTTGGGTTTTGCCTTGGAGTAATGCCGAAAGGACACGTGGAAGCTTCCACCGCTTAGCTTTGAACTTAAACAAATTTTTATGCGGTTGGAAGTAGTTTGGTGGAACAAGACAAGTGGTGAGCTTACGCTCATTCGGGGTTTCTACTTTGGGCACCATCTTGATGTTAGGCCATGGAGACAGTGTAGGAACCATGCATGTTCGGGGACTGTCCCTTGAGTTTCATTCTAAAGAAGTTCCAGCCGACATGTGGAGGCCTACGCTCAATTTGTATTTTACTAAAACTTTTTAGTAGCCAAAAGGAGACTGCATCAGAGTATCACACATGGAACTTTCCGCCGAACTTCAAGCATTCAGGAAAACCTTACTGGAACAGGACAAGTGGTGAGCCGGCGCTCATTCAAGGTATCACATTTTTGGGGCCACCTCAAGGTGTGCCATGGTGACACATGGCAGCTTGAAAAGTCAAAAATGCGGGGAGACGAACATCGAGGTAGCTTGGATTTTTGCCTCTTTAAGGATTAAAATTTTAAAATGGTCCGCAAGCCCTGATGAGGGAAAAGGTCAATGTTTTTCCCAGTCAATGATGGAGGTGTGGGCTCTCGTGGGAAATTTGGAAAAATTCCTTTCTAGAAAAAAGATTCAAAAGTAAAAAAGGAAGTGTGGTGCTGCTCCAACCACATTTGGACACGTGTCAGGCTCATATCCCGAGGGTGGAGGTGTGAAGCGAAATGGAAATTTTTTCCATTTTTTCAAAAACATTGTAAAAAGTCAAGGGAAGCCCCTGGGTCTGTTCTAGAAGTTTGAATCTGCCATGTGGATGGCTCAATTTCAAAGTAAAGATCAATAGCTGCTATGAGTCTAAATCTGATTTTTTCCCCCCATTTCTCTCGAAACACATTTGGAAGTGCGAACCTGCATGATTTCTCTGTCTTTTCTACAGGTCCAAGCAAGGAAGGAAGTTAATGTTGATATCTAAAGTTTGGTGGGAAGATTCTAAGGATGTATTTTTCCATTTGACTTTCATTCCCGATCACATTTTCCGTTTCCTCTCCCGAGTACGCAAGGGCCAAATTTGATAGATTAGGGCCATAAGTGGTTGGCAAATTGAAGGAAGAGTGATATAGTAGAGTAAGGAGATGAATGCGGGAGGCATTCGATGAAATCTACCCCTCGAGCACCGGGAGACTTTTGTAGATCTGATTCGTGAATCACGAAAGAATCATGGCGAATCTTGGTGTATTAAATGTCTTTGTATTTTAGGAGGAAGGGGCTCTGTTGTAAAGGTTATAAATGGCACAAATTGTTCGTGTAAATGGCGGGGAGTTGTTGGAGTGTGAGGGATCTGGACTGATTTTTCTAATCGAAAGCTTGATAGAGCCCATCCCTTTTGACAAACCATTCAATAAGCTTGTATATCTCTTTTGTAATAATCTAATCATGTCAAGGTGGTTGCAAGTGTATATCCATTGAAAATCTCTGAGACTATTCTAGAAACTTTCCCCTACTGATAGATTTAATTGAATTCGAGTTATTTCTATGTTGTCTTGAGAAAAATGTGTTGATTTTACTTTTGAATGTATGCAAATAGTTTTTCTTGTTAATTTTGCAATATTGTGTTAAAATCGATACAATCACACAGCCTCAATCCTTATGCTAGTATAGTGGCATCTATAATTCCATTTCTCATAAGATCTTTCATTTGGGTTGGAATAAACGATTTAAAATAATTTTTCTCTCATATGTTGATAGAGATTGTCTATAAGCCTTTGTATGTACCTTAGGCGTGATTTGGCTTAGACCTTGATGTTTTGTTGGGTTTTCTAACTCGATCCTTCATGATAGAATCTCAGATATTGTGTGAAAGAGTGCTAATCTGGGCCTCCATTGAAGCACATATTCTAGTTGAAGATACATTTTAGCTATTATGTGGCATTCTTTTGGTCTGAATTTCCATTTATTAAGGTTCTTCAACGATCTATGAATCTAGTTACTCCCAACCTCACCTCCCACCAAAAATTCATCCAAAAACAACTAATCTTACCCATCCTACTGTAGACACCTATTTTCGATATAGCACCCTCCCGACATCTTATATTCATGCAATTTCCATCCCCACTTCTCTTTATCTTAAATTAAATAAAATCCTATCTATTTGTTCACATTATTTGATTGATTATCAATGGGCTCCATATGGACCCATTTGATAATTCAATTTTTGGCATCATCCCCCATCTCTCACAAATTATTTAATTCATAATGCATATCTCTGACACTCTTTTTTTTAAAAAGAGTTATTTCTCTTAAATTGAATTATCAATGGGCTCCATATGGACCCATTTGATAATTCAATTTTTGGCATCATCCCCCATCTCTCACAAATTATTTAATTCATAATGCATATCTCGACACTCTTTTTTTAAAAAGAGTTCTTTCTCTTAAATTTAATTATCAATGGGCTCCATATAGACCCATTTGATAATTCAATTTTTGGCATTATCCCCCATCTCTCACAAATTATGTAATTCATAATGCATATCTCTGACACTTTTTTTAAAAAAAGAGTTCTTTCTCTTAAATTAAATTATCAATGGGCTCCATATGGACCCATTTGATAATCCAATTTTTGGCATCATCCCCCATCTCTCACAAAATATTTAATTCATAATGCACCCATCTGAAACCTTCTTTTTAAAATGAAATCTTTGTTTCACACCCCCATTCAAATCATGTCCCCCACTTTGCCTAATAAGTCAAATTATGGGACCCACGTTGATCACATCACATCCCTAACTCAAGTTACTTTACTATACCCTGGGTATCATCTAACCTGTAGTTTAGTCTCATATCTAAGCTATAAATATGGGGTTTTCCCCCCATATTTAAGGGAGGGATATTTTTAAAGGACCTAGGACGGAAGACTTAGAAGAAGGAGAAAGCTCTAACAAAGTGTCTCTTATCTTGCCATCTTGATGCCCGGTTCATTTCATAACACGACATAAGCTGAGTACTCTTGTTATTCCAGTTACTTGTCATTTTTACTACTGTTCAAGATCTATTATTATCTTTTCTAACATGGGGGTTGACATCCTCCAAGGGAGTTGAAATCCTCTTGGAACCGGTATTGTCTTGCAACCCCCGCATATTGTGTTCTAATCTTATCTGGTTTAAATTTTGCAGATCTAGCTTCTTGATATCATATATCTGCTTTCTTTGTGCCCATATCATCCATCTCCATATCTAAGGTACTAAGCCCTTGTAGACCGACGTGGTCTCATGTTTCTTGATTACTCGTACACTCACCGGCTAAGAAGCGGAAACGGAGATCAACATTTGGCACGCGGGTGGGACCAAATCCAAGATCTGGTCGTTTCATTTGTTTTGTTCCTTTATTCATCTCATGTAATTATTATAAACATATTGGTTCTCATGTGTCGTAGTTTTCAAATATATGTGGTAAATATTTCATCTTTTGGACTCACATTTTTGTAAGATTTGGTGTTATCTTCATCCGTATCGAGGTTTGTGTCGCCTTCAAGGTAAGTACTCTTCTTTTTTTTAACTAGCTTGGTATTTAGTTTCAAGTTTAGTTTTATTATTAAATACATAATCATACTCAAATTAAAAAAAAAAATCATATGTTAGGTTCTACTCGCATGGGGAACAAATCCGGAAACTAATCTTATTGTCTTGCTTTTATTTGTGATCTTAGTTGTATAATAGATATAATTCTTTTTTAATTTTTATTTTTTCTTTTCCTTTCAAAGGCCTTCTCTTTGACCTAACAAAATATGTCTATATATATTCATCTAGATCTTAATTTCTAATTATGTATGAATCTCGCATTTCAAAGCATACTAATCTATGGTTACTTGCTTAAAATATAATAATCTATAGTTATTTATTTTAAAACATAATAGACAATATTGATTTATTTAATAATAAAAAGTTAATTAAAAACATTATGAAATAACATTGAATTAAGTTATAATAAAATAAAAAATTATGAAAGAAATTAGAATTAAATTATAAAAAAAATGTCATTCAATATTGAAATGTAATCCACATCCATGAAATGTCAATTAATTGTATATGTCCCATTTAATTCTCTTTGTTATGTGATTCACTTTATGTCATCACACATGTAAAAAGTTGTGTCCATGTGTGGTATGACCCACCAATTTTAATTCACTCATCCTTTAGGTAGGTTTGACGAATCTGTCATTTTATTAGTTGGGATTTTTACTCATGTCATTTTATTAGTTGGGATTTTTTTAGTCATGTCATTTTATTAGTTGAAGCTTTTATAAGTCATGTCACTTTATTAATTTAGCTTTGATATAAGCAATTATTTCATTAATCTAGTTTATCTTTTCGACTCAATTGCTTCCTTTTTATTATTTTATAGTCTATCATTTAATTTTCGTCGCTTATTTACTTGAATGAAATAGGAACATTAAACTACAATTTTGTTAATTAATTATTTTATTTTTATTTATTTACGACGACACCATTTGTAAAATTTATAAAGTCATTTTTTTAACTACCTTAACTAATAGCATTTATTATCTTCTTGCAAGATAATGTCTACAACGCTGCGACAACAACATTACGCTGTCAAAGACCAATGTTTAAATCAAACACACCGCACAAAATAATTTTACCAACCTTATCCGCAAACATAGACGGTGCCATTTTAGGGTACCTGGGCGTTTCGGGCCACTAACTAGCTCTTTCAAAATACGTCACTATCACACACACTTAAATAACCAGGAAAAGTGACTCTCCAGGTATTCCTCATTTTTCTTTATTTTCTCTTTTTTGCATTTAACTTTCTCTTTTCTGAGTGATTGTCTGCATTGAATATCACATTTCATTTTGGTCTAAAACGAACCTTCTGCATCCTACCTGATCACATAGCTTAAGTAAAGGATTTAACCCTCTGCATTTCACTTATCACACACCGCCTAAGACCGCACAAACATAATTAACACATCAAAATATTTCTTTCACCTGGGTAATTGATTGGGACTTAAACACCCAACAGAAATCATCTCAGACATCTCCTAATCCATAACTTCCTGAAACCAACCTTAGACTTCTTTAGGCACCTTCATTATCCATTTTACCTTACATGTCAAATTAATCGTGATGCTAAAAATATTTTTCTTGATTTGTTTGTCAACAATATACACAAATAGATGTTTCTCTATTTCACACCTATTTTCGGTCTTTTCCAAATCGAGGCAAATAACCAATCTAATCTATCTAATAAAGGTACTTCCTCCGATGATCTCACTCAACAGATTCTAAATTCAAAACCATGCCTTGATCACTCAATCTCCAGTCTCCGTGGTCTCACCTCATGAGAACCATGTCATACAAAATTCTCCCCACCTGACACCAACACTCATATCCCTCGTCAAACCAATCTTCCTAAACCGATCACATCACCATCTCTTGCTCCACTAGATACACTCAAATATCCTCCTAACCCTGGTATGACTTTTTACTCAAAAAATCCCCTACAATCTCTCAATCCTCTCAATCTCCTCAATAGGTTGATCACATTCCACCCACATCCATTTTTTTCAATTCTATTTCATCCACCACTAGTATGCCCATCCAACAATCTCAACCTTTGAATACCTACATTCCTACCCATCCTATGCTCCAACAGTCTCAACCCCTTAACACTCATATCCCTACTTATCATCTACCACAACAACCTACCCAACTTCAACGAACACACCATATTCCTATTATTCAAAGTCAACCTATGCAACAATCTCAACCCATGACACATGTTCATCCTTACCAAACAACTCCCCAAACACCCACATATCCACAAATTAATCAACTTCCTTATCAAACCATTATGCAAACGTCCTATCCACAAACTTATCAACCACTTTATCAGACACTTCCTCAACTACCCACACACACAAAAACACATTATTCACCTTATCAAACTAATTTTGAAACCACACAAGTAAATCCAATCTCAATCTTACAACACCTTGAGTGATTCAATTCATGCCTTAATAAATTGGTTAGCTAGTTTAGAAACCCTTACCGTACCACCCAAGAACACCTTATCCTATGAACACATCTGTAATGAACCCATTTATCCATTGGTTCCAATTAAACCCTATCCCCATCATTGGAAGCATCTTGCATTTAATATGTTCAACAATAAAGAATATCCCCAACAACATCTCCTCACATTTAAACGCGTGCATGTTGTCTTATTACGCATGATCATGATTTACTTCTTCACACTTTCCCCATGTCTTTTTCTGGTCCCATGTTAGAATGGTACCACAGTATCCCACGACATTCCTTATTCTCTTTTACTCAACTTGCACAGTTTTTCTTAGAATAATTTTCTACCAATATCACACGCAAGACCACTATCGCTGATCTATATACCATTCGATGGTATGAAAACATTTCCATCTCTCGACTTCATCGCACGATAGCATGTTGTTATAAACCAACTATCTTTCACTATGTCGCAAACTGAACTCATCGACATATTCTCGCATTCATGTGCCAAACATATATCATCCACTTTGCAGATCCAATCATTTTGAACCTTTGATGAAGCTTTCACAATGGCTCACAAGCTCGAAACCCGTGCCATTGAGTAGGGTCATCTTAAATTAAGTTCAATTAAATCAAAATTTGAATCCACCAAACCATTCACACATAATGACGAGTTCAATATTGCAACCAACACTGTGGTCATTGAACCCTCATCCCCATCTACACCAAACACATTGTCTCAACAATGATCTCTTCAATCAACAACAAACTACACTCCTTTAGGAGAATCATATAGTTCTATATTTGATAAGTTGATAAGTGTAAACTTTATCCAACTACCTCCCATACAACCCGTAGACAACTCACAAGCCAAGCCTATTTGGTATCACAAAGCCCACTTTTGTAAATATCATCAAGTCTAAGGTCATGACATTGAGAGATGTCGTTCCTTCAAAGATTGTGTCCAACAACTTGTAAATCAAGGTGATATCCAAATTGATACCTCCACTACACTAACTAATTAACCACTAATGAATCACGTCACCCCCTTTACATCTCAACTATCAAACGCTTGTATGGTTAACATTGTCAATCAAGATCCCATCTTGTCACCAACTCCGCATGTTCCCATAGTGGACATTATTCCCATCCCTTATTTAGAACTAGTTACACCTACATCAACTTTCACTACCTATCCTAAACCTGTACCTTGTCCTATCCTTGCCACGTCTACATCAAATTCAACCATATCATTCATTTTCGTCCTTTCAAATACACCCCAATCTACCACATTAGATTCATATTCAGCACTTATTTCAGCCCCACTCGAATCCCCACATATCCCTACATCTCTCCCATATCTGTCTCAATGAAAAACAACCGGTCCCTTCTACTTCTACACCCGAAAATGCTCTTGCATTTGCTACATTACCCTTACCCATAAGGTCTACTCTCGTCAGGTCATCACATCACTCACATCTCCACATTCCAAAAGTGCCTACATCTTTATCTCTCTCAACGACCCCTATATCTATTACACCAACAAGTCCACCTATCTCGACCTTGACATATGTACTGTATCTTCGCCCATGGCCACATCACCCAGCTTCTACCCCAATATTCTTTACCCAATCCTCCTATCACATTAATCAAATCCTCTCGATTTCTAACCCTACCAAATATACCCCTTGAATCACCTATTGAACCAACACATCCACCTTGATCAAATAAATATGTTTTACCTTCTCCCTCTAAAAATCAACTCTTCCCATGCTAAAATTGAAACATTCTATGTCTCACATAGATATCGTTAATCGCATAATACAAACACCTATATCTTCATTAACATATTCATCTTATTTTGGAATAGTTTCTCCATTGATAACCACACCAACGCTTATCAAATCCTCTCGGTTGAAATTATTTTCATCCTTGCTAGAGGTAAATCTTCTCGGTCAAAGTGTAAGGCTTGGGAAAACATCCCGATAGTCCCTCGCGCATCTTTGAAACATTCAGGTTTTCCCTCTTCTCAACAATCCAATACCACAATATCCATGTCAGGATCAGTTTCTCCATCTACGACATCTTATAATAATCAATCCACATCCAAACAATACAATCATCCTTCAACCAAATTTGATTTTTCCTCCAAAACATGAAATTCACACATCCAATCTACATCCACATTTTCTCCTAACTCCAAGTCGAGACATCCTATCAAAACCCACAAGAGTTACCTTCCCCATGACACTTCAATGGGGTCTTACACAAATATCTTTCAACATTTAACTTGAACATCTACCATCAAACTTCCTCCTATTAAAGCCTTTAATCCATATGGTCCCAAGCCATCATGGTTCAATCCTAATTGTAGTTGTGCCTATCATCATACCCCGGGTCATGACATCAAACATTGTAAGGCCTTTCGGTCAATCATCCACAATATTATTGAGAAATATGATTTCCTCATTCAGGGGAAAGTTTCTTCTCCATCTACCTTAAATCCAATCCATATCCCATCTATCGGATCTCCCATGATCCCTCCATCCACATCATCCCTTAATATCCATCCAGCCCATTTCATTCCTCCTAAGGAATGCCCTCCATTATTCATCAATGTTGCTTATCTTACTAAACACACTTGTGGTCTCCGATCATTTACCCCATCCAAATCTAAAACAATCTCATCTAAACTCTTTCGACATCCTTTACCTCCTTCACATTTAACCCATTGGGGAAACAATTTTCCCTCGCCCTTGAGCATCTCATCTGTACAACTCCCTTGTTACTAGGGGACTTCACTCTTTGACATTGTTTTATCTACCTTATTCACATCCATTCAATCTAAATTAATTATATCCAAATTCTCATCTCATTCTAAGTCCTCCTTTGAGGCCATATTTGTTCTTTTTATGCTCCTTTTGGGAGTATCATCTTTTTCATTGAAGCCCTCCTTTGAGGCCATGTTCGTCCTTCCGTTGAGGGACCATTTTCTTGAAGTCCACTATTGTGGCTATATTTGTGTCTCTTCTGGGGCACCATCTATTTCAAAGTCCACCATTGTGGCTATATGTGTGTCTCTTTTGGGACACTATTTATTACATCAAGCCCTCCTTTGAGGCCATGATTGTCCTTCTATGTTTATGTCTCTCTTGGGGAATCATCATTCATTTTCATCTAAATCCACCATTGTGGTCATATGTTAGTTTTATTTCTTGCTTGTCTATCATCTCATCTTATTGCAACTTCAATGTCTTCCCTCTCATGGTGGTAAAACCAGAGATGTAACCTCTTAATGCATTACACTTGCAACCAATCTACTGTTAGCATATTTACCAATGAGAAATTAGTTACATCCTTAGATTGTTCTGCCATCTTTATCCCCTTCCATTTATCACTATAATAATCTGACTTATGTGATCCACCTTCACTACTTTGATGTGATCCTTTAACCATTACATCCATTACCTTCTCGTTCTCCTATTGCAGCCATGCAAAGGGTCCAGGGTGTCTCTTGTACATTCCTTATCCCATCTTAAGTGGCTTACTTAGCTATCCCTAGCTCTCCCCATGTAAAGTTAAAATTCAAGTATGTCAAAAGAAAAATCAAAGTTATAAAAATCGATCGATCCTCGAAGGACAGTTGTTCATGCAAAAAAAAAGGTATACAAATCAAAATCCAAGCAAAATCAAAAGAAATAGACCGATCCCTTGAAGGACGGCTATCATATTATTCTTGCCATCCATATTATGTGTAAAGTAGACCATACCCTTGAAGGATGGATACTCTGTTATTATGGCATCTGGAAGGTTTTCCACATTGATCAACCTTCATTTTATCAACATTTTCTGAAAGCTTCCCGCATTGATCAGCTTTTTGCTATTGCTCTTTCCCTTTCCCAGAGTTGGGGCATAGACTTAAGGAACACCACCTTTGGAGATCCCTCTTCCTATGTACAAGTCACATCTTCAATCCCTTTGTCATGTCAACATTAGGATTACGAGCATCCTTCATCCATATTTCCCTCATGATCTTTTGGTATAACTAACTATCATTGGTTATGTATTAACACCTGCTATTGGATACAAGTGCAATGCTTTGAGTGGTAGCCTTTTCTTGTTTATCTCCAATCTAATTCAAAACATAGTTTCCCTGTACACCCTTGCTATAGCTATGTTCCATTCATCTCATCCAAATCATCTTTTATAAAAATCACATCAAATTTCACACTATGAATTTTATATCTATCCATCATCTCCATGAATGTTTTTACAAATACACTCTTCGGTTTGTGAATTCTACTTGATCACCCTTGCAGTTTGTGAATCCTACTTGAGGGTCCTTCTCAAGGAAAGTTCATTATCCTGCAGCTCCTTATCTCTCAACATGTTCAACAACATCTTTGATCCATTGCTCCTCACTCTCCATGTTCACTCATTACCATTTGTCTCCACATCATCCTTCTCACCTTTTTGTCCCCTTGCACGATGTCAGATACCTTACTTGTCTTTCCTCTTGAGTTTCTCTTTTACTCTTCTATTTTCAGTTTGACAATCTTGCTTAACCATCCATATAGCCAGAGAACCTTAGTTAAGGTATATCTTCTTCCTTGGATCCTCCTGTCAGTAGAAGCTTCTCCACCATTTCCTCTTTCAACAGATGACAATCACCACCACAAACATCTTTCCACTCCTCCTTTTCCACTTAACACTCTTGCATCATCACTACCACCACATGGGCATCCTAGTTAAGGATTACCCTTACACTCTCCATCTACACTACATATGTTCCTCCATCCATTCATGTCACACTCCTCTGTTTCCTTGTTATCACCTCCTTTCATCTCTTGTTCCATTTTGGTATACACTACTCAGTGTTTTCATCATTATTCTTCTTCTCTGGTTTGGTGATCCTACTTAACCATCCCCATCATAGGGAAATCTTACTTAAGAGTTTATCTTAAGAATGGTTTCTTGTCTGATCTTTCCATCTCCCATCATCTCTTCCTCATATTTTGTATTCCGCCTCTCATCATACTCATCTATTCCAATCAACCCTTCTACACCTGCATCCAATACAATGTTGTCTTTCTCCTTCCATATCGTCGCTGCCGGTTTGGTGATCTTACTTAAATCCACCTATCACATGGCGATCTTACTTAAGAGTCTCTCTTAAGCATGATTTGTCATTCTGCACTCCCCACTACCCCACATTATCTCCATCTACATTTTCTCGGCATTCCCCATCATCACGACCACTCACCTCCTCTTTCATTCTCACAAACACCACTTCCTACTAGTCTCTTTTTCATCTCCATCATCCGTCATTTGGGTAATCTTACTTAACTGTTGCTTCTTCATTTATTTCATGTCTTATTTCTTCATTTCTTTCTCATTCATTCTCATCCACTATATCCTCTCCTCATCTTCACCTTCCTACACATCGTTATCCCTCCTTTCTTTACTCTTTTCACTCCATCTTCTAGAGCTCTCCCACATATCTATCCCCATACTTACACATCATTTTCATTGATATTCTGTTAACATTATTTCATCATATCCTTCCATTTCCACGCTAGTAATTATCAAGTGGAATTCTCCTAAAAATCACTTGTCCCCATTCCACACAAACTGAATCCTTTCCTTTGACCTCATCCATTCTATCTTCATTCCTTCCTTCCTCTCGTGTCCTCGATCATTATCGGAGGACTTCTCCTAACGTCCCTTCATTGGTGTTCCTCCTCCTATTCTTCATTTGCTATCTCCTTATCTTATCTTTTGTCCCATCTTTTCCTATTGATCATTATTGGTGTATTTCTCCTAACATCCATTCATCGGCATTGCCTCTCCTATCCCATCCTTTCTTTTTCATCGCTACTTCTATCTCGCCATTTTTCCTTGCCAATTTCTTCACTATCTTCATTATACACCTTCTCTCTATTTTATCATCATCAGCATATCCTCATCTCATGCATCTCCGTTTCTTTTCTAATTGATGTCATTCCTTCCCTCAAGTTTCTCTTTACGTTCCTTATGCTTCCCACTCTTTACCAAATATCTTCATTCTTGGTTCACTTCCTTCAGCATAATTTTCTTCGTTGTCTTCTCCTCCTTTTTGATCTTCGTCTTATTTTACTTCCTCTTTATCATCCTTCTCATTTTACCTCACACTTCCTCCTTACTTCCCTGTTGAAAACCTGACTCTTCAGCGTTATCCCATTTCCTTTATCATCCCATCATCCACATGCATTTCCATGTGGTCAGTTCTGTATTCTTTTCCTTTGATTTCCTCACCATGATCTATGTCCTTCAATTTTCTTTTCTCTATCATCTTTTTCATTTTCCATTACCTCTCTATTTTCCTCTCGATCCAATCTTCATCACATATTTTGTTTTAAATAACTCTCCCTTTTTCATGATTTCATCCTTTACTCTATTCTTTTCTTGTCTTCTCTTTGTTTGTCCCGCTTTATAATCCTTCTTTGTTATCTTCTTCCTCCCCTTTTACTCTTTATTTTCTCCTCTTCCGTCTTCGTCCCTCTATTGCATGTCCTTATCACCTTCATATTCAATCTTTCTTGCTCTTCTCATAATCAACCAATCCTCCTGTCTATTCCCTTTTCTCTTTCTTGACATCCCTTTCATTTTACATTCATAGTCAATGTCGATGTTTCTCTGTTTATGTATCACCATCTATCCCTTTCATTACCTTTCTCGTTCTTCTCTTTGCCATAATGATCTCTTCTCTTTTTAAGAACCATGTCGTATCCTTTATCTTCATCATTCCTCTTGCACGGAAATCATCATATCTATTTCTCTTCCCATCTTCTTTTGACATTTTTGTCTTGGAAGATACCATAATGGCCATCACCTACCTAATCTTGTTACCTTCCTTGAATATTTGTTCTACTTTTGTTTTGTCGCAAAAGTATCTCTATCACACTTACCGAAGAAATGAGACTTCTTTGTCTTCTTCACCTTCTAATTTTCTAACACATATACATATTTCCTATGAAACATGATTGTCATCATATTTATTACCCTTTTAGGGCATTTTATCTCACCTTTCTATCTTATTTGCTCATCTTGTCCACTTTTATGATTATTCTATCTATGGCTTATGTTGGGGTGTCTTTTCATCCATATACTTATCAATATATATAACTCACTTTGTGTCCTTCCCATGCCCTATGTTGGGGCATCATTGTCTTCATCCATGTCCCTTTTGTGGATGCATTATTTATTTATTTATTTATTTATTTTGCATGATTCCGACATACAAAGGATTGCGCACATCTTTCACATTTAGTTGCACATATTTTGATGTTTTCCTATGACCCAATGGTCATCTTGGTTTATATCCATGCTACAGTGGTCTTCACCCACTCGTTGGTCTGTAGAACATTGTCGTTTGTCTTTGTTGAGACCGCAATTGTCCTCTACCGATGTGATATTGGAGTCACCGCCATACTTTTTAGTTATTTATTGCGATCCTTTTTTTCCTGGGGAATCTTGCCTTTGGTCATGTATTCATCTATCCTCGGACACATCTTTCATCTAACCCTTTTTATTTTTGTCTCATGACTTGCTATCGCAAACCACTCAACAAAAAGGGGCAAATGTAGACACCTAATTTCGGTATAATGCCCTCCCGACATCTTATATTCATGTAATTTCCATCCTCGCTTCTCTTTATCTTAAATTAAATAAAATCCTATCTATTTATTCATATTATTTGATTGATTATCAATGGGCTCCATATGGGCCCATTTGATAATTAAATTTTGGCATCATCCCCTATCTCTCACAAATTATTTAATTCATAATGCATATCTCCGACACTCTTTTTTTAAAAAGAGTTCTTTCTCTTAAATTTAATTATCAATGGGCTCCATATGGACCCATTTGATAATTCAATTTTTGGCATCATCCCCCATCTCTCACAAATTATTTAATTCATAATGCATATCTTTGACACTCTTTTTTTTTAAAAGAGTTCTTTCTCTTAAATTGAATTATCAATGGGCTCCATATGGACCCATTTGATAATTCAATTTTGGCATCATCCCACATCTCTCACAAATTATTTAATTCATATTGCTATCCAAAATAAGCCCCTTGCTTATTTTTGACTAACTTTCTATCATTCCTTCCTTCCTTGTGCCTCAGTCAATTTTTTTTACTTTTCTAGAACTCAAAATTATCTGGAAATGGCTTCATCAGATAGAGAATTTTCTCACCTTTCCAGAAATGTAAAAATTTCCTTCTAACTCCTTGTATTTTATAAGTTATGGCTTGGCGGAATTTTTGAGGGAAATTTTCCTGGGAAGGACATGCAACCAATAGGAATGCGTCATGTGGCAGGGCGGAAAGGTGGGTCGGTGGGGTAATTTGGAAAAATCACCAAGGAGTGGGCATGGTACAAAGGAAAAAAAAATTCTGCGGGCCTGCGGAGGAAAAGAAATGGCTTGAGGCCCGCGCCGAGCAAGGAGAATACGACACGTGTCTAGTCGGAGGTGGAAGTCGGAGGGGCGGAGTAAATTTTGGCTTTTGCCAAAATAGCAAAGGGTGAAAAGGAAAAAACTGGCCCACATGCCCACCAAGGAGAAGGAAAAGAAATGGTTTAGGCTTGTGCCCAATGAAGAAGTGCCATTTGACGGCGGAGGTTGGACCGACGGGGTTAAGTTGAAATTTTTTCAAAAGATGGCACAAAGGAAAAAATTTTCCCAGTAACCCGCATTGAATGAGAGTGTGCCATGTGTCCATGAGACTGGTGGGAGTCGGAGGAGTGGAGTAAATTTTGGTTTTTTGCCAAAATAGCAAAGGGTGAAAAGGAAAACTGGCTCGCAGGCCCACCAAGGAGAAGAAAAAGAAATTTGCGAAGGCCTGCGAACCAACTAGAGGATGACACGTTTCCAGTCGTGGCGGGGGTCTAAGGTGAGGAAGGATTTGGAAAAAATTTCTGAAGTGTTTAAAATGGTGCAAAGGAAAATTTTTACCCGCGGGCCCGTAGAAGAAATAAAGTTTATTAAGGCCCGCGCCAAATTACAGTGTGCCACGTGGCGACGAAGCGACTAGGTGCAGAGAAACTTTGGAATTTTTCCAAAATTCAAAAAGGGTAAAATGGCCATTTGAACGCACGGACAAATGAGGAAGTGCCATGTGGCAGTGGAGCGGCAGGGCATGGAATTTTAAGGAATTTTTCCCAAATTCAAAAAAGGGGAAAAATTTTAGGTTTCGCCCCTGACTTGATTTTTGCCCAATTTTTCCCTAAATCTTCAGAGGGGCATATATTTTGATCCAAAGCTCATTTTTTCTCAATTTTTGTGTCATTGGAAATATATTGAAGTCCTCTAAATGATGGAATCTTCAATTTTGTTTTTTGGTGGAGTTTAGTGAGAGAAAAATGAAAAAAATGCCTTTGGCATGGGGAAAAGAGCAGAACCAACATTCAACCACCATTTTTAATTTAGTATGGCTTCCATTCTTCTCCAACATGGATAAAAATATTGGGGAATGAAATTTTAAGGGTACTCATGCTATTTTTATGGATGTATTCGGTGGTTGAATCATTCATTTCAATTTTCTGTGTTTCTCCTTCCGAACTCGAGTTTTCATTGTTAAAAGCCGATTTCACTCATTTGTAAGGGGTTGGGCATTTTTATGACCTGCAAGCTCCCTCCTTCACCCTGGCAAGTTAATTTGTGGAATTTTGTATGTCTTTTGGGACTACAACATGTTTTTTTACCTCCTTTCTATTGTAATGCACTTTATTTAAAAATGGAAATAACAATGCAAGCTCTGTGAATGAATTTTCAATCCTTTCTTGTGTTGTTTGCTCTATCCTGATCCTTCATTACAATTTTAGAAATTATTTCATGATTTTTGTTGCATTTGTTATAATCTATGTCAATCTATAGAAATAGATGTTCACCACTCCTTTGGTGTATCACCTTGTCAGTTTAGTTTTATCTTCTTTTCTTTCTATCCTTGTCTTCTCGGCGAGGAATTAGAGTAGAATTTTGTATTAAACCTCTACAAATTTCATGCATACATCTGATCAAAGGAGTAGAGGAACCAGCCTTCAATCTGGAAATTTTTTTCCCATTTTTGCAAGTCCCACACTTGGGGAAAATATTCCATGTTGTGCAATCACACTAAATGACCCAATTCTCACTTGCAGATCTGAAGGTCATTTAGGGGTGTTGCTGATTTGCACTAACAATTTTGGCACACCCGGTGGGACCTTAGAGGTATTCATCTTCATTACAACAAAGTTGATGTGCATTTGTTGTAAGTTTCTTGCTTAAAAAGAGCCCTGATTTGCACATTTGGCGACTCCAAAGGGATAAAATCAACTAGTTTCAGCAGTCCAAGTCTGAAGATTCATGAGAAGGATCCAAACAAGGTCAAGGGCCAAAGAGGAGGGATTTTCTGAGTATCTGCAATTATCCCTAGGAAGAAGAGAGAGGGGAAGAAGAATTCAAAGGTCTCCATCTCCACTAAACAGAGCTCTATCAACTCCTTGACCTAGTAGACCTTTCACCCAATCAACAAGGGTTCTCAGGCCAATCAGAATGGCACAACCAAACCCTAATGTCAACTTCACTGGAAGCATCCCACTTGCTCTCAATGCATAAAACCCAGTTCTAGTTGTAGCATTGAAGAACATCCCATACTTTCTTGGGGAAAATCAGACCACTCTTAGTGATCATGTCAAAGACATTGCTAATGTTTGTGCAATCCATGAGATTGTTGAGATGCAAATTACTGTTAAATTATTGGCATATTAATTCAAAGGGAAAGCCTTGCAATGGTTCAAGAGCCTTGGGGAAGGCTCTATCCAAAATTGGAACCAGTTGTGCATAGCTCTCCATGAGCAGTTTGGAGAAAAGGGAGATAATTTCTCTCTATTGGAACAACTGACAACTATAAAGAGAACTCCCAATGAGCAGCTAAAAACTTTAATTTCAGATTTCAAAGGACATGGAATAGAATCCCTGTGATGATAAGAAGGCAAACAGACTTAAGGTGCTTTCTTATACTATCTCAAAGCTATAAATTCTAATATTTCTATGTTAATCCAATCCATGGGAGGTGCAAATATACCTGCAGCTTATAGCATCACCATTAAGGTTGAGAATTGTTTGGTCCAAGCTAGTAAACTGGCACATAGGCCTCATATACCCTTATATCCAAACTTGGAAAGCCCAGGAACTAGTCAAGCACCTACTTTAGCTCCTATTCCCACTCCTAGAAATCAGAATTCAAATGAAACTTCTACTTTATCCTCTAGTGCCTCAAACGAACTTCAAGAAGTCATGAAACAATTACAAAATTTAGGCAATGATCTGGTTACACTCAAGAGGTAGCAAGCCCAAAGTTTTAGACCTTATTATCAGTCTCAAACTTAGTCTAATAGGAAACCATATCAACCTAATAGGCCACCCAATCCAGCTACAAATCAAAACCAAGTAAGGCCTCTTTCCAATAGACCATTTCTGCCATATAACCCCAATGTTGCGTCTACCTCTAAAGTCTTAGTGCCAGTGCAAAATAATATAGCTCAAGAGTATGATTGGTGTTTCCCATGCAATGAACCTCATAACCAGTCTATGTGCTTCAATGGTGCTTTGAACCAAGCTTTGATGGTGACAACAATTGGTATAGAGAGTGAGGTGAGTCAAGAAACAAATCAACAACAAGGAACATCTCAGCAAAATACAACTCCAAATGAGACTACACTTGTGAATTGGTAGGCTGAATATTTTTGTGGTATGAATCAAACAATTTCTCAAAATGTAGCAACTAACACATGGTCAAAGAAGAGGAATATTGGTGAAGGGAATTCATTATCTCTAGGTGATCCATAACCTTCCATCACTCCATAAAGTGTTGGAAAGCAAAATGAAGTTCCAAATGTGCAAGGACAACCTAAGCCACCTTCTAGACCATCTCAAATGTTAGCTGTTGCATCCCATATACAAGAAAAGAATGTGCAGGCTAAGGGGAAGCAAAGAGATGTTTCATCCCCATTTAACATCATTGAAAAAATGAAGAAGACAAATGTGAATATATCTATGTGGGAATCACTATCCATCCCAGGCCAAAGGGATCTACTACAAGCTTCCATGAAGAATTTGTCAACTTCAAATCAGCAAGCTCATATGTAAGAGAAGGTACTCAAAAATGTTGCTCGGCTGAGGGGAAGCTTAGAGGACAACACGGTAAAGTTTTGAAGCCCCCTCCATTCTATGTTTCATTGATCATTGGGGATAAACTAGTACACAATTGTATGATTGATTATGGGGCAAGTAGTTATGTGATGCCCAAGCAAATAGTTGATCAGCTGGGCCTCCAATATGAAGTCATATCCAAAGGGGTGGTGCAACTGGATGGGATAAGAAGATAACAATAGTAGGGGTAATTAAATATTTTAGCCTCACTTTGCATGCATGCCCTAATGTCATTATTTTGTAAGATGTGTCAGTGATAGATTTGCCACCACTTTTTTCCCTATGTTTGTTAAGGGATTTCACAGCTAGAATTGGAGGTTATTTGTCTGCTGATTGGTCACACATGTTGTTTCGGACCAGATATGGAACTAAGGCCACAATCAGGTCCAAACCTATTGCAAAATTTCACATTGAGCCTCATACTCCAAGCCCAATAAATGCCAACTATTCAACATTTGATCAAGAGGATTATCCAGGCACAAATGAAGCTGACACCAAATTTGGAAGCATCCTAGATTTGACTCTTAATGAATGGGCAAGCAAGGTACATGATTTTGATCCTTATAAGGAAATAGAGGAATTTGAACTAGGAGTTTATTACATGCATGAAGAAAATCAGCCTATTCTTAGCATCACCAAGCCAGACCATAAAGATGACAATGAGGTATGACAGTTGTTCTTTGATGGATCAAGAAGTAGACAAGGTGCGCAGGGGGAGCTATGCTTGTTTCACCTCAAGGAATTAAGTATTATTCAGCTTTTAGATTTTAGTTTGCATGTTCTAACAACACTGCTGAATATGAAGCTTTGATACATAGATTGCATTGGTCAAGAAAGAGAGGTATCAAAACTTACAAGTCTTTGGTGACAGTGAGCTGATTGGTAATCAAGTTAAATGGCAGAACGCTTCCAAGAATGATCTTCTCAAAAGTTATAAGAATAGGGTGTGGGACCTCATTGAGGATTTTGAAGGCTTTGGCATCAAATCCATCCCTAGGAAAGAAAACCAAGCTGTTGATAGGCTTGCAGCAGTTGGAGCAGCCTTTGATGTTGTGGAGAGTATCAAGGAAGATAAAGTGTAGCTAAAAATTTATATGATTGTAAGGCCATCAGTGCCAGACAATAATGTAAGTTGGAAAGTGTTTGAAAGTGACCAACAAATCATCAATTTCTTGCAAGAAGAAGCTGATTTCTCAGCCAAAAATCAGGAAAAGTTAGAACAGTAGTATGGTGATCAAGTGGTACAACTGAGAACCAACAAACTACCAAAAGGACTTGTCACTTTGGATTCCATATTTAATCCTAATGATAAATTTAGGAAGGAGAAATAAAACATCCAAGTCAAGGGAGAAGATTCAGTGCCCATCTCGGTGGGAGAAGGCAAATCACTTCAAATTGGTAAAGTGGTAACCAAGCAAGAAAGGTATGAGTTCATGAAACTTTTCCAAGAGTTCCCGGATATATTTTCTTGGAGCTATGAAGACTTGAGAGGTTTCAATCCGAAGCTAGCTCAACACACAATTAAATTAGATCCAAGTGCTAAACCCATCAGAAAAAAACAAAGACTAGTCAATCCACACATGGAACCTCTCATGAAGAAGGAATTTAATAAGTTAATAGAGGAAAGTATCATATTTCCCATCAAACATTCAAGTTGGGTTGCAAACTTTGTTCCAATTAGAAAGAAAAGTGGAGAAATCAGATTGTGTGTAGACTTTAGAGATTTGAATAGAGCATCCCTCAAGGATCATTATCCACTTCTTTCTATGGAGTAGATTTTGCAAGTTGTTGCTGTCTCTGAGAGGTTTTCATTGCTAGATGGTTATTCAGGGTATAATTAGATCATGGTAAAGGAGGATGATCAGTTCAAAACAGCCTTCACCACCAAATGGGGAACCTATGCATATAGGAAAATGCCATTTGGGCTGTCTAATGCCAGAGCTACCTTCCAAAGGGTAATGGATATGGTGTTTAAGGGATTGATCAACAAAATAGTGCCGATATACCTAGATTATATTATTGTATTTTGTAAAAGTGCAGCAGATCATCTCTTTCATTTGAGACAAGTGTTCCAAAGATGTAGAAGAGTTGGGGTATCCTTGAATCCCAAAAAATGTATTTTCCTAGCTCATAAAGGAAAGATTCTAGGCCACATTGTTTCCAAAGAGGTATCAGAAATTGATCCAGAGAGGGTTGAAGCAATAAAATCGCTTCCATTACCAAGTCACAAGAAGGCCCTTCAAAGTTTCTTGGGAAGAATCAATTTCGTTTGAAGGTTTGTTCCAAACTTTGTAGCCCTTATCAAGCCAAAAACTACGATGTTGAAGAAAATTATGGCTTTCAAATAGACAGCTGAAGGTAAGGCAAGTTATGAGGCAATCAAGCAGGCTATCTCACAAGCTCCAACTCTCGTTAACCTAGATTTCTCTAAAGATTTTATCCTTTATGCATTTGGTAGTGATGATACCATTTCTACAATTTTAGTACAGTAGAACAAAGAAAATGTAGAGCAGCCAATTTCCTTCTTTAGCCAAAGCTCAGAGGACTATGAGGTGAGGCATTCCTTCATTGAGAAGCATGTTCTTGTAGTGATTGGGAGCTTGAAGAAATTTAAGCATCTAGTTCCAAACGACAAGGTTTAACTACTAGTTTCTCATGTGGGAGTTAAGGACTTCCTCCTCAACAAAGACCTAAATGAAAAACGTGCAGGGTGGATTACTCGTGTCATGGAGTATGACATTGAGATCAAAGTCACCAAGCTGGTCTGAGGAAAGGGATTGTGTGAGCAGCTGGTCTTGAGCAAATCAATGAAAGAAAGCAATGGGAAGGATGTTGTTTTGGCGTTGCAATACAACCAAGAACAAAGAGGCGTTCAAGAAGAAAATGGTGGTATGCTCACTCCTTACTGGACCCAAGACATAATGTACATCTTAAAATAGGCCTATGCCCTCCAGAGATGAACAAAACAAGGAGAAGATACTTCAGATTGCAGGCTATTTCATATGCACTTGTTGATGGTGTCTTGTTCAAAAAGGATATAAATGGAGTGCTGCTGAGATGCATTGGGACAAATCAAATTAAGAGAATGTTAGAAGAGTTCCATGGTGGATCATCTGGGGGTCATTTTTCTCCAAGAGTGATAGCCCTCATGATTATGAAGGTCAAGCTATTATTGGCCCAAGGTGTTTAGTGATTGTTATGCGTGGATCAAGAGGTGCAAAATTATACATTCTTCACGGGAAAGGAAAGATTAGCGGCCCTTCCATTGCACCCAATTTCAGTTGACCAGCCATTCATGCAATGGGGTTTGGACTTCATTGGAGTCATTAACCCAAACTCAAGCCAAGGGCACAAGTGGATTCTAAGAGCAACAGACTACTTCACCAAATGGACTGAGACGGTGGCACTCAAAGAGGTATATGAATCTAGCATTATAGACTTCTATGAGGGGATAGTAACTAGATTTGGTATACCTGCCACTATAATATCAGATAATGCATTGGCATTCATAGGATCAAAGGTAACTGAATGGGCTGTTAAGAATGGGATCTATCTGAGCACTTCATCAAATTATTACCCTTAAGGTAATGGCCAAGCTGAGTCCACCAATAAGAACCTATTAAAGATCATCAAGAGGAATCTTGATGAAAATCATAGGACTTGGCACACTAAACTTAAATCAGCCTTATGGGCTGATAGGATAACTCCTAAGAGATCCACCGGTAACTCTCCATTCAGACTTGTTTATGGAAGAGAGGCAATCTTGCCTATGTCACTTGAGTTGCCAATGTTGGAACTCATGAAGCAATTGGAATTGTTGGAGTTTGAACCCATGGAGGTTAGATATGTAGAATTGATGGAACTCTAAGAAATCAGAGAGCATGCAGCCCAAGCAATGGAGAAGAACCAAGCCTTGATCAAGAGAACCTTTGATAGGAAAGCTAAGGCTAGAACCTTCCAAGTTGGAGATTTAGTGTTGAAATGGGATGCAAACTAAGAAAATCCAAGAAGGCATTCAAAGTTTGATGCCATTTGGAGTGGCCCCTACATGGTCACAAAATGTAAGAACAATAATGCCTTCTAATTGTCTACATTGGATGGTGAAGAACTGCAGATTCCAGTTAATGGAATCCATCTAAAGCATTGCTACTAGAAGGGAAACTCCTCACCTTGTACATATTAGCTTAGATTTTCATTCCTCCAAGTGCTTGTGCACATTGTTTTTTGTAGCTTATTTTTACATTTCCCTAAGTGCTTTGGCACAAGATTTTTTGTCCCAAGGATGCATCTTTGCAGGCCATGCTCCAGATCAAGTGATGTTCTACTCTCACAATCTTCTTTCTAGAAATTTTCTAATGAGTTGAGAGTACCAAGCAGTTAAGTTGATGACTCCATGCCCAATGGATGCTTCAAAGGCCACTGATCATTCATCCAAAGAGGCGAGATGACCCCTCTGAGTCACCAAAATTGTTATCCAAAATAAGCCCCTTGCTTATTTTTGACTAACTTTCTTTCATTCCTTCCTTGTGCCTTAGTCAATTTTTTTTTACTTTTTAGGAACTCAAAATTATTTGGAAATGGATTCATTAGATAGATGATTTTTTCACCTTTCTAGAAAGGTAAAATTTTCCTTCTAACTCCTTGTATTTTGCAAGTTATGGCTCGACGGAGTTTTTGAGGGAAATTTTCCCTAGGAAGGTCCGTAACCAATAGGAATGCGCCATGTGGCAGGGCGGAATGGCGGGTCAGTGGGGGTAAGTTGGAAAAATCACCAAGGAGTGGGTAGGGTGCAAAGAAAAAAAAAAAAAATCCCATGGGCATGCGGAGGAAAAGAAATGGCTTGAGGCCCACGCCGAGCAAGGAGAATATGACATATGTCCAGTCGGAGGCGGAAGTTGGAGGGGTGGAGTAAATTTTGGATTTTTTCCAAAATAGCAAAGGGTGAAAAGGAAAAAACCGGCCTACAGCCCACCAAGAGAAGGAAAATAAATGGCTTGGGCACGTGCCCACGATGAGAAAGCGCCACGTGACGGCGGAGGTCGGACCGACAGCAGGTTAAGTTGAAATTTTTTCCAAAGATGGCGCAAAGGAAAAAATTTTCCCATAACCCGCGTTGAATGAGAGTGTGCCACGTGTCAATGAGACCGGCGGGAGTCGGAGGGGTAGAGTAAATTTTTTCTTTTTGCGAAAATAGCAAACGGAAAAAATGAAAAAACCGGCCCGCATGCCCACCAAGGAGAAGGAAAGAAATTTGCAAAGGCTCGCAGACCAACCAGAGGATGACACGTGTCCAGTCGTGGTAGGGGTTAGAGGCACGGAAGGATTTGGTAAAATTTTCCAAAGTGTTTAAAATGGCGCAAAGGAAATTTTTTTCCCACGGGCCCACAGAGGAAAGAAAGTTGATTAAGGCCCGTGCCAAATCAAAGTGTGCCACATGGCAGCGGAGCAGTGGGGCGTGGAGAAATTTTGGATTTTTTCCAAAATTCAAAAAGGGTAAAATGGCCATTTGAACCCATGGATGAATGAGGAAGTGCCACATGGCAGCGGAGTGGCGGGGCACGGAATTTTTGGGGAATTTTTCCCAAATTCAAAAAAGGGGAAAAATTTTAGGTTTCGGCCCGCCGACCCAATTTTGCCCCAGTTTTGCCCTAAATCTTTAGAGGGGCATATATTTCAATCAAAGCTCAATTTTCTCAATTTTGGTGTCATTGGAAAGCTATTGAAGTCCTCTACATGATGGAATCTTCAATTTTATTTTTGGTGGAGTTTAGTGAGAGAAAAATGAAAAAATGCCTTTGGCATGGGGAAAAGAGCAGAACCGACATTCAACCACCATTTTTAATGCAAGTATGGCTTCCATTCTTCTCCAACATGGTTAAAAATATTGGGAATGAAATTTTAAGGGTACCCATGCTATTTTTATGGATCTAGTTAGTGGTTGAATCATTCATTTAATTTTTCTTATGTTTCTCCTTCCTGAACTCAGTTTTTCATTGTTAAAAGCCAGATTTTGTTCATTTGTAAAGGGTTGGACATTTTTTATGACCTATAGGCTCCCTCCTTCACCCTGGCAAGTGAATTTGTGGAATATCATACCTCTTTTAGGACTACAACATGTTTTTACCTCCTTTCTGTTGTAATGCACCTTATTTAAATATGGAAATGACAATGCAAGCTCTGTGAATGAATTTTCAATCCTTTCTTGTGTTGTTTTCTCTATCCTGATCCTTCATTACAATTTTATAAATTATTGCATGATTTGTGTTGCATTTGTTATAATTTGTGTCAATCTATAGAAATGGATGTTCACCACTCCTTTGGTGTATCACCTTGTGTCCAGTTTATTTTTATCTTCTTTTCTTTCTATCCTTGTCTTCTTGGCAGAATTAGAGTAGAATTTTGTATTAAACCTCTGCAAATTTCATGCATACATCTGATCAAAGGAGTAGAGGAACCAACCTTCAATCTGGAGAATTTTTTTCCCATTTTTGCAAGTTCCACACTTGGGGAAAATATTCCATGTTGTGCAATCACACTAAATGACCCAATTTTCACTTACGAGATCGAAGGTCATTTAGGGGTCTTTCTGCTGATTTGCACTAACACATATCTCCAACAATTTTTTAAAAAAGTTCTTTCTCTTAAATTGAATTATCAAAGGTTCCATATGGACCCATTTGATAATTCAATTTTTGGCATCATCCCCATCTCTCACGCATTCTTTAATTCATAATGCACCCATCCGACACCTTCTTTTTAAAATGAAATCTTTATTTCACCCCCATTGAAATCATTCCCCCAATTTTCCGAATAATTCAAATTATGGGATCCACGTTAATCACATCACATCCCTAACTCAGGTTACTTTACTATACCCTAGGTATCATCTAACCTGCAGTTTAGTCTCATATCTAATCTATAAATATGGGGTTTTTCCCCCCATATTTAAGGGAGGGAGATTTTTAAATGGCCCAGGACGAGAAGACTTAGAAGAAGGAGAATGCTCTGAAAGTGTCTCTTATCTTGCCATCTTGATGCCCGATTCATTTCATAACACGACATAAGCTGAGTACTCTTGTTATTCCAGTTACTTGTCATTTTTACTACTGTTCAAGATCTATTATTATCTTGTCTAACATGGGGGTTGACATCCTCCAAGGGAGTTGAAATCCTCTTGGAACCAACACTATCAGGCAACCCCCGCATATTGTGTTCTAATCTTATCTGGTTTAAATTTTGCTAGATCTAGCTTCTTGATATCATATATCTACTTTCTTTGCACCCATATCATCCATCTCCATCTCTAAGGTACTAAGCCCTTGTATACTCAACGTGGTCTCATGTTTCTTGATTACTCGTACACTCACCTGGATAGGAAGCTGGAAATGAAGATCAACACCTACCCCTATTTGTCATGTGTATTCCAATGCACAATCCTCATCACCTAAACATGCGTAAGCAAGAAGGAAGGGTCTCAAATTTCTTTATTAACCTTTGCCTTTTTGTGAAATATCTCCATGATATAGAAGTGACAACTCGTGAGAGTCGGATCAGTGTGTTGATCATATTTTCTCAAGGTATTCTCTATAAATTTTATGTAAAAGAAGGATTTTCTATTGTTCTTCAATAACAGAGGTTACAAAATAGGTTCTCTTACCTTGGTTGAAAGGTACAACCTAAAATAGTTAGGATAGATCAAATCCTCTTGGAGGTGCTATCCATATCTCCACAAATCCAAGTAATAAAGGGATAGTTATATTTTTCCCTAGCTACAAAACGACATATATTTATGATCTAGTGCCTCTAAGCCCCTTGTTGAAACTGTGTTGTTGCTTGGCTTGAAAAGGAGAACAAATTTGGATAAGAACAGACGTAACTATACCATCACAACTAACCCATCACCATTCAAAACCTGTAACATGTTTTACCAACCTAATGATGTCCTTGTACCAGTTAAGGCATCTACCACTTCTGCCAATTCTCTTGCACCCACATACCCATCCACCAATGGTGCCGCTACCTCTCCCACACCTAACTCTTCTATTCCTACTATTTCCATAGCCTCTACAACTAGCCCATCTACTTCCCAACCAACCGATACCCCTCCTACCTAATCACCTAGTAATTCATCTATTCTGCTACCCACATATCTACTACCGATCCCTTAAAGGGTGTTTTTCAATGAATCACTCTGGGTTAGTACCGCGTCTACAATATAAACACATTCCTTAATCCGTAAGAGTATGGTAACCTACGCCAATATCCTCGTTATGACTATCACATGGGAGAGGTATTCCCTTATGGTCCTCCCCACCTTCGCACCAACTTAACATATGGGGACTTGATACTTACACCTATTCACCCGAACCGTAATCCTAAACACAACCATTTTTATCTAACCTCCAATCTCTCACCAATCGCCACTTTGGCCACACTTTCCCACGACCACTACGCATGGAAAGTTTTTGGCTATAGTTTTTATGAACAAGGTCATGATACCATTTTCCGTACCACCCCTAATCACAATGACTATGGTAGTGCTTATATTCGGTGATACATATCAGTAGGATATGAATTATATCTTTCATGACATAGTGCATCGCATATTGGAATATTACGTAGATGACCTTCTACCTAAATCCAAACATTGGGCCAAACACTTTACAGTCCTTAAGGTCATCTTTGACCACCTCATCAAGTATTGTGTTCATCTTCAACCTAAGAAGTGTGTCTTCGCTATGCTCTCAGGAAAGATCCTTAGTTTCATCATTTCTTTGCGTGGCATAAAATTTGATCCCGCTAAAATCAAGGCTATTATGAAAATGCCTCCACCTACTAACCTTCTCCAACTTCGTATTTTACAAGGCAAGTTACAATCTATTCGTCATTTTATTTTGCAGCATTTTGACTGCTGCCAACCATTTCACCATCTCCTAAAAAAGGACATCTCCTTAAAATGGGATGATGAATGCCAAAAAGCCTTTGACATCTTAAAAAAATACCTTCTCCAACCATCGGTGCTCATTCCTCCTAAGGATGACCAACCCTCTTACCTATAAATTTCTTCTACTGATCATTCCTCAAGTGTCATGCTCGATCATCGTGATGAGCAACATAGAGAGAAAGTATTTTATTACATAATCTGTACCCTTTTGGACTACGAAACTAGGTACACCCACACCAAACAAATATGTTTAGCCTTTTTTTGTCACCATTAAACTTCGTCATTACCTACTCAATCACAAAACCTTTTTCATCACCAATCTTGACCCCTTTTATTACATTTACGCCAATCCCTACCAAAATCAGTGTGCTTACATATTGGCTCATGCTTCCCACCGACTTGGACCTCAAATTCATCCCTCAAAATTTATCAAAGGTCAAACCATCATCGAGCAACTTACGGATGCATCCTCTTCGAAAATAAATCCTCTAACTTTGATTTCATGGATGAATCCATTGCTACCCTCTATTTGGATGATACCATTTACCAAATGACCCTTTTTATGGTTCCAAGTGTCAGCATGGGGGTGGTGTAGGTGTTATCCTGATTCCTCTTGATGGTGAACCTATGCCTTTATCTTTCAAAATATATTTTGATTGTACTAATAATATCACTGAATATGAAGCACTTGTACTAGGTCTCCAAACCACCATCTCCCTAGATGTCAAATAAATTAATATCTTTGGTGACTCTCAACTAGTTATAAATCAAGTCAATGGTATATACCAGTGTCATAATGAAATAATCAAAAATTATAAACACCATGTCAACATAATTCTGACTACCTTTGACTGTTATAAACTTCAAACCACCCCACATTTAACTAATAAATTTGTAGATACCATCTCCTCACCTCTCAAATACTCTCTTCACCTATCGACTCCAAAATATTTGTCACAATACAAAGGTTGCAATCACCTTATTATTTATCTCAAGATGTCAACTCTTTGGAACCATTGCACCGACCCATGTGACCTTTAGTATAAGCATTTACTGGACTACGTCTCCCTTTCTATTCTCGCCTCCAAATATTACTCGTAATGGACAGCATGCCTTTCTCAAAAGTGTCTCTCGTTATGTCATCATGAGTTGTCTTCTTTATAAACATGACTTTGATGGTATTCTCTTATGATGCCTTACAAGTTCTAAGACTCCTTATACCATCAAGGAAGTTCATGATGGAATTTGTGGAGGTCACTTTAGTGGCCTAGTTTTCACTCAATGCATCCTTTGCCTAGGCTATTATTAGCCCACCCTCAACCATGACTATTGTGACTATGTTAAACATTGTGTGAAATTCGATAAGTATCCTAATCTTCATCACACACCTAGTCATGCCTTACTAGTCGCATGAGACCATTGGCCTTTCTCTCAATGGGGTTTGGATCTTATCGGAGAGATCAATCCTCATTATTCACAACATCATCAATGGATTATAACTACTAATGAATACTATAATAAATGGGTAGAATCCATCCCCATCATCTCTACAAACACCGATAAAAATTTTGAATTCATCAACCATCACATTATTTATTGCTTTGGTGTCCCTCACTACTTCATCACCGATAACGGAAAATAGTTCAAAAACAAAAACCAATGAAAACTCTATGATGCCTTTGGAATTTAACTCAATTTCTATTCACCTTACTACCCACAAACAAATGGCCAAGAAAAATCAACCAATAAAACCATGAAAACAATTCTTATGAAAGTAGTTGACGATATTGGGAACGATTGGCATATGCACATTCCTTTTTCCTTGTGAGCTTACCGCACAAGTATTTTCACTTCGACTCTGCTACACCTTTCTATCGGTATACAATATTGAGGATTTCTTACCTCTCGAAGTCCAGATTCCATCTCTCCATATCTCACTCCAAGACATGCTCAACGATGATGACTTTCGACAAGACCGTTTTGCAAAACGTGATTTATTAGTTGAATTTCATCTTAATGCTCTTGATCATCTCCAAATCTACCAAAAATGTATCAAAATTTCCTATGAAAAACATATCCATGAGGAAACCTTGAGGTTGGAAACCTCATCCTAAAATAAAATCAATATGTAACCAAAGAAGAAAAAAGTAACCGAGGCAAGTTTGCTCCTAATTGGTTAGGACCCTTTATTGTTACTCATACCTGTGGATTATGTGCTTATCGCTTATCTTCACTCAAAGGTAAACCCGAACTTGAGCCCTCAATGATTTTCATGTTTGAAAATTATATTGTTGAATCAATTCCTACATCACCTTCGCCTCACAAACGCTCGCCCCTTGAGAATCATTCATCTTCCACGTTACTTGTCGGAGGATCAATGATTAAACAAGAATCATGTGGTAAGTTGTCCCCCTTTTTAGCCTTGTCTTCAATATGAGTACCAAATATCTACTCATGGCATGATTCTCATGGATTTTTTCATCTTTTTCAAGATGGAATCCCATGGTCATTCATCACTCCAAACCTCTCCATCATAGTTAACCTCTGTATGCTCCAGTTTTGTCTTCTAAAAAAGGACCTAATTTTTCATTTTAGTCTTGTCTATGACTTAAAAGTCCAAAAGAAAATGGGATTCAACTCCTTGAGTCAAACTTCTAGCAAAATATGACTATCTCAAATACGACATCTCTTCTCTCTATCTCACTGCTATAAAATGACTACTCTGTCGAAGGAAAACTATACAAAGCTAGCCATATGGTACTTAGTCTATCATCAAAAGAAGACTATTAATGTACAATACATATATATATATATATATATATATATATATATATATATATATATATAAACACACGAAGCTTCTGCATCAATAAACTTCACAAAGACCTCAAGGAGATAATATACTCATCCCACATAGACTTCCCTCATTGATCACCAATAAAAACAAAAGCCAAAAGAAGAAAGCGATAAAATTTTATCACAGACTTGCCTATTTTGATCTTGGGTCTCTTGCCAAGTAGGCATGTTGTCTTACACCAAGTTACACTAAAAACCAACCATTTTCACCTCATTTCCTTTTCACCCTAATTTCCTACCTTCTCAAGGGACTTGCACAAACATGACATTTCGTGATCATGTGACTTTCTTCACCCTTTGAATAGCCAATCATGCAATACCTTTAGGGTCTTATGTTCATAAGCCCATATTTGGTATGATAGACTCTTTATGGTTCTTATCAAGTAGGTGCTTCCTCTCATCACCTCTTACCATTTACCTTCTTCATCACTTGCTGATTTTCCTATACAGGACTAAACCATCAACACCTACACTTTAAGAATTCATCTTTCACCAAAGTGTCACCATGCCTAATTGACCTAAAATCAACCATGTTATCCAAAACCTATACTAAATCATCTTTAAATCCTTTTTATTTCATCAAACATGTTATCCAAAAACCAATTCCATCTAATATCCCAACATCTTCAATGAAACACATGCCCACATCACCTAGTTTTGTCCATGAAGATACCTTGTTAAAATTATCATCATCCCTACCAAGGGAAAACCTCACATCATAGATCTAAGAACCTTTGCATCCCCATTTAGAAGTCACTCATTCATCCACATAAGAAGTAAAACTTCCTCCCTCAAATCCCCATCAATCCAAGTCACCTAACATCCAAACATGTATCATAGGGTCTCAATCTTCTATTTCGGGACCGCACATCTAAAACATATACCACTACATAACCTCAATAAAAATATCTATCACTCCACAAAATCCACATACAAATAATCTATTACCCTTCAAAATCCACATCTAAATCATCCTTCCTCATCAATCTAAATCACAAGTACCTAAAGCAAGATCAAAACTTAAGGCTCCAAAGCCTCATAAGAGAAACACTCATCTCTTACCATCATAATATTCACTCGAGCCAAATCTACCCCAATTATATAACACTTCACCTTTACAAACCATCATTTGATCTTATATTGAAATATTTTAGCATCTCCTTCGAGCATCCTGTTGGCGATCAAATTTATTAGGTTAACAAATTAGTGGGTATTCACCAATGCTCGAGAATCTAAGTACCTATTTTTGAATGGTGTAGCTCCATTTATTCGTGAGAACAAAATTGAAATATATGGTGGCCTAGAGGTCGAGGATACAACATGGAAACTCTTGAAATTGTAGAAAAATATAGCAATTTCTGGAAGGGAGGAATTTTCTTTGGAGGTAGGAAAGGGAGTTAGAAAAAATAGAGAGGGGATTAATATCTCGTGTATAAAATCAGGTTCCTACAAATATTAATCAAAGTACTTCAACACACATATACATAGAAAAATAAACTTTTTTACTAGCAACAAGGCAAGAAAGAATTAAGAACACCAAGTTCGATAATTATCTCATCAAGAAAATCAAGAAACGCTTTCTTATTCATTGATGTTTTGGAAAAGTTTTACATAGTGGGAAATAGAAGAACATAGAGGGGATAATATAGGAAATGTTTATATTTCTTTTTTATTCACTTCAAGTATTAATATCTCCTTGAGCATACAAAATTGACAACCCTTAAGAATGAGGGTGTCATTACAATGTATAGACCTTTAAGACCCTTCACCTATCCCCTACATGACTTTTTCTTTGTCCTCCACAACATGTGAATTTTCATATAGAATTAAGTCCCCTTTGATAAAATAAGGGTGACTTATTAAATTACACACTAGCCACATTTAAATGAATACGAAAAAATAGGAATAGGAAAAAATGAAAAAGTACAACCTCCGAATTAAGAAATATAACATGAAAGGAGGAGGAAGGGGGAGAGGAAGATAAAGAGAAATAAGAAGAGAGACGGAAGAATATTATGATGAAGACCCGCTACCAATGGACTCTTGGAAATATCTTCAAGAGAAATATTTATGCCTTAGAACTCGCTTACTAAACCTCACATCAGGGGCAACTTTCTTGACTTGAAATGTGAATAGAACCCAATGATTTGATCAAAATTTCTGCAAGAGAGTTGATGTTCTTGCATTCTAAGTACCAAGATTTATGATGTTTTGTGGTGTTGGAAATTACCTTCCTTAGCTCCTCCAAATACTTCAATGTGTCTCAATTGAATAAGAATAAATCTACGACCTCCTTCTTGACTAGATTGTCAAAAGGATTCAACAAAACATCCATTGGAGTGTATTGATTTAAAGGTGCAACTCAAAGATTTTTTCTCAGAAATCGACATACTTATACATATTTTCAAAATATTCATCAAATGAATCAAGCTCTCCAATAGTGCAGCTCATCATCTCATAACGAGTGACCAAAGTTGGAGACCATACTTGAGACAAGTCATTGGATGTGGAAGACAATACACCTTTGATTATCAGGAGGGATGATTTGACCTTTCCCATCTCGATGACTAGTGGATACACTTGATCCCAGTGATCATTCTCTAATTTTATAACTTCTTATGTTGTGATTATTTTTGTGGTCATGAAATCCATGTATTTGAACAATTTCAACATTTTCGAAAGCAACACATTCCCTTTTTTAAGGATCATGCTCACCACTTGTCATTCATTCTACCTGCATAATGAACCCTTGTGTTTTTCTAATAAAATAAATGTTGAAGCTACTAATGGGATTAAATTATTCTAATGGGAGAGAAGTGGTGAAATTTGGGTCTAAGATAACTTGTATGCATGATATGAGGGTATTAATATGGTCCTTTACTTGATCCAGCATTCTCCTTCTAATCTTGATTTCTCATGATGAGATGAGTGGAAGAATCTTGAAACAAGTAAACATCACACTCATGTGTCACTAGACTGTGGGATTTTTTTCTTGTGTCATAATCAATTGGGATAATTTATTTGATAGGCTTAATTTCCTTCATCCTAACTAACTCTACATACCTGGTTACCTGTGGTGCTACTAAAAGAAGAGAAGTCGCCCAATTTTAATTTCTTCCCTTTAAAAATTGAGGCAATATTTGAGAAATCTAGAAATGTCACTTGTTGCATTGTGTAACCTTCCGTCATGATCATATCTTGTACCCAAGATAAGAATTCATTTTTTCCATCTTGGCATTTCATAAGATTGCAACCTCTTGCTCCAAATGGGAAGGGACATCCTATATAGTGGGGCTTGTGCAATGGTGGAAGATGAGGAACTTGATGATTTCTAAGGGGACAAGAAGTGCACAGGTAAATATCCCCTTGCTCTAAGTAAAATAAAGGATACTCTCTTGTTTTCACCTTCTTATGCAACCTTCTATAGTAAGGGGCTTCGGTTCCACTACTTTTTTCTTCGATCTTTCTCCGATTGAGATGAGATGGGATCTTTGTCTTTTTCCTTGGAAGAATAATGGTGAGATGAATGCCTCTAGAGTGTAAGGAAGTTTTCATATGAGATGAGAGAATCCTTCTTTCTCCGAACTATTCTCTAGACCATTTTATGACCACCTCTCGTGCATGCTTTGATATTCCTGACTCATGAATGATGCAAACAACTTAAGGGAGGGGAGAACATTTCGCTAATGGGTATTCGGGATCATTAATATTTGTGCCATCTTCATGAACACTATCCTCATACCACTCAAACTTAAAATTTCTCATTTGTTTAGTTGTCATCCTTTTTGATCATGCCCTCGGACTTCAAAATCATCAACACAATTCACCCAAAGTAGTCTTCAACTTGTGGGACATGATACAAATCAGGAAGGTGAAAAATGTCCGGGTCATATCGGATGTCAAAATTTTCCCTTAAAGTGTATGAGTGCATGTTTATGGGAGACATGGAATCTTTCATATTGGTGGCCTCGTGAGGAATCTTAAGAGAAAATACCTAATGAGTTTGGGAAGGAAATCAAATTCTTCCTTATATTTCTCGGTTTATGATTGATATGAACTAGTTGCCTACACATCTCAATTAGCATGATTTTATCACTCGAGTAGCATGGAAATATCCATGGAACAAGCTCAAAACCCGAGACTTGATATATGAAAAGGTTAAATTTTTATGAAATATGATACATAAATTTTGATTAGAGAAATAAAATGTGTAGAAATTCTTGAGTTTGGCCTCCCTCTAATAGTATGATAGTATACATTTTGAAATAAATCATTCACCTTTGTAAAGTGTTGATTGCTTTCTTTCAGGACCAAGTGTGGATATTTTTCATATGTAAGAGCCTTTTGAGAAACATTTTGAGCAATTGTTAGGTCCTTGAATGGTCTTGTGTTTTCTAAGGCATAGAATGGGCATGAAGTCATGAAGAACATCTTAAAATTTGACACTCAAGCAATTGAAAATGCAAGTTGTCACCGATGATTTTCCTAATCAATTATCTAATTTCCTTAAAAATTGTGAGAATGAACAATGTCATCCAGTACCATGAAAACATCTTGTGTTTTATTCTCCCATTACTCATCTCGGGAGAATTATGGCATCTCGAAACCCTCATTAAATTCATTCCAAGAAAGAGTCTTCATCACAAGGGAGGGAATCCTCCCTTTCTTTAACCATGAGCCAAGATCAAGGTCTTAGAGGTATGATTCAATTTTAGACCTACTTGGTGATCACTAGCATATTTCTCCCAACTGGAATATACATGCCTTGAGATATTGACTTTGGGGTAATCACTTCAGACCGAGTTTTCGTCGAGCTCTTATTATTTAGGTGTCTTGCTTGTAGTGATGGGAGAAAGCCAACACCAACTTTGTGCTTTGCAATAACATGGGGTGGCCACCAACTGCATACAATCCACTTGTGAAGAAACTTTCCTCCATTGGATCTCTTGGTTCATCCAACATTTTGGCTTTGAGGTCCTCCAAGTCCATGTGGGAAACTACATTGTCACCTACACACTGGAGTATTTTGATGAAAGAGGTGATATAGGATTGAGGATGGAGAATTTGAGCTTCATCTTGATAAAAGAAATAATATGAATCAAAATGAGGATGATAACAACTTTTTACAATTAAAATAGGAACTTTCTATTTTTATCCACTCGATACGTGAGCCGTTATTTTTGGAAAGGTTATTTTTTGTCTCATAATTAGTTTTTTGGAATCCTCGTCATGCTTTGAACACTCTTATAGATTTTTAATGGCCATTTCTAAGGACTTTATATTTTTAGAAGGTTGTTTTTCACTTTTTCTTTTTCACGTTTTTTCTTTTTTGTCCTGAATCTACTACTTTTCCATTTTTGTGTTTGTTTCTTTGAAGGGTTTTATTGTTTTGATCAGTTTCTATTGTATAAACATGAGGTACTTACTATTTTTAGAAATTTATCTCCCACACCTTGGTTTGGTGTTATTCCCCTAACATATACAATTTATATGTCTACATGTGGGCTAACATACAACTTATCTAACATTTATACTTGTATTAATTAGTTAGTTAGTCATTAGGTATAAACTAATAATAATGAAGGGGTATGACCTTTCACAATCATACCTATATATATGGGTGAGTAATTCCTCCCCATGGGTGTGAAGAGTATGAGTTAGTGTCTTATTGTAAGACTTAGGAAGTTTCCCCTCAAAGTGGCTTGATAATATATTATATATTGTGATAGATCTACATTTATATTGATTTAATTCCATTACATATGGTACCAAAGCATCGATTTGAAAATGAATGCTTTTTCAATATATCTCAAGAAAAGTTGTCAATGTTTCAAACATTTTTACAACATCAAAAGATATATATTATAAAGCTTCAGTAAATATTTCACAATTTGTTTTATCTATTTTGTGAAAGGTATTGCATATATATAATTTTTCATAAAATTGACCTACAGGCCGCATTTTTCAGAATTTTTTTAAAATTTTTATATTTTTGGAAAGCTCTTAAAATTTCCATATAGGTCCATTCTTTACATTTTCAAATTTGAGGTCATCTACATTGAGATATTCATTGGTCAAATTTGGTCAAACAAGGAAAATTGAATTGTGTAAGGGCAATCCCTTGTTATGGAAAGTCCACAAACTAGAGGATGGGAGAAAAATTCATACATACCATGGAATAATCCTTATAAAGATAAAATACAATCTAATTTTGAACTAGGAGGTACTTCCACCATGATGGACCTGTAAGTGTCTTTCACCAAGACAATTCAACGATTAGATGAGCTTGAGACAATACTCGATCACATTTTTCATATAAAAAGAATTCAATCAATCCTCCACATGTATCTAATAGCCAAGGTGAAAATCTTATGGTTTTTGAAGAACCATGTATTGTGGTAACTTATTACATGGCATTCGCCATGACAGGGCATGTTAATTATGACTCCTATTTGACAAGTCCGCACATTCAGAAGGTTGAACCTAATATACATGAAGAATGGAAAACAACAAGATGGGATAGATATATTGAACACAATGAGCTTAACTTGGACTATTGTGTTAAGGGTTTGGTAAACACAGATATGGAAGGTAAATTTTATCCTTGGTTGGATGTTAAAAAAAAATAGTGTGAAAAACACTACGCGAGCTGCTTTTGGGCCATCAGTAATGGCAACATTATAGGAAAATGCCTACTAATGGAATAATTAATCACACTTGTCCAAGATGATTGAGATACATCATGCAAATGTTGGATGTAAAACCCTTAGCTATAGTGGCTATATGAAGGTCATTCTACTAGAAGGTCCATTACATCCTTGAATAAAATGTGCAACCTTAATAATTATGTTGAGCCACAATTGTGCATTTCTTGAGAGAAAATGGATAAGGCATATTTTTCAAGTGAAATGCAAGATATATATTCAAATGTGAAAGTACCACTAGATATAATCATCATATCACTATAGTTACTTACCCAGACTCAGTTAAGAGGTTACAAATGAAGGTGATCATAGTTGATCTCATCAAGGAACAATGCCAAACATACAATGAGGTGCAATGGGAAGACAACGGTTGAGTACATGTTTTTCCATTACTACCCAAACATCGAGGACGATGTTTTTTTGAAGGGGAGGAGCATGTTATGCCCCTAACATATACCATTTATATGTCTAAGTGTGGGCTAACATATGAATTATATAACATTTATACTTATATTCATTAGTTACTTAGTCATTAGGTATAAACTAATAATAATGAAGGGGTATGACCTTTCACAATCATACCTATATATATGGGTGAGTAATTCCTCCCCATAGGTGTGAAGAGTATGAGTTAGTGTCTTATTGTAAGACTTAGGAGGTTTCCCCCTCGAAGTGGCTTAGTAATATATTATATATTTTAATATATTTGCATTTATATTCAAGTAATTTCATTACATTTGGCAAAAATCAACTTCTCTGAAATGGTTTTTTCTTCGGATATTTTGCTGCGGTTTCTAACTCGAACCGTCTTCTAGATTGATGTGAAATTGCAAAAGAAAAAACTAGGGAAGAAATTTAGGGTTTGATACTATTAAAAATTAAAGGAACCTCTATTTTTTAATTTATTTCTTCTTAAAGGTTCATAAGAGACGGATATATGGTGAAAACTTCATCAGAATCCAACTACCCATTAGTGAGCTATGAGTTCTTCATGGTTTTTTGGCTATGAAGTTTATCTCGTGAAAAATTGGCATGGTGTCTATAGAAAAAGTAATTTTTATGTTTTTGCAGCGATGGACCTATTTTGATGGAGGTTAAATTAATAAATGGAGAGGTGCAATGTGTTTTTATAACTTTCTTCCGGTAGTGAATTTTCTCACACGCACAAGGAAAAGCAGCATGACAATTACAATTTTCCAATTTTAAACTTTTTTTAAAAATTCATGAGGTTGGGAGAAATTATATGTCCCAACTATTCTAAGGGTATGCGATAGTTAGTGTAATAAAATTCACCTCACTCTCAACTTGACAAGTGGTGGATGAGGATTGGGCCAATGGAGGAGAAGAGAGAATGAGAAAAAAACACCTGGGGCCGGAATCGGGTCACATGGAGGACCGAGAAGTGGTTAGACCTATGAATATTTTGTCGTCCCAACTATACCGAGGAGATGAAACACAATTTCTAGTAAAATTCACCTTTCTCTTGTGGTGAAAAGTGGTGGATGCTTTGGTTTGCGGAGAAGAGAGGAGAGAGGGTTGAAAAATGATTTGTGGAGCACCTTTTAGAATCACATGAGGGATCAAGGGCCATATTGGGTATAGGGAAAATTATTGTGTCCCAACTATATAAAAGGGATGTGATTAAAGGTGCAATAAAATGCATCCTCATTAGATGTTGATAAGTGGCAAAGGCAAGATTCGGTGAAAGAGAGATCTTAGAAATGGTGCAAGGGGGCTAAAGTGGCTTGTTTAAACTCTAATAGGGTCACATGATGGTCCGGGGTCTATCTTTGGGTTGGGAAAAAAAAATTGTCTAAAGGGGATGAGGTTGTTGGTGCAAGAAATTACACTCAAACCCGGTGGTGACATGTGTCCACCCAGAAGAATGACAAAGTTCCAAATCATACCTTAGAGAGAAGCTTGACGACAACATTCCTTGAACATCCGGAGGTATTTTTAGGAAGTTTGATATACAATTTTTATAGTAAAGATAATTTGGAGAAGGATGGGATGGTTCAAAAGTTATAATTATGCCTTTAACCCCATAAAACTATCCATTTTTCTCTAGGACCGCGGGTTGTACGTGTTTAAAACAATATGTGGGTAGAATTTATTTTGTATTGTAAAAAATATAAAACCATCATAATTTATAGATCTAAAATAACATTCCAATGATGTCTTATTTCATCCCCAAATCCTTACAGAGATCTCGTAATCACTTCCCAAATCCCAAGTGTTATTTTTTATCGTAGGCTTCTTCACCTTCAAAACCCTCTTTTCTAAATTTGTCACAAAACATCCGAAACTTCCCAAAATTTTCCAAAATTAGCTGAAATTTTTCCTATCTCCTTAATACTACTCAATTAATTTTTGATTTCAAATACACTTAGGGAGTGTGCACCATGCCCGAGAAAGGCTAAAACTAGCCATTCCTAAGCCTCTTGAAAATTTTGCCTTCCAAGGTACCATCGTTGAAGCACTTGAATGAACTTGTTTTCGTAAATCACCTATGAAAAAATTTGATACAACACAAAGGAATACTTGGAATGGTATAATAGGCCTGATATAGAGGATGGACTGACATGAAGGAGTATTGGGGAAGGTTCGTAATGAAAATATTTTTCACTAGGGTACAATTGTTCTCTTTTCAAAGTTGAATTTTTCCCTTACAAAAACATAGGACAATAGTTGGCTCTCACTTAGGGTCTGTTGACCTTTTTGGTCAATCATCGATGGGGGTACTAGTTTTTCTTCAATTGCTTGGTTTTATGTAGTTTAAGGGTTGTACTATACAGATCAACAAATTAAAGTGTTTTCCTAAGATGCAATGCCCATCATATGCACCTCTCAAAGGGTGTGATCTAAAAAAATGCAACATCCTAAAAGATTTCCACAGTTCTTTGGTGAAGGCTATAGAAATTGTAGATGTTGGAGACTACGTTCAAACAAAAAATTTAGATGTTGTTTTGCAGAATGGAGCATTTTTATTTACATTATTAGGTTGCTCTCGCTTCTTGGGAATCAAATTAAGTAGAGGTGCCCGTGATAGAATTATTTAATTATTCTTAAATGAGATTACTTTATGTGTTGATTTGTGAATTTCATTCCATATTTACAAGTTACGAAATGAAATGCAAAAGAAAATAGACAACTCAATTAGTGAAATAATTCTATTTATTTATGAATAAATAAAGTAATCCCACACAAGTCGTTGGAGCTAACTTTTGAGTACATATAAAGGAAAGACATGTACAGAAAGCTATAAGTAAATAGGAAGGGAGGAAACCCATCATTTCCTAAATGAATTGGTTTCCCCTTCAACTCCTTTCTTGCAGCTGCCACATCCTTATTCTCCTCTTCCATAATTGCAACACTTATGAACAAAAAATAATTGTTATTAGAGCTCTGGGTTGTCTCGTTGCATATGTACTAACAGTTTCAAGCATATGGATTTATTTCATAAATATAGATAATAATGCTTGAGAAATAACTAGAAACAAAGTAGGAGAGAGTAGATTATAACCATTCTAAGCGAGATCATCAAAATAAAATCAATGAAGAATGTAAAGAAAAGAGAGTTTTAAAAATCCATCATATTTTCTAACTTTTTTTTTTGGACGTGTAGTACAGAAATAGAATAACACTTTAAATGACAATTAAAAGTGCAATCCAAAAACTATGCAGAATGAGTGTAACAAGATATTCCATTATAAAATAGAGATAAAGAGTTACATTCCATGGTTTTCTTTCCACAAAATCAGGACCAAGTTGCATCCGTCAATGATAACATAACAACCATACAATTCAAAGGTTCTCCTTATAAGAGCATTCGATCCTTTAGTGACTAAGAAGCAAAAAAATTCATCAATATTCAAGAAAAGGACTTTTTAAATTATCCCATGTATTCACTCCTAAATTCTTGTTCCCAACATCAAGTTACAAAGTTGAAAATATAACCAAATACTTCAATAGTCACCTCATTACAATTGTAAGGAAAATTTGAGGAGCAAAAGATTTACTTCAAAGCACAAACATAGCTCATTTATTGTGAAGGAACAAAGTACAACTAAATTTATAGAATTAAATATCATGGTTCAAATTTTGATAAAGGGAAAATAGGAAAACAATTCATGTGTCTTGCAAACTACAAAATTTCTAGCATAATTAGAAAGGTGATGTATAGGTATTTTAAGGACTGTTTGCACAAAATGATAATTTCCAGTTCTCTCAGGATTCCCATAATGAAAATATTTGATTTTAAGGATTCAAATTTATAAGTGGATCTTAAATACATTCGGTGAGAAAGCATGACAAAATCAACAAAACAAGCCAAGTCACAAAGTGAGGGAAAGATCAACTAAATGTACACTTAGTTTCTCAAATTACAACTACACAAGATTGGATGAAGCAAATAGATCAACATTATATCACCAAATCAAAGCATGTAAACCATTCAAGCCCTCCCAAGAGAAGGTTTTGTTAGTGTTGGTTATTATTTATCCTTTTATTTACTTATTAGGATAATTATTACACTTTTGTTATCCCTACACTTGTTGGATTAGCTTGCTTAGGTGTACTAGTTGTGTGGAGTTAGCTTACTAGTTATGTTGAGTTAGCTTCTCGCTTATGTAGAGTTAGCTTACTAGTCTTATGGAGTTAACTTAACTACTTGTATCGAGTTATTGGGAGTTCTTCACCACTGATTTAAGTAGTAGTTGCACTTCCCTCCTCCTAGAGGTACATCTTCCTTATTGAGTAATTTAAGTCATCAGATTGTAATGTAATGTATGAGCATTATGGATTATGATGGTTTTCCATATATGGTATTTTAGCACTTCTATTTTTGTAAATCTAATGTGGTGTACTATTATCATCTAAGATCACGGCTTGGAACAATATTCTTATCGTTCCTTTCATTTTATCAGAGCTATAGATGATGTAGACATCCATCTATAAGTTTTTCTTTCCAAGCAAGGGTTTATTATTTTCATGTATTTGGAATTTGTTAGCAATTTTCTGAAGCATGCATTTTTATGCAAAACAGAGTGCATCATTGGATTTTTAAGGTGCCAAAACCCTGAATCGACTATAAACTTGACCATGTTTTGAGACAGTTAAATCTAGATGCAGATATGTACCCTATGGGTGTATTCTTTTATCCATTGGATATAAGCATGTACCTTTTGGATGCATTATGTCACCCTCTGGATATTTCAGTTTTAGATTCAGTCTTTTATCCACTTGATGCACATCTATACCCTCTGGGTGCATTCTTTTATCCATTGGATATAAGTGTGTACCTTACGGATGTATTCTTTTACCCTTTGGATATTTCGCTGATGTAGTCTTTTATCCACTTTGGACATAGATTTTTACCCTCGGGTTCATTCTTTTATCCATTGTATATAAGTGTGTACCTTTCAAATGCATTATTTTTCCTCTAGATATTTTGGTTTTGGATGCAACCTTTTATCCACTAGACGTAGATCTGCACCTCTGGGTGCATTCTTTTATCCATTGGATATAAAAGTGTACCTTCTGGATGCATTCTTTTACCCTCTAGAAATTTTGGTTTTCGATGTAATCTTTTATCCACTAGACGTAGATCTGTACCCTCTGGGTGCATTCTTTTATCCATTAGATATTAACGTGTACCCTCCGGATGCAAAGATTTACCCTCTAAACATTTTTGGTTGTGTGTGCAGGATTTTATCCTTTGGTCGCAATCTGTATCGTTTGGATGCACTCTTTTACCCTTTGGACATTTGGGTGTCACATGTACCTTTAAAATATATCAGCATTAAAATATTATTTTAATAGCAAAACCTTCTAGAGCTTATAACTTTTGATTTGTAGTTCGATTAAGATGATCTTTTCTTTTGAAATTGTGTATTTTTCGAGATCTACGCATTGGTGACATTTTAACAAATATTTCAAATGTAAAAGGGATTTTTACTCATTTTAATATTTACATGCACCAATTATAAAGTGCCAAATTTGGGAGGGTGTTGTGATCACTTGTGGACACAATTTCGGTTGAGCCTGACGTCCTAAAATTTTGGGTGTTGCATTTTTATATCTATGAGTGTATACATTTATATCTCTCTTGTTTGTTGAGATATTTTGGATCTATATTTTTGACACTTTTTGGGCATGTTGATGATCTCTTGTGGGGGAACTATTCTCGTGAAGCTTAGTGTTAGCTTTTCAGTGTTCGAGTAGTTGATTTTGGAAACTCATACAGATCTATGGTATCACTCTACTCATTCAGCAAAAAGTATGGGAGGGTGTGGTGTTGATACTGATTCTTTAGGTTTTGTGTCCTTTCCTTATTACCTTGGCTTTCCTTCGATCATGAAACTCCTATTTATTTGGATCTTGTGTTATTTCCTCATTTCCTTGGTTGTTCTTAGATCGTGGAACACCTATTTGTAGCAGTTGATCAAATTATGTTTTTTTTTTACATTTTTGACATCATTCCATTGATGTGATCCTCGCATGGAACTATTGGTGAAGCCCAATGTCGAGTTGTTTTTGAGTTATATGATTGAGCACTTTGGATTTAGAACACATGACACACCACACTTCTTCAACATTGTATGAGTTTTGGAGCCGAGCTTCGAGGATATCTTGCAAGTAATATTTTTCTTTCTCCACTTTGTTATTACTAGTTTTGTGTACCTTTAGGTGTCCAATTTTCCCAGATTATTGTGTGTGGGTACCTCATTAGGCCTTGCTTCGTGGGACCCACCTTCTTTTCACCAACATAAGATATGCTTATGGGAGGGTGTTAGTGTAGGTTATTATTTATCCTTTTATTTATTTATTAGGATAATTCTTACACTTGTGTTATCCCTAAACTTGTTTGGTTAGCTTGCTTAGGTGTACTAGTTGTGTGAAGTTAGCTTACTAGTTATGTTGAGTTAGCTTCTTAGTTATGTGGAGTTAGCTTACTAGTCTTATGGAGTTAACTTAACTACTAGTATCAGTTAGTGGGAGTTATTCACCACTGATTTAGGTAGTATTTGCACTTCCCTCCTCCTATATGTACATCTTTCTTATTGAGTAATTCAAGTCATTGTATTGTAATGTATTGAGCATTATGGATTATGATGGATTTCCATATATGATATTTTAGCTCTTCGATTTTTGGAAATATAATGTGGTGTGCTATCATCATCGAGATCATGGCTTGGAAAAATCTTCTTATCATTCCTTTTAGGTTCTAGGTTTACCATCATTTCAAACAAATTCAAGTATCTCGATGACAACAAAGAAGTGACAAGATTTTAGTCCCTCAGATTGTATTACACTCTTGATATGAATTAGCATGAACAAATCTTCACTAAAACCATTCACCAAAGATATAATATTTATTGAAGATCAAATGAAAGTCAAATTGGGAGAACAAAAGCTACAAATTCTCCGTGATAATCAGCCACATTTTTCAACATCTAGTTTCTACACAAACAATCATTTAAGCTTCAAGCACGAATAAATCACTTTCATTAATGCATGGAGGTTATTAGATATACACTTTTTCTATAGGTCACATTTTTTGGGAGATACATTGATAATAAAACACATCCGGTGGTATTCCTTGCAAAATTTTATAGTTTGTAAAATCTCAAGCTACAGTGAGATAAATAGCAGTGTAGTGATGTTTCTAATATGAGATTGAATATTGAAAAGAAAAAAAGCTTTACATAAACGTAAATCCAAGTAGAAAATAAAAAAGAAGTACTATAACTTGTGAACACTAGAGAAAATAACAATTACAAACCTCATGAGTAGTGACTCATGCAACATAATAAAGAACAAGAGATTCAAAAATGGTCTGATAGTGTACACATCGAGTTAAAATTTATTTATCTGAGCCACAAGGAAGGTATCTAAGATACGCACATCACATCATAAGCTCGAATCCTACAAAGGATCATCTTTTAAAGTGCGTAAAAACCCATAAAAGAGAGACAGCTTACCTCTCTTTCAAGTAATAAGTCGATCTTAAGGCTCAAACACGTAGATGAAACCCTTAATTTTATCTAAAGGAACAAAATAGGTTCACCCGCAAAAATGAAAAGCCTCCATAGCTTTGCATAGGTATGCAAAGAAAACAAGAGTTTTCTCTGGTAATGGTTTCAAGGGACAAACCTCCAAAATTGGAAGACCAAAGCACAACAAAACCATGACAAAAAGAAAATATAGTGCTCAATACGAGCTTCAATATAAAAACATATAACCATAGTAAAGGCATAAGAGGAATGAAATTCATATCTTGCCCTTGAGAATTTGTGAAAAGGGCCTAGCTCCAGTAGTAGAATGAATAGTTCAAGCCAACATAGGTCTCCAACGGTGTCTCCGGGTTGAATGACTCATGGAAAACTAGAGAATAGAGCTCCTGAGGCTCGAAAATAACAACTAAGTAGAATTAATGGTAAGCCTTTTTAGCTTGGACAAGTATGCAGCGAGTAGTTTTTCAATTCAGAGATCTATCATAAAATAATGGTGTGTCAAATAAAGTAGACCCACAAAATGCAGCCACATATCTTCAAACCCCTGAGAGACATGTTCATGACTGCCCAAGATAACCAACATCAACTCCATTTCCCTTTTGAATCCATAAACCAGAGTAGAATAATAATGGCGAATAAGAAATTGAGCCATTCAAAACAAACTCAGAGCTCCAATTTCACGACCCATAGAGCAAGCGAGCTGAAAAATCCATGGTGGAAATCTTCAACAGTCATTATAATTTGTTTTTGCAGAGTTCCTCTCAATAAAAGCTACCACAAAGAAAATGAAGGTAAATGTGAAGAATCTAGGGTTTTACTCTAAATTACACATAATGACAACTTGGGTAAAGCTAACTGTAAGCATTCAAGCATGGTTAATTCACAACCGACCATATGCCCCAATGGATATTGTTAATGGTTTTAATTATCATGCATTCTATGAGTGAATATGATAATAAGATCAAAACCTATGATACACCCCTTTATTATTCATGTTATTATTATAAGTGAAAAAGGGGGAGGTTTTGAATCATGTAATTATCAAAAGGGTTAGGATACATGAACATGGTGCTAAAAGCACTTTATATAAAATCAAAATAGCCCCTTTTTGTAGAATAATCCAAAAAAGTAGATAAGTTCAAAAATATATTTTATCAAAATTAGCAAGGTGGAGCCTTTCCTTAGACATGCAAATTTTACCTTAACTTTTGCAAACCATCTGTACTAAAGTTTTATTCTTGTAAGTGGGACATCAAAATTAGGTTGACTTAGTTTGAATTATGCATGTAGAGGCTAATTTTAGTCCTTGGAGGTAGAAGTCACGCATGAGAGAGGAATTCTTGTGCATGTATGTCCTATTTTTGGAACAAAGTTTGAGTTATTTTTTCTATATGTATATGCTTTCAAGAATTATGGAGCCGGGCTTATTTTTTGGTGACTTATGTCAGTAAGATTATACTATAGGGCCTTCATGAAGAAAAATCTTTATGTATTCCTCCAATTTCAGATTTTTCAAAGTGTTTACAAAGTAGCTTTAAACTATGTCACAATGAATGTTTTAACTCCTTTACACATTGATAATCTCAAAGACCTACATTAACTTGTTTTGACTATTTTGTGAGTCACGTCAGTGTGTTTTAAATTCCTTTATAAGTGCAATATTTTTAGACAATGATTGAAGTGATATTATCAACTCTTTATCGGTCATCAAGTGTTCTTTATACTAGCTTATTTCCCACACAAAATTTGGTGCATCACCTTTGATCATATTTCATTTTTTCCATTTTATTCCAACCCTCAACCTAGTTAAACTTAGAAGTTTTAGATGATCCATAAAAGGAACCAACCCTCTCTAGAGGTTCTCCCCAATCCAAGGCGCCCATAACTAGGAGGAGATCCCATTGTAAAATCCAAAGTCGAGTCGATAGCCCATCCAACACGGAGGTGTACTGACCGATAATGATTTTTGGCATGCCCCAAAGTGGGACTTTGAATTAAATTTTTCATAGTTTTTCCAAGTTTGATTTTGTTCTTGGTAAAATTTCAGCCTTTTGGAGGTAATTTTCTATACATATTTGATTATATATCTAGTCCAAATAACTTATTTTCGTTTCCAATAGATCTAATTTCCTATTTTTCAAAACCTTTATGAGGTCATGAAAACGTGACATCAATTCCTAGGTGGAATTCCTCTTCCCAAAAGATGTATCAATCAAATACACAACCGTTTTACCCATATCTTCCTCCAGATCAAAACTATAACCCTTACCATAATGAGTATGCCCATGATCTAAACAATATAAATAAGTATGGTCAAATTTTTAATCCTTATGATGTTCGGGATCAGGTTATGCAGGTATGCAGATCAACATTATCCAAGTTATGGAAGAAATTATCAACCTAAAGAAGATTTTTAAAGTGGTGTTAAGAGAATAAAGAAGATATTGTAGGTTGCCAATGAAAAAGTGTAGAAACCTAAATTCTAAGTATCTATACCCCGATCACCCACGTGCGCATATTTATTTATCCATCCCCCTTATTTAATTAAATGTCCATTTATTGTATCGTTATCCAATCCTCATCAATCAACATTAATTAATTAATTATTCATTTAATCTTTATTAATTCACATTAATTAATTAATTCCCTTTAATTAATTAATTAATTAGTATCCACATTAATAAACATTCAATTAATTAACTTAATTAATTAATCCACATCCCTAATAAACCTTCTATTTTAGATGCTTTTATTCTATATCTAAATCCCCTTGCTTTTCTATGCTTTTATCCTACCTATCCTTATCCCCTAACTACCCATGACTCATAAAAACAACCCAATCTCGCCTGCCTACTTTAAAGCAGCTTTTCCAACTCTTAAATACACCAAATCTCGATCAAATCACAAAACCAATCCGTTTGGGGATATTTACTCCACAATCGGTGATAACCCAACCGGTCGCCATCGACCCTATAAAACTAAGTCTTTTCTTTCAATTATTCAATCGGATGCATGCTACCATCGATCTCTCTCTGCAACCCGTGAACTTTATTTCTTTGCTCCGAACATTTTGCAACTACATAGATCTTAGACATTTTTTCATGGTCCTTGCATCACTTGTGATCATCTTTCATGAGACTTATCAAGATTCTATATTTTTTTATTCATATTTTTATAAGATTATCTTTGTATTGCTTGTGTCTAATCTTTTCAGGTTCAGATCAGCTTCAACAACACTCATAGCTTCTCCAACAACCTTCTCTTTTAGTTTATTTTCTTGCAGGTAGCCTTTTTCATCCATCCATCCTCATCCTTATCATGATACTTCTACATAATTCGGTGCTAAACTGATCTAGTTGGCGTAGACCCAGATCAATTTGGTGTAGACCCAAATCCAGTTGGTGTAAACCCGGATCTGGTTGGAGTAGACCCGCCCCGGTCACCATCGACCTAGTCCAATCGTATGTCAATCCGATCTAATCGGCATAACCCATTCCCAATTAGCGTCAACCCAACACATATTATAAATCCAGATCCAACCAAAGAAAAACTTATAGGTTTGTTACAATTTCCTTTCATCGATTCGGTTCCATCAACTTACCTCTACACAGTTTGGATTTTCGTTGACCCAAACTAGGTAATATTTAATTTACATTTATTTCAATTAAATTAGTATCTAGATCATATCTCAGTTACTTTCAGATTCTATATTTCTTCAGTTTTTACATGCTATCAGATTATCCATCATTTATATCACTTTTCTTTTAAAAATAGGGGTTGACATCCACCAAGGAAGTTAATGCTTCTTAGATCCACTTTGTTGGGAAACCCCCGCACATCTTATTTAATCAATTTTATTTAGTGTCTTTGAGTTGTAGGTTTATTAGCTTGTAGCAATGAGGATCCATCATTCAGTTTGAACCCGTATCCATCATATCACATCCGAGGTAACATAAACCCTCCTTCATTTGAGGTGATCTAGTTGTATTTAGTACTAGATCATTGATTTGAAAGGGAACAAAAACATTACATCAACATTCTTGGCATGCCCAGTGGGATGACCCTTTTGGTTGTCTCTTTCTTTTATGTACTTTTTTTAAAAAAATTTGGTCTTTCACTACTAATAGTGGAGCGTGAGGCTCTGCTTTATTTCTTGCTCATGTTGGGGTCATGGATTGGATCACTTATTGCTCAATAAGTGCAGAAAAATAGGAAAAGCGTTATCTAGTTATTCCTCACTTTTTCCCTATTTTATCCTTTTTGCATTGTAATTTTTTATTCTTGTTTGTGTCCTCATCGAATATCACACTTCATTTTGGGGTTTTAAAAAGAACATTCTTTTTACATCCTGCTTTCTTATATAGTTTAAGTAGGGGCTTAACTTACTACATATCACATCTTATCACACACATCCTTAAAATTCACGAATCAATCAACACATCAAAACAACCTTATACCCAACAACCTGATTAATATTTCATCACCCAACAAGAAGCTTCCCAAACTTCCCAATTAAAAATTACCTGAAACTAGATCTAGATTTCCTTTTCTTAGGCACCCTTATTATCCACTTTTTTCTTTTTACATATTCTAATTAATCATGATGATAAGAAAAATTGTTGCTTGATTTGTTTGTTAACAAATTACATAAACAAATGTTCATCTATTTCATGCCTATTATTACCCTTTCTCAAGTTGAAACAACACAACAATCCACTTCATCCAATGACATTCCTTCCACTAATGATATCTCCCAACAAGATTTTAAAATTTAAGACCATACCTTTGGTTACCCAACCCCTTGTCTCTATGGTCTCACTTCCTAAAACCATGTCATCCAAAATCATCCTTATCTTGAAACCAATCCTCATATCTCTCATCAATCCAACCTTTCTAGACCAACTACATCCCCATCTCTGGTTCCCTTAGAAAATGTCTTGGACCTCCTTTAGCCCTATCTATGACTTCCTACGTCGTAGACCCCCTAAAACCTCTCAACCCTATCAATCTACTCAATTGGTGGATCTCATTCACCCAAATCAATTTATATTAACTTTGTCTCCATTCCATCCACTACTACCACTAGTATGCCTATCCAACCATCTCAACCTCTTAACACTCATTTCCCCACTTATCATATACCTCAAAAACTTTCCTAATCTCAAAAATCACATCATGTCCCCATTTTTAACATCAATCATTGTCAAAACTTATCCAATATTAACTCATGACATATGTTAATCCATATCAAACAATTACCCAAACACTCGCACATCCAAAAAATTATCAACCACCTTATCAAGCTACTTCCCATCCACACAGCTAATCCAGTCACAACCAATCATCACAACAAATGATCCCCTAGAATCCATAATGAATAGGTTAGCTAACCTTGAAGCCACAACCCTAGGGCCAAAAGCTGCATTATCTTATGAATAAATCTTTAATGAACCCATTCATCCAAAGGTTCTAATCAAAACTTATCCTCCTCATTGGGAGCTTCCCAAGTTTACCAAGTTCAACAACAAGAAAGATCCCCAACAACATCTTTGTGCATTTAAACACGCATGCTACCTTATCACACATGATCAAAAAACTATACTTCACACCTTTCCTATGTCTTTGGCCAGTCTAGAATTAGATTGGTATAATGCGATTCCTCAACATTCCTTATTCTCCTTTACCCATCTCACGTAATTATTTTTAAAGCATTTTTGGATTGATATTTCACCTAAAATGACTATTAATGAATTATACACCATTAAACAGTTTGATGATGAGTATATCATATATTTTGTTGCTCATTGGTATGGCATCATAAGCCAAGTTTCATTTATTATTCCATAAGTGAACTCATCGAACTCTTCTCACACTCTTATGTGAAGTAAATTTCTTCTACATTGCAAATCAAATATTTCCAAACATTTGAAGAAGCCTTCACTATGGCTCACAAAATCAAAACTGTGCCCTTGAGCAAGGTCAACTCAAGCTTCCATACAAAAATCCCAAGACCGAGTTCATCAAAATGAACTACACATAGCGAAAAAGTCTAAAATTTCTGCCAATACCATCATGGCCCAATCTCCATCCACATCTACCTCTCACCCAAATTCTTTGCAAAGAGATTATAGACCATCTCTTAACTATAGTCCCTTGGGGGAGTACTATACAGTTTGGTATTTGATAAGTTAATGGAAATACACTCCATCCAACTTCCTCCCATATGACCCTTGGATGACACGTGACCCAAGCCCATTTGGTATCACGAAGCCCACTATTGAAAATACCATTAAGTCAAAGGTTACGACATTCAAAAGTGTTATTCTTTCAAATATCGTATCCAACAACTTATAAATCAAGGGGATATCTAAATAGATAGATCCATCCCTTCCCTTAGCCAACCTTTTCCTAATCAACCTTAAAAATCAAGCCACCCCCTCTACATATCAACTACCAAATTCTCACACCATTAACACAATTAATCAAAATCTAATCTCATCAATGACTCCTCCTCCTCCTACCTTAGACATTATTCCCACCCTTATTCAGACCTATTATATCCCGACTACCACACCTATATCAACTCCTATATCCATATCTACTCCTACCCTTACCACATCCACATCAAATTTTAATATACCCCTACTTCATCCACTTCAATCATGCCCCAATCTATTACATCAGATTCATCTTTAACACCTATTTCGGTCCCATTGATATCCACACCTATTCCTACAACTCTCACATCTATTCCTTCACCCTCAAACACACCTATTACTACATCTACATCACTCATTTCCACATCAATCCCAACTACCACACATACTCCTACAACCCCACTTAAAACAACTATCCCAATGTCTATCTCAATGCATGCACCTACATCTTTACATATGACTACATCATCCATTCCATCCCAATATTTTACACACACTCCTTCTCCAACATCCATTCCTATATCTACACCTATATCCCCTACTGCACTAGTCACATCCTCTCGATTTGTGAATACATCATGATACCCATTACAACATCTATCATGAAGCAAAGCATCTCCATCTAAAACAAACACAAGGAGGAGTCATTCTCCCTTTTCAAAATCCATTTCTACATCAACCAATCCCAAATCTACACCAAAATCTTCAAATCCACCAGTTGAGAGTATAGTTACCCCCCGTAGAGGGTAAGAATTATTGATCCAAATCTAAGATCTAGTGGTAAACATTCCGAAAGATATCATAGGTATCCTTGTAAGATGTTAGACCCCTCCTCTTCCTAGTAATTCATCATTACAAAACCCATCCCATGTGCACCCTCATCTATTTTAGGGACAACCTCTTCATCTAAGACACCTATCCACATTTAATCTAAATACAAACAATCTAATCCCTCTCCCAAAATGGTTTTCTTTCAAGAAACCTAATTTACCCATCAAATATACATATGCACCTAAGCCCAAACATCCTATTAAAAACCACAAGATTTATCTTCCTTTTGACATTTCGGTTGTGTCTTATGCAAATATCTTTGACACCTAATCCAAATATCTACCATCACATTTCCTCCCATCAAAGCCTTTAATCCACATAGAAAAAATCCATCATGGTTCAATCCTAACTACATTTGCGCTTATCACCATACCCTAGGTCATGATATTGAGCATTGTAAAGCCTTTCACACCATTGTTCATGATCTTATTGAGAAATATGACTTCCTCATCCAGAGAAGACATCCTTCTCCATCCACCAAACAATCCAACTCCTATTCCTACATCCCCATCCATCAAAATTATTAAATATCCTCCTTCATCCACCCTTCGCATATCATTTCTCCTACATAAGGTCCTCCCTTCTTCATCAATATTGTTTTCCTTTCCAATCATCTCTATAAGTCCTAACCATCTATCTAATCCAAATAAAAATTACTATCCACTCATCCACATCACATCCAAATCATCCACATCTAACATAGTCTCTTTCGCTAGGGGAACACCTTCCCTTCATTTTTGATCCTTTTTCATCTTATCCACATCAACTCATCCAACAAATCTCTTGATGCTAGGGGACTTAACTTTGGACACCACTTTTATTTTATCTCATCTAATCCATCTCATCCAATCTAATCCAAATTAATATTCTTTGAATCTTCATCCCATTTTAAAGTCCACCTTTGTGACCATACTCGTGCCTCTCTTTGGGCACCATGTTTTTCATCCCAAGCCCAATTTTTTGGCCATATATGTTCCTTTTATGGGGGATTCATTCATATTTATGTAAAATCCATCATTGTGGATCAAATTGTCCCTCTCTTGGGGACCATGTACTCATCTCGTTAGGGACGAATATTTCAACTTCCTTAAGGGTAGCACATGGTTTTAATCTTCATTCATATATCTCATCATATATCGTCCTATCAAGTTGTCATCCTATCTCGAACACGACTTTAATCAGGTTCCAACATGGAAAATATTCCCTCCTTTGGTGGTAGACTAGAAGTGGAACTACTTAATGCATTGCACTTGTGACCTTTATATTATTAGTGAATTTACTAATGTGTTGTTAGTCATATCTTGGATCATTCCTCCATCTTATCCCTTCCATTTCTCATCATGGTGATTTGGAATTATGTGGTCATTCTTCACTTTGCTAGATGTGACCTTAAATACATGCACCACGACTATGCTTGTAACATATTCCTTATGGATAGGTTCTTCCCTTTGGTGATAAATCCATGATCATCACATACATATCCCTCTTATTCAACTATTGGAACCAAGCAAAGGGTCCAGGATGTCTCTTGCACATTTCATTATCCCCTCCTAAGTTGGTCTTCTTAGCTAGTCCCAACTCTCCCCCATGTAGAATAAAAAATCATGGATGCTCAAATAAAAAATCAAGGTTATAAAAAGAAACCGATCCTGAAGGAAATTTGTTCATGCAAAAAAAAAAAAAGAGAAAACATGTAAATCAAAATCAAATTCAAAATAAAAATAAAGATCGATCCTCGAAGCACGGATATCTTATATTACTCTTTCCATTTATATTTTGTATAAAGTAGACCATACCCTCGAAGGATGGCTACTCCTATGGAATTTGAAGGATTCCCACATTGATCAGCCTTCCATTTTATTAGCGTCTAAGAAATCTTCTGCATTGATCAAATTTCTCTCATCAAACTTCCCGCATTGATCAATTTACTCTTTCCCCTTCCTAAAGTGGGGCATAGTTTTAGGGAACACCACTTTTGGATATCCCTCTTCCCACGTACAAGTTGCATCTCAAACCCTTTTTAATGTCGACATTAGGGCTATGATTTCATTCCATCCATTTCTCTTTATGATCTCTAGTATAACTAATTATTGTTGGTTATATGTTAACATCATGTTTTGGTCGCATGTGCCTTGCATTATTTGGATCCCTTCCTATTTACCTCTAATATGCTTGGACACATATTTTCTTTATGCATTCCATGAAACAATGTGATATCGTTCGTACCCATATATCGCCATTGTTAAGTCACATCTATCTCTTATCTCATCCAAATCCAATCTGACATTTCGTCTAATATTATCGATCTATTTGATCTTGTCCATCTATTTCATCAAATCTTATCTAATTTATCTCATCTTAAGTCCACTTTTATGGCCATCTTTGTGTTCCCTCTCATGGCACCATATCTCACATTTTTCTATCTCACCTGTTTGGCCATTTTTGCACTCTTTTAGGCATCATTTCCTCAAATCCAATCTATCCTCAAGGTCCACATTTGTGGCCATATTCATTTTCTTTGGGCATTTAATTTAACATCTCGATCCCATCTAATATACTCTAAAAGTCCACATTTGTGGCCATATTCATCTTCCCTCTGGGAATTTTAATTCTACATTCAAATCATTAATCTATACATTCAAAGTCCTATCGGGCCATACTTATTCCTTCCTCGGGCATTTTATGTTACAATCCTATCTAATTTGCACAAAGTCCATCTCGTGACCATAATTATCTCCCCCTTGGGACATAATTTTTCACCACTCTCCTTTATTGGCCTTTTATCTCTCCCATTGGGCACCATACCTTTCATCCTCGTCCCCTTATGGACATATACCTATTGCTCGATTCGCTCATGCACGAAGGATTTCGCATACCATTTTCACATATAGTTGCACATATTTTGATGACTTGCCCATGACCCGTCGGTTATCCCTAGCTTAAATCTATACAACAATGATCTTCACCCACTCATGGTCATAGAACATTGTCAGCTCATCTCCATTGAGACGCAATTTTCATCTATGGATGTGATATTGAGTCATCACCATAGTTTTTTTCATATTGAAATCCTTTTTCCTGGGGCATCTTTCCTTGGTAATCATTTTACCCATCCTTTCTTCACCCACCATCCCTTTTTCATCTACCTTTTTCAAACAAGTCATTGATTTCCCTTTTCATCATCAAACCCCTATTTGAGGGGGAGCTTATCACCAATCCTTTTTATTTTCTTCATCCAAACTCATCATCAATTTTTTCTCATGGCTTGCTAGTGGAAACCACTCAACAAAAAGGGGGAAAATGTAGACACCTAAATTCAGTATCTATACCTTGATCATGCACGTGTTCACATTTATTTATCCATCCCCCTTATTTAATTAAATTCCCATTTATCCTATCATTATCCAACCCTCATTAATTAACATTAATTAATTAATTATTCATTTAATATTTATTAATTCGTTCAATTAATTAATTACCTGTTTAATTAATTAATTATTATCCACATTAATAAAAATTAATTAATTGATCTTAATTAATTAATCCACATCCCTAATAAACCTTCTATTTTAGATGATTTTATTCTATATCTAAATCCTCTTTCTTTTCTATGCTTTAATCCTAACTATCCTTATCCCCTAACTACCCATGACTTATAAAAATAACCCAACCCTTCCGCCTTACTTTAAAGTATATTTTCCCAAATCTTAAATACACCAAATCCCTGATCGAATCACTAAAGTAGTCTGTTTGGAGAAACTTTCCCTACAATCAGGTGGTGACCCAACCTTAGCGTCATGACCCTATAAAACTAAGTCCTTTCTTTCCATTCTTCAATCAAATGCATACACACATCCGAGTTTTCATGTTACGACCTATGAACTTTCTTTCTTTCCTTAGCATTCTGCAATAACTCCAAATGTCCTAGATTTCATTTCATTAATCTTGGATTTCTTTTGCTCATATTTTGTGAGACTTATTGATATCTCTATATTTATTTATTCATATTTTAATCATATTATATTTGTATTGGTTTATGTCTAATATTTTGCGAGTTCAAATCAGCTTCACCAACACTCATACAAGCTTCTCCACCAACCTTCTATTTTAGTTTATTTGGTTCAAGGTTACCTTTTTCATCCATCCATCCTCAGCCTTATCACATTTTGCTATAGTTGCACCGACCCGCATTTAGTTGGTGCAGACCCAGATCTAGTTGGTGTAGACCTAGTCCGGTCAACGTCGACCAATCCGATCACCCTCAACCCGGTCCAATTGGCGTCGACCCATTCCAATCGGAACGAACCGATCCATCTTCTAAATCCAAATCACACCATAGAAGAGATTGAAGGTTTGTTTCCTGGTTCCTTTCATTTGATCTGATGTCATCGATATTCTTCTGCACAATCTAGGTCACTGCTGACCCAAACTAATTAACATTTAATTTAGATTTATTTTAATTAAATTAGTATCTACATCAGATCTCATTTACTTTCGATTCTCGTATTTCTTCGTTCGCGTGCTATCAAACTATCCATCATTTATATCACCGTTATCCAAAATTCACCCCTTAAGGTAATTTTTATAACATGCATCGATTATTTAGACCCGAGCAAGTAGATTGATTCAAGGCCCGAAATCATGTTTTCCGGGGTCCCCTCGGCTTTTTATAACTCTCCCATCCAAGAAGAAATCCCAACGAGTTAGAAAAAATGGAAAAAATGCAAAAATAAGGTTGCAGGACTGTTTTAAAGCATTTCGGTCCAAGGGTTCGGGTCGATCGAGGTTCGTCGTACTCAAGCTTCAAATAAAACAAAGAAAATCGGCTAAGTCAGACATTTTTGTCCCAGGCGGTCTGTGGGACAGTTGGGACATCGGGACGCGAAAAGCCAAATCGGCCGAAAGCAAAGAAAAATCACCTAAGTCTTTTGTTTCGCGTGGTTTGGGACAGCTGGGACAAAAGTACGCGTGGGACGCGAATCGGCCGATTTGCCGACAAAGACAGTCCATTTCGGGCGGTTCGGAGATATTTGTCCTAGGCAGTCTGGGACAGTTGGGACAAAAAGTATGAGGGACACGTGGGACACGAAAAGGTGAAAAAGCCGCAAACAGGAACAAGGAAGCCCAAATCGGCTGAAGCAGGAGATTTTTGTCAGGACAGTTGGGACAAAAGTACGCGAGGGACGTGTGGGATGCGAAAAGGCGAAAAGGCCGCAAAAGAGACAAGGAGGCCGCGGACGAATCAGAATGTGCCATGTGTCAGAAGGGAAAAAATTTGGAAATTTGGCTAAGTGTTTCACCAAAAATCCAAAAGGAGTGTTTTAGCCCGCCCCCTTATTGCGAGCCAATAGAATCTCGCCACGTGTCCAGGTGGCGCCAGAAATTGGAAAAGCCCGCAAGGAAATTTTGGAGGGTCAAACCCACATCCAATGGGGTTTTGACATGTGTCCAAGTCAAAATGTCGAAGCGACCCATGGAAAATTTAGGAAAGACAGGCCCGCGTCTAATCAGCGCCCGCCACGTGTCTTCACCTCATCGGCCCGGCGGGAAAATTTTGAAAATTTTTCCAAAGGCAAAAACAAAGGGAAATGGTCAGGAAGGGCCCACATCCAATGAAATCGTGCCATGTGGCACTTGGGTGGCAGAGCAGGAAAATTCAAAAAAAATTCCAAAGACCAAAACAGTCAAAATTTCAAATTTTTGCCCGCCGATCCGATTTTGGCCTGTTTTTGCCCTAAATCTTCAAATGGCCATAACTTTCGATCCAGAGCTCAGATTTTCACGTTCTTTATATCAATGGAAAGATGGAGAAATTATCTATATGATTCGGGGTCAATCTTGTATTTTGGTTTAGTTTGGAGAGAGAAAATCAAAAAACGTCTCTCGCATGTGGTAATGGCGAAGTGACGCTTTCAACAACCAGTTTTAATGCAAAATGGGTCGCATTCTTCTTCAGTATGGCCAAAAATGTCAGGGCATGGGTTTGTAAGGATGCCCATGCTGTTTTAATGCATCTTCATTCAATGAGGAATGGCTCCCACGTTTTTTACATGTTTTCTCTCTCCTGGGCTCGACCCATGCATTGTAAAAGCCAGATTTGGCTCATTTTTTGGGGGGAACATTTCTTTGGATAGCAAGCTTCTTCTTTCACCTTCAACAAGTGATTTTTACAAGTATCAGACCTCTTTCTAAAATTGTAACAGGTTTTCTGCCTCTTTGATGTTGTAATGCAGGGATTTTTGACAGTGGAAATGACAATGCAGGCTCTGTGAATGGGTTTCAGTCCTTTGTTTGTGTTGCTTGCTTCATTTCAGACCTCTGATTACATCTTATCAGACTGTGCATGATGTTTTATGTTACATTTTATGATCTGTGTCTATTTGCATGAACGAGAAGTGTTCACCACTCCTTTTCTGGTGTATCACCACTTTAGTGTATGCTTTCATTTTATGCACTCTCTCTCCTTGATCCCTTGGAAATTTAGATTAGAATAGTTAGTTTCCCCTGCATTAGAGTAGATTGTGGCAGGTAGTTTAGGAGCAAGAACCAACTTTCTCTAGAGATTCCTCTCTCATTTTGCAAGTCCCACACTTGGAGAGAGGTTTCAATGTTGTGCAATCACACTGGATGCTTAGAATGATCAAACTAGAAATCTGATCAACATCCAGGGGGTGCTACTGATTTGCACTAACAGTTTTGGCACACCGGTGGGACCTTAGAGGTCTTTCACTTTATCTTTGATAGGTTGGTGTGTTCCTGTTAAAGATTCAGCCTTTTGGAGGCACTTTCAAAAGCACATCTGACGACTCCATCTGGTAAATAACGCATTCTCTGAGTTGCACCCGTTTTCCATCCATTTCCATCCATCTTTCTTTCCATCTCTTTCATTCTTTTCCATCCCATGAAGTTGTGCAATCATGACTTCATTTCCATCATGGAATTCACATTTTCAACAACAGCAGTATATCACACCTCCAACATGTTTTACAAATCCTCCAAATCAGCATATCTACCCATATGAGCAGCAGTACCAAAGTCAGTTTGGTTGTGAAGCACATCAAGAGCAAGGGTATGCATGCAATGAAGACAATCAAATGGAAGATGCAGATTTTGTGGAAAAAATCCAAAAGATGGAGGCAAAGATGGTGCAATCAAGAGCAAGCAGCTCAAATGAAGGCTTTCAGAATTGGTTTAGGACTCCTTGTCCATGGGGAGGCCCTTTTCCAAGACACTTCAGCCCTCAGGAGAAGCTGGACTTTATGATGAAGATGCTGCCCCAACTTGCACAATGGACAGCAGAAATAGAGGCCTATGAACTTGGTGTTGAACAACCTTGTCAATGGGTAAGTCCTACACCATCATCTAGTTTTTCTCACCCCATTACTCAAGCAACATCATCTCATTTGGAATTTCAAATTCTAAATCCAGTCAATGCTGCCCCAGGAGTTAATTCCATTTCTCCATTCCCTAGTCTTCCACCCCATCTCAATTCTTTTGTCCTTTTCCCTTCCAAACAGCCATTCCCTCCAAAGAAACAAGAGTTCCTACCTCCTCCACCACCACAAAAAATTGCAAAATCAATTGAGTTACAATCCACTTCTCCTCTTGCATTCCCAAATCCATGTTGGGAGGATAAAAATTAGAATTCTAGTCAAGGAAAACAACAAAAAAAAGAAAAGCCAAACAAGGATGAAGAAATTCAAATCCTGAAGAGTTGGGCTCTTAAATTTGGGATGACAAAGATCCCCTTGATGGTTAAGCCTTCAGAAGAGGTTGGAGTTGGAGAAAAAGTGGTGGTTAAGACTGATTTTGTTGCACCAGGAGAAGAGAAAAAAGAAGAAGAAGATTAGTAGTCAGTTTGCTCATAAAGTAGTGTCCATGTTGGCACTCTATTTGAAGGGAATGTTGATCCAATTCAAGTTGCACAATCAGCCATAGAGGAAGAAAGCTCAGAAGAAGATCTTGCAGTCCCAACTTGTCCTCTAGAGCAGCAGATTGAAGAGTTTGACTTGACAAACTTCATGCTAGAAGAAGAGTTCTATCAAGAGCAAGATTGCCTTCAAGTAGTAGAGGAGGAAGAAGCTGCTCCAAATCCAAAAGAAGAGGAGCACATTCTAGTTGTGGAGGAGAAAATTGTAGATCCAAGGGCTTTGAGCACAAAGCAAGCTACAGGAGAACCTTCAGTTCTTCTTTCTACTTCATCTCTCTCAAGTTCTAGTGCTGAAGAAGAGTTTGATCTCTCAAACTCAATGTTGGAGGATGAAAGAAACCATGATGATCAAGTTACATATCAAGAGGATACTGTGGAGGAAGTTGAGCATTTGTAGCAGGGCAACAATGAGGTAGTGTATCTCATCGGGTTTGGAGGACTGTTTTGATGAAGAAGAACCGGTTGAGTTTCCACCATTCTCTCTTTCATCTTCCATGTCCCAAATACTTGAGCCTGCTGTCATGAAGGAGAGCATTCATTTACAGCAGCATGCATCTTATACCAGCTCTTTAGAACAAAGATTGGAAGATTTTAATCTTTCATGTTCTTCATTGGAGGAAGAGAAAGGGCAGAAAGGTTCTACCTTTACTTCTGCACCATCCATTCAAGAAGGTCTACAAGAAGACTCCATTTTTGGAGTTGAAAATGAGAGCTATGGGCATATCAAATGGATCATACCTTTCCCAATCAGGTATTTGGCTTTATTGGAGCCAAAGGAGAAGTCACAACCATCATGCTTGCTCCTAAGCATGAGGATGAGCTACAAAGAACCAAGGATCACTGTCATACCTCTCCAATCCAAATACAGAACAACTAAAAGAGGTATTTAATTTGCCTTCACCTGATACCTTGATGATTTGGGTGGAAGACCAACTTCTTGTTGATTTTCCATTCATCCAATCAGCCATGTTCAATGCCAAATCAGTTGCATGGTTGCTAATTTTGAAGAAAGGAAGCTATTTTGCACAACCAGTTGCAGGGTTTGTTTAGCTTACCTTTGCTTCCAGTTAGAATAGGATAGGTAGGTTTTCTTTTAGTAAAAGAAGTGCTTGTGCACACTTTGCATGTTCCATTTGGAGCATGTATGATTTTTAGTTTTGTACATAGTTTTTGTGGTGCTGGTTTTGCTCTTTGCATACCCATTTCAGTGGGTTTCCAAGTGGCTCAGAGAGGAAGTTTTCCAAGTTCGAGATCATTTTCATGTGCTACAACTCATGACTCCATGCCCAATGGATGCTTTAGGCAACTGGTAACTTCATCCAGCAGGCAGATGACCCCGCTGAGTCACCAAAATTGTTATCCAAAATTCACCCTCAAGGTAATTTTGATAACATGCATCAGATTATTCAGTCCCGAGCAAGTAGATTGATTCAAGACCCGAAATCATGTTTTCTAGGGTCCCCTCAACTTTTTCTAACTCTCCCATCCAAGAAGAAATCCCAACGAGTTAGAAAAAATGGAAAAAATGCAAAAAATAAGGTTGCAAGACTATTTTAAAGTATTTCGGGTCTGAAGGGTTCGTGTCGTACTGAGGTTCGTCGTACCAAGCTTGGGGCTGAAAAAACAAAGAAAATTGGCTAAGTTAGACATTTTTGTCCCAAGCAGTCCGCGGGACAGTTGGGACATTGGGATGTGAGGGACGCGAAAATCCGAATCGGCCGAAAGCAAAGAGAAATCACCTAAGTCTTTGTTTCGCGCGGTTTGGGACAGCTGAGACAAAAGTACGCGTGGGACGCGAATCAGCCAATTTGCCGAAAGACAGTCCATTTTGGGCGGTTCGGAGATATTTGTCCAGGAAGTCCAGGACAGTTGGGAAAAAAGTACGTGAGGGACGCGTGGGACGTGAAAAGGTGAAAAATCCACAAATAGGAACAAGGAAGCCCGAATCGGCCGAAGCAGGAGATTTTCGTCCGGACAGTTGGGACAAAAGTACGCGAGGGACACGTGGGACACGAAAAGGTGAAAAGGCCGCAAAAGAGACAAGGAGGCCGCGGATGAATCAGAACATGCCACATGTCAGAAGGGGAAAAAATTTGGAAATTTGGCTAAGTGTTTCACCAAAAATCCAAAAGGAGTGTTTTAGCACCCCCCTTATTGTGAGCCAATAGAATCTCGCCACGTGTCCAGGTGGCGCCAGAAATTGGAAAAGCCCGCAAGGAAATTTTGGAGGGTCAAACCCGCATCCAATGGGGTTTTGACACATGTCCAAGTCAAAATGTCGAAGTGACCGCGGAAAATTTAGGAAAGACAGGCCCGCGTCTAATCAGCGCCGCCACGTGTCTTCACCTCATCGGCTCCAAGGAAAATTTTGAAAAAATTTCCAAAGGCAAAAACAAAGGGAAATGGTCAGGAAGGGCCCACGTCCAATGAAATCATGCCACGTGGCACTTGGGTGGCAGAGCGCGGGGAAAATTCAAAAAAATTTCCAAAGACCAAAACGGGTCAAAATTTCAAATTTTTGCCCGCCGATCCGATTTTGGCCTGTTTTTGCCCTAAATCTTCAAATGGCCATAAATTTTGATCCAGAGCTCGGATTTTCATGTTCTTTATATCAATGGAAAGATGGAAAAATTATCTATATGATTCCGGGGTCAATCTTGCATTTTGGTTTAGTTTGGAGAGAGGAAATCAAGAAACCTCTCTCGTACGTGGTAATGGCCAGAAGTGACGTTTCAACAACTAGTTTTAATGCAAAATGGGTATGTAAGGATTCCCATGCTATTTTAATGCATCTTCATTCAATGAGGAATGGTTCCACATTTTTTACACGTTTTCTCTCCTGGGCTCGACCCATGCATTGTAAAGCCGATTTGGCTCATTTTTGGGGGGAACATTTATTCGATACAAGCTTCTTCTTTCACCTTCAACAAGTGATTTTGCAAGTATCGACCTCTTCTAAAATTGTAATGAGGTTTTCTGCCTCTTTGATGTTGTAAGGCGAGGATTTTTGATAGTGGAAATGACAATACGAGCTTTGTGAATGGGTTTGAGTCCTTTGTTTGTGTTCTTGCTTCATTTCGCACTTCGACGATTACATCTTATCAACATGTGCATGATGTTTTATGTTGCGTTTTATGATCTGTGTCTATTTGCATGAACGAGAAGTGTTCACCACTCCTTTTCTGGTGTATCACCGCTTTAGTGTAGGCTTTCATTTTATGCACTCTCTCTCTCGATCCCTTGGAAAGTTAGATTAGCATAGTTAGTTTCCCCTGCATTAGAGTAGATTTTGGCAGGTAGTTTAGGAGCAAGAACCAACTTTCTCTGGAGATTCCTCTCTCATTTTGCAAGTCCCACACTTGGAGAGAGGTTTCAATGTTGTGCAATCACACTGGATGCTTAGAATGATCAAACTAGAAATCTGATCAACATCCAGGGGTGCGCTGATTGCACTAACAATCACTTTTTCTTTAAAAAAATGGGGGTTGACATCCACCAAGGAAGTTAATGCTTCTTGGATCTACTTTGTCGGGAAACCCCGTACATCTTATCTAATAAATTTTCTTTAGTTTCTTTGAGTTGCAGGTTTATCACCTTATAAGAACGATGACCCATCATAAAATTTACACTCATATCCATCACATCACATCCGAGGTAACATAAACCCTCCATCATTTGAGGTTATCTAGTTTTATTTAGTACTAGATCATTGATTTGAAACCTAGGGAAAAATTAGATCAATATAAAGTACATATTTTACAAGCTAAACATCCCGATGCGTAACATCCTTGTCAATGGGAGTCCTCTACCTAGTTGGCTTAGCCCACACTAGAGAATTGAGGTGATACAAAATTCTCTCCCTCATTTGGTTGATTTTATTGAATATTTTGAAGCATTAGAGGCTAATGAGCATGAGGTTGAGGAGCCTTTTTAATGGGGAGTTCCCACTTACCTTCCTCATCAGAATCAAATGCCTATTCCTTATCAACCAACGCAGCCCATCTATCGACTCCGGGTTTTCTAAACGATGTTATTACTGCCCCTCTTCTACTAAATAAGATTTTGATTCTTTAACTATTTTCCCATCATTTCCAAATCGGAGGTTGAGACCGAACCCACCCTCCTTTCTCATTCCCAAGCCTAGTTTGGGAAGGGGACAATCTAAAAATCATCTAATATGAAAACCAACTAAGGAAACCGGAAAGGATGAGTATATGGGAAATTTAAATAGTTGGTGTTCCAAGTTTGAGTTCACTCGATTCCAGGATTAGAGAAGGAGGTTCAAATTTTAGAGCAGCAATGCGTTTCAAATAAGCAAGCAAAGGTTAAGAAAGATCTTCATCATTCCCTTGAGTTACAAGGATCAATGTTTTAAATGAGTATGCAAAAGATTCAGAGTTTCAAACCAATAGTTTTGAGGTTGAACCATCTTCTGGTTTAAAAAATGAACCAATTACAACTATTGATTTACCGTTGTTGGTTTAAATATTTCTAATTTAGCGATAAAGATATTATAACCATACATGTTAATTTGTCCATAAGTGGTTGTGAATCATATTTGAATGAAGAGCAATTTCAAATCCAATATGAGGAAGGATTAACAGATTTATAGTTGCCTCATGACAAGGAACAAGATGATTTTAGCCTTGTAGCATGTTTGATAGATGAAAAATATGGAGCAAAATTCAATGTATGTCTGCTCATAAGGAGCCACATGGATGAGGACATTGAGGACCATGTCACCCATGAGGAGTGAGAATATGATTTTGAGCTTTTAAATCTCGTGTCGATCAAAATAAAGAATAAGAGGTTGACATCTTTGCAAAATCAGTTCATGAGGACTTGGAAAAGACGTGAATTTTTGAAGAAGCATTGATCATAGGAAGCTTCTTACTTCCTTTTGAAGATGAAAGTTCCAATTCTTCTTCAATTTCAACCTTTGTTGAACCTGATTTTGTTGGAGAACCTACCATGCAAGTGGAAACCCAAAGAGAACAACAACTTTGTGAATTGGTAGAACTTCCATGCTACATTGAGGAGGAAGATCAGTTCCATCCTCACATGATAGGCCTTGATAAAGATCCAAGGGATGACACATGCTCATTTGGTGAATTTGTAGTTAAGGAGGTCATGATACAACAAGTTACAATTAGTCAATGAGCATGCAGAAGGTCATCAAGAGATTAAAGAAGACCTTGGGTAGAAAACTCGAGCCTAAATTCATGAAGGAAAATTAAGATCAGATTGCTAAGGTCAATGGCTCAAAAGTATCTACATCCCTAATTAAGGAGAAAGAAATCTCTTGCAGCCCAAAAATCAGTTTGGAACAGGTGGAAAATTCATATTCATATTGGGAGGAGTATTTTCAGATCCTTGATGAGATTACAATTCTTTGTCAGACCTCTTAATTTATTTGAGGAGATTATTAACTTGAGAGACAACAGGAAGGAGCAATTTCAGGAGGGGTTTGATCATGATTTGTCTCTTGAAGACTATGATGAAGATTGGGAGCAATATATGCAACTTCTACATGATTTGAAAGGACTTGCAATCAAGAAAAGAAGGATGATTCCTCCTAAGTTGTTATGAAGCATCAAGACATCCATCTTGTATCACCATTTGAGTGGGTGTTCGTTGGGGATATGTTTATCCAAGATAAGATAGATTGCAATGTGCCTATGAAACCCATAAGCATGGGTTGTGGGACAATGAGAAGTTTTCTCCTTTTTTGTAGCCTCATGGAGATGAAATCATAAATTTCCCTTTTGACCCAGGAGGACTAACAAGGTGGAGGTTAGTTAGTACGTAATTGTTTTTGCTTTCAATAAATGGCTGCCAACTTAATTGAAAAGCCTCATAGGAGTTGTTTACTTCCTCCAAGTGTCTTGTGCACATGTTGCATCATTGTAGTTGTGTTTCATTTTCGTGGAGGATTTTTTCAAGAGTTATATATGGTTCCCAAGTTTGGGTATTCATAGTCACTTTCATTCAAGCTTTCATATTGCAAAGCTTACAAAATAAATTCAAGAGATTCAATGGTTCTTGCTAGTTAGCAGCAACTAGGATAACATAGTCACTAAGATATTAACCATTTTTGGTCAATCATTAGAGGGGGGAACTAAAATGTATCAATTTATCGATTTGAGAGTTTAAGGGTTGCACTCAATAGATGAGCAGCTTAAAGTGTTGTCCTTAGATGCAATGCCCAACATATGCAGCCTCTCCAAGGGTGTTATCTTCAACAAAAAAATCTAACATCCTAAAAGACCGCCACAATGCTTTGGTGAAGACCAGAGAGATTGCGGATGTTGAGACTCGCATTCTAAAACAATAATTTTAGATGATGTTTTGCAGAATGGAAGGATTTCGATTACATTATTAGCTTTCTCAACTTCTTAGGAATCAAATTAAGTATATGTAAATGTGATCTAGTTATTTCTTTATGCTTAAATGAGATTACTTTATGTGTTGAGTTGTTAAGTTCATTCCACATTTACAAGTTACAGAAATGAAATGCAAAAGGAAATAGACAACTCAATTACAGAAATAATTCCATTTATTCATGAAGAAATAAAGTAAACCCACACAAGTCGTGGGAGCTAACTTATGAGTACATCCAAAGGAAATACATGTACATAAAGCTATATGTAAACAGGAAGGGAAGAAACCCATCATTTCCTGAATGAATTTATTTCCCCTTCACTCCTCGCTTGCATAAAGTTGCTTAGCCGTCCTCATTCTCCTCTTCTAGAATTGCAACACTTGTGAACATAAAATAATTGTTGTTAGAGGTCGTGGTTGTCTTCTTTACTTATGTACTAACAACTTCAGAATATGGATTTATTTCATAAATATAGATAACAATGCACGAGAAAGAAACATAAACCAATTAGCAGAGAGTAGATTATCACCATTTAGAGGCGAGATCATCAAAATAAAATCAATGAACAATGCAAAGAAAAGAGAGGTTTAAAACCTCCATCATATTTTCTAACTATTTTCCTCGGATGTGCAGTGTACAAAAAAATAAAAGCACACTTTAAATGAAAATTAAAAGTGCAATCCAAACAACTACGCAGAAGGAGTACAACAAGATATTCAATTATAAAACAAAGATAAAGAGTTGCATTCCATGGTTTTCTTTTCACAAAATCAAGACCAAGTCTGAATCATCGATGATAACATAACAACCATACAATTCAAACGCTCAACTTGTAAGAGCATTTAGGTCCTTAACCGACCAAGAAGGAAAAAAAACATCGAGATTCAAGAAAACGACTTTTATCATTATTTAAGGACTTGCGTGGTAAATCTTGTTATAGTCATTGTTTAGTTCATCTTCTATATATTCTAAGAACTAGATCTGGTTTATGCACCGTGTGTTGTTTATCATTGTAATGAATCGGATACCTATATGGACAATCATGCTAACATTCTATAGAAACAACTATAAAGAGGGACTGGTGCCTTTGTGTGCTTCAGTGAGCGCTCAACTCAGCCGAGTGATGTGCCAACGCACTTGGGTTATTCATAGTAAATTCTAGGTTGCATCATCTTTATACTCTTGTACCCTATTTGAAAATATTGTCCCTATACCCATTTCACATTTATTTTGGTGAATACTAAATGTAGAGAACAAATATACAACATATTTAAAATAAATATAAAATTTTAGGTGATTGTTTTCTCAGTCTTTTGTCATTAAAAGAAATATATTTCATCTTAAATTAAAATCCTACTGAGATATGGTTCTTTGTAGGAACAATATTTGTGTGTGTATGAACCATCGTAAGAAAAATGCAAAACACTCGTTCCTTTCCGAAGACAAATGCCCATTCATCTTTTCATCTGCTTATTAGTGTACACCCTTTGCACACATCTTGTGCAATTGCTAGTTTAGGGTTAAATTAGATCTCAATTTCTATGTATTTATCTTTAGCTCAAACACATCAATAAGGGAATCTAGGGATGTTTATTTACTATACGTTAAGATGAGTATTCTTGTTATCTTGTGTTAATGGTGGTGTTGAAGTCACCATTTGCTACTATTTACTTTGCTCTCCGACACAATATCTATAAAAATCATGTTTGTCCTTTCTCAAATTGACATCGGGTGACTCATGGTCCAAGTACTTGACATGGTCCAATAGTTGACATGACTATTGATCATACAATACCCAATAGTTGTCATTGTACTATCTAGTAGTTATTTATTTTTGACATAATAATTATGTAAAGTAGTCAATCACACCATGACATGTAACACTTCTGACCCATGTACAAGTATAAAAAATTCAATGTTCATGTATTTTCACACATATTCAAGTATTGCTTTCCACCATGGTTGTAGTGTAACTCAAATTTATTATTTTAAATCAATTCAAAATATGGCTTTCCCTCCAATTGAACATTCCAAAGAAAAATATAAGCTAACACAAATCTGAACTACATATTAGTGAAAAAATCACAATCCCGTATGATAAACAATTAAATACATATGTATCCATACGATAGGGTGGTGCTAGCTGTATGATTGCTAGCCACCACGCAAAGGAAGGTGCTTTAATAATAGAGGGTTACATCACTTACTGTATCAAACCAGTGAATGAAATAAAAACTTAACGTACACCACGTTTTCTAACACTTTGTTGAAATCTATAGGGCCATACTCTCCTATAATTGTCCTTTCTGCCAGCAATGAATGACTACTCGAAAGGCAAAACACTTTCAATGGTGCTCAGTTCACGCTTGCCATTTCTAATGTTTCATCGTACGAAATCAGACAGTGAAAATTGGTTGCAGGATGCTGTCAGTTCAAGTGGGTCATAACAGTTCATTTTCCTTATCTCCTTTGTTTTCTTTTCTCTGCTCCTATTTGATGTGAATGAAGATAACCATAACAGGGGATACCAAGATAGCGTAAGCTTGCGTTGAAATGGGTATACTTAGGAGCTCCATAATAGTTGAATGCATGGCGTTTCTTCTTCTGATTTTGGATCCTCTTCAGCCTATCAGTACCCAGCAGGTTAGATTAGTTTATTCCTTCTCTATCTATCTTGATTATTTAACTGCAATCGGTCATATAATATTCTTTTAGTTTGTTTTGTTTAAACAATCTGCATAGATCTTTAAAACTACGAACCCCTGTTTCTCAACAAATTTTGTTAGATTTCTTGGGAAACTAGTAAAAACGCTGCTGAGGGTTTATGCAGTTTACAAATATATGAAGGAAACTTTTATGAATACTGAGTGAATTTTATTTTTTTATTATATTTTTTTAATTAATGGTATTGGGATTCTTTAAATTTTTACATAGAAGGTTGTGTTAAGTTTAACATACGTTTTGTGTGCTTTTGGAAAACAATTTTTTTATGTTAAATCTATATAACAAAATTGAAAGCAAATGAAATCACACAAAGCCAGCTTATATCACTGTCAGATGTGACAAATCCCTCTTTTGTAAGTGAAAACTGTTTTAATTTAAAAAAATTAGGTTTATAAAGAGTTACTTTCATTAAATGTTCGTAAAGAGCTACTTCACTCTTGGGCGAACCTGTGCATTCTGTCATTGAGGGATTGAATATGTTGTTCGAGGGATTGAAACAAAGTCATCAGAATTATAAAAAGAGTTTTCCTCTGTGTTTTTGTAGTCAACTGCAGAGAAATATTTCATATAAAATAGGGCAGTGCAATGGTAGGGAATGTAGCTAATACAAAGAGGTTATGAGTTTTAGTTTTGCTAAGTCCTGTGCAAAAGTGTAAGACATAGCTTCTTCCGTTTTTATAATGAAGATAAGTGGGACAATTCAGTAGAAACTGATGACATTAGAAAACCAAAACTTCTGATATCTAGCTATATGTGATAGATAAACTCTTCCACTATAGCATCTTACATAAAGGACATGATAAATTTAATAATTGTAAAAGCTCAATTAAAATGTTCCACAAAAAATTATTTGAGATTTTTTTTTCTTTCTAAAATGTTATTGTTTGCTACATAATACAAAACTCTTTTTTATTAACTGATTAATAGTATTAACAGACCTTTATTAAATATAATATACATTGTTTTTTTGGTTAAATATTTCAGAGGACATACCTCCCACATCATCATAGAAACGTGACAATGATAAGTGAGATAGTTTAGTAGAAACATCTTATTTCCAGCAGTAGATTGCCTTTGATCCCCAATTACGCTGGCTTGTCTATGGTGGAGACTAATGCATAAATCATGTTGTAGGTAACTTTCCTCTAAATTGCAAAACATGGAAGTTAAATACATACAAATGCATGCAATTGTATATGTAAGTGTCATGTAACTTCTCAATAAAATGGAACTTTGATATACAATAATGCATTCCTTTATTAATGTAATTTCTGAGAGAATATGTTATAGCCTCACATACCTACCAAGTTTTATTGTTCAAATCCACTTTACCCTGTGATAGTTGGTAGTACAGTGGGTATCAAAGTTTTTCACCATTTAAGAGCTAGAGTTTAGAGTAAATTAGTGGCAAGATAACTTGCTAAGATAGTATCCGAAGTGAATTGAATAGGAGTTGGTTTTTCCATAGGCGCATATGAAAGGCTAGAGGGTCTATGCGTAGGGATGTGTTGTATGCGAAGCCATGAGGTTTTGATGAGAATATTTGCACAACGAACAAAGCTGATGGGAAACGTGAGACAAATCTTGGTTTGTTTAAACATTATAAACATCTTATATAAGTTTTGTAGAGTAGCGACTTGGAAGCACACAAGTGAAGCAATACTAACCTATGACAATTGGTATCGAGAGGTGGCATTGTAAAAGGTGTCCTTTAACCTTAATCTTTGGGTGACCTTAATAAGAATTTTTCATGGTTTTCCATATGTATTATTAAGAACACAACCCTCTCTCTAAATCGATAATTATGTGTCTTAATGTGATTAGATGATTTAAAGGAATTGTACTTTTATCTTAATACACCAAATTTATTTAATGTATAAACATAGTGTGCTTATCACCAACACTACTTTTCATTGTCAAATTTATATTTAGTACATTTCAACATTGAGGTTATTATCATTACCCCTATGTGCATGCAAGATATAAAGCAAGTTATAGGTTTGAGATAAAAGAAGGAATTGGGATATAGAGTAACTTGGAGAGCCAAGAAAATAAATATACAATTGATTTTGATGGGAGGAAAATTAAATGATATAGTGTTACTATGTTTTTGAGTTTGTTAATTTATGTAGGCTCAATAGTGACCATTTCGTTACTTATCTTGACAAATTTCAAACTTTGATAATGACTAGTTTGTAAGAGTTGTATATTAATTCTTTAATGATATTCGGAAAGTTGCTTATTTTTGTAGTGGCTGATTTCTAAATGTTGTGTAAAAATTTGTTAAAAAATATAATTAATAAACATAGTGTGTTTAGCACTCCTACTACTCTTCAAGCTGCTAACTTCATATTCACAAATGATAACTATATCACATTTTTCTTCTCACATAAATGGTGTGGAATTTTAAGTAGAGAGTTAAGTTAAAATATTGAACAAAGGAACATTCAATACAAGTGGATGTAGTTAATAATAATGGTTTACATATTCTTTTTGAACATGTATGTGTAAAACACACAATACATGAATGATAAACACAATGGTTTTATTACCGATACCACTATTCACTGCTAAATTCAAATTCTTTAGAGTCAAACTTTTATTTGGATATTATTCATAACTAAAATATAGTAGATAGTCACGTGGACTAAGAGAGTTAGGTTAAAATAATGAATAGGGATATGAAGTATGTTATAGACATTAGTGAAATTGAACAACTATGTGATTCAAATTGAATTATGTACGAAAAAGAGAAACTGTTGGTGTAGGAAATCATTTTTCCCATTTTTATATTTATATAGTTTATTTGTACATAGATTATTCCTACGTTTTATAAGTTATCTTGGTTAGTTGTTATAGTCGTAAGAGTTACACTTGGAGTTTGTCATCGGAATCATGCTTGGTCATCTTTGTTAGTTATGTGTGAATCACTCTTGTTTTGACCATGTCATGCGTTGGAGTTACTTTTCTATTTTGAGTTTTTTTTTTTCTGCTAATAATAGAGTTACACATTTACTCTTGTATATGTATATTTTCATTTGTGAGCAATTATAAGTAGTATATTTTGAGAAATCTTGGGCTTTGCTGTAAACTAAGTTATTTTTGCACTTTCATGCTTGTTAGCTATATCATTTTGCAACTATATATGCACTTGTTTTTCTGAGAAAACCTTATGGATACTCCAATATCATATCAACGCTAGTTGGAGAAAATGTGTGTTCATTTTGAGTCCGATTGTAGAATCAAATTCTTCATTTAGGAAAACTAACAAAGTTGTTTGCAAGTATTTTGAATCAAGGCGATTTTCATAAAAACTAGGTTGCACCATTGGATCCGCAAGGTGGGAAAACTTAGGATCAACTATAAACTTAGGCATATTCTAAGGTAGTTGAGGTCAAGGATTTAAAAAAAAAATTGTTGTAGGGTTATTGGGTATGCCTTAGCATCCGTATGTAACTTTTTCTAGCATTTGAAAATCGTTTCTGGATTTTTTGTAAAAGTTTATAGGCAGATTTCTATTTGGTTGTAGATTACACAAATTTATCTAGAAGTTTTCAGATTTAGTTCTAGGTGACACATCTTGTTGTGCTATGCATTTATTATGTTGGTGTTTCCAGTTTTGTTGTTTCGAGAGTCAATGTAGTCCTACATGTGCTTGAGTGTTGTGGTATTCTCTTGCATGTCAATTAAAATATAGCGTAGACATCACATGTTGTAGCCATTGGCCGTATGGTATAGTCACATGATGTCTAAAGTCCATGAATACCTATTAGTGGGTGCCTAAGTCTAGCCCATATTTATATTTTTTCCAAAAATAATATTGTGGCTCCCTCTAGGAATATTTGAACTCACTTTAATTTTTAGTAGAAATTGAAATAGACTTAAAATAAGGAAAAAAGTAAAGGGTTGTAAATTTCAATAGCCAATTCCAATTCAAGTACCATTTTTATAAATGCCTATTTTTCATGCTTATTCCTTAGAATAGTTTATTTTGTAAAAGACACTCATTTATAAAGTGCCAAAAATTGGGTGGGTCCAAAATGTATCAATTCGAGGTGTGTAATACCTTGGTTTCTTCTACATTATTTCTTTTCTTTTGTAAACACACTCAAATCTAAAATGGATCATAATCATGTTGCTTTTCTTAAGCACTTCAACTATCCAAAATGAAATAATTTCATATCTCTCGCTTTTCCAAACAAGAAGAACTACATGACAATTATGGGTTTGAAAATTCAACCAACGAAAAAAAAAAAAGAGAATGATAAATGATTTTGCAAGTGTGAAGAATCCCATGCCTTCTTTTCCTTTTCTATTTCACTTGAGTTGTGTTTGGATTTTGCTACCGCATAAACACCCACGTATGATACACCTTAGATTACCTCTTACGGAAAAAGATTGAATGAGAGGTAATTAAATATAAAATGAGATCATTTGTCTTAGCCATAAGATCTGACACATTTTAGGAATTATTCACTAGGTTCATATCAATTGGAATGCAATCTGGAAGAATGTGGAATTGACAAAAAGGATTCACAACTTATTATTTATATCCTCATTAAACTAGTTCTTGAGTATTTCATTTTGATAAAAGAGAAAACAATTACTTTCTTGAAAGCATATAGCAAGATCCGATAAGGTGTAAGTACATACAAATATTGGAAGCCATGAAGTAGATATCGTGCATGTAATAAACACAATTTGTTTTCTATGTGAGTATCATTTTTTCAAAAATACAATTGGGAAAAAAATTTGTTTCAAAACAAATGGTGATTTTTCTCCATACAAAAAGAAGATCAAATAATGTTATTTCAAATGGGGTAAAGAACAAGTTGTAGTACAACATATGGAACTATAAAGATTTGGACCTACGTAAGAGGATAGAGAAAGGGTATAAATATAATCGTCATATATATACAACTACCCTTTATAAAGAGATAATTTTAGTTTACTTTTAGTTTAAACACATTAAGCGGGAAGATATTAAGAGGAGTATTCCCACCAATATTTTTTACAATGGAACCGAGAAAAACAATTATCGTTAGTTACTTCATTTTCCTAAATATCATCCTTAAATATTTCCTTTTTTAGTTCTCAAACTATCATTCACCTGAATCATTCATCATCTCAATGCCCATCGATATCCACTACTTAGTACACAATATTCAAAATGATGGTTTATAATGCCATCTATCATGGTATACAAATGGCATATATTTGTATCCTTAAGATGGGGTTGTGTTATACTACATGTTGGGTATCCATCATCATGTAAGGAGGTACTAATACTAGACAATGACATCACTTACTCTATGAAACCAACAAATAAGATTTTAAAAGTTGATAGAGAACATGACTTCTTTCCAAACACTTTATTCAAATTTATAGGAAATAAACTCTTATAAATGTCATTTTTCTCTTGTAATAAACTTCTACTTTAATAGTATTAAGCATTTTACAACCATCCTACTTAGTTCACACTTTCCATTATTAAATTTCAATGATATGAAATCAATCATTGATAATTAATTTTTGATTGAGTGAGTTATAATGTATTCTCCATCCCCATATGTATTTTTTTATGAAATAACCTCTATATTATCAATAAATAAGATAGTATAACTATTCACAATGAGATGATGAGGTATGGAAGCACATATCAAATGTGTATGGTCGAGAGGCATGGGAAACAATAAACAAAGTGGTCATGTAGGAAAAAAACTAACTATAAGCTCAATCAATTAGGATATAGCTTTAAAAAGAGATGAAATGGGAGGATCTTGGTCATCAATATCTCCCCAATCACTTCTAATAAGGTATTTCCCATTATGAATGGGCTCTAATCCAATGACATCGGTGGAAGAGCCCTTTTGTGGATCTTCGATTGATCCTCCTTCCTCTAAGGTAGAAAAATTTGCAAAGCCAATCGAGCGAACTTGTTATTATCTAGTGGTGGAAGTAATATGTGATGGAGATGAGGAAGTCAATACTAAACTCCTTATTAAGCTATATGAGAAGGGTTATAATGAGAAGGTAAGTGCCACCTTCGAGCTAGGAATCAAATTAGTAAGAAAACATTAGACACGATCATTAATTTGCTAAAAGCCAAAAAATTATAATCTAAAAATGTATAACAAAAAGAGAAGTGTTTCTTTCTTTCCAAATAAAAAGGATTTACACTTTGAAAGAATTCAAAACTTGGATGAAATCCATTGGAAATCCCACTCAATTCCTTAGTAGAATATTTTTCTAGAAGAAGGGTATAGACCAAAATTGCTAAAATTTTAATGTATACGAGGACTAGATAGTTTGGGTTTATTTAGAAAAACCACAAGAGGTCTATAAGGGTTTTAATATGCCCAATGTTTACCTAATTTTCTCACTCCTATTTCAAGTTAATAGAAAGGAACAAAATAAAATAAACAACTCCAAATTATGTGAGATCTACCTCTTGATAAGATGAAGATGGAGATAAGGGTGCAAAAGATCCTCCTCGCAACGAGATCAATGACCTACACAACAAAGAGAAGCTACAAAAATTAGATTAGTAGATATGATGGTGGGTTTCTTGACGATGTTAGTCCCAATAAGATTTAACTTCGTAGGGATGCATGTCAACCCACTTTGATAGAAATAAGGATAAAATCATAATGGATAAATGATATGATGAAATAGATAATGAACTTAATTATATATATGAAGTGTGCTAGATAAGATGCAAATATGATAAAAATAAATGATATCAAACCAAACCTAATCAGATTGATGGCGACCCAAGATTGATAGGTACAATCGACAACGAATGTAGCAAGTGGATCGAGAAAATGCATAAAATAGGTTTGTAACAAGCTCGAAAATCATGGAAGGTCTTGGATCTTATATGGGAAAGTTGTGGAAACAGAAAGGATGCAAGAAAATTGATGGATTTGATAATTGCAGATAGGGATGATGGAAATTATGTTGGGTCGATGATGATTAGTGCAATAAAGATGAGATATGGGTTGTTGAATAGGTGGATAATAGAAACAAAGAGGCCTAATTGTTGAAGGAAGATGTAGGACAAATGATAGATGAAGTAGGGGATAAAAACAATGTTGATGTGGATCAGTGGATGAAAATTGGGTTTGGATCAAAGCTGAATGGGGATGACAAATGCACTAGGTCGATGGCGACCAAGGTAGGAGATGAGAAAGAAACACAAAAATTCACATAAAGACCTAAGATCTCTAAAATTACATCCTCATTATAGGGTCGACGGAGACCAACGTAGGTCACTAAGGACTATGGAAGACGATCAATTTGGGTGATAGGATGATGCCCAACTCGATGCAAAGGGGACGTAAAGAGCGCATATTAGGGCTTTAAGTTGTTTAGGCAGGTTAGGGTTGCATAAGGAGGATAAAAGGTAGGTAGGGATATGAAAACATTAAATGAGGGTAGGTGGGAACCTAGGGATGGATAAAAGGTTTTTGGATGGTGGAAAAGCATTAAATGAGGGTCCAGTAATAATAAATGGGATGTGATTAGGATAATAAATATGATTAGGGATTAATTAAATGGGATTAAGGGTGAATTAGGGGAAATAAAATAGATGATGGGATAAGATAGGAAAGTGGGAAATTTGAATAAATGGGATTTAGGAGGGAAAGGGGAATTCAAATAGGAAGAGAGATATGTATGTGTGAGATAACGATGAGGGGAGTGAACATGGGATGGGGGATAAGTGTAACAAAAAAATGGTGTCTACATTTTTTTTTTTTCCGAAGTGACTCACGTTGGGCAAAATATGAGATAAAAACAAAAGGTGATAGAAGATGATGATTGGTGCTCCCCCTCAAAATAGGGATTGATGATATGAAGAAGAATCGATCACTAGGTTGAAAGAGATAGATGCAATGATAAATAGTGGAAAGGATGAGAAAAAAGGAAGATGAAAAAATATGCCCCATGTGGAGAGGGATAAAAAAAAACATACAAACAAAATATTACGAGTTATTTTGGAATCACTTGTACGGAACATAACACATCCTACGATGGAGGCGACATTAATGTCCTATAGACTTGAAAGTTGGAAAAAAACCACTACAAAATGGATGGAGTCCTATGGGAATCCACTGAGATGGATGCACAAGCCGTGGAACTAGTGGGTCAAAGGAAAACATAAAAAACATGTGGAAATAAATGTGATGATGGTCAAGACAATAGTATTGATGGAACATTAAGGAAAAAGAGGATACAATGATATCGTATACATGAGGAATCGATCAAATATAAGTCTTGGTGGGATCGAAAATGGAAAGATGGCCATAACGGTGGGCTTAACTTGAGGTATGGTTCCCGAGAGGGAACAAAATTATGGCCACAAAGTATGGGCTTTGAGATGAGAGATGGTGTCTTGAAAGGGAACAAAAAGATGGTGATGAATAGTGGGCTTGAGATGTGATCAATAATGTGCCGCTAGGAAACAATAGTAAGATGGGCCATGTAAGGAAAATATTAGTGTGTTATGGGTGACACACAAGCCTAAAGTGGAAGAGATAAAAGGATTGGATATAGATATTGGAGGAGATGAGATAAAAGGTTGGATGAGATGAATTGGATGAGATGAGATAAGAGATTGATGAGATAGATTCGATGAGATATTGATGAGATAATTGTTTGGATGAGATAATATAAAATATTGATGAGATAATAAAAGTGATTGGATAATATGAAATAATTGATTGGGTGAGATGAGATAAAAATATTAGATAAGATAGATTGGATGAGTGTAGACACAAATATTTCACATTAGATAATTTTAGCCCGGTCTTATACTACTATTTAGAAGGTTCTCAAGTGTACAAAGTACCAACTAATCCCACCTTTTTCCATCTTTGCTTTATGTTTCACTTCATCTTTCCCGCATATTTTCCAATACACATCCACCCATTTCGCAATTTCCTTGACATTCCTACCGTGATTCATGGTGCCCTAAGATATACTAGGGCACCCTAGGTACCTTGGTCCCATATTGGGTACCCCTCTCTATTTTAAAACCTCTTTCACTCTTCTTTGGGTCACTTCTACCCATTGGACTCCCTTCACTTTTCCTCATTTGGCATTGTCGATTAAGTGTGAAATCAAACTTGGGATCACTATAAATATAAAGTGTTATCCATATTTAACCCCGAGCTAAATATTGGATTGAATCATGACCCCGCATAGGAGGAACCCAAGAAAACACATTCAAATCCTACAAATTGGTTGCAAAAAGATTCAGAATGAAGTGGTGGAGATGAAGAAAGAGCAAAGGATCCTATACAAACAGAAATGACTCTGTCGGGCCGTTTCTACATCTTAAATCCATTCTCCAAGCTACAATGTCAGAAGAACTATAAAATAGTAGGGTTAGACAAGAAGAAGGAAGAACAAAAATATTTGAAGTCCTCGGGCTTGAAACGGTTCAAGAAAAGGTCAAAAAATGACTAAGTATGGAGGAGGCAGTGAAAGAGACACGTGTCCTAACGACGCTTCTCCAAAGTGAATCCAAAAAAGGGGAGCTCAAACTTGCACCAGCCCTCCACGTAGAAAATGGTCAAAAAGAGTTAAGGGGTGGGCATAAGATTCAAAAAATGGCTTAGTATGAAAGTTTAAGTGGATAGTGCCAAGTGTCAGCCTGGCGCATTCCCAAGAGTTTGTCCAAAGGAAAAGACCCAAGTGAGTGCGAGCTCACCACGTAGCCCAAAGTCAAAAAGTAAGAGGGACCATTGAAAATTCCACAAAGCAACAGAGGCCGACAAGTGTCAACTCAACGCTCCTCCAAGGGAAACTTTGGGTCAGGTTTGCAAACAAGCATGGTGCCTCCACGTGTCCTCAAAGGGGGCAAAGTTAGTTGAATAGTCAATGCATAAGCCAGGCCGGCAGAAGCTGCCAAGTGTCTTAAGGGCGTTGTTTCAAGGGTTAAAAGGAGAAAAGGTTCCCAAGTGAGCGCTAGACTGATGTGTGTCCCGAGGAAGGTGGGGCATCGGGAAAATGTTAGTTTTTTCCCTTTGCCCCAAAAGGAGTAAAAGTTGCAAAAAGGCCCGCGACTCCGCCAAGAGGAAAAAGTCAATGTTTGAGCCCAAGTCAAAGCCGAGGCGTGGGGAGTCGGGAAAAAAGTGAAAGTTTTCCTTTCATCCAAAAGGCATAAAAGTAAAGATGGAAGCACATTTCCCAGCCAACCAAAAGGAGCCATGTGTTCATGCAGATTTTGCGGGGATTTTTAAAGTTTTGCATTTTTGTGCAAAAGAAAAATGTAAATTACGGACCCATGGACCTAATTTTTGTCCCAATCTAGCTGCCACGTGTCCCAATCCAAAAGGGGGACCCATTTTTCAAATTGTTTTCCTGCCCATTTGTACAAAATCGATTCAAACTTCAAAGGGGCATATCTTTCGACCCAATGCTCGAGAGATTGCAAATATGATACCATTAGAAAGATCTCGATCTCATCTACACCATGGGAGTCTGAAACTTTATTTTTGGGAAGTTAGGTGGAAGAAAAATGGAGAAATTTCTTTGAGCTTTCAATGCAGGATCATCAGTCTCAACAACCAGATTGGATTCGATCTATTTCTGTCGTTTCCTCTTCCTTCAAGGCGTCGAACCAAGGATTGATGCAAAAATATGGATTGGGGTAGATTTTAGTAGAAGCATTAACAATGGTGGTTGAGCTTCGACCCACGTTTTCCCACTTCTCTCTCTCTTTCTTCTCTCCGATCAAATCTATAAATTTGGGGGCAAGATTCATTGTAAAGGGTTGGATATTCTTAGTTTTGCAGGCTCCCTTCTCCTTCTGGAAAAGATTTGTGGGGTTTAGGCCTTCCATTAAAATTGTAATACGTTTCTACCTTTCGGCTATTATTTAATGAACTGTATCAATCTATAGAGAAATAAAATACGTTTGTGATCGATCTTAGATCCTTCTTGTTTCTTTTAATCTATCTCGGTCTCTCATTATAGACATGGCTATCTCGTGCTTATTTATGTATGCATTTTATTTATTTGTTTTGAAGGAAAAATAAGTATTCATCATTCCTTTGGTGTATCACTTGGTAGTTTAGTTATTTCTTATTTCTATACTCTTTTATCCATGTCTCCTTGGCAATTTTTAGACTAGGTATAAATATAGATCCTTTGTGAATGCTTATGTATGCATCGAAACAGACGAATAAGGAACCAACATTTAATCTGGAGAGATTTTCCAATTTGCAAGGTCCCACACCTTAGGAAAAGTTCCATGTTATGCAATCACACCAGATGATTCTGCCTTAGAAAAGAAAATATTTAGAAGTCATTTGGGGGTGCTGTGATTTCGCACTAACAATTTTTAAGCACATCATGTGGGACCAAGATGTCTCTATCTTATTACAAAGAGGAATTGATGTACACCTCTTGTGATTCTAGCATTTAAGAATCCTTAAAATCGTATATCTTGCGACTCCAAAAGAAATAAATCTACTGTTTCAAAGCAGTCAAGTAAGTTCATGAGAAGAATACAAACACAAACCAAGAACCGAGAGAAGAGGGACTATTTGTCTATTTAGACGTATCCCCAGACAAGAGGGAGAGGAAGAAGGAGAGTCAGAGGTATCTATCCCCACCAAGTAGAGAATTCTCAACACCTCCTCCCAGTAGACCATTCATTCAATCAAGAGGAGTACTCAGACCAATCAGAATGGCTTAGCTAAATCCTTATGTTAACTTTACTAGCAGTAGTTCACTTGCCTTAAATGCACAAAATCCAGTTCCTATTACAGCATTAAAGAGTATCCCATATTTCACTGGGGAAAACCAAAATTCCCCTGGTGATCATGTCCAAGATATTGCCAATTTCTTTACAATCCATGAGATTCATGAGATGGAGATTGTCATCAAGCTACTTGCCTCTTCACTCAAAGGAAAGGCTTCACAATGGTTTAGAAGTCTTGAGGTAGGCTCTATCCAAAATTGGAATCAGCAATGTAAAGCCCTCCATAACCAGTTTTGAGAGAAAGGTGACACTTTGTCTTTCTTTGGAGCAACTAACAACTATCAAGAGAGCCCCTAATGAGCAGGTGATAGACTTCAACCTTAGGTTCCAGCAGACCTAGGATAGGATTCCAACAGTGGTAAATCCCACTAATGAAGGTGCCTTCTTATACTTTCTCAGGGCTTTAAATTTTGATATTTCTCTAATGATCTAGTCAATGGGGCACTACACTACCCAAATGACCTATAGTCTTTCCATAGGAGTTGAGAACCATTTGATTCAAGATGGTAAAATAGCTCCTAGGCCATCCATGCCTCTGTACCCTGAGTTAGGAAACCCAGATACTAGCCAAATGCCTACATTAGCTCCTATACCCACCCCCAAGAGTCAAAGCTTTGAAGCTTCCACTTCATCATCCAACACCTCTAAAGAGCTTCAGGAAGTGATGAAGCAACTATAAAACCTGGGAAATGAACTAGTGACCATCAAGAGGCAACAGCATAGAGCTTGGTCATATCAGTCTCAGGCTCAATATCAAAGTAGACCCCAATACCAGCAGAATAGGCCACCACCTTAGACTACAAATCAGAATCAAAATCAAGGACAAACTCAAGTTGTTAGACCTTTTAGGTCTTATGATCCAAATACAGCCTCAACATCAAAGGCATTGGTCCCTGCACAGAACAATATGGCACAAGAATATGATTGGTGTTTTCCATGTAGTCAGCCACATAACCAATCCATGTGTTTTAATGGTGCTCTGAATCAAGCTTTGATGGTGCAAACCAATATGTTGCCACAAGAACCTAGCCAAGAGGGAGATCAGTAGCAAGGATCTCAACAAAGTGAACCTCAAGAGAGACCATGCTTGTCAATTGGCAGGTTGAAGACTTCTATGGGATGAATCAATCCCTTGCTCAAAGTGTGGCTGCCAACACATGGTCCAAAAAGAGAAGTATTGGAGAAGGCCAACCACTGAACTCAGGTGACCCTCAACCTTCCATCACTCCACAAGGTCCTAGTGTTCCAAGAGCAACTCCCAACATGCAGAACCAATCCAAGCCACCTCCCAAATCCAGTCAGGCACCGGTTGTAATAACCCATGTGCAAGAAAGAAATGTGTCTGGGAAAGGGCAGCAGAAAGAGAACTCATTCAATATCATTGAGCAGATGAAGAGGAAAAGTGTGAACATTTCACTATGGGAGTCATTGGCCATTTTAGGGTAGAGGATCTTTTACAAAATGCCATGTAAAATTGGTCAAGCTCAAATCAACCCCCTAATCAACAAGAGAGAGTGCTTTCCAATGCAGTTCAACCTGAAAGAAACCAAGGAGAACAACAAGGTAAGAACCTGAGACCCCCTCCATTCTATGTCTCATTAATTATTGGGGACAAATTAGTGCACAATTATATGATTGATTCTAGGGCTAGTAGTTCTGGGATGCCCAAAAAAATAGCTGATCAGTTGGGTCTCCAATATGAGGTCATCTCTAGAGAAGTAGTCTAATTAGATGGGAAAACAGTAACCATTATGGGAATTATCCAGGATATGAGTCTCACTCTACACGCTTTTCCTAATGTGACTAGTTTGAAAACGTCAATCATACACCTGCCACCACATTTTGCTTTGTGTCTGTCTAGGGACTTCATTGCCAAAATTCGAGGCTACCTGTCTGCTGATTGGTCACATATGCTCTTTAGGACAAGGTATGGGGAAAAGGCCACAGTCATATTTGAACCCATTGTAGACTATCATATTGAATCCTATGTACCTAGCCCAATTAATGCCAATTGCTCAACTTTTGATCAAGAAGACCTCCTAAGCACTAATGAAGCAAATACCAAGTTAGGATGTATCCTAGACTTGACTCTAGATGAGTGGGCTAAAGAAAGACATGCTTTTGACCCCTATAAGGAGAAGGAAGAATTTGAGCTGGGAGTCTACTACATACATGAAGAGAATCATCCTCTTCCTGACCTAATTAAGCCATAGCATAAAGATGACAATGAAGTATGGCAATTATTCTTTAATGGCTGAAGGAGTAGAAAAGGAGCTGGAGGAGGAGCTATGATTGTGTCTCCCCAAGTAATGAAATATTATGCAGTCTTTAGATTCCAGTTTTCTTGTTCAAATAATACTGTTGCTAAATATGAGGCTTTAGTCCAAGGTCTTCATTGGGCAAGAAAGCTAGGAATAAAAAATTTACAAGTGTTTGGTGATAGTGAACTAGTTTCCAATCAAGTCAGAGGACTAAATGCTGTCAAAAATGACTTGCTCAAGAACTATAAGAGTAGGGTATGGGATCTCATGGAGGATTTCAAAGCTTTCAGCATTGTGTCCATACCCAGAAAAGAGAATGAAGTTGTTGATAGACTTGCAATAGTTGGAGCAACATTTGATGTGGTGAACAACATCAAAAGAGACAAAGAACAACCACATATCCATGTGGTTGTGAGGCCAGCAGTACCAGATAATAATACATGTTGGCAGGTGTTTGAGAATGATCAGCAGATCATTAACTTTCTACAAGAAGAAGCTAAATTCTCAGCCCATAATCAAAATAGACTAGAGCAGCAATATGGGAACCAGATAGTACAACTGCATACAAACAAGCTTCCCAAGGGCTTAGTGACACTAGAATCCATTTTCAATCCTAATGATTAGTTCAGAAAAGAGAAGGCTAACATGCAGATCAAAGGAGAGGATTTAAATTCAATCCCAGTTGGAGAAGGCAAAACACTTCAAATTGGCAAGGTGGCCACCGAGTAGGAAAGGTATGAATTCATACAACTCGCCAAGAATTCCCTAATGTGTTTTCTTGGAGTTATGAAGACCTAAGGGGTTTTAATCCAAAACTAGCACAACACACAATTGAATTAGACCCAGCTGCTCAGCCTATTAGGAAGAAGCAAAGACCAGTCAACCCACATATTGAGCCTCGATGAAGGAGTTAAACAAACTAATAGAGGTAAGTATCATATTCATAATCAAGCATTCAAGTTGGGTTGCAAATATGGTCCCAGTCAGAAAGAAAAATGAAGAAACTAGGTGTGTGTTGACTTTAGGGATTTGAACAGAGCCTCCCTTAAAGATCACTACCCACTCCCTTCAATGGAATAAATCTTACAAGTGGTGTCTAGGGTCGAGATATTTTCTCTCTTGGATGGCTACTCAAGATACAATCAGATCATGGTGAAATAAGATGATCAATTCAAAACTACTTTCACCACCAAATGGGGCACCTATACATACAAAAAATGCCATTTGGACTATCTAATTCTGGTGCTAATTTCAAAGAGCCATGGATATGGAATTCAAAGGGCTAATGAACAAGATAGTGTTGATCTATGTAGATGATATCACTATGTTCTCCAAGAATGTAGCAGACCACCTTTTTCATCTAAGGCAAGTGTTTCAAAGATGCATAATATTTGGGGTATCTTTGAACCCCAAAAATGCATATTCTTGACCCATGAGGGCAGGATTTTGGGCCACATTGTGTCTAAGGAGGGTTTGTCAATTGATCTAAAAAGAGTCAAGCAATAAAAACACTTTGTCATTTCCAAGTTACAAGAAGGCTCTTCAAAGCTTCTTGGGGAAGATCAACTTTTTTCAAGGTTTGTCCCAAACTTTGCTACTCTGGTTAAGCCAATAACACTGATGCTGAAGAAGAGCTTAGCATTCAAATGGATAGTTGAAGGAAAGGCAAGCTTTGAAGCTATCAAAGAGGCCATATCACAAGCCCCAACTCTTGTAAATCCAGATTTTTCAAGGACTTCATATTGTATGCCTTTGGTGGCAATGACACTATCTCTGTAATCCTGGTTCAGCAAAACAAAGAAATCTTAGAATAATTAATTGCTTTCTTCAGTCAGAGTCTAGAAGACTATGAGGTGAGGTATTCTTTCTTTGAGAAGTAAGTCTTGGCGGTGATCAGGGGACTGAAGAAGTTTAAGCATTTTGTGTCAAACAACAAAATCCAACTATTGGTCTCCATACACGAGTCAAAGAATTCCTCCTCAGTAAGGACATGAATGAGAAATGTTCTGGGTGGATCATTTGTGTCATGGAATATGACATTGAAATTAAGGTCACCAAGCTGGTCCATGGGAGGGGCTTGTGTGAGTAGCTAGCCTTCGCTCTATAAGATGAAACAAACAGTAAAAAGGAGGCTATTTTTTTTCTACAAGAAGATCAAGACGAAGGGAGAGATGATGTACCTGCTCCTTGTTGGACCCAAGACATGGTGCACTTCCTTCAACCAGTTTGTATCCTCATGGTATGAGTAGAGCAAAAAGAAGGAATTTTAGGCTATAGGCCATCGTATATATTCTTATTGATGGTGTCTTGTTCAAAATAGACATCAATGGCATTTTGCTGAGATGCATTGGGACAAACTAGGTGGAAAAGGTGCTACATGAATTCCATATTGAAGTAGCTAGAGGTCATTTTGATCCAAGAGTGACTGCATTCAAAATCATGAAAGTGGGTTATTACTAGCCTAGAGTGTTTAGTGACTGTTACACATGGATCAAAAGGTGTAAGAATTGTGCATTCTTCAAAGGCAAAGAGAGGCTAACAACACTTCCATTGCACCCAATCTTAGTAGACCAACCTTTCATGCAATGGGGATTGGACTTCATTGGAGTCATCAATCCAAATTCAAGCTAGGGCCACAAATGGATTTTGACAGTGACAAATTATTTCACCAAATGGACCGAGGTAGTGGCACTCAAGGAAGCAAATGAGTCTAGTATCCTAGATTTCTATGAAGGGATAGTGACCAGATTTGGAGTGCCAGCCACCATCATATCAAACAATGCATTAGCATTCATAGGTTCCAAGATCACAGGATGGGCTGTTAAGAATGGGACTTATTTGAGCACCTCATCAAACTATTACCCTCAGGGTAATGGCTAGGCTGAGTCTACAAACAAGAACCTATTAAAGATCATCAGGAGAACTCTGGATGAGAATCAGAGGACTTGGCACACAAAGCTCAAAACGGCTGTATGGGCTGATAGAATAACGCCCAAGAGATATATAGGCAGCTCCCCATTCAAGCTTGTCTATGGGAAAGAAGGAAGTGCTGCCTATATCACTTTAGTTACTAGCATTGGAGCTTGTGAGGCAACTAGAAATGTTTGAATTTGGACCAATGGAGGCCAAGTATACGAAGTGATAGAATTAGAAGAAGCTAGAGAGAATGCTCTCAAGCATTGGAGAAGAATCAAGCTTCAATCAAGAAATGCTTTGATAAGAAAGAAAAAGCAAGGAATTTCTAGGAAGGAGACCTGGTTTTGAAGTGGGATGCAGATCAAGCAAAACCAGGGAGACATTCTAAGTTTGATGCCATCTGGAGTGGCCCTTATATGATAACAAGATGCAAAAGTAGTAATGCTTTCCAATTGTCCACATTGGAGGGTGAAGAGTTACAAATTCCAGTGAATGGGATCTATCTTAAGCACTGCTACTAAAGGGGGAGTCTCACTCTGTACATATTAGTTTAGTTTCTCTTTCCTCTAAGTGCTTCTGCACATTGTCTTGTTGTATTATAGATTTCTTTTCTCCTAAGTGCTTTGCACGCTTTAATTCCATTTGGAGCATGTATGATTTCAATTTTGTACATAGTTGTGGTGTTGTTTTGTTGCTCTTATGCAGTCCATTCAGAAAGACAGATGAAGCCTTGGGAATAAAACAATTTTCTACTCTCAGAAATCTTCATTTCGATATTTTCTTATAAAATTTGAGAGTACAAGGTGGGCTCATGAACCAAAGGTAGGATTAGTATTAGACTGTTATTCTTGACTCCATGCCCAATAGATACGACAAAGCAACTAATCTCTTCATCTAGTAGGAAGATGTCCCCATGAGTCACCAAATTGTTATCCATATTTCACCCCAAGCTAAATATTGGATCGAATCATGACCCCACATAGGAGGAACCCGAGAAAACTCATTCAAATCCTGCAAATTGGTTGAAAAAGATTCAAAGAACAAAGTGGCGGAGATGAAGAAAGAGAAAAGGATCACGATGTAAAGAAATGACTCTATCGGGCCATTTCTACATCTTAAATCCATTCTCTAAGTTACAAGTGAGGCAGAACTATAAAATAGCAGGGTTAGTTAAGAAGAAGAAGAAAAATAAAGATTCGAAGTCCTCGGGCTCAAAACAGTTCAAGAAAAGGTCAAAAAATGACTAAGTATGGAGGAGGCAGTGGAAGAGACACGTGTCCTAACGGTGCTTCTCCAAAGTGAATCCAAAAAGAGTAGCTCAAACTTGTGCCAGCCCTCCATGTAGCAAATGGTCAAAAAGAGTCAAGGGGCGGGCAGAAAGCTTCAAAAAATGGCTAAGTATGAAAGTGTAAGCGGAGAGTGCCAAGTGTCAGCTTGGCACATTTCCAAGAGTTGGTCCAAAGGTGGAGACCCAAGTGAGCGTGAGCTCGCACGTAGCCCAAAGTCAAAAAGAGGGATTGTAGAAAATTCCACAAAGCATCGGAGGCCGACAAGTGTCAACTTGATGCTCCTCCAAGGGTAACTTTGGGTCAGGTTTGCAAACAAGCACGGTGCCTCCACGTGTCCTCAAAGGGGGCAGAGTTAGTTGAATAGTCAATGCATAAGCTAGGTTCGGAAGATACCAAGTGTCCTAAGGGCACTGTTTCAAGGGTTAAAAGGAGAAAAGGTTCCCGAGTGAGTGCTAGATTGACGCATGTCCCGGGGAAGGTGGGGCGTCGGGGAAAAAGTTAGTTTTTTCCTTTGCCCCAAAAGGAGTAAAAGTTGCAAAAAGGCCCGTGACTCCACCAAGAGGAAATTGTAAGCATTTGAGCCCGAGTCAAATTTGAGGTGGGGATTCAGGGAAAAAAGTGAAATTTTGCCTTTTGTCCAAAAGGCATAAAAGTAAAGATGGAAGTGCATTTCCCAACCAAGCAAAAGGAGCCACGTGTTCATGCGGAGTTTCGGGGTTCAGGATTTTTAAAGTTTTGCGTTTTTTTCATGCAAAAGGCAAAATGTAAATCATGGACCCATGGACCCGATTTTTGTCCTAATTTGGCTGCCAGTGTCCCAATCCAAAAGGGAGACCCATTTTTCAAATTTTTTTCCAACCCATTTGTACGAAATCGATTCAAACTTCGAAGAGGTATATATTTTGACCTAGGGATCGAGAGATTGCAAATCGATACCATTGGAAAGATTTTGATCTCGTCTACACCATGGGAGTTTGAAACTTTAATTTTTGGGAAGTTAGGTGGAAGAAAAATGGAGAAATGTCTTTGAGCTTTCAATGCATGATAATTAGTCTCAACAACCAGATCAGATTCGATCTATTTCCACCGTCATTTCCTCTTCCTTCAAGGCCTGAACCAAGGATCGATGTAAAAAGATGGATTCGGGGTAGATTTTAGCAGGAAGCATTAACAAAAGTGGTTGAGCTTTGTACTGCGTTTTCCTGCTTCTCTCTCTCTCTCTTTCTTCTCTCTAATCGAATCTATAAATTTGGGGCAAGATTCATTGTAAAGGGTTGGATATTCTTAGTTTTGTAGGCTCCCTTCTCCTTCTAGCAAAATATTTGTGGGGTTCAGGCCTTCCATTATAATTGTAATACCTTTCTTCCTTTCGCCTATTCTGTAATGAACTATATCAATCTATAAAGCAATAAAATAAGTAATACCTTTCTTCCTTTCACCTATTCTGTAATGAACTATATCAATCTATAGAGCAATAAAATACGTTTGTGATTGATCTCAAATCCTTCTTGTTTCTTTTTCTTCTATCTGGTCTCTCATTACAGATCTGGCTATCTGTGCTTGTTTATTGTATGCATTTTATTGGTTCGTGTCAAGGCAAACTAGGTGTTCATCATTGCTCTGGTGCATCACCTGGTAGTTTAGTTATTTCTTATTTATGTACTTTTTTATCCATGTCTCCTTGGCAAGGTTTAAACTAGGTATAGATATAGATCCTCTGTGAATCCTTAAGTATGCACCTAAATAGAGGAATAAGGAACCAACCTTTAATATGGAGAGCTTTTCCAATTTATAAGGTCCCACACCTTAGGAAAAGTTCCATGTTATGTAATCACACCAGATGATTTTGCCTTAGAAAAGCAAATCTTTAGAATTCATTTAGGGGTGTTGTGATTTTGCACTAACATAAAGCTTATAAGACCATAGTGAGGGTCCGAGGTCATTGCATCTTATCACTAATATCACTTTATCTAGGGCTACATCCATTACACCATATCCATCCACATAGCTCCATGCATCATAGCTAGTAAAGTCTGCATCACATCCATTCACACATTCTTAGAGGAGGGATTCTATCTATTCTATTCTACATTCTACATCTTCTATAGCTATCATAGCTCAGCTACTACAAAAAGTGTGACTGACACGAGAGTACCTAGGGCACGGTATACACATACTCACCAGAACTACATTAGGGTCTCTAATGTAGTGCAACACTCAATGATAAGTCCATTGGTTTGGTAGTTGAGGTAAGTCCAACCCCTTCTTCTTCTTCATTTGCAAGGTTTCATCCAGATCACCTAGTGAACCAAGTGTGAAAGATAGGTAGGGTTTTAGACCTAGTTGCGACACTACCAAACAAAGTTCTTGAGTTCCTCCATAGTTCACAAAGACCTAGAATCCAAACCGGGGTGCCTCGAGGTGCCCCAATACACCTGCAGAGAGCACTTGTGTCATCTCAAACATCTTAGATCTACTATCTACAACACCCATGAGTGTTCATCTACACTATCAAGTTCTAGTTCTAGATGTGCAAAAACCTACAATAATCACTTACATTTAGCTAAGTCATTTCCTTACTCCCGCCTTGCAACATAGGGTTTATTTCAACTAAATCTTATTGTGTGTTTACTTTACATAATTTTAGCATATTAGGTTACTATTATTTAGTTTTGTTTATCTCGTTTACACAACGTTTTAGTCCTCCTATTTTGATTAACACTTAAACCCTAAAAACCCCATTTAGGTCCTTTAGGTTTTATTTTTGTTAACCAATGAGAAGAGAAAAATATCGGTGAGATAAGATAAAATATTGATGATATAAGACTAGTGATTTGATAAGATGAGATAATAAATTGGGTGAGATCAGATAAGATAGATGGATGAGATGAGATTAAAAGAATTTATAAGATAGATTGGATGGGATGAGATAAAAGATTAACGAGATAATAAATTGGTTGAGATGAAATAAGATGGTGTGATTGGATTGGATTAGATGTAGCAGAGATAAAACATGACCTTAGGACTATGACCAAAATATAGGAAGGACAATTACTCATATGAAGGAGTTCACATATGATAGATTCTTGTAGACTCTATTGTAGGTAAAGCGTGGAAGGGAACACAAACAAAAAAATGCAGCTTGTAGTATTTGACAGTGTTAACACATAACCAATGATAATTAGTCAATTTTTTTATCATGAAGGACATATGTGAAGGTTTTCTTAATATCATACTTTCGACATTACCAGGGGATTTATATGTGGCTTGTTAAGGGAAATAGGTTTTCATTAGGTGGTTTTCATATGTCTATGCCCCAACTTTGAGCAATATTTAAAACCGATCAATAAAGGAATTTTGCATTTGATGGAAAGATGATCGATATGGGAAGATTTCTTAGGATGCTTGCTTTTGCTTTTATTATATTAGAAGGTTGATCAATGCGGGAATATTTTTCTACCATGATATAATATGGTAGCCATCCTTCAAGGGAGTGGTCTACATTTACATATCTTTTCTTTTGATTTTGACTTTTTTATTTTGGATGAGAAAATAAGATATGAGATAGCTGTCCTTCGAGGGATCAGTTTATAATTTTGATAATTTTCTTTATATGAACAAATGTGCATCAAGGAGCAATCTATTTTTAGATAACATAGATTTTTATAGGAGTATCCATGATTTTTTAAATTCCTTTTTTTACTTTAGGATAGAATCGAGGATAGCCAAGTAGACCACTTGGGGAGGGGAAGATAAGATGTACAAGCGACACATGTGGACCCTTACCATGGTTCTAATAGGTAGATAAGAGGTGATGGATGTAATGATTGTGGGGTTCCCACCTAGATGGAGGAAATTTGCATGAGTAATATGCGATGAGAAGATTTATGGTGCCCATATTCAAGGTCAGAGATATCATAGTTACGGTAGACCACACAATTCAAAATCATTATGATGGAATATGGATAAGGATAATGGTGGAGATAAGAGCGTTAATTATCACTAAAGTTACATTGGTATGTATGTTAATAGTAGATAGGCCACAAGTGCAAGGCATTGAGAGGTTATGCTTCCATTTTACCATCAAGGGAGGTCAAACGATAAGCATAGACCCATACTTATGCATGATAATATATGGTCCAATCTAGTTGGGAGAAAAATTTCCATGTTGGCTCCTTTCAAAAGTCTTGACATTATTATTGAAAGAGCTTAGGGGAAGGGGCATGATGTCATCCATATCCATGGGGTTTTGCATGGAGAATAAGATGGATTGATGTAAACAAAGTGTGCAGGAGAGAATTAAGAGCAAGGAGTTGATACTCCTCCAATGAAAGACACTACATCATAGTGGTGAGAGACTCATCATTAGGTAATTTGGATGTGGATATGGATGCCGAGGGAGATGGGGTAGGATTCTTAGAAGGAGAAATTATGGTGAATCCTTGTTTTCATTGATATATGGTTGAGGATCATGAGGGTGAGAATGATTGGTAATATGAAGAACATTGACAAAAAGAGGGGGACCGTATTTGGAGAGATGGTGTTAGATGGAGGGATTGTGAAAAATTATTTGGGTGAATAACAAAATTTAGATAAATTAGGGGGTATGGATTTGATTGGAGCATTATGTTTTGATTTGGCTGAACCTGTACATGGGAGAGGGTGATCTTCCTAAAAAAGTAGGTCATCCTCTTCTATGTGATTGTCAATGAGGGTTTAGAGGGACCTAAAATGTTCAATGTCATATGCAGGGGTACGATGATATGTAAAAACGGTGTTAGAATCAAACCATGTGTGTTTTGGCCAACGTGAATTGAAGGATTTGATAGGAGGAAGAGTGATTACGAGATGCTTGGACTAGTTGTTGAAGGATTTCAATATAAGATCCAATAGGGGTTTTTGAGGAAGGGGTTATATGGATTATGGATTGATTGGGTTTGGGAGAGGAGGATGAAGGTAAGAGAAGTGCCTTACTTTTGGGAAGTTTAAGAGGAGCCTTGGATACCAATGTGGTCTTACAATGGGAAAACAATTTGGAGTCGAAGGAGGCATAGGTGACTTGGATGATTTTGATTCAGACTTGGGAGGAGGAAGAGATGGTTTGGATTCAACTTTGTTGATGGGGGATTTGGATGAAGGGCCTGGTCCCAAAATAGATGGGTAAGGTCCTAAGATAAATGATGAGGTGTTGGATTTCTTAGATGGTTTGGATTGTTGGGCTTTGAAAGAGGGAGCTCCAATTTCTTATGCTTTGATGCGTAAAAGTTTTTTGAGTACAAACGCCAAGGTTTTTAGATTTTTGCTAGGAAGACTTATCCTTGGTGGGAATTACAATGATTTTTACTAGGGGATACTTAGAGGTAGAATCGGATGCCATAAAGTTAGTTTTAGATGTGGGGATTGAGGGTGGGAGTGGTTTTTGGATAATATGTTTGATGATATTGGATGGAGTTGAAGATTGTGTACATCTTGGAGGATTTAGTACAGTAGTGATGGTAGTTTTTGGAGATGAAGATGGGATTGGGACATCATTTGTAATGGGATCACAGGAGGATGTTCACTTGGTATGTGTTTTGAGGGATGATATGGATTTGGACACAAATTTAGATGTTGATGTGGGTATGGATACGGTCATAGATGAGGATAAGGAAGGAGATGTAGAAGTAGAAATGGATATGGATATAGATGTTGGGGTAGGTGTGGGAACTGATATAGGTATGGTAGATGTAGCAGATGTGGATATAGGTGTGGGCACAGGTATGATGGTAGATGTAGTCATAGATAAGGAAATAGGTGTGGATAAGATAGGTGTGGGTGGAATAGAGATAGGTGAAGTGGATGTAATAGATGCAGATGTAGGTATAGTAGATGTGGATAAATAAGTAGACAGGTTTGGATTCAAATCAATTTGTAGGGGTGAGGTATATGTCGAGGTAGGTGTGGGCTTAATAGATGTAGGTAGAGTAGAGGGGACAATAGATGTGGGTGGTAATGTTGAATCTTGACCCAAAGTATTGATCGTGTGGGTGTTGGGTTCTTGAGATATAGGGGGATTATTTTGATTATTTGATGGATGGTTAGGAAATGGCTTCATGAAGAAATCATGGGGTTGGTTGGGGGAGTGTTAGGATTTTCCACTTGAAGATATACACGATCTATAAGTCGTAGAACTAAGGTTTTTAAGGAATGACACTTTTCAATATCATGACCATGAACTTGATGGTGTTTGAAATAGTGGTCATCGTGGAACCATGTGGGTTTGGGATGTGATTCATCAACGAGATAGATATGAGGAAGTTGGATAAGATGTGCAACCATGAGTTTGTCAAAGATGGAACTATAAGATTCTCTAAGAGGGGTATAGTTAGGATTCGGCCCAAGAGCCCTTTGTGGAGACTGGGTGTGGGATGTGAATGTAGAAGAGGATTTGATTACGATGGCATTGGCTGCATTTTGAGGTTTTTCAGTATTGGTGAAGGAATTGTTGAAGTTTGTTTTTGGTTTGTTGGAATGGAGTTTGACATGGCCTTTCTTAAGGGTGTAGAGTTCTAGTTTACGAACCATAGTGAATTCATTTTCAAAGGTTTGAAATATTGGATTTGAAGAGTGAAAGAGATATGCCTCACACATGATAGATAGAATAGTTCGACAAGCTCAATTTGGTGAAGTGAAAAGGACAACTGGTTGATTATGCCATGCTATTAAGTGATAAAATATGTGATGGATTTTTCATCAATCTTCTTAATGGCATAGAAGTTGGTAATTGTGATTTTACGTGCAATATTAATGGAGAAGTTTTCTAAGAACAATTACGCAAGTTGGGTAAAAGAGAATAGTGAATGTTGGGAAATGTCGTTGTCCCCTGTCTAATGCAGGTCCAACCAACGACATGGGGAAAGTGTGAAGTATGAGATCTTGGTCGTGGGTGATAAGATAACATGCATGCCTAAAGGCATAGAGATACTATTGAGGGTCCTCCTTATTGTTGAATTTATAAAAGTTTGGGATTTCCCAATGCGGAGGATAAGGTTTGACGGGAACTAATGGATTGATGGGCTCGTTACAATTTTTTTCATAAGAGAAGGTGGTTTTAGACCCCAAAGTAGTGTCTTGAAGATTGTCCAACCTACTTAGTAAAGCTTGCATGGGGTCATTAGACATGTGAGGATGAGGATTGATTGATGAGGTTGTGGATTATAAGAAGTGGATGGGTTAGGTTGTGGATGAGATTGATATTATTGAGGATAGGTAAGAGTTTATGGAGGTGGTTGGTAAGGTGGAAGATAGTTGAACACTTGTGATTGGATAGGTTGGGAGATAGGATGTTGTTGAGAAATGGGGATGTAGTTGGATGGGCATGTGTATTATTGTTATTGATAGATGGGGATATAAGATTGATGTTGTATAAGATGAGTTGGGACATGTGTGTAATATGGTTGAGATGTTTGGATAGTTTGATTAAGGAGGATGTGTTGAGAGACACCTCGAATGAAGATTGATGAGTTTGAGGAGATTATGAGGGGTGGGATTGTGGGACATGACGATGTTGGCATGGAATTGGGATGTAGATATGGGCACCAAGATTGGAAGATGTTGTTCGGGATGTGGAAAAAGCAGATGGGATTCTTGATAGGTTTGAATAGGGCCATTGATGATATTAATGGATGAAGAAGTGATGGGGATAGAGGATGTGGGGACAATGTTGATGTGAGGTAAGTTAGGTAGAATAGGGACCACCAATTGAGTGGATTGATGGGATTGGGGGATCATGGTGGATTTATGGATAAGATAATTGTGAAGGGAGATGGGATTAACGTCAAGGAGTTCTTAAAACTATAAGCATCCATGAGGGATAGTAAGAGGTCCAAGGGTATCTGAGGAAGTAGAAGACGGGGGCTTAGTGGTATAGGAGGAATGTACTAATGAGATACATAAGGATTGGCTTCAGGATGGGGATAATTTTCAATGACATGTGTCTCATGAAAAGAGACCCTAAACAATTAGTTTAGAGACCAAAGTCGTGGTGATCATAGTTGTAGAATAAATAATGGAAAGTGTGGAAGTTTGTTGGGAAAGATTGTCAAAAGTGGGGATGTTGTTGGATGAGGTAGATTGTCACGTTTTCTTGGGATGAGAGTGGGTTATAATGGGCATGAAACAAAAAAAAACTTATATAGTTTATTAATAAAAAAATCAAACAAAAAAATTATAACCATCTTGATTATTTAGAATGATGTAAAAAATAAGAAAATGGGCTCATAGGAAACCTAGAGAAATGGGCAATCTAAGGATAGTTTCGGGTTGTTTTGGCCGGCGTCCTCGATATATTGAAAGCTATATGAGGCAAAAATATATGACAACTACTAGTACATGGCTTGGTATTGGGGCCTACCCCCACACTTCACGCACCACAATGATATAGGTGTTGGGTGCTTAACGGATATACTGATAGTCAAAAAATTTATAACGTGGTCAGAACACCGCATTGAATTTCCTATTGGATGATGAAAACCTAATATTTCCACCTCATATAAGATGTTTAGATGTGTAAATTGATTTGTGAGTTTGGTTGTGTTATAGAAACATGAATGCAATTAATTACCTCATATTTAGACTATATTACCAAGAAAGCATGAAAGTTTTTTTAATTCCAAAACAAAGCGTTATATTCAATGAAGTCACACAAAAATAGAGAGGGAGAGATGCAAAAGAGAAAACAGGGATAAAATGAGGAATACCTAGATGAACATGTTTTTCCTTTTTTATTTTATTTAGCTTTGTAGATACGTTTAGTTTGATCAAACCAATATTATTCTTAATATTGCACTAACTATTCTACTCCTTGCAAATTGACGACACACCGATTAGTTAGACCTATCTAACTCCCCTCTTATGACACTCTTTTGGTCGTATTCCTCTTATAAACCAATTAAGTAGACTATTATAGCCTCATTTTGACTAAACCCTCTTCTAATCCTATTCTAGACCACTTCTACTAGCTTCCTAGGTAATCAATCCATTTCATTGGATTGATTAAACCTCTCACAACACTCTCAGAACCCTAATTTCTCACTAATTGTGATTAATTATCCTAAACCATGATTAACCTCTCCTAAGCCTAGTCAAATCTTACTTTGACTCACTAAAGTGCTTTTTGGCTTATTCATTTGTCCCACATGCACCCAAAGTCTTCCACTTTCCCAAATGGAAAACTATAAATACCCCACTACCCCTTAGACCATTTCTAAGAACACTTCCCCTTTCTAGGCTAAACTATAGTATTATTGCTAGGATTAGAGCTTTTCTTCATTTGTCATATTGAGCTAATATTGTTTTGCTTTGCTATTTCCATTCAAGTTTGAGTAAATGGAAGAAACCATGTGGCTCTTTAGCCATTAATGGAGAGCTTCCATTCTCATAATCATAAACTGATTGCTTAGAATCTATCTAGGTTCATTTGTAAAGCTTTCAAGAGTAGAGGATAACTAGATATGTTAGATTTACTTGTTTATTTCAAGCTTAATGCATGAAAAAGTAATAAATCCTTGTTTATCTCTTATCGATGGTCCATTGAACTATTTGTTTGAAGCTTTGGGGATTCTTGAGTGTTTCTTACCCCATTTCATAGCTTTTACAAATTGTTTCCTTGTTCACAAGATTAATCAAATGCATTGCTAATCTAAGAAATAAATCCACCATACATGCAAGAAAGTTAAAATCCCACCTATGAGGTTAGTAAAAAGTAAGAAGGGGAGTAGAAAATGGAAAAAAAATAATGAAAGAAATCACAAAAGAGAAAGGGTGGGTCACATTGGGTGTTGCAGAATTTGTACTAAATTTTTCGCTCTTGTTTCAAGTTAATGGAAAGGAATACATGAAAATAAGCAACTCCAAATGATGTGAGGGTTTAAAGCTACCTCTTGATAAGATGGTGATGGAAATACAGGTGCAAAATATCCTCCTCACAATGAGCTTAATAACCTACACAACAAAAAGAAGCTAAAAAAAAATGGATTAGTAGATTGCTTAACAATGCCGGTCATGAGAAGTGATAACTTCCTAGTGATGAGTGTCAACCCAATTTGATAGAAAATAAGGATAAAACAATAATAAAAAAATTATATGATACAATATATAACTAAACTGAAATAGAGACACTGAAATGTGTCAAATAAGGTAACATGTAGATATGATAAAAAAATGATATTAAACCAAACCTAATCAGTCGAAAATGACTTGAGATTGATAGGTATAGTCGGCATTTACGACCAAAACTTAGTGGATAAGAAAATAGGTTTTCAAAAGGATTTTAAATCGAGAAGGTCTTGGATCAGATATGGGAAAGCTATGGAAATAAGAAGGATGTAATAAAATTGATAGATTTGATAACTAAATATAGTGTCGACGGTGAATAGGATGGGTCAAAGGTGAATGGTGCGGTGAGGATGAGATCTGGGCTCCTAAACAAGTGGATAATATAAATAGAGAGTTCGATGGTTGAAGGAAGTTGTAGGGACAGATGACTAATTAAGTTGTGGAAAGAAACATAGTTGATGTAGATCTAGTCGACAATGAATTTGGGATGGGTCGGCGTCGGTTGGGTGTGTTCAATGGCGACTAGATTAGGTCGATGATGACCATGAAGGAAGGAGATGAGAAAGAAGAAAAAATCCTTAAGAAGACATAATCTCTCAAATATTACACCCTTAAAAGAGGAGCAAGTATGGGTATACTTATAGGGTCAACAAAGTGACCCACATGGGTAACCAACGATCATGCGGTATATTGTCGATTTGGGCGGTGGGATGAAACCCAACTCGATTCAAATGGATCATAAAGAGGAGTGATTAGGAATTTAAGGTGTTTAGGTGGGTAAGGGTTGCATAGGTAGGATAAAATTTGGTTAGGGGATAAGAAATCATTAAATGAGGTTCAAGTAGGAACCTAGGGATGGATAAAAGGTGGTTGGGGGGTCGAAAAGCATTCAAAGAGTCTCTAAGGATAATAAATGGGATGTGATTAGGATAATAAATATGATTAGGGATTAATTAAATGATATTAAAGGTGAATTAGGGGAAATAAAATATATGATGGGATAAGATAGGAAAAGCGGAAATTAGAATAAATTGGATTTAGGAGAGAAAGGGGAATTTGAATAGGAAGAGAGATATGTATGTGCGAGATTATGATGAAGGGGACCGAGGGTGGTGGGGGACAAGTGTACGCAAAAATGGCATCTACACTGTAAAAAGTGATATGCGGATTGGGAACATCAATGTGAATTAGCCTATGGCTAATGTGTAAGAATTGATGAATTAAACAAGAGGAAAAATGAGCAAGCTTTGGCTCCATAATGGTAGAAATGAGAGTAGAAAATTTTCGTTTCAAGAGCAAATAGAAGAGCAAAGGGACTAATGAAACTTAAGCTTTTCACTATTAGAAGCTTGGGATACGAAACACATAGTCTTATTTGGATCAATAATTCAGAAATAACATGTTTGGAGACCATATTTAGTCCTTCCACCAAGTCCTAGAGAATAAAATCCCAATTTTGTGTGACATCTTAGTAGGAGTAGCTTCAAGGATGGCCTCATAAGAGCTATGATTGCCATTATCTAGTGAGCATTTTTCATTATTTTTAGTACAAGTCGAATCCGTCAACAAGGATGATTACATATGTACTACAATGCGTGAATCCCTTAATTGAAAAGGTTTAGGTGTGTACCTAGAGGAACGTTGTGAAATGTAATGATCATAGACCACCACATTGAGTGGGATTTTATGAATAATACTATTTGGAATTGATCTTTATTCAAAATAATCTGAATTTTGATCTTCTCCCGAGCTTTCAAAATACTTTTAATAAAAAACAAATGATCTACTTTCACAAGGGATTTGATAAAAAGTATATTTGGTAGACCCAAACCCTTCCGGTATTCAAAATATGAGGTGATGCCTCAAAAATAGAGTTATGTAATATAATATTCCATTTCTTCACTCCATCTATGGCCCACACAATCAATTTGGAACAAAGGGCAATTCCATGGTGGCCAAAATCTAGTAAAATGGATGGAAACAATGCTCCCAAGCAACCCATGAAAACCCTTATTGTGTTCTTACCTAGCCCATACAAAAATAGAGAGTGATTTCACAAAAAGAATTTATCAACTTCAGAGGGCGGCTAGTAGGAAGAATATTAAACATGAGTGATAATAAGAAATTTGGAACAAACCTAAAATTTACCTAGTAATGATAAATATTTCGTGATCCAAAGATGACAAAAAAATTCACTCATATCCACAACATACTACAAGATCTAAGAGGGAGTTGCTTCAAATGTAAATGGAATGCTAAAAATATGAAGACATTGCATTGTTGAATCCATTTCCATTACACAATATAAAACCAAGTGGGAGGAGGAAAAAAAAAAATCTAGTAGTATTATCTCTTTTCCATTGAATGCTCGAACCAAAGGTGAGGAAATAGACATGAAGGCAAGAGAAAGCTTGTGGAACATTAGCCTTTTCTTCAATTAAGGTGAGATATGAGTTATCCATAAAATTACCATTGAAGACATGAGTAGGAAGTAACCCTATCACTGAAATTTCTTTCACCAAGCCACACTAAATGGTATTAAGGATAATATATGAAAATCACTCTATGGCTAACACATACAAAGTAGTCCGCATGAGAGGAAACCTTGGAGAATAGATCAAAAGAGACCAAAAGGATTGGACAAAACATCATTGATGGAGAGATAGACACAAGGGGGTTCATTAGCTAGGCAATATCCTAGCACGTGAGTTCATATTAAGGTAATTAAAATTAATAAAAGTAAATTCAATATACCAATAGACATGAGGGGGTGAAATGGTTTAATTTATTAATATTTTGAATCGGGTCGGGGGTAGGTTAGAGATATGGGCCAAAGGAAAGGGAGGTTTAATTTTAATATAAAACTAAAACATTTAAACCCTAGTTTTTAAAACTAAATAGCTTAAAATTGTAAAAGGAGTGTGGTCATAAAGTTAAATTAAAATCTCTTTTTGAATAAATAAATCTCAATTAAGAGATTCTTAACCAAGAAATAATAAGATGGTAGAAAACTAGGATTGAGTATGTTTTTAACACAAGTGATATTATTTCACCATCTTAATTATTTGAAGAACTATTGATAAATGATTAAAGCTTAACATTTATAAGGTAGTAGGCAATAGGACTTGAATAGATTCAAACTATCTTTTGAGAGGAAATGCATATATTAAAAAAATGAGTGAGAAACATGGTATATTTTACATTTAATATATTAGGGTAGAAATAAAAAGGGGTAAATAAAATTGTAATGGAAAACTAGGTAAGGTACATGAAAAAAATAGGGGGTATTTTCATTCTAATAATATAATAGAAGGGGTATTATCAATTGAATAATTAGAAGTAAAAACTAGAATTAAGGGTATTCTTTAAAACCCTTCGAACACACGTGTTATACTATACTTTTACTAAGTGAACTCCCATGGACATAGAAGAGGCATCGAGAAAAATTCTTGGCCATGATATTGGTAAAGGTAGGCCCATAGTCGGGTGCTTTGATCATTACCAAAATGAATTTCCTTTTGATCTTATCATAAGCTTTCTCAAAAATAATTTAATAAATTGTGCTTTCTTTTCGTGACCACTAAGCCCATTCCATACCTTTCAAAATTACAATAGCATTAACCAAAATGTATATGCTTAGGATAAATCTTTGTTGTTTATAGCTAACAATTGCATGTAACAGTTTGCAATACACAAGGCGAGAGATTTGGCAGTGATGCTTTAAGACACATTGACTACACTCATTGGATGCTAATTGGCAATGATTCTCAGATCCCCGATCTTGGGATGAATTTGATATGAACTTGGTTGATGAAATTATTAAGTAAATTGGAAGGAAAGGCCTCCAAATAGACGTGAAAAAGGCCATGGAAAAGCACATCCCAAATGGTTTTATAAAATTCACATAGGAAACCATCATTTGCTAGGGCCTTATCAATTTCCATTTGATAAATTATCTCAAAAAGTTCAACGGAAATTAAAATTTTATTTAAAAAAATTCTATTTGATTAAGAGAGTTTATAAGGGTATATGGATAAGAATTTGTCAAGAACCGCTTGTACCTCCGGAGAAAGTTCATGAGCTTTGAAAACTTATCGATAATGGTTTAATAGATCCTTCACAATCTCTAAGAGTTCATAAAAATAACAAGAACCTTTCTATATAGATTTGATTTTTGTGGGCATGTTTGGCTTTGTGAAATGAAACAATTTATTAGAAACTTGATAATTCACTTTTAGTTAATGTAATATAGATTTTATGTTAGTTCCTCATGAATTGTAAGCATATGCAATTCGGATTTGTTGTAGAAGATTCACCAATTATATTTTTAAAGGTTCATTAAAGGGAGTTTGGTCTATAGTGATTAAGGAGTGGCTCATCTTGGAGGAGGTGGTGGAGTGAGAGATACACCAAATATGGACAATTGATGCCCAAAGGTGCAAAAAAGGCATCAAACTCTTAATAATTTCCTTCGACCATGCAATCCATATTATGTTGTCATCTCGGCATGACACAAGGCCCCAAACTCATTTATTATGGTGAAGGGTGTTCCTATGATACAATATAGTTGTACTATAATAAAAATGAGTAGAGTGAATAAGTGGTCATTGAAAGTTTTGTTGTAGACTAAAGAAGACGGGGTAGTGGTCAGAAATGACCAATTCGACAAAGCTTTAACAATTAATTAAATATCCTTAGTAAAGGAGAAAAAGATGTGCTAATAGAATGATGAAATCGATGTTCATAAAGACATGATCAAATCCTTGGCGTAAATTAGACCGAGTCCTCCGAATGATGGAGTATGAAGAGAAAAATTGGGGTCATAAAACCCATATTTATTACGCATATACACCCGGGCTTCCCTTCACCAAAAATCTAGTGCATGGGTAGAAGACCTATCTTCTCACTAGGAAACTCTAACATATTAAAGTCTCCCGAAATCATCTAATTCCCATTAGGAAGATCACCAGACCATCCAAAGCTAGAGCAATGTATTTTCAACCATATCATTGGATGCATAAATGTTAATTAATCTAAAAAGAGTGATTATCAATGTTCAATAAACCCATAGGATGTGATTTGTTGGATCACATCGATGACTAACATAATGTAGCCTCCATTTAGGGGCAATAAAAGTCATGATTCTGCCATGGTCAAGTTTTTGATGACTAGCTAGAGCTTAACTATACGGAAAGATAACTTTGGTGATTGTGGAAAGTAAGAAACCTATCACCTTAACTTCTTGTAAACATAGAATGTCCATATCTATAAATAGCTTTCTAACGTCTCACACAATGTACTTATGAGTAGGGTCTATTAGACGCCAAACATTCCACGAAAAGCAATTCATTGAAAATAAGCATCGAGAGACATATCCTTTGATTTCAAACACGAAAAAGGTTTCATAATTGTTCTATAAAAACCATTGTTGGTAAGAAAGAAAAAATTCATTAGATTGAGCTTTATGTCTAGTAAAAGATGCAATCATTCCTTCTGTTAGGTGGAAATAATGAATCCGTGAGCACAGAATTCCCATCAGGAGGGGAGAAATTGGAAGACGTGAGCCAGATAGAAACCCACCCTTATCTTGTAAAATAGTTTGAATACTCATTAACTCTAGAGAAGTCTCAATGGAAGAGAACACTTTGGTGGAGTAGCCGACATAGTCTCCTATGGTGGTGAAATTTAATCTATAGAAGGCCTGAAGATAGAAATGCTAACGGGCTTAGGAAGTGCATGCACAACTGAAATTTTGCTAGCTTGTGGTTTAACAACCTTGTAAGTGCCCAGAGCAACGTGGGTGATGGGGGCTTTGTTACGAGTATTTTGTGACCCACAATGGTGTAACCATCTTTACCTAATGCCTGAGAAGGCATAACATTTGGCTTAAAAAAATTTATTCAGCTGACCAAGGGATATCTAAAATTTAATTGTTTATAGATTGGCATCAAAAATAGGTTTTAGGAATTTTTATATAAACATCCCATTGAATGTGAGGGAATTCCCCACCTTAAGATTTATATGGTCAGAAACCACAAAATTGCAAGTCCAAGGGGACATAACAAGGAGGGAATTATGAACAAATACCAGTGGAGAACTTATTCAACATTGTAACCACATTAGCGAGGTCAACAAAACAGAATAGAGAAAACCCTCTAGTCATATTTTGGATGGAGTCAAACCTGATACCAAACTAGGAGCAAGCCATTTGCACCCAACGGTAAAACATGCTTTTAGAGGAAATCCTTCAAACAAAATAATCTATCATACAAAATCTCTCAAACCAACAGACATATTACTTTAAGGAATATTTTGGGCACAAACTTCATAGATTGCTTCCCTCAAGTGCCATCACATTCCATATTCCCATATGTATTTTCATTTTCCTTGTGTCCTTGTTTTTGTTCCTCTCCTCGTATAAGGAGGTCCATAATATTCGGATGCATGGCCTTTCTTCTTCTGATTTTGGCTCCACTTCAGCCTCTCTTTGCCCAGAAGGTTATATTGATTATTCAACTGCAATCGGCTATATTATTTTCTTACAATTTGTTTTAGTTCAACAATCTATATAGATCTTTGAAGCTACTATTTTATTTTCTTAAGCGTTGGATTGCATAACTTCAGTAAATGCTTTTCGAAAACAATATCTTTATGTTTAGTTTGGATAACGAAATTTAAAGTAAATGAAATCATACCAACTCTGCTTATACCACTGCCAAATGTGACAAATCCCACTTTTCTAAGTGAAGAACTGTATTATTTGATGAATTTTCAGGTTTATTGTGCATTATTTTTGTTAATGTTCTAAGGAGCTACTTCAAAGGGTGAACAATATATTTCTCTAAAATGTTTAATACTCAATAAATATTACGCACCTTTATATTAACTGACGAATATTTTTAACAGAGAATTTATTACATATATGGTATGCATTGTTTTTTTGATTTAATATTTCAAAGGGACATACTCCGCACATCATCATAGAAACTAGACAATGATAAGTGAGATTGCTTTTTATCCGCAATTGCTCTGGCTTCTAGGTGGTGGACATATATACAAAATAATGCATACATTTTTTAAAATAGTATAATGTATTATTTATTGCTGAAGTAAATTTAATGTGGATTTTTAGAATTGTAGAAATAATTTCAAGATTATAAGAATTGTAGAAAAAAATCTGAAGTTTTTAAGAATTGCAGAAATAAAACCATGTACCTATAATTTAAATTAAATATAGTATTAAAGCTGGAATTGTATATTTTTATCAATGTAATTGCAAGTTAAACATAATGTATGTAACTCTCCACCAATTTCTTTGAAGATGGATGTTAGATTCCTACTAACACATGCTATCACCAAATCTTATTAAAAAAATGAGAAGTAACTATATAATAAAAAATGCATTTGTGAATGTAATTACTTAGAGAAATGTTAGAACTTCACATACCCTACCAATTAATATGTTATAACTTTACATACCTTTTCAACTGTCGTAGGTCAGATTCGATTTACTCTTTGATAGTTGGCGACAAAGTGGGTATCTGTTAATAAGTTATAACTGCACATACCATGTCAACTGGTGGGATTTGCTTGGTGGAAGAGTGGGTATCAAAGTAGTCTATGTAAGAGTAAGTCAGTGTTAAGACAGCTTGCCAAGATAGTATGTGAAGATAGTTTAGTTGGAGGAGTTGCTTTTTTACAGGTTAGAGAGTCTATCTTTAGTAATGTGTTGTATGGGCAACTATGAAGTATGGGAGAGTTCATTCTTACAGCAAAGAGAGGTGATAGGAAATGTGACACGTAATCTTGTTCTACTTAAATATCCTGAATGTCTTGGACGAGTTCGGTAAAGTAACAACGCAATACCATATGGGTGAAACGAGACTAACTCCATATAAAAATTTGTATCACAGATGGAAGCGTAAAAGGTGCCCTTTAATATTGGGCTATGACTTGTCTCAATAGAAATTTTGCCATGGTTTGTCATGTGTAATAGTAGAAACTAGTAGCTTTTTGTGTATCTATAATAGTTTATCCTAACATTATTGGATGATTTACAAGAATTGTACTTTATCTTGAAACACCAAATTTATTTAATGTATAAACTAATTTGTTTTCGTGTCCAATACATTTAGTAATTTGTTAAGGGTTTATTGATGATTTTGGCCTTTTTGAAGTGAATTACTTTATTTTTTATCAAACTTGTTTTACAGGAGACGGAGTGTTCCTTTACACTAGAGGTGAAGACATCCTGTGATGAATTCAATCCAGGGACAAGTGACCCTGTCCATGTAAGGTTTGGAGACACAAGCTTTAGTGAGGAAAGCAAAGGGAGGTTCTACAAAAGAATCTAAGCGAGTCGGTGAGCGAAAACAACAAAATCCCATTTCAGAGGTGCAACAGAGATAAGTTTAATTTAACCGGGCCTTGTCTAGAGGATAAAGTTTGCTATATTTATTTCAAAGTGGAGGGCACAGATAACTGGCGCATTGAGGATGCCACAGTTTATAGTGATAACAACATAGACACATTCCACTTGAACACAGAAATTCCTGCGAATGCATGGAATGGAATTGATCGCTGCCAAAAATTAGAAATGTTGGCATCTTATGCTGATGAGGCGCATGCTTATGAAAGCAGGGTAAAAAAAAATTATACGAAAGGAGGAGTACACTTTTAAGTCTGGCCAAAGGAAAATACTATCATTCACTTAGTTTCTCCTCCACAAATAGGGGTGAGAAATGATGTTTAGTCTTTTAATATTCATGATTTGTGATTCTATTTATAATGTCTTTTTAATTTTTTTTTAACAATGGGATAGTATTGGATAAGATTACATTTGATATTGTCCACTGTGTTTGTACAAGATCATGCCAATTTGTTTTGAAAACGGATAGAGGATGTGGAAGGTTTATATATGGTGATTCTGATTATATTGTTTTATGATGGAAAGTGGTTATTACATTGAAATGCCTTAGATCGACCCATAAATAGTGCAGTATGATGTAGGTAGATTCAAGATAATAAAATCATAATTTATTGTGTGAAGGAATATTTTTGAAGTTATAATAACTGACACGATAGATTTTGACGTTCTACAACATCATTCAACCTTGCCGAGGGTCTAAAAGCTTCCCGACTTTTTTAAAGAATTATTATCGATATGTGATAAATCCGTTTTATTCTTGTAGTCTTATGAGAGCACAAACACCTTGTAATAACATAATAAAGAATGAGTATGTTTTGGGTAGCATGTTTTATAACTCCATTATTACAAAGCTCCTTAATATGATCAATTATTTGAAACCAACACATTAAATATAGGACCGGTTCAAAAGCTTACCTAAATCATAGAAGAATCCAACCCATGCCACTTTTAATAATCGAATAAATGATCACCGCATCATATGATAAAGATTAGATGTTCTTGATATTTCATTAAATGATTGTAGATTTTTTTTTGGTAGGGGATGCTATTCTATCACTCATTCATATGCTTCTTTTTTCAATCACCCTAAATGTACTAAAATAACTACACATTTATAGAATAGAGAAAACTAAGAAAGGACTTAAACCCAAGAGGACCCATATATGAATGGTATAGGCCCCCAAAGTAAAAATCCCTAGAACCATATATATACACTTAAAGGAACCAAAATTATACACCTAACATTGTTGAATAACCAAATTTGTCACTATATGGGTATATAGTAAACCCAAAACAAGATGAAAATATATGAAAGACATTAAAGAAAGCCTTGAGATGAGAGAACTAATATATAGGAAATGACAAAAATAAGAGCCTAAATAAGAGAAATAAGTGCTAGATACACAATCATCCTAGAACAATGTAAATTTAAAACTAATAACATTAATTACTGTAGACACCTAAATCTGACTACTCAATTTTAACGTTAAAATTGCACTTCTTATCCTATTTTATATCATTTGGTTAAAATTAGCATCTTTCTCACTAATTAGGTAACATTCCTTTTCATCTCGGTTAATGACACTTCGTTAATTAACTAGTCCCCCCGCATCTGGATGCAAATTAACACTACTTTATTATTTATAATCCTATTCTAATTAATTAATTAATCGACCAATATAGATTAATTAATCCTTTAAATGTCAATTTACCCTCTTATTGGGTCATTCCCCTTCTCTAATGCTGAGAATCAATCACGAGTTGGAACCCGACATGTGTAAATCGGGGTCGGAACTCCGATAGGTGCAAAGCGAGGTCAAAACCGACAAGTGTAAAGAAGGGGTCGAACATGAGTGCAAAAAGGGATCAAAGCTTGACAGTGTAAACTAGGGTCGAACCCGACGGATGAAAAGCGAGAGGTTGGAACCCAATAGGTGAAAAACAAGGTAACAAACACTTGAAGGTGGAGATATTGACTTGTTGAATACACCTAAGAAACACTATTTGCACTTGTGTCAATTTTTTGACTTGTTGAATACTCTCGAAACCCTAATTTGCACTTGTGCAAATTTTTTTCACTTGTCAAACACATGTAAAAACCAGAACACTACAAATGAGAAAAAGAAGCCTAGATTTGAGAAAACCATAAGTTATTTTAACAAAATGAAAACTACCCACCAAGTTATTCGAAAAACCTAAAAAAACCCGAAGGGGTTTTCCTATTTGAGCTCAAAGTTGCACAAATTCACTAAATTTGAAGTAAAAGGCCTTCAAACCCTCAAAAAGGTTAGAGATACATGTCACATAGAACAAGGTCAAGTTCAAATTTAAACATAAGGTTTTCACCCATTCTAAGTTCAAAGACATTCTCTATTTTTCATGTAGAGACTCTCGAGAAGATATTTTAACATATTTCCTTAAAATCCCACCAAACCCTTGAAAACCAAAATCTATGAAAAACAAACACTAAATGAGCTAGAATGCTAGGTTTTCCAACACAGAAATGACATCCGACTATCGGATCAGCTCTGATACCATTTTAGAGTGGGCCACAACTGATAATTGAGACCTGGATTGGATCAAATCAACAAAGTAGAAATTTGTGTGGAGAGGTGAGATCTAAAAACACTCAAGAGAAGAAAACTCTTCATTCATTCATGCATAAGCCAATTAGCCAAAAATATGCATAGGAGGTTACATTATATAGTGAGAAATTAGGTCACCCAAAAAGGTAACCAACTCAACTCACAATTAGAAAATGACTTAAAGTACATTCCCTAATAACCTATGATTAACCTAAGCAAGCTAATTAGACCATGCACGTAAAACCACAAGGTGGGTAAAATCCTACAGAAACATTTCCTACATAGGTTTATGAAGGTAATTTCTTATGAAAAGACAGATTAAGGAGGAAAAAATGACCCAACAAAGAAAATCAAATTAAAAGAAAAGTTAGAATATTTGTTAGTTGAAGATCATACAAGTCAAGAACTAGTGGATATGATTTCCTAACTATACCATATAGTTTTGGATAGGGTGACTATATGTACCCAAAATTATAGGGTACTGCACCACCGGAACAACGTTACATGTGCCCCAATGATGATATAGGTCTCCTCGCAAGGTGTTCGGGATCTAGAAAAGCTCTCCAAGTATGTGTTAACATCCCACATGCCCCGCTTAGCCCCTGCATGCTTTGCTTTTCCTTCCCCCTCTTTTCCTTTGCTTTTTGGTCTTCAAGTGACAAAACCGCCGCCTGCCTAGGTGGCGGTCTTGTGACCGTTGCCCAGTAGGGCGGCGGTCCTGTAACCGCTGCCCTGCTCAAGGCGGTGGTCCTTCACGCATTTTCCAGAATGCTCTTTTAACACGACTTGAGTAAAATTTCAATGTTTACTAGCTTTTTTCACCGCCTTTGCTTGTATTTATGATTCTGGTTCCCTGGAATAGTGTTTTTGCATTGTTTATGGTTTAAGAGATCAAATTGGTTTTCACCTTTGGGTAAATGGGATTCTATAAATAGCTGGCTTGTGCTCAAGCAAATGGCCCCTCGAATTTGCCTCTCAATTTCTCATTTCAATAGCTTAGTCTTTCAATTTTGTTTAGGATTCATAGTTTTATTTGTTACATGCATGGTTAATGTTGTTTAGATGTTAGGAAGCCACATAATCTTCTTGTAAGTAGTTATTCTTATGTTTCATACAATCTATTGGAGTAGGACAGTTTAATTTTCAGTAGGAAGCCATTAAAGTTGTAGGTTTTGTTTGTCAAAAAGAATAGTTTTAGGTTCTAGATGTTTTGTGTTGCATGACTCATAATAAATCCCGCTAGGAATTGCATAAGCCAAGCTCTGTTCTCTTGCGCTATCCCTCTCCTACTCGCATTGTATTCAGTCTGCATCCTAAGTTACCATTATTTCAATACCAACTTCTGTTGATGCTAACATCACACACTTTTCTTGGATTCACGTGAGCACGAAGGAACGAGGAGATCACATTGAGGGGACAAAGCCATACACAACTGGATTCAACACTGTTCTACAAATTCCAGTTCAAGCTCTCAATGTTCTAGTTAAAACATTTCAAATAGAGTAGTCAATCATTTCATTTCGATTAATCTCACTTTTGATATTACCAGGGAAGCTATGGGGATTGATAGTTTCGATAAACTATGATTCACTCCTCACTTTTGAGGTAGGATCAAGAGTCTTTCAAATAGATTAGATCAGTTATCTAGTTACTTAGAATAGATTTACAACCGCATGTGCAAGTACCCATACTTTTGCTTTGTTTGTTTTAAATTTTTTTTCATTCAATTTTTAGATATATTAGATAATTGCGAGCTTTTCAATTTTGTTCAAGAGTTTATCAAATCAGATTTAGGAGTATACACAGATATATCTTGCATGGTTAATTTATTTTGTCATTAGTTAGACTTATATCATTTCCCTTTTGCATGACAATCACGGTACCTAGAGAGCCAGAGAATATGAATTGAGCCAATCATACCTCAACCCGATCTTGTTACGGAAATAAGCTGATATAGATCGAGAATCTTACAATCCAAGTCTTCCAAACAACAACAAACTTACAATAGATCAGTTCATAGTTAAGAGAGTTAAACATTGAAGATGACCAAGCACACACGTTTTGGTCAAACCAGCCAAACTACATATTACCCTAGATAAATATCCGCATGACTGTAAAAGGGCTTGAAAGAGAGAAAACATTTGGTTGTGACCCTTTGGTCCCACACGGCCGGATGCGAGAGACGTTCACCGACATAGACACTAGCTTAAGAATTCAGGTTGCTGAATGCCTATAAGGTACTATGAGAAGATTGCACAACTTGTAGTTCTAAATATAGAGGCCGAAAAGGCATACAACTACTAGATACTAGGGATTAGAGATTGATTCCTTGTATGACCATAGCAGGTCCACAACAACCAAGAATCTATGGTTGTGATTTTTAAATCCCACAACCCAATGAGTCCACAGGTCAATCAGACATTGATGCTGGCTTACGCACATTAGTATTTAGATCCACTCAGCTTCCACCAATCATTATCGCACAGTTATCCTTGTTAAACGTACTAGCTGATGAAGCTAAGGATTTCTCGACTAGACCAAAGAATCACCCGTAGAGTCCACTATATCCATCATCTACCTTATGACCCTATCTAGAGACATACACAAAACAATCCCAGGTCATTTTCCTCGTATCCCACAACCTATAGACCGTATTATGCTAGAGCTCGATATTGATTGGAGCCTTCGAGCAGTCATCCTTGCCAACCGATCTATCACACCGATTCGGAGTTAGGAGGACCTTCTTTGCCTTAGATTCATAGATTCCATTAGTGCGTGTCGAAGACATCGAGTTGCCTAACTAGCTTTTCTGCATCCCATGTATAGTCCATCCCCACCCGCTATCCGGCATGACCTCGAGAGGTCGGGTGCGAGAAGAGTTACTTGTAGATTCCCATGCTCGCTTGTCACTTTTCCATCATACGGTGACATTGTATGAAATTTTTAAAATATGTATCTTATAATCAAGGGTTAAATAACAATGTTATACATTTATATAATATGATGAAATATTGGTGTGTACAAATAATCAAGTTGGGAGGGGATACTAAGATGGACTTAGTTGGGATAGAATGTGGATGGTTTTCATATTAAAGTAGAATTGTCACAAATAGTAGTGTGAAAAGGTAAATTTAAACATGTGAGTGTATACACTTCTAGCTAGTTTTTCCAAAACTCCCTTATACCCGAAGTATCCTCTTTCCATGTTCTTATTATTTTTGTTACTCCTAATTTTTCTATCCATTATAGTAAGGGTGACCTTTAAGAAAAACATAAAATATTTCATGTTTCTTCCTTTGAACATTCTTCAAATGATTTATTTCTTATTAAGTTCTTACCCCATAGTCTTAACAAATTTTCCTATAATGGTTTTATGATCTACCTATATATGATGCTTGGACTTTCACTCCTTTAATGAATCGATACCTTGTAAAAAAATTATTAACATTTGATGCAAACTATATTATATTCAAATGAGTAAAATATGACAAGGTTCTAATGAACCCAATGATGATTATGTACTATTCTACAAGGCTATGCTTATTAGGATGAACAATATCCTAGCCCATAGTGAACTATAAGACCATTTCACACAGAGTCTACTTATCCCTATATAAGAATAGGTTATTTATGACATGTTTAATTCCTTAACCATCTACATTACACATTGAAACAAAATGATGTTAAACTACACAAAATGAACACACTTAAGTACATTGCTACTTCTAGAATATATAATAATAATTTTCAAGGAAAGAACACTTTTAAAAATAAAGCCAATGATTTGGAAATATGACGGGAAATCCATTTTGAATGTTATATCTCCACCAAAAAAGATAAAATTACAACCTCATCAATGATATTTTACATTTTTATGTAGTCTGCACACAACAAGTGATCAACAAATTACTTGATTGTAATCATTTGTATCTCCATTCAAGCACTCAAAGTCAATGGAAGTATCCCTCATTGTAAACAAGTTTATTGTATTTCACATTGTCGGGATATTAATATTACGAACATTATATATTGGTAAATATTATTATGATTGTAAGTTAGGTTTTTGAATATAATTAGTTTAATTATTAAATGAGTAGTGAAAACAACCCCTATATTGTTAGTAAGTACTTAATGGAGCTATGTTAGGATTCCTAGATTTTAGGGATGTAAAATCATACATATCTCGAAATGAATTGAATGCAAGATCATTACTCCATCAACAATATTATGTAATTCTCATCTCAAGTTCTCATTTGGTATAGGACCGGTGGCTTCCGAGATTCCAAGGAGAAAATCTATTCCTATTTATGATCAACCCTATTATGAAAATATTTCTTCTTATTAGTTTATAATTAGTGTCTTATGATAATCTTGACATCTCTTCCATGCATTTGTTGGGTTATCTTCTTTTCCATGTCTCTACACATGCATAGTAAAAATGTGAGTCTTCGTGAAAGTTTTAGTAAGCTTCTGTGTTTTGTTCCACATGGCTCATCCAAAGAATGTTTTTTGTCCGTGCACTACATCTTGTACAATGATTTGAGGAAGCCCATATCTCATCAATTTCGACTCGATCTAATCCATACTATCAACATTTATATATTTTTGGATTGAATTCAATGATGAAGCGATGATTTTGGTATAATAGTCATCCACCTGGTGTAGGCAATTTATCTCTAAGTGTTTTTGTGATAGATCGACTATGTGACAGTTTCACTAAGATTGTGGTTTGTTCATCGAGTTCTCTCCCATTCAACTTAGATTATCTCCATCATAACTAGTCTTTACACACAACTTAACCTCTCTGTATTGGAACTTGTAAAAAAACCAACACTTGCATTGAATTTGGGATTAAAAATTGATCCCACACTTCAAATACCAAGGTTACAAAGCTAGTGCATTTTTATGACTAAATTGTGGTTCGATAGAAAAGGTATGTCTAATCCTTGTCATCTCAAAATCATTGTGTGGTATATGTTGGAATATAAAACTATTCACTTCCTAGTTGATTGAAATTTGTAAATAGAGCCTCCAACACTTTCATTCGGCCGACTACTCGGTAACTCAACTTGTATCCTGTCACCACAACTTGCCACGTAAAGACCAAGAAAATATAGGCAAGATTATTCAGATTCTTATAAAGTCTTTTATTTATGAGATAATCTAGAGGAAAAAAGCATCTCATCACATGTCCCACAGTTTTGATTATAATGGTCATGTTAATTGTCAATTAGTCAAGTTAAATCCATGTGAGCTAGCAACATGTCATTAGAGGATGAAGGCACACAAGGATGGAGGTCATTCATCAACCTATCTTGATCACAACAATGGGGCCACATGTAAATGTGGTGGCATTTTTTTGGTGTGATCTTGATTTCTTTACAAAGTTACTGATTTGTTTGATTGTGTGCGAGTGTGATGTCATTTTAGAGTTCATATTTCGTGTTGAATAAGTGTAAAATTCACATTGAGTGGGGTAACATGATCTCAATGTTCAATTTTTATTTCTCCCTCTTTTCAAATTTGTATTTAGTGACCAATATTTCCTACATAGTTACCTGAAGGAAAAACATAGTGGACAAATGAAAGTATAAGAAAAAGAATCATCATGATATTTTAGTTGTTGGTTGTCCTGTAAAACCATCTCTATTCTAGTTTTTGATAAGCCACTTGAAAAATATTTCTTGTTGAGGTTGTTGGTTATCGTGAAAAACCATCCACATCATGAGCATGCATAGGCTGCAAGCTGTAAAAAAAGTGTGATAGGTTTTCTCTTGTGTTCACACTAAGGGGGAGAATGTTAAGAAATTAATATTGTGAACTTTATATTGTGGAAAATACTATTATGTGTGTAAGTTAGGTTTCTCTAAAATAACCTACATAGTTAACTTGATTATTAAAGGAGTTTTAAAATAATTCATGTATTATTAGTAAGTAGTTGTGGAGCTATTTTAGGATTCCTAGATTTTAGGGATGTAAAATAATACATATATAGAATGAATTGAATGCAAGATCATTATTTCATGAATAATATCTTTTAATTCGCATCTCAATATGTTACACATTGTTATTATAATCAATGCATTAATCATCATAATAATGGTTGTTTAAATATTTGACATGTTATAAAGTATCTCATCAATGCTGGTTATATAAAATTTTATACTCCATCTTAGCATAAACCTATAAATGGAAATGTAAAACTCGATTATTTTAATGATCTACTAGAAAATCATGCTATGATAAACATTACCTTGGAAGTTCATAATGTTTACAACAATATATCACCCCTACTTTTTATGATCATGAATTTGATTATATGATTAGTACTTTAGTTACTTCCCTTCCCCTATAATTATCACACATGATGATATGGATGTGGGACATTGTTTTTTCTAATACACTTTATATTATGTCCTTGTCGATATAAATCCCATATGTAATTTTTTCTTGATCAATCTACTACTCGTAATTTATACACTTCCACACTACTACGAGTATCTTGAATTTACTAAAAAGATGTCCTAGTTGATCCACAATCACAAATAAGTAATATTAGTTTCCTCTTAAGATATAGTCTTCTATGATTGATTGCATGCTATCATTGGAATCCTCTCTCCATTCTTGAATCACACATATTTTAAGCCATACCTTAGACATTTCACTATGTTATTTTCATTCAAATAAGAAACACGTTACAATTATGTGTATTCCATTTTAGTATTACATGATGTTGCATCCACGGAACCACATATGTAGTTCTTACTCCAAGAACTTGTACATCCACACCAAATATTGTTCCTTATTTTATTACTTGTGGGGCATCACCCTCAGGTACATACATACATAGGTATTATAGTCCCCACTTTATTACTAGTTTGTCACTTGATCATTTAAAATGTCCTCCTTAACCTTTTGTTTGGTCATATTCAAGTATATAATTCTAATATGATAACATATTATCCAAGACATCATACATAATAACCATCTACAAATACTAACAGTTTGTGCCAGTGAGAATCACAGCACCCCCGAATGGCCTTGATTTGAGTTGGGGCATTTGGTGCGATTGCACAACATGGGACCATCTCTCGAGCTGTGGGACTTGTAAAAATTGAGATGGACCTCCAGAGAAATTCGATTCTTACTTCCTAATCTACTTGCCACAAACTACTCCAGTGTAGGTAGAACCTATTCTATCCTAATCTATTCCAAGGGGATAGAGAGAGAGAGAGAGGGTGAAAGAGCCTCTACTAAGTGGTGATACACCAGAAAAGGAAGTGGTTGAATCATAGACCCGACCACCTGAAGTGGGGAGAGGTGAGTAGAGGAGAGGATGGAAAAGATGCACCACAGACCATAGAGAGTTTTCACATAGAGCACTACTTCGAAACCCATTAAGCACGAGATCCTAGAACTTGCAATAGACATCAGAGTATGCATAGTATACCTTGTGACAACGAGAGGTAAGAAGAGACAATAAAATGAGCCAAGGATGGAGTGATGCATCATGAAACCGATTCTATTGCTCCAAAAGTTACACGATCATTGAAAGAGGGTTTAAATCACGCAAGAGAGGATCACGAGGGATGATGTGCACATCAACAGATATGTGAACGACAGTGTGAAGAGATCTTGGGAGGAGTGAGCATCAACCAAATGTGCATGCAAAGATTTGAAAAATGGGTAGAACCTGGTTAAGCCATAAAACTCTCCTCTATCTCATAGATCAAATGGGGTGTACATATAGGAGGTGCTAAGTAACCCCAAAGTGCTTTGCAATCATGAAAACTCGAGTAGAGAGGAGGAGTTACATTCCCTGACTAGAATTGTAACTCCCAATGAAACATATGACACACCGATGCACTAAAGCGTTGACGCACTGACGCATAAGAGAATCTCATAATGACCCCTAAATGACACATGGACCTATGATCTCACCTAAGTGAGATGACTCACCTAATGATGTGGAAAATAACACACACCAACACCCCTCCTTCATCATAACTTAGGATGAGGTGGCAAGTCAGAAATGAGAAATGGGTCCTGGCACAAGGCCTGATGAGGTACCCATGCACAAGAAAAAGGTCCCAAGAAGTGAAGGAAAACCTAGTGGGAAAAACATCCACCACAAGAGAACAAAACACTCTCTAATCTAAGAAAGACGCCAAATATGGGTCCCGGCTCTAGCGAGTCTAAAAAGGTACCCATGTACAAAGAGGCAATCTCTTAAAAATAAGAAGAAGAGAGAAGAAGAGGGAGTTGAGAGGAATGGAAAAGATGCCATGGACGGATCTGAACTCTGCAGCTCTAAGAAGTCTCCCATAAGAATGTCGATGAAAAGATCCTCTACCTCTGGAGTGAAAAAGAGCCACCCGCAATGAACTATGTGCCTACCCTGAGGAATGATAGAAATGACGTGCTGGAAGTCCGCCCACTCCACAAAGGAAACTAAAGGTGGTAACACAAAGAACTCTGAGTCTAGTGCACGGAAGTGTGACATAGGTCTAGTGAGTGAGTGCCAAGGAACCGAAGGTAATGCCACGTGCGTAGAATTTCAGAGTGAAAAAGAGGAACACCCGCAGAAAGGATGTCCAAGTGATGTGAAGGGAACAAAACATCCTCCATAATAGAAAAGGGATCCACAGCTGAGGGCGGATCAATGAAGGTCTCTGGAAATGTGGAAGTGGTAAGAGTCCTAGAAGGGGCACTCCCAACAACGGAGATGATGAACTCCTCTAAAACACCTATAGATGGATGAGGGACCTATAGTGCATCACAAGTAGACTCTGCAAAAAGACGACTAAGGTCAGGCAGATACTCATCCCAATGAGGGGGCTCAACAAATAGAAGAGTGATGTCAGATAGGTATGAGTCATCCAATGAAGGTAGAGGAGTGGAAAGGAGGTGGATGTGATGACCTGTATGAGACCGAGAGTAGAGACTGCTTGATATTTGATGAGATGTGGGATGTGTCAAAACTCTCTGGAATAGTGAGAGAAAGAGGAGAGAAGTCCTCTGTAATGCTCTCTGCATAAGAACTGGGTGCACAATCTTCGTCATTAGAAGTAGAACCAAATGAGTCTATGTCAGTGAACTGCCATCACATGAAGAAATGGAGGAGACAACTGAATCAATAGTAGCAACAATGGCGGTAATATGTGAAGGGTCTCCATAGAGGGATTGAAGAATGATCCAGGACATGATGAGGTGAATCTCGAGTGTGCCACGTGAAATCAAAGAGATCTAGAGACATGCATCATCATGTGACCAAAGACATGGTCGCAAGTGTCAAGAAAGTTCTCTACATGACGATGATAAGTGGGTACAGAACTGGCCCAAGTAAGAAGGCCGACAGACCCTCATAGGTGAAGTAACATTCCATGGAAGCATGTCAGCCTGAATAGGTCTCTCTCCGGTGAGAAGTGGTGGAGGCTGTAAGGCAATCCTATGACACTCAAGTCTAGAAAGAGAACTCTCCATGATGAAAAATTCAAGATGCAAGGTGCACGAAAGCAAGACGTTGGACTCAGCCAATAATGCGTCTGTGTGTGAAAGCCCAAGAGTACTAGTCAACCCCTCGAGAATGCGGCACTTTATAAAAGTAGTGCGTTTACAAAAATGACAATGTCATCACGTAGAGTGTAAGAAATCATGTAACTTTGACCAATGAATTGCTAAAAAATGAGTTGTGAGTCAAAAGTTATGGCATTATTACGATTCCCGCAACTGATGGAAAATGCCAATAAATACTGCAAATGCATTTAAAAAGTTATCAAAATGAGTGCAAAGGGTATCATGTGACTACTCATTGGAAATGGCATCAAATTTCAGGCATGGTTTGTTTTTCTTGTGAGGGGGGATTAGCCTCCTGCCAACCTCGGACCTCGCCCTCCTTCGACACTCGAAGGAAGGACATTCAACCAAGCAAAATACAGCCTAAAAATTAATACAATGCCATGAAAATGTTTTTATGACCTCAAAACATTAAAAGGAGGATAAGGAAGGGGCCCACCTTGAAAATCTATGGTGGCAGTGAGCTGTTGAGAGCCAAGTGAAGCCCACGTGTCAAGCCAGGGGGCTGTGTGTGTCCAAAAAAATCCAAGCCTGAGTTGTGCGTGCATATTTGCTAGGCTAGAAAATAGCAAAATGGTTATGTTACGTGCCAATGCTACTGATCCGAGTTACGTGTTCATTCTAAGCGAAGGAGAAACAGATTGAGCGAAGGAAGCCACGTGTCAAAGCCGCATGTTGTAGGTAACCGTCGAGCCGATGTGTGGAGCCGGGAGGTCTTTGCAGTGGAGTTGAACCATTGTGCTAGTGTTGCAGCAACCAAGCCATTTCAAATGAAAGCATCCTACAATGCTAGACCAGTCCACGTTTGGGAAGTATCCCTTTGACCGAGTTGAAGATGCGCGGGAAGTCTGAAAGTTGTAGGTGGCAGAAAAACGTTTTCCCAAAGTAAAAAAATGCAGTTTGTATGAGCCACGTGTGGGGACGGAAGGCAACATGGGTAGTGCATGTTGGGAGCCACGTGCAGATTTTTGAGTGTGGGTTGAGTGTAGCCTACGGTGTGTTTGGACAAACCCAAATCCAAACGTTAATGAAGCAAAAAATGAGCCACGGGGCTGGTTGTTGACCGAACCAAGGGATGGTTGTTGTGCTAGTGAATCACATGAATCATCTGAGTTGCAATGGTGAAATCAAGTCAAATAAGCCGAGCAGGGGGCGAAAAAAACTTGTACAAAGTGAAGCAGAGCAAGGTAGGAGGTCAGAGGACAATGCAAAATGCCCATGCAGTAAGAGAAAAACGTGTTGAGTGAAGCAACAGGAGCCCAAAAAACCAACGCACAAGTTAATAGATCAATGCACAAGTCGGATGCTGGGTGACAATAACAAGTGTTTAATGAGGTACGAGCTAGTCATTCGAAGACCAATGTAAACCACGTTTAAACAAGGAATAGCAAAGGAAAAACCCAAGTCTGCACCTTGAAACACAATACACTTCATGAAAACACCTCCAAAGTCACATGCAAACCCAGAGAATCGAGTGGTCGAAGACACTAAACCGAAAAACACCAGAAACTCGAACAACAACCCAACAAACCATGATCAAGCCCAAACAGATGTATAAACACCCCGAAATCATTGAAAGTAGAGCACGGTCAAAATTTCCATTACGAAACACGCAAAAAAATCGAATATCACGTCGAAGTTGGAAAACACACACAGAAATGCCGATGAGTGCACGGATCCACAAGATCCACTTTGATACCATGAAATATAGTTTAAAACCCGTAAGAGAGGATCATGAGGGATGACGTGCACATCACAGACGTGCGAAACGGAAGTTTGAAGAGATCTTGGGAGGATCGAACATCAATCGAATGTGCACACAAAGATTTGAAACATGGGAAAAACTTGGTTAAGCCATAAAACTCTCCTATACCTCATAGATCAAATGGTGTGTACATATAGGAGGTGCTTTGAGTAACCCCAAAGCTTTGTAATCATGACAACTCGAGTAGAGAGGAGGAGTTACATTCCCATAATAGAAGTGTAACTCCCAATGACGCATATGACACACTAACGCATAAGAGAATCTCATAATGACCCCTAAATGACACATGTACATATGATCTCACCTAAGTGAGATGACTCACCTGATGATGTGGAAAATAAAACACACCAATAGGTACATTATCGGTGGGAAAGAAGTAAGAAAATGCCATTATAGAGCCATGAGAGACGGCTTAGATTTTGCATTTGACCCTAACGAAGAAAGAGAGAGGGGGAAAATGAGGGAATATCAACAACCATTTCAATATGCCCCTCCTTTACAATATATAAGAGGAATATGAGAGGGAGTAGGAAAAATTTGAATCCTCATTCAACCACCTCTGCGACACATTGAATCCTGTTTTGAAATCTCAACCACTGTCAATCAATGCTACTCTCAAATCTTCCCACAATCTATCGATTCTAGTTCCCTATGTCTACTCGGTGTGCCAAGGAAGAAGAACGGTGGATCAAATCAAACCTGATCTGGTTGTTGGAGAAAATAGATTCTACATTAATGGCCTAGAATATGTTTTCCCATTTTTCACCCACTAAATCCTATTAAGAATGATATTTTATGTTTCCATGGCGTAGAGGGTGTCGAGACATTTCCAAAAAGTCTTCTCCCACCCAAATCTAATTTTCTTGTCAAAAGATATGGCCATTTGAAGATTAGGGTCTCGGGCATGCAAATTTGAAAGAGTCTGTCTGTACCAAGTCCACGTGGCAGCCTCATGCATCTTGGAGATTTGGCCCCTACCTTTTATTTATAAAATAGTGTTGGGGTCGACACGTAGCGGCTTCCACAAGCTCCTCGTGCTTCTTCGTATTTTTCCTCAATCTCTTTGCTTGGTGGGGCAAAAATTCTAACCCTGGACATGTGGTGGCTTGGTGCTTGTTTGAAAACCTACCCCAAATTCTATTCTTGAAATAAGATCGCACTAACACTTGGCAGCTTCCACTGGCCTACTTCTGCTTTGACTATTCAACCCTGAATCATCTGCTTTTGGACTCGGGACACATGGAAGGCTTGCGCTCATTTGAAAACTTGCTCAGGATTTTACCTTTAAAGGAGTGTTGTTAAGACACATGGCGCCTTCCACCTGCACTCTATAGTTATTCGTTTTGGGCCCACTCTCCTTTTGACCTCTGTTGACCATTTGCTACGTGGAGGGCTAACACAAGTTTGAGTCTCCATCTTGGGCTCCCATCTTGGAATTTCGCCGAGTTGACACTTGGCACCTTCCGCTGAGTTGAATAATTTTCAATGGCCGGTGCATTTTTTGAGGCTCTAGACACATGGAGGCTTGGCACTTGTTTGGGCTTACCCCTTTGTATTTAACATTTAGAGGTGCGCTGTTTGGACACTAGGTAGCTTCCACTGTCTCCTCCATACTTAGTCAATTTTGGGGCTCATTCTGAGTCATTTGCAGAGCCCAAAGACTTTGAACCTTCGCTGTTTCTTTTCCTTTGAGCCTCTAGTTCCTTTGACACTTCTTGGCCTCCTTACTTGACCCTCGCTATTCCATTTTAGAGCCCATCTACAACTTGTTTGCTGGATTTGAAGCATGGGCTTATTTGATGGAGCCGTTTCTCAAATTTCTTCTTGGAAGGGGTCGTTTGATCTTTCACAGGCCCTGTCACTCCATTGTAGAGTCCCTCTGTTTCCTGATTATAGGATTTGAACATGATTTCTCTGGTTTCTTTGTGCGAGGTTGTGGTTGATCCAATTTTACCCGGGGGCAAAATTGGGATAACAATTTGGCGACTCGTAGGGTCATCTACCCGCTAGATGAAGAGATCGTAGACTTGAAGCATTCATTGGGCATGGAGTCACAATTAATGGCATGGTACCAACCCTTCTTTCAAAATGGACTCTCGACTACAATCTTTTCACTTTTTCCCGACTCGAGCCTACTCGCGCATCCCCCTCAATTTTAATAATAAATCTTGAAATAAGGCTTCTAAGAGTAGAAAATTATTTTGACCTAGGGCTTTCAGCTGTCCCTAAATGGACTATCTTGAAAATGTTCTTTAGTTTCTCTGCATTTGTTTTATTTTTGAAATTTGTAATCATATAAGCAATTATGAGTCTTGTTCCATGAATAGTGAAGGGCCTAGGCTCGTATCTATGGATCAATATGAACAACACTTATGTACAAAAACAAAATCATACATCCCTCTAATGAGACATGCAGAGTGTGCACAAGCACTTGTTTTGCTAGAAACAAAGTCTACTCCTACTCCTAAACTAACCAAAGAGAAAAGGGGGTAAACAAAGCCTTTTACAGGTAGGGAGAAGTAGCTTCCCTTTCTCAAGAGGGGCAGCCATGCAAATTATTTGACACTAAATATGGTTGCTTGTATGAGTGAAAAACTGACTATAAGTCGGTCCTCCACCCAAATCATCAAGGTATCTACATCAACCAAAAATACCTCCTCAAGCTGATTGGCATTGGAATCTTGGAGGTGTTGATGATGACCCTTGGTACTTTGATGCTCATCCTCATGCCCTGAAGTAGGCATGACTAGTTTTGGATTCTCTCTTGGCTCTAATGAAGCCAAGTACCTGATTAGGCACTTTGAATGTGCCCTTTGCTATAAAATTTAACTCCAAAAATGGAGTCTTTTTGTGGACCTTCTTGGATGGATGGTGTGAGAGAGATGATGACATCTTCTTGCCTTTTCTCTTCCTTCTCTTGTGAAGAACATGGAAGACTCATATCTTCCAACCTTGGTTCCAGAGGACTATTATGAAGTGCAAGTTGTTGTCCTTGAATGCTCTCCTTCATGGAAGCAAGCTCATATGCTTGGAAGATGGATGGAGGAGGAGAAAATGATGTAATCTCCATGGGCTCTTCTCCATCAAAGCAATCCTCCAAGTCAGATAGATAATATGTCTCCTTGTTTTCTTGTTGCATGTGCTTGACCTCCTCCATGTTGTCCTCCTGATCTGTAACTATCTCACCATGGTTTCCCTCTTCCTCAACATGAACTTTGAAAGTTCAAACTCTTATTCAACATCAGAGCTTGAAGGGGACGAAGTGGGAGGAAGAAATGAAGGTTCTTCTATGGCCTAATCCATACTTGGGGCCTTTGAAACTATATTATCCTCCTCCATCACGGGTTCATCAATCAAATCAGGCCCTTGAAATGAAACTAAAAAAATATTCAATGATGCTTTTTTGATTGAGTGGCTTTAACTCGATTTTATCTCTCCCATCTCCGCTCCTCTTCAATGGGACTTAGAGCTGATTGTTCATCCTCCTTAACTAGTTGTGCAACTTGGATTAGATCAGCATCGTCTTTAGACGAAGTGCCATCATGTACACTACATTTGAAGCAAACACACTACTGATCTTATTCTTCTTGTTTTTGTTCGTCTTCTACTGCAAACTCAAAGATCAACCACCACAGGTTTTTCAATCTCGACCTCCTCTATTGGCTTGACCATCGGGGTATCTTTATAAACCCAAATTTGAGTAGCCTAACTCTTTAGATTGTCTTTCATTTCTTCCCTGTTGGGCTCCACTTCTTGCTTTTTTCCTTGACTAGATTCTTGAGTATCTTCCCAACATGGACTTGGGAAAGCAATAAGAGTGATAGGTTGGGGTTCAACCAGCATTGCAATTGTTTATTGTGGGGAGGAGGTGGAACTTCTTGTTTCTTTAGAGGGAATGACCGCTTGGGAAAGAAAATGGGAGAAGAATTGAAATGGGGTGGAAGATCAGAGATGGAGAAGAGAAATCAACACTTGGGGGGAAGGCGAGGGGATTGACTCTTGATCATGCTGAAATGATAAAGTTTGAGAAAGAGAAAATGAAGGACACAGAGCTGGTGATTGACTTGCCCATTGACAAGGTTGTCTCAAACTTTTCTCGTAAGCCTTATTGTCCTCAATCCACTATGTAAGTTCAAGCAAAGCACTTCAACCATGAAGTCAAGATTCTCTTGAGGGTTGTAATGTCTTGGAAAAGTGCCTCCCCATGCACAAGGTTCCCTACAACCAATCTTGAATGCCTTCATTTGTGCTATGGCCCTTGACTGAACCATGCTAGTCTCCATTTTTTGAATCTTCTCCAACAAACCAGCATTCTCCACATAGTTTTCACAATTGTATGTGTCCCCTTGTTCTTGGTAAGCTTTATGGCCAAACTAGTTTTGACCCTTCTCATATGGGTAAGCATAATGGTCCTGGATCTGATAATAATGTTGATTTGGAGGAGTTGGGAAATGCATTGGAGGTGAGTTGCATTGCTATTGTAAGTGTGAGTTCCATGAAGGGAATGGAGTCATGATTGCACAAATTCATGGAATGGGAGAAAATGAAAGAGATGGAAGAATAAAATGGATGAAAATGAGTGTAAATGGATGGAAAAGGTTTGTAACTCAGAGAATGGGTTATTGACCAGATGGAGTCACTAGATGTGCTTACATGTGCCTCAAAAGGCTAAATCTCAACAGGAACACACCAACTTGCTAAGATGAAGTGGTAAGGTGCTTCAGACCTATCCGACTAGGCATGCCAAAAGTGTTAGTGCAGAATAACAACACCCCCGAATGGCCTTGATTTGAGTTTGGGAATTCGGTGGGATTGCATGACATGGGACCATCTCTCAAGCTGTGGGACTTGCAAAAATTGAGATGGACCTCCGGAGAAAGCCAGTTCTTACTTCCTAATCTACCTGCCACAATCTACTCCAGTGTAGGTAGAACCTATTATATCCTAATCTATTCCAAGGGTACAGAGAGAGAGAGAGGGTGAGAGCCTACACTAAGTGGTGATACACTAGAAAAGGAAGTGGTTGAATCACAGACCTGACTGCCTGAAGGAGAGAGATGTGAGAAGAGGAGAGGGTGGACAAGATGCACCACAAACCAAAGATAGTTTTCACACAGAGAACCACTTCAAAACCCATTAAGCACAACTCCCAGAACCTACAAAAGACATCAGATTATGCACAGTATACCTTGTGACAACGAGAGGTAAGAAGAGATAGTAAAATGAGCCAAGGATGGACATATGCATCATGAAACATATTATATTGCTCCAAAAGTTACACGGTACATTGTCAGTGGGAAAGAGGCAAGAAAATGCCATTACAGAGCCATGGGAGGAGGCTTAGACTCCACATTTGACCCTAAGGAAGAAAGAGAGAGGGGGAAGAAGAGGGAAGATCAACAACCGTTTGAATATGCCCCTCCTTTACAATATATAGGAAGAATAAGAGAGAGAGGAGGGAAAAATTTGAATCCTACTTCAACCACCTCTGCGACACATTGAATCCTGTTTTGAAAGCTCAACCACCGTCAATCAATGCCACTCTCAAATCCACCCACAATCTATCAATTTTGGTTCCCTATGTCTGCTTCGGCATGCCAAGGAAGAAGAACAGTGGATCAAATCAAACCCAATCTGGTTGTTGGAGCAAATAGATTCTGCATTAATGGCTAGGAAGACATTTTCCCATTTTTCACCCATTAAAGCCTTTTAAGAATGATAATTTTGTTTCCATGGTGTGGAGACATTTCAAAAAAGTCTTCTCCCGCCAAAATATGTTTTTCTTGTCAAAAGATATGGCCATTTGAAGATCGGGGTCTCAGCTGCACAAATTTGAAAGAGTTTGTTCGTATTTAGGTCCACGTGGTAGCCTCATACATATTGGAGATTTGGCCCCTGCCTTTCATTTTTGAAATAGCGCTGGATTGACACGTTGCGGCTTCTGCGAGCTCCACAGGCTTCTTTGTATTTTACCTCAGTCTCTTTGCTTGGCGGGGCCAAAAGTCTAGCCCTAGACATGTGGCGGCTTAGTGCTTGTTTGAAAACATACCCAAAATTTTATTCTTGAAATAGTGTTGTGCTTACAATTGGCACCTTCCTTAGGCCTTCTTCTGCTTTGATTATTAAACCCCAAGTTTGTCCCTTTTTGGACTGTGGGACTCGTGGAAGGCCTGCACTCATTTGAAAACCCGCTCAAGACTTTACCTTTGAAGGAGCGTCGTTAAGACATGTGGCACCTTCCATCTACACTCTATACTTAGTTGTTTTGGGCCCGCTCTCCATTTTTACCTTTGTTGACCATTTTCTACATGGAGGGCTGGCACAAGTTTTAGTCTCTGCCTTGGGCTTGCATCTTGGAATTGCATCGAGCTGATATTTGGCACCTTCCGCTGAGTCAAAGAATTTTCAACGGCGGGTGTAACTTTTGGGACTCGGACATGTGGAGTCTTGGTGCTTTTTTGGGCCTGCCTTTGGATTCAACCTTTGGAGGTGTGTCATTTGGACACTTCGCAGATTCCACTATCTCCTCCATACTTAGTCAATTTTGGGGCTCGTTCTGAGTCATTTATAGAGCCCGAAGACTTAGAACCTTTATTGTTTCATATCCTTTGAGCCTCGAATCATTTTACTCGCTCAACCTCCTTCCTCGACCCTTCTATTCCATTTTAGAGCCTTTATGCAACTTATTTATCTGGATCTCAAGCATGGGTCATTTGTGAGCCATTTCTTGAATTTCTTCTTAAACAAGGTCTTTTGATCTTTCAAAGGCCCTGCCACTCCATTGTAGAGTCCCTCTGTTTCCTGATTGTAGGATTTGAACATGATTTCTCTAGTTTCTTCTATGCGGGGTCGTGAGTGATCCAATTTTACCTGGGGGAAAAATTGGGATAACACTACCTATCATGTGTATTTCAACCCTCAATCTTCTACAAAATATTCCATAGATTAGTCACTTCATATACATACACATTCCTCAACTCTACTAACACTTGTAGGGCCTATGCATTATTCACCTTTTGAATATGATGGGCATCTAATGGGGGATATCATTGTGTAGGTATGGTGCTTCCCCATTTTTATTGAACTTTACACTATCAAAACATTGCAAAATAGTAAAATTATCACATGATATAAAAATATTAAAATATGACAAAAAAAGAAAAAATCACGAACTATTTTAGTATTCTTCGTTATTATGTTAGGTTATAGATGTTGAATTTCACATGGTTTGCAAATACATAAATATCTATTATTTACAAATGTGCCTTCATTTAGTATCTTGAGCTTGATGCAATACAATCAATGTTTTTACATGATGATTGTCTCAGAATGTTATTTTACACTATACTTTTGGTCACAACCTTCCAAATTATACTATCTATTTTGTTTCATTATATGTTATTTTAGGAATTCCTCATGATATTGGATTACATACATAGCATTTATTTCTACCTATTGGATTAACAAAACTAATACATTTCTTGTGCACTACTAACATATCTTACTATTTTTCATGTAACTATTAATGTTTTCATTAGTTTTTCATATATTATTGCCACAACATTTTTATGCAAATTTCTTCCTTGTGTGATTACCACATATTTAAATTTATTTTCTTTCATGATTATAATACAATGATTTTTTTCCCTTTATACGGCCTAAGTTACTTATTTACGTTGTGATACCACGAGTATCACATGTTTGTGGATCAAATCCTATATTCCATGTATGCACTTTTTTTTCTCGAATATGGAGCATTATACCTCCCTACTGTAATTGTCTTAAGACTCAAAGTGGGTGTCCCATGTTTGTGCCTCTATTCCTATATCTTTATTGTTTCTATACATTATGACTTTCTTGAATTTAGAATGCTATTTATCATTTTACTTATTACATACTTGTTACTAATATGAAATTTGTATACATTTGATACTATGAAATATGATATATTTACTACTTTTTCTATTGTCATTTTTTTCTTTACACACATATTTTTACTTTTTCTTAATTCAAGTTGGGTTTTCTCTACACCGTGGTTATCATACATTGCATCCTATTTTTAGGTAAATGTTTTTAATGGTTTCCACCATTCTATCATTCTATGTGATCTTAAAATAATTATCGACACATGGTACATGGTTACACATTTATTATTTTGAGTTTCCTATTAAAATGATTTATCACACACACCTTAGAAGAGGGGTGATTCATTCGATATTTTCTAAAATTTCAAATAGGTTAAGAAATACAAGAACATATTTTATTATAATTAAATGTGTAATAAAACATCATAGATACAAAAATGTGGTAGAATTCAAACATGTTCAAAACTATGCATTGTAATCATGAATGTGTTATGGTTTTGACCATTTTCCTATGTTGCTGCACATAGGGTATGATAACAAAATTTTATAATTTGCTGAATAACAAATAAATTATCTATAGGATTTTGACATAATTTATAGAAATTGATAATGTTCATGAGTAACTCACTCCTTCATGACACTATTCACATATAGTTATAAGAACATGGTTTTGGGGCATGATCCTCCTTATCTCCTTTTATTTTTAAAATTATAGATTCAATCTGGTTTAGTTCCAAAGAACACCTTATGTGTGTATGGAAATGTCCATTACTTCTAAGATTTGATTTTATTAGTTTGAATGAATTGGGTTGAGTTTTGTCTCTAGTAGTACATTCCATGGGTTTACTTGAAATAATCAAAGTGATTAATTCTTTATATAATTATTTTTACTCATCTCACTTGATTCCAAAAAGGGTAATGCATAGAAGTATCTAATTTATTCAAACTTTGAACTATCCTCTCTAAAATGCTTAAAACATAGTGGTGTTTCACATCCTTTTTACATAATCTATGATACCCAACACTCAAGCATCATTTTTAAAATAATATTGGCAAGTGATCGCCAAACCTCCTTCATTTAAGACAAAACTCCAAATCTTCTATACATAGCACGAAATAGGATCTCCTTTATCCTTAAAATGAAGAATTGTATTCCTTCTATAATTTTACATTTGTTTATTTACATTTTTCCAAGTTATACATGCATTATCAACATATTGAGCTAAAATTTAGTTCTGTGATACACATTAACTATACTCTATGCTATATGTTTTATCATGGAGAATGCCAACACCAACACTATAGACAAAAAATCACGCACATACTACTATTTACTATACCACCAAGTATGTTGTTTTATGTATGGATCTTGCGTAAGAAAAGTATTCATTATCGACAAACTATTTAGACCTTATTTCTTTGAGTGTATCCATTACCTTTATCTCTCAGCTCTCTCACTTCTCCACCCATTTTTGGTTAGGTCATAGGGATCCATGTTTGTTAGTCTTCCCAAATTTGTTGTCAATTGTCTCTAGACACCAACACCTTGGAGTGGACACTAGCCCCTAGGTGTAACACCCACTAAAACTCCCACTCAAGACTCAAGAACAACCTAGGTTTAGCTAGAAAAATTATGGAATATTTTTTTTTTTGAAAAGTGTGACCACTACTGGGCTTCAAGCAACAATTGTTACAGCAAGGATTCAAAATCAATAAAAATTTACTAAATGAAATTTTCTCATTGTAACATACATTGGATCCATATTACAAAATTAATGAGTATAATTAATCCAATTATAGTTAAATTTATCTTAGGAGTTAATAAGTAATTAAATTAACATTATAGTTAAATATTCCTTAATCAATTTTAGAGGGTCAAAGGGGCCAAAGGAATTAAATACCTTGGGTATTTAATTCCACCAGGTCTAAACAATAAACAAGGTTTTTTTCTTATTTGCATGGGATAGAAAAACATTCCCTTATCCCCTAACGTGACCCCTAAAAAGGTCAACCCATGCTTTAGAATTATACATTTAAGTTAAAAAGGGGTAATTTCCCACTTACCCACTCTCAGACTCATCTTTGCACTTCAACCTAATTTTTCACATAATTAACACACTTAAAGTTTCCTGAAAACATTTCCATTAGATAGGAAATTTCTTCCCCTTTCCAATGATATAAATAAGTCCTCCTAACTCATATTTCTTAAGTTACAGGCCGGTGGACACGGGAGGAAAATTTTCCCAAAGGCGGGCTGCGGGCCTGGGGAAGAAAATTTTCCTAAAGAAAGGCTTGCGGGCTGTGAGGATGAAAATTTTCTAAAGCCAGAGCCAACAGGCCCGAGGAAGAAAAATTTCCCAAAGGCGGGCTTGCAAGCCGGGGACGAAAATTTTCCCAAAGGTGAGCCAGTGGGCCCTAGGAAGAAAATTTTCCCTAAAGGTTCAAGGGACACATGGCATGCTATTAAGCCCATGCATGGAAGGCGGGTCGTCAGAGGTAAATTGGATTTTAACTCTTTTTTTTTTTCTTTTGTTTAAAAGGCAAAAAGGTTCAAAACCCCTACACCTCCGTCGACACCCTGGGGATGCCACATGTCTTCCCAAAATCTCAAGCGGGGGAGTGGACCATCGGGAAAACTTAGAAATATTAGCTTTTGTGTTAAAAAGCGCGAAGGCTAAAAACAACCCGTGCCTCCGCCGACACAAAGCAAAGCCACATGTCGGTCAATAGTGGCCTACAGGTAAGGCCGGGTGGTGTGGAAACTTAGAACTTTTGCTAATCATTTTCCAAGGGCAAAAATGTCTAAAACCATCTACACCTCATTGATGCCTAAAGATTCCACGTGTGGACCCATAGTGACGGAAGGGAAGCAGACCGGTGGAGAGACTTAAGATTTGTCGCCCTTTTTGAAATGGAAATTTTGAAGGTGCGGTGGGCCCGTGAAGGATTTTTTTCCCAAAAGTGAATTGGCAGGGTTGCGGGGCCACGGAGGAATTTGTGACTTTTTCTTTTTTGTAAAATGTTCCCTAAGTAATTTTCGAGCCCACGGGTCCAATTTACAAAAATTTCCCTCTCCTTTTTTTTTAACTAAGTGAAGCAAAACTTCAGAAGGCCATAACTTTCGACTTGAAGCTTGGATTTAGGTAAATGAGGAATTTTTGAAAAGGACTCGAACTCGTCTTTGCATAGGAACAAACAAAATACATTTTTGTCAAACTTAAGTGGGTGAATTTGAAAAAATATATTTCTTGCCATTAAAACGTGATTTAAACCTCTCAACTTAATAGAGTTAATTAAATGCCATTCTTTCTTCCTCAACATGCCAAACTGACATGGAGGATTGTAATTGGAAATACTTGGACTTATTTGGCAGGGTTTAATTGATGGATTGAGTTTCAAATTGATTTTTCTCTTTTTTTGTAAAACATCCGAGATTTTTGTCTCGGTCTAATCAATTGAAGTCTAATAAACTTTCCTGAGTAATACAAACTATTTTGGGATGCGTTTTGATCATCCTTAGTTCATTTTAAGTTTTCATTTTATCTTTCATAGTTGCAAGGTACTCTATATATTATTATTTTTTCTTCGACATTTATTGTAGGTTTGAAACAATCTAATAGAGATCCACGTATTTCAATGGATATTTATCTATTTCATTTGCCATGATTTAAACATTTAAGTTCATTCCATTCTAAATTTGCAATGTTCAACTTTCCTTCAATCAATATGTGAAAAGAAAGAATGCAATTCTATTTTCAAAATGTGCATTTTGAATGAAATAGAGAAATGTAATATTTCTTCATACGTATTTCTTTCAATTTTCAAACAAAGATTTCACAATATATTTCAAACACAGATTTCAAATGAGAACCATACCATTTGTGATAATTAAAACAACTTCTATTGAACTCCAATAATTTTTTACAACTTCCTTTTTCATTCATCAAATACAACTTACAGAATATACATCTTTCACATTCAAATGTAGATTCCATTTCCAAAATAGAGAAACTTTCCACCACAATTAATATTACAATGCCATCCTCTTGAAATGGGAAAATTTTTACAAGGAAACCCTAAGGGGATTGCAAAATTTGTCTTCATCCTCAACTACATAACAACAACAAGAAGATCCACCACATAGCTTTTGATCAAAACAAAAAAAAAAGGAGAAGAGGAAATGCTCTCCACCCAACCAAGAATTCCAATGAAGAGGAGAAGCCATCCTCCTCATTGGCCCCCAAGCCCCAACCACAAAGCAATAAGAAATGTATTTCAACTCATGGAAACAAACAGGCTTCCACAACACAAAAACAATTTTCACATATAAAACACAGTCCAATACATACTGTAGTTTACAACCACAGGAAGAACAACAAACAATACTCAGCTTCATCATGCATAAGCCAAAGGAGCAAGACCTATGGGGAAAGTTGCTTATACCTCCCAATGGGGAAATGGGTGTCCACCTTAAGATAAACCTGCATATATATATATATATATATATATATATATATATATATATATATATATATATATATATATATATATATATATATATATATATATATATATATATATATATATATATATATATATATATATATATAACATTCAAAACCCCTACATGCCCTTATGCCTCCCCTAAGCACCCCTTATACCTCCCATTTTCTTATGCCTCCCCACACTCTTATGACACCTATAACGAGTAAAGAAATGCAAGCTATTTCTTTTGCAAGGTAGAACCCAATCCCAAACTCCCTCCACAATAACACTTATACCTCCCGAACTCTTATGCCTCCCGAAAAGAGATCCCCATAGTCTTCTCACACACCATGCCTAGGCAATCTACCCACCAACCAACAACATACCAAAATATTTAAAGCATTCACATATGCACAAATAAAAGAAGAACATTTTAAAGAGCCAAGCTCCTACCTCTTCATGGGAAATTTTTTTCCAGAAGTTCAACAACAAGATTTTTTTTCAATCCAAATAGTCCAAAAGCTCCAGAAATCCACAAGCATTCAACAAAATCTCTATCTCTCCTCCAAATTACTAGAGCTCAAACAAAAAGAAGTCACCAAAATTAAATCACAAAAATGAAGTAACTCCCTGAAGTAACCCCTAAAACAACAAAAGAATTCGAATAAATAGAGAAGGGAGAGAGGAGGATGAGGTGGCTCCATGTAGGATGCCACATCACATGTCCTCAACTCCACCTCACAAGTCAACTTCAAAATCCTAAGCACAATTAAAAGGTGTGTGAATAAATGACATTTTACTTACACACACAACCCAAGTCCACACCCCAAGGACCAAAATTAATTTTATGTAAGGTGCAATAAAACCTATAACTTACCTTCCCAAAATACATAATAATGCCTAATTTTGACTCCCCAACCCATAGGTAGGGTTGGTGTAACAATTTAAGAGGTGTGGGACAAGTTTAACTTTTCCTACAAGCCTCCAAAATCAGCCCCTAAGGATAGATCCGAATTTCAAAAGGAAGGTGGAGTGTTTCACACTCAAAGTTACTTACACATTACTTTCAACACATAAACCAAGAGCCATCAACTCTAATAAATGCATTCTTTTGACCCATTATAATTTATTTAACAACATGATTACTCACTAGTCTAGACACAAATAAAATAATAATAAAAGGAAATACACATACAAAGATTAAATAAAGGGAACACAATAAAAGAATACACATAACCCCTTGGTCACATTTGAAGGTGATCCCCCATGGGAACCCCTAACATCAATTCAACATACACAAATAAAAATACATGTTTCCATGGTGACCCTTGTTGAATTCATCTAGAATTCTAATGTGGTTGGTCTTCAATCCCCGATGTTTGTTGTGACATGTTTACCTACAAAACACAAATACCTCCTTTGGCCTCGTGGCCGCATCAAAACATCCAACATAAATATAAAATATAACTCCAAATCATCTATATATATATGAATCAAAACATCATCCAAGCAAGCAACAATATCCTTTACAATTCCATCCATAATCATATGATCACAAGATTAGTTCCATTTTCTAGGTTTACTCGATATGAAAAAATATCACATGTAAGGAAAACACACACACACACACACACACACACACACACACACATAACCATGCCAAGTAGTGTATCAACATCAATATAACATGTCTCTAATAATCCACATGCATCATATATGAATCAAAATCAACCACAGTCCATGATTTCTAATGTCTAACATCATACCAATTCAAAGGCTAAAGTAATGTCCATAAGTATTGTCAATAGTTTCATAATCAATATCAAAAAGGTGTCGAAGGTAAGTGGGCACTACACCAGGTCGTGTTTTCCATCATGGACACTCATTTCCTCATTGTTCGTGTTCACATTTTTGACATTTTTGGTCATGCTTTTGGTTTTCTTACTCCTATCTTGAGGTCCTAGTCGGCATGTCTTATGACTAGTGTTGAAATTCAAGCAAGATATTTGTATATAAACACAACGTACATACCACTATAATTGTAGGAAATTTCTACCAAGGGCTATTTATCTAAATATCAAAGGAAATCCATCTTGTGATTATTACTCGCACCTATCTAGCTACCATTTGTTATCTTGGCATCACCGGCACAAGGGTAACCTAGGAGAACTATTTTACACACAAGAACATATAGCTATATGGGGTATGAGATGTAGTGCAACACTTGGTCATAAGTTCACTTTGTTTATAGTTGAGAATAGTCTAACCTCCCATTTCACAACTTTATTTTTAGGATTTAATGTAGTCTAGGGGTTTTGCGGGAGACCATTTATGTTTTATATTTACTGAGATCTCTTGGCAATCGAAGTACGATACAAATGAGATCATCGGTGAAAAAGTGTGAAACCATAACAAAATTGTTGAAATAAGGTTGTAACCTTTTGGCGAGACTCGAGCTCCACAAAGGTCTAAAGTACCCTAATCACCCATGTCTAGGCTAGTTCATAGGTTCGGGGTTTTTAATCAAGAATTTCAAGTGACCAAAAAAACCTGTTCATCAACTCGTTCTAGTTAAAATATACTTCAGGATAAGAAAAACCAAGATAAGTAACCCAACTCTCTCATTTTATTTCATAGTTACATCTATAAAATTTCTTAGCACTTGTATCTTATTGTACATCATTATAGCAATTTCTAAACTCATATTTTAGTATAATATCTCAAATTTTATTGAATCATTTTGGTGAACCCATATCTTAGAACTCCTTTCCCTAGAATCCACAAAACCATAGTGGATAAAAGTATCTCTTCTTCTCCTAGGAAACCTATGCATCATGAGAGTGTTAATCATATCCTTGATGATGATGTCAAGGTTTAAGCTGGTTGACCTTTATCGGTATGCTCAATTTGATACTAATGTTCAAATATGTCTTGATGCTAATGAACACAAGGTTCCTACTATTTTATACCACTATACTCTCAGCATTGTGTCTAATGCTTGAAGATTTTCTAGACGTACTCCTTATCTCATAGGCACTAGGACTACCCCACCTTCATCTAACCTTCATCTATTTCTACGAAACTCTTAACGATGCTATTATTTCTTATATACTTAGTCTTGATTAAGATAGTGTAGATAAAATTCATGATGAAAATATACATGCACATGATTCTATTACTCGTACTATTCAAGATGAATGTAAAATTATATCTCATGTTTCTCTTATTTTTGAACATGCTTCTAATGATTTTAAAGATATATCTCATGATAGTTCTTCTCCTACTTCATTATATGTTGATGAAATGCTTGATAAAATACTTGCATCTATATTTTTTTCTAATATGACTATATTTCGAGCATGAACATGTTAGTGTTAATTCTACTTCTCTTAATATGGTTGAATACGAATTTTCTACTCCAGTTTCATATATTTATGAGGTTGTATCTAATAGCATGCATGATGATTCTCCTCCTTCTATTGTTTCATCTCTTATCACTTCTTTCGATGTTACTCCTAATGTTTCTATCAATATTCCATCTTCTTCTCCTCCTATTATTCCTCCTTCTCTTCCTTCTTTGAATATCATTCATTTTGATGTTCCTCTTGATGTTTGATGTTTATCCCCATCACTTACTACACCTACATCTAGTGTTCCTATTACATATTCATCCTCCTCTTCTTCCTCTTATATTCCCATGATCCCTCATAATGGTCAATTTCAACCTCTCAATGTGCCTCTCAAATATCCGATGATTCCTTCACATGATATTCATGTCACTCATTCATTCTATTGGATACTTAAAATCTTAGGTACAATCTCACTCTCTTGAAAGTAAAGCCTACTATACGCCTATTGATAATAATTCTCTTCATAGAAATCCCATTCCAAAGAAAATCTACAATTCAACGTTTCCTAAGGATTTCATTCTACCAACATTTTCATGCTTTGAGGGAAGTGGAAATCCATATCTACACATCAATTTTTAACATTTAGCTATGGCGTCTTATTCAAATGATCGATTATTTCCCAACACATTTTATCGAGTATAGTTGGTGAAGGTCTTCAATGGTACACTCATCTCCCTTTTGGATCTATCAAGTACATATTGTGACATGGAAGATGATTTTATTATATGCTATATGATAAAACTGGTCCTAGAGTCACACATGATTTCCTATCTCGCTTGCATCAAGTCAAGAAAGAACCCATTATTGATTATATTCTCCACTTCAATTCTTGCATGAATCAACTAGTGTTTCTTCCTATCGATTTAGAAAAGAAATTTTTATTTTGTCATATATTTATTACTTTAAAAGAACACTTACAATATGACACATGTGAATAATTTAAACTCTTATGCTACAACCTCATTGATCTAGAACAAGACATAATTATTACACATATTATAGATGATCCTATTATTTTTGCTCTTTGTTGCATCATATCCTAGTTTTTCTCCTCTATCATCTTTTAATTTTCCTCTACATTCTTCATCTCCTCCACCTCACAAGAAAGTTTAGTCTCTACCATCAAAAAAATGTTATCCATCTCCTCCAACATGTCATTCCCCACCAAAATATTCTCCATCTCGTACTTGGGAGTAGTTACATTTTTTACATTTTTCTAGGCCTCATGATCTTCTATGTGATTTTATTGATAAAAGCTTAATTTTCTTTCCTTATAATCAACATCATCCTCAACACCGCTTTCATCGCCATCAAGATTGTTCTTATTACAACTATCATCACATCATTGGCCATCGTGACAATGACTGTTACACACATCATGATAAATTACAATAATTGGATGATAAGGGTGTCATTAATTTTGAATCTCACTTTTGTGAGATGTTTGTTTCTCTAATTCCACACAAGCGTGCTACTAAATCAGTTCACTTATCTCCTTCTCCTACTTCTAAGGTAGTTATTCTTCCACCACCTAAGGTCATTATTCATGCACAACCTCCATCTCATTCATCCATCGCTACACCATCTCATCTTATGTGCAAGTGCTCTTACTTCACATTGGCTTCCTAAGATTTCAGCATATGTGCTTCCCACCATTGCATCTCCGATCAATGGAACCATCTCATGATACATTCTATTTAGCTCATACACTCAAGTTGCTTCCACTTCACATGTTTTTACTTCTCCACACCCACTTAATCATTGGTAGGTGAATTTTCTCACCTCACCACATGATGACACACTCATGTTTTCATGGTGATTACATGAGTGTTAAGGGATCTATTACAATAATAACCCACCTCCATCTTTACACTCTACACTCTATCGATCACTTCTAGCATACATGTTCAATCCATTTCCCGATGACACACTCTAGTGTCATAGTTCATACTTATTTGTCGATGGTCTCAATATAAAATAAACCTCCTCAAACTCACTCACACTCTCAATGCTCTATTATTTATCGATCACATATTTCTAACGCACATGTTCAAACCATTTTCGATGACAAACTCTTGTTCTACGGTTCATTCTATATTTATTATGGGGAATGCATAAATTAACCTTATTTCATGCATACAAACATCAGCTCCGAGGGCACATGGCTCTATCACACCGACACTACATTCCATTCCATCTCATCCATAGCATATTACATATCTTGGTTGCATTTAATCTTGTTTTCTTATGCTTACATGTACACTTTATTACACATGCTAGACAAATACTTTGTATGTCATTATCTCTTTCTCTATACACACACGGGTTTAATTTCATTCTATTTGAGATCGGGGACCCTACATAGATAAATAGATGAAGAACATATTCTTGGTGAAATACCTTTTACTAGTACAACAATTACTCTTGGGGGTATCCACTTTCGTACATTATAGGTGCTATCGTTTGATTTTTCACGTAACATTACGATATCGGATTATACATGCTTTGACATAATTTATATCTTTCTAACATGATAACGGGTGATTTATGTGTAGCATTTTATTTTCATGTCTATTTACTACCGTGGTTGCTGCTTCCTTTTTTTTTGATCGCTTTCTCTTGTATGACATTGATTGCGGGATTTACCCTTTTTTGTGTGCACACTTTCTTATTTTGACCACGGTTTCCTCGGTTATCTTATGAAATCATGTGTGATATCCCATTTTTATAACTGATTTTTTCTATTTACATTGCATTCTTGCATATTATCTTCTTTCTTGCTAGTTTACATGTTGTCTTCTACAAGCGTGTTTATCTTGTTTAAACTAACACTTGTTTACATCCACTTTTTTGTGTGCCTTGGTTTTTACCAAGCACATTCCCTCCCGTATAGGGATTCATTTTCAACACAATGATTGTTCCTCCTTTTGGATGCATATTCCTCGCAATGTCACATGGACCCCAAATTAGGGGAAGCATATATTGGGTGAATAAGCCACCCTACAAACTCAAACTATAAGAATAATACATCACAACTCGGTTCATAGATATCACAACCTTCAATCTCAGCAATGATCCAAATCTTGACTTGGGTCCTCAATACAACACAAACACCAATGCCTAGCACTAGAAAGTAGTAGGTAGGTGCCCCTAACCCTTCTTGGACACCCGAGACCAGAGGACAGTCACACATATAGTATTAGTTTAGTTCATTTTTTGGTAGTTTACATAGTGTCTTTTATAGGAAACACAGTCCTTTAACACTCAACATGCACGCATTACATCTTATTTTCTATTTTCGCATTGGATCAAACTAGATCAAAATTTTACACACCATCTGCAATGGTGTTTATACTTCAAGAATAATTCAAATCTTGGAGAGTAACACCAGAACTTTATCCCTACACTTCTTTCGCACTAGCATGAGATTGCCCAAAAAAATCACTTTTAGTGCAGTGACATGACATCACCTAAAAACCTCACATTCAGCACAACTGACATGAGATATCTCAAAATACTAGTTCTTATACAACATATTTAGGTTCCTTTCTATCAAATTTCACTCATTACGGATCAAGTGCAAGTGTTCCTTTTCATTTTTATATACTTTTACATTTTACACATTTTGATCATATATACACATATTTTACGACTTGTTCGTTCTTCTCTTTTGCAGGTCTGTCGTTATGGGAAGTGGTTTTCAAATCAATCACACATCATAAAATATCATGTGACATAAACAACAGGTTCAAATGTGACATATACACATACAATCTCACCCTAGGGTTGTCATCATCATCATTTTTTCACTTCTTCTTCTCTAGCTTCCATGCTTCACATTTTTATCACTCCACACTTTGTCTTGTCTCTCTTAGTAAAATCTTTGTGATCAATCTACATGGATATCAGGTATGTATCTCTTATATAATTTATGTTATTGATCATTCCTCCACAACCTAAATTGGGGAAAATATAGACATTATATCACACTCTTTCCTATGTAAGAAAAGTACTTATTTATCATTACCTTTGTCCATATTTTTCTTTTGTTTCCTCTTTTTCTCTTACACTCCTTCTTTCCTACTCTATCTTTTCATACTTCAAAATTTCTCATTTTGGATGCTAGTGCTCACCAGGATTCCAGTGTTAGGAAACTCCATCCCAACTGGGTGCCCCGATCTTTTTCTACTTTTCTCACATATTTTGGTTCCTTTCTAGTCATTTAGGCATCTTTATTTATTACTATTCAACATTTTAGTGGTTAATTATGAAATTAAAACAAGGGAATCATATAAATACAAAGCTACATGATCATAATAAATGACCAAACACTAACCATTATCCATCACCACCTAAGGTTGCATTCAAGTGCATTTTAAGAGCAATCAAACATCCATCTAGATCCATATAAGGGACAAGGTACTACCATTTATGCATACACTTAATAGGAGAGGAAGTTCATTGTTTCATGCACACATCTATCTACATATTTTACATATAGATATTTCTCGCTATTAAGTGCAAACACACATAAGAGCCACCTAAGGAACGATTTCAAAAACTTACACATAGAACTATATTAGGTCCGAGATGTAGTGCAATGCTTGGTAACAAGTTAACCTTGTTAACAACCGAGGATAGTCGACCCATCGTTTTGAATCTTTCCCTTTAATATTTGATGTCGTTTGGGGTTTTACATGTTCTTCTTATTTATCAAATTTTTTAGGTGAATAATAGTAAGTTCAAGCGAAGTACAAGTAATCAAATACGATAACCGGTGATCATCTCACATCCCTATGAAATTGAGTTATGTATCTTTTGAGAAGTCATAGGAACCCAAAACAGTCTTTGGTACCTTAGGTGCCCTTGACCCTCCATAGACACCCTAGTCAAGGAACTTCCGACACTCCTATATTTTTCTTGTTCTCGATTGTGACACTTTGAGTTCTTGTTCCAACAACTTTCTAGCTTGGCATACCTTCGGGATTATTGTGAATCAACTAAGTATTTTATTATTTTTATTTGCAACTAGGGTTTTTCTTATTTTATCTTATTTCGGTGAAATTTGTACTTAATTTTTTATATTTAGTGTTGTTACATATTTAGAATTAGGCATATATTTATTTTAATATCTCGCTTAATCAATATCTTCTTACACATACGCTATAGGGTATCACTCTTTCCCCCTCTTCATCATACTCACATGCGATTACATACTCTTCTAAAATAATTTCATTCCCAAGGATTTTCACATCATTGATTTTATACGAAATGTTTTACCATCCATCACTAATTATGCACACAATACCAAATTTTCATCACTTTTCTATCTACATCCTAATTAATATCATCATTTATGCACTAAATATCAAACAAAAACATATGGAAAACACTCATTGTATCACATTTCGATAAAACATCAATACAACACCATACTACCAATCATCCATATATATATATATCAAATATAATCGTTCCAAAAATACAATCACTGGGGAAATCCCCTACTTACATGTACATCATATCTCATCATCACTATCACTATTTATAACTACGGGACATCTATAACTAGAATCTTCACCGCTCAATCTATACCGATGATTGCAAATTCGATATCTTTTATCATGCCTCCGTAATAACACCTACTTGACTAATTTCTTAACAAAATGACCTGTAGCTCTACATACTTCGCAAAAACATCCTATATTATTACTCTTCCTCCTATTACCTCAATAGCTCACCGATTCTCTGTTTCAACCTCGTTACGATTGCTAAGTATAATAATACATGTGGCTATATTTATCGCCACTTTATCGAACAAATGGGCATTCTCACTGCTATAGCATCTACTCGCTCTAGCATGCCACCTCCCATGAGAATATCTACGAAGGTACATTCGTGATAATGTGTAAATCGATGAGTCAAAAATCAAGGAATAATACACATCACTTGAAACCATATAATACCACATTAGGTAGCTCACCTAATTATAAGAGTACAACAAGTAAGTGACAGTCAAAAATTAACAAAAAAAATACTCATGCTTTGTTATCATTGTTGTTATACCATCTCCATTGAGGACATATGCCTACCCCTCAAGCAGCCTTCAACTGGTGGTGATCCTAGTACATGCACAAAAATGGAAACCATAACACCCATCGGTGTCCTACCCATCATGCACCATATGCCTTGATACATCTTTCATCGTGTTTTTTAGGAACCATATTACCGCATCCTTCTTGTCTACACCGTAGGGAATTATTTGTGTTCTCGTAGGTTTTGGTTTTTCTCCCAGCCCCCTCGAAACTCTCATCACTTGCACCCATAGATATGGCTATAGGGTCACATAATAAGACATAGCAAACTATCGTGACACTTTCCTTTCTTGAAACAAGTCAACCACCCTTAGAAATTGGTCCTCTAACCACATCGTATGCCAAATACATCATAGCTATTCTCCATCCTATGGCCATCAACCATAGTCTTGATATGGCTTCCATATAATGGCCCCTAGCCCCATGTGATAAAACATCAATCTATAAGTATCGATTGTCAATCGATCTATTTTGGGCACCTACCCATCTTGCAGCGAATATATCATGTCTTTCCCACTCGCAAGTGGCCCACTAAATGGCCTCAAAATGGAAATATGCTCATAAGCCACTACACGTAGTAATGTGGTGGATCCTAGACCACCTCTATGGTCCTCCTGTGTAAACTTGTATAGATCTCTATATAAATTTGCCAATATACATCCCGCCCATGCATATCTAGTTCCATTATCATCTCTACACTGTCATATATTATGAATGTTATACAAGATTTCTACACCATCTCCCTCCACCGCCACCGATGAAACAATAACCACTTGTAGTGGACTTCCAAAATCGTGGAACACCCGATCTTAGTGTGACATCCAATCTAATATGGGTCTCTATTTCATGTAATCGTGTCCCTAAAAATACTACCTATTTACTCTTATATGTCTCTCGAGCATCCTCTACTTCCATCACTTAAAATATCTTGCCCACAAATGATTTTCGTAATATGCAATACACATCCTCCGTGGTCACACCATATCCCGAAGAGGGAAACCAAAACATACAAGTTTCTATACACCACTTGTCATATAATGCAGTGATTAAAGGCATATTATGGGGTACCTCTCAAATATTTTATGCACTATAGGATGACATAGTCTAGTACATCCCACTCGGTATCAAATAAGCCTAATCCCAATAATGTGCTCAAGATTCGACCCCCACGTAACTCTCTCGAATGGATATAACTATACACAAAACAAAACATCAACAAAATCATATTGTTATCACTCCATATAAATGCTAAAATAGTACCTACTAACATCAATAAGCATAAATTTTCATGCTAGACACTTTATGGGCGAACGTCACCTCCGGGTCACCAGCGCCTAGGAGCAAGAACGAGAACCCAAAAGTATGTCACGGTGCCTAGATATTTGCATTGGATTCCCGAAGGACGTTAGTGCCTTGGCCCCTCTCGCCGGAGTTAGAAACACCCAAAATTTTGAAAAATGAAATTTCATAAAAAGTGCACAAAAATGAGATCATTTCTACAATTTTTTATAAAATACTCCTACTTACCAATTCCTCTAGCATATGCAACACCACGGTTTCCAATACCATCTTGAATCATCTCAATCTCACAACTCTAATATGTGACATCTTCACACACTTAGAGCTCAAACTCCCACTCAACCACGATTTAAATGAAGTTGTTATTCATGTTTTTCTATTGAGTATTATTTATAGAAAATTTCAAATTATCACTTAGGCATAGTTACTATTTGCGCATATTCTTCTAATTAATACACATCACACATTTGTACTCATATCTTGAGCTTCGCTACTCTATTTTATCCCTTGCCTCCATCATTCGGCTCAAATTTTCTCATACTACCGTCCATTCCAAATTCTATAACGTTATATTCTCATTTACCACACTTTAAAATTTATATAAAAACATTTTTTCAACATCTACTACACATCATTTTAGTCCCTATGACATCATTGCATATCTACTTTCAACTCAACATTCATTCTTACTATCGGTCCCCCTTTCTTTGAAATGGGTTCCCCTTTCGCCTAAAGAGGGGCATATAAGTGGAATCACTCTATGATCCCCCTCAAATTGCTACATGATCATTTCAAGTCTCCAATTCGCCATTATCAAAAATTTCCTCATATAACATGTAACATTTCATACCACTTTATAGATATTACCCTTAATGACCTAACTTGGGCACATCAAAAGGAAAATATCTCGATGAGTAATCTACCATGTAGATATAAATATAAATTTTACTACTTAAATCAAATCAATCAATGGACACAACACAACCTATTTTACTACTCTCAAATGACCTAACTTGGGAGTTACAACAATACTTTTCTAGATGATCAAACATGGGAAGTCACCTTACCTTTAATATCTCTTCCAAATGACCTAACATGAAGCCATCTATAATTATATCACATCGTGAAACACCCTTGGAGTGGGGGAAATGAGACATCATTTCCTTTCCTATACTTCGCCTATATGGGTTATTCTCGTTAGATGGAAATGAACAAAATTTGGTATTTTTCGTCTACTGCAACACCTAGACCTTTTGAGGATGTAGTCATAGTTGGAGGGTAAAACTAGACCTCTCTCCCTAACACTCTTTCTCTCGAAGTAAGATTCCCAAATCTTTAGTTCTTCACACATCTAAATTTTGGTAGATCACTCTCTATCCCATCAAATCTCCATTAACGACAATTCAAAATCTCTAAATTATCCAAATCAAATCATCAATCTCGCCAAGTGATTCTCGGAAAAATTTTCCATATCTATTTATGCCACATAGATCAACATGTTGATCCATGGTTACCACATTATATACTTTTATTCTGTGCATACTTCTAGAATAGGGCTTCTCCAAACTACTCATAGGTATGTTCCTTAATTCCTTTATAGTACTTTAATTTCATTAAAAAACATAAGGGGGAATGTAGAAAAATTAATGCACATAATACTATTTACTATACCACAAACTATGTTCTTGTATGTATGGATCTTGCATAAGAAAGGTATTCATTAGTGACACATTCTCTAGTTCATCATCTTTCTTTGAATGTCTCTATTGTTTTTATCCCTCACCTCTCTCACTTATACACCCATATCTTATTAGCTCATAATGATCCATGTCTATCACTCTTCACACATTTGTTGCTAGTTGTCTCTGGACACAACACCTAGGAATGGAATCTAGCACTTGGATGCTCCCATCCGTGATGGGGAACCTATGTCCTCTTGTTCATGTTCACTTTTTTACATTTTTGATCGACGTTTTAATTTTTCTTACTCACATCCCGAGGTCCTAGCAGCATGTCTTGTCACTAGTGTCAAAATTCAAGTAAGAGATCCTTATCTAAACACAACATACATACAATTATAGTGATGAGTAATTTATATCAAAGGATATCTATCTACATAGACAATGGACTTCATCTTGGGATTATTACTTTAAATATACATTGCATAAGAAGGGAAGCAAATTTTTCGATCCACACATTTGCATCTATCTAACTACCGCCCACTATCTTGGCGTCACAAGAATGAGGGCATCCTATGATCACTATTACATTCACAATAACATATAACTAAATGGGATCTGAGATGTAGTTCAATTCTTAGTCGTAAGTTCAATTTGTGTACAACCATGGACATTTCAACCTCCCATTTTGCATATTTCGTTTTAGAATTTGAAGTAGTTTTGGTATTTTACATAATACTATTTGTGTTGTATATTTACAGTACCTTGGAATTCTAATTATGACATAAATGAAATCATCAATGAATAAGTGTGAAACCCTAGCGACACTAAAGAAATTAGGATTAGACATTTTTGGCATACTCCAACACCCCATAGAGGTCTCGGTGTCGCGGGCACCTCGCCCCTACCTAGGCACCCATGTCCAAGCTAATGTATAAGTTTCAAGATTGTAATTTAGCATTTCAATTTCCCCCTCCCAATCTATTCATCAGATCATTCTAATTCAAATATACTTCAGGATAAGAAAATCAAGATAATTACCCTACCTTTCTCATTTTCTTTCATAGTTACATCTATAAAATATCTTAGCACTTGAATGTTATTGTACATCATTATAGTAGTTTCTAAACTAAAATTTTAATAAAATGTTCATATTTTTTTGAATCAAATAAATTATAGAACCATTATCAAGGAAATAAAAATATGTGTTCACACTTATTTATTTAAGTCCTTTAAACATGCAATTTGCAATAACACATTTAAAGGCGGGAATATAAACACTAAGATCTAGTAACTTGTCCTTGTGCAATGAAAAGTGTTAGGATATTCCCATGGTAATTCAAATATACAAATTCATAATCAAATAACCTCATCTCTCTATCTCTTCTACAACTTTCTTATCTTTACACTTTTCTCTATCGTGAAGTTTTAAAATATTAGTTGATCAAAGAAATATTAAACATTTATTACTCATGAAAAATCTATTTGTTTTGATCTCTTTACTTTTAAAATGTAAGGAATGGTCATGATGTAATGTTTGGTCTTAGAAAACCCGCATATGTAGTCCCATGTGTCAAATTTACTAACTTTGATTTCATTTTAAATTTTTTATCTAACTCATTTCATCTCCTTAAGTTCAACCTTATTAGAATATTTCACCTACATAAGCATATCGAATCATATTAACATCATTTTATAAGTAATTTGACACTCTTATAAGCTACTACTGTAAATACGTTTGTAAAAGAACTCAAAATGTTTGTATTTTTCCCAAATTAGTTACACATATTCTAGAGAATTACTTACTATAATTTTGAAGCACTCAACTAGGTCAAAGTGTCTACCTTGCTCCATTTCAAAGAATACTAAGGTCATAGAGCCATGATTTTACAAAATTAAACTCACTTCAAGTTTTTTACAATGGATTCAATAAATGAAAGGCTAGGTCACATAGTAAAGGTACATGACACCTCATTACTACCATATTAGGTACATTCCATACTTTACAATTAGTTGTCTATTTTAGTGTCAAAACACATGAGGGAACCCCTATGGTTATTTTACTTATAATAAACTTTTACCACCACCTAGTATAACTACACGATGGTTGATCCCATAACAAGGTCATATATTGCATCAATTGGATTAGTTTTATAGTTGAGAGTATATCCATAATTAATATTCTAGACTCAACACACACACACACACACACACACACACACACACACACACACACCACACACATAGTAAGGCGCGCTTTCTCATTTTATTTTAATTAAATATATTATGAATATTTTTACATGTTTCCAAGTTTTCCACCTTTTTGAAAGTGATTATATGTCATCGTGAAGATATGCAAGAAAAAGTAAGATACAGAAAGATCATTTTTATACAAGTGAAGCACAAAGAAAGTCCTAGATTTGAAATATCAAGGGTCAACAAATGTACAATTATAGATTAGGAATGTAGAAACTAAATCTTGAACTTATTAATTTTTTATGGTGATACTCAGTATTACATATTTATCTCCAAAATGTTCGCTAAAACATATAAAATTCCTAGTAATATTTTTCCACTATCCAGGAAGATCAAAATCATCTATATTTTATGATAAACATCTAAGTCTCTCTTTCCTATTATGTATTTGAAATAATAATTGTAACTTATCACTCATTTCAATCATTTCATGTGTGAATGAATTATTATAATTATGAATGGTTAGTGTTGGAAGTTAAATAATTATTATAATAGATACCTATAACAAATCGTTTCATCCTTCTTATTTTTTTGTTCATCAAACAACATTTAGATATATAATTATGGTGAAACAAGGGTTTTTAGATATGTTTATGGTATCCCACTTGTGTTTAGGTTATGTGAGGTATTTGAACATGAAATTTTAGGCACCCTATGTTCTAACATAGTTACCTACACATGAGTTTTACACCCTAGGGCCTAACACCAATATGACAATCTAAAAATGAATGAAACATGCTAAACAACATGAGTGATACACCCTGTTACTAAACACCAATGTAACATCCTAAACTAAATTTCTCATTAATTATTTCAAATTAAATTTTAATTTTCAACTTAATAAATTTTCCATGTCATGTTGTTGTATTATTAGTTTCATAGTAGTGTTTAGGCCCTCAAGGTTTCCCACTTGTGGTGTTTATGGTTTCACATTAGTTACTAAGAATTAAATTCATAGTGATATTTACAATTGCATAATAGTATGATAAGAGAGATAGAAAATTTAATTCATATTGATATTTACAAACAATATTTCATATCCAGATGGATTTTAGAATTAACCTCGAACCATTCTAAAGAAAAATAATAAAACTACATAATATTATAAAGGGAATATTCGATTCTAAAAAAATAGCATCCAAAATAAGACATATATAAATAAAGAGATACAATTCTTAGTCTAGCCAAAATGATTGTGTTCAATATTTCGCACCCATTATAAAACAAAATAATAGAACTAGATAAGGCTTGATCCCTCTCGAGGATATGTAGTGCATTACTTGGTGGTGCAGCAAAGAATTGGCTCTACCAAGGTTAGTCCAACAAAAATGATACAATTATAAAAAAATATAGAACTACATAAGGCTTAATCCCTCTTGAGGGTATGTAGTGCAACACTTGGCTCCACCAAGGTTAGTCTAGCCAAAACAATACAATTATAAAAAAATTAAAGAAGCTCGCATAAGACTTGACCCCTCTTAAGGGTATGTAGTGCAACCCTTGGTGGTGCCATCACTTGTCTACACTAAGGTTAATCTTTTCTAAATGATACAATTATAAAAATAATAATATAACTACATAAGGGTTGATCCCTCTTGAGGGTATGTAGTGCAACACTTGGCAGTGCCAACAATTGGCTCCACCAAGCTTATTCCATCCAAACTAATGTAATTATAAACAAAAAATATAACTACATAAGGATTGATCCATATCGAGGTTATGTAGTGCAACACTTGGCAGTGCCAACACTTGGCTCCACCAAGGTTAGTCCAGCCAAAATGATACAATTATAAACAAAATAATAGAACTACATAAGGCTTGATCCCTCTCAAGGGTATGTAAACCACTTAGCTCCACAAAGCTTAGTCCAGCCAAAACATTACAATTATAAATACAATAATACGACTACATAAGGCTTGACCCCTCTCGAGGGTGTGTATGGAAAATGGAAATTTAATAAACTTAAGAGACAATATATAGGTTTGTTTAATAGATTTGAAATTTTGTTTGATTAAGTTCATAAAAATTGTTCTTAAAAAATTGTTTAATAGAATTAAAATTTAGTTCGGATTTTTGGAATGGGCATAATTATGCCCATTATCATTGAGCAATCATACGGTTGTAGCAATAATATATTCTTCTTGATCCCTCTCAAAGATATATAGTGCAAAACTTGTAACCTTTGTTCAATAGGGTTAAATAATAGTAATGGAAGTTCATCATTTAATCTTGAAGGATGAACATGTGCATATTGGCCTTGCATTCTTGGTAAATCATTCATTGATGCAATTAGACACATACACTATCAAGTCAAATAGATACATGATTCACCAATGGTATAAGGTTAGGATCGAAAATATTTTCTTCATGATTGTTATTTGACCTTGTTGAATAAGGAATCTCATGTATGGATCAAAGAAGAATAATAGAATTAAAATTGACTTAGTTCTATAATATTTGGAATATATATAAATATTTAAACAAATATATTATTCTTACTCAAAAAAAATCTTCTTCTATTAAACATATATGTAAAATTAATATTCTTCTTCCATTGATATGACATTCTTTCCCATTGTATTGTAACCATATTCTTCTACAGAGTAATATTTCATATTCTATCTCTATTCTTCTTCTATTAGTCTCTATTCTTTGTTTGTAATTAATAAAAATTATAAATTAATTACATTCATTTTAATACCTCTAATCTCTATTATTCTTCTTCCATGATTCCTATATGGGAATGGGCATCTGCCCATTCTAAAAAAATTTAAAATTTTCACTCCATTTTCCCAATGTAATAACTCTAAAAAATTATGACGTAAAATTAACTCAAATTTATCTCCCATCTTCTTCTATTAGTTATATAAAAAAATATACATGAGAATCGGTAATTTCCCATGTTAAACTCAAATGTATATATTAAGATGAGAACTACATAAGGCTTGATCCCTCTCCAGGGGTATGTAGTCCAACACTCGACTCTACCAGGTGATAGTCCAATTGGTATAATAGAATTACTAATTACTTCAAAACAAAAATGTGTGTTTCTACTAGAATGGGCTTATGCCCATTATAAAAATGCACAACTTTTATAAGGGTTTTCACATTAATACACAACTTCCCATTCCTTCCTATGTTAAAATAAAGTAAATATAATAAGTTGGACTTAAAATTATCTCTATTCTTCTTATATTATATATCTAAGATATTTCTATTAATTATACATGAGAATGAGTAGAATTGTCTCTATTCTTATTCTAGTAGTTATATATGAGAATGGGCATATTTCCTTATTAAAATGGAAAGGATGAAAAAATAAAGTAGAGAGAATAAAATTATCGAAACATTTTATTCAAATCTTGTTGAAACTATTACAATGCACATCTTCCAATTCTATTCTATAAATCTTATAGGATAATGGGAATATGCCCAATCAAAATATCTATTCTTCTTCTATGTTTCCTAAACTATAATATATATATATATATATATATATATATATATATATATATTGAGATGAGAACTACATAAGGTCCGATCCCTCTCGGGGTATGTAGTGCTGACACTTGACTCTACCAGGATAGTCCAGCTAGTATAATAACATTACTAATTACTTCAAAAATAATAATTTTTGTTTGTATGAGAATGGACTTGTACCCATAATAAATGTGCACAACTTCTATAAAGGTTGTCACAATGCACAACTTTCCATTCCTTCCCATATTAAAAGAAAGTAAATATAATATGTTAAACTTAAAGTTATCTATGTTCTTCTTCTATTAGATATGTAAGATATTTCTATTAGTTATACATGAGAATGAACAGACTTATCTCTATTATTCTTCTATTAGTTATAAATGAAAATGAGTAGCCACCCTTTTCAAGCGGAAAGGATGAACACATAATGTAGAGAGAGTAAAAGTCGTATAATTTTTTTATACAAATCTTGTTGAAATTGTCACAATGCACATATTCCAACTCTATTATATAATTTTTATAGGAGAATAGGGATATGCCCATTCAAAATATCTATTATTATTTTATGTCTCCTAAATGTATATATATATATATATATATATTAAGATGAGAACTACATAAGGCTTGATCCCTCGGAGGGTATGTAGAGCCTAATATGCCCATTATAAATATGTATTAATCTTGAATTATTTACTCCAGCAAAAACAATATAATTATAAAAATAACTTGAGATATGCATTGAATGATTTCCTTTTTGTCCAATTTTGATATGGGATTCAAGAAAACATGAGTATGTAATCATTTATTCAACAAGGAATATTTAACTAGCGATCCAACGGAATTTTATCATTTAATCCTAAATAAGTGATTCATGTTGATGTTTTGTAATGAAATACCATTGTGTCCATGAATAACATCTATATGAAAAAATTCTTCGCTTCTATTACTACCTTGATGATTCACTTTGTCTTCAGAATGAAATGATTCACTTCTATTACTACCTTGAAAAACATGGGTCTCAAATATGATGATAACTACATCAGGTTTGATCCCTATATAAGGTATGTAGTGCAACACTTGGATCGGTAAGGGATAGTCCAACCAATATGATACAATTGTAAATAATTAATTAGAGTAGAGATAATATCATTTGAATCATGGAAGAAGAATAGACATACGAATCATTTGAATCATATAAGAAGAATATAGATAAAATTTACTATGATCATATTAACCCTATAAAAATAAGATATAAATAATATAAAAATATATAAATATGATTCACCTACATTTAATGATTCTATTATATATTATATTATAGTTATCTCTATTCTTCTTCTATTAAATTAGATATATATGAGATTTCTATTAGTTATACATGAGAATGAGTAGACTTATCTCTATTCTTTTGCTATTAGTTATATGCGAGCTTTGGCATACTCCATTTTAAAGTAGAAAGGATGAAAAATAAAGTGGAGAGGGTAAAAGTTGTTCAAATTTTTCTTCAAATATTATTGAAACTCGAAACTTGCAAATTAGAAAGTGTAAAAGTAACATAAATGATCATCTTTCCTTCTATTCTTAGGTCTACATGAGAATGGGCAGACCCATTCAAAATATATATTCTTCTACTATGTTTCCTATATATATATATATATGAAAACTACTTAAGGATTTATCCCTCGAGGGTATAAATAGCATAATATTACCATTCTAAACATCTATTATTCTTGAATTTATTACTCTATTCAAAATGATATAATTATAAACAATAAATTTAGTTATGCGTTGAATGATTTCCCATTTTGTGCAAGTTTTAGGATGGGGTGCAAGAAAACATGAATACGTAATCATTTCTTTAATAAGGAATATTAAACTAGAAGTCACAACAAAATTTTATCATTTAATCCTGAATATGTGATGTATGCTTTGATGTTTAGTAATCAAATATTGTTATGTGCATGAATCAAATCTTTAGAATGAAATGTTTCACTTCTATTACTACATTGATGCTTCACTTCATCTTCAAAATGAAATTCTTCACTTCTATTAGTACCTTGATAAACATCGGTCTTCAATATGATGAGAACTACATAAGGCTTGATCCCTCTAGAGGGTATGTAGTGCAACACTTGGCTCAACTAGGGATATTACAACCAATATGATACAATTGTAAACAATTAAATAGAGTAGAGATAAAATAATTTGAATCACATAAGAAGAATAAACATACAAATAATTTGATTCACCTAAGAATAATTTAGATAAAAGTTTCTATGATCATATTAGCAATATAGAAATATATGTAATTATGTGTGTGTGTGTGTGTGTGTGTGTGTGTGTGGAGATGATTCACCTGCATTGAATGATTTCCCATTTTGTTTATGTAGTTAACCATTCAGGAGGGGTTGAGGGAAACTAATATTTTAGGAGGGGGTACTAGTATAATACAATTATTAATTATTACGAAATAAACAATGTTTGTTTGTATGAGAATGGTCTTTGCATGTTATAAACATAGAAAAATTCTATAAAGGGTTTTACAATGCATAACTTCCCATTCTTAAAAAAATAACCTTCCCATGATAAAATAAAGTAAATATAATATGTTAAGCTTAAAGTTATCTCTATTTTTCTTTTATTAAATTAGAAATATATGATATTTTTGTTAGTTATACATTAGAATGCATTGGTTTATCTCTATTATTTTTCTATTAGTTATATGTGAGAATGGTCATCTGCCCTTTTAAAGTGGAAAGGATGAACAAATAAAGTGGAGAGAGTAAAATTAGCATAAAAATTTTCTTCAAATCTTGTTGAAACTCGAAACTTGCAAATTAGACAGAGTAAAAGTAACATAAACGACCATCTTTCCTTCTATTCTTAAGTCTTACATGAGAATGGGCATCATCCCATTCAATATAAAAAAACAATTATATCACATGAGAATGGGCATCTTCCCATTCAATACAAAAACAAATTTATCATGGGTAGATGCAATCATAGAAAAATAATAGAGTTTAAAATGGGAAGTTGCATATTATCACAACTTGTTACGTTTATAAAAAAATGTTAATCCTACAAAGAGTTTTATATACATTACACTAACAAAATTTGTAACAATATATATTATCTGAAGAGATGAATATTTTTTTATTTCATGAAAATTCATTCAAAATTTATATTGGTCATTGCCATGTAGCTCTTATAAAATACCAATACAGATCACTTGATTTAACAAGTGTCATTCTCCTTGTCCACTATATGTTATGTAACCCATGCCTCTTCGACGGAATGCAATTTATATTCCTTTCAAACAAAAATACTTGGTGTTATTTTTAATATGGATCACTTGATTTAACAAGTGTCATTCTCCTTGTCCACTATATGTTATGTAACCCATTACCTCTTCAACATAATGCAATTTATATTCCTTTCAAACAAAAATACTGGTAATTTTTGCTATCCCAATTCCATATTTAACAAGTGTCATTCTCCTTGTCCACTATATGTTATGTAACCCAATACCTCTTCAACAGAATGCAATTTATATTCCTTTGAAACAAAAATATTGGTGTTATCATAGGTAGATTCAATCATAGAAAATAATACAGTTTAAAATGGGAAGTTGCATATTATCACAACTTGCTACATTTATAAAAAAATGTTAATCCTACAAAGAGTTTTATATACATTACACTAACAAAATTTGTAACAATATATATTATCTAAAGAGATGAATATTTTTTTTTCTTTCATGAAAATTCATTCAAAATTTATATTGGTCATTGCCATGTAGGTCCTATAAAATACCAATACATATCACTTGATTTAACAAGTCTCATTCTCCTTGTCCACTATATGTTATGTAACCCAAGTACCTCTTCAACGGAATGCAATTTATATTCCTTTCAAACAAAAATACGGTGTTATCATCGGTATATGCAATCATAGAAAAATAATACGATTTAAAATGGAAAGTTGCACGTTATCACAACTTGTTACTTTTATAAAAAAATGTTTTGATATACATTACACTAAAAAAATTTGTAACAACAAAAATGGATCTTATTACCACCACCCCATACAAGGAATTTCCAATTTTTGATGGTGCAAATGAATTGAAAAGAAAAGATGAAAAATGGCTCGTTCAAGTTCACACCCCTGATAATTATTACAATGATCTATGGTTATTTCATTCCTTGGGAGACCAACACACACCAATTGGCATTATTGTGAGCATAAAGTGTATAAAATATACAATTGTATCTCTTCAAGTGGAAAAAGTGGACAACACATTGAGAACATGATTAGTACATAAATGGAATTACAGGTTTCTCTTTACAAAAAAATGGCATGGAAAGTTCAAAAAAAAACAAAAATATTCATGTTATAGTTATGGTTGGAAAATTGAGCCATACACTGAAGGGGACAAGAGTGGTGTGGATAATAGTGAATTTATTTGTGCAAGAATTATCACTATATTCAAATTGTTATATTAGTATGCATTCACTTCATATGTTTCCCACTACATGAATATGGATAAGGAATTGGGACAACAAAAATTACATTAAAAATGTTTACCATGCTCATAAGACAAAAATTATCTAAGCTAGAAAAATACATTTCAGAATCACACTTTTAAGAGGTGAAGCGATTTGCAAAAGAGAAATTATTATTAAAACAAGCTCAAACTAAATTTTAAAAAAGTGAATCTACATTATCTGAAGAGATCATTTTTTTTTATTTGATGAAAATTCATTCAAAATTGATATTGGTCGTTGCCATGTAGCTCCTACAAAATACCAATACAGATCACTTGATTTAACAAGTGTCAGTCTCCTTGTCCACTCTATGTTATGTAACCCTGTACCTCTTCAACGGGATGCAATTTATATTCCTTTCAAACAAAAATACTGGTGTTATTTTTAATATGGAGTTTGAGCATGAAATTCATGACATTGAAACTCATTTCTATATTATTGATGGGAAACATAAAATGGAATCCGAGAAACAAATCTAGATTTTCATTTGTTCATGATAGAATCAAACAACATTCGTAAGTATTCTCGTCTCTAAAGCAACAAAAAAACAAATAATAAATATTTGCAAGCAATAGAATATGGAAAATGAACATCGGTTAAAAAATATTTATCAACCAACCTGTATAAAGCCGAGGTTCGGGTGGATCTTAGAGAAGAGACCACAACATTCTCGTTATGGTCACGATAAGTTAGAAAGATGATAGGAAATTATAAATTGTACTAAGTTTTTTTACACATAGAAATTAACTTAAATTATTTCTTATAGAATGCTAAACTAATAAAATTTATTTTAATATGAAGACCTTTGAAAGGTAAATTTTAGTTATTTTTGAGAAGGCAAAGTTGGAAAGTTTAAACGATAGACTTTCATTTCTTGTAGTATTAGATGAAATTTTACATAAGTGGGTTTTTGTTTTTGATTTTTATACCAACGATGGGTTTCCTTGTTTCCAACAAAAGCTACAAACCTATGTTTCAAGCCAAATTCATTACATATGATTATAACAGACTATTCAATGGAAAAAATGGTATGAAAAATGAAGAACTAGATGTCTTAGCTGATTAATGAATTAGTCATGAATTTTGGTTCATAAAAGTGTATGGGGTTAATGCAATATTTCTAAAAGATTACTACAAAAGAGTAAAGTAGAGTAGAGAAATAAGAGCTAAAGTTATGTCTTATATGTTGGTAAGAGTTCTATAATATGTTTCTCTTATAGGATGCAATGAATTAAATGTGATTGAAAAATTTGACATGCATGAGTCTCATTTTTCTCAACTATGTCAAGATCTTAGAGAAGAAAAGAAAAAAATGAAAAGGAAGGCTACACCATCAAGGGAAGGGAGTCGAGGAAATTTTCCAAATTATTCAAAAAATGCTACTAAACTACTTGAATTATATGTGTCTATGGTTAATAAAAATTCTCAACCAAGGATGCAAAATAGATATGAATTCGCTTGTCAATGTTCCTTTTTTTTTCTTAGTAGAACCTTTTTTTTTATTATTGGCAAATAGTTTTTTGAAAGGGACTATACCCTTGTTTACAAAAGAAGGCCTAGAAGCCAGAATAAGCAAGAGAACCAGAGAGAAAAGGATCAGAATCCAAATGTTACAATGAAGTTCAAAGTAGCCAAAAAAAAAGCTACCAAGACGAAACAAAACAGTAAAATTACTGCAAAAAAGCAGTAAAGGGTCCATGAAAAAAACAACAAAAAAACAAACAAGGACAGCAGAAGCATCTACAACTACTTTTTAGTAGCTTTGTCAATGATGGTTTTGATATTCTTCCAGGATTTGAACATACCCAAAGTAGTCATGTGGGCAGCGTCATTATAATCTAGCTGCTCCACGGTTTTCTTACTTTCCTTATCATTACCCCAAAGAGTTGTCGGAACTCTGCTTAGGTTGGAGACACTTTTGACGTGTTGCTCAATGAACTCCTCAATCACCCTAAAGATGGAAATGTTGTAATCATGTCGAGTTTTGGCCTTCCCTAAGCGGGAGTCTAAGGAGTGCAGCTTCTTGTAGATATCTTCAATTTGGCTGCTGTCAACATCCTCCTCCTCCTCCTTCTTCCTCTTTCCTTTCTGTTTTGCCAAGTTTTTAACTTCATCCTTCAACAATTTCATATCAGCCTCTAAGGCTTCCAGCCTTCTTGAAGGGCTTTCCACCGCACTTCACTTCGGCAACTTTGTTGATGTTCAGGAGGTCATGAGCAATTTCAAATTCATGAGAACCCTTCTCCACAGCAAGAGTCTCAAGGTTAAGCTTCCTAGAAGCCCTGGTAACCGGTCTCCGCGAGGAAGAGGCTAAGTGGGGGTGGGAGCAACAGAAGGGGGAATGGGAGAAGATGCCTGAATGGCTGGCAGGGGGTGACAGCAGCGGTGGTGGGGGCAGAGAAAGGAGAAACAGGGCTGGCAGCAGCAGAGCCCAGCAGAGGGGGAATCGAGCTAGGGGAGGATGGGAGACCGGGAAACTTGAGGAGATAGCATTTGTGCAGCAACAAAATGAGCCCTTGGTGCAAAGGAACCACTGGGAATGCTTTTGAAACTCGAGAATGGAGCGTTCAAGAGATTTCAGCAAGTAATGGGGGAAACAAACCAAACGATCCCTACGAAAGTGATTAAGAAAAATAAGGTGTTTCGCAGGAACAGTGACAAACCTTCCCTCCAAGGAGATGAACCATATCATCATGCGGGTTACTTCATCATAAGGTGGAGGGATCGAGCTAACAAGCAGGCCCGCTGTTATGTAGGTCAGCTTCTCCTCTCCCTCAACAAATCTCCTCTCTTCAGCATCTTTATCGACCCTTTTGTTGAAGAATCGGAAGCCCTCCAAGCCAAGGCGGTCGCTCCAGCAATAAGTTCTTCATTGATTAAGACCTTACGCCCCCATATTCCACTATCCTCTCCTTCCAATCCTTTGCAAAACGCACAGAGATGCTCTGATCATGTCCCTGAACCTTTTCCATGAAGTTTGTTATGCCACCCTTGCTAAGAATGTTCCATAGCTCAATATTCTCTTTCCAGTCTGGGTCCACACTAGGCTCAATTTGACAAGGAGGACCCCCCATCTTCTCTGCTCTGAACTGATTGCAACAAATTCCTAACTGATCTCTAAAGCCAGTCCACTTTTTGCTATAGTATTCGCACAATATTGGAAATGAGAGCCGTTGCTTTTCCCACGATCGGCTGCGTGTCTGCTGATCTGAGCCTGCTGAAAAACGCATGTGAGAATAGCCCGCTCCCTGTCATCAATCACTTTATCACCACCTTCGGTTTCCATGGAGGTTTGAATCCACCTTTTAACAGTCTCAATGCAGCCCGCATGCACGATTTTCAAAACCATGTATCTCCACTTGAAATTCCCCATATGATTCACACTATCTTGATTATTAGACATGATTTGCATAAACCAATACTTTAAATCAACACGTGTGGGAGTATTTTTGAAGTTGATCCACACCCAAAAATCATTACTCATTTCTTAGTAGAACATTGAGAGGTTTATAATTCCATTTTTAACACTTAGTGTAGAATTCACAATTGCTGATTTTTTTAATCTTATCGAGTTATGTCTCATTAAATGATATTATTGATCTTGGCGGCAGTCATCGGGTCAACTACAATGAGTTGTGACTACATCTTTATACTTCCAACATCAAAATTTTACTTAGTTTATACTGATGTAAAAATGTAAACAAACAACAATAATTTCATAAGGATGTTACAAAATTATGAATGCAGAACATGCATTTCAAGGGATGTCAATGGTTTTTTCCATATATGGTATTCATAATTCAACCATAGTATGGAGGTGGAAGATGTGACAATGGATCTGGATTGGAAACATTCAAAGCCCTTAGATATTATCAAACTAAATGAAGTTGGAGTCGTCATCCATGAACATCCTTTCAGATGTGACAGATCAATGCATTTTTGGAGCACATGATTTAGAGATGAAACACTAATATGTCCCTTGCATTAATAGTATATGGTGGTACAAATGCATTAAATTCAACACATAATACAAATGGGTCCTAACTTATCTTTGTGGTAGAGAATCACAAGTAGGAGATCATGCTCCAACGATATTATAAATGTCTAAATACACCTCCAGGTGAATAGCCTTTACGATTTTTTGTGTTATTTTTATTATAGTCATTATGTATATGTTAATTCTTAACAATGTTTACTTTGTTCTAATATTATGATGTACATCCTTCATATAGTTTTCTCCTAAGCTCTTTTCATATAATAGAATATATGTAAAGAAAATCTAGAAGTTTAATGAGATGAATAAATTTAAATTTTTTCCATTCTTATAGCTTATATAGATTTATTAAAATGATTAAGTTAAATATTGCTTGGGTATCATAAAAGATGAACAAGGAAAAATTAATTATTTTTCAGAATATTTAGAGGTATTAAATGATTAATTTTAGTGTTGTTTATAGTTGAATCTTAATGGGCATATTTCCATTCTTAGACAAAAACTCATTTTTGTCTTTATTTTGGATTAATAGTACATAAAATATATCATAGAAGAATAGAGATAATATTCAATTTGTTTTAGAATGGGGAAGTAGAGCAAGCATATATTATTCATGTTATGTAGTTCACCTTTTGCAGTTTAATACCTTTCTACATTGGCAACCCTTGCACAAAGTCCATAACGTGAATTATATATTCTTTCTCTACTTCCCATTCTCACAACCTATTCTAAAAAAGTATTAAATTATATATATATATATATATATATACATACATATATATACATACATATATATATATATATATATATATATATATATATATATATATATATATATATATATATATTGTATGATGAGAACTACATAAATTTGGATCTCTCTTGTGGGTATGTAGTGTAGCAATAGGATCTGTCAGTGATAGTCCACCTAGTATAATGCAATTATAAATAATTACAAGGAATTTTTTTTTTTTTTACTAATGGGATATGTAGTGCAACAATTGGCTCTTATAGGGGTAGTCCAACAAGTATAATACAATTATTGAAAACAACAAGGAGAAGCTGTTTGTTTTTATGATATTGGGCTTCTGCGTATTAAATACATTCTAACTTACGAAACCATTATATAAAAAAATTATTTAGTTGAGAATGTGATTGTGCCAATTATAAACAATATAAGGTTGTGAGAATGCATTTCTCATTATAAGACAAAATGCACAACTTCTCATTGTAAGAGAAAGTAAAATTTATCTCTATTATTTAATTGAGAATGGGCTTGACATGAAGAGTTAAAAGTATACTTTTTTACAATGGGAAATTATCCATCCTAAAAGGGAAAGGAAACAAAATGATATTCTAAATCATCAAGTATAGTTAGAAACAATAATTCCTATGAACGTATTAATGTTTATAATAAAAAATAGATTGATTACAATAGCATCATGGTGAAGCTTACCATCCCTAAGAACTCCACTACCTTTGAAAACATTAATTGCCGATAAAATTTCCTTTGTTGCATAGATAAGATTTCTCTACTAAATTTTTCTCGTAAAGACTTCTTTTATATAGGTTTTGAAATGATTAAGTTCAATATTGCATGTATTAAATGGGCATATGTTCATTCTCATATATCAATCATATATTCTTCCTCAATGATTCCTGTAGAAGAACAAACATCCACACATTGAGTACAAAATTAAATTTAATAATTTGAATACCTCTATAATTAAAGAGAATTATTAGTCCATCTAATATAAGACAATAATGAATAATTAAAGAGAATTTCATAAGGCAAAAATTGAAAGTTTTTAGAAGTGGAGGCCTAGAGAAAATTATTTATTGGCTAAGTAAAACGTAGTCTTTGAATTCTTGGACCATTCGACCTTGGTGATAGATTACAAGTGATTTAGTCTGCATTAGATAACTAGATTACGTAACATCTATCTCATACAAATAAATAAATTTATGCAACATTTTATTCTTCTTATATGATTCCTAAATGAAAACAAGTACCCACCCAATGAATACAATATTGGATAGGTATTTTAGTGAAGAGGTATCCTCCCAATGAATACAATATTGGTCGGGTATCTTTGTGAGTAATTGGGAATGGATGACAGAGTCCATTGTTTACAATTATTACTTTACATTCTAAGTATGTATGTTCATTAGAAACAACTATTGATCCCTTTCAAATGATTATGAGTTGAGAAAAAAGTGCAAGCCATGAGTTTAACCCATTAGAGGAAGATATTATTCCTTATAATAACACAATGTCATCAAGCAAATAAGAAGTTATCCAACAAAAACCTAAAATACGTAACTCATGGTGATTAATACTGAAGCTACATCAAGCCCTTCACCATCAATTATGACAGTTGGTTCTTGAACATGTATAAACTATTATTTAAAATTTAATAACATTTTTACTTTTCAATATTAGTTGGAATCAATTTGATAAATATATCCTAAATGCAATTTTTATGTGCAGATACAATTGGAGAAAATCCAAAAAAATTGTAAAGAAATAGGCAAAAATATTTATAATTTTTATTAAGTCAATATTAGTTGGAATCATTTTGATAAATATACGGAAGGGGAAAATATAGAAAATCAAAAACCAACAAATATATGTAGATAAAAAGGTATAAATATTTTGTGAAATATTATTATCGTATTTGAAATACATACAAGTTAATAATGAAGTTTAATATTATTATTTTTGTAGTGCCTCCAAAGAGACATTTTATTGTTCTTGAATTAGAAGGATTGTTAGTTCAAAATCATACTTCTAAAAAGGAAAATACATTTCAATTGAACAATGAGCACATACGACAAAAATGTCTATTTCCTAATTTCTAACTTGTGCCTAAAGAGTTTCATTGAATATCATTCTAGTCTACGTTTGATACATATCCCAATGTAGAAAAATAGTAACAAAATTGTTACTCATAGTTAAACTAGACATGGAACCTTTTTATTGTTAGGGTATGGAGCATTACAAACAAGAGGGAGACAAATTTATTAAAAATTTGGAATTTTTTTGGAAAACACCATAATCTCCATATAAATGTGAAACGGTTATAGTTAATGTAATCAATAAAGGAGTTCTCGAAGATAAGTTTTTGGTGTCTTCAAAGGTTTATGACAAAGACTTTAAAAATAATAAGTGGCTTATTTCATCATTTACGAACTATCCCCTGGTAGAGGTTGTAGAGGATGTAAGAGACATCTTAAAGGGATGTTCTCTATTTCAAACAATAGTGGAATCGATCAATATATATATATATAATTGTGTTTATTACTTTATGTAGTTATTTTTCCATTTTCCATTTGAAGTTATTATTATATACTCTTTAATAAGATGTTATTGATGGTTATTAGTATATAATGATCAACATTTGTTTATTAGTATTTATCAATAAAATCAGATAATATAATCTATGACTTAATTTATTAAAAATAATATTATTATTGGTTGGTTTTTGGATCTTTTTTCCATGGAAACAAGTTATTGGTTTTGGGGGTAGATGAATTGCTCTTTAGAGTTCCACAAACTTCATTGAATTTAGATCGCGACCATACAAATGGAATTTACATATGAATCTTATCGATATTTCTGTCATACATTTATCTCTAAATTGTAAAGGATAACATGACAACATTTTGCACTCTTTGGATGGTGGTTTACATACTTGTATTTAAGTGAATGACATGCCTTCATTAAAATATTTGATTGGCTAAGAAATATTGAATTCATTTTTGTAGAGGCATAACAAAGTGTGAAATTAGAAACAAATTTTTAAGATCAAAGAAGGGTAATATTATTCCATTTTACAAAAACATTATGCAAAAATTTCTCGACAAGTACACTCAAATATATGGAGCATAAAACATATTGTTCATAGGTGAAATAAAATGTTTGGTTAATGACAAAAGCGGGTTACTTTTATTTGCATTGCCTTCTACCTTGAAATTTGATGGCAAAATGCATTCTAATAGAAAATATTTCACACATTTATTTACATGGTTAAATCATGAGCATCCACCACACCCAAATTTATGTTGCTCTTTACAAACATTTAAAAATAATTACTAAGCTTGATTGAGTTTACTTAATACTATTATGTTGATTAATATATAGATAAATTAAGTTTATTTTTGTAGTCTTTCTCATAAAATTTCATTAATATTGGTGTTTTATTCTATTTCATAAAAATGGATTTATTGCCATCATTTTATGCAAACGAATTGTGACTTGTGTTTATCTCATATATAGTTGAGTTTACTTGCGACTTTTATGTTGATTAATAAATATAAATTAATTGGTTTGTTTTTGTAGTCTATCTCAAAACAATATATTAATATTGGTTTATTTTCATAGAATATCTCTTGAAAATTCATTTATTACCATTGTTTTATGTTGTATTTATCTCATAATAACTCATTTCCTACCTTCATTCTATGCAAATAAATCAATTTTATTGTTGAGGATTATTCTTGCAGATGAACCGCCAAAGTCATAGGAAACCTTAGGTTAGTGGGACGTGTGCCCTAAAGTGACCTCCAAATTTTAAATAAGCTAGCTCTTCTTAGTAATGTGAGATAAAGTTATGAGAAAGCTAAAAAGAAACATAAAACTTTAACGAAGGTGATGCACCAATATAAATACTATAGAAGGAGAAATGTCCAGAGAGTTCGATCGAAATAGTTTGAAGAGCATTAAAGCATGATATATCTATTTGCTGATACCTTAGATTTATATCAGAATGATGATAGAAGGGGTGGAAAACATAACAGCCGTAAATGAATCAAAATATAAGGGCTTAAAGAATGATATATTGTATAACTTCCCGACATCATTTAACGAAACAACTATTAAAAATATGAAGATCTTTATTATACAGAACAAGAACTTAATATATAAAGGAAATCATACATAAGGCTGAAATGGCACATATTACAACTCCTTATAATGGAAGATCTTGCTAAGGCTGGCTATTACAAAACTAAACATTCTTCTTTCTTCCTTAGTTTCCATCCCTTTTTCTTTGGCCCTCAAAAGATCTCCCCTCTTTTCTCGGGATGTTATCCCTTCTTGTAGATGCTAAGGGTTCCATCCTTGATGTCTAGAACTAGAGCCTTCAATTCTAGCATTCAATTATCTTACACAATATTTCCTTTTTGATCCAAAATATCAACAGCTTATTCAAGATATTTGTAACAACCTTTAATTTATACGGTGGCACTTCCTAAGACGATGAATATTGTTCCTTGCTACATGGCGGGATGGTGCTTCTCAAGGATTTAATCCGATACTCTATTCCTCAAAATGTGCTCAATAGACATGTGGAGAATGCATGTTTGTTTGTGGGCCCTACTCTTTTTTATTTGAATCTATGTCGGGGAAACACGTGGAGAGCCCTTTAAGCGTAACTAATATCTTTCTTACTTTTATTTACTAAGGAAATCCTTTGGGGTCTATGACAGGTGTACAGTGTGGCGCTAGTTTAAGGTGGCTCTTTCTTCGTTAATATCCCAATTGTACAAGGAGACACATGGATACTCTCCATGTTTGTCTTTATACTTAGTCAATTTTTGAGATGAGCAAAAAAGAAGCAAGAAGGGGAAACAAAAGGGAGGGGGCTATTTATCGAAAGAGCTCCACACAAAATAGCTCTATAGTTATGGTGACTCACCAGGGGAATGTGTCGGTCATGGAAGAATCCTAAATCTCCCATCCTCAAAATATCAAAATTGTGGCTTTAACAAATGCCACTCAGAGCTTCTGCAACGTAGCTTGATACCCAAGCCATTCCTCTTCGGTTGGGTAGGTTCTCCTCTGCAATGCCTGAAAGGCTCAGTCTAGCTCGATTATCTCTTTATGTGAGAAATTTTGAAGGTTCTGCACTACTGCATGTAGGCGGAACTCTAGCTAGAAAATGGGGTTTAAGATGGTCTCCACCTCGGCACACTAGAGCTCTCCTTTAAAGACTGAAAGATAGTCTTGTCTTGGCGCTTAGCAATCAGGAGCTGTTAGATTTGGTCCTTTGTGAGGACTATAGAATTGTCAGGGAAGGGAGAAGGAAAACCTAACTGAACTAGCTCGTTAATGCTTTGCTTCCTCTCCCTGATCCCATGGTGTAGTTGTGCCAAGAGATTCTGGAATTTGGTATAATCCTTGTCGTAGCTCAGAATATCATTAATTTTTACAGCAATGAGCCACATGTCTATGATCCCTACCCCCTGAAGTGAAAAGTATAAAACATCATAAAGCTTCTGAATTGAGAGTCCGCTTAGGGACCTTGGTAGGCCCTTTGCATTGATTATGGTAGAAGCAGAAAATTCTATATTTGAGCACAACCCCTAAGCATCATATATGAATCTAAGTGTGGGGGCCAAGGCCATCACCGTAGTAGTAATTTAGTCACAAAAAGAGGCATAAATCTCCTGCACTAACATTATAATTCATCCTTTCTGAGATTGTTACGCCAATTTATGGGTCGAATCATTGAACTCATCGTCAGATGATCTGAGCTTGATTTAGAGTCCATTTTTTTCAACCTGCAATGCTACAAGGGTCTCTTGATTGGGGCTCCTTTTAACTCTTTATGGAGTTAGTCAATTTATTTCCCCTTAGCTTTTATCTCGGCTAGGTGAGCAGCGACCGTGGTCTCTACTTTTCGAAGGTTAGACTGTACCTTCTTGGCGATTCCGAGCTTAAAATAGTCTGTAGTGACTATTGTCACAGTTTTGTTCATCAATTCAACCTTATCTTGAGGCTAGAACTCCAAAAGATTGATTGTGGACAGTACTAATGGAATAATCCTCTAGCTGCATTTTCCCTACGGGTTTTGATACCTAAGGGACAAGGTGGGTGATTGTCAAGGAAATTTTTTGATGGTCATATAATGACCGCATGTGCTTGGTAGCTCCAGCCACCATCTCCTTTTTCTTTTTCTTTCCCTTCTACTATCTCAAGAAGCCTTGGCAAACTCAACTTGACTCAAAAACTTAGAGGAAGAAGGGACCATTCCTCTTGTGAATTGGAACTTGGGTGGCAAGCGTAAGGGATTGTAATATGTGGTTGGGCGTCGAAGCTAGTAGGACTATGGAGGATCCAGTCATCACGCGGGGAGAGAAGGCTAGTATGTTTGAGGGAAGTTGTGGAAACAAAGTGGTGGGGGGTGGAGAGAGAGTCTACGATGGAGCGAGAGACAAAGGAAAACCTTCAGAAAGGGAGAAAGGAGGGGGAAGGGGAGATTGAAATGGAGCTCCGGGGAGAAGGGAGAGGCTGAGTGGAAATAGAAACCGCTACATATTTTGACTTCTTAAGCGCCGTGTTAGAGGAAGGTTCTTCCATAGCTTTCTCCCCATGGGGATAGGTGGCGTTGCGGTGTGGAAGTCAAAAGTGAAGGATTTTGTTGAGGAATGGAAGATGGAGGTGGGACAAGAGATTATTTTTGTTAGAATCCCGAGGACATTATGGTTGATTTCAAGGGCCACCCGACGTTATTGTGACCGTATCCTCGTTCTCTATGTCGACGCATGATCCATGTCCCATAACTCTTCCCAATACTCATCACTGGAGATAACCTCAAAATTTGGGGTGGTCTGACCAATCTCTTACCTGTATTTCCAAAAGGCCTCAATTTTGTCTACGCTCCAGTCCTTCTCGCCATATCAAGAGTGGGATCATACTTGTATTTGACTTGATGGAATGATTCCCAGCTCGGGGATGGTATGTCTGAAATCTCAATAAATATATTGGGTGACTCCTCTTGGGGACTTTACTTCACGTCAAAAAAATCCCTAGGATCATGTTTGTAGGGGTTTGAGACTCTGTTATCAACTAGAATCTTAGCCATTTTTCCATCTGGGTCGTACCTCCATGAATCTTGAATTAGGGTAAACCCATAGGAGGCCAAATTTTTGTAAGGCCATGTTCTGCCTTCCTTTTTAGTATGGTAATTCCTCCCTTGCTTAAGGGAAGCTCAAAAGTTCCTTCTTCTTTTAGGTTGAGCTAAACTCTATGTCCAAGATTACCAGTTGTTGGGTAATTTCAAGGTCAACCACTCAAGCCATGAGGACCCTAGGGAGCATAAAGGACACCTCCTTAAAACCGTGAAGGTGAATCATGGAATGTCCCCTAGAAAAGAAGTAATCGCAAGGGTGTGGGGTATTTGTGAATGTAGAATGCACCGAATTTCTGATTCTGTTGTTGATCCCTTAAGGTAAATATCGAGTAAAAGGGGCTCCATGAAAGAATTGTAGAATTCATATACGTCCAATAAGAAAGATAGTACATGGGTCATACGCAGACACTAGTGTGACCTTGTGGGAGTCTACTTCGCATCCTAGATATTTAGAGTCATAAATTGACTAAAATATTCAGTGTTTTGATAAAGAATGAGATGAAACAAATACAAATAATACCTGAAGGTTAGGGACACTGAGAATATATCAAGCTATTCGCAAATGGATCCCGTGATGAATTCAGTGAAGTCAAAGCGATATGCCTATTATTTGGTGACATACCTCATCTACAACAAGGATCTCATCTGTCAACCTTCGATGCCTCTGTCTGAATCCTACTCGAAAATGAAGTCAAGGATGGAGAAAGCATCCTAAGAGACTACTAAAAGTGATTTTAGTGCTATGGGAAAGCTAGAAATTCCGTACTTTCCGTATCTTCCTGTCTTATTTCCTTATTAAGGAATTCAACCTTATTTTGACACTATGCCTAGATAGTTTGAATTTTTTCCTTGTCATAGAAAATGGCCACTGGGTCTTTTGTCATAGCCAACATTTCCTTGATAGTTTGTGGCATAATCATCACCTTTAAGTGCTTACCCTGAATGGTGTGGGTTCGGACTCAAACTATTCTCGCGCATATCTAAATTATTTCGGGCATGGGTGTGTGAGGTGCATCATGTAATGTGAAAGTGTGGTGCTATAGGTCCTAGAGCTGAAATATTTTGTATCCCCCAAGTTAAGGAACCTAGCGAATGTTGCGTCTCTTAAATCTCTAGGCTTTTATTGAGGGATGGGTCAAAAACATTATCGGTGGGGTCGAAGAACCGGAGCCCTTCATGTTGAAAATTTAATCTTTCTATAGATTCCAAGGGGGCAAAGGTCAGCCCGAAAAATAATTTATGGCTGGTGTGGAGCTAGAAGCTTTCATGATGTTCTGTGAATTTAGAAACATCTAGAATTTCTTTAACTCTAGAATTTGATAACTGATTCAAGGAACCTTGGCATTTGGAGTTAGCATATTGAATGCTCTTTAATACTTAGAGAGCCATCCTCACTTTAAGCATAATGGCTCACATGAAAAAAGGTCACTTCACATAATGGACCCTTTCCTATTAATGAACTCAAGATGATGCTTCACGTCTTTTGAGGTGGTTTGTGTCATGTCAAAATATTTTCTCCCCTTAGGCACCAAGGAAATCAATAGATCATTAATTTAGAAATAAAAACAGTGGTACGGTTGCTCAAAATTTCAAAAGAGGAGGAACGCCTCACGAAACGGACACATGTTTGAGACACCTACAAAGAAAATAAAAGAAACAAGTAAAAATGCAAATCGTACATATAATACAATATTGGTGAAGGGCCTACAAGAACAAATTTAGGTGGATCCATTCACCGGGATGGCTAAGGGATCACCCTCCATAGTTTCAAGCTCAAATGAGTTGTGTTATTTGCACTCACTGATTCTAAAGGGCCCTATCCATAGGGGATCAAATTTTCCATGATTCCCGGGCTTGGTGGCTCTTGCATCCCATTTTAGGACCATGGTTCCAACTTGAAAGTTTGGCTTTGATGTCTTTTGATCGAACCAAGTCTTGACTATCTACTAGCGGCTAATCATGGCCTTGTGAGCTGATTCTCATTTCTCTTGGAGCTCTACTAGATCGGCGAGTCTTACTTACATTGCTCCATTCTCATTTATCTCGATCTTCTTTAATAGTTGTAATGCGGGGATCTCTAGGGAAATTGACATCACAACACTTTTCCCGTAAACTATCTCATATGGTGAAGCTTTTAGGATCTACTTTGGGGTGATTTGATCAGCCCATAAGGTTGTCTTGATGTGTTCATGCCATAATTTATTATGCTCATGCCCCATTCTCTTGACAAGTCTGATTAAGTTTTTATTGGTAGATTCCGCCAAACCATTTCCCTATGGATAATAGTTGGAAGATGTCTTTAGGTAAATTCCATGTTTTACCACAAAATCAGATACCTTGGCTCCCACAAAAGCTTTAGCATTATCTGATATAACCATGTGGGGTGGCCCAAAGTGTGTGGTTATATCATGTAGGAGTCCTAGGATTACATTTTTGTGGCCTCCTTAAGGGGTACTGCTTCCACCCACCGAGTGAAGTAGTCAGTTTCTGTAAGGATCCATTTGTGGATAGTTCGGAAACTAGATTTACCATCCCGATGAAATCTAGACCCCATTGGGTAAAGGGTTCCTCTACCAAGATAGGATTGAGGGGTAATTCCGTATTTATGTGGAAACCAATATAAACTTGGAATGCCCTACATCCGCTTACCTATGTCTCGATTTGTCGACAAACAAACTTGGCAAAAAGTATCTTGCCCATAGAATTTTTATAGTGTAGTGGGTAGAAAAATGGCCTCTTAAGCTCCCATGGTGTAATTCATGTAAGACCATTTTAGCCTCCTTTTCGTCCAGGCATCTCAATAGGATTCCATTAAAATTCCTCCTAAAGAGGAAGCCATTAACTATGATGAAATTACTCCCTTATTGCCTATAATATCTCCTCTTTTTAAGGGGAGATGATAGGGTACTTTCTAGTTTACATAAAATGAATTCTATCAGAGACCCACCCTTCAGACCTATCCTCTTGTAGGTACATTACCTCCGGAATAGACTCTGTGTGAAATATTGACATAGTCCCTTACCTCTCACAAGCTTTGTGGGTTTCACTTCTATGTCATACTCCAAGATCTTGGTTATCTAGTTGGCCCTTTTTTCAGTTATCTCACCCTCCATTATGTATTCTTTGACACTGGAGTGAGCCACCATGACCCATATTTTATTATGCATAACAAGGTGTCTAAATTTCTTCAAACCTTTAACTATGGCGTAAGCTTGTCTTTCCATGAAATTGTATCTCGTTTCATAGTCGTGGAGAGTTTTTGAAAAGAAGGTGATTGGGTGTTCCTCCCCTTGTTGTTCTCCCTTTTGGGTCAAAGCACAAATGCTATGCTATTCTTTCCCCATATACATACATAATGAAATATTTTGAGAAGTCGGGGTTGTGGAGCATGGGGGCTGATGCAATAGCCCTTTTTATCAATTCAAAGGACTGATGACCTTCATCGGTCCATTTGAAGCCTAGGTATTTTCTTAGCATGAGAGTGATCGGGTGGATTGTTCCCACAAAATTTGATATAAACTTTCCGACAAAGTTGATCTTTCCTAAGAAGGATTGAACAACCTTCTTGTTAACTAGCAAGGGGAAGCTCTAAAATGGCCCTGACTCTTTCAAGATCAATAGAGACTCCCTCCTTTGACACAACATGTCCCAAGAGCTTTCCTTGGGGTATTCCGAAGATACATTTCTTTGGGTTTAGAGAGATTCCAAACTCTTGAAATTTTTTGAATACGGCTTCTAAGGCATCAAAGTGTTCCTCTGCTATTTTAGTAAACACTGTAAGGTCATCAAGGTATATGAGGATTACCTTGTTTATTAACGCCCCAAATGCGGTATCCATGGCTCTTTGAAAAGTAGCCCATTGGTGAGCCCAAAAGGAATCTTTGCATAAGTGAAGGTTCCCATTTGGTTGTGAAGGTAGTCTTATGTTGATCTCTTTCTGTGAGCCATATTTGGTTATAACCTAAAAAGCCATCCAACAGAGAAAACATCTCAGAGCCTATGACCGTCTGTAATATTTTTTCCATAGAGGGAAAGGGGTAATGGTATTTTAGGGAGGCCCTATTCAAATCTTTGAAATCCACACAGAGTCATATTTCACCATTATTCTTCCTCTCTGGGACCAGGTTGGAGACCCACATCGTGTGTTTGATTAGAAAAATTATATGAGCCTCCAATAGCTTTCTTAATTCTTCAACCATGAGGGCTTCTACCTTAGGGTTCACAGGCCTCTATTTTTGACGCACATGCTTAGTCCCTTCTTCTAGGTCAATGGTGTGTTGGATAATGTCTTTGTCATAACCATGTAGATCATCATATGTCTAAGCCATTACTTTATCATATTTGTGACATAAGGCCACGAGTCTGTCTCTTTCCTTTTGGGTCACCAACTTTCTAACTTTCAGTCATTTTTCCTTAGTTATTTCTAGTTCTACATAGTCTTCCTTCACTGCCTCAAACTTTCTTTGGTCGAACTAGCATCATCTGAGTCAAAAATAATTTCAAGAGTAATTAACCCCCTTGGGAGTTTATTTGTCTTTAGCTGAATTATCTGATCTCCATATGCTTCTTCGATCTTGGGCTGGAGTTGATTTGTGAATTGGTCTGACTACTGGAGGAAGTGTATGACCTGTTGGTCATTATCAAACACCTACCAATGGTCGAAGTTGTCAGGGATAGAGGGGTGAATGATCACTTTTATGGTGTCTTTATTTACAATTAAATCATGGACATCCTATTGAGACCCTATTGTGGACATCATGTTGGGCTCGTATTTTGATCACGGGGAATTACCTTAATATTGAAGGCTTCAAAATCATCTATCAAATCCCATACCTAGTGTTGATAGGATCTCATCCTTGGGTTCTTGGTGGCAGCAATATTCCTTACTTGTGTGACCACTAACTCTAAGTCACCAAATACTCTTAATTTCTGATACCCTCCTTTCAGGCGGTGGACAAGCCATGCACCAAGGCTTTGTACTCTGCCTCATTACTAGTATAGGAGAACTAGAAATGGAATGACTGGAGTATTTTCTTACCAGTTGGGGATATTAGGAAAATCCATATCCCAATCTGTTCTTGCTCCTAGTCCCATCAAAATGTAGGGTCCACATTGGAGGATTCCGGGAGGGTTTCCCTCCCGTTCATCATGCCCCTTTTCCACCTTTGGGATTGTGGGGTTTTCGTTGAAAATGACGTAAGTTCCCAAGTCGGTGGAGTTGAAGTTCCCAAAAGGATCTCTAGGGGGAAGATTAAATAGATGATCACTTCCATGAGGCTCCCCATCTTCTACATACAATTATTCTTCTCTGGTGATCATAGCATGGGAGGCCTCAAAGCCGAAGGAACTTGGTCCGTTATATGCTCCTTGGAGAGGGGTTCTGATAAGACCTTCATTTTGGACCCATACTTGGTTTGTAGGATTAAATGGGACCAATCCAGAGACATATACCCCTTGATCTTAGCTATGAAATCTTGGGAGAGGCAAAGTCTGAAGACTGGTGGAACATTAATAACCATGATATCTTTCCAAATAGTTATATTTAGATAGGAATAGATATGTAATGGGAGTCCCTTGATAATCCCAATGGTTTGAATAGACTTCTCGTCTAGTTGCATAACTCCTTTCTTCAAGGGTTTGTATTGAATTCCTAAAGCATCTGTAATTTCTGGGCATGACAATAGTGCTTGCACCGGAGTCTATCATGGAGTTATGTAATAACTTCTTACCTATAATAAGAGTTAAAAAGAAGGGGTTGGGCCTTGGTTTACTCACCTCTCCTTTTGGTTCAACAATATGGCCTCCATAGGCACTCGGGTGGATTTGAATCGTACTTTCTCCGTAGTTTCGATAGGTGAATCCTCATCCGATTTGAGTGCTTCTTGGAGAAACTCTTTTTCTTGGGGATACTTAGAAGATCCCACAAGGATGCATTAGCTGGTGCCTTTTAAGCTATTGGACTACATTGATGGGTCTAAGCAATGATGATTTAGGAGGTGGCTGATACTTCATCCTTTCTTTATCGAGGTGATGGATATCTTGATTCTATACATTTTTCTTTGGATCTTCGCTCCACTGCTGTTCGTGATGGCATGTTCACAATGGTGAGATGCTCTTTGTAGTAATTTCATTTGAACTTTAAACTGGTGCATCTGATTCAATGATTCTCTTCTTAAAGCGGGTGTTATAGTTAAATTGAATAGGTTTCAGGATAGACACTTCATTTGTGAATACAGACTCCTCTCCTTCTACCCAAGAGAAAAGGGCATGCTCTGGTGTGATCTTTGCTTCTTGTTCCAAGGACATTCCTTGAATCTGGGCTGTGAAAGCAGCATTTTGGGCTCCCATGGACTGGTGGGGTCCAGATGTGCATGCATCATAACCTTCTCTTGATCATTGTTTGGCTACCCTTTGTTGCAAGTTCCCTTGGGGGAAATCCTTCGGCATATGAGAATTATTGCAAGGGAAGCACCAAGCATTGGGCTCTTCAGCTAGATGGTTCTATCTAGGGACCATTTCTCTCCTGCTATTGGGAGGGATAGTCAAGTGGTGTTGGTATAAGAACTATTTGATTTGATAGTTGTATTGTTCATGGTCTTGTAGTATGCGGGTATGGAGAGGGATAAGTGGGTCGGCTACCTTGGAAATTTTGATAATTTTTCCTTGGATAAGCCACTTGGTTCCTTTTAAGGTTCACTATCTCATTAGAAAAATTTCTCAGGATATTTCTCATCTCATCCATCTCGGGAGAAGAAGATGAGGATGCGGTAGTAGAAGTTGGAGCCATATAAGTAGGTGGGTAATTATATAAGGATGTAGGGATTTGAGCCGGGTTTGGTATTTGTACTTGTGGAAGGGGGATATCTCAGGATTTATCAGTAAAAGAGTTTTGGGGAAGTTTCTCGGCATCTATTAAATTATTCTTAGCTTGGACTGCAATGCTATAGGCCTATGGAAAGGAATCCCCTCCCAATGATTGAATCATTACCAAAATATCTGAATTTAGAGATTTTAAATAAAAGACAATAGCCATACCTATAGGTGGTCTAGCCAAGGCCGGAATCCTTTGCCAAGTTTTATGGAACTGGTGTTAAAATCTATCATTAACTCTTGCAGGCCCTTTTTAATACAAATTAGTTATTACATGAGTGATGATCGGTCCCCTTTCTCGTTGAACCTTATCACCAACGCCCCTCCTAATTGGTCCCAAGTACCAATAGTATTAGGGGTTAAGGATTGGTACCATTCCAGGGCCTTTCCCTTAAAGGAGGTGGCCAACAAACATAAGGCGACATCTTGCTCCCTTATATAATGCACTGCACATATTTCTGCTATGTCTTGGAGATGTTCCTCAGGGGTTTTGAAGTCTTCCCCGCTAAATTTGGGTAATGCTTTTAGTGCGTTGGCTAGAATAGGGTTCCATACCATTGGGGGCATGGGAAAAATGAGTGGGCTTCCCTAATCCCAAGAGACAAACTGCCTCGGAGGTGGAGGTTGAAGATGAGCCATGGAAATGGGTCTGAGAGTTCTAGTTGACTATGTAAAAGGCCTACCTGGAGGAGGCATTGACAGAACTCTATCTAGAGGAGACAGAGATATTTGAATCTGTCAGCCTTTCCTGTTGCATGGTGGGGATAGCTATAAATAGTCAAGCGTACCTTCCTCCCTCGCTCTCTCCCTCATTTACATCCAGCTTTGTAACTTGAAAAAATTACTTGAATACTACTAGGACTTAATATATTTTAGTAATGGAAATCTGACTTCTAATCAGGAAGTCGTAGATTTGATTCTCACCGGCATGCCAGAAAATGTTGATGATTATTCTTGGAGATGAACCATCGAGTCATAAGAAACCTTAGGTTAGTGGGACATGCGTCCTAAGGTGACCTCCAAATTTTAAAGAAGATGGCTCTCCTCTATAGTGTGAGATAAAGTTAGGAGAAAGTTGAAAAGAAACATTAAACTTTAATGGAGGCGATGCACCAAGATAAATACTATAGAAGGAGAAATGTTTAGATATTTCGATTGAAATATTTTGAAGAGAATTAAATCATGATCTATCTATTTTATGATACCTTAGATTTATATCGAACAATGAAAGAAGGGGTGGAAACATAATGCAGACATAGATGAGTCAAAATGTAAGGGCTTAAAACATGATAGATTGTATAAATTTACAAAATCATTTAACAAAACGAAGATTCGAATATGAATATTTTTATTGCATAGAACAAGAACTTAATAAATAAAGGAAATCCTACATAAGGCTGAAATGGTATGGATTATAAATCCTTATAATGAAGGATCTCGCTAAGGCTAGCTATTAAAAACTAAATCTTCTTCTTTCTTCCTTAGTTTCCACCCCTTTTTCTCTCCCCCAAAAGATCTCCCTCTTGTTACGGGATGCTATAATTTTTTAAGATGCTTGGAGCTCTATCCCCAATGTCTGGAACTAGAGCCTTAACTTCTAGCATTCAATTCTCTTACACGATCTTTCCTTTTCAAGCCAAAATATCAACTATTTATTCGATATATTTACAACCATCTTTAATTTATACAAATGGAACTTCCTAAGTTGGTGAATCTTGTTCCTTACTATGTGGCGGGATGGAAATTCTTGAGGATTTAATCCAAGAATCTATTCCTCAAAATGCGCTCAATAGACACGTGGAGAATGCATGTTTGTTTGTGGCCCCTACTCTTTCCTTTATTTGAATCTGCGTCAGGGTGACACGTGGAGAGTCTTCTGAGCGTAACTAATATCTTTCTGAATTTTCTCCGCTAAGGAAAGTTTTTAAGGTCTATGACAGGTGTATAGCGTGGCACAAGTTTAAGGTCCCCTCTTTCTTCCTTCATATCCCAATTATGTCAAGGATATGCGTGGATACTCTTTGTGTTCGTCTTTATACTTAGTTGATTTTTGGAGCCGAGAAAAAAAAAAGCCAAGAAGGGGCAAAAAAAGGGAGGGGGCTATTTATCGAAAGATCTCCACACAAAATAGGTCTACAGTTATAATTAAACATTTGTAAATTTTTATTGATTTCATAAATTTTAAGGAATATTAGTCACAAATATATATGATTAAAACATGTTAAATATACAACATGCAAATGCGCACAACCCCATAGTGAAAATAAATCACATCCAATTTTTTTCTTTCTTTCTATATGAAGTTTATGAGAATGGGCATATTCCCATTCTCATCACAATGATTAAAATCTTTGTTTTATGAAAATGGCATTTGCCTATTCTCATCACAATGATAAAACTCTTTGTTTGTATGAGAATGGGCATATTCCTATTCTAGCCATTCTAACTCATTGAAGAAATAGTGAACATAATTATTTTAATATAACTATAAAAGATGTGAGAATGGGAAATTGTCCATTATAAAAATAAATAAATATTACCTTTATTTTTATTCGATGATTCTTATATGAGAAAGGGCATATGCCCATTCAATACAAGATAAACAAAGTTTTTGTATGAGAATGAACAATATAAGTATTTTCTATTCATTTCAAAGTTATAAATATACTAATTATTCTAATAAGTATTTGCTATTATTACATTAAAAATTGTAAATCGATAAAATCAAAATCCTTGTAGACACAAAATCATGCACAATTTAGAATGTTCTTAAGTGAATAAAGTACTAATTAATCCACCTTTTAGCCACCTTTATTTTATATTTTATTTCATCATTCCCACACATTTCCTCCCACATATCCATTTATTTTGAATTGCCCCATCATTTAAGCCCAAAATTGGGGTGCAATGCTGTCTTAGGGCTCCTATGGTTCCTTAGTCCCACCTAGGCACCCCGATCCATGTTCCACATTCTCGCTAAGTTTTGGGGTCTTTCTAGCCATTTTTCATCCGTATCTTTTCCTAGTCATCCTTGTGGGGTTAATTATGAAATTATAGAAAGATAACCTTATAAATATAAGGTTATGACACCATAATGAGGGTCCTAACATCATATACTAATATCACTCCATATAGAGTTTCATCCATTGAATCACTTTCATGCAAATAGTGTCATGCATCAAGGCTAGGAGATCTAGATCAACACACACAACATAGGGGAGGATTCTATTATATTCCATGCACACATGTTATTTACATTTTCTATAGATATTACTACTTGCTACTTTATAAAGTGTGTGGAATAAGAGAACCTGGGCACAACATGCACACATACACACCAAATCTACATCCGGGTCCAAAATTTAATGCAATGATTAGTGATAAGACCACTAGTTTGTTAGCTAAGGTCAATCGACCCATTCATTTACATATTTTATTTTTCTTAGGGTTTTGATACTTCTTTCTTTCTTTCTTCCAGTGTCATTGTATTATTCACCGCATTCGGAAAAACCTAGCAAATCTAGTGCAACAAATAGACATTATTCAGATATACCTTGTAACTCTACAAAATTCATATTTTGGGCATTTACAAAGATTATGGCTCCTAATCTGCCAACCAAAATGCCCCAAGGTGCCCCAGGACCTTCCCAAGTGCTTTAGCTAGTTCAGATCCTTCGGATCTAGTGTTCGCGAGACTTTTGAGTGATCAATATTACTTCTATATTTTATTATCAAACCTGTCACAACCCACGATGGTATTTTATAATCAGCTAAGTCATTTCTCTTTCTTTACTTGCATACTTAGGGTTTTATTTCACTTAGTATAATTAATTACAATTATTCCATAATGCTTTAGTCCATTTATACAACATTTTAGTCCTCCTATTTAGATTAACTAGTGGCTATACTTTTCATAGTATTAGTATTATATTTCCATTTTTAGTTAATCATTTTGGTGAAATTGACGTATTTAATACTTAGGATCCTTATTCTTCTTATATAATGAATCAAGATTCTTTATCTGAGTTACTTAAGAGATATCCCACTTGTCAGGCTATTTTCCAACAATCCCTAGACAACAATTATTTTGATGACAATATGCCACCAGATGAATTAAGCACTATGCTTCATTATTTCTTTTTCGACTTTGATCTCTATGACACTACATATAATCGACCCATATTAGATTCGATTCGGGCCTTACATGTATTTTTTTGTTATGGAATCCAAAATCATATCTCTTGGATTTGAAGGTCAACGACCTAAGGATGTTTCTTAATAATAAACATCCTCTATGCAATATATGGAATCGACAATCTTATCTCTTCAATCTAAAGTCCAACAACTCAAGGATGTTTCTCAATTGCAAACATCCTCGATGCAATATACGAAATCCACAATCAAATCCCTTAGATCTAAAATCCAACAAACTTAAGGATGCTTCTTAATCACATCTTTGTGTTCCTTCTACATTTTATTTTCAATCTATGTCTACTACATATCATTTAGTTAAACCTCAAGATATCCCATTACATGAACCTCTCGGATTCGAGCATACTACTATGAAACATGAAATTTTTATAGAGCTTCTTAAACATTGCTTGATCACTCTACCACATATGCATCATTATTCTCCTTATTGGTTAACAAAATACCAAGGTCATCCATACTATAATTATCATTGAATCAATGGACATAGTGACAACGATTTCCATACTTTGTACTACATAATCAACAATCTTAAGTGTTAAGTCCTTATTTTGTTTTCTCCATAACACTTTAATGCAAATATTCAAACACATTGGGCTCCTAAATTTAACTCACCTGTATATAATAAGTATCGGTTAATGTTACTCAAGCCACTCCTAAGCATAAATCTCTAACAAGTAGTTCCCCATGTTATGTGGCTATGTGCATGAGTTGTTTTTAAACTAATGCTAATATAAGTAAAGACTAACACCTAAATAGCCTTAATTAGAAAAAATTAAACAACATACTAAGCACCATCAAGATAATAATTAAACAAGGTTAGATGTAAACATTCATCATATACAAAAACTTTGAAACTAACAATGTTTAAGCATCTAAATCCTCTATTCTCTAACAACAAATAAATGAATGGACCTAAGTAGGCTCCATGGCAATCAAAAATGGTTGTCTTTGGTATTCCAAGAACCTAGGAATGAGGGCTTGTCAAAGTTGGGCTACAAGACCCTTTTGATACCTCCCATATGACCTAAGAACTTTAGGCTAGAAAAGAGGCTTAACTCTCCAGTGGTGAATTCTCAAGAAAACAAAGGAAAGCTTTTAGTCTATTTTGCTATATGCTTTGAATTTGTCTTCTCAAGAAGTTTATGTGTAGGTATAAAGGTAGAAGGAGGGATCCTTATATAGCCCAATGGATAAAGGAAACACTTCATCCCTTTGCATGTGGAATAAAGGCAAAACAAGATTAGGAATGGATAAATTTGCTTTATAAAAGTAACCTTACTTTAGAAGAGTTTAATTTATACTTAGCAAGCCGTGAGAGTTGGGGTGTTTTAATTAATCAAAGGTGATTAACTAATAGGTAGATGTAAGCTTATAGAAGCTAATTAGAGGAATATTAGTATGATTTAGGCTATTAGAAGGGGATTAAATCAATTAAATATTGATTTATTGGTTTAATGAAAGGGAACCTTTTTTAATTAGTTTTGATAAAAGGGGTGATTAATTAACGGAAGGTCATTAATCATGATGTTAGTTGGATAGGAGACTTAACTAATTAGCGTATTGTAATTAATAAACGATAATAAGAGAGAAGATGAGCGCTTTTGACGATATGTCGTCAATTTGTAAGAAATGGGATAATTAGCGGAATTTAAGTATTTAAATTGCTCGGGTGTAATTATGGGTGTCTACAATGGCTACTAGTAAACCTCCTTTTAATCTATCTAAGACAGTTCTCACCAATCCTCTTACTCATTACATGCATGACATTGACAACCCCTCACATGTGCATAGTGATCCTTCTCCTAGTTCAACAAGCGCTTCTCCTATTTTTGATGTTACTTCTTCTCCACTTACTGAGCCTCATTATACCACTCTTCATACACCTTCTTCAGTTAGTAAAGTGCCACTTAAGAAATCACCTAAGGTTTCCTAAAGGCATCGAGGTAAAGCACCTATCAAAATTAGTTAATAAACAACTCCTACTAGGTTGTCTACAAAATTATCATCCAAACATAGGTTCCACCAATTAAGTTTGTAAAATAAAATAATCCTCCTCTTAGTTTTTATGATACATTTTAACTTTTTGCCACCACCTAGTTCTACTACAATATTTGTCCAACAAGGTTCCACCATGCATAAAATTGGCCTTTGGTAGGTGAATTTTGTTACTCTACCCTCCTGATGACACACTCATATTCTTGGGGTTCTTATATGACTATTGAGGGGTATTTTACCATAAAGAACCTCGTTTCATCTTGTATTTCTCCATTACATCACCACCTATACATACACACATCTATAATACTCCTTACACATCATAAATTAAACAAAATCCATCATGTCTCATCATACCTATACATCATTTATTACATAACAGAAATGTTATCATACACATGAGGGCATAACATCCCTCATCCCCCTAATATTAGCATCCACACATATTTTAATTTTAAAATATCATACATTAATCTTGTTGGTGCCTAATGTTGCACGTGCCACACTTTCTAAGGAGAAATGCATTTTTACCTTGTTTCAGAGAAAAAACGGCTTTGGATCTTCCCATCCATTGAATTTGATGAAAAAAATCAAATATGTGTTTAAATGCTTTGATTTGTTTGTTTTTTCTCCATTCTTGCACCATTTTGGGGAATCTCTAAGTTTTCCTACATTTTGCCCTAATTTTTCCTGTTCAAATGCCTTTGCCATTTTTTCCAATTTTGCCAACCTTCGGAGCTCAAAATTGTTCGATTATACTTAAATTGCCCTCAAAAATCCCTTGCCATGGTTGTAAATTGCTTTGAATCACTTTCCATTTGTCCTTTGATCGAATATTTCTTCACCCACAAAGGAAAAATTGATTTTGGGTGTCCCTGCAATTTCTGCGTCTTTTTGACAGTCATACGGGCATCCTTTGCCCATCAAATTTTAGCTCAAAAATATTCTCCTACGTGGCCATTTGTGATTGGACAAGCTTCAGTGGGTCTACTCGAGAAACTTAGAATTTTTGTGTTTTTGGAAAAAGGTCTAAATTGTCCCTACAAGTTTGTAGGCCCTCAGCCAATCAGAGGGTGACATGTGGCAGTTAGAAAAGTCAAAACAGTGGAGGGGAGGGAGCTGCGGAGGCATGATGGAAAATTTTCCTTTGGTGAAAAGTAATCAAAGTATTAACTAAGAGCATAGACCCTTAGTCAATCAAAATGTGACACATGGCAGGGAAAGGCAGAGCTGTGGGAGTGTGGAGGAAATGGTGAAAATTTTCCTTTGTGGAAAATGTTGTAAAAATATAAATAAGAGCATTGCCCTACAACCAATCGGTGAGGACACATGTCCTATGGGAGGGTAGAGCCGCGGAGGAAAAATGGAAATTTTTTCTTTTTCCAAAAAAAGGAAAAATGTTTAAAATTGAGCCGCATGACTCCGTATCCAGTCATATTGCACCACGTGTTAGGCCCAAATCTCAACGGCGGAGTGGTGGAGGAAATCGAGAAATTTTGCAAATTTTCAAAAAGGTTGGAAAAAGGTAGAAAGGCACCCTCGGGCCCGTTTTGGCTTATTTGTGCCACGTGGAGGGCTCAGATTAAAGGGAGAAAGGAAAATCGATGGCAACTATACATTTTGTCATTTTTACCACCATTTTGGCTCCAAGAAGTGTGGAAATGCATTTTTGCATCGATTTTGATCAATTTTTTTGCCAATTTGTGTCGTTTTGGCTTGCAGGTCTCGAATCAATCATTTTGGAGGGTCAATTTGCAGATCCAAGGCACATTTCAAAATTCTTTTTTGCTCTACGTGTAACATGTGAAATGTCAAATCCAAATTCCAGAGCAAAATTACGAATGGAAATTTGGAGGGAAAAGGATGAAATGATGGAAGAGGAAGATGTTTCTAGCGTCAAAGGAAAAATACATGTTACCATGACAAGGAATGATGAATATTTGTAATAACTTGCTTTTTTGAATGCCTAGCATCTCCTCCTCGTAAAATTGGTTAAGTGTCACTTTCAGAAAGTCGTGACTAAATTTGTAACAAAATAAGATGCCATAGGATATTATTTTCTTAGGAAAGAAGGATCAATTGTAATAGAATGTTATATATTGAATTACTTTTACATGTAAAACATCGCAAAAACTTAGAGTTTCATGAGAAAATCAGGAAGAATCCCATTCTCGAGAAACCACACGAGAAGCATTTCTAATTCCTTTTTGCATCGATTTGTATCATATTGAGTTGGTTTCAGTTGTAAATCCATCAAAAGCTTTGAGATTGTTCTTGAAACATTCCCTATTGATAAATTTGATCATTTCTAGATTATTTTGTGTTTTCTCATGGAAAAATTTGTATACACTTATGTTTGAGAATGTTTTCAATATGTGTTTCTTGCTCTATTACAATGACTGGTGTTTGGAGTTTCTTTTGATCATATAGATCTCATTTTTTTGATAGCTTAGTGATATTTGAAATTCCAAGATAAGAAGAGCTTTCATTTGATGAAGGGATAAACAAATTTAAACTTACTTTTCCTTCCTTGATACAGAGATTGTTTTTAAACCTATGGATGTACCTTAGGTATGATAAAATAGAAATTTCTAGATACTTTGTTTGTTCATACGCTTCAAAATATTGTGGTAGGTTGTCAAATATTTTCTGGAAGAGTGCAAATATGGGCCTCCATTTGGTGCACATATCCTAATTGAAGGAGTACCTTAACCTATTTGAAGCATTCTAGTGTTTAGGTCTTACAAGTTTTTGCAAAGGTCTTAAAAGAATTTGGCAAATTCTGGTTAGTCTTGTCTAAAATCTCCCACCCAAAATTCATTCAAAAAAACTAATCCTACCCATACTACCCATGCTCGCCTGTGTATCAACAAAAGAATCTAATCCATTTACAAAAATGCACAATGCAATCAGGATCACACCATGTCTCTAGTAGCCTCAGCCTTGTCTTGAAAGCATTTCCATCATTTAGTAGTGACAACTCTGTTGAGTTTGAATAATGGAAAATTGATCATGTTTTCTCAAGGCTCTCTCCATACAATATGCATAGTATAAGGATATCTCCACCTCCTTCACAAAAATAGAGGCTACAATATAGGTTCTCTTACCTTGGTTGAAAGGCACAACCTAAAATAGTGAGGATTAGATCAAATCCTTTCAAGGTGCTACCCACTTCTTCAAAACCTGAATGCTAAAAAGTCAGATAGATTGCTTTCCCAGCTATAAAACAACATACAAAATCATCTATCTGCCTCTGAGTATCTTGTAGAATCCATGATGTTGCTCAAGTTGTGAAGGAGATTAAATTTGGGTACCAACACCCCAATGGCTCCATTTCCAAGGACATTATTCAATATTTCAGCATTTGGATCCACAGTAATACTTCTTACATGATATTTGTGCAATTACAAATCGAGCATCATCTTCTAATCAGATTTATAAGGCTGGAATGAAGAGTAGAGTTTACGAGTTTGATATTTTCAAGTGTCTCCAATTTGTTTCCTCAAACTTTGCACCATAGTTGAAAATTTGAGCTAGGAAGATCATATCTGTTAAAACTTTGCATAGTGTTGATATTTCTTTGTCATTTGATAAATCTTCATAGTGAATTTACACAAACTAGGGTGAAATTCCTTAGTGATGACTCCTTTCTATTATAATTTTATAAATATCAGTATCTTATCATACATTAAGTGAAGTTTTTCACATAAAATCTACAAACTTGGAAGGAAGAAGATCTCTCTTCAGGAGGGACCCAAGTAGAAAGTTATTTCAAGAATTGGGAAAGACAATTTTAGAGGAAAGAAAAGTTTGGAAGGTTGTTGAAGGTTAGACATCAGGCAAAGGTATATCCATTGGTGAGAGAGATAAGCCTTTAGTAGAGGATTATCACTCTTCTTCCAGTGATTTTGATTCAAAAAAATCTTCTCACAATTTTTTTACTTCAACTAGTGAAGGTCCTTTTGTTGTACCTGGTAAGTTCTCTTCTCAATCTGCACATGTGTGCTTCAATTCAAATAAAACTTTCCAAGAAAATCAGCACCTAGAGAGTACCAATTTTTTGAATCACATTCTTGTGCCTCAAAGACCTTGCACTCCTCATCATCTTGTGTCACCCCCAAGATCACCTTCACCGAACATGGCTTAGCCTCCACCTAGGCCTCCATTTATGGTCAACACCTTTGGCCCAATAAATTTTAGGGGAATGGCTAGTTATCCTAATGTTGTGCCTCAAGATGTTATAAGTAGATTTCCAAATTTCCAAGGGAACAATGCCATAATAGGTGATCAACATTTGAAATTATTCACTAATATGATAGAGGACTTTGAAATTGAATTTGAGGATGTGTAAGTTAAATTTTTTGTCCACACTTTAGAGGAGGATGCTATGGATTGGTACAAGGCCCTACCGGATAATTATATTGATTCATGGACTGAAATGTAAAATGCATTTAGCCTACAAAAGTATAATGACAAGACTAATCCCGATTCCTTTTATCGAGTTTGAAAATATCAAGAAGAACCCACATGAATTGGTTCATGACTTCAACAAAAGATTCAATAAGACCTTAAGGAGATTGCTGGTGAATTTAAGACCATGTGATGAATCGTGTTTGATAAAATATTATGATGAATTTAACAAGAAGGCTGCATATTACTTGAGGGACAAGAACCCCGGAAATATAAGGTAGGATTTCACCATGGCACTTCAAATTGAAAACAATATCAAGGTTGTTGGGAAACCTCCTAAGAGAGATGGAGTTAAATTGGTAAACCCTGACAAGCCTCAAGAAAGAAAGAGTGTTGACTTAGAGGAAGTGGTGAAAACTTTAACGAGGGGTGTCAAGGAGATTTCCTACAAGTTGGTAAGAGTTGAGAAAGGAATTGGGTAGTCCTCACAAGGACATCCTACGAAGCAAGCACAAGATAGATTCGACAATCACCATAGGAATGAGCAGAGATTGGATGAAAAGGTTAAGGGCCTATTGGATTTGAAAATAGGCAATCTCGTGCCAAGGAAAATAAGGTAGTGCTGATTCATTTAATGCTCGAGTGGTTGTTGTTGATGATGCAAATCAAATTGACTTGTGTTACAGATTTTTTTACCCCATCCTCCATGTGGAACAAATCAGAAAATTGAAGAGGAAGTTGATGATGAAATTGATGATGATGCCTACATGATGGAGATCCCTGCAAGTTCACCAAGGGGAGAAACTTCAATGAGATGTCATAAGTGTAAGGATAGCTGAAACTTTTTGGGATTATATCAATAGGTACATCTTCTTCCTCCTTCTCATGTTTTAGAAATTGATAATGTACAAGCCTTTGAGCTGCCCAATAATGATTTTTAATACTTGAGGGCATTGATGATTAAGAAGTATGATGGAGGGGTTCCTTTAGAGGAGGATAGGTAGCTGCTTATGAATGTTGTATTTTCCCAAGAGAAGGAGCATAATACTAGAAGTAAAGTTGTCAAGGGCAAACAAGCCAAGTCAAAATTTCCATTGCTTACTACAGAAAATCCAAAGAAAAATACATCTGGTAAAGGCCATGTTCTCGCAAGAAAAACTTTTGATCCTCTCCATGCCCAAATAGAAAATACTTCCATATCATTTGATGAATTTGCCAATCTTTCTCCTAGTGCTGCTTTACCCAAGAATGCTCCATATGATATTGCCCAAGTCTTGAGTCGATCAAGATTCTGTCCCAATTGCTCGATTGCTTAGGATTCTGAGCACAAGAAGAGGGATTTTGAATATTTAGGATCTAAAGAGGAACAGTACCCAAGGCAGAGTTAGAAAAGAGGTTGGGATTCCTATTGCCATTACAGGGTGGAATAACGACAAGTGTTGGAAGAGTTGGGGGAACCACTTGAGGTTTACTTAGGAACTTCTTTGGTTAAATCTCATCTGAACGTGGATCCATTTTTCACTACCTTGGTTATCAAAGACAAGCTGTTACATAACTATATGTTTGACTCAGGGCATCATGTAATGTCATTCCTTTAGAGGTCATGAATGAATTGGGAATCGAGTGACATCACCATATGATAAGTGTATTGCTATGGATTCCAGGGAAGTTCCAGTTGTTGGGTGTGTCAAAGATCTAGTGGTATAACTTGCATCTTATCCTGGGAGGAATTTAAAATTGGATGTTATGATTGTTGATTGCCCTACCAAATGGGGTAAGTTATTATTAAGGAAATGGGCTCCAAGTGTTTGTGGGAGTGTCCAAATGGACATGTCTTATGCCACTATCCCCATTGAAGGACACTTAGTAAAGTTTTATAGAGAGAAAAATAGGTTTTACCTTATTCAAGACGCAAACAATGCATCTTATGAATTTTTACAAGTAGATGCTAAATCTTGATCACTTTGTGAGCTTTGTGGATTTCAGGGAGTATGAAGTTGTCAAAAAGATATCTCCTAAGTGTGCTATTTTTTTTGGAAATTTGGTCCTTGATTCAACCTTGAAAAATGTTAAAAGTTTTGACCTGAACATAATGGAGGAGCTTCAAAGAAACTGGATGGTTTACAAATTAAACAAAGAAGAAAAAGAGGTATATTTCCAATTGCTAAAAACATATCAAAATCTCTTGGCATGGTCATATCCAGCATGGAGGACATTTGGGGTTTCTCCTTGATTTTTTTCTTTGAATCAATATTTTCTTACCAACTTGACAAAGTGTATAGTGTTTGGCTTTTGCTTTATTTTTGGTGTTTTGTCAGTTCGTGGTTGACCTCGGTTTGTGGCAGCCATTTTTGTCAGTTTCTCGGCTAGTTTTTTTGGTGGCTTTAGCTCATGACTTCCATTTTCCCAATGGATTATTTTGGCACTTGGTCTACTTTTGTTCTTATGGCACTCACTGGGAGTTCCCATCCCTGAGCTGGAACCAATGTTGGTCCCTAATGTTGCACATGCCATGCTTTGCTAAGGAGAAATGCATTTTTTCCTTGTTTCTGAGAAAAAATGGCTTTAGATCTTCCCATCCTTTGATTTTATTGAAAAACAACTCGTATATGTGTTTTAATGCTTTGAGTTGTTCATTTTTTCTCCATTTTTGCACCATTTTGAGGAATCTCTAAGTTTGCCCTACATTTTCCCTAATTTTTCCCGTTCAAATGCCTTTGCCATTTTTTCCATTTTTCCCAGCCTTTGGAGCTCGAAATTGTTCGATTTATACTTATTTTCCCTCAAAAATCCCTTGTCATGGTCGTAAATTGCTTTGAATCACTTTCCATTTTTCCTTTGATCAAAAATTTCTTCACCCACGAAGGAAAAATTGATTTTGGGCGTCACTGGCAATTTCTGCGTCTTTGATGATCATACGGGCATCCTTTGCTCACAAATTTTAGCTCAAAAATCTTCTCCTACGTGGTCATTTGTGATTGGACAAGGTTCGGTGGGTCTGCTCGAGCAACTTAGCATTTTTTGTGTTTTTGGAAAAAGGTCTAAATTGTCCCCACAAGTCATGAGCCCTCAACCAATCGAGAGGGTGACACGTAGTAATTAAAAAAATCAAAACAAGTGGAGGGACGGGACTGCAAAGGCACAGTGGAAAAAATTCCTTTGGTGAAAAGGAGTTAAAGTATGAAATAAGAGCGCATGCCCTCAGTCAATCAAAAGGTGACATGTGGCAGGGAAAGGTGGAGGTGCGGGAGTACGAAGGAAATGGTGAAAATTTTCCTTTGTGGAAAATGCTGTTAAAATATAAATAAGAGTGCTTCCCGCATCAATTAGGTGAGGACACGTGCCCTACGAGAGGGCGAGAGCCATGGAGGAAAAATGAAAAAATTTCCTTTTTCCGAAAAGAGGAAAAATGTTTAAAATTGAGCCGTGACTCCTTATCTCGTCAAATTGCGCCACGTGTCGGGACCAAATCTCAACGGAGGCGGAGGCGGAGGAAATCAAGAATTTTTGCTAATTTTTAAAAAGGTAGAAATGCACCCTTGTGCCCATTTTGTCTTATTTGTGCCATGTGGAGCGCTCATTAAAGGGAGAAAGGAAAATTGACGGCAACTATACATTTTGTCATTTTTACCACCATTTTGGCTCCAGGAAGTGTGCAAGTGCATTTTTGCATCGATTTTGATCCATTTTTTCCCGGTTCATGTCGTTTTGGCTTGCAGGGTCCGAATCGATCATTTTGGAGGGTCAATTTGCAGATCCAAGGCACATTTCAAAATGCTTTTTTGCTCTAGTTCGTGTAAAATGTGAAATATCAAATCCAAATTGCAGAGAAAAGTTACATAATGGAAATTTGAAGGGGAAAAGGATGAAATGATGGAAGAGGAAGATGTTGTGCATTCTAAAGGAAGAATACATGCTCCCATGACAAGGAATGATGAATATTTGTAATAATTTACTTTTTTGAATGTTTGACATCTCCTCACAAAATTGGTTAAGTGTCACTTTCAAAAAGTCATGATTGAATTTGTAACAAACTAAGATGCCATAGGATATTATTTTCTTGGGAAATAAGGATCAATCGTAATGGAATGTTATATAGTGCATAGCTTTTACATGTAAAATGTCGCGAAGCTTAGAATTTCACGGGAAAATCTAGAAAGAAGCCCATTCTCTGAGAAACCATCTGAGAACCATTTCTAATTCCTTTTTGCATCAAATTTGTATCATGTTGAGTTGGTTTCAGTTGTAAATCCATCAACAAGCTCTAAGATTGTTCTTGAAACATTCCCCTTGCTGATAAATTTGATCATTTCTGGATTATTTTGTGTTGTCTCTTGGCAAAATTTGCATACACTTATGTTTCAAAATGTTTTCAATTTGTGTTTCTTGCTCCTATTGCAATCTGGTGTTTGGAGTTTCTTTTGATCATGTAGATCTCATTCTTGTGATAGCTTAGTGGTATTTGCAATTCCAAGATCAGAAGATCTTTCATTTGATGAAGGGATAAACAAATTTAAACTCACTTTTCCTTCCTTGATACAGAGATTGTTTGTAAACCTATGGGTGCACCTTAGGTATGATAAAATAGAAATTTCTAGATACTTTGTTGGTTCATCTGCTTCAAGATTTTGTGGTAGGTTGTCAAATATTGTGTGGAAGAGTGAAAATATGGGCCTCCATTTGGTGCACATATCCTAGTTGAAGGAATACCTTAACCTCTTTGAAGCATTCTATTGTTTAGGTCTTACAAGTTTTTGCAAAGGTCCTCAAAGAATTTGGCAAATTTTGGTTAGTCTTGTCTAAAATCTCCCACCCAAAATTCATTCAAACAAACTAATCCTACCCATACTACCCCTAATTTTCCCTGTGTATCAACAAAATAATCTAATCCATTTACAAAAATGCACAATGCAATCAGGATCACACCATGTCTCTAGTAGCCTCAGCCTTGTCTTGAAAGCATTTCCATCATTTAGTAGTGACAACTCTGTTGAGTTTGAATAATGGAAAATTGATGTTTTTTCAAGGATCTCTCCATACAATATGCATAGTATAAGGATATCTCCACCTCCTTCACAAAAATAGAGGCTGCAATATAGGTTCTCTTACCTTGGTTGAAAGGCACAACCTAAAATAGTGAGGATTAGATGAAATCCTTTCAAGGTGCTACCCACTTCTTTAAAACTTGAATGCTAAAAAGTCAGATAGATTTCTTTCCACAACTATAAAACGACATATAAAATCATTTTTTTTCCTCGAGTATCTTCTACAATCCATGATAGTACTCAAGTTGTGAAGGAGATTAAATTTAGGTACCAACAAATCTCATATTATATGCATACTCCTCCCATATCTTAGTATTGTCATCATTCGATGACATACTCTTACTTCGGTTCAATCTTGAATTTTGAGGGATTACAATTACAATGAACCCCACACCTTTGCACTATAAACTCTACCATTTACATTTACATCGCACATCCTACACCACCCATTCTACACTTAGTCTACATCATACACTTATATTTACATTATACTAGTCCCATCTACACATTACACTCCTTCCAATATCTAGGAATTTCATCGTATTCTACATTATGCATCATACATACCATATACTACACTAGCCTTCATTTCATATGGGTCTATTTTTCCTTTTTTATCCCCACATTCTAAATTTACATTAGGTTACATTTTATGGGTCTAGTTCTACCTACCATCTTTACATATTCCATTTCTATATACACCACTTATTGCATTTCACACATTTATTATGCTACACACACTACACATAATATATTGCATTTCCCACACCATGAATTTACATACCTTACTCATCACTTGGTCATTTATACAACACAATTTTCTATGCACTTTGCACTCACCACCCTATGATGCACTTTATTTTCTTATTCCATACTTGACTACTAAGGGTTTACCAATCAAATGGACATTTCATTCACCATGAAACATTTCCTCATGTGACATTTCCAATATTCATGACATACACCTTAGGTTAAATTACCACCCATCATATCATCATGTAGTCATATATGATTTAGGGCTAAATCACCACACCCATTATCATCTTGTAGTGGTATACACCCTTATTTTACATCACCACTCCCTCCTTTCATCTTTTAGTTACATATGCTAAATCATCATCCATCTGCATCCTTTCATCATATAGTGATATACGCTAAGGATAAATCATCACTAACCTATTCAATAAATTCATGATATAAGCTTTGGTACACACATCTCTCCACATGTCACATTTCATCACTACTACATATACACAATCATCAAAGTGTGCTAGACACAACCGAGAACTAATCGACCATTTCCCAATGTGACACTATCATTTATGATTCATTCTCTACATCCGAGGGGGAAAAATGAATTTCTTTGAATATAATCCCATCTACTCGGGGGTAAATTTCTCCTATCATTGCATTTTGTATTCCATTCTATCCATCCAAATATCTTTGCATTGTCTAGGGGCATTTAATCTTGTTTATTAGTGTTTTGCATGATCACTTTATTACACATGTTAGACTAATTTCTCATATGTCATTATCATACACACATGCATGTTCATGCCTTTTTTTGTTGTGCGATCGTAGATACAGATTTCTACACGTGACATGGATGCTTTCCTTCTACCCTTCCTTTATCGGTTGTTAGGGGCATTCATATTCATCTTATCCAAGTACTATTATTTAATTTTATACTTTGCATCTTATATTACTTGCTTATACATTATTTGACATATTTGTTATTTCTCTAACATGCTAATGGGTGTTCCTTGTGTAGCACTTGTTCTGCAGTAATTACATGTTTCCATGATTACTTTATTTCTACTTGTCTACTTTATTTTCCATTGTATGGCTTTACCATTTTTGTATACACACTTGTTTTTTTTTGCGGCCATGATGGCCTTGTGTGTCTTGTGAAATCAAGAGTGGTGTACCATGTTTTCAACCCACTTTGTGTGGGCTACTTGTTTTCTTGCATGTTTAAACTATTGTGCTTGGTATTTTCTACATTGTATACATATTTTGTGCTTGTCTTCTTGCATGCATGTGTTTTCGAGACAAACACTTATTTTCGCTAGGCGTCCCCTTTTTGTGCACCTTAGTATCTACCAAGTGCTTTCTCTTTCCGCTTCAAGGAATATTTCTACAGTCAAAGTATGTCTAGTCCTCTTTTGGAACCGCATTCTCCTTCTAATGATGTCACATGTGAGGCCAAAGAGGGGGAATCATTGATGGTTTTATACAAACAAAATGTATTTACACTAGTTCATATACAACGAGGATTTTAGACCATTCTACAAACTACATACACAACGACACTGTATACAACATGGTGTCCTTGTAAATTTCAGTAGAGCAGTTATAAGATTGGAGGTTATAGTGGGTGTAACTCTCTACACTACTTCATCCAAAGTGGCATCGAGCACCAAAAACTATGACAAGTCTGAGATATATCTTCACACATTTTAGTAGAAATAGTTAAAGGTTTGAGGAAATCGAGCATTTCCTCTCTATCCTTCTTTAGTCGAGGTCGCGTGAGATCACCCAAAAACTCACGACAAGTACAAGAAATCCTTCTACATCATTTTTTTCAACATGGATTAGGTGCACATGTTCCATTTACACTTTTCTTTTCATGTATTTTACACTTGTGTACTTTACACATTTATATACACATGCATATTTTACACAACATTTTTACATACATATATATTTGACTACTTTATCATTTTCTAATTGTAGGTTCGGTCATTTGAGAAATAACAAGTCAAATTGGGGGAAACAAAAACAACAACAAAAATAACAATAGTTAAAGTGACAACATCAAAACACTCGCTACCGACACTTGTATTTACTAACCATGTAGGTACACTACATACAACAATACCTACACACGTGTTCCTCCCTAGGTTCACTATGATAAATTTGTATGCACATTTTTCATCTTTAGAATCCACGCTCATCAACATTTATTTATTTTTCATTCCACGCTCTAGTCTAGTCCTTCGGCATGTCTTCTTCTACACTCTACATGGATATTAGCTATGCATCTCTATCTAATTTATGTTACCGAGTGGTCCGCTCACCAACATAAAGTGGGGGAAATTTAGACACAAAATCATGCACTTTAGGCATTATTTATCCTGGTCTTATACTACTATTTAGAAGGTTCTCAAGTGACTAAAGTACTAGTTAATCACACCTTTCCGCCACCTTTATTTTATATTTTATTTCATCATCCCCACACATTTCCTCCCACATATCCACCTATTTTATAGCTGACCCATCATCCAAGACCAAAATTGGGGCACCTAGGCCTATCTTGGGGCACTCGGGGTCTTTCCGAGTCAGCCATGTTGGGGTTTATTACAAAATTAGAGCAAAAGAACCCTATAAATATAAGGTCATAAGACCATAATGAGGGTCCTAACATCACATACTTGCTATTACTCAATCTAGTGTTGCATCCATTACATCAATTGCATCCACATAGTTCCATGTATGAAGGCTAGGAGATCTACATCAACACACAACATATAGGGAGAATTATATTATATTCCATGCACACATGCTATTTACATTTTCTATAGATATTATTTCTCATCATTTCACAAAATGTGAATGACACAACAACACCTAGGGCATGACATGCACACACACACACTAGAAATACATCCATATGTGAAATTTAGTGCAGTGCTCAGTGATAAGACCAATAGTTTGGTGGATGAGGTTAATCCGATCCATTTATTCTCGCATCTTTTATTTTTCTTATGGTTTTGATACTTCTTTATTTCTTGCATGTCATCATTAAATTATTCATGATATTCGGCATAGCCAGTGAATACGAGTGTGATAGATAGGCGGTGTTTGGAGATATCTTACAACCCTACAAATTTTAGTTTCTAGGAATTTATAGAAATCATGGTGCTTACTTTGCATACTTGGGCACCCTTGGGCACCCCAAAGTACCTTCCCAAGTGCCTCCGTCAGCTCAAATCCTCCACATTTGGTCTTCACAGGAATTCTGAGTGGTTGTTCTTAATTACATATTTTATTATTAGACCTATGACAACCTATGACGGTCTTCTTTAACCACGGCTAAGTCATTTGTGAAAGAGGGTTTGAAACCCACAAGCGAGGATCACAAGGGACGATGTGCACATCAACGGACGTGCGAATGGTAGCGTGAAGAGATCTCAAGAGGAGTAAGCATCAACCGAATGTGCATGTAAATATTTGAAACATGGGTAGAACTTGGTTAAGCCATAAAAATCTCCTCTATCTCATAGATCAAATGGGGTGTACATATAGGAGGTGTTGAGTAACCCCTAGTGCTGCAATCATGACAACTCGAGTAGAGAGGGGGAGTTACATTCCCATAATAGAAGTGTAACTCCCAATGATGCATATGATGCACTGACGCGTAAGGGAATCTCATAATGACCCCTAAATGACACATGGACCTATGATCTCACCTAAGTGAGATGACTCACCTAATGATGTGGAAAATAACAAACACCAACACCCCCCCTTCATCATAACCTAGGAAGATGCGGCAAGCTAGAAATGAGAAATGGGTCCTAGCACAAAGCCTGATGAGGTACCCATGTACAAGAAAGAAGTCCCAAGTAATGAAGGAAAACCGAGTGGGAAAAACATCCACTACAATAGAAAAAAACACTCTCTAATCTAAGAAAGATGCCAAATATGGGTCCTAGCTCTAGATGAGCTCGAAAAGGTACCCATGTACAAAGAAACAATCTCTTGGAAAGAAGAAGAAGAGAGAAGAAGAGGGAGATAAGAGGAATGCGAGAAGATGTCATGGATGGATCGAACTCGTAGCTCTCTATGAGGTCTCCCAAAAGAATTTCGATGAAAAATCCTTTCGCTTTGCCTCTATCGAAGAAGAGCCACCCACACCGAATAGTGTGCCTACCCTTAAGAAGGACAGAAATGATGTGTTGAAAGTCTACCCCCTCCATAAATGAAGTTGAAGGTAGCAACATGAAGAACTCGAGTCCGGGTGCACGGAAGTGTGACATAGGTCTAAGCGAGTGAGTGCCAAGGAACCAAAGGTAATGACACGTGCGTAGAATTGCTAGAGTGAAAAAGAGGAACACACGTAGAAAGGATGTCTAAGTGTTGTGAAGGGAACAAAACATCCTCCACAACAAGAAAAGGGATCCACAGCTGAGGGTGGATCAATAAAGGTCTCTAGAAATGTGGAAGTGGTAAGAGTCCCAGAAGGGGCACTCCCAACAATGGAGATGATGAACTCATCTAAAACACCTGTAGATGGATGAGTGACCTATAGTGCATCACAAGTAGACTCTGCGAAAAGACGACTAAGTTCAGGCAGATAATCATCCCAATGAGGGGGCTCACCAAATAGAAGAGCGATGTCAGATAGGTATGAGTCATCCAATGAAGGTAGAGGAGTGGAAAGGGCCTCGTACACTGGAAGTGGAAAGGAGGTGGGTGTGATGACTGTATGAGACTGAGTATGAGATTGCTTGATATCTGATGAGATGTGGGATGTGTCAACACTCTCTGGAATAGTGAGAGAAAGAGGAGAGAAGTCCTTTGTAATGCTCTCTGCATCAGAACTGGGTGCACAATCCTCATCATCAGAAGTAGAACCAAATGATTCTATGTCAATGGAACTACCATCACATGAAGAAATGGAGGAGACAACTGAATCAACAAAGAACAACAATGGCGGTAGTATGTGAAGGGTCTCCATAGAGGGACTGAAGAATGCTCCAGACACGGTGAGGTGGATCTGAGTGTGCCATGTGAAACCAGAGAGATCTAGAGACATGCATCATCATGTGACCAAAGACATGGTTGCAAGTGTCAAGAAAGTCCTCTAGATGACGATGATCAGTGGGTACATGAGGCGCCCAAGTAAGAAGGTGGAGACCCTCATAGGTGAAGTAACGTTCCATGGAAGCACGCCAGGCTAAATAGGTCTCTCTCTCGGTGAGAAGTGACGGAGAGGTGAAGGTAATCCTACAACGCCCAAGTCCGAAAGAGCACTCTCCATGATGAAAAATTCAAGATGCAAGTGCACAAAAGCAAGTTGTCGAGACTCGGCCGATAATGCATCTCCGTGTGAAAACCCAAGAGTACAAGTAACCCCCAGAATGTGGCACTTTATAAAAGTAGTGCATTTAAAATTGGTAATTCCATCACATAAAGTGTAAAAATCATGCAAATTTGACCAAGGAAGTGCTAAAAAATGAGCAGTGAGTCAAAAGTTATAGCATTAAAACAATTCCCGCAATTGATGGAAAAATACACTAGATGTTGCAAATGCATTAAAAAAGTACACGAGATGGGTGCAAAGGGTATCATGTGGGTACTCATTAGAAACGACATGAAATTTTAGCAGGGTTTGTTTTGACTACGAGGGGGGATTAGCCTCTTTCCAACCCTGGACCTCGCCTTCCGTCTTCAACAAGCGAGGAGGGGATTTAGTACAATCCAAAATTAAGAACCCAAAAATTATTACAATGCCATTTAATAATGAAATGTTTTTTTGAACACCTTAAAACATTAAAAAGGTGGAAAGGAGGTGGGCCCACTTGGAAATACTTTTTGACCAAGCTAAATGAAGGAACCACGTGCTTGTTGGAGGGTTGTGTGTGTGCAGAAAACACCAGATTTGCTAGGCTGAGGAGGGGGCTCCACGTGATTTACCAGGCTGAGGAGGGACGTGGCAGAGTTGGTGGGTGTTGCAGGTCACACAAGGAGCTGGAGGTGCTGCAGGTGGAGCCTCACTGCCAAAAATGCCAAAAATTGATCCTCCTTTGTAAAAAAAAAAATCATTTTGTATAGGTTCGTTACCAACAAAAAAATGTTGAACCTATTGTTTTAACACATGCCCGAGTATAGAGATGCATTGGGAGGTCACTGGAGGAGCTGGAGGTGCTGGGAAAAATGTGCCAAGAAAATTTATTCCATAGATGAATAACGTGCCAAACAAATTTATGCAAGTTACAGTCACATTCTCCTCATCCACCTTAGACATCTCTTTCACGCCATATTTACTCCACAGATGAATAACCGTAGCAATGGAATTAAGTGGGGTGATAACTAAGTCATCGGTGATCTCAAAATGTAAGGATACAATGCCAAAACCAGTGAGCAAATGGAAACAACACCAAAACCAGCGAGCAGAGGAAGATCTAATGTGAGCAACAAAAAAAACATGCACAAAACCAATACAAAGATCTCAGGAACAACCCCAAAGAGTGCAGACCGAATCAATCACTAAGCAAGGCGAGTTGAAAACATTGTATGGGAGAGCTGGATGATGCCTAAGGTTGCGGGTTGGGGCCGAGTTGCCCCAAAAATACACTTTAATAACCTTAGAAAAAGGCACAAAACCAGCACGAGCAACACTTGATCAAACTCTGAATCCTGCAATCTGAAGTCCACAAAACATGCATGCAACCCTAGAGAATCGATCGGTCAAAGACTCTAGACCTGAAAACACCAGAAACTTGAACACGACCAAACGAGCCATGATTAACCCCATGCAAGAGGTATGGCACCCAAATCAGTGCAAGTAGAGCACGATCAGAATATCCATTACGACACATGCATGAAATCTGTATATCATGTCGGAAGCCAAAAACATGCATAGAAATGTTGATGAATGCACGAATCCAAAAGATCCACTCTAATACTATGAAAGATGGTTTAAAACCCGCAAGCAAGGATCACGAGGATGACATGCACATCAAAGGATGTGCGAACGGCAACATGAAGAAATCTCGGGAGGAGCGAGCATCAACCGTTGCATGCTAAGATTTGAAACATGGGCGAGAACTGGTTAAGCCATAAAACTCTCCTCTATATCATAGATAAAATGGGGTGTACATATAGGAGGTCTTTGAGTAACCCCAAAGGTCTGCAATCATGACAACTCAAGTAGAGAGGGGGAGTTACATTCCCATAATAGAAGTGTAACTCCCAATGACACATATGGCGCACTGACGCATAAGGGAATCTCATAATGACCCCTAAATGACACATGGACCTATGATCTCACCTAAGTGAGATGACTCACCTAATGATGTGGAAAATAACACACACCAACAATTTTTCCTTCTTTACTTACATACGTAGTGTATCATTTAACTTAGTATAATTAATTACAATTATTCCATATTGTTTTAGTCCATTTAAAAAATGTTTTAGTCCTCCTATTTAGATTAACTAGTGGCTATACTTTTCATATTATTAGTATTAGATTCCCATTTTTAGTTAATCAATCCCTCATTCATGATATATAATTTCATAACACCCCTTATTTAGATTCCAATAATAGCCAAATCAAATTCCAAAAAACTCTTATTTGGATTCTAATAATAGCCAAATAAAATTCCAATATTTGGTATAAGTAAAACCAACATAACTGATTTTTGTATTTAGTCTAGATTGTAAAATGTCTAAATTTAACAAAATTATGGTTGGGTCCATTTGATTTATGTGTGTATCATAGGGTAGTGAGTGTAACACATGCAAGTACATGATATTAGTGTATGTGGTGATGTATAGTGCCTATCGTGAAGTGTGTGGGGTTCATGTGTTTAGGTAGACCTCAAATTTCAAGTGTGAACTAAAGCATGAGAGTGTGTCATCCAAGTAATGATAATGCTAAAGTGTAGATGAATATGCATATTCTAGAAGATGAATAATGTGAATATGGGAGATGTGTTGATGATATGATAGGGGGATATGTGAATTTATGCTCCACGAGTGTGTGTGGTTGAACAAACTATCCAATGAGAGTTAATGGCGAAGTTCATCCACCGGTTGCTTTTGGTAATGAAAGCCTATGTCCATGTTTTAGTAGTGGTGGTATATTAGATGTACATTGCAAAAGTGAGTGAAGGTTGTGTACATGTGATGGATGAATATATGACGAGTGTGTAGGCTTGAAAAAATGGTTAGGTGATGGAGACCGATAAGAATCCGAGTGTGGAGGTGATGAGAACTCGCATGGAATGAAATGAGGTGTGAATGACATTGAAATGTAGAAGCTGTGAGAGGAATGGGCCTATGCCAATGAGTAGGACTATTAAATTGGTGAGTCCATGCAAATGGTGTATGAGTAGGTGAAGAAGGTGTAGATTCTACTTTAAGTAACATATAATGGGATGTTATAGATGACGTAGGTGATGTAGTCATCGATGATCAAGGAGATGATGACCATGGAGTAGATGGAGGTACACCATCGATTAAAAACTAATTTTTATAAAATAATTTGAGTCTCAAATGATTCATAGAGATGATATTTTTAGACCTAAGAATATATTTTAGACCTAAAAGCATGTCATATTCGTCGACCATTTTCCCAACAAGGAATGGTACAAGTGAAGTAAGAGGACCAAGCTGTAACACAAAGTTTGAAAACACCATATGAGTTATTCATATGATATGTAATTTTCGATAGAGGGGAATTAATAACGATGAGAAATGAAATAGAGCATGCACTAATAGCCCAAGATGGGTTAACCTTAGTATTATTGATAGAGATCGAACAAATGGATGTATGGATGTGTAAGTGATTAGAAATGAATTTTACATGATAATCATTGTTGGAGAGAGAGATGATCGGTGGAGAAGCATAAATATACACAACTAAAAATTCAAGGGCTCCAAAGGTAAGAGGAGGAACTACGTGATATGCATGATTAGCATAAGGTTCATCTACTTTCTTGACACATTATTGGGATGGGTTGGTGAATAGTTTGAAATTACCTTTTTAGGTAGTGGTGCATGGTCAATAGACTTCAAAAAATCAAGCTTGTTGTTATTAATAAGATCTTAGATGATAGTGTGGAGTTTGAAACATTATTCATAGAATATCTCATACATCTATGATAGTCACATAGAAATTTATCATTATAATTCCTACCTTTTGGTGTAATGGGTCTAATTCGAGTGGTGGAGGAAGTGTAATAAGATTTCTCTCAAGAAGCTGCTATAATATAAGATGTGGGGCAATAGGAAATTTGGTAAACATAGGTCGAGGTGGTTGTGATCTGAATCTCTTTAGTAGTACGGACCATGTTCACGATGATTTTGGCATTGATTGGTTTAGTTGTAGATGGATTGAATGTTGTCTTTGTTTGAAAGTGATCAGAGGATGATTCTTGTTCTTGCTACTTAATATTACATATTGATAGAAGTTTTGTTTCAAAATTCTTAGGAGTGTGATAGAGTTGGTCGAATGAAGGAGAGGTCTCAAAGAGAACACTCTCCTTGAGATAAGTAAGATACTTTGGTTGACTAAGTACATGATAAAAATCATATCCCAGAGATATTAGAGTCGATGTTGATAGAAAATTACATGAGAAGGTGTTGTTATCCAATTTCACCCCAGGGGTTGAATTGAAAATAAGTCCCAGGCCGAAAGAGAACGAGCTCGGAGCAGAAAAAATTGTGAAAATCGGCTAAGTCCTTGTCCTAGAAATATTTGGGACATTCGGGACACCAAGGCGCGGTTCGGCCGAAACGCCTCCAGGCGGCCCGCAAAGCACTGGGACAAGTGGAACAAGTGTACGCGTGGAGGACGCGAACCGCCTGGATCGGCCGAAATGGAGAACTTTCGTACTAAACATTTGGGACAAATGGACGCGAAGGACGCGAACTGGCCGGTTCGGCCGAAACAGGAAACTGCAGCATAAGGACAAGTGGGACAAAGGGACGCGCGGGACGTGGATAGCCGAAGGAGCCGAAAGCCAATCAGATCACGCCACGTGTCACCGGCAGAAAAGGGACGAGGAAGCCCATTTCGGGCGGATCGGAAGATTTTGTCCCGCGAAGCACTGGGACATTTGGGACAAAAGGACGCGGTGGACGTGAAAATCTGGCAGGCCCATGGACAAATCACAGCATGACACGTGTCGCCAAGGAAAAAGGTCCAAAAAGTCAAAGGGGCGAGTTTTCGAGCACTGATCCAAACCAATAAGATAGCGCCACGTGTCCAAGTTTAAGGGGCCCACAAGAAAAGCCCATGAAAAGGTGGAGAGAGGGAATTGCTCAGTGAACCAGAGCCTGCCACGTGTCGTCCAGATGGCAGAGCGTGGGAAAAGAAATTTAAAAATCCGTTTTCACCTGTTTTGTGCCCTAAATCTTCAGATCGTCATATCTTTCGATCCAGAGCTCGGATTTGCACGTTCTTTATATCAACGGAAAGCTGTTGAAATTCTCTACATGATTCTGGGGTCAATCTTGCATTTTGATGTAGTTTGGGGGAGAAAATTAAGAAAACGTCTCTGACGCGTGTAATGCTTCAACTACTAACTTCAATGCAGCAGACTGCTCGCCGCTCCTGTTAGACAGCCCGCCATTTTGCCAGGATCCGCCGCTTGGATCATAATGAGATGATTTTAAATGCTACCAAGAAGTGGTTGGGGTAGATTCTAGATTTCCTCTCTCTTCCCCCTCATTTCTTCATATATATTGTAAAGAGGAGCCCTTTTTAGAGGTCGGACATTCTTGTTTTGCATCCTCCCTTCTTCCCTGCTTGCAAGAGAATTTGTGGAGCTTTTCAAACCTCCCATATGGATTGTAATGCCATTTTTTGCCTCTTGGCCACTGCAATGTATTATATCGACTCTTGAGCAATATATATATGTTTGTGATTGATTCTCAACCCTCTCATGTATTCATTCATTGTTATTTTGATCTCTTATGCAGCTTTTGTTACCCGTGCATAGTGTTTCAGTATTGCATCTATGTGGTCTGTGTTAGATTTGCAAAATGAGTGTCTAACATTCCTGGTGCATCACCTCGTAGTTTAGGTTTTATTCTATGCATTTTCTCACCCCGTCTCTCGACAAGTTAGATTAGGTTTTAGTAAACCCTCCGCATTTTTGTGTGCATCTCGAACAGAGGAATAGAACCAGCCTTCTCTGGAGAATCCTTTCTCATCTTTACAAGTCCCACACTTGGAGAAAGGATTCCATGTTGTGCAATCACACTGGATGCCTGAACATCAACCTAGAAGCCTGATCTGCATCCAGGGGTGCTGTGAGTCTGCAACAACAGTTTTGGCACACCCGGTGGGACACTAGAGGTCTCATTTTTATTGCAGCAAAGTTGATATGCATCTGCTGCAGTTTTCTTGCTTATAAGAGCTATTATTTGCATATCTGGCGACTCCAAGGGGAAGAATCAACTGGTTTCAGCAGAGGCAGCCTGAAAACTCATGAGAAGAATCACCACAAGGTCAAGAGCTGGAGAAGAAGAAGTACCATTTGAATACCTGCAGCTATCTCCAAGAAGAAGGCAAAGAGGAAGAAGGATTCAAAGGTCTCCATCTCCACCAAACAGAACTCTCTCAACTCCTCCACCTGACAGGCCTTTCATTCAGTATACAAGGGCTTTAAGACCGATTAGAATGGCTCAGAACAATCCCTACGTCAACTTCACAGGCAGCAGCCCACTTGCTCTCAATGCACAACATCCAGCTTCCTATTGCAGCCTCAAGAACATTCCCTACTTCACCGGAGAAAATCGACTACCTGTGTGATCATGTTAAAGATATTGCTAACCTCTGTGCAATCCATGAAATCGATGAAATGCAAGTAGCTGTCAAATTACTGGCATCTTCATTCAAGGGTAAAGCATTACAATGGTTTAGGAGCCTTGGGGCTGGTTCTATCACAAACTGGAATCAGCTGTGCATTGCACTTCACGAGCAATTTGGAGAGAAGGGAGACAACTTGTCTCTTTTGGAGCAGTTGACAACTATCAAGAGAGCCCCCAACGAGCAGCTGACTGATTTCAACTTCAGATTTCAAAGGTCTTGGGATAGGATTCCAGTGGCAGTCAGGCCAACAGCAGGAGGTGCTTTTCTATATTACCTTAAAGCTTTGAATTCTGATATTTCTATGTTAATTCAATCCATGGGAGGCACAACAATCCCTATGGCTTATAGCATTGCCATTAGAGCCGAAAACTGTCTTATTCAAGCTGGTAAACTGGCTCCTAGGCCTCCCATGCCCTTGTATCCAAACTTAGAAAATCCAAGCACTAGTCAAGCACCCACTTTGGCTCCTGTTCCCACCCCTAGAAACCAGAGTTCAAATGAAGCTTCCACTTCATCTCCAAGTGCCCCAAATGAGCTTCAAGAGGTCATGAAACAGTTGCAAAACCTAGGCAATGAGCTGGTTACTCTCAAGAGGCAGCAAGCCCAAGGTTTCAGACCTTCCTATCAACCCCAAGCTCAGCCTAATAGGCAGCCATACCAACCACAAAGACCACCTAATCCAGCTGCAAATATGAATCAAAATCAAAGCCAAGTAAGGCCTCCTGCCAATAGACCATTCCAGCCCTATAATCCAAATGCCATATCTGCCTCTAAGGCATTAGTGCCAACACAGAACAACATTGCTCAGGAATATGATTGGTGCTTTCCATGCAACGAGCCTCACAACCAATCCATGTGCTTCAATGGTGCTCTCAATCAAGCACTAATGGTGACAACTACCGGTGTGGAGGGCGAGGGCAGTCAAGGAAACAACCAACAACCAGAAACATTCCAACAGCAATCAGCCCCAAATGACACTACATTGGTGAACTGGCAAGCAGAAGATTTCTGTGGCATGAATCAGGCAGTTTCTCAAGGTGTTGCAGCCAACACAAGGTCAAAGAGGAGAAATTTGGGTGAAGAACAACCATTAATCCCAGCCAATCCACAACCTTCCACGGCTCCACAAATGATTGGCAAGCAGAGTCCAGTTTCAAATGCACAAGGACAGCCAAGAACAGCCCCTAGGCCAACTCAAATGCCAGCTGTTGCTGCCCACGTGCAGGGAGTAAACGTGCAAACCAAAGGACAGCAGAGAGATTCTTCATCACCATTCAGTATCATTGATCAGATGAAGAAGACAAACGTTAACATATCAATGTGGGAATCCCTATCTATCCCAGGCCAAAGAGATCTGCTGCAAGCTGCCATGAAGGATTGGACAATTTCGAATCAGCGGGTTCAGATGCAAGACAAAGTGCTTACAAATGCTGCCCAGCCTGAAGGAAGTCATGGAGGACAACAAGGTAAAATGTTGAAGCCCCCTCCTTTCTATGTTTCATTAATCATTGGGGATAAACTAGTACACAATTGCATGATTGATTCCGGGGCAAGTAGCTCCGTGATGCCCAAGCAAATAGCTGATCAGCTGGGTCTCGAATATGAAGTGATATCTAAAGGAGTAGTGCAATTGGATGGGACAGCAATAGCAATAGTTGGAGTGATTAAAAACTTGAGTCTTACCTTGCATGCATGTCCAAATGTTGTTGTCTTACAAGATGTATCAATCATAGACCTTCCACCACTCTTTGCCCTTTGCTTGTCAAGGGACTTCACAGCCAAGATTGGAGGGTATTTGTCTGCTGATTGGTCTCACATGCTGTTTAGAACAAGGTATGGAACTAAGGCTACAATTAGGTCCGAACCCATTGCAAACTTCCATATTGAGCCTTACACCCCAAGTCAGCTTAATGCCAATTGCTCAGCATTTGATCAAGAAGATCACCCTAGTACTGATGAGGCTGACACCAAGGTTGGAAGTATCCCGGACCTAACTCTTGATGAATGGGCAAACAAGATACATGCTTTTGATCCCTATCAAGAAGTAGAAGAATCTGAGCTGGGAGTCTATTGTATACACGAAGAAAATCAACCTGTTCCTAGCATCACCAAGCCAAGCCATAATGATGACAACGAGGTATGGCAGCTGTTTTTTGACGGATCAAGGAGTAGGCAAGGTGCAGGAGGTGGAGCCATGCTTGTTTCACCTCAAGGAATAAAGTACTATTCAGCTTTTAGATTTCAATTTGCATGCTCCAATAACACTGCTGAATATGAAGCCTTGGTGCAAGGGATGCATTGGGCAATCAAGAGAAAAATAAAGAATCTGCAAGTCTTTGGGGACAGTGAATTGATTGTAAATCAGGTCAAGGGACGGCATGCTGCCAAGAATGATCTACTCAAGTGCTACAAGAACAGGGTGTGGGACCTCATGGAAGATTTTGAAGGTTTTGGCATCGAATCCATTCCCAGGAAAGAGAATCAAGTTGCTGACAGGCTTGCAGCAGTAGGGGCAGCCTTTGACATTACGAAAAGCATTCAACAAGACAAGGTACAACCAAACATCCACGTGATTGTGAGGCCTTCAGTGCCGGATAACAATGTCAGTTGGCAAGTGTTTGAGAATGACCAGCAAATCGTCAATTTCCTACAAGAAGAAGTCGAGTTCTCGCCAGAATCAAGACAAGTTACATCAGCAAAGATGGTGACCAAGTGGTGCAGTTGAGAACTAACAAATTACCAAAAGGCCTCATAACCTTGGAGTCAATCTTCAACCCGAATGATCAGTTCCGGAAGGAGAAGGCAAACATTCAAGTAAAGGGTGAGGATTCAGAGCCTATTTTAGTGGAAGAAGGCAAAACATTGCAGATTGGCAAAGTAAGTACCTCACAAGAGAAATCTGATTTTGTTCAGCTTTGCCAAGAATTTCCAGATGTCTTCGCTTGGAGCTATGAAGACTTGAGAGGATTCAATCCGAATTTGGCACAACATACCATAGAATTGGATCCAGATGCTAAGCCCATCGTGCGTAAGGCAGAGACCACCAACCTCACATTGAGCCTCTCGATGAAGAAAGAGCTAAATAAGCTAATAGAGGCAAGCATTATATTCCCGATCAAGCACTCAAGCTGGGTTGCTAACTTGGTTCCGGTCAAGAAGAAGAGCGGAGAAATCAGGTTGTGTGTGGACTTCCGAGACCTCAATAGGGCATCTCTCAAGGATCATTATCCACTCCCTTCCATGGAGCAAATATTGCAAGTAGTATCCGGTTCAGAGAGATTCTCTCTCCTAGATGGCTACTCAGGGTATAATCAGGTGATGGTAAAAGAAGAGGACCAATTCAAGACAGCCTTCACAACTAAATGGGGCACGTATGCTTACAAGAAGATGCCATTCGGGCTGTCCAACGCTGGTGCTACCTTCCAAAGGGCAATGGACATGGCATTCAAAGGCTTGATCAACAAGATAGTGCTGATATATCTAGATGATATCACTGTCTTCTCAAAGAATGCAGCAGACCATCTCTTTCACCTCAGGCAAGTGTTTCAGAGGTGTAGAAAGTTTGGAGTATCATTGAATCCCAAAAAATGCATATTCCTGGCTCACGAGGGTAAACTTCTAGGCCATATTGTCTCGAAAGAGGGACTGGCAATTGATCCAGAGAGAGTTGAAGCCATAAGAGCACTGCCATTGCCAAGTCACAAGAAGGCTCTTCAAAGTTTCTTGGGAAGGATCAATTTTGTCCGCAGGTTTATCCTGATTTTCAGCCCTCACAAGCCCATCACCAAAATGTTAAAAAAGAGCATGGCTTTTAAGTGGACAGCAGAAGGCAAGGAGAATTTTGAGGCAATCAAAGAAGCTATATCTCAGGCACCAACTCTCATCAACCCAGACTTCTCCAAGGATTTCATCCTCTACGCATTTGGAGGTGATGACACTATTTCTGCCATTCTAGTACAGCAGAACAAAGATAATGATGAGCAGCCGATTGCCTTCTTCAGCCAGAGCCTAGAGCCTAGGTGACCATGAGGTGAGGTACTCTTTTATTGAAAAGCATGTACTTGCAGTAATCAGAAGCTTGAAGAAATTCAAGCATTTAGTCTCAAACAACAAGGTCCAGTTGCTGGTCTCACATGCTGGAGTTAAGGACTTCCTCCTCAACAAGGATTTGAATGAGAAAAGGGCAGGTTGGATCACCCGTGTCATGGAGTATGACATTGATATCAAGATCACCAAGCTGGTAAGAGGGAAAGGACTGTGTGAGCAGCTGGTTTTGGGGAAGCAAAAGGAAGTATGCAACGAAGAAGAGGTTGTTTTGACAGTCCAAGACAGCTATGAGCCAAGTGGCAATCAAGAAGAAGACAATGCTGCCCCGACTCCCTGCTGGACCCAAGGTATTATGCACTTCCTAAGCACAGGCCTATGCCCTCCGGAGATGAACAAGACCCAAAGGAGACACTTCAGGTTGCAGGCTGTTCCGTACGCCATTGTTGATGGAGTTTTGTTCAAGAAAGACGTGAATGGAGTGCTGCTGAGATGCATTAGCAGCATCATCGATTCAAAGGGTGTTGGAAGAGTTTCATGGTGGACCAGCTGGTGGCCATTTTGCACCAAGAGTGACAGCTCTAAAAATCATGAAGGCTGGTTATTATTGGCCTAAAATCTTCAGTGATTGCTATGCATGGATCAAGAGGTGTAAGAATTGTGCATTCTTCACAGGAAAAGAGAAGTTTGCTGCCCTTCCATTGCATCCAATCTCAGTTGACCAGCCATTCATGCAATGGGGTTTGGACTTCATTGGAGTCATTAATCCCAATTCAAGCCAAGGGCATAAATGGATTTTGACAAACCCATGCACTACTTCACCAAATGGACAAGCAAGAGAGCACTCAAAGAGGCAAATGAGTCTAAAGATCCTAGACTTTTATGAGGGAATAACAACCAGATTTGGTGTACCTGCCACAATAATCTCTGATAATGCATTGGCATTCATTGGATCTAAGGTGACTGAGTGGGCTGTCAAGAATGGTATTTACCTGAGCACTTCATCGAACTATTACCCCCGGGGTAATGGCCAGGCCGAGTCTACAAACAAGAACTTGTTGAAGATCATTAGGAGAACTCTTGATGAGAATCAGAGGTCTTGGCACACCAAGCTGAAATCAGCCTTATGGGCTGATAGGATCACTCCCAAAAGATCCACAGGCAACTCTCCATTCAGGCTTGTCTATGGAAGAGAGGCAATCTTGCCCATGTCACTTGAGTTGCCAACATTGGAACTCATGAAGCAGCTGGAGTTACTTGAATTTGAGCCCATGGAGGTGAGGTATGCAGAGTTGATGGAGCTGCAAGAGATCAGAAATCAGGCATCCCAAGCAATGGAAAAGGATCAAGCTTTGATCAAGAAGACCTTCGATAGAAAGGCCAAGGATAGATCTTTTCAAGTTGGAGATCTAGTGTTGAAATGGGATGCGGACAGAGCAAAACCGGGAAGGCATTCAAAATTTGATGCTATTTGGAGTGGCCCATACATGGTCACAAAGTGCAAGAGCTGCAATGCTTTCCAATTGGCCTCATTGGACGGTGAAGAACTGCAGATTCCAGTAAATGGAATCTATCTCAAACATTGCTACTGAAAGTAAAAGGTTCACCCTTGTAAATATTAGCCTAGATTTCAATTCCTCTAAGTGCGTATGCACATTGTCTTGTCAGAAGTTAGGTTTCGCTTCCTAAGTGCTTTGGCGCAGGTTTTGTTGCTCCTAGATTGAGTTTTACAGTTCAGCGGGCTCTCGTGGAGGGAGTTGCAGTATCAGGCTCATTTCAGGTCATTGCTTATGACTCCATGCCCAATGGATCGCAAAAAGGGCAACTGGTCTTTTCATCTAGCAGGCAGATGACCCCGCTGAGTCGCCAAATTGTTATCCAATTTCACCCCAGGGTTGAATTGATAACATACATCAGGATTCCCAAGTCCCAGGCTGAAAAAGAATGAGCTCTGAGAGAATGCGAGAAGTTGCAGAAAATAAGCCTGGACGAAAAAATTGTGAAAATCGGCTAAGTCCTTGTCCTAGAAATATTTGGGACATTCGGGACACCAAGGCGCGGTTCGGCCGAAACGCCTCCAGGTGGCCCGCGAAGCACTGGGACAAGTGGAACAAGTGTACGTGGAAGTGAACGGTTCGGAGGACGCAATGGAACAAACGGATCGGCGCGAGGGACTAAACATTTGGGACAAATGGATGGGCGCTTAAGGGGAAATCGGCTTTAAACATTTGGGACAAAAAGGACGCGAACCGCCGGATCGGGCGAAAAGGAAAGACAGGTGGGAGGACATTTGGGACAAAGGGACGCGCGGGACGCGGATAGCCGAAGGAGCCGAAAGCCAATCAGATCACGCCACGTGTCACCGGCAGAAAAGGGACGAGGAAGCCCATTTCGGGCGGATCGGAGGATTTTGTCCCATGAAGCACTGGGACATTTGGGACAAAAGGACGCGGTGGACACGAAAATCCGGCAGGCCCATGGACAAATCACAGCATGACACGTGTCGCCAAGGAAAAAGGTCCAAAAGTCAAAGGGGCGAGTTTTCGAGCACTGATCCAAACCAATGAGATAGTGCCACGTGTCCAAGTTTAAGGGGCCCACAAGAAAAACCCATGAAAAGGTGGAGAGAGGGAATTGCTCAGTGAACCAGAGCCTGCCACGTGTCATCCAGATGGCAGAGCGCGGGAAAAGAAATTTAAAAATCTGTTTTCACTGTTTTGTGCCCTAAATCTTCAGATCATCATATCTTTCGATCCAGAGCTCGGATTTGCACGTTCTTTATATCAACGGAAAGCTGTTGAAATTATCTACATGATTCTGGGGTCAATCTTGCATTTTGATGTAGTTTGGGGGAGAAAATTAAGAAAACGTCTCTGACGCGTGTAATGCTTCAACTACTAACTTCAATGCAGCAGACAGCTCGCCGCTCCTGTTTAGACAGCCCCTGCCGTTTTGCCAGGATCCGCCGCTTGGATCATAATGAGATGATTTTAAATGCTACCAAGAAGTGGTTGGGGTAGATTCTGGATTTCCTCTCTCTTCCCCCTCATTTCTTCATATATATTGTAAAGAGGAGCCCTTTTTAGAGGTCGGACATTCTTGCTTTGCATCCTCCCTTCTTCCCTGCTTGCAAGAGAATTTGTGGAGCTTTTCAAACCTCCCATATGGATTGTAATGCCATTTTTTGCCTCTTGGCCACTGCAATGTATCGTATCGATCTATATATATATGAGCAATATATATATGTTTGTGATTGATTCTCAACCCTCTCATGTATTCATTGTTGTTATTTTGATCTCTTATTGCAGTTTGGTTACCTGTGCATAGTGTTTGTATTGCATCTATGTGGTCTGTGTTAGATTTGCAAAACGAGTGTCTAACATTCCTTGGTGCATCACCTCTGTAGTTTAGGTTTTATTCTATGCATTTTCTCACCCCGTCTCCTTGACAAGTTAGATTAGGTTTTAGTGAGATGCATGAGTAATAGCCTATTGTAATCGATGAATCTACGCTTGGAGGTCTTGATAGAGAGAGGATAAGTCTGAGTGATGAGAGAGGAAACCTGTCATGTATGAGAAATAAGAGGTGGTGTGAAATGATTGGTAGGAGTAGTAATAGAAATGGGAATGGTAGAAATAGGTGGGAGAGTAGAAGAAAGCGGTTGAGAAGTAATGGAAGTAGAGTGGCCATGGAAGCATTAAGCTCCACCAAATTAGTAGTTTCCTCATGAATAACATGTAAAAGTAAGTCTAGATATTTGTGATGCTCAACAATATGTTCATTAAGGGATTTAAGATGCACTTTAATAAAATCACCATAAGATTGAGCCATGCTAAGAAAATAATTATAATCCTAAACGGAAGTTGGGGTTGAAGGACGGGTTTAACAAAGTGATTAAACTAAAATAAAATATATAGATATAATAGCCTATTATCAGAATCAGATGAATCTACGCTTGGAGGTCTTGATAGAGAGAGGATAAGTCACGAGTGCTAAGAGAGGAAACTGTCATGTATGAGAGATAAGAGGTGATGTGAAATGATTGGTAGGAGTAATAATAGAAATGGGAATGGTAGAAATTGGTGGGAGAGTAGAAGAAAGTGGTTGAGAAGTAATGGAAGTAGAGTGGCCACGGAAGCATTACACTCCACCAAATTAGTAGCTTCCTCATGACTAACATGTAAAAGTAAATCTAGATATTTGTGATGCTCAAAAATATGTTCATTAAGGGATTTAAGATGCACTTTAATAAAATCACCATAAGATTGAGCCATGTTAAGAAAAGAATTATAACCCTAAAGGGAATTTGGGGTTAAAGGACGGAGGTTTAACAAAGTGATCAAACTAAAATAAAATATATAGATATATTCTATCTTAATCTAATGTTATGCAAAGAAATAAATAACAACTAAATAAGTAAAGGAAATTACCCAAGAAATCTTAGCTATGTAATGTAAAACCTAATATGAAGACAGGGGTTATGAAGGCCTTAGCTAATTCACATATTTTCAGGCTAGTGTTGCGGTGTAGACCCGATGAACAGAATGAAGGAAAGGCCACACAAGAGCTCTAAAAACTTAATATTCGAGCTATCTCAGTACACTAGGTTTCCTAGAAAGATAAAGGTGCACACAGGGCACTCGATATAAATGACCAGACAACCTCCCTCGAGGGGTTGTCAAGTGATTTCTTTCCTTCACTTCTTATCGCATGAATATTGTTGAACCCTCCACAAATACCTATAAAATCCTAGATAAAGCATCAAAAACATAAAAAATAAATATGTATATGAAGGGGTCACATTGTCCTCATTAGCCACAATGGTGGGCTTATAATTGATAATTGCACTTCATCTTAGGCCCAATACTGATTATAGGTGTGTGATTGTTAATTGTCCCCTAAGAATTCTTGTGTCAATCACACTCTGTGAGTAGTGAGCAATAACTACATGTAGAATTTAAATAAATGGTGAATGGAATAGAATGAAATCCCCTCCTCTCGAAGTGTGATTTAGATAAACATCCTTTTCTCGATGATTCAGCTATGTGGATGCAAATGGAGATATATATGCCTTTGATGGATGCAACTCTAGGTGATGATATTAGATGCTTAGTGTTTGGTCCCTCATTATGTCCTCATAAATTTGTATTTATATGGTTCTCTTGTTCTAATTTCATAATCACCACTGAAAAGGCTAACCACTAAAAACATGGAAAGTTGAAATGGCTAGAAAGTTCCAAAAAATAAGAGCAAAGTGTAAAAGGGATTAGGGCACCTAAATTAGACCAAGGTTCTTGGGGCACCTTAGTCCTAGGTTGGGTGCCCTAGTTAGGGATAGGAACAATAGAGAATGATAAAAATAAGCTGGGTAAGTACATGTAGAAGGTCATAAGTGACGTGACAGAAAGAAAAGTAAAATTGCCAAAGATGTGGCTTAGTTATTACTTTCTTCACTCAAAATACTATATGAATTACAAGTATGATATTGGGACTAAATAATACCTAAAGTGCATGATTTAGTGACTATAGGTTAACAAAAACCTAGAGAGGATTTTTTTAATGCTTACACTACTTTTATGGATTTAAATATGTAAAAAAACCTCAAACATCCTAGTAACACAACAAACCTATAAAACATTCCTCTACATGGTCTAAATCGCTAATGGTGTGTTTAAATCTCTTGAAAATCTCTAATACAGTCTTCTTGACCTTCAAAAAAGTTGTATCGACCTACTGATTACTAGTTTTCGTTTTTGTCCATGTCTAGTAGCATCGGGAAAATTTTAATGCGATCTAGGGTTTGATAACTCTAAAATCAACAACCAACACATTTCCTTTAGTGGTTCCATCAACAAAACTAAAAAAACCTTTTATTTTAAATTTTACTCTTAATTATTAAAAAAGTGCTTTATGTGTTTGGGATACAAGTTGGAATTGTAAAAAGACAAATTTAATTGTTTAGTTGCTTGTATTTTTGTGGGATGAGGACAAAGGTTAACTCCTTGGTTAGTAAGAGGCCAATTTCCCTCAATAAACTAAACCATTGGGTTCTTTATTTTGTCCCATTTCCAACGAGTATACACATGACCCTCTTTCTTATCATTTTTGGCATTTTTTAATCATTTTGCAATATTTTAGTTAAATAAGCCATCATTTACGAGAAATTGTATTTGCTATAAATTTTGATCGGTGGCTTGGATTTAAGCACTTATTTTGTCAAAAGTGAATTTTTCTCATGTTCTACATGATGGATAAATTTATTTTAATAAACACACTAATTTATAAAGTGCTTTATTTTAGGGGAGTTCTTGTAATACCCATTGGGGACTTGTAAAACACACTAATTTATAAAGTGTCACATTTTGGGAGAATTTTTTTAATGGATGATGAAAAAGATGATGACCATTTGGTTCATTTTCTGGAAATTTATTTTTATGAGTGGAGGGTGGGGCCCGATTTGGTAAGAGACCAAACACCCCCATTATGACTTCTTTGTTTTGTTTCTATTTAAATCTAATAAGCACATTTAGTGCATGCATTTCTCTTGAGAATAATTTTTACATGAATTATAAATGGGTATCTAAAAATGATCCTATTGATATAACCCATATAGAGGATCATTATGTCTTCCTATGTAGATTGTTGATTCCTTTAGTAATCTTTAAGTGTGCAAATGTTCATACAACATATCCATTCCTCTGTAGTGCTAACTTTATCCTCCATTTTTTTGTGCATGTTTGGCCAATTGATGATTCTTAAAATAATATTGGACAATTTTTTTCATGCAAGTTCTACTTCTTGGAGGGTATTCTTTAGAGAAAATTCTACTTGTTGGAGATTCTTTATGAGTGCTTCATCAAATTTTGGATTCTTATCAGGTTGTCTTATTTCTTCCCGTTTCATCTTTGTATGTACTTGGGTACATACCATGGCCTTGTTTTCGTGACCCAATTATTCTATCGACATTAATAGCTTCATCATCTTTTAGTATGGAGTTCTAGTTCTACCTTCTCGTTATTTGTCTCTTTTTTCAAGGGGATTATTTTCCCACTAGGTTTTATCATTTTACTCTATCTTTATGAGAGATTTCCATTGTATGTGAGTACCTCATCAGGTTGTTGTCAAGACCCAGTTTCCCTAAGGTGTGTTTATGGGGGTGTTAGTGTCGGATATTCATTTTCCTTATATTTTTATGTTATTGGAGCTTTCCTAAACTCATGGGATATTATTTCTTATGTGTATTAGGTATGTTGGTTTATCTTACATGTTGTGTTGAGGTATCTTACTAGTTATGTGGAGTCAACTCTACTTCTAGTATCGAGTTAGTGAGAGTTATTCCCCTCGATCTAGGAGGTGGTTACACATTAACCACATATATGTTCATCAATTGAATTAGTATATCCTATGGATAAAATGCATAATTGAGTTGGTTTCAACCATTCTTTTCTTGTGATTTCATGATCATATTACATTTTATTGTTAGTTATTTTGACTTCTACAATTACTCATGCATTTGCTTTTCATCGAGAGATCCAAATACTTTACTAGGATGACTATAAAACCTCATCATCAAGATAAAATCCATATATCATTATAATTTCCTATAAATCCTCTTTCCATAACAGATTACATTTCCTCTCAACTTGATGTTGAAGGCCTTCAACTAGGTCCAACTCGGAAACTAGTCAAGAAGTGTCCCAAAACTTCCCTAAGAACAAAAATCATAAATAGGTCATAATTTTACCTATATAAGATAAAAAATGATCCTAAATCATCATGGACATAAATTAAAACTCTTAGGATAAAAACAATGTCAATTTATTTCATCTCTTTTTACAACTTTGTCCCAATCTAAATATCTTGAGAAAATTACCTATTTGAGTGGGGTCCAAAAATCATCACAAGATCTCTTACCTTAGTGGAAATATGGAGGAGTCCTATATAACATAAAATCATCATAATACAAATATTAATCAATTATTGGAACCTACACTAAAGATATCTCCTATTGCTTTCGAGCTAGGGTTTCAAACTCATAAAAAATGGTTTACCTTCTTAACATGCATTCATAAAAATGTGACGATTAAATGAATTAATTTTTTTATTGAAATAATATTATATTAATGGAACATAATCCCTAAAATATAAAAGGTCCCATGCAAAGTAGACAATTCATCATAAGCTTCAAAAGTTACAATTCGAGCTATAAATCACCCTTTCTTGGACCTTGTTTCACCTAAAACATCATAACTTACAAAAAATTCTTCATAATAACTTTAATTTTTTCTCACACTTTTATGGAGTCCTTATACACCATCACCAATTATCATGTTGCCTCAAATAGGTTTTAATATTAACATCCCATCTCATTTACATGACTAGCCCTTGGGGTTTTACATGGTTTAGGCTAGGTCCAATGAAGAAAACACTATATCTCATCATAAAACCTTTGTAAAATACCTCTACAAGATTAAAAACATATAACATATCTCCATAATTTTTCTCAAGAGCTCACACATACTTGCAATTTCCTATCATGCCTAATTAAGCCTCTAAACACTAGGATTAGTTCTAATGTACACCATGCCCAAGTAGAAACACCTTATAGCTCCACTTCCCAATACTCCAAAACAACCTAAAAACCTTGATACATCATGTCTCGCACACCTACATGCCTCTATGATCTCACGGGGATCTATACCTCCTCATTTAGTCTCTAAGCACCTAGACTTGGTCTAAATGAACACCTACAACTAGTTTGTCCACCTATACCGCAATATGAAATTCATGTGAGTTCCTAAACACAATATTAACATAATATCCACACCACTACCGTTCTCCTTAATCCACCAAACAACTCAAACCATCATACATTATCACATAGGGTATTTAGGCCACCTCACTAGGCTTGTTAAACCAAGACAATCTCACTAAATCCACACATATCATCATGAAAACACCAGATTTTCCATGTCATCATCCTACTTAGAACCTTATGACGTTACTTCATCGTCCTCTATAATTAATTGGATTTTACATTAATGAAAACACTTAAAAATCAACATGCCAATATTCTCCCTTTGTCATTCACGGAAAACAACCTAGTCTTCTCCCCATTTTTACATTAATAAATAAGTACATACATGTAGCTCATGTTCTTCGTATTTCAAATAATTTTAGTAGCACTCTTTGAATTAAAACAATTTTCAAATACATAATCCTAGCATGTACATGTATCTCGACCTTCTTTAGACTCCATTTTGATCTTTTCCAACCTATGTGAGCACTTTGCTTAGCACACCCGGGAAATGATATAAAAAGAGTTGATAGATGCTAAAAGTCATGTTAAACATGAATTTCCACTTCTTTCACTTAAAAAATCATTCATTTAGTTGAAAAAATGACCATATTTGTTATTGCTATTATGACTAGATAAAAATAAGTATATTGGCTAAGATCCCTAGACCATGTTTTCAATGTATATTGGAATTTGTTTTTCATAGTTTAGAAGCTCAAGATCAATATAAAATAAACGTTCATGCATCCCCCTAGACTTATCCCATTGTTCTCTAACTTGAGGTACAAAAATTTATTCTCTTACCTTGAGTAGATGCCTTGTAGATGTTCAACCAATTTATCGAGTCCTTGAATCCTTTCTTCAATGTTTTCATCCTATTTTCATTGTATTATAACCTTCTTAAGTAAAAGAAAATTTCTCCATGAGATATTATACATGAAAAAAACCTTCATTCTTCCATATAAGTCTTCATGACCTCCTTTATACTTGAATCACGAACAAGACAAGCTCCCCTTTCCATAAAACGCCCTTGTAGACCTATAGAATCCCATCCTAGTCCTTTGAAGCAGATTTGTATCTTGCCAACAATCATATATACCTACGTAACTTTTTTAGTTTCTTCAATAGGTCTTAAGTCTTAATCATAGACAAAAAATAAATTGAAAAATATATTTTCACCCTTCATCCTTTTCTTGAGACACTCTTCTAGACTCAAATATCCATGTACATGACTTCAACTTTTATGTTTTCCTTTCTTCACAATCCACATTTCTTTGACAAGATGCATCGGTCACCATCTAGTCAAAAGGAAAGACAATACCAACTTATATTTTCAAATAAGACTAGTTTCCCACTCTTAACAGTTCTAGACATGATACATATTTGACTCAGGATCAAAGTAAGATTCCTCTCACCTCATCAAACCATGACAGTCATGTAACACCACATTTTGGCACAAAATCACGTTTGATATACTTCATTCTTCAACAGTTCCACGATGTGGTGAATTTTAATCTCATAGTGCATGAGACACAATATTTATTAAAACTATTTTCATATTTTATGGACATAGATCTCATTAGCTCCCCTTGTCATATGCCATTACCCTAGACCATCCTAATTTATTTAACACTAGCTTGTACTTTTCCTATATATAGTGAGACAACTTTAATAAGGAAACATATCTAGTCATTTAATGTATTTTCACTTATTCATGTCATTTATCTTGTCAGTCCCCTTGACACCTTATTTGACATGTTGGATGATCGTGGATTTCTCCCTCTATCTTGATAATCCATCTCAAACCATTAGAGTGTTTTTTGTAACTTCTGAATTATGAAAATATTCATAGAAAATTATCCTTCTTCATTTATATTTCATGATGTATGAGTACTTCGAGACACCTTAACCATGTATCCATGCACGATCAACCCCGTAACATTTAATTTCTAAGGTCCGAGAAAAAAAAGTTCCCTATAACCTTGAATTTCACCTATGGAATTTTTTTTTGAGTTAAAATTGTACTTACTTTCACTTCCACATAGTTAATCAAGATAGTACACCTCCATACTATCAGAAAAACGTATCATTAATGTCCTCAATCTTGGTTTGAGGTATTATCAAAGTGCTAAATTTCCATACACAACCTTGATATGATGCATGTCACTCAAAAATAAATCCATTTAGCTTCATAGAATTTATAGTATTTTATAGTTATAACTTTATGAAATTTTAAATCCCATTGATAAGATTTAAAATATAGAGAAATTATTATAATACACCTTTCAACACCTTTGATTCATGTCATACCTAGTATAGACTAAATTTGACCTCTCTCTTACATCCTAGAGTCTTATTAAGCCATTAAACACAACAAATTCATTTTCTTCATCTTGAGTTTAGTTCCCTATTCACTCTTAGACTATAAATCATATTGAAAGCATAATTAATACCTTCATTCATATGAGTAGCAACATTTTAGTCCATGATCACACTATTACGGTATCCTCCTTCACTTGACAAATACATAATTCAAAATTGTAGTCTACATACATGAACTTGTCATTATGGGAACTTTGTAATTTCACTTGCTTATGACCTAAGGTTTCAATAATACCTATTTGATGTCGGGAAATATTTTATTAGCACTATCCTGGACTAAAATAGCTTTACAGACCTAGGACAAACTCTTTCTTTGTCTTCACACTCATTTTACACTTCCTTTCAATGATATAGTATTTTGAGAATGTGTTAGATTATAGAGACTAGGGTGACATGTCACATACAATAACACAACTAACACACACTTTATTCATTTCACTTGGACTAAAATATTATACCACGTAACATTTCTCTATTGATGACTAGAGCATAGTCACTTGAAACACTATTTTTATGCCGTGAGACACAACTTGTCAATTTCAAAAATGAGATCAACTAGACCTCTTTAATGGAAGAAAAAAACTTCAAAATCATATCCAAATACTTTGAATTACATGGAAAACTCAAATTTTGATCATAAATTCACCTTTAACTACAAAACAAAGATTTCATAGAGTTCAACTATGACAAGGTATACGCTTAAATGCAAGACTGTACATATCCATAGGATTCTTCACGCTTTAACACATATGACTACAAGAAATAACTTGAAAACTTGATGACACACGTTGACATTCCTTTTCATCAAGATATGGTCTCAACAAAAACATACTTCAATCAACTATCTCCCCCTCTTCTCAATGCTTTATATGGATGAGCATGTCTTTAAGAAGCTTAATAGAGACATGGAACTTCATGATAAATATAGAATAATGAATTGAAGAGATCCTAATCTCTCTTAGAAACTTAAAAATAACTTCCATCTACATTTTTTTACCTTTATCGTAAGACACATTTGTATTTTCATTCATACAAGCCCTTGGTGGAACATTGTTATTGAGTCTTGGCTCCCAAGACTGATTTGTCTTCTAACATGCATGTTAGAACTTTGATTGTTAATTATTTTTATTTTAGGAACATAGGAATCCATAGAAACATGAAAAACTCATTACAACTGAAACAAAAACTTCATTTATTCCCGATAACCTCCATTAACCCAACCCCGACTTGAAGTTTCATAGAAGTAGTATTTAGTAGTATGACCTCTTTTATGGAAATTGTGGAACATCACACTCCTTGTTTGTTGATTCCTACTATCACTCTAACGGTGGTAATATCTATAAAACATCATACACTCCTTAGCCCTATGACCAAAACCATTACAAGTGAAGCAATAACCATTAAATGATATCTCATACCTTAAGGATTTAGGTTGTACATAATGACTTTGTCTTCACATTGGCTTTGGTGAAATTTTCTTTCTTTCCTTCCTCGTACTCCACTCCTTTATAATCCTTGCTTGGAGATTATCTTCTTACTTCATTCCTTTATATTTGAGGTCCTTTTAAAACCCAAACCAGCTCTATCACCTGCTTATTTATGACTGCTAAGAAGATCATCAAGATGCTTGGTACTTTTCTCACATCTCTAAAATTATATTTTCTTCATAACTACATCAAAAAATTATATATTAAGAAGATTTATTTATTTTTCCTTAGAACAAAAATTTTGAGTCGTAGAGATCATTTGTATGTCTAGCCTTCTCACTATCTCATCATGATTCTCTTTAACAACCTAATGTTTCCCCTCTATGTCCTGAATATTTTCCTTACTTTCTTTAACTTGAGATCTTAGTTTCATATTATTTTTTTAGCATGCATCATTTCAGATTGGACACATACCAATTCAGTCTCAATGAAAAATTCTTCTTCCTCAAAATCTCTACAAGATCCTAATATAAAAAAACCTTATAACATAGAACCACCACTAGTAGATCTCATGTAATCTTTAGTCATAAAAACACTTCATCTCCAATGTCTTCATTTTTAGATTCAGAATATGAAACATCACTCTCACTACTTTCTTTAGAAGAATGATCCTCTTCCTTTGTATAAAAACTCTTCTTCCCCTTATTTCGCTACTTAAAATTATTAAATTCCTTCTTTTCTTTACTATACTCATAATTTTTCTTTCCATGACTACCTTCATGTTCATCATAATCTTATTTTTCATGCATATGAGGAAACTTAGCAACAAAATGACCTACTTTACCACAATTAGGACATTCCAAAGAAATTTTAACTTTGTACTTACTAGAGCCAACATTCGGACTTCTAGAAACAATTAAAATAAAATCATCATCATTATTTTCAGGAGCATCATCATCAAACTTATTCTTTTTTTCCTTTTTTTTTCTTCTTATCATTGAAATATATTCCTTCTTGACAAGATTATCATTTTGAATTCTCATCTCATATGTTGTTTGGGTTCTATTCAAATCATCCATCTTCAAGTGAGTAAAGTCCTTGGGATAAAAAATTGGTGTTAGATATCTCAAAACCTTTAAAACTACAACATAGTCACTTACATTTTAACTTAAGCCTTTCATGGTGTTGAAAACCTTGTCAAACCTAGGAAAAGTATACACAATAGGCTCATCATCATTCATTTTAAGTCCTTCAAATTGATTTATGAAATTTTGAATCTTAGTCATCCTTACCTTTGAGTCTCTTCAATACGGGACTTGAAGTTTTAGCTACATAGCCTTAGCTTATTTGAAATTCATCACCTTAACAAGCTTAAGTTCATCCAACCCAAACATGATGGAATTCATAGCCTTGGAATTATCACTACACAACTTATTTTTTCCATTAATTTTTGGAGATGTATTAGGAACAATATAACCATTCTCCCAGAATACCAAATATCAAAACCTAAGGATATTATTTGAGTCCGTATCCCAGGACTTTAAAAATTATAATTGACACCATCAAACAATGGTGCCTTGTTAGAAGAATAGCCACTCTTTGACTCACCATTTTATGTGATTTAAGCATCTCCTTTCAAGTGATAAACGTTCTCCCAAAATGACCAGCTCTAATAATGTTTTTGGAATCAAATTGGACTAAGGGTGGTGAATCAGTCATGTAGAATGTTAAACAATTGGATATTTAATTTCTTAAATCATAAACCATTCAACCATTAATGTTTGCATAACAACATACAAAGTTCATTCAAATAACAACCATGACAGAGACCTCCATAAAAAATATATAATTGGGAAATCCTAAAGGGGAATAAAATCACTTAACTTTTGATTATATTACACAAATCAAAAGTTTTTAGTGAAGCACCAACCCCTAATTTAGTAGAGGACCAATTCTTAAAGGAACAGCCACCCCTAGTTTAGTGAAACACTAACTCAAAAAGGAGGCTAAAACCCCTTAACATGATAGAGTACCCAATTAAAAACCTATAGAATGAAGATATGATATTTTTTTCCTAAAACAATTGATGGAGATAATTGATTAAACTCACACACCTTCAAACCCTCTCTTCTTTAACTTTGTATATCTTCCACTTTCATGACTTGTCTTGGATTCAAACCCTTGCACACATGATCTATAACACATAAAAATTTATCACACTCTCTCATCTCTAAATAAATACATTTGTATTTGTTTTACTCTCACACTTGGGTCACACTTTTTCCCTCTCTCTTAGCTAGTTCAAATTTGAACTAAAACATTCACTTTATACCCTTCTCAACTCAAAAACATAAGGAAATTCAGTCTAGATTAATGATATCAAACATTAAAACATTAAAAATAATAACACATTCATTACAACACTTGGAATGGACCCATATAGGTCAACCATGCTCAAATACACCAAACAAGCTCAAAAATAGCTCAAAACCCATTACATGATTCATCGAAGACTAAAAAATCATCACAATGATTATTCAAGCTCTGAAATTTGTCACACATATAAAATATGACATAAAAACACTATCCATGGTAGTAAATTAGCTTTCAATAATCAAATTATTCATAAATCTATCAAGAATAATTTTATTCTTCTCAAAACAACTATTTCTAGGAACTAGTCTTCACCTTTGGGCTTCACGATCACCTGAGGACATCAAAAATATGGAATGTGGCCACTCATTGGAAATAAATTGATATTTAGATAACATCCATGCTTTATATATCTCCTGAAACATCCATACATGAAAACCACACCAACTTTCCTCTTCACAAAACTGAGTTGCCAAGAAAGTAGTTTTAAGAACTCAAGTAGTTTAAACCATTTATTTCACTTTCAAGACCTTAAAAGGCCATCCATAGGAATACAATTAATACATATTCACTCTACAATTAACATCAAACATCAACGCATCATTCGCATGCATCTATTACCTCAACTTTCTAGCTGAAACAATCTTGTCCTGAGAAATAAACAACCTTCTTTAAAAATCAATCTAGATGACCTTATAAACCTCATCATGAAGAGGAAAACCATGTACCATTGTAAATCCCTCAAAATAATCTTTACAAAACATTTTACATTTTCTCCTAAATCTAAGTGAAAGGCCTTCAACCATGTCCATCTCATAAATGGCTCCGGAACTACAAAATAACTACCCTAAGACCATCCTTCATAAATAGGGCACAATTTTCCCTCTAACATCTCAACATGATCTGAAAATATCATGTACATCAAGTAAAACTCCCAATCTAAAAACATTTTCAATTTATTTCATACCACCTTTGGATGACTTTGTCCCAACCGAGCATCTTTTGTAACGTGCATGTTTGAGTGTTGTCCAAAAATTATCACAAGCTCAATAGTACCTTTCTAGAAATATGGATTAGTCCTCTAAAACATCCAATCATCATACTAGTAATATAAATAATTTCTGGGAATGTACATTGAAGATATCTCATACCATTTTTTAGTTAGGGTTTCAAACTCATAAAAAGTAGTTTACCTTCTTAACATTCATTCATAAAAATGTGATGATGAAATGGCATCATTATTTTTGTGAAATACTCTAAGATAAATGTAAGATAACCCTTTAAAGGCACAAGGTCCCATGAAAAGCACACAATTCATGGTGAGCATCATAATTTGCAATTCGAGTTGGAAATCACCTTTCTTGGACCCTATTTCACCTAAAACATCATAACTTGAAAAATATTCTTTTCAATGACTTTAATTTTTTTGAAAACCTCTAAGAAACCCATATACACAATCTGAAATCATCATGTTAGCTCAAATAGGTTTGCATATTCATATCCAATCTCATTTACATGACTATCCCTTAGGGTTTTGCATGGTTTAAGCTAGGTCCAACTGAACAAACACTATATATCATCATGAAACCTCTAAAAACTTCATATACATGATGAAAAAATATACCATACCTCCATAAGTGTTCTCAAGATCGACGCATACCTAAAATTTCCTAGCATACCTAATTAGGCCTCAAAATATTAGGATTAGGCCTAGAGTGCACCATGACCAAGAAGAAAAATGTCATATATATTATTCCCAACACTCCAAAAGGAAATAACAACCTTAATACATCTTACATCACTCCCCTACATGCCTATACAAGATCAGATGGCTGTATATCTCATCATCTGGTCTCCAAACACCTATACTAGGTCTAGATGAGCACATAGAATCGGGTATTTGACCTATACATTCAACCTGAAACTTATGTGAGTTACTAAACGTACTAAAAAAATTAGATTCATGTCAATAAAATTATCCTTAACCCACTAAAAACCTCAAACCATCATGTATCATCACCTAGGCTAGTTAGGCCACCTAACTAGGCTTGCTAGACCAAACCAATTTCACTAAATCCACACATATCATCATGAAACCACATGATTGTTCATGTCATCATACTATTAAGAAAATTCTAATAATACTCCCCCATGTAGGTGTAATGATGATCGGCACCTCCCCATGATGAAACTTAAAACCATCGAAGAAGAACAATGTCATTGTGAGAGGAGTGTGTTCTTGATCAATAGTGTTGATGGTTTCATCAAGAAATTGTTCATGAGGTATTTTATTTTTAGGAAGGGGAGATTCTATGAGTTTACTAGAAATGGATTCCTGATTAATAGTTTTTTACAAACCTAATTCCAGATCAAAATCGGTCATGAGTGTGAGCCATCAGGTGAAATGGTCACTGCGGTATGCTTTAGAAGGCATAGATTTGAGAGGATTTAGATTGTTCTCCCAAATTTTCACCCCTGTAAATTTAGATAACCTATCCAAAATTTGAAGTTCTGGCTTGTGACATTCGAATGGCCATCAAATTTCAGTCTTGGTTATCAGAAGAGAAAGGAAGTTCAAGATGGCTTGGTCAAGTCAATGGCGGAGTAGATGAGTCCAACAAAGTACCTATGGAAATTATTTTCCTTTCCCTACATGGTGGAAAATAGGGGACTTCTTAAAACATCATACACTTTCCAAGGCAACTCATTCTTCCGATGCACAATGGCAATCTTGAGAAAGAAGGGGCCATTTGGAGGTGTTACTATAGACACCTAGATTTTGTATCTCTACTCTTATCTCTCACTTGCGCATATTAATTTATTTCATCTCCCTTAAGTTATGAAAATGACCCACATTTATCCCATGTATATTGAATTTAATTAATTAATTTTTATTAATCAATTAATATCCTATCCCTTGCCTTAACGGACTTTATATTTCTCATCCTTAGGATTTTTAACTTATCTCGTGCTACCAAATCACCTACATCTCATCCCTAAACTTCATCCTCTCAACTAATGCTTTAAAGCACTTTTATAATCTTTGAAATACCCAAAATTAGGCAAAAATCACAAAAATATAGTCCCTCTTTGGGAAAATTTCCCTGAGTCGGTGGTGACCGTACCGAGTCATTTGTCAACCCTATAAAGTTAAGTGATTTTCTTCCATTCTAAAATTATATGCATGTGAATATTCAAATTTTTTAAAAAGATGTGAACTCCCTCCTACACCTGTGAATTCCATAAGTAATTATAGACCTCTCAGGCCTCTTTTTAGTGTGCTTACATCCATCACAATCATCCCTCATGAGTATGTTTTTATATTTGAATCGCTTTATTTCAATATTATCATTTAATCATTTCTTTTTGGTATCTAACCTTTTGAAGGATTAGATCATCCACAAAAATGCTTGTAGCTTGGTCATAAACCTCCTTTTTCATATCAACACTTGCAGATTACTCTTCTAGCTTGTTTTTCTGGACTTTATTGAAATCTATCATAGTCATCATCACCTCGATAAATCATCATCATCTTAACCTTCTATAATTTTTTCTCTCTTTTCCAGAACCTTGTCCCATCTCTGCATGAGTTTTGATTTTGCACCAAATTTCTAAAAATTCCATCTAATCCCACTGTGGCATTGAAAATTAGGTTATCTGCACCTAGGTCACTGTCGACCAGGGCCCTGATTCTCAACTTACCTATATTAGAAGTCACTTTCTGTCATTTTCCTTATTTCTGCTTCCTTACATTCCCTCGTATGTTGATCCCAAAATTCATCGGTTTCTTTTATATTCTGATTACATCCAGATCTCGTAGGGTCTACATATTTTACTTATCTTCTATAGCTACATTCCAAGTCACCGTTGACCTACCTCTACACAATCTAGGTCGCTGCTATCCTAGACTAGGTACATTTAAATTTTCATTTATTTTGATCAAATCAATACTTAAATCAATCAATAGTGCTTTCAAACTTTGTAATTCCTTTAGTTTTTGCATATTATCAACTTGTCTTTTACTTTATATCCATTTTTTTAATGGGGATTTACATCCACCAAGGAATTAATGCTTCTCAACTCGATTTTTCAAGAATCCCCCTCATATAGCTATCTAATCAATCCTATTTTAGTTCATCTTATTTGCAGGTAATCAACGGTGGAACCCACCATCTACTTGACACCCATACATCCATCACACATCCAAGGTAACATAAACCCTCCAAAATTTCTGAGTTGTGTACTTTCTTTAGTAGCTAACTCATTAATTTGAAATGAATGAGAAAATACTACAACATTCCTGGCATGCCCAGTGGGACCACCCTTTAGGTGATCTCTTACATTTATTACTTTTCTATTTCCTTTTCGGTTTCCACTAACATTGTAGCATGAGGCTACGATTTTATTGTTTTCTTGTGTTGGGTTTGTGGCAAGGATTAATCATAGCTCAAGAGTGTAGACAAATAGGAAAATTGTTATCCAGGTATTCCTCTCTTTTTCCTTATTTTCCATTTTGCATCGTAATTTTCCATTCTTATCTATGTCCTCATCGAATATCACACTTCGTTTTGGGTTTAAAAAGAAAATTATTTTTTCTTTTTGCTTGCTCATATAGTTTAAGTAAGTGTTTAACCTTCTTCATTTCACACTTTATCACTCACAACCTAAACCTCACAAATAAAATTAACACATCAAGACATATTTTTCCTTGTTAACTGATTGGGATTTCACCACCGAACAGGAAGACACATCGAGTTCCCGGACACATCAAACCTGAAACCAAACATAATTTTCCTTCTCCTAGGTCCTTTTTTATCCATCCCCTTTTCTTTTCACACTTTCTTAAATAAATTAAGAACATAAAAATAACTATTTTCTTGACTTTCTTGGGTAAAACTTGTTTCATGCCTGTAATTACTCACTTAGTAACTAAAATAATAGAACAAAACTTGGCTTAAAAAATTTCCTTATCTCTGCAAATATTCAACAACAGTTACCTCAGCCATTTCCTTGATTACTTCTTTCATGAGCACCCAACCCCTCATCAATGTCTCTCACTTATAACCCCTCATTCACACTACAACTTTAGGTGATACTAATCCATTCTTACATCATCAATATATCCCATCCGGACCATCTACCCCACCATACATTTGATCATATTCTTTTAGAACTATTAAGGTCACTCTCAGTGATACCATGTTCTAGGAGCTTTTAGACGCCAATCTAGTGGTACTCCAATATTATCTCCTTAGGAGATCAACTCAGATTCCCTTAGATGGTCCACCACTCCAACAAATTTATCCTTATCAAACCAATCCCCAAACTACCTAGTTTACAATAAATGATCTTTCTATAGCCCATCTTGCTTCCTCTTCTACCAATCCCCCATCTCATCAAACTACCCAGATAGTCACACCTATTCTAAAAATACCGCGCCGATCAACACAAAATCCAACACTACTCTTCCCCTCACCTCTTTGGTCACTATTGCCACTAGTGTCCCTAATCAATATGACCAAACATCATATCCCTATCCAGACACCATGACCTTCTCACATATAGCATGTCTATCAAGTACTTCCTAACCCCCTTTTATGTTTTCTTTACATTTTTAATATCAAACCCTTTTCAATATAAGTTTCAACCCGTTAATACCAACATTCCTACTCAACACTTGCGCAAAAGCCTACCCAATCCAAACAATCCTATCATATTCTCATCTCTCGAACACAATTATTTCAACAACAACCATTTCAATTATAACCCATTATTTACACTCACCCCCAAAACATTCCTCAAACACCCGCACATCTTCAATTTCATCAAAAAATCATCCAACAACATCTTATATGTAATCTCCTCCTCTCATCCGCCAACATAATCTTTCAAATAAACCTATACATGCTCTTATGAATAGGTTAGCCAACCTATAATTCTTTACTCTAGGATAGAAATTTCATTATCCTATGAAAATATCTATAATGATCATATTCATCCATATGTACCAGTTAAACCCTATCCCCTACACTGGGAATTTCTGAAATTTTCCAAGTTTAACATCAAAGAGGATCCACATTAGCACATTTTTGCATTTAGACATGTATGTTACCTTATCGCACATAATCAAGACCTAATGCTTTGTAATTTCCCCATGTCCTTGGATAGTCCCACACTAGACTATTATAATAGTATCCCTTAATATTCTATATTGTCCTTCTCCCGCTTAGAGTATATGTTTTTAGAACACTTTTTTATTAACATTGTGCATGAAGTAACTATCAATGATCTATAAACTATCCAACAGTTTGAGGATGAGTCCATTACAGACTTGGTTGAGTGATAACATGGAATTATAAACCATTTATCCTTCCCTCTCCCACAAACTGATCTCATCGATCTCTTCTCACATTCATGTGTGAAGCATATATCTTCTATTTTACAAATCTAATCATTTTTAACCTTTGATGAAACTTTTACAATGGATCAAAAAATTGAAAAATGCACTCTTGATCGGGTCATTTAAAATTAAAATAAAACAAACCTAAATATGATTTTACCAATCCTTTTGTGCAAAACAACATATCAAAAATGGTGGCTAATGTTGTCATTGTTAAATCATCTCTAGCACCTACATCTAGTACGTAGACTCAACAAAGAGCCCTTCGACAAATGCCTAGCTAAAATCCCCTTAGGGAGTCATATAGTAAAATATTTGACAACTTGATGGCATTAAACCTTATCATACTTCATCGTATCTTACCGATTAAAGATTTAAGACCGAAAACTATGTGGTATCATGAAGACCATTACTGTAAGTACCACCAAGTATGAGGAAACAATATAGAGATATGTCAAGCTGTCAAGGATTTTTCTAAATACTCCTCGATCGGGGTGATCTTCAAGTGGACAATCCAAATGCTTCACCCAATCAACCACTTGACATCTTTAAACAACCTTTCCCAAATCATACACCAACAAGCCAAGCCACCACTTCTACTACAACCCAAGCACCCAACGCTCACACTATAAATACCCTAAACACTACTGATCAAGAACCTATCCCATCCACAACTTCATATCCTTTATCATTGATCACATCCACTCCCTTTGATATCCTTCCTACATCTATTATACCTACATTTATCTCAACGTCCGCTCCCACGTCTACAAATTCTAAGACCCCATTTGTGAATATATCATTTATGCCCCTAGAGACATTCATGAAGAAACCATTCCAACCTATTTCCACATCTGGCATTGGTCCTTCATCAACTCCCTTACCTATCATATCCACCTTGTCATCTACTTCATCTATTCCAGTAGGCTTGACCACCTCACCTATAACCATTCCACCCTTTCCTGTCATACCATTCGTAGAACCTATACCGGTTCCTCCTCCCACTCTTTTACCTCCGTCAATTTTTGTGGTCACATCTGCACCACCTTCTTCCTTCACACCAATTTCATCATTTGAGGAATTCCTAAAAGAAATTCACCTTGCAATGACCTCAAATGTTCCTTCCATGTGACATCAACACAATCCCATCAATCTCCACCTTCCATATATCACCTTAGACAATTATTGCTTCCTCCACTTGAACCAACTATAGCATCACCATATGACCCCCTAGTTAAATTTGTTGTCTCTTCTCCAAAATATTTATCTTCACATATGAAATCTATAATCCCTTTTAGGGTAAAACCATCTAATCCAAAATCATATATTATAGGACCATGAGAATTTCAAACCACAAGTCCAAAACCATCTAGTGTTAAAACACTAAATAACATCAAAAATGAATTCAAGTCAACAAAACAACAACATACTCAAGTTTTAACCCAAACATCCAAGCTAACTCATAAGGCATCTTCTAGAACTTTAGTTGGATCATATAGAAAAATCTTCCAATAGTTATTGTAAACCTTTTTAATCATGCTTCCCTATCAAGGCCTTTGACCCAAAAGTAAAGAAACCTTTATGGTTCAATTCCAACCTTATGTGTGCCTTTCATCGTACCCTTGGGCATGATATCTGAACATTGTAGAGCGCTCCAAGCCATTATCCATAACCTCATTGAAGAGGAAATACTTCTTCTTGGACCAAGTCAGTCCCTTCCTATAATATTTAGTCGACATCTGCTTTATTGAACATTTGGGAGATGAATCTTCCAGGGTGGTCCCCCTTTCTTCATTAATGTTGTTAGGGTGACCACTTTCTCTAGCTCATGTGATATAAAACAAAAATTTGAACCAAAATCCAAGACCTTTGACTTCATTCATCATTTTAAGTATTTAACCACATCATCAAAACCAAAGGTTTCCATTTTAGTATCCCCTAGGCCTATTGAACAAAGTATCATTAGATAGCTTCATTAGGCCCTAGTGTGTCACTTTACAAGCACATAAAAATCTCTCCAAATCATCTACATGCCCTTACGGAAGCCTTAAAGTGCATTCCCACATCCACTAATGAAGCTCAACAATTCGCATCTCTCGGTAGGAGAGCTCACTACTCTTGCAACTATCTTTTTGATGATATTACAATTTGGACATCCCACCGTGAAGAAAATGATGTTCCCTCTTTATTATGGTTAGGATCAATGATACATTCATTTGACGATCCATGATTGACATTGGGGTGAGAATTAATATTCTTCCATCACATACTTTCAATCAACTCAATATCCCAAAGGAATATGTCACCCGGATACTGCAGTCCTCCGCGCTTTCAACAATGTCATCACTCTCACCTTAGGAATGGTCATCCTCCCTATATATGTTGGTGAGAATCTCATCCATAAGGTCAATTATATCATTTAAGGATAATTTCAATATAATATTATCCTTAGATGATCATGGATTTGTGTCATGCGTTGCATCCACTCTACACTCCATCATTCCCTTAAAGATGAGCATGCGGGAAAGTTCTTAATGTTTTCGGGATGTTCCTCCTTTCAAAGGTGAAAATTTACCGATAGACCAAATGATGTAATGATTCCTAAGAATGATCCATCTAGACCATCCACTAGCTCAACCATTACCTCATCTAAAATCCCTAAGGATGACTTCTGGAGAATGTAATGGACAAGCTTATGATAAGGAGGTATCGTATGTTCAAAATTAGAGAACAAATATGTGGAAACAATTCCTCAAATCATAGCAGTAGGAAACTATATAGTAGAAGTATACATGCAAAAATATAACATCATAAATAAATAATGCACAAAAGAAGACAAGACAAGATTTAACATGGTTCAACCAATGTGGGCTATGTCCACCAAGAACTTACTTAGATTTTATTATCAACAAGAGTAAAACAAATCTCACAGTCTTCTTTCAGTTATGAATTCACAAGTAGAATTCCAAAGATGCTAAACCACATCTAAACCAAAATTGACACCCAATTTCTTAACCTTGATCACTCTTGATCACCTCTTGATCACTAAGACTTAAGAACTCTTGAACACACAAGATATCTTCAAGATACCCTAATACCTCTATCTATAGGATTGCAATCCTTTAAGAATTCCAAAAGCTGACCCTAGAAGTTTGAAAGTCATGGCCTTTCATCTTCTTATGGCTGGAAAAGAAATTTTTATGACCTTTCATCTTCCCATTGCTAGAAAAGAAATGGTTAGGACCTTTCATCTTCCCAATTCAAACTCCACACTTCAATACTGATTTGAGAAGACCAAAAAAAGGCTCCACACCCCAAAAATCTCCCACTTGGAGACTGTTCCTACTGATAAAAGTTCTTGACCCTTCAATATCAACAACAAAGGCCAATCAAAGTTGAACACAACTTCAAATTCTCCCTTGTGACCACCTTGGTCATCATATCCGTAGGATTTTGGTAGTATGAATCTTTTCTAGCTTCAACTTATCTTCTTCCAAAGCTGCCCTGATGAAATGATATCTCAGCTGAATGTGCTTTGTCCTAGAGTGAAAATCAGAGTTCTTCACTAAATGAATAGTTCTCTTACTATCACTATGCAGTCTCCTAACTTCATGCTTATGATCCAACCCATCAAGCAACCTGTTCTCACCAAATCATCTCCTTGCTTACCTTTGTGGCAGCAACATACTCAACCTCTGTGGTTTACAAATCCACAACCTTTTGTAACCATGAAATCCAACTCACCATTGTATCACCAACCATAAATACATAACCTTTCGTGCTCCTCTTGCTGTCCAAATCTCCTACCATGTCCGAATCTACATAACCACACAATGTAGTGTCTGATCCACTAAAACAAAATGTTGCTCCCATGGTCCCTCTCAAATATCGAAGGATCCACTTCACTGCTGCCAGTGATCTCTACCTGGATCACTCATAAACCTACTCACTGCTCCCACTGCATGGGCAATGTCAGGCCTAGTGCATACCATAACATACATCAAGCTACAAACTGTTGATGAGTAAGGTACCACTGGACATCTACATTTTATCCTCCTCAAGTATTGGGACTCTACTCCTTTGATAATTTAAAGTGACTTGTCATAGGGGTACTAACTAGTTTAGCATCTTGCAAACTAAACCTCTCAAATACCTTCTTTATGTACTCTTCTTGAGATAACACCTACTTCCTCTCTTTCCTATTCTGAATTGTTCTCATACTAAGGATTTGTTTTACTGCCCTAAAATCCTTTATAGCAAAGGAGTCACCTAGCTGCTTCTTGAGTACCTTTATTTCTTGCATGTTCTTCCTTGCAACAAGCATATCATCCATGTACAAGCAAAAAATAATATAACTACCATCAAGAAACTTCTTGATGTACACACAATGGTCTGAGTGACACCTGGAGTAACCCTACTCCTACATAAAACTATCAAACTTCTTGTACCACTGTTGTGGATCTTGTTTTAGGCCATACAAGCTCTTCTTTGATTTGCACACTAACCTTTCCTTCCCTTTGACCCCATAACCATGTGGTACGTTGCATATACAATTCCTCCTCCAACTCACCATGAAGGAATGTACTCTTCACATCCAACTGTCTAAGTTCGTGTCTCTCTACTACTACTAAACCAAGAACAATTCTAATAGAAGTCATTTTAACAACAGGAGAAAATTTTTCATCAAATTCTATACCTTTCTTTTGTGCAAATCCCTTAACCACCAACCGGACCTTGTATCTTTTCCTGCCTCCATCTTCCTCTTTGATTCTATATACCCACTTGTTCTGAAATTCTCTCTTTCCCTCGAGTAGCTCCACCAGATCCCAAGTCTGTTTTTCCATAAGAGATCTATGCTCTTCATCGATGGCCTACTCCTACTTCTTCCCTGGCAGCCACCGCACTACTTCTTCAAAGCACTCGGCTCTCCACTTTCAAAGTGAGCAATAAATAATTCAAAGATAGAGTAAATTGTTCAAGTTCCCTTCTTACCCTAGAATACCTTCTCACCTTAGGAGTTTGGGGTTCTTGATCACTAGGATCCTGAACTGGTTGTGCCAGAACATGATGCACCTAAACCAGCCACTTAGACACCTTGTTGTCCACAATGCCCTCTAACACTTGTGTATTATTTCTTTGATTCCTCTTTCTATTCCTAAAATTGATCTTTATACATGAATTTTTCATTAAAGACAATATCTCTAGACCGAAATATTTTCTTGTCCTTAAGACTCCAAAAATGGAAACCAAATTCATCCTCACCATATCCAACAAAGGTGCATTTCTCAAACTTAGCCTCTAACTTGGTCCTATCATATTTACAATGTGAAAAATACCTCACATCCAAATACTCTAAGAAATGAGTAATTGATTTTCTTACCAGATCAAAATCCATAGAGGGTCCTCTGTTAATTAGATAAACAACTGTGCTCACTACTTCCACTCAAAACATGAGTGGCAGCCCCGCATGTAACCTCATACACCTAGCACGCTCTATGATTGTCCTGTTCATTCTCTCTGACACTCCATTTTCCTATGGAGTATTTGGAACCGTTCTTTACCTACGGATCCCATTTACCTTACAATAATCAAGGAATTCATTGCTGCAATACTCCCCTCCATTATCCGACCTAAGATGTTTCAACTTGAGACCTGTTTCATTCTCAACCAAGGCTTTCCATCTTTTGAAGGTTTCAAACACATCAGATTTCTTTCTAATGCAATATACCCAAACTTTTCTAGTTGCATCATCAATGAAAGTGACATAATAACATGAACCACCAATAGATTTTACCTTAGCTGGCCCCATATATCTCGTATGCAATAAATCCAACTTACCCTCCTTCCGATAGGTCTCGACCTTGAGGAATCTCACCCACTTCTATTTTCCATAAACACAGTCCTCACAAAATTCTAAATATAAGTCCTTTAATCTAGGAAACCTTTCCTTTATAATTTGTATGCCCTTTTAACTCATATGACCAAGTCTTTGGTGCCAAAAAGTTACATCTCCTTCTTGAAACTAAATTACAATAATTAGCACCAAAAGTTAAATACAAAGTACCAATTTTCTTACCTCTCACAACCACAAGATCTCCCTTGGTAACCTTCCATGAATCCACTTGTAAAACTTACCATACAACCATCACTGTCTAGCTGACCCACCTTGATATCAAGTTCCACCTCAACTTAGGCACATGCCTAACATCCTTAAGTATCCATATGTTCCCATTTTGCATTTTCACCCAAACACAACCTTTCCCTACTATTCTCGCATGGTTCATCATCACCAAGATATAAAATTCCAAAATCTCCTTAAAAAAATCAGTAAAGTAATGTTTATGTGGGGTGGCATGGAAAGAAGCCTTTGAATCTAACCCCCAAGACTCAATAATATTATCTAAAGAAAGAATTAAGGCATCCTAAAAACATCACATGCTGCCACATTTACCTCTTTAGTTTCCTCCTTATTCTTCTTATCCCAAAGATCCCAACAATATTTCTTAGCATGACCAACCTTCCCATAGTGCCAACATTCTAGCTTACTCTTGGACTTTGACCTTCCGTGATCATTCAACTTCCCATGGTTACCTTTCCCTCTGTTTTTTTGTCTCCTCTCGATCTCCTTTGTTAAAGCGTTTCCAAAAGTAGAAGAATATTTGTTGCTCTTCCTTCACATTTCATCACTTATGATCACACCTATTACATCCTCAAAATTCAGCTTTGAATTATTAGAGACTGAATTACTTACAACCATAACCAAGTTTGTCCCAACTATCGGTAAGGAACACAATATCAACAAAGCCCCGACCTCATCATCAAAGTAAATTTTTACCATGTTTAATATACTCACAACCATATTAAATTTATTCAAATGAACAACAACAAAACCATTCTCAGACATATTCATATTAAATACATTTTTCATCAAAAATATTTTATTAGAGGTAGAGGGTTTTTCATATAACTTCTCCAACGCACTCATAAGACCTTTCGTTGTCTTCTCTGTGATATATTGAAAGAAACCAAGACGCAAGGCATAAATGAATTTCCCTTAGTGCCTTTCTATCCATTAACTCCCAATCCTCATTTGACATGGTTGTAGGTTTCTTTGCTCTCCCATCCAAAGGAACATGTAGATCCTTTTGATATAAGTAATCCTCTATTTGCATCTTCCATAAACCAAAGTTCTACCCATTGAACTTCTCAAAACTTGATCTGCCCTCATCCGCCATAGATCCCACTCAAGCTAAAATTTCCATATGATTTACCACTTCAAAAAAAAACCACCAAATCTTTGATATAGGTTGTTAGGAATTTTATGCGAAAAAATTCCTCAAATCACAGCAGTAGAGGGAAACTATATAGCAGAAGTATACATGAAGAAATATAACAACATAAATAAATAATGCATAAACGAAGACAGAGAAGATTTAATGTTGTTCACCCAATGTGGGCTACATCCACCAAGAAATTTCTCAAATTTTATTATCAACAAGAGTAAAAAAACTCTCACAAGCTTCTCTCGGTTATGAATTCACAGTAGAATTCCAAAGATGTTAAACCACATTTAAACTAGAATTGACACCCAATTTCTTAACCTTGATAACTCTTAAGCACCTCTTGATCACTAAGACTCAAGACCTCTTGAACACATAAGATATCTTTAAGATACCATAACATCTCTATTTATAGGATTGCAATCCTTTAAGAAGTCCAAAATCTGACCTCAGAAGTTTGAAAGTCACGACCTTTCATCTTCCCATGGCTAGAAAAGAAATTTCATGACCTTTCATCTTCCCATGGCTGGAAAAGAAATAGTCATGGCCTTTCATCTTCCTAATTCAAACTCCACACTTCAATATTGATTTGAGAAGACCAAAAAAAGGCTCCACACCCCAACATCACATTCTCATGCTTAACACCCTTCCCACTCACTATATCTATAGACTCGATAAGGTTACTATGTATCAAGAGTGTCAAAGATGTCATAATTTTAGATTCACCACATATTCACACAAACCTCATATATGGTGGTTTTGATACCTCCTCCTCTCACATAGATTATCTTCCACATACCAAGCTTTATACCGATGGCTTTGGCTTTCTTAACAAACCATATTTTTCCTATACCTATCTCCATCCTTGCGCATGGAAAGGATTTGGCCTAGGCCATTATGAGCATGGCCCACATGACCTTATTCTTGATCAATGTCACAAACCTCATGAAAATTTTGGGCTAGGATACTAGGAGAATTTCCCTAATAACTTCACACCATATGAGATACTCACAGACATGTCTTCTCCACCTCTTCTATCTCTTTTAACTTTTGAAGACATGGACATACCTTCTTTACCTTCTCCATCTCTTCGACTCCCAAAGACATGAACATACCTTCTCTACCTTCCCCATATTTTTGACTCTTGAATACATGGAAATGGATGAAACCATTTCTATTGCTTCTTAATTTTGTTATTCTCCACCATAACTTTGGGAGCGGTCACTTATCAGTATAAAAGTAAGACTAGGTCCCTTCTCCTTTGCCATTGAGACATGATAGAAGAAGAATCTCTTACCATTAACATCCTTCAGTTTGGTGAGGATGATGCCATTATTTCCCACATGGGGGAAAAATATTCTTATTTTCAAAAGACCTTTGCATCTGACACCCCTACTCTTCTCAACGAATCCAACATTGATGTCGACATTGAAACCTCTCAGTGTCTCGCATTTTCAAAGTAGGCCAATCTCTTGATCCACATGAGCTAGAATATTTCACTTCATTACTCTCTACCGTCATAGCCAGGAATTTACATGATCGTATTCAAACATGTCAGGTCTTGACCCTTCTATTTTCGTACACAATATCGTCACCCATTCCAATGCTAAACCAGTAAATGAGAAGGTTTTTCGCATGCACGCATCCTCATGTTTCCGCCTTGTTAAAAAAAAAAAAGAGCTACAATGACTTCTTTATTCCAATTTCATCATTTCCATCCATTATCCCCAATGGGTTTCCAACATTGTTCCTATCTCCAAAGTGTCGAGAAAGCTTCGTATATATACAAATATTTGAGATCTCAATATCGGTTTCCCTAAGGATGACTTCCATCGTCTAAACATTGATCAACTTATGGATATTATTGTGGGTCATGAGATGATTTATCTAATGGATTGTTTCTTTGATTATAAGTAAATTATCATCACACGAACATCAACACAAAACCTTCTTTACCACTCGTTATGAGAAATTTTGTTATCACATCATGCCCTTCTGTCTAAAGAATAACGACACTACTTATCAACAAGCCATGAATTATATGTTTCATGATCTCATCCAAAAATATAGAATAATATGTTGATGATATTTTAGAAAAATGTAAACATTGATGCTACCATATTTCCATTCTTGAAATCCTTTTCGAGTGCCTTATTCATTTTTGTCTTCATCTAAATCCAGCCAAGTATGTATTTGGATTATTAACGGAAAAATCCTTGGATTTATCGTTTCTATTAGGTGCATTGAACTACCGTATAAAAATTAAGGAAATTATAGAAATGGCTTCTCCTTCCAATCTCAAGAAAATTTGCAGCCTTCAATTTGTCTTCCATTTCATCTCACAACTTTTAGATTGATGTGAACCCTTTCATCACCTCCTTCGGAAGGACATAGAATTCAATTGGGATCATGATTGCTAGAAGGATTTTGACAATCCTAAACAATATCCCCTATCTCCACCGGTTTTTACACCTCCACGCATGGGGATAATTTTAGTTGTATATTTCTGCTACTAATCATGCCCTAGGAGTTGTGTTAGTACATCACAATGAACAAGGTTTTGAGTAGGATATTTATTACATCATTCACATCCTTCTTGGCTATGAAACCCATTACGGTGAAGCTGAAAAATTTGTGTTGCATTTTCTTCTTTGCTACTTCAAAGCTTTGACACTACCTTCTTAATCATAAGATGTATGTCATTACTAATTTTCATTTTCTTAAAACAATGCATTCCAAGTCATATCATAATGATCGTATCACCCATTAGCTCATGCTTATGGCTGATTTTGAGCCCAAATTCATGTCTCCAAAATATATTAAGGGTCAATCTATTGTCAATCAATTAGTAAAAGCTCCTCTTCCTGGTATGCACCTTCTTCATGAGTGTTTCCCGAATGAATCTATTAAATAATTTCATCACGAATATAACGCTCTCAAATTCACTCTCTTCTTCTATGGCTCTAAGTGTCAGGAAGGGGGAGACATTGGCATTGTTCTTATTCCTCCATGGGAAAATCCTATTCCCCTCACATATAAACTCAATTTTGAGTGTACAAACAATATGGAAGATTATGAGGACCTCGTCTTGGGTATCGAAATGGACTTCTTTCTAGGTGTCCAAATTCTTGACATATACGGGATTTCGAGATTATAATCAAATAATTCATAGGAAAGTATTAATGTAAAAATTATACCCTTCAAAAATATCATGACATTGTTCATATTCTCCTTGAAGACTTTGATTCCTACACCATCCAAGTTGTTCCCGATTGACCAATTGTTTCATTGATACGATGGCATCCCTTGTGGATTTCAACCCATGGAAAATAGAGGAGTCCGAGATTGATATAATTGTTCATCACCATGAACTGCATTTCTATGACCTAGGTTAATCATATTGAATCTAATTCATTAGACCTTTGGTATTCTCAAATATTTGATTATCTATCCCAATCCATTGTTCCTCCTGATATATCTAAAAATGCTAAGAGGTATTTTCTTCAGTGCGCTAACTGCTATGTGATCCTTGGTGAAATTTTTTATAAATGTGGATTTGACGGTGTTCTTCTCCAATGTCTAAATCCCATGAAGCCTCCTGATCCATCCAAGAGGTACACGATAGTATTTGTGGTGGACACTTTAGTGGCTTAGGCATTATTAAATGCATTCTCCATATGTTTTATTATGGCCTTCCCTCAATCATGATTGTTGTGAGTATGTTAATGTCGGGACATAATAATTAAGGGGTTGGTCACCCATTAATTAAATATGGGCCCAACATTATACTATAGGTTAGATATTTAATAATAAGAAATATTTATATTTCTATTATTAAATATTCATACCTAGGATATACTTTAGGTTAAATATTTAATAATAAGAAATAATTATATTTCTATTATTAAATATTTTAAACCTTGGTATATGTGTCAACCATTTAGGTTGAAAAGGTGGGTCGGGAGACATACCCGATCACCTTATATAAAAAGGACTTGGTCCTCATTTGATATATTGGAAAATATATATCAAAGGTGTTTTTACCCTTACGATTGGGATTTCAAAAGGAGGAGGTAATTTCTTTGGATGTAAAAGGGTTCTCTAAAATAAAGGTTATTTTTCATAGTGATTTTTTTACCTTTGGGATTACCACTATAAATCTTGTGTCATTTGTTATTTAATTTTTGTAAGTATTCTTTATTTTTATCCAATATAGTGTGATGTTTATTGATTTTATATTACATAGTTTATTAATTTTTTATAATTTAATTTATTAAATCCATAGTCAATAGAATCCTCAAATTCTATCATGGTATCATAGAAAGGTAAATTAAATAGATTAGATCAAATGTTGTTGTATTTAATTTATTTAATTTTGAACCGGTTTTTTCAACCAACCCGAAAGAGTATTTAAAATCATTGGGCCCCTCTTTTCCCTAATTTTTTTGCAGTCTAAATTATTTGAATATTTTGTGAGGAATTAATGTGAGTATGCATAGGTGAAAGGGGTTTACATGCGTGTGAAAAATCACATACATGTAAGGGTAAATAAATATATGAAATGTTTTTATTTCTCTATAGTTTTAAATATGCGCATGGTAAATGTTTTCAAAGGTAAAATTCAAGAGTAAATGAAGGGAGGAGGCATGTTTCATGAAAATAGGGATTTCAAATTATTTCATTGGCTAGGTGAAATTACTTATCCCCTCTATAAATTTTTGGATTATTTTTACTCGTGTGATTCAAAATCTCATTGATTTGGTAAAAATTATAGTACTATGTTTATCTTTTTTTTTTTTCAAAATAATATGTCCGTGTCCTTTCGACCCCCGTCTAATAGGGCTTGATTTAAAAATATAGAATTTTCTAGTTTTTATAACTCTAATCTTAGAATAAAAAATTACTATAGAATTAAGATCATTATAGTTTATACTATATAAAATATTATTAAAAAAATTATATAGTTGTTTATATCTTATTTATAAACAAAATTTGTCCAAAAGCGTATTATTTTTTAGAAGAAGAAATTCTAAAATTTCATATTCTAGAAATACATAGGTAATTTTCACCGTGTTAAATTTGGCGGTTAAATGATTATCATAACAGAACAAAATTAAGGCAAAGCATGAAATTCATTTATATGTCAAATTTTATCTATCCATATCCAATAATTTTTCATTGTGTTAAATCCGACGGTCAAATGACCATCATAGTAGACCAAAAATCGGGCAGAATGATGATCATTTAGATGTCAAATTTAAGTTGGCAATATCTTTATCTTCTTTAAAACTATTCATAAATTTTTAGTTGTGCATTCTTAGGGGTTTCATTTTCACTTATATATGGTCGAAAGTTTTTATGATATGTCCGGGGTATAATGTCGAGCCCTTTATAATGTGGGTTATTATTTGATTATGGAAAGTTAATTAGTATGGATTTTAATGAAAAAATTAGTTATGGTCAAATAGTCTCTTTAGATCTAGTTCTATTAATATTTTTATGATAAAATTTAAAAAATTAGTTATTCTCTTTTACAAATATCGAATACTTGATTTTTTAATGAAATAATACAAGGTTTTTAATAATAAAATATGGGTATTGTCCTCTTTTGGATTGATATGTTTCTAACTCGGTGGCACATTATGTCAAGATGAGGTATGTGTTTCAAGAAATTTGAAAGACAATGGCATCCAATTTATTTTTCCTTGATAAATCTCAGATCCTAAACGGAGCAAATTATAATATTCGAGAAGATCAGGGTCAAATCAAAACTTATGGCAAGGAAACTCTAGACGATTGTTTCAAGAACTGAGCATGCACCCACCGATCGTCAGGTGAATGCAGTAAATATGAATGCATTATCATAGCATATGCAGGAGGCCCTTTACAGGATCCTGTGCAATGTGATCAATGAATATCTCTTACACATTAGTAATATCGAACATCCTAAAGAGGTATGGATACAATTAGAATCCATGCATGAAGGTACACACTTATCTAAGATTATTAAAATTGTTTTAGAATTACTTACGACTCCTATGAAAGGAGTTGAAAAATTAGTTAATTTGTTAACCAAAACTAATAATATGAAAGTAATATTAGATGGATGCAATTATGAGCGTAATTGGTGAAAAATTAATCTTTTTTTTCAGTTGAATATGCATGAAAGATTTAGGAATTTTCTTTATATCCTAAAATCTAAATATCAGAATGAGGATGAATTACCTGATTTAAATACTTTGAGTTCTCTTTTGATACATGAAGATCAAGTGATGATGAACTTTGACTCTATGGATAATGCCTCTCAGGAACTTCTTGCATAGAATTTGAAGTTCAAACCACACAAGACCTTCTTTGATTAGAAGTTTAGATCTAAATCTTCATTTGTTGATAAGAAAAGTTTTACTTCTAAACATTTTCATGTAAGATTTAATGGTAAATGTCACAAATGTGGAAAATTTGGGAATAAAAATGAAGATTTTAAATATAAGAAACATATCCATAAAAATTAGTAACAAACTTTCTCATCTAAATATAATTTAAGGAAAAAGAATAGTTCTAATGATCTCCTAAAATTATTGCATTATATGTTTCTTTATACTATTCATTTAATTTTGAATCGATTCTAGATTTAGGTGCTTCAAATGATATGACTATTATTTCTAATTCTTTATTTGATGTTAGAAAAATCAATGAACGTATGTATTTCGTGATAACTCATCTTTAGAAGCAATAGAGAAAGGAAAACTAAAATTTGCATATGATATTAATAATAATGTCTTATTTGTTCCTAAGCTTAAAAAGAATCTTTTGTCATGTTCACAAGTAACTCATGATGGTTTTTCTATTCAAATTTTGAAGGATACTCTATACATCAAAGATAGTAATGATTCTATAATTGATGAAGGAATTCAAAGAAATGGTGTTTATATTTTTGATGATTTTTCTTCTACATCTTATTTTCTATCTCAAATTTCTAATAATTCAAAACTATGGCATGAAAGGTTAGGAAATGTTAATTATCGAGTCTTGTATGAAATGTCTAGATATAATATAGTAAAAGGTTTTCATGTTTTGTCTTCAATTAATGATGTTTGTGAAATTTACACTCAAAACAAAGTGCTAAACCCTTTCACTTACATCATCGGGAGAGTTCCTCTTCACCACTAGAACTCGTTCATAGTGATATTAGAAGAACTTTCGAATTAGCTTCATTAAATGGTTCTTTGTATATTGTGACATTTTTTTAGGATTTCACCATGATGATTTGGACAAATTTTCTTAAAAATAAATATGATGTATTTGGAAAATTTAAGGAATTTAAAGCTTCTACTAAAAATTTATCAAATTATAAATTTAAGAGGCTTAGAACATATAATGGGGGTATTTGTCTTAGCAAGGAATTTGAAAAATTCTATACTGATTGTGGTATTAATAGAGAATTAACTTTTCCCCATTCTCCCTAGTCTAATGGTGTTGCAGAATGGAAAAATATGACTATTTTAGATATGATTCGCACTATGCTTCATTCTACCAGTCTTCCAAAATTTTTGTGGGTAGAAGCAATGAATACAACACTCTACATTCAAAATATATTCCCTACCAAATCTATTCACCCTTTTATCTCCTTAGAAAAATGGTCGGATAAAAAATCGATTTATCCTATTTAAATGTCTTTCGTAGTCCCGTATCCTTATATATCCCTAAATAGAAAATAAAGAAACTTGATGATTTATTTTAATTGTATTTTCATTGGATATGGTATTAAAACTACTAGTTTAAGGATTTATGGCCCTATAAAAAGGGAAGTAACTGAAAAATCGAAATGTTATTGATTAGAAAAATGTTCATCTTGAAATAGCAATGATATTCTTAATCTTGTTAATATTCCTAATGATAGTTTTGGTTTTGATAATGAAAATATGGTAAAACATGGGAATAAAAATGAAGAGTTTAAATATAATATGAGACATATCCATAAAAATTAGAAACAAAGCTGTCTCATCTAAATATAATTTAAAGAAAAATAATAGTTCTAATGATGCTCCTACAACTATTGCATTATATGTTGCTTTATACTATTCGTTTAATTCTGAATTGATTCTAAATTTAGGTTCTTCAAATGATATGAATGTTATTTCCAATTATTTATTTTATGTTACAAAAATCAATGAACGTATGTATTTCGTGATAACTCATCTTTAGAAGTAATAGAGAAAGGAAAAGTAAAATTTTCAAATGATATTAAGAATAAGGTCTTATTTGTTCCTGAGCTTAAAATGAATCTTTTGTCATGTTCACAAGTAACTCATGATGGTTTTTCTATTCAAATTTTGAAGGATACTTGGTAAATCAAAGATATTAATGATACTATAATTGTTTTTTTTTTTAATATTGGTAAATAGTTTTTGAAAGGGACTATACCCTTGTGTACAAAAAGGAGGCCTAAAAGCTGAATAAGAGAGAGGAGCAGAGAAGTCAGATCAAAGCACAAAAGTTACAAAGAAAGAACACCGAAGCCTAGAAACAGCAACACAAACGAGACTTAACAGCAAAACAACGGCAACAAAACAGCAAGCCTACAGCCAAGAAGCAGTAGTAAAACAGGACTACTTCTTGGCCGCTTGATCAATACTCATCTTTACTTTTTTCCAAGCATGGTACATACCCAGCGTGGTCATATGAGCAGCATCCGTCTTATCGAGCTCCTCTCTGGTTCTTTTACTCTCTTTCTCATTGCCCCAAAGAGTCATCGGGACACCGCTGAGTTGCGAAACACTTCTTGCATGTCCTTCGATGAATTCCTCTATGGCCCTGAATGCTGCAATATTATACTCATGCCTAGTCTTCGTTTTCCCAAGGCGGGAGTCAAGGGAGGTCAGTTTTTTGTATATTTCATCAAGCTGGCTATTGCCAATGCTCCCTTCTCCCTCAATGCTTTTTTTGCCTTTTTGCTTAGCAAGATTTTTTACCTCATCCTTCAGCAATTTAAGCTCAGCCTCTAAGGCCTCCAATCTTCTAGAAGGGTTATCCGTTGGTGCCGCCTGGGGACTGGCACTACTAATGTTCAGCAGATCACGAGCAATGTCATCCAAAGGTTCATCCCCCTCAGCAGTAGACTCAAGGTTGAGTCTCCTAGAAGCCCTGGTGACACGTTTAGAAGTAGAGACAGTGTGGGTGGCAGGGGCAGCAGCAGGAGGAAAAGAAGGAGAAGCATGAGCAGCCTGCATGGGGGCATCAGCACCGGAGGCGGGGGCAGCAGCAGGGACAGCAGGGGAGACAGGACTGGCAGCAACAGAGCCCAAAGCCAGGCCGGGAGAGGAAGGGAGACCGGGGAATTTAATAAGGCAGTGCTTGTGAATAAGCAGAATAAGCCCTTGGTGAAGGGGAACCGCCCGGGTATGCTTCTGGAACTCCAAAATGGAGCGCTCAAGAGAGTTTAACAGATAGTGGGGAAAGCAAACCAACCTACTCCTACGAAAGTGATTCAAAAAGACAAGGTGCTTGGTGAGGACAGAATAAACCCGCCTTCCAAGGATATGATACTATAATTGTTGAAGTAATTTTAAGAAATGGTTTGTATATTTTTGATGTTTTTTCTTCTACATCTTGTTTTGTATCTCAAAGTTTGAATAATTCAAAACTATGGCATGAAAGGTTAGGACATGTTAATTATTGAATCTTGTATGAAATGTATAGATTTAATATAGTTAAAGGTTTTCCTATTTTTCTTTAATTAACGATGTTTGTGAAATTTACGCTGAAAACAAAGTGCTAAACCCTTTCGCTTACATCCTAAGGAGAGTTCCTCTTCACCACTAGAACTCATTCATAGTGATGGTAGAAAACCTTTTGAATTAGCTTCAATAAATGGTTCTTTGTATGTTGTGACATTTATTTTTTTTAATATTGGTAAATAGTTTTTTGAAAGGGACTATACCCTTGTGTACAAAAGGAGGCCTAAAAGCCAGAATAAGAGAGAGGAGCAGAGAAGCTGTATCAAAGCACAAAAGTTACAGCAAAGAACACCGAAGCCTAGAAACAGCAACACAAACGAGACTTAACAGCAAAACAACGGCAACAAAACAGCAAGCCTACAGCCAAGAAGCAGTAGTAAAACAGGACTACTTCTTGGCCGCTTGATCAATACTCATCTTTACTTTTTTCCAAGCATGGTACATACCCAGCGTGGTCATATGAGCAGCATCCGTCTTATCGAGCTCCTCTCTGGTTCTTTTACTCTCTTTCTCATTGCCCCAAAGAGTCATCGGGACACCGCTGAGTTGCGAAACACTTCTTGCATGTCCTTCGATGAATTCCTCTATGGCCCTGAATGCTGCAATATTATACTCATGCCTAGTCTTCGTTTTCCCAAGGCGGGAGTCAAGGGAGGTCAGTTTTTTGTATATTTCATCAAGTCAAGCTATTGCCAATGCTCCTTCTCCCTCAATGCTTTTTTTTTCCTTTTTGCTTAGCAAGATTTTTTACCTCATCCTTCAGCAATTTAAGCTCAGCCTCTAAGGCCTCCAATCTTCTAGAAGGGTTATCCGTTGGTGCCGCCTGGGGACTGGCACTACTAATGTTCAGCAGATCACGAGCAATGTCATCCAAAGGTTCATCCCCCTCAGCAGTAGACTCAAGGTTGAGTCTCCTAGAAGCCCTGGTGACACGTTTAGAAGTAGAGACAGTGTGGGTGGCAGGGGCAGCAGCAGGAGGAAAAGAAGGAGAAGCATGAGCAGCCTGCATGGGGGCATCAGCACCGGAGGCGGGGGCAGCAGCAGGGACAGCAGGGGAGACAGGACTGGCAGCAACAGAGCCCAAAGCCAGGCCGGGAGAGGAAGGGAGACCGGGGAATTTAATAAGGCAGTGCTTGTGAATAAGCAGAATAAGCCCTTGGTGAAGGGGAACCGCCCGGGTATGCTTCTGGAACTCCAAAATGGAGCGCTCAAGAGAGTTTAACAGATAGTGGGGAAAGCAAACCAACCTACTCCTACGAAAGTGATTCAAAAAGACAAGGTGCTTGGGGACGATAATAAACCCGCCTTCCAAGGATATGTAGCGAATCATCATGCGGGTGACTTCATCATACGGAGAAGGAATTGAATTAACAAGCAGACCCGCGGTGTTGAATATAAGCTTCTCCTCCTCCTCCACAAATCTTCTCTCTTCAGCCTCTTTGATAACCCTCTTGTTGAAGAAGCGGTATCCTTCAAGCCGAGGCGGTCGCTTGGCTATGAGTTCGTCATTAATAAGAATCTTCTGCCCTCCATAGTCGACCATCCTCTCATTCCAATCCTTGGCAAAGCGAACAGAGATGTTTTGATCATGCCCTTGCACTCTCTCCACAAAGTTGGTGAATCCGCCAATACTAAGAATGTTCCAGAGCTCAGTGTTATCTTTCCAGTCAGGGTCTGCACACGGCTCAATCTGGCAGGGAGGCCCTCCCATCTTCACAAGGATGTGCTGGTTACAACAATTTTCAAAATACCTTTGGGCGTTGAGAGTGATTCGTTTCTCGCCGTTGCGGGTCGCATAAAAATGGGAACTGTAGCCGTTGGTCCTCCCACGAACGGCTGTAGGATTGCCGATCTGAGTCTGCGTGAAGTCGCGCGTGGAAACCCTTATCCTGTCAGCTTTCACCTTGTAGTTATCTTCGGTTTTCGCGGAGCTTGGCAACCGAATATCAACAGCTATTGTACTTCCCGCGTGCGCTGTTTTTAAATTTAGACGGCTCCACTTGAAGTTCCTAAACAAAATCTTGCCATCATTTGGAGTAGATATCATATGCCACGCCAAATAAACTAAAACAGCACCTGTGGAAGAATTTATGGATTTCCTCCAAAGATTAAAGCATATCTTTAGAGATTGTTTGCGTGTGAAGGTCCGCATGTATGCTGTTGTGAAGCTGATTAGGGATACTATCATTATCCCAAATAGTGAAATTTATATTAATGCCATAATTGGCCATTGCATCGGCCAGCTTGTTACCTTCCCTGTAAGTATGTATGATTCTGATGCTGTTGAAGGTATGACTGATGCTTATGGACTCAGAGATAAAATCTTTGATATTCCAGCTAGGAGAAGAGGACTGATTAAGCAGATTAATAATATTAAGGGAGTCCCCTTCAACAATGAGGTTCTGGATATTTTGGGTCCGAGCAACTCTCAAACCCCAGAGAACAGATAAAGCTTCTGCAAAATGATTGGTTTGGATTCCCATTTTTCCAGCATATGCAACAATCAAATTACCTTTATGGTCCCGTATTGCTCCTCCTCCAGCAGCTGTTCCAGGGTTCCCCTTAGAGGCACCATCAAAGTTCAGCTTGAACCAATTGGATTCAGGGGGATGCCATTTGACCAAAGATCTATCCACACTATTCCCGGGGTTGCTCCAATATCCGATCTGCCAATTTGATAAGATGTGCTTTTCATTTTCAGGGTAACAATTGTTCTTAGGAGGTTTAAATCTGGCCATGTCCTCTTTGATGCCTTGGGAGATCTTGCCAGTAGTGAGTTTAAAATTCTGCTTCTTATTTCTAAAAACTATATTATTTCTATCCTTCCAGATCCTCCAAATTAAATGCGGGATGGCTAATTTCGATTTCTTCGATAGCACAATGTCTGAATGGTGGGTTCCATTGGTTCCACAGCTGAGTAAGATCCTCCGGCATCACCCAGAGAGCTTCAAATTTGGAAAGGACAAAGTTCCAAACTCTAAAGGCATAATCACAGTGTATGAACAGATGTCTAATGTCTTCATAGTTATTCCTACAAAGGTGGCACCAATTGGGAATGATAAAACCTCTTTTCATCAAATTGTCAGTGGTGAGAATTTTGCCTCTGATGGCCAGCCAAAGAAAAAAATTTATTTTGGGGGTTAACTCAGGCATCCAGATCAAGTTCCAGTTAAAGTCAGATTGGTTACTGTGGAAAAGACTGGTATAACCAGATTTGACTGAGTATTTACCCTCGTGTGAATTGCTCCAGATCAGCTCATCCTTGGAATCCGGTGACCACAAAGGAAGAGATCCAAAAGGTCTTGGAGGGAGGAAATAGTCTGCATTTGATTCAATACTCTCCATAGTAAGTCTTTTCCAATTCTTGTTGGTGCCATTTCCATCAATGTAGTCCTTAACTTTAGTTCCATATTTTCTTATAAGACTATCCTTAGCAGTCCCAAATCTCTCCAAGAGATTATCATTGGACCGATTATCCTCCCGGAAGTTAATGTCGCTGCCATCCCCAATTTTCCATTTGCTTCCCTTCTTAATGAAGTTTCTACTCTTAACAGATTATTCAAAAAATGGAACCATTGGGGAGTTTGCTCATCATGCGAGATAGGAGTAAACAAACTTCTTGGCGATTCAAGTATTTTGTTTTAATGACATCAATCCAGGTTGTTTCTCGAAAGCAATCTCCAGCCCATCTTAGCAATGAGTGCCTCATTCATTTTCTCAATATTTTTATTCCCACCCTCCCTAGATTTAGGGGTGCAGACTTTATCCCAGGCCACAAGGTGAAATCTGAACTTTTCTTCCATGCCTTGCCATAAAATTTTTTTCTGAATCCTTTCAATTTTCTCTCTGAAGGAGGAAGGAATTTTGAATAGTGACATGATATATATGGGCAAACTTTGGAGTGTGCTTTTAATGAGAAGGCACTTACCAGCACTAGAGAGAGTGGTCCCTTTCCAACCGGCCATTTTTTTCTGAAATCTCGTCAATAAATCATCCCACACCGTGTGAGAGACTTTCTTCGTGCCAAGAGGGAGGCCTAAGTACGTTGCTGGAAGAGTACCAATTTTACAGCCCAGAATTTTAGCAATCTTGAGTTGTCTTTCCTCAGGGGTGTTAAAGAAAAAAAGGATGCTTTTGTCGTAATTGATCTCTTGCCCGGAAGCAGATTCATAAAGCTGCAGAAGAGCCTTGATAGCTTTAGCTTCAACCACTGAGGCCAGAAGAAGAAGGATAGTGTCGTCTGCAAACTGTTGATGAGAGACAGCTTGGCTGAGAGAAGTGGGTTTAGAACCCTTTAAAAGGCCGTCTTCCACCGCTCTGCTAATTGTTCTACTAAGGCTGTCAGCCAGAAGGATGAAGAGAAGGGGGGAGATGGGGTCTCCCTGCCTTAGACCTCTGCTGCTGGTGAAGAATCCCACAGGCTCTCCATTAACAACCACAGAGAACCTGGCTGTAGATATACATGATTTAACAATTTTTCTAAACTTTTCTGTGAACCCAAATTTAGATAGAATCCTGTCAAGGAAGACCCAAGAAACTTTGTCAAAGGCTTTATTCATGTCGAGCTTAAGGATCATGTTAGCCTTTTTGTTATTTTCCATAGAATGCATAGTTTCGTGTACCATAATCACACCGTCTTGTATTATCCTGCCTTTAATGAAGCCACTCTGCTGCTTTGAGATGAGATCCTTCATTATGAGTGCATGCCTAGAAAGCAATAATTTTGGTGAAGATTCGAAAAATAGCATTAACGATGATGGGTCTCGAAATCCTTGAAATCTTTTGCATTCATTTTCTTAGGTGCGCAAAGACAATGTGTGTGTTATTGATCTCTTTTAGAAGATTTCCGATCTAAAAATTCATTAACCGCTTTGAGAAGATCCTCAGAGCATATTTCCCAGGAATTTCTGAAAAAAATTAATGGAGAATCCATCCGGTCAGAGCCTTATCCCCTCAAGAGAAAAAACAGCCTTTTTTAGCTCATCAAGCGCGACCGCTTTAGTGATATCTCTGAATTTCTGGTCTTCAATATCATTCTGGGGGATTGCCTCTAGCATGAAGGAAATAGCTTCCGGATTGCTGACATTACTCTCTCTAAGAAGATTTTTGTAGAATTCAAGTGCTTGCTTCTTAATGCTGTTTGGATTTTTAGTAATACTTCCGTTGCTTTTAGAAACCTCTAAAATCCTATTACTGGCCCTGTGCTTTAGAGTGGTCATGTGAAAGAACTTTGTATTCCTGTCCCCCTCTTTAAGCCAGATAGCTCTTGATTTAAGGCGCCAAAAGGATTCTTCTCTACTGCATATCGTGTGTAACTCAGAAAGAATTCTCTTTTCATTTACTTCATCTTCAACTGACCTCCCCATAGTATCCATTTTTAACTCAAGATCCTGAAGCTTCTGTTTTAATTCTTTCTTTTTTCCGAAGATGTTTCCAAAAACATTTTTGTTCCAAAGTTTGACTTGCTTTTTGACATTTTTGAGTTTTTGGACCAATCTGTACTGGGCAGTGCCTTCCCCATTCCAATCCCACCATTCCTTTATTCTATCATAGATATCAACGTGCTCCATCCACATTTTTTCAAATTTGAATGAGCTTCTTGCAGGTTTGGTCCAATTTAGAAAGCTTAAAGCAATCGGATTATGATCCGATCCAATTCTGGGCAGGGAAGAGAGGTAAAAGTCTTGGCTAAGAATCCAGTTTGCCGAGATAAGAGCCCTGTCCAGTCTCACCTGAATGAGCCCCTTTCCCACCCTTCTATTGTTCCAAGTATACTTATTACCATGCAGATCCACATCAATGAGGTTTTGTTCAGTGATAAAATCGGCAAGATCCTCCATACCATTAGAGAAGGTGGGGGTTCCCCCAAACTTTTCGCCTGGGTTTAGAGGGGAGTTGAAATCTCCCATGATAAGCCGATTAGCGTAAGCTGTCTTTGGTTTCTAAAGATTTTAAGATCAGCCCATAGTTTTCTTCTACCACTAGCAGAGTTAGGGGCATAGATATTAGACAAGATCCATTCACACTTTTTTTCAATAGTGACAAACTTAATTGCAAGATGATTAAAATTATCACTAAGGATCATACCAGTACAGTGCCTTTTATCCCAAAGAGTTGCCAGCCCTCCGGAAGCACCCTGAGAATCAACAGCCGCCATTTCAGAGCTATCCCAAAAATTATTTTTAATATTATCCATGGACATTGCTTTCATCTTAGTTTCTTGAAGAATCAAAATGCTGGGGTTACTGGAGTCCCGTAACTCCTTGATGTTTCTTTGCTTAGAGTAACCGTTAAGGCCTCTAATATTCCAAGATATGATCTTCATATGGAATGGTTGGTTGTTGGATTTGCTTGGTGGTTCAGTTGTCGCTGAACACCATCTGCAATCTCCCTCTCTGTTTTCTTAGCTCTGAGAGTTTTTTTAGAGGGTCTTCCTCTTTTCGAGCTTCCTCCAAAATCAGCTAATCGTCTAACTGAAGATCTGGTTTTTCTGGAGGTAGAGGTGTCCCAATTGTCAATTTCCTTTTTCTTTTCACTATAAAGTGATTCTGGGATCCTTTCAAAGCCTTCCATTCTTTTTTTTTTCTTTTTTGAGATGACCAAAGTGAACCCAGAGTCTGGATCTTCCTTTTCCTTGGCAGGCGTAATCTCCCCTTCCTCTTGTTCCTTATGAATATTGTGAGTGTGATTATGCACTGCCTCGGGCCACCTTCAGTGTTGACATCTTTGAGGTATGGCAGCGGATCCTCAATTCCTTTCTCTCCAGTAGGGAGAGACTCCAGGGGCTCAAACACCCTCATATCCTCCTTGATACAAGCTTCCTTTCTAACGAAAGGCAGGATTTCTTTCTCTTCTGAACCAGAAGGGATTAAATAGGTCTTCTTTTCCATGGTAGGCGTGATCCCCCCTACCTTTTGTTCCTTATGGATACTGTCAGGAGTATGATCAGAATCAGTTTTGAGGCTGCAGCTTGGCCTGCGCTGCAGAATCTTGTTGAAGTCTTGAGGTATGGCAGCGGATCCGCATTTCCTGTCTCTCCAGAAGAGAGGATCGCCAGGGGTTCACTCACATCCATATTCTCCTTGTTGCAAGCTTCCTTTCTAATGAATGTCAGGATTTCTTTCTCATCTGAACCAGAAGGGATTAAACCTTCTTGTTCGTTCACTTCCAAGGAATCCTTAGCAAGGTCATCCTTCACAGAAGTTTCAAAAGGTTTGTCCGGAGATGCCTTCATAGTTTTGTCCACTACTTCATTGGAAGCTATTGAAGCATCTTTGGGACGCCAGACAAGATGTTTCTTAATATGTTGTGACATTTATTGATGATTTGGACAAATTTTCTTAAAAATAAATATGATGTATTTGGAAAATTTAAGGAATTTAAAGATTTTCTTGAAAATTCATCAAATTATAAAATTAAGAGGCTTAGTACATATAATGGGGGTGACTGTGTGTTAGCAAGGAATTTGAAAATTTCTATATTGATTGTGGTATTAATAGAGAATTAACTTCTCCTCATTCTCCCCAGTCTAATGGTGTTGCAGAATGGAAAAATATGACTATTCTAGATACGACTCGCACTATGCTTCATTCTATCAGTCTTCCCAATTTTTTGTGGGCGAAATAATGAACTCAACAATTTACATTTTAAATAGATTCCCTACCAAATACATTCACCTTTTGACCTCTTTAGAGAAATGGTCAAATAAGAAACCTTATGTATCCCATTTAAATGTCTTTCGTAGTCCTGTATCCTTATATATCCCTAAATGGAAAATAAAGAAAATTGATGACTTATTTTAATTGTATTTTCATTAGATATGGTATTAACACTTTAGGTTTAAGGATTTCCGACCTGTAAAAAGGAAGTAATTGAAAAATCGAAATTTTATTGTATTAGAAAAATGTTCATCTTGAAATAGTAATGATATTCTTAATCTTTTTAATATTCCTAATGATAGTTTTGGTTCGATAATGAAAATATGGTAAAATATCATGATGATTTTACTTGTGTTAATGTTATGTATGTTTCGGATATCTTTTCTCCCTAGCTAAGAAACCAAAATGGGCCCAAACTATGTTAGAAAGTTCTAATCATATTTATCTTAACAAAATGAATGAATCCATCATATGTACCATGCATTAATGACATTTTATGAACCTAAGACGCAAATTTTGGAAGAATATTCTTGAGATGAGAAGTGGATCAATACAATGTAGGTGGAATATAATTCCCTAATTTAAAATCAAACTTGGGAGTTGGTTCCACTTCCTGAGTAAAGAAATGTTATAATGTCTAGATGGTTATACAAAGTAAAATATAATATTGATGGTAGTATTGAAAAATATAAAGATAGACTTAATTCTAGAGGTTTCACTCAAAATATTGGGATAGATTATGTTGAGACCTTTGCCCCTGCAGCTAAAATGAGCATTATTAGTATCCTATTTTCTATTGTTGCTTATTTTGGGTGGGAAATCCACCGAATGGATGTGAAAAATGATTTTTTGAATGGTGATTTAAAATAAAAAATTTACATGTCTCAACCTAAAGATTTTAAATCAAATTGTAAATAAAAATATGTTTGTAAGTTAATTTTTTTGTGTGGTTTAAAGAAAGATCTTAGAGCTTGGTATGCAAAAATTAATGATTTATTTAAGCAATTAGGTGTTATTAATTGTTCTTCTGACAATGATCCATTCATTAAGAAACAAGGTTATCACATCATCATTGTATGTCTAGATATAGATGATCTACTTATGACTTGTGATAATCATCCTTTAATTCATAGGATTACAATAATTTGAAATGAATGATTTAGCTCTCTTACATAATTTTCTTGGCATGGTTGTATTTCAAGATAAACATTCTATTTTTATTTCTCAAGCACAATATGGAACCAATGTACTGAATTTTATTGATATGATTGATTATAAACCAATTTCTACACCTATGGAAGTCGAATAAAACTTGATCCTAAACCTGCATGTAGAAAAAATTATCCTACTTTATATAGGAAATTAGTTGGTAGTATGATTTATCTAACTATAACTAGACCAAATATTTTCTATGGAGTAGGAATTACTTCTAGGTTTATGAAGGAACCTTGTAGAAATCATTAGAATCTTGCAAAAAGAATTCATAGATATATTATAGGTACAATCAATTATAGGTTGCATTATACTAAGAATGAAAATTCTAAGTTATATGCATTTTGTGATTCTAATCATGTTGGTGATGTATTAGATAGAAAATCTACTTCTGGTTGTGTTTAAATTTGGTATAGGTGTCATTACTTGGTGTAGTAAAAAGCATCCAATTGTTTCTATTTCTTTAACTGAAGTTGAGTATTAAAGTGCAATGTAAGGTGCAAAAGAGGAACTATGGCTAAAGAGGTTGTTTTCAAGAGAAAGATAAAGGATCAAGGTATTATTCGTTTGTTCTACGATAACTAGAGGACCATAGCTATTGCACATAATCTAGTACAACATTAGAGGATGAAGCACATTGAGATACATATAAAATTCATCCGTGAGAAGGTGCTAAGTGGTGAGATACATCTCAAGTTCATGCCAAGTAGAAGAACATATTTCGGCATCTTCACAAATCCCTTAAGTACTACAAAGTTTTTTCACTTTCGTGAAAAACATGGATTTTCAAAGTTACCATTAAGGGGGAGTGTATATATAGGTTAAGCTGAAATGCCTAATAAATACATGGCCAAATGGAGTACTGCAGTAAAAAATATTCAATGACGCATATTGAAATTTGAATAACATTTGATTTACACATGGACTCTAAAAGATCTTTCTTTGGCACTACTTAATGCATTCACATTAATGCATAGATCGACCAAACTATTTGATTGGACCAATGAAGAAAATTTATAAGTTGAGTACATGTTGAGACTGCATTGAACACCTCACTCATGCGCCAAACTTCAAAGTGCATACAATGATCTGCAGGAACCGAATTGTGATATCTCAAAATACTTTTATTCGGGTGCAAGATTGTATCTTGGAAATCATATGCTACTGACTGATATCCACCTTTGATTGCTTCCCCTCTTAGTTAGACCCTAGAATTATGTAGCCTCAACATTAATGATGGGATGCAATGTATATGGATAAAATAGTCCTAAACAAATGGAGATGCCTGTCTGTATAGTCATCCGAACACATAGATCTATAATGATCGGAAGATATTTTTTGACTCTCATTAACCCAACCCGCTCTAATACCAAATCTTTGTAATCGGAAGCATACTCAAAGCAAATAAATAATCTTCTCACTATATTTTTGACCTTACAAACTTACATATATAGGAAATGACATTCCTATATTTTAGGAAGTAGCTAACTACTCTTCCATGAATATCTCACCCGAACACCATATACGTGAGTGGTTAAACTCACATAACAAATAATTGTTATAACCAAACATATAACTAATAATATGAGTTGTTAACCAACTCATATTATATTACAAATAATAATCATGATTAATAATGTTAAACACTATTAATCCTAACACTCTTTAGTGCTATTGAGCATATTGGTAAACATCCAATGTACGCATATTTTTAAGGATGGCATTAGTTATAAAAGACTCTTATATGCTTGGTTTCAAGTAACCTTTTATGAGAACTTATGAGAACATGTAAAAATTACAAATCATACTTAGCCACCGATCATAGAATGATCTTTGGGATTCCAAATCCTTTTGTACAAAAAGGTAATTTGAGTATGATGAAGGTTTTATAATTCCTTCAACCTATATGATAGCCTAAAACCTTTATGGTTTAAGAATTGTAAATCTTGTAGTGTACCATGGGAAGGTAATCTATTAGCATATGTTATCTCACTTAACATTAAGGGGAGTATTGTAACATAATTCATAAGTGGGTTGACCACCCCTTAACTAAATATGGGTCCAACATTATAATATAGGTTAAATATTTAATAATAAGAAATATTTGTATTTCTATTATTAAATATTCAAAACTAGGGATATACTTTACGTTAAATATTTAATATTAATAAATATATATATTTATATTATTAAATATTTTAAACCTTGGTATGTGTGTCAACCATTTAGGTTGAAAATGTGGGTTAGGAGACATACCCAAAACCTCATATAAAAAGCACTTTGGGTCCTCATTTGATATATTAGAAAATATATATCAAGGTGTTTTTACCCTTGTAATTAGGGTTTCTAAAGAAGGAGGTAATTTACTGGATGTAAAAGGGTTCTTTAAAATAAAGGTTATTTTTCATAGTGGTTTTTTACCTTTGGATTTTCCACTATAAATCCTGTGTCATTTTTTATTTACTTTATGTAAGTATTTCTTTATTTTTTATGCAATATAATGTGATGTTTATTGATTTAATATTTCATAGTTTATTAATGTTGTAAAATTTAATTGATTAAATTCGTAGTTAATTGAATCCTCGAATTCTATCGGTTAAGAAATGTGAAAAATGTCAGCAACATTCTAATCTTATTCGTATTCGTAGTCAAACTTTGCATCTGTCTTAGAACCTTTGTCCCTTTCACAATGGGGCATTGATCTTATCAATCTTATTAATCCTCTTTCTTCACAACAACATCATTCTATCATCACTACAACCAAATATTTCACTAAGTGGGTGGAAGAAATCCCACTCAATTCAACTAAATTTGACCCAATCAATAATTTTATTTATCAACACATTATCTACCACTTCAATGTTCCTCACAAACTTGTCATGGATAAGGGAAAGTCCTTTAAAAACAAATGTCTCAAGAAGATATTTAACACATTCAACATCTAATGCATCTTCTCTTTTCCATATTATCCTCAATCTAATGGCCAAGATGAAGCTACTAATAAAACCCTTCGAAACATTCTTTCAAAAACTATTGATCAAGTAGGTCGTAATTGTCATCTCTAGCTTCCTTTTTCCCTTTAGGTGTATCACAATAAAATTTATACCTCCATGGGGGCTACGCATTTTTCTCTTATTTATAGTTCCAAATTCTTCCTTCCTCTTGAATTTCAAATTCCATCTTTGCACGTGTCCCTTCATGACTTCATCTCTAATGAAGACTATCACCAAGCTCATCTAGAATAGCTCGAGTTGCTATATGAGTGTCTCCTTCTCGAGTATTGAACACCATCATGTTTATTAGGAGAACATTATACATGCTTACAATAATAAGCTTTAAGAATGTGAATTTAATTTTGGTGACCTCGTCCTCAAAGAAAATCAGAATGTCACTACTCTAAAAAGGATCCAACTTGGAAATTTTACACCTAACTAGATTGGACCATACATTATTACACAAAAGTATTGGTTAGGATCCTATCATTTGTCCTCCCTTAAATGTAAACAGGAAGTGCAACCTCTTAATGCATTGCACTTATGACCATTATATTGTTAGCATATTTACAAAGTGTACCCTTAGTCATATATCTGTGGATAATTCATTTGTCCTAGCTTCTTTAATGTCTCATCGCGATGATTTGGAATTATGTGGTCTTTCATCACTTCCTAGATGTGACCTTAAATGTGGCCACCATGGATTTTCCCATATCATATGCCTTATGGGTAAGTTCTCCTTCTAAGTGAGAACCCTATAATCATCACATCCACCACCCTCTTATTCACCTCTGGACCCATGTAAACGGTCTAGGTGTGTCTCTTTACATTCTTTATCTCCTCCCAAATGGTCTACCTAGATATTCCCATCCCTCCCCATGTAAAATTAAAAATTCATGGATTCTCTAGTAAAAATAAAATTTATTAAAAATAGATTGATCCCTCGAAGGATAATTTTTCATGAAAAAAAATATTTATAAAAGCATGCAAATAAAAGTCAAAAGAAAAACAAAAAATTAACAAATCCTTGAAACACAAGTATCATATTATTCTTTCCATATTTATATTGTATAATTTACACCATACCCTTGAAGGATGGCGACTCCTTATCAAATTTGAAGGATTCTCGCATTGATCACCTTCCATTTCATTAGCATCCTAAGAAAGCTTCCTATATTAATAATATTTCTTCTAAAGCAAACTACCCACATTGATCGGTTTGCTTTTTTTCCTGTTCCCAAAGATGGGGCATATTTTTAGGGAACACCACTTTTGGGAAAACCTCTTTTAGGTACAAGTTTTAACTTAAACCCCTTTGTTATGTCGAAATTTGGTTTATGAGTTTGTTTCATCTGTTTTCCTCACGATCTTTAGTATGACCAATCTGCCGATTGTGCCATCCTAACATTTGTTTAGGTTGCATGTGCCTTGTATCACTGGGATCTCCTCTTTTTACCTCCAATGTAATTGGAGGCATATTTTCCTCACACATTCCTTGATATGATGTAGAGACGTTTATATCTATAGGTCACTATCATTAAGGTTGCATCTTATCTTACTCATTTGATCTTATCTTCTCTTTCTCATCCTAAGTCCCACTAGGCCATACATATTTTCCCTTTGGGACACTCCTCTTAACCATTCATTTATTTAAGTCCATATTCATGGCCATACTCATCTTTCCCCCGGGAATTTTATTACGATATTCAAATTATCCCTTTTTTAGGCATACATTATTTTTCCAAAGTCCACATTCGTGGCCATATTCTATATTCTCCCTTTAGGGAATTCTATTTCCATATTCTAAATCCTCTCCTTCTCATTTCAAAGTCCACTTCGTGGCCATATTCACTCTTCCTTTGGGAATTTTCTTTCACTATCTTATTCAACTTGCACACAAAGCCCACCTTGTGGCAATACCTTTTTCCCTTGGGGCATTTTTAATTAATCATTTGTCTTTTGTTACCATACTCTACTTCACTTATTTCACTACCCATTTTTCATTTTTCCTTCCGGGCCATATTTTTGCTTCCTCGAGGTACCATTATTTTTCGTCATTATAGATGCATACCTTTTCACTTGATTCCTCATGTACAAAGGATTTTCCATACTTTTTGCATATAGTTGCACATACTTTAATGAATTACCTATGACCCATTGGTCATCCTAGCTTGCATCCATACTATAGTGATCTTCACCCACTCGCTAGTCCCTATAACATCAGAGCCCATCTCCATTGAGACTTTCATGGTCATCTAAAGATGTGATATTGGAGTCACCGCCATAGTTTTTATTGATATTGCGATCCTTTTTCCCGGGGCATTTTCCTTGGTTATGCCTTCACCCATATTTCTTTCACCCACCCACCCTTCATCATCTACCCATTTTAAAAGTGTCATCAATTTACCTTGACGTCATTGATCCCCTATTCAAGGAGGAGCTCATCATCTACCTTTCATCAATCCTCATCCAACTCTTATCATTTTTGTCTCATGGCTTGCTATCTCAAACCACTAAATAAAAGGGTCAAAATGTAGACACCTAAATTTTTATCTTTACCCTTATCACCCACGTGCACATATTCATTTATTTCATCCCCCTTAAGTTATTAAAATGCCCCCATTTATCCCATCCCTATTGAATTTAATTAATTAATTATTATCCTATCCCTTTCCTTAATGGACTTTCTATTTCCCATTCCTATGCTTTTTCTAACCTATCTCTACTACTAACTCACCTACACCTCATACCTAAAAATTCTCGTCATTACTAATTCTTTAAATCACTTGTACAATATTTTTAAAAATGGAAAATCATTCCAAAATCATAAAATCTAATCCCATTGGGGAAACTTTCCCGTAGTTAGTGGTGACCCCACCTAGTCATCATTAACCCTATAAAGTTAAGTGATTTACTTCCATTATGAAATTAGATGCATGTGAATCCTAATATTTCTTGAGATCTATAAACTCCATCCATACCTTGTGAATTATAGAAGCAATTGCAAACCTCTCAGGCCTCTTTAGAACGTTCTTTTATCCTTCACGATCATCTATCGCGAGATTTTTGTTATATTTGAGTCACTTTATTTCAATATTATCATTTTATCCAACCTTTACGTACAGAATAAAATCATCCACAACAACATTTGCAACTTTTTCATCAACCTCCTTTTTCAAATCCATAGTTGTAGGTTGCTCTTCTAGCTTGTTTTTCCTTATTTTTATCCAACTTTGTCATAGTCACCGTCACCTCTCGATAGATTGTCATTGCCTCGACCTTTTGCAATTTTTTTCTATGTTCCAAAACATTCTCCCATCTCTCGCATGACTCCTTTGTCTTCCCAAGCTTTCCAAATGTTCCTTTTAATCCCCTTGTGGAATTAAAAATCATCTTTCTACACCCACATCACCATCAACTAGGTATTGTTTCTCAACTTACTCTTCTTAGTAATCACTGTAATTTTTTCTAGTTTCTAATTCCTCAAATTCCCTCTATAGGTTGATCCAGGACATTCATCAGTTTTAGTTGTATTCAAATTACATCTAGATATTGTAGGGTCTACATATTTCACTTATCTTCCATATCTACCTTCGAGTTTCCGTCGACCTAGTCAGTTACGGCCAATGTAGACCATGTACATTTAATTTTTATTTATTTTGATCAGATCAATACTTAAATAAATCAATAGGGCTTTTAGAATCTGTAATTCCTTCAGTTTATACATATTATCAACTTGTCTTTTACTTTATATCCATTTTGTTTAACAATGGGGGTTGACATCCACCGAGGAAGTTAATGCTTCTTAGGTTCACTTTTTCGGGAAACCCCCACATAAATCTATCTAATAAATCTTGTTTCAGTTCATCTTATTTGTAGGTAATCAATGATAGAACCCACCATCTACTTGGCGCCCATACATCCATCACACATATGAGGTAACATAAACCCTCCAACATTTCTGAGTTGTGTACTTTATTTAGTAGCTAACTCATTAATTTGAAATGAATGAGAAAATAATATAATATTTATAGTCATAATTACTTCTTGAAACAATCACCATTGGATTCAGCAGTTTTTCTAGCGGAATCATATAAAATTTCTCACCAAAATTCATTCGGGAGCTCGAGATATTATCTTCACAAGTTGACCCCAAGTTGTTGGATGACTTAGGGGTTCTCCAGTTCATCCAAAATGAGAATATTAAAATATGTAATTTGATTCGTAGGAAATATATGGTTATCAAATTATTTAGTTGAAGAAAACTAGATTTCAAAGGGTATGACTACCCTGGAGTAGAGTTTTGGCTCGAATGATGAATTCTAAGGGGTTGAAGAGAACATGGAAGCAAGCAAGAAGAATGCCAACTAGTCACCATTACAAAAGGAAAAGATATTTTGTCGGGAAATGTATGTGATGAAAATGAGAAGCAAGTTTTTGCTTACTTGTATAAAACATTTAGTGATTTATTTTCATGGGATTATGATGATCTAAAGGAGTTTAATCCAAATATTTTAAAACATTCTATAGATGTTAATCCCAATGTTAAGTTTGTAAGGTAGAAATAAATCGCAATAAACCCTAAATGATATCTCCTAATAAATAAGGTTTTATCAAAACTCATTGAGACCTAAATAATCTTTCAATTTAAATACTCTACTTGGGTGGCCAATTTGGTCCTAGTCGAGAAAAAAAAGTGGGGAAATCAGAGGTGTGTGTTGATTTATGTGATTTAAAAAAGCTTCACTAGAGGATTTACTTTCTATATAGCATATTTTGCAAACTATTGTAGGGGAAAAATGTTTTCCATGTTGGATGGATATTCAAGTTTCAATCAAATCAAGGTTAGGGAAGAGGATCAGTTTAAAACTACATTTATGACAAAATGGGGTACATATGCCTATCAAAAGATGTCCTTTGGCTTGTCAAATGTAGGTGCCACATTTCAAAGAGCAATGGATATTGCTTTCAAAGGTTACATTAATGAGTTCATCCTTGTTTACTTAGATGATATCACCATTTTCTCAAAGAAAAACAAGGATCACATTAGCCATTTGGAGAAGGTTTTGAGAGATGTAGAGAATTTGGGTTGTCTTTTAACCCTAAAAAGTGTAATTTTTTTGTCTCTAGGAATAATATTTTGGGAAAAATTGTTTCAAAAGATGGAATTGCTATTGATACAGACATAATTTTAGCCATCATCACTCTCTCCTTGCCTACTCATAAAAAATCCTTGCAATATTTTTTGGGAAAGATTAACTTTGTTAGGAGATTTATTCCTAAGTTGTTAGGACTTGTCAAGCCCATCACCTTAATCCTAAAGAAAGATACAACTTTCAAATGGACAGTGCAAGGAAAGGATATTTTTGTGAAAATCAAGCAGAAAATTGCTTAGGCTCCTACACTTGTTAATCCTAACTATGGTAAGGATTTTATTTTGTATGCATATGGAGTTGATACTAGTATAGCTTCTTATTTGACATAGCAAAATGATGAAGGTATGGAACAGCCAATGGCCTTATTTAGTCAAACACTAAAGGAGTATGAATTAAAGTATAGTCGTATTGAGAAATAGGATTTTTCCATCATGAGAGCTCTAAAGAAATTCAAGAGCATGTTGTCCTCCAATCACATCAAGGTTTTGGTCTCACATTCTAGTGTGAGAGATTTCATTATGGGGGAAGATATTAATGAGAAAATATTTGGATGGGTGAAAAATATAATGGAATATGATGTGACTATATACGCCACACAATTGGTGAGAGGGCGATGATTATGTGATAAAATTGCTTTAGATGTTCAAGCTGATAAATAGAACTCCTTCATAAACAACCAACCTTCACATGATGTTGAGATTCATTAGAATTATGAACATTCAACCAATTTTCATAGTTGGATGAGTGATATGATAATTTTTTTATCTACAAGTTCATTTTCTCTTGATTTGAGAAAAATAGAAAGGAGGCATTTAAGTTTGCATTTCATTATCTATGTTTTCATTAATGGTATTTTATTCAAAATAAACATTGAAGAAATATTTCTCAGTGCATTCAAGAACAGAAAGTAGAGAAAATATTGACATAATTTCATGGTGGCTTACCCAATGGTCATTTTTCATCCAAAGCCATAACAAGGAAAGTTCGAGAGTAGGATATTTCGCCCACATTGTTTATTGATTGTCACAAATGGATCATAAAATGTAATCATTGTGATTTATTCACTAGTAAGAAGAGGTTAAAATATCTTCCATTGTATTTAATTAAAGAAGATAAACCATTTTATCAATGAGGCCTTAATTTTATTGGCATGGTCAACCCTCTATCAAGTGCTAGCTACAAATTATTTTACAAGGTGGATCGAGGCTATACCATTCAAGGATGAAAATGAATCAGTCATTCTTGAATTACATGATAATATTTTCAAAAGGTTTGGTGTTCCACAAACCATAAATTCTTATAATGAAAAGGATTTTCTAGGATCTAAAATTTTTGATTGGGCTCTAAGACTTGGTTGTTATTTGAAAAATTCTTCTAATTATTACCCATAAGGTAATGGTTTGGTGGAATCTACTAACAAGAACCTGATTAGGATTATGAAAAGGACAATGGATGTCAATCAAAGGAATGGCACACAAAGGTGAGGAATTCTCTTTGCAATGATAGGATTACCATGAAAAGGGAAATTGGTACTTCACCATACAAGATGGTTTATGGAAAGGAAGAAATACTTCCTTTGTAATTGGAGATACCTTCAATTAAATTGGCCCAACAACTGAAATTTGAAGGGGTGGATCAGAGAGAAATCATAATTAAAAAGTTGTTAGAGCTTGAAGAACTAAGGAATTATGTGATTATTAAGTTAGATTGACATCAGGAATCCACGAAGAAATGGTTTGATAAAAATTCCAAATTTCATGGATTCAAGGTTGGTGATTTGGTCTTGAAGTGAGATGTTGATAAGGCCAAACCCGTAAGGCAATCCAAGTTTTATGCAATTTGGAGTGGTCCATATAAAATTTCTACTTGCAAAAAAGTAAATTATTTTAAGCTTACTTAACTTGATCGTTATGCACTATCAATAATAGTCCATGAGATTTATCTTAAGCATTCTCACTAAGACATCATTTTGCATCATTATACATAATAGTTTAGATTTCCATTCCTCCATGTGCTTTGATGATTTTTTGGTGTTTTAGGTATTCTTTTAGATAAGTGACGGTCCACACTCTACATGTTTCATTTCGGATATTTATGCTCTTTTTATGTTTGTAGATAGTTGTTCCTTTGTTTCTCTTACACATTTTAGTTTCAGGAAAGGTTTTATGGCAGTTCCAGATCAATACTAAACCATGTAGTACTTCAAGGAAATTTAAAGGAGTGTTTTCAATGTCAAAATAGTTTATGTTGTATATTGACTCCATACCCAATGGATGCTTAGAGGTATTTGGCCTCTCCATATAGTAGGAATATGTCCCTGGAGGTCACCAAACTATTATCCCCAATTTGCACCCTCGTAAATTTAGCTAACTTATTCAAAATTTTAAGTACTAGTTTGTGACATTCTAATGGCCATCAAATTTTAGTCCTAGGTATCAAAAGAGAAAGGTAGTTTAGGATGGGTTGGTTGACTCAATGGTGGGGTAGATGAGTCTAATAAATTACCTATGGAAATAATTTTCCATGCCCTACATGGTGGAAAAGATGGGACATGAAAATATCATACGAGTTTATGAGGTAAATCAATCTTGGCACAAAACTCAAAATACAAAGAAAGAAAGGGCCATATGGAGGTTTTATAGTCAAAATTGTATCTTGAGAACATCATCGTTGGAATCATTATGTTTTTTCAAGGTGGAATTATATAAAATTTCACCACAAAATTCATCTGAGAGCTCAAGATATTTCCTTCGCAAGTTGGACCTAAGTGGTTCGATGGCCTAGGGTTAGATGAGCCACCACTAGTTTAGTTGTCTTTTTGGATAGATTGGGGTTGGACGGGCCACTACTAACTCATTTTTCTATTTGTATGGACTAGAATTTTAATTTTCATCCAATGAACATGGTTCAAGGATTGCTATCAAAGTTGGATGACTTATAGCTCATAGGTCGATTAGTTACTCGGTTATGCGAATCAATGTTGAGGTCGACAACTCGGGGTTAGACAGGCCTCGAGATCGGGTGAAGCTAGATGAGAAATAGATGCCTCACTATCATGGTTAGACAACCTGAAAAATTGGCCAATTTTTTGGTTGGGTGGTTGGTTAAAAATGGTAGACGACTTATAGGTTAAATCATCCATCAACAAAAATATGAGTTGTGAGAAGAACATGAATGGCGGTAGTTGAGGTGGTTCAACCACCTGTCAGGTTTTTAATGCAACCTATCAAGAATTTAATGCATAGTAAATGAGATTAATTTCTATATAATGTAGTTGACCTGCTCATTAGAGGGGGATTTTCTAAGAATTGTAAAAAAACTCTGTCAAAATCTTTCCAAAATATTTTTTTTGAGTTACAGGCCTCGAATATAGACATTCAACAAATAATTATTGCCTTATGTCTAATTTGTAATGGATTATTCATCCTTTCGAACAATAAAATTTATGTTTTGTGGCTATTTCTTCCCTAGCTCAAGTTAAGTTTCATCTCTTGCCTCTATTATATTTGCAGATGTATTGTGTAAATCTTGTTGTTTTCCAACTCTTAGATCTTTCATGCTCCACAAAAATGGGGATCTGAATGTGGTTTTGGATTGTGGCACTTTTGTCTGCCCTTTCTTGCTTCAATTTTTTTCCTATTTTCACTCACTAGGAATCTCTCCAACCCTATTATTGTTTCTATCACTTTGCCCTTAGTTTAGTATTTTTGTTTTATGCATCTCGTTCTCACCATGGACCCTTGGCATTTTAGAGTAGAGTTAGATAGTTTCATTTCAATTCCTAGGAGTATTTTAACATTAGGAGTAGGTAGAGGAAGTAGGAATTCTCTAGAGGTATGTCTTGATTCAAGTTCCATAGCTTAGAGATAGTCCCATGTTGTCTCAAATCCCATGTTTTTTATGATTTGGAGATAGGTGCACATTTGAGCTCCAACAATAATGACATAAGTTATATTATTAAATAGATATTGATGAAGTTTTGAAGTTGTAATGTATAAGGCACAACATAAATTTTATGCTTCGGTGTAATGTATTTAATAGTCATGAAGTGTGTGGCTTATATAGTATGCAACATATTCTCTACCCTACTCATCTCTATTTGCTAGCATAGAACTCAAGGCATGCTTAGTAGTGGATATGTATAGATATAATGACCCTCCCTCACATGGTTATGTAAGAACGGGTGGTCATAGAAGATATTTTTGAGGTCGTCAAAGGAATTTTGAAATTTGTGATCCTATTTGAAATGGACATTCTTTCAAAGGAGTTGGTGAAAAGGCTCACAAAGTGAACTCAAAGCTAGGAAATGAAGTGACGAAATAATTAGAGTCTACCATGGAGACTAAAAAGCTATATTATATTAGAGGGATTTTGAATCCTAATCATAGATTTGATTCTAGAAGGTTCCACTTCAATGCCTCTAATAGAAATGATGAACCCTATGAGTTTACCAATGAGAACACCAAACACACACTTGGCAAGGTTAATGAGGAGGAAGTATTGGATAAAATGAGAAAAGATGGTGTCAAGGAAAATGAGATGGTCTCTTTATTGCTTAAAGTTTCTTAGGATATCGTCAACATAGTATTCCATGGTCTTATGAATGATATCATAAAATATGTATGTCATAGTTCATATATAGGTGGCCTCTGCATTTTTAAGTCTCAAGGGAATTATGCGGTAGAAAAAATTTCCCCAAGGAGTAATGAAGGAGGTTTTATGTTGGTTTTTTTTTGCGATAAGGATATGATTGCAATAAGTGAATCTATACATAAGAGATAGAATTTCATGGCCTGTTGTGATGTTAAAAATTTGATCGATGTTAGGAAGAGGGAATTCTTCTTTATGAAAGGTGAGATTAAGATCTCGAAGTCTATGCGCAGATGTGTAAATTTTGAGAGACTTTGGTTATTGGTGCAATATTGGAAATCGATTATGGATAATCAACGGGTAATATGAAGTCTTCTCGAGAGAAGAATTTGTAACTCTTCTTTGATGAGTAGGGCTATGTGAGGGTGTATCCTATGTATTTTTTTTTTTCGGATTATCATTGGGGATAGTTACGATGTTGTGGACAATGATGTTAGGGTCAATACCAAGCATGTCATTATATGACCATGTAAAGGGTTGGCTGTGTTTAGAAAGGAGTGTGGTGAAGTTTGGTAACTCTTCTTAATCTAAGAACCGATGAATTTGACAATGTGAGGGTCTCGTGAAGTCCATGTTATACATTTTTACCCCCTTGGTAAAGTGGAAATATTGAGAAAATTGGACATGGGCAGTTGATGGGGCTTCAAGCATGAATCAGTAGAAATTTGGCATATTTCCATGTTTTGGGGCAATTATAGTTTATTTTGTGGAGTTTAGGTCATTTGGTGTAATTTACCTTCTTATGGGCTTCAAAAGATCAAAACTTCATCAAGTTTTGGTCAAAATGAATCAAAACTTGGAAAAATCACCTTAGAGACACTTCATTAAAATTTTCTATCTCCATCTCACAAAGAAAAATCCAAAATTGTGGTGTTATTTCAACCCTTTCTCATTTCTTATTGCATTTCCTTACCTCTCCATTATTATTTGTTCTATTTTGAGTATTTTTAACTCATTTACGTGTTCTTGTTGTTGTTTTTCATGAAGATTTAGTGGTGAATTAACACTTGGTACTATGTCACGCTTTTCTAGCCTCTCCGACTTCATTTTCCTTATTCTTACACCCTTGGAAGGATATATTGATGAGTGCATTGTTTGGCTCATTAATATCATTTCTTCAGACCGGAAATACTCTTTTTGATATGACTTATTAGTATATGGGGATGTTTTGTGTAGTTATATATTAATAGGTTTGATGAATTTTCGTTGCTATTTTTATGAAAACTGATTATCACATGAACCTCCTACTAACTGTCTTTGTGAGATCAAACATGATGATGTGTGCAGGGAATGATGGAAGTTGTTGGTGGATAAGAAGCCCGAGTTTGAAGCATGTGGCTGAAGACTGTTTCCATCGAATTGACCTATTAGCCTGGGCTTGATTCTAATGGCCCGTAGGAATCTATGTGTTTTAATTGATATTTTATGGACAATGTTTAATTCCACCTGATATGGTGGATCTTGTAACCAACAATATCTATATGAAGACTTCGTCTTCAGAACATGGAGTACCACTTTTTGATTATTGAAGGAGATTATCTGCATACAGTTATGGATATCTTTTCTATGTTATGAGCTTATTTCTAATTTAATGAAAGCCATGACATTTTGAGAATCGAAGTTGTTAATCCCTCTATCCTAAAGAAGAGAAAGGGCCCACTCAACCAAGGAGATACAAGGATACTTTGAGTTCATGCATCTTTGTTCTTTGATTAGATTTATTACAATTGTCATTTGATAAATCTTACATGCATGCTTTGATTAACTATATCTGCTTTCTCCATTACTGCTTTCACTTAGAATAGATGCTTTTGTTATGCAAATCTAGTTAACGAATAGTCTTGCTTTCTGCTAAAGTTCCATTTATTCAGTTGTGATTTCATTTGTTAAGAATAAGTGTGTGTGTATTTCATTTTACAATAGAAGATTAGTTGTTAAAATTCCTTTCATTGCAAATAGTTGAATTCCGTAGAACTGTATTTAATTTCCATAGATTTAAACTACATTTCCATAGAATAGTCACTAAACTAAGCAACCCCCCACATGCACTCCAACGTATAATCGGTTCTCCTAGACTCGTTGCATATTATTTAGGACACAACCTTGGTTTAAAATGTCACTGACAAATATTATGTCAGTTAAATGATTAGAAGAATATGACGACCCATCATTTTTGGTGCCGTTGCCAAGGACATAACCATAAGCTCCATTATTTTTTTCATATGCTATGGGTGTTAATGGAGTTCATATAGGAAACCAATAGTTCTCTCGGACCTCGATTTAAACCAACCAACCTGGATGCATAGGTCACGAGATAACCAAGGGAGATTTATAGCATGTAATATTCAACAAATCTCTCTAGACACTTCACAAGAGAGAAACACTGAGAGTGATACAGATTCCAACTCAATGCCTAGAACCTTTTCTGAGCATTTTATATCCTCTTCACACCGTTCTGCAATGGGGGACCTTGGGAATGCTGAAGACCAACCTTTAGGATGAACATTTACATACCCCATTGTCCTCGATGCAGATGCGAGATGAACCCATGAAAAATATCTCACCATCCATCCTCCCCCTCTTTCGAGGAATGACCAAAGAAGACCCTGATCAGTTTCTGTTTGAATTTAAAATCCTGTGCTAGACATATGACTACCAAATTGACAATCAAAAACTCAAACTATTTCCCTCCACTCTCAAAGATTCTACTATGAGATGGTTTATGGGGTTACCGTCTAACTCCATTAATTCCTGGGAAGCCATGGAAACAACCTTCTTGGATAAGTACCAAGACTATTGAAGGGGAAGTGATAGGAAGGAAGAGTTTTTCCAAATATAGCAAAAGGAAGATTAGAATCTAGAGGATTATCTTGGATAGATTCCTCTTTCTCCATAAACACAAGTGGGTATGAGTTACATGCAGACATCACTAAAATAGTCTTTTTGAAAGGACTGGATGAGGAAACCAAGGACACTCTCCATCTCATGGGAGGAGGAGACATGCATAAACTCACCATGGAACAAATCACTGAGCTATGTAGAAGATATTCTAGAACACGTGGAGGAATACAAAGAAAACAAACATCCAAGTCTTTGGGTACCTCTGAACTTCTAGAAGAAATGGCCAACATGAAAACAGACATTCTACTGCAATTAACATCCACCATAGATGGACTCAAGGAAAAATCCACCCCTGCTAAAGAACCATTGGACATGTATTGCCCTAAATGTCAGAAGAGACACCCCTTGAGAGAATGTCCTTTAGATGTCATAGACATGTGCTTAATCTGTGAAGTTACTGACCATGACACTAAGCATTACACACTTCTACCACAGTTGAAGGGAGGTTTAAATTCCATCTCTCAAATAAGTGTTGAATTAAATTTTGTCCAAAGACCAAACAATCAGGGTGGGTTCCCATCTAGACCAACTCAGAATCCCTGGAGAATGCCATGGCCAAATCAAGCCTCTCAGTCTTCTTAGGGACAACCTGAGTGGGAAAACTCAAACTGGATGACTTATCCATATCCACCACCTTAGACAAATCCCTACACTCAACTAGGTTGGGCTCCACCACCGCAACCAATCCTTGGCACAATCAGTAGTGGGGTCCTCAACAAAATTTTAGCCAAAATCAGTCCTAGGCACCACCACAAAATGGTAATCAACAACACAGGTTCCAACAGCCACAACAAGCTTTAATGCCTCCACCTCAAGCCTACCAAAATCAAGGACAAGCAACACAAACACAACTTCTGGCCCAACCTAGTATCCAATCCTAAAAATCAACAGACAGCTTCGATTGATGACACAGACTCAGGTAACACCATGTAGGTTAACACTATTGGTAATTTACAACTACGATCTGGAAAAATATTGAACCCTCCTGTTGTTATCACATAAATGCCTGATGATGTCGATAAAGAAGAAAACCTTGAGGGTAATACTGGTTCTTCACCAATGTCAGATAAATAGGATGATCAAATACCCAAATAGACTAAACCCCTTTCCTGAGTGATTACAGGACACTCGAACTACAGATGAAACAAAACTAGTTCAAGAATTGAAAAAAGTACATATTGAGGTTCCACTGCTGTGTGCAATAAGGGACATCCCTGAACTAAACCAAACCATTAGAAACGAGTGTATAAAGACACTAGGAAGGAAAAATAAATACCCAAAGACTGTCAGAGTTGAAGGGAATTTGGCTGATTTAGTTGTTGGCACCCTTATCTCACCAAAATATGGGGATCCTGGGAGCCTTGTCATTACTATTTGTATAAACAACCAGTCAATATCTAATGTTTTGGTGGATCTTGGTGCTACTATTAATGTCATCACAACAAATTTTTTTAACTTGATATCCTTAACAAGACTTCAACCAACCAACACTGTTCTACAGTTAGCAGATCAATCCATTGTTGTACCTGATGGTGTGGTTGAAGATATAATGGTCATTGTTGAATCATGGGAGTACCTAGTTGATTTCATGGTTTTACAGCCTAAAGCTCAAAAGTTGGGATATCCAGTCATCTTGGGAAGACCTTGGCTAGCTACGGTTATTGCTTACATTGACTGTAGGTTAGGAAACATGACAATTCTAAATGGGCAAAAATCCAAACACATTTCATTATATCCTCCTGCCCAACCTTATACGAACAATTGTGACCAGGTATGGGTGGATTCTTTGGATGCTAACTCTTTGAGTTCTTCTTTTCTAGCCACTATTGTAGTACACAATCATATGGCGGAAGCTATAGAGTCATATACACTGACTGATTCTAAGGACTCTGCGACTACGGAAATCAGCACTACTGCTACAAAATCTGGAATACCAGCATTAGACATTACCTCTGCTGAGTCTGGTAGGAAACTCTATGCTTATAATTCGAACATTTAGTTCCTGATTTCTATTGTCCTTTAACCAAGGTTTTGTCTTTTGACAACATATCCATCCTGCACATGCTTTAGCCCCATGTTTTCCCATTGAATTTTTTTATCACTAGTACAGAGCTTGCTCTTGCAAATGATACCAAGCAGGTGCTTGTCAGTATGGGTAGAGAGCTGACTATAGGTAGCGACTTGGAGGTCAATCAAGAAGCTAGGGTGCTTGAGGTTCTGAAGAAACATTCCCATGATTTTCTTGGGATTACACTAATATGAAAGGAATTCATCCTAGCATCTGTACACATCATATTTACACTGATGATGTCAAACCTATAAGGTAGCCGTAACAAAGAATCAATCTAGCATTGAGATACATACTCAAAACTGAGATCATAAAACTCCTAAAGCTAGGTTTCATCTATCATATATTTGATAGTCAATGGATTTCCCCATTAGTTATTGTTCCTAAGAAGAATGGTAAGTGGCGAATATGTGTTGATTATAGGGAACTTAACAAAGCCACCAAGAAGGATTATTTTCCCCTACCTTTCATTGACCAAGTCCTGGACAATTTGGCTGGTAAGAAATATTTTTATTTCTTAGATGGGTTTAGTGGGTATAATCAAATTAGTATTGCCCCTGATGATCAGGATAAGACTACTTTTATGTGCCCTTGGGGTACATTTCCTTACAGAGTCTTACCTTTTAGGCTTTGTAATTCCCTTGCTACATTTCGCAAGGCGTCTTGGCCATTTTCGCAGATCTTGCTAACGACTATGTCAAGGTTTACATGGATGATTTCACCGTCATCTGTGGATCCACTTTTGAAGAATCTTTGAATAATCTTGAGAAAGTACTCATTCGATGTGAACAACACCAACTATCTCTGAGTCATGAAAAATGTCTAATGATGGTTTATCAAGGAATTGTCTTAGATCACCATGTTTCAACCCAAGGTCTACAGGATGATCCCAAAAAGATATCAGTCATCACCCAATTACCTACACTAGCTAATCAGACTGACATCAAAAGTTTCCTTGGCCATGCAGGTTATTACCGCCAATTCATAAAAGATTTTAGCAAAATTTTCGCCCCAATGTTTTCATTGCTAACCAAAGATTGTGTTTTTGAATGGTCTCCTCAGTGTCAACAAGCATTTGATTCTATCAAAGAAAAGATGACAACAACCCCTGTCTTACATGGCCCTGACTGGGGACAACCTTTCCATATCCACACTGATGCTTCTAATACAGCCATGGGTGTTGTCCTTGGACAAAAAGACTCAGAAGATCATATGTATGCAATTTATTTTATCAGCAAAAATCTGACTCCTACAAAAAGAATTACACTACTACGGAAAAATATTTTTTGGCTATCATATATGCTTTGAATAAATTTCGTCATTACATCACTGGATATAAAAATTTTGTTTACACTGACCACTCTGCCATTCGATATTTGATGAACAAACCAGTGGTTGGTGGAAGGCTTATTCACTGGTTACTCTTGTTGCAAGAATTCAATCTCACTATTATAGATAAGCCTGGGAAATCTAACGTTGTTGCTGAATTTATTTCCAGAATAAATGTTTCAGGTGATGACAAAGCATTCCAAGACCAATTTCCGATGAACACTTGTTTTCTATCTCTACTAAGACTCCCTGGTTCGCTGATCTCATGAATTATTTAACAACAGGGAAGTTTCCTACCTATTTTACTCATAAGGAAAGAAGGTGATTGGTTAGAAATAGTGCAACATATAAATGGTGTAACGGATTCTTATTTAAATGTTGTCCTGACATGGTTCTTCATAGGTGTGTTCAAGAGGATGAGGTACATGACATACTACGAGCGTGTCATGATGAGCCAGGAGGTGGACATTATTCAATGAAATAAACAATTCACAAGATCCTTGGAGCAGGGTACTATTGGCCTTCCCTCCATAAGACTATCAAAAAGTATGTGTGGTAGTGTGATGCATGCCAATGAATGGGAAAACCTACACTTTCTATGGAAATTCCTCTGAATCCTCAGTTGGTTCTAGGACCATTTGAGAAATGGGGTATTGACTTTGTTGGACCATTTGATCCTCCATCTTTCAGGAAGGAGTATCTCTTAGTATGCACGGAATATGTCACCAAATGGGCTGAAGTTCAAGCATTGGCATCTGCAATAAAGGTGTTATTCTTGATTTTCTCTACAACCGGATAATGCTGCAATTTGGAGCACCAAGGGCCATCAGATCTGATCAAGGTACTCAATTTGTTTCAAATATGATAGAAGCTTTCTTGGAAATATACAGAATCAGGCACCGGAAATCATCACCATATCATCCCCAATCCAATGGGAAACGGAGGTAACCAATCAAGAACTTGAGAATATTCTAACTAAGGTGGTCAACGCTGATAGAAAGAATTGGGTACCAAAGCTTCTTGAGGCCGTCTGGGCCTACAACATGACCTGGAAAACAACTACTAGTTTTTCTTCCTATGAGCTGGTCTTTAGGAAGAAGCCATTGTTACTTGTTGAGTTCGAGTTGCGCACCTGGCAAACAACGTTGGAAGTTGGGATTGATTTGGATGAATCACATCGTGAAAGAGTGTTGCAGTTGAATGAATTAGATGAAATGCAGATGGAGACACGAGAAAGGACATAAATTATACATCGTGGAAAACTTGGCATGATGCTCACATCAAAAAAAGGACATTTCATGAGGGACAGTGGGTTTTACTCTTTGATTCCCACTATCAGTAGTTTAAAGGCAAGTTACATACACGTTGGTTAGGTCCCTATCAGGTAAATCAAGTGTTTGATAATGGCTCTGTTCAATTGATACCGATTGATGGAGACAAATGGACTCTTCTGGTGAATGGGCATAGGCTCCGAGTTTATCACCAACCGTTGGATAAGAAGACTTTCACCAATGACATTCTGTTATGAACAGACATGCATGCTGAGGAGGCTCTTTTCCTCTCAAGCATGGAGTAATCAATCTCTTACAAATTCAATAAAGGAAGATGATCCTTCATTTGATCTTCTTCCCTTAGTTAGCAGGTTTTTCTTATTGTAATTTCCAATAAATGTAAGAATTTTCATTATTTCTACTGTCGCTAATCATGTTTCATCCCGAACTACGGGCGTAGGAATCTATGGATATCGACTAACTAAATGTGGCATGGGTAAGTGCATTTTAACTTTCTAATGATATTTCCATGCAAAACATTTCCCCATGTATGCATTTGTCATTATTATGCCATCATGAAATGATTGCTATGGTCATTTCGGATCTCTTTCCAATTCGGCTCTATGAATGACGACATAAAAGGAGTAATGGCTCATAATCACCACATGCCTTGATGTGTCGCACTCTCCAATGTTAGGATAGGTAGCGCTCACTCCTCAACCATGGGATATGTGCGCAAAAAATCTTAAACTCACATGGGTGGCGGTCTCATCACTATTTTTCTGCCGTCACCTTCGCTTGATGTTGCGCTACCCAAGGAATATGGTGTCATTTGAAATTTAATGCTTCTGCAACTGCTTCTTCCCATTGTTGTATGCACATCAAACATGACTAGTTTTATCAGACACTAGATGGGAAGTGGAAGAGATGCTCTACTCTAGTTTTTCTACTACCGAGTATTACTCACCTTTGGCTTCAACATGGGACCGCGAAAGACATCAGAACCTACTTCACCAGACACCTTACTCTGGAATGCCACCCTTTCATAGGTATTTCATGATTTTGGATGGCTGGATTTCATTCGGAAATTTGAAGGTTTTGATGAGGGCATTGTGGAAGAGTTCTTGAACAATTTTGAGTCCACCTATTTGCAAGTTGGTGGAAGATGAGTTGAAATTACCAGTCAGGTCATTTCTGACCTATCTGGCCTGCCAAACTTTGGTTTAAAGGTTATGACAAATGCCCCTTTACAAAGCTTGATTGCTCAATTTCACGACAAAGGAGAGGCACTCCCGGAGGTCATCCTGACTCCATTGGGTGTCCAGAAGGGTGTTAAGCAGACAAGTTTACCTAGAATCTGGGGCAAGATTGTGAAATGGATTAACGAGTATTTCATATGCGATGGTTAGGCCTCTATTCTAGGTGATGATCCACTCAAAATGCTCATTCACCTTAAAGACGAACATGTCAACCAAGCCCTTTGGGTAAATCTACCAGAGTACCTCGCAGACTCCATCATTAAAGTATGCTAGAAACACCGGTCCAATGGAGGAAAGTCTATGATTAAACACCAGGGTTGATTCATCTTTTATTCACACCAAGTCTTCTTTAGACCAAAGTGGAGGCTCGAGGATGTACTTGGTGGTGAAGGGTCCAAGCCAAAGCAATTAAAATCTGGTCTCTCTTCTGCACCTTGGTCTACCCTTGCATCGGGCCCTTGCCCTTCACATAGCCAAGCTAGAGGCAACTGATGTTCCTGAGCATGCAGACATAGTTGGTACTCCTGAGGGTCCATCCCCATCCATTTCTGATTCAAAAGGCAAGTGTGCCATGGCCCCATCTTCCTCCATGTAACTATGGTCCCGGTGGCTTAGCTCATTTTTGCAGACAGGTGGTTTCCAATTGGAGTCCTTGCCTGATGATACCGCCCACATTCGGGAGGAACTGCATAAGGAGGATGACCCACTGCTCCATCATCTGTTGTTCCATCATCTATGGAAATTCACACTATGACTCCTAAAATTCTTGACACCCAAGTGGCACCTTCTCACAACTATCTAGAGGAAATCACACTGCTAAAATCTCAGTTACAAGGTATGGAAGAAACCAACCTTTTATTACAAGCTAAATTTACACAAAAGACAGTAGAAAAATTTTGGGAGATTGCTACCCTACAGCTTGAAGTGAGTTGTTTAAAGTGACAAAGTGTGATAAGAGTCTTACCCTCTTGAATATTTTCCAATAGTTGTCCCTTCAGGAAAGGGAATTGTGGAAGGAAAATCAAAAATTAAAAAAGGAAAAACAAAAAGTAACATCTATTTTAGACTTTATTTGTCTATTGGCCATCAAACTATTGTCCTGTAGGAAACCCTCCTCAGTCTACAACATGTATGTCCAAGAACAATTTTATTCTTGGCAGTTATTTCAATTGTGTTCTCAAGCCCCTCACAAAATTCCCAATGGCCCTAGTTTTTTATCAGTTTACAAGTGCAATACTCCGAGAAATTCAAAATTTGCTCTTGCTTTCTTAATCAACCTATTTGTGGGTGATTTTCAAATTAAAGCCTTTCAGTCTGTATTGCGAGAATCAGATAATTTGGGGGCAAACAAACAATTTCAATAACACTACTCAGTCCATCAGATTTCACATTCACCCAACTCATCATACAGATGTTGCCCTATGGAAAAACTTTCGATCATTTTACTATCAGGCAGGGGTTGGGGTGAATACTTCTCATATTTTGCTTCAGTGTGTTATTGATTTTGAAAATTACAGTCAGGAGAATTTTGGGGCTGCTTGGCAAGCTTGTGATAGGAGATGGGATACTTTAAGCCTGCCTTTGAAATGTAGGGAGGTTCTCTCTCCCCAGAACTTGAGCTGGAGCATGCACAAGGGTGATGCCCTCATCACCATTATCAAACAAACTACAGAGAAAACCAACCAGAAATACACTGATGAATGGGCTAGGCCTCCAAGTATGGCCACCACTCCTCTTGAGCCCTCTCACTACCTGGCAGAACAATGCAACACAGTCCCATGATAGTTTCACTGCCTGGGTGGAAATTACCTCCAATACTCAGGGCTACAAGAATACCACAAAGCAATACGTTGATCAATTCGAGGAGTATGACATGGCTGAACAACTTGGAAGGTGAGCAGGGTGCGTAGATGAGTTGCATTGGGACATGCAACAGGTAAAGTCAGGGGGAAAATGATGAGTGCATTGTTTGGCTCATTAATATCATTTCTTCAGACCGGAAATACTCTTTGTGATATGACTTATTAGTATATGGGGATGTTTTGTGTAGTTATATCTTAGTAGGTTTGATGCATTTTCCTTGCTATTGTTTATGAAAACTGATTATCACATGAACCTCCTACTAACTGTCTTTGTGAGATCAAACGTGATGATGTGTGCAGGGAATGATGGAAGTTGCTGGTGGATAAGAAGCTCGAGTTCGAAGCATGTGGTGAAGACTGTTTCCATCGAATTGACCTATTAGCTGGGCTTGATTCTAACGGCCCGTAGGAATCTATGTGTTTTAATTGATATTTGATGGATAATGTTTAATGCCACCTGATATGGCAGATCTTGTAACCAACATTATCTATATGAAGACTTCGTCTTCAGAACTTGGTAGTACCACTTTTTGATTATTGAAGGAGATTATCTGCATACAGTTCTGGATATCTTTTCTATGTTATGAACTTATTTCTAAGTTAATGAAAGCCACAAAATTTTGAGAATCAAAAGTTGTTAATCCCTCTATCCCAAGGAAGAGCAAGGGCCCACTCAACCGAGGAGATACGAGGTTACTTTGAGTTCATGCATACAGTTCTTTGATTAGATTTACTACAATTGTCATTTGATAAATCTTACATGCATGCTTTGATTAACTATATTTGCTTTCTCCATTACTGCTTTCACTTAGAATAGATGCTTTTGTTATGCAAATCTAGTTAACGAATAGTCTTTCTTTCTACTAAAATTTCCATTTATTCAGTTGTGATTTAATTTGTTAAGAATAAGTGTGTGCATATTTTATTTTACAATAGAAGATTAGTTGCTAAAATTCCTTTCATTGCAAATAGTTGAATTTCGTAGAACTGTATTTAATTTCCGTAGATTTTAACTGCATTTCCGTAGAATAGTCACTAAACTAAGCAACCCCCCAATAGACCCAACGTATAACTGGTTCTCCTAGACTCCATTGCATATTGCCTAGGACACAACCCTGGTTTAGAATGACACTGACAAAAATTATGTCAGTTAAATGATTGGAAGAATACGACGACCCATCATATATCACGTCCTTTTCTTGGTGCTATCACCCCTTTAGTGTAGGATTTCCATCTTTTGATGCATTTCCTCTCTCCATGGTCCCTTAAAATCATAAAAAGGAGTAGATAGTTAGATTTCATTTATTAGGATTATTTTAGTGCTTAGATTAGGAAAAGGAACTAGCCTTCTCTAGATGTCCATGTCAAGTAGAAAGTCCCATAACTTGAGATATTTTCTAATGTTACCCAAAAGCACTTCTTTCTCCTTCACACAGACATGAAAAATCGAAGGTTGTTATTTTTGGTGATAAGTGTTTCGGCACACTGGTGGGATAGGTTGTAAGAACCTTACCACTTAATTTTCTCAAGTTTGTGTTGACCACTTTTGGTTTAACATCAGATAGGGGTAGAAATTTTTGTATGTTGTTAAAAGATATTCATTACTGAGAAGGATTGAAAGCAAACATGTAACTATGTGTGATGTTGTAGGGTGCAACACCTCACATATGTTGTCATTCCATGTGTCACTTTCAAAGCAAAGACACGCAGAAGCCTCGAAATACTAGTGCACAACCTTGATGAAGGCGGGAACAATGATAGATGTCATAAATTAGACTCCAAAACAACAAACCATTGTTGTTGTTTGCATTTAGAAAAGTATAGTTTTCAAGTACATGTGCATTAATTCTTGTTATTTATTTATGTTTGAATGAGATTAATTATGTGTTGAGTTGTTTAGTTCATTCCATAATTACCAACTATAGTAATCAAATGTAAAGGAAATAGACAACTCAATTCTGAATTTAATTTCATTTATTCATTAAGAAATGATATTTCAATGTTTCCCACACAAGCCATGGGATCTAACTCATGTGTACAAGAAAAAGAAATACATATGCATAAAGTTGTAAATAAATGAGGAGAGAGGAAACCCATCATTTCCTAGATGAGTTAGTTTCCTCGTGTTCCTTTCTTACATCTTCATCATCTTCATGTTCCTTTCTACTGCTAAATCACCTATTGACAAAGAAAAGAGGTTGGTAGAGCTCCGGGCTACTCTCTAACTATGTACTTTCAATTTAATGCATATGAATTTATTGAGAAAGTACATATAAGATATATGAAAAGGAACTAGATCATAATCACATATTACATGTCATTATCACTCAAGAATGAAAACTACCATTTATGGAAGCACGTCAAGGAGGAAAAAAACAATGAAATATCAAAAGAAATATGAGGTTTAAACCTCCATTAGATTTTATAATAGTTTTTAAATGTGCAGTACAAGGAATAAAACACTTTTGAATAACTTTATAAATGGTAGGAATTAAAGTACAATTACTGATTAACATATCCATAATAGCCATATGTATGCATCAACAAGGAGAAACCAACTTTGTTACTTACATTCATGTTTTTCAAAAGGAGTACAAGTAGTCAAAAAGTGTACAAGATTCAAATAACAAATCATAGATACAAATCAAAAGAAAAAGAATGACAAAATTATAGCTGTCAACTTAGGAAAATTGAAATATGTTTGAGCTCTGAGTCAAACATATAAACCAAATACAAATTTCATCTTTAAGAAAGGCTATAAAATGAAAAAGGATGTTACATATTTTCATCAATGAATTCAATTTCAAAATGCATCCATTTCTAGTATAGATTCACAATGTATTTTCATAGAAAGGATACAAATTCAGAGATATAGATCAAGAGTACCAATGGGTGTTGATTTCAAAGAGCATCCATGAAGAGATTTAAGATACAAAGGAATGAGATCAAAATAGTAGAGAACAAAAATACATAATAGGAAGGTAGCTTCAGATTGATAGCACAATGGTCATGCAAATGACGGGAAAAAAATTAATGCGATTTGAGAGATCCAAGAGTATATTAGGAAAGAAATTATATGCTCTCATGGAGTTCATCTCTATGAAAATCTGCAGTTTTTGATGATAAACAAGTATTAAAAACTCTTCAAACTTCAAAGAGTAGGTTTCTCCAACCAAATATTTCAAAATAGGTGTCAATAAGACATTACAATACTACAAAGGTACAAATGAGACCCGTGTACACATGCCTAGCCCAAATAAAGAGGTACATATTTAAACAAGGTACACTTTCTAGAATCTTTACATGATTTACAACTTTTTAGTTGTTGTTCAACTATTTCATTGTTTATAGAATCAAAGCGAGACCTCAACCTAGCAAAGGAAATATTATTTCAGCAAACAAAGCCTCAAAGGTTTTTAATATTTCATTTAAGCATGAGCTTATAAACAAAGGAATAAAAGACAAGCTGGGTTTAAAGAGCTTTCATCTCAATTCATGGTTTCCATATTTTACACAAAGATATAAATAATTGTGAATTTTCAATTCCATCATCAAAAACTCACAAATTGTAACAATAACTTAGAACAACAAGTACAGAGCTTTGAGGAAAAGACAGGGAAAATTTCAACCTAACTTTAATTAGAGAAATCAACTATCAAATAAACTAGTGGAATCAGATGGAGGCAGAAAATAAAGTTCTTATCCAAATGTTTCAGGCACAGTCAACTCGGGAGCTTCGAATTTTACATAAGACTGTTGAAGTTTTGTAACTCAACAATGACATCATCTTAAAAACTATGGAGAAGCACATGCAGTCCTTTGTATCTAAACGAAAAAAACTGATAATACAACTATAGAATCCACGAGTGTTATCTCAAAGATCAATACAAATTTCTTTGTAATCCTTAGAGATATTCTTCCAAAATTTACAATACAATGACAACAGATCAAACAGTGATAAGATGGAAAGTTACAAAGTGAACGTGTAATGTAGATCCTCTATTATGAATTCCCAACTCTATGTTTCAGGAAAGGAGCGACCTTGATCCACTAGACTGAAGGATACAAGACCAAGTTCAATAAAAGCAGGATGAGTTCATACAATAAAATGTAGAGCAAAAGGAAATAAATGCACAAATATAAGCTCATAGTTAGAGAGTAACAATGGAGCAATATATAAATAGTATCACCTAGTTTTTAGGAAAATAGGACATATATCTCATAATTGAGCTACAAGAAGGAAAATAGGCAAGTATTCACAATGAGAAAACAAAGACACATTAAAGGAAGATCTATAATGCCCAACTTGTTATCTAAGTCTACCCATGCCATGACTAAGGATGCAAAGCCCAAACTCTTTGCAAATCAAATGGCAATATTAAGAAGATGGTACAATCCATTCAACACTAAATACCAAACTAGCGCAGTGATAGCTCAAATAAAATACCTAAACAACAAATAAAGTATAGAGTATATGCGAGATCCCAAATATGAAACAAAAATTATGAAAATAGAGAGAAATGCCTCTTCAATAATATAATTCTTTATAATCAAAGTACATGTTACAAGGGATATTTCTATTAGATATCATTCATTATTGTATGTTGGGCCCAAAAATATCAAATCAAAGAGAAGAAATTTTTGATAATGGGTGTCCCACTAGTAGGAAACTACTTGGAAAGATTTAATAGTGCAATGTTTACTTATAGAAGGACTAGAAGAAGAAAAATGTACACCATGTGGTAATCTCAATTTCAATTAAGAGCACAAGTGCTGAAATATCAAGAAACACAAATAGTTCACCTTACAATAGTGGCCATCATGGAGAAATTGAGTTCTAATTAGTTCAAACATTGAGTTGTCCATCATCATGTCGAGTTATGAAAGAATCAAAGCGATGACCATTGGTGAGGGTTTAACTCAGCCGCCAATAACAAACACATTCTTGCATTGATCGTTAAGTCATTATGAAATAAGGCTGAGATGAGTGAGCCTTGAAAATGGTAGAGTGAATGACTAAATGCACAAGTGAGATAAACTTTTACCATGACCAAGCCACAAAATCCTACAAATGGTAGCATCGAGAAACCATGGAGATCCCTATATCGTGCAAGGAGATACAACTAAGCCTAAAACCCACATCTTCACCAAATGAAGGCACGAACAAGATTAACAAGGAGAGAGAGGACCATTATAATGAAGAGAACTCGAAGCATGCCCGAACAAATAAAACCCTAGGATATGAATTTAATTAGAATCTTCAACCAACGGTGTCAAGAGTTCGTGGATGTAAATAATTTAAAACCCAACTCACATATGAGTTCGAACTCACCTAGAGTGAAAATGCATCCAAATTAGTGGAAAATGGTAGAAATTTGTGAAAACAAAAGCTCCAAATCGATGCTTTACAACAAGAATATGAAAAACCATCCTCCATATTCCATGCAATAAGTAAAAAAACTAGAGTAAAGAATGAGGAACCCAGAAGGTCAAAAATTCATCGATGGTAGTGGGTCAAGAAATTATTTTGTAGAGTATACCTAGCTAAAGGAAACTTCTCTAGTTTATAATGAAAAAGATCAAAAGATTAGGGTTTGAAACTATTTTTCCTTCAAAAATCAAGCAATGCATTAATGAAACTCAACCATAGTCAAAGAAATTACCATAATGAAACCCTAACAAGGTTGTGGTAACCGATAGCGAAGCCACCGAAAAATGCATGATGGGGTTGAGCAACATGAAAAATGGGATTTTTTCACAATTCTAATAATTATTATTTACATGGACCTTATTTTAGGTTCCAAAATGTAGTAATGAGTTGTCAAGCCATAAACCAAAAGGAAGTATGCATCATGCATGTAGTCTAATGGTGAATAAAGCCAGAGATAGCTTTTGAATAATAAAACAAATTAAACACTTTTGCATGAGCCTTTTCTACATGGCCAACCATCATGCATGTTATTCCAAAGATGCAAAAAGCCAAAAATAGACTTTTGAGCTAATAATACATGTTGTAATACCTTAGTCTTTTAAAAATCCCATACACTTCATTAATTTTTGTAAAGGCTTTAAAGAGATAGTCAACTCAAGTTTGACTAGACATATGTAGAGCTCTTCTTGGGGTCATCTCCAAATAGAACTTGGAGTAGAGTTGCAAATTTGGGGATATTTTTGGAGGGTGAGTGGGAATATTTTCCTATATAGTGTTCATGGATTTTGTAAGCATGGGGACATATTTTTACAGGATTACGCTACAATTTTGTATTGGAGAGCCTTGGTGAATACAAAAAGCTGATTTATTCCTCCATATTGAGAAGTATTTTACAGTGTGTTACAATAAATTAGATGCATGCAATAGTGAATATTATCAATTCCTCTTGCATTTAATAATTTCTCAGCACCTGTATGATCTTGTTTAGATGTTTTTACAAAAATATAAGTGTATTTAGGTACCTTGTGGATGCAAAATTAATTAAGCAGTATGAAGTGAATATTTTCAATCTTTGCACCTTTTACCAAGTGTTTGATATAGATAATTCTCACACATAATTTGGTGTATCACCTTCTATTATTTTCATTTTTACTTTCATCTAACCCTCATCTAAGTAAAAGTACAGATATTAAGTGATTCGTCAAAGGGAGCCAACCCTTTTGGAGGTTTTCCTCATTCCAAGATAGCCACAACTCAGAGAAATCCCATTTTTGGTCTAAGTTAGAAGTCGGATGCCATCAAGAACAAGGTGTATTTTGGACCAATAATAATGTTTTGTGCTCTTGCTAAATTTTCAGCCTTTGGAGGCATGTTCAAGCACATCTGACCACTCCACTGATCAAAACAACCCATTTTATGAGTTTGAGACCTTCCCTTTCATCCATTTCCATCCATTTTTATTTTCATATGTTTCATTTTTCTTCCATTCATGAATTTGTGCAATCATGACTTCATTTTCATAATGGGATTCCCATTTGCAACAACAATTCCATTCAAATCCATCTCCAAGCTATTAGAACACACCTCCAAATCATTTCTATGAAACAATTCAAAATCATTATGCATATTATCTATAGGTAAAAACAATAATCTTATTTTTCCATTCACAAAACTTTGGAGCTATTCATGAGTAGGAGTATGCAGATTTTGGAGACCACTCAACACTTTGATATGAAGATTTTGAAGGAAGGATTCAAAATATGGAGCATATTTTAGAAATGGTCAAGGGACAACTACAAATATTTCATGCTAGGAAACCTTGTTTTAGGCAGCCTTGTTTATGGGGAGGTCCAATACCTAGTAGTTTTAGCCCACAACAAAGACTTGATGTAATGAGTGAATCTCTCATTCAAATGATTAGTATCATTTATTCATTATAAAACTCAGAGACTAATGGATGTAAGTAAGCCTTGACCATGTCGGTATCAATGCCTATGCCTTATCAACCACCCAAGCCTAAGGTTGAAGTCCCCAAGCTTCCACATGCTTCTCCCATTGTTGATTCCATCCCTCTATCCTCTACCCTTCCATCCCACCTTAAATTATCTTCCCTAATTCCTTCCAAAAATTTATTCCCTCAACAATAAAGTGTAATACATTACCTTCCACCTCAAAAAGTGAACAAATCAGTTGAATCCCAACCCATCCCTCCTCTTACATTCCCAAATCCATTTTGGGAAGAAAAAAAAAAACTTAGTCAAGGAGGGAAGAAAATTGAGGATCCTAGCAAAGAAGAACTTGTAAGAAACTTGAATAATTGGGTTGCCATGTTTTGATTAAATCAAATGCCATTGATGACTAAGCCTTCAAAAGAGATTGGAGTTGAAAAATAAGTGGTGAAATATGATGTTGCAAAAGATAAATAATAATAAGAAGATGATCACATGAGTCCTTTTGTTTCGAGTGCACTTTGTTCATGTTGGCACTAGAATCTAAGAGGTTGTTAGTTTATCTCAAGTTATAGAATCAGTAGAAGAAGAGAATTTATCTCCAAATTCAATTAAGGAGGAGCATATGGATATGAACAAACAAGATTCATATTCTCTAGATGAAGATGACATCATTAAAGTATTCTTACTTTCTTGTGTGGAGTTTAATTTTGTTGATGAATATGTTATGGAGGAAACCCGTAAAGAATACCTTATTACTCATAACAAACCTTATTATAAAAATGTGTTACCTCTTGCGAAGATGTTTTAATTAACTCTCGGTAATTAGATCTTTTTCTGCATTAATGTATTTCTATTGATTGTAATTGTATGGCTAAGTTCACTAAATCTATAAATGACTATATAAGCATAAAAGCTAGGGTTTAGAAGTAAGAAAAATATGATTAACAAGAAATAGAAAGAACTTGCAAAAGTTGGTGAGAGAGAGAATTATTGGTGATGAAGTAAAAGCTTGAGGGAAAGAAAGTCTTGAACATATGAGAGGTGTGGAAGATTGTAAATCTTCATTGTATAACTTTTCAAAGCTTTGGATAATAGATTGGCTTGTTTCTTGTGGATGTATCCCACCTTTGGGTGAACCACATTAAATCTGGTGTTGATTTATGTCTTTAGTTTTGTATATTTCTTACGGTAGAATATCCACTTTCATTTGCATGTATACTTAGATTTGATATATTATCATCGTACAATTGGCGTGCTAACCCCAACAACCGGTATTAGATATTTTTTTGGAGGATTTTGGGTGTTGTGATTTACTCACTGAAGGTTTTTGATTGATTTGGAGCTACGGTAATGGCAAAAGAAAATAAATACAAGGTAGAGAAATTTGACGGCTGAAATTATCTATTATGGAAGATGCAGATTGAGGATTATCTATATCAAAGATATTTGTACTTACCGTTGGATGAGAAGTATAGACCTATGAAGATGAATGATGAAGAATGGAATATTCTTGACATAAAGGCTTTGGGATCTATAATATTGAGCCTGGTAGTATCCATGGCTTCCAATATTATAGAAGTGGCTTCTACAGTAGAGTTAATGAAATATCTTGCTAATTTATATGAAAAACCTAGTGCTTAAAATAAAGTTTATTTGATGAATAAACTATTTACTTCTAAGATGCATGAAGGTGAATCTTCCTCTAGTAATTTGAATGATTTTGATCTATTGTAAATACATTAAAATCAGTTGGTATACCATTCGATGATGAAGTAAAAGAACCTTTATTCTTATGTTCTTTTCCTAATAGTGGGATAAATTGGTAATGGTTGTTAGTAATACAACATCTACTAATAATATTTTGAAGTTTGGTGATGTGGTTAGTATAATCTTGAATGAATAAACTCACGGGAAGAGTATAGAGGAATCATCATCTGGAAATTCCTTGAATATAGAAAGCGAGGCATAGGTAGAAGGATAGATCCAAGAGTAAGTGTAATGGGAAATCAAAGTCAAGGGATAGCAGATCTAAATCCAAAAGTAAGAGAATTAATTGTTGGAAATGTGGAAATAAAGGACATGCAAAGAAATATTGTTGGTCAAAGGATAAAGAGAACCAAAAACCAGATAAAGGTAAAGAAGCAAATCTTGTTGTATAGAGGTAATGCAAGATGCTCTTATTATTTCTTTAGATAGTAGAATTGAATCATGGGTTTTAAATTTGAAGCTTTTTTCCATGCAACCCCTAATAAGGGTTATATCATAAATTATGTCTAGTGTAATTTTGGGCATGTTTATATGGGTGATGATGAACCATATAGTATTTCTAGTAAAGGGAAAGTTCATCTACAATTTTAGAATGGAAATACATGGGTATTAAAAGATGTGAGGCATGTGTCAAGCCTTAGGAGGAATCTTATTTTTGCAGGGAAACTAGGTGAATCTAGTTACATGGTTACTTTTATAGGAGACTCTTGGAAAGTCACCAAGGGTGCTTTTGTTGTGGAAAGAGGTAAGAAGGTAGGAACGTTATATTTATCTACCTGTATTACTGATTCATTTTCTACATTATCTACTTCAGATTTAGATACATGCATGTGGCATAATCGGTTGGGTCATATGAGTCAAAAAGGAATGCAGATCTTAAAGGCTAAGGGTAAGTTATCAGATTTGAAATATTTAGATCTTGATTTATGTGAGCATTGTATCTTTGGAAAACAAAAGAGAGTGATATTTCTCAAAGTTGGGGCAACTAAGAAGGAAAAGAAATTGGAGCTTGTACACTCAGATGTGTGGGGACTAGATCAAGTAGCTTCTCATAGAGGATCCCGGTTGTATGTTATTTTAATTGATGATGTTATAAGAAAGGTATGGGTTTATTGTATTCAATGTAAATATGATGTTTTTGAGACTTTTAAAAATGGAAATCCCTTGTTGAGAATGAATCAAATTCTAAGTTAAAGTGTCTTAGATTTGATAATGGTGGTGAATATCTGTGTAGTAAGTATTTTAATGATTATTGTTTAGTGAATGGGATATATAGAGAAATGATGGTTCCAAGAACACCACAAGAGAATGGTGTTACAGAAATAATGAAAAGGAAAATCATGGAACGTGCTTTAGAAGTATGAGGATACATTTTATATTTCCCTTGCATTTTTGGGTAGAAGCAGTTGATACAATGGTTTATTTGATTAATCATGGGCCTTCAAGTTCACTAGATGGAGGAATACCAGAGGAATCTTGGACTAGAAAAAGGTATATCTTTCTTTTCTTAAAGTTTTTGGTTCGAAGCTTTTGTGCATGTTGATAACGAAAATAGAAAAAGTTGGATTTAAAATCCAAGAGGTGCACTTTCATTGATTATGGATCTAGTGATATCGGTTTTAGTATTTGGGATTTAGAGAATTCTAAGATTATTACAAATCATGATGTTAAATGGAATGAAAAGAGAATTTACAAGGATCAAATTTTGGTACCCAAGGATGAACCGGTTGAGAAGTTTGTGAATGAAAATGAACTCTCAGATTTAAAAGAATTACAAGCTGTGGTTACACAACCTGGTGTCGATTGACTCAAGAGGCTTGCACCGGTCAAATGAACTTGGTTTTGTTACTGAGAGGATCAAAATTGACATTGGTTAGAAAAGCTGATGTCAGTTAGAGGTGACCAACGTTGGTCACTGTCATATTTGGATAGGAATGTCCAGGAGGCCCAGATTGAGCCTCTGGTACCCCAAACTTCTATGAGAAGGTCACAAAGGGTAAGTAAATTTCCAAAAAGATTTACACCTTATCTATTTTATTTATTTTTAACTCGATAATGGTGAACTAGAGATCTTTGAAGAATCAATGCGAGATAAGAATCACGTTCGGTGGGAGCATGGCATGGATGAAGAGATGGACACCTTGGAGCAGAACCGGACTTGGGATTTGGTTAAGTTGCCAACATGTAAGATCATTGCAAAAAAAAGTGGGTTTCTGAATTAAGGAAGAAGAGGGTGCATAGAAAAGGTACAAGACAAGACTTGTAGTAAAGGGATTTACACATAAATTAGGCATTGACTTTAGTGAAATATTTTCTTCTTTTGTTAATATGACTTCTATTCATACTATATTGAGTTTAGTTAGAGAATATTTATATTTAGAGAAACTAGATGCGAAAACGGATTTCCTTCATGGTGATTTGGATGAAGATATTTATATGTAGTAGCCACTTGGGTATGAAATCAAGGGTAAGGAGAAACTAGTGTGTAGGTTGAAAACAAGCTTATATGGGCTCAAGAAAGCTCCAAGGTAATGGTACATAAGGTTTGATAAGTTTATGCATGAGTATGGTTACTTGAGATGTGAATCGACCATTGTGTTTATTTCAAGAAGCTTGAAAATGAGAGCTATATTATTTTGTTCTTGTATGTGGATGATATGCTTATTGCAGGATTTAGGAGCTACAAAAATAATCCTTAGCATGCAAATATATAGAGACATGAAAAACAAGAAATTGTATTTTTCTCAAGATGATTATATATACAAGGTGTTAGAAAGGTTCAACATACAGAATACAAAACCTGTTAGCAAACCTATGATTGGACACTTCAAATTGAGAAATGATCGGTGTCCTTCATTGCATGAGGAGGTCAAACACATGAAATGAGTACCATATGCTTCAAGAGTTGGAAGTCTCATGTATGTTATGGTTTGTACCAGACCAAACATAGCATAGATAGTGGAAGTTGTGAGTATATATATAGCTAATATACGTAAAGAGCATTGGAAAGTAGTCCAATGGATACTCAGAATTTGAAAGGGACATCTAGCATGTATTTATGCTATGGAGGTTTGGATATTTCATTACATGGAAATGTTGATTCAGATATGGTGGAGATCCGGATAGTAGGAGGAGCACTAATGTATATATTTTCATAGTAGGTGGAATGACAGTTAGCTAGATTTCAAGATTACAGAATGTTGTGGCTTTGTCTACTATAGAGGAAGAGTATGTTGCAGCTACAGAGGCTAGCAAGGAGATGATATGGATGAGTAGGTTCATGGAAGAGTTGGGAAAGGAGAAAGGTGATTGTAAACTATTCAATGACAATCAGAGTGCAATTCATTTGGCAAAGAACTCAGTGTTTCATTTGATAACAAAACACATTCAATTGAGGTATCACTTCATACGGCGGTATTGGAGGATGGACAATTGAATCTGGAAAAGATTCATACGAGTAAGAACCCTATGGATATGCTAACAAAGCCATTAGCAAAGGAGAAGTTGGATCCGTACTTCACTTCGTTGGTCTTTGAGTTTGAGACTTGAAGAGGAAGAAAAAAATCTAATGAAGGATCTAAGAATGATGTTGTCATGATATGGTGCAGTAATTAATCTTGAGGTTGGAGATTGTTGAGTTGTGGAGCTCAATTACTTCAGTTTAGCATGTAATGGAAACTTGTTGGAAAATACAGTAACCATCATCGGTTAGGGGGAACTATACGTACCCAAAATTATGGGTACTTGCCGTCGTAACAACGTAACATGTTCCCCAATGATGATACGAGATCTCCTCGCAAGGTGTTCAGGATCCGGAAAAGGCTCTCCAATTATGTGTTATCATCTCACATGCCTTGCTTAGCCCCCACGTGCTTTGTTTTTCTCTTTTTCCCTCTTTTCTTTGCCTTTTTCCCTTCAGTAACAAAACCGCCGCCCTATCTGGGTGACGGTCTTATGACCGCCGCCCTGACAGGTGGTGGCGGTCCTATAACCACCGCCTTGCTTAGGGCGGCGGTCCTTTACGCATTTTCTAGAATGATCTTTTAACATGACTCACGTAATTTTCAATGTTTACCAACTTCTTTTCACCACCTTGGGATTGCATTAATGATTCTGGTTCCTTGGAATAGTGTTTTGCCTTTGTTTTTAGTTTAAGAGATCAATTTGGTTTTTACCTTGGGTAAATGCAAATGCTATAAATAGCTGGCTTGTGCTCAAGCAAATGGCCCCTCAAATTTGCCTCTGAATTTCTCATTGCAATAGATTAGTCTTTCATTTTGTTTAGATTTCTTAGTTTCATTCATTGCATGCTTAGTTAGTGTTGTTTTGCTGCTAGGAAGCCACATATCCATCTTGTGCAGGTGTTGTTGATACTTCATCCAATCCATTGGAGTAGAATAGTTTATTTTCAATAGGAAGCCATTAAAGTTGCAGGTTTTGTTCTTCAAACAGGATAGTTTCAGGTTCTGGACATTTTATTCTGCATGACTCACAATAAATCCCGCTAGGAATTGTGTAAGCCAAGCTCTATAGTCTTGCGCTATCCCTCTCCTACTCGTATTGTATTCAGTCTGTATCCTAAAGTTATCTTTATTCCAATATCTACTCTATTGATGCTAGCATTACATGTGTTTCTGGATCCATGTGAACACGAAGGAATGAGGAGATCACACTGAGGGGACAAAGCCACACACACCATTGGATTTTCCACTTTTTCTGCGTAATCCAGTTCTAGATTTCAAAGTTCTAGTTAGAAGCATATCAAATAGAGTAGCCAATCACTTTATTTCAGTCAATTTTACTTTCGATATTGCCAAGGAAGCTATGAGGATTGATAGTTTACGAGAGACTATGATTCTTTCCTCACTTCTGAGGTAGGATTGAGAGTCTTCCAAATAGATTAGATCAATTATTTCATTATTTAGAATAGATTTACAACTGCATAGGCAAGTAGCTATACTCGGTTACTTTGTTTTAAATTCATCATTAGATTAATCGTCAATTTCTAGATATATTAAAATAGCTACCCTTCAATTCATTTGTAAAATTCATCGGAAAAATAAAAAATATAGAAGTCATATATGTTATAGATATACTTCATATAGTCACTCTTTCTTTGCTACATTTTAGTTTACACTGTTGCTTTTGTATGACAATCACGAGACCTAGAGAGCCCAGGGAATACGTATTCGAGCCAATCATGCCCCAACCTAATCTAGTCACATCCATAACCGATATAGATCAAAATCTTAGGATCCAAGTCTTCCGAACAATGGTAAACTTACAACAAATCAGTTTCCAACTACATGGGTTAAACATAGAAGACGACCAAGCACACACGTTTTGGTTAAATCAACCAAATTACAGATTACCCTAGATATATACCCACATGACTGTGGAAGGGCTTGAAAGAGAGCAAACATTCGGTTGTGATCCTTTGGTCCCACAGCCAGACGTAGGAGACACTCTTACAGATATAGATACCAGCTTAAGAATTTGAGTTGCACAAACGCCTGTGAGACACTCTGAAAAAATCAAACAACTATTAATTGTAAATATAGAGGCTGAAAAAGCATATGACTATTGGATACTAGGGATTAGAGACTGATTCCGCACATGACCATAAGCAGTCCACAACAACCATGAATCTACGGTTGTGACCCACAAACCCCACAACCCAACGAGTCCATAGGTCAATCTGACGTTGATGTTGGCCTACGCACATTAATATTCAGGTCTACTCCACTTCCACCTATCATCATCGAACAGTTATCCTTATTAGACATAGCAGCTAATGAAGCTAAGGAGTTCTGGACTAGGCCAGAGAATCGCCCATAGAGTCAATTATATTTACTATCCACCCTATGACCTTATCTGGAGAAATACACGAAACCATCCCAGGTCATTTTCCACATATTCCACAGCCCATAGACCGAATCATGCCAGAGCTCGATATTGATTGGAGCCTTCGAGCAGTCATCCTTGTTGATCGATCTATCATGCCAGTTCAGGTTAGGAGGGCCTTCTTTTCCTTAGATTCACAAATTCCACTAGTGTGCGTCGAAGACATCGATTGCCTAACTAGTTTTCTCGTATCCCACACATATTCAATCCCCACTTGCAGCTGTCTCGGCATGACCTCGGGAGGTCGGGTGCGAGCAAAGGTTACTTGTAGATTCCCACGCTTGTCTTGTCACTTTTCCATCGTACAAAATTGGTGAACCCGACGTGAACTTTCTACTTTCTATCTGGAGTCAGATTTCTACTAGTTTTGTTTTAATTTAAACAACTTTTTCATATTTACTACCTCATTAGCTTTCACCATTACCTTCGCTCTTTCCCATTATTCTATGGGTATTCATATACCCCCCGAATATGTTGGGATTCGATGCGCATGGTAGGCCTCTCTTAGGTCTTGAGGCATACTACGCTTAACTGAATAGACAATCATCGCCCTCACTCTCAGTATGGGGTGACAACTACTCAACTAACCAGTTGTCAACACAAACTCCAAGGGTCAGATATAGCTCATCTTTCCAAATAGAGGAGTTGGGTCAGCTCTCTCAAACACAACAAACAGATCCTTCAGATCAAACAATATGACGCGCTTATAGGAGAATCTCGGTTTGTCTCCTCGAGATACTATTTAGACCACAAATTAGCAGACAATCGACCCATACCTAGGTTTATATGATGAACATGTGGTATGTTATTTCAGGAATGAACAACATTCTCAAAGTATATACCCACCGTAGGAGGTCAACAAACACAACCCGAGGTCTCTTTTCAAGAAAATACCTCCATACCACTAGAGATAGGAAACATCCCTGGGAAACTTGGTAGGGCAATGATCAGTTCATAACGGGATATCACATGCCTATACAACACCATGATATACAACAAATGCCACTAAAGCAAAATACCGTGACTTCCCCAAATGAAGTCATTTCAACGTTAGTAGAAAAAGTGAGGGGGTTAGAACTTGCTCAAGCAAATCAAAATTCCCAATTCATGCAGGCAGGAAATTCCAATCCTCCACACCATCCTACCCAAATAGACCTCCTCATAGGAATAGGCATGTTAGGCATGACTCCTCATTATTCACAACAAACCCCAGCAAGAACCACCATTTCTAACACCATTCGACACCTCCGGTGCCTAGTAGAAAATAATCCATTCTTGAACAATACCCCTTCATACTTAAACATGTATTCCAAATCACCACAAGGGGATATGTTCTCTCTCCCGGTATTTTTACTCAACCAGGGGTTGTCTTATGCTCCCACCAATGCATACGCCACACCATATCAACAACCCATTCCACCGCCACCCCCTCAAAGAAGCACCATCAATGGTCGAAACCTACGCGATAGGGACATATTCGAATACTTGAAAGAACCTTTAGATTTTACCATACGAAGCATCATGCTTCCAAGACCTCTTCCCGATTTACCCAAATACAAAGGTGAGGGAGATCCAAATGCACATATCAAGGCTTATGCCACAGCTATTCGAGAACTACTCCCTTGGGATGGGGTTGTTGCTAAAATATTTCCCAAAACTTTGGAAGGTATCGCTCTCGATTGGTATTATAGAATACCTGAGGCTTCCATCCATTCATTTAAACAACTCGTTTCAAAGTTCATTAAGGCATTTGACATGAACAAACTATTAAGAATAGGAATCAGGGAATTCTTACATATTAAGCAGGAACACAATGAATCTATTGCTCATTTCATCTAGAGGTGGCATACAGTTCTTTATTCTTCAGCCAGTGCTCCAAATATGGACCAAATGGAACTATGTGATTTATTCCTTCATTCTCTCAAAGAGAGAAAAGTGAAGGAAGGAGTCCAAAAGTTCCCACTAAGGACTTATAATGAATTACTTGAAGGTGCTCTCGAATAGATCAAGCGGCAATAGATAGCGGTCGTAAGACGTAAGGAACAAACGGGAGGTTAATCACCTCCAACCAGAATACTACGACTTATCCAACTACCACAAATATCAATCAAGGACCTAAAATCCTCAATAAAAATCACGGAGTGAAAACAGATGGAGTAACTGATCAGGATAAAAAGGTAAACGTTGTGAATACACCACCGCTAATAAACAACCAACGAAACAACAACTTTACCCCAACAATCAATGCAATGGATTTTAATCATCCACAACAACAACAACAACAATGGCGAAACCTTACACAGGGTTCAAGCCAAAATTCAACTGGGTATCAAAACCAGAATTCAAACTAAAGACAACAAACACAAAACTTTAATCCTAATAAACAATGGTTTGATCAGAGTTTTAGGCCACAATATACACCAAACCAACAAACTAGGGATTACAATCCTAACTCATATTGTGGGTTTCAAAAATCGAGGTCATGACACTAGAACGTGTCGTGACTACAATAAATTGATGCAACGCTTACCGTAAGAACAGAGATAACTTTTCATAGATATGTTCTTGGCAGACCTACATCACCAAGCACCAAATACTTTTACAGGGGCATTTTCCCTCAGAATGCACCCCTTAAAATCTTCAATGATCCACTCCCAAATCACAAAACAACAAAGGTTAAATCCGAATGGGACAAACAAGGGTGTAATGACAGGAAACAACGATCATGAAGCCTCAAATTCACTCGAATCCATTAGTTGCGCCACAATTAGGAAGTCAGCCACGACCCAAGATAGTCGGTTTAGTGGAATTAGACGCCGAACTACCCATAGAAGCTATAACAAGGACACGAGAGTATTCCTCTCAGCTAAGTCCAAGCTACCCACTAGAAAGGGACAATATCCAACAAGTATTGATAAAACCGTGGGTGCCTATGATTTAATTAATGATCTAACAAAAACCTTCTCACACATTTCATTCCTAGACTTACTAAATAACTCCCCTACTCACAGGGCTTCTCTTTTAGAGGCATTGGGTTTAAGTCATCTAATTAACATCACTCCACCTCCCGAAACATAGGTAAACCATATAGACTTTGACATCCACCCTCCGGGGCAGCCGGATAGGGACACCGAATTCATATTCGAAATAAACAAAATGCCAACAAACACTGAGATTGCACACCGAGGTGATCCAACCTTACACTTGCAAGTGTGGGTTTATAAGAATTATGTGAAATGCACAATGGTTGACGATGGGGCAGCAGTTAACATAGTCCCTTTTTCTTTTCTCCAAAAACTAGGGTATGGAGAAACGAATTATTCCATGACGTGAAATACACTAAGAGGCTATGATAGCCTTAAAGCCACCTCGATTAGAACCATAATATTAGCGGTCACCTTAGGACCCAAAACAATCCTCGACCGAGTTTTATAGTATAGATCGGAAACTAACTATAATATGATTCTCGGCCGACCATGGATACACCGTATGAAGGCAATCCTTTCTACGCTATTTCAAGAAGTAAGATTCTTGCATTTAGGAAAGGTGTTCATAGCTAAAGGTGATCCAAAACCATTCAATGTACACCTGGCTGACCTAAAGAGAAGACTAGGCATTCACTCGGAGTTTGAACTCCCAATAAACCAACTTAATAAGCCTACCGGTTCGAAACCGGAAGAAAATTTGGTACCTACGACATATCTTGGAACCATGAGCCTAGCCGAGACAATCCTAGCCCTCAAGGATGAAGTTAAGATCGTAGAAATAGTATCATTAGGGACTACAACAAAAATTGTTGAATTACTAGAACAGGATCTACCAATGTTCCTACCATTTGATTCGGTAGGCATGGGACACACCCTAGGTGTCGGTTCTCTCCCAGCAGAAGATCTCTGCATGGTGGAAGTAGAAGATATTAACACAACAAATATCCCAACATCCATATTCCCAGCAAAATATTGGACTCTCCATTTCAATGGAGCTAGATTTCGTTATGGAGCTGGGGGGGATGTAATCTTTACTTCTCCCGAGGGAAAGGTCCTACCATTTGCCTTTAAACTAAACTTCGAATGTACAAACAATGGCGATGAGTACGAAGCCCTTCTCCTTGGCCTCATCTTAGCTAAGAGGATCAATGCTAATAATATCAGGGTATTAGGAGACTCACAATTGATAGCAAACCAAGTCACTGAGGTATATGAAACCAAAGCCGAGCACTTACAACTCTACAAAAACTGTATTGAATTTAAGCAAGGAGTTTGACTTCATATCAATTGAAGCAATCCCACGAGAACAAAATCTTCTCGCCGATTCAATAACAACCTCAGGGTCACGCTTCACTCCAAGTAGCGAGTTGGAAAATACCCATTTTATGGTATCCCTTCGTACCAAACCATTAGTAAAACAAATGTCAAGCCCTCGTTTAATGAACAGAGATGAGAACAAATCTACTATCCTAGACCACATTGATAGTGAGACAACCACTCTTGATTACTTAAACACCTATGCAGCGATACATCTCACCCATCACACAGTAGATTTATCCTTGATCCCGCATTCATCTTCCTACTACGGAATCCCATGACAGAGCTTCCCCCACAAAAGGAACCCTAACATATACACAGTCGAGAATGGAGATGAGCTAGAACTACCTCCAGCCCCGCCTAAGTTTGAAGAAGGTAACACTTCTCTAATCGAAGAAACAATTGATATTAACATCGAATGGAGGATGAACCAAGGATATTGAAGTTAATCCTCGTTAACTCCATAGAAGTAGAAATACACACTGGATCCTCAAGGAACATCGAAGGATTTTACATTTAATTATAAGGAAATGACATGAGTTGCACCCACATTGCGGTACACAACCTCTTCACTAAATCAGATGCAAAACCGATTAAACAAAAATCGAGACCAATAAAGCCCAAGGTGGCTCTCATGGTTAAAGAGGAGGTAATGAAACTCCTCCAAGTAGGATTCATCAAACCAGTCGATTACTCTCAGTGGGTATCTAATATCATTCCTGTTCTAAAAAGAATGGGAAGATACGCATCTCGCATAGACTTCCGAGACATTAACAAAGCATGTCCTAAGGATGACTTCCCGTTACCATCCATAGACGTCATTGTTGACGCAATAGCTGGATTTGAGATTTTATCTCTCATGGATGGATTCTTGGGATACAATCAAATCAGAATATCCAAACAAGATCAAGCTAAAACCATGTTTATAACTCCTTGGGGAACTTATTGCTATGTTGTTATGCCATTTGGACTCAAGAACACTGGTGTTACGTACCAGTGGGCTATGACATATATATTTCATGACCTTATTCATAAAATTTTGGAATCCTATGTAGATGACTTGTTGGCCAAGGCCAAGAAGCGTTGTGACCATCCGGAAGTGCTTCGCGTCATTCTTTCACGTCTAATAGAATATGGAGTCACGCTAAATCTAGAAAAATGTGTCTTTGGTGTAATAGGAGGGAAACTCCTAGGTTATATTATATCATCATGCGGGATCGATGTTGACCCAACAAAAATTAAGGTTGTTCTCGAAATGTGCCACCTTCGGATGAATCGGAATCAGGTTATTTCTCAAAAACTTGGTGCAATCCAGAGATTCATCCTGACTTAAGTTTCGCCATCCATCCAATCAACAATCTACTCAAGAAATATTATAACATTGATTGGACCGAAGACTACAATAAAGCTTTCAACGTAGTTAAGCATTTCTTGTTATCACCACCTACGCTAATGCCACCTAAGCCAGATCACCCATTAATTTTATATTCACGAGCCACCAATGTCTCGCTAGCCTGTATGCTGGCTCAAGAAGACAATGATAAGAGAGAACGTGTGATCTATTTCATTAGTCGGACATTTCTCGACTATGAAACACGCTACACGCAAGTAGAACGAGAATGCCTCACCATAGTCTTTGCAACCAAACGCTTAAGACATTACATGCTAAATCAAGAAACAAAGGTCATTGTAAAGACAGAGCATTTACAAACTTTCCTCACATAGGGTCCTTGTCTAAAAAGGCTGGACACTTTATAACCTTAATGGGTGAATTTGAATTAACATTCATAAATCAAAAGTCCGTTAAAGGACAAATCATCACGGATTGGTTAGCTGATAACCCACTAGACGGAGGCAATCTAGTAGATCTAGACTTTCCTGATGAATGCGTATACTACATCGAAACTAGACCTCCTATCTTTGAATGTCCTTGGTATACCGATATTATTAATTATATCATGGACCATACGTATCCAGAAGGTGCTACACCATAACAAAGAAGGCGGTTATGCATTATCGTAGCTAAATACATCATTATAGAGCAAGTGCTCTATCGTAAAGCGTTCGATGGAATGCTTCTAAGATGTGTCGACATAGAAGAATCCAAGAAGATTCTCCACGAATCTCACAGTGGGATATGTGGAGGCCACTTTGGTGGCCATGCCACCACTCGTAAAATACATCGGATGGGCTATTTCTGGCCTACTCTAGAACACGATGTAGTAGAGTTTGTATGAAGGTGTCATAAGTGCCAAGAATTCTCCCACGAGATCCACATGCCGGCACAAGCCCTACAACCAATCGCTACTCCATGGCCATTTTCTACGTGGGGCCTAGATTTGATAGGGAAATTCTCTCCCTCATCTACAGACGGCCACAACTTCATAATCACGGCCACCGAATACTTTACGAAGTGGGTAGAGGCTATGCCTCTTACTACCGTGTGTGCTCTCAGAATCGCCAAGTTCATTTTGAACCAAATCATTTACAAGTAGGCAGATCCCACAAATCATTATCTCAGATAATGGGACTTCTTTTAAGAATGATGAAGTTCATAAATTGTGCAATAAATTCAAGATAAGCCATCATACGGCCTCCTTGTATTACCCCCAAGCCAATGGACAGGCTGAAGCAATAAATAAAACATTAAAAGCCATTCTCCTTAAAACGGTGAAAGAAAACAAATGAGATTAGCATTTGAAGTTATATCCAGCCTTATGGGCCCACCAAACCTCAATAAGAACACCAACAGGAGTGACTCCTTTCTCACTGGTATTTGGGGCAGAAGCAGTTCTCCCGCTTGAGGTTGAAATACCCAGTCTCCGTATCTCATTACAAGGGATTCTAGATGAAGACACTTATAGGGAAGCACATCTTTCCCAACTAGAAAGCCTATATGAAACTAGGTTAGATGCTGAGCAGCGGCATAGAGTCTATGTTAACCGGATGTGGCGGCAATATAACAAGAAAGTCTATGAACGTGACATATATGAAGGTGATCTAGTTCTAAGGCTAGACAGCCGGATCGACAAAAAGATGAAGGAAGGAAGTTCCGACCCAAATGGTTGGGCCCATACCAAGTCATGAAGGACTATGGAAATGGTGCATATCTCTTATGCACACTGAAAGGTGAGGAATTTGGTGAAACAGTCAATTCCCTACACCTCAAACGATTCTACGCGTAAGTAGCTAGTACTATTTATATAATTATATCTACATTGCATCTTCATATAGTTAGGATCATCTTGTCAACTTGTTTTGTATAACTTTGTGATCAAGGAATTTATTCTCAAAGCAATTCATTACAAACTCATGATGTTGTTGGCATAAACACTCTAACCATACTTCTCTATTTCCATGATATCATCAAACTATTTCGGAATCATTTCATCAAACAAAGTTAGATATGACAAAGTCTTAACGGTAACCATACCAAGATCTGCATGTTTGTTCTCACTTTTGGTTTCTTCTTAGGATAGGTGTCTTGCCTATGGTCTATTCTAGAAGCTTCACGGTGTCACATCTATCCCGTATAAATATCTCTTTGGAAGTAAGAGCATGCTGAAATTTTACTCAAGTAAACAAGTCAAATATAAATCAAACAAAAATTTTAAATTTACACATTTCCTTGCCCCACCAACCTTTGGTGATGAGCTTTCATCTCTTACTAGTGACGTAGGGTTGGGAAAGGATGGAAATGCCCTTACTTTCCTATGCCTTGCCTAAGGTGATGAACCCACGCTTCTTACTAGTAGCATGGGGCAAGGTATGGGGGGTCCTCTTGACAAACAAACGTAAAAGGTCATAGACAAACAATTCAAATCTTGAAGTCTTGAGTCAAAAACAAATGAATCGGATGTCCAAAATTCCAAAATAATTAAAAATCCTAAAACCCAGATTTTGTCTACCATGTGGCCATCTATGGATCTAAGTCTAGATAAACCACAAAGCAAGTTGCATCCCAAAACTATGAATTCACTCGAGTGGAGTAGGCTTTTAGCATCCTAATTTGGTTCTGCCAAAGCTTTGTCTATCTTTCATCACTATCATTTCAACACATTTCGTAACTTGTGCCCTTTCTAGCTCTCGGTGATGAGCCCTCACATCTTACTAGTTGTGTGGAGTTAGGAGTGGGGCAAGTCTATCTGCTCATCATACCGGCTTGTCTTCACCACTTTGCCAAAACAAACATGAAGTATCCAAAATTGCTTAAAGAAACTAAAATTCAAAATCACATCGTGTCTACATTATCATATATTAGCATCATGAAATACAAAAAGGAAAGTAAACATTTGTATCATTTGTTCTCCATTGCATACATTCTAAAAAGTATATAAGCATACATCATAGTTTACATGTGGAAATAGAAATGCAGGTAAGCCATAAATGCCAAAAGTCTGATCCAAAAAGAAATATATATATATATATATCAAAATTCCTGTACAATGCCATCATGCGCTAAGTATGCTCAAAACGCTCAAAGAGCCCGAGATATACAAATAAATCATACAAAATATAGGAGAGCCAAGTGGCTTCTCAACCCCTATGAGACCCCCTTGAAGGTGTATGCCCATGCCTAGGACTCCGGCTACGCTAGCACTCTGAGTGCATGGAGGGCTCAGGATCCCGAGGGGAAGCCGCAGTCTTGCCATGAGAATGACTCCTCATCAGGTGCTCGACTGTCCTATACCCCCGAGCTCCGTACGGAGAGTTGATACCATCCTGGCTACATGCCAGATAGGAGCAAAGACATCAGTATGTCTTCTAGCTGCTGAGGGCTCCCCTGCATCCACAGATAACTCTACATGGGTCCTCTCCATGGGGATCATCAGGGTATCGGTGCACACCCTGCGAATCAGGTCTCGCCACTCATCGGTGGTCTCTGCAAACAAAGGAGAAAACGAATTAGAAATAAAACAAGAGATAAAACACAAATGCAAACAAAAGGAGAGATGGAAATTAAAGCAATCCTAATCAAAAACAAACATTAAAAGGAAGGACGATAACTTACTCGGATCACCAGGCCTCCAGGATGGATCTCTAGGGTCCGCACCTGCCACAGATGCCACCACTGACTGAGGTGCTCCTCTCGTGGCTGGAGTGATGTAACGTCCCACAATGGACTCATCCTCCCCACCACGTCCCTGGGAGAGTGGCTCCTCGAAACCGAGTCTCCTCTCTACACACTACTCTACCCTCTCTGCCTGCATGATATCCTGAGTGTCATGCCACTCAGGATCACTGTCCTCCTTGGTCTCCTCCTTTGTCTCTCCCCCTGTGAACTCCTCAGACTCAGAGTCTATGTCAATGGGGTCATCACTACTATGGGCAGGACCCGCGGAAATCTAAAGTAAGGGTGCCTGAGGGGCACCGGCTCTCCCACGAGCACGTACTACCCGCCTAGATGCAATAGGAACACCAGGGGTAACAATTGTCCAACCCCGGCCTCTAGGACCCCCTCTGGCCTCTAGAACTGACCTATATACTAGCACTACCGGGGGAAGCATGCCCATGTAAGGTAGGCCAAACTGCTGAGGAACTTAGCTAAAGGGGTGTATCTCCACACACCCCACTCTGTCAATAAGTTGCCCTGTGGTGGAGCAGGAGATCAAAGTAAGAGCCTCCTCGCCCCATATATCTACCATGGTCTGATATGGTGTGGCCTCCATGTCATCAGTGGTCAGAGAAGCAACTGGCTGATGAGGTGCTTTGAGCACCGACATATCTATCCATCTAGCTACCCTCACAGCTCCAGGATCTGTCACCTCTACACCTCTGCCGTAAGGGATGAAGCGCTCATAAACCCAACTCATGACTAGGGTCGGGTGGCTCAAGGAATGCCCCTATAAATGGACTACCCTGTATAAGTCATGGTAGGTAGTCCCAAGTATATCTACTCCCCAGGTGTAAATCTGGCCATGACCCTCGATTTGTGCAATGATGGGGGACCAGAATATAAAGGTGTCTCCTCCCTTGTCCCCGATCAATCACGAGGCAAGGATCCCCATAGAATCTCGATGAATCAAGGGGATGAGCAAGCTAGGAATAGACCAAACTCGACCCCCTTCTTTCAAACCGGTGGAGATGACCGCATCTCCCATGTAAGAGGCGCACTTTGTGCTATCTCGGGGCCCATGAACTCTTTGTCTTAAGTGTGAGACATCTCTCGATGATCGGGACCCCCAAGATATGGTAAACATCCTCCAGTGTGATGGTCCACTCACCTCAGACCCCTGGTAATCAGAAGGTGTTCCGATCAAAGCATCCCAAGAGGAAAATAAGTCACAAAGAATGTGACTGGACGGGTGCAACATGTGGGACGCGTGATATGCGTAGTATCCCACCCTCAAGAGTGTCCTCCTCATCCCGAGAAAGGGCATCTAGTACTATCGAGAACGAATCACACTCTCTCTCTCGGCTCCACCGAATGTACTCCTCTCTCACCTACATACACCAAAAAACACACAAAACAGAGCAAGTTAGCATCCGAATGACATTAGAAAAATCATGAGAACACATAGAAATGCTAAAAAAGCAAAAACAACCTCAAATAAGTATTCTTTTGACATTCTGTGAAGAACCACCGCTTGAGCGGGGGTGGCGGTTTTGTAACCGCCACCCCGAATGTAGGCGGCGGCGGTTGTGTAACCACCACCCCGGGCGGGGGTGGCGGTTGTGTCCCGAAAACCCACGCGGGTTTTATATCCTAAAAGGACCTAAAAATGCCAAAAAAAGACCAATTTAACTAAAACAAATCCTACCCAGTAGGCTCCCCCTAGATGGACCTTTTGAACCTAACATTTTCAAAAATAACCCCCACGACAAAGATTTTAGCATTTTTAAATTGAGGGGGTAAAAACAATAAATTGAGGAAAACTAACTGTGATCTCATGGGCCGATGATCCGCTCGCGGAGGCATGATCGCTATCCCATCACAAATGTTTTGACACTACTCTCGTAAGAAACCGTCACCGTGGGTCCCAGAGCTCAGAATCAATCAAATCAACGCGTATAAATGAATAGGAAAATGGGCCCACTTTCATATATATAGCAGTTTGACTTGTTTTGAATGCCCTTTTTCATAGGTTTGGAGCACCGACGGAGGTAAGTTCTTACCCCCACACAAATGGTACGTCCTCATTTCCCATTATTGTAGTATTTATTTTTCCGATCTATTTTGTCTATCTGCACTTGATTCCTCTTTTCATTTTGTAGGTGGCGGGAATTTTGATGGCATCATTTCGACACACGGGCGTATCAGGTATAACTTCCAACCTCCCATTTCGGGACCGCCATACTCGGACCCACCGTTTTACGCCTCTTTATGGCTAAAACACTTCTCCGAGGGGGCAATATGTACGTACCCAAAATTGTGGGGTACTTGCACCATTGGAACAAGGTAACAGGTGCCCCAATGATGATACAGATCTCCTCGTAGGTGTTTGGGATCCGGAAAATGGTCTCCAAGTATGCGTTATCATCCCACATGCCTCACTTAGCCCCGCATGCTTTATTTTTATCTTTTTTCCTCTTTTCTTTTCCTTTTTCCCTTTAGATTATGAAACACTTGCCCTGCCTGGCGGCTGCGGTCTTGTGACCGCCGCCTTGGACAAGGCGGCGGTCCTGTAACCACCGCCCCGCTCGGTGGTGGTAGTCCTTTATGCATTTTCCAGAATGCTCTTTTAACACGACTCACATAATTTTCAATGTTTACCAGCTTCTTTTCACCACCTTGGGCTTCCATTAATGATTTTGGTTCCCTAGAATAGTGTTTTGCCTTTGTTTATAGTTTAAGAGATCAATTTGGTTTTTACCTTGGGTAAATGCAAATGCTATAAATAGTCGGGCTTGTGCTCAAGCAAATGGCCCTCAAATTTTCCTCCGAATTTCTCATTTTAATAGATTAGTCTTTCATTTTGTTTAGATTTCTTAGTTTCATTCATTACATGCTTAGTTAGTGTTGTTTTTTCTGCTAGGAAGCCACATATCCATCTTGTGCAGGTGTGTTGTTGATACTTCATCCAATCCATTGGAGTAGAATAGTTTATTTTCAATAGGAAGCCATTAAAGTTGCAGGTTTTGTTCTTCAAACAAGATAGTTTCTGTGTTCGATGACATTTTATTCTCGCATGACCCGCGATAAATCCCGCTAGGAATTGCATAAGCCAAGCTCTGTACTCTTGCGCTATCCCTCTCCTACTCGCATTGTATTCAGTCTGTATCCTAAAGCTGTCTTTATTCCAATATCTACTCCTGTTGATGCTAGCATTACACACTTTTCTGGATCCACATGAGCACAAAGGAATGAGGAGATCACACTGAGGGGACAAAGCCACACACACCATTAGATTCGCCATTGTTTTGCAGAATCCAGGTTCTAGCTTTCAAAGTTCTAGTTAGAAGCATATCAAATAGAGTAGCCAATCACTTTATTTTAATCAATTTTACTTTCAATATATTGTGTGTGAAGTGTGAGGATTGATATTTTCGAGAGAATATGATTCTTTCCTCACTTCGAGGTAGGATTGAGAGTCTTTCAAATAGATTAGATCAATTATTTCATTATTTAGAATAGATTTACAATCGCGCACATGCAAGTAGCTATACTTGGTTACTTTGTTTGTTTTAAATTCATCATTAGATTAATCGTCAATTTCTTGATATATTAAAATAGCCACCCCTTCAATTAATTTCTAAAATTCATCGGAAAAATACAAAAAAATAGAAGTCATATATGTTATAGATATACTTCATATAGTCACTCTTGCTTTGCTACATTTCAATTTACACTGTTGCTTTTGTATGACAATCATGAGACCTAGAGATCCCAGGGAATATGTATTCGAGCCAATCATGCCCCAACCCAATCTCGTCACATCCATAACTGATATAGATCAAAATCTTAGGATCCAAGTCTTCCGAACAATGGTAAACTTACAACAAATAAGTTTCCAACTACACGGGTTAAACATAGAAGACGACCAAGCACACACGTTTTGGTCAAATCAACCAAATTATAGATTACCCTAGATATATACCCACATGACTATGGAAGGGCTTGAAAGAGAGCAAACATTCGGTTGTGATCCTTTGGTCCCACAGCCAGACATAGGAGACACTCTTACAAATATAGATACCAGCTTAAGAATTCAAGTTGCACGAACACCGTGAGACAATTTGAAAAATTCAAAAACTTTTAATTCTAAATATAGAGGTTGAAAAAGCATATGACTATTGGATACTAGGGATTAGAGACTGATTCCACACATGACCATAGCAGGTCTACAACAACCACAAATCTACGGTTGTGACCCACAAACCCCACAAACCAACGAGTCCATAGGGTCTCGACGTTGATGTTGGCCTACGCACATTAATATTCAAGTCTACTCCGCTTCCTACCTATCATCATCAAACAATTATCCTTATTAGACATAGCAGCTAACGAAGCCGAGTTCTAGACTAGGCCAGAGAATCGCCCATAGAGTCAATTATATTTACTATCCACCCTATGACCTTATCTCGGAGAAATACACGAAACCATCCTGTGTCATTTTCCATGTATTCCATATCCCATAGATGAATCACGCAAGAGCTCGATATTTATTGGAGCCTTCGAGTAGTCATTCTTGCTGATCGATCTATCACACCAGTTTAGGTTAGGAGGGCCTTCTTTGCCTTAGATTCGTAAATTCCACTAGTGCACGTCGAAGACATCAAATTGCCTAACTAGTTTGTCTGCATCCCACACATATTCAATCCCCACCGGCTGTCTCGGCATGACCTCGGGAGTTCGGGTGTGAGGAAAGGTTACTTTTAGATTCCCACACTCGCTTGTCACTTTTCCATTGTATAGGAATTGACATCAATCACCAGATCGACATCGGTCGGTGTATGACCGACATCAATCAAGCAAGGGAGGAACCGATAGTGGTTAGGTTTAACCGAAAGTGGCTTGTTTCTTGGTGGACGTAGTCCATATTGGATGAACCATGTTAAATCTGGATTTGATTTATGTCTCTTGTTTTGTATATTTCTTCCGGTAGAATATCTCGCTTTTATTTACATGTATGCTTAGATTTGACATATTATCTATACAACCGTGTGCTAACCCCAACAACTGCAGTTGTAAAATTTCAGCAAGGACAACATTAGATCTTTAACTAGTAATGAGGAGTTACCTAATCAATCATCAAGGAAGGGAATGAGATGATTGTACATGCATCACTAAGCACATAAAAACATGCAAACAATCACCTTTTCCATGAATTTCTGTAAGAGGACTCCATTCATGGAGTTGAGCTTCATAGCAATGGGAAAACTTCAAGGATTAAACCTTCCCCAATCATGCATTTGGATTCATTAGACCCAAAGAAGGAGTCATAATCAGTCATGCTTACTTGAGCATGAGGAAGACATTTGAAAATCCAAGGATCATCGAAATGCCTCTACAATCCAAATATAGAGCAACTAAAAGAGGTATTTCTTTTATTTCCAATTGATACCTTGATGTTTAGAGTGTAAAATCATCTTGTAGTCATTTTTACTCTCGAGACATGACTACGCTAAGTTCCAAATCAGTCATGTGGTCCCATTTTTTGAGAAGGGGAAGCTATTTTTCCTTTCCAGCTTGTAGAATTTATCTCCATTTTTCTTACCTCTTGTTAGAGTAGGGTATGTAGGTTTGTTTTTAGTAGAATAAGTTCTTTTGCACACTCTATTTGTCTCACTTAGGTCATGTATGATTTTCTCCTTTGTACATAGTTTTTTTGGTCTTTGTTTCTCCTACATAGTTCATTCGTAGTGACAATGTTCATAGGGGAAATAATTTTTAATAGAAATCTCAAGTGAATCCCAAATTAGAATGAATTTCAAAACTCCTGTAGTTTTTCATCCTTTTCCATTATTCAGTTCATTTTCTTCAAACTTGGTAAAGAAATCAGATTTTTGGGATAGTTTTAGATACTTCATTAATCCTTGTCTTCATGGATCGGATTGCAAAAGAAAGAGAAAAGATAATATTTCAAATTCAAAAAAATATTCGCTCAATCAAAACTTCAATATTTTCTTAGAAACGATAAAAATTTAAGCAAAAGAGTAGTTCCAAGTTCAAATAACACATTAGGTGGCTTAGGGATCAAATTTTAAGGTTTCAAATTATATTTCATATTACCATGTTGACTCCATTCCTAATGGATGCTTCAAGGCCACTGATCAACCCATCTAGCATGCAGATGTCCCCATGAGTCACCAATTTGTTATCCATTTTTACCCCCTTGGCAAAGTAGACAACTCAATAAAATTGGACATGGGTAGTTAATGGGGCTTCAAGTTGAATCTAGAGAAATTTAGGTAATTTCCATGTTTTGGAGCACTTATAGTTGATTTCGATGAATTTGGGATCATTTGGTGCAATTTCCTTCTTTTGGGCTTCAAAAATCAAAACTTGGTCAATTTTGGGTCAAAATTGATCAAAACTTGGAAAAATGGCCTTAAGGACACTTCACTCATATTTTCAAACTCCCTTGGCCAAAAATAAATCCAAAAGGTTAGAGAATATTGACAAAAATAGGAAAAATTCTCATTTTTAGTACAATGTGGAAAGTGTAGGTTTTCTTCACCTGGGATGAATAGGTTTTTGGATCACTAGTTATCTCGGGGCAGTTGAAATATCCCCAATATGTTAGAGTGAGTCGACAAAGGCTTTGTTGTGTGGGTCGAGGTGATGTGCGGGTATAAAGGGCCCGGGGAACAAGTTTGTTATGGGGTTAGGTTCTCGGATGGGCCTTCGGGCTGCATTGTATTAGAGAGGGTTGATTTTGCTGATGCGGCCAAAGTGAGGGTGTGGAGAACCTCAGAGTTTTGGGAATTATTTCCACGCAGAACAAGTTTTCCATGGGACTTAAAAACCCACAAGTTCCGTAGACCAAGGAAACAAAGGGTAGAGAAAATAGATTACAGGAAGACTAGTGATTTCGGGCCCACCAAGAACTCTTGACCCTCTACCTCACATTCAACTATGACCCAACATACCCACATCCAAAGGAAAAATAAAACCTAATGAAATGCGGGTTATGGGGGAAACAAGAAAAAGGCCCGAAATTTCAATAAATGGGCAAAACAACCCCTAGAAATCCACACCGCCATAAATTTTTCCTCACTCAACCAAACTGGATAAAATTATACTTGATGGATTCATTTTTAAGAGCATTAAATCATGGGATCAAAAATCGAGAGATTTGGTGGGGCTAGGTGGCTCAAAAACACATAAAACTTCTCCAGTTGCAAATTAACACTTCCGGGTGAGTAAAAGTGCACTAATAGAGGCATGGATGTTATTTTCTTCTTCCAAAGATTAAAGTGCATGGGGAAATGAGTTTTACAGGTCTCTCATACTCTTTATTAGATAATTAAAAAAATTTAATGGTGGGTGAAGGGAAAATTTTAGGATTCTCTCTTTCTCTCTTCTCTCTTTCAATTCTATGTAGTAAACTTCTCATTTGAGAAGTACGATGGGATTTTCTGGGATGTTGGAAAACTCTTTCAATTTTGTTTCTCAAATCCAATGAGTTATAAACCTTCACATGGACTTTGTAAGTTTATATATGCCTTTATTTTACATATGTAATGGACTCGCAACATTTGAAGCAATAGAAATTGTATATTGTGGTATTCTCTCAACCCTTTCTTATTTTTCTTGCATTTCCTTGCCTCTTCATTATTATTTGTTCTATTTTTAGCACGTTTCTCTCATTTACGCTTTTTTTTTGTGTCGATAGATATTTGGTGGTGAATGAAGACTTCGGACTATATCATAGTTGTTTTGGCCTCTCCCAAATTTATTTTCCTTCTTCTTACTCCCTCATCAGGATATCTCACCCCCCTTTCTTAGTGCTATCACCCCCTTAGTGTAGGATTTCAAAATTTTCAAGAATTTCTCTCTCTCCTGGTCCCTTTGAATAATAGAATAGGAGTAGATATTTGCATTTCCTTAATTAGGATGACTTTAGTGCTTAGATTAGGAAGAGGAACTACCCTTTTTAGAGGCCCACATCAAATAACAAGTCCCATATCTTTAGATATTGTCCAATGTTTCCCAAAAACATGGGTTTCTCATTCACACAGGCATGAAAAATCATAGGGTGTTGTTTTTTGGTGATAATAATCCCTATGTTGATTTTAACACTTGGATTCATTAAGAAGTGTATATGTGTCCAATTGTAGAGTCTTTTAAAGGTAATGATCCCCTTCCCCATATAGGATAGTATGGATTGATCATCATGAAATTGAATAATATCGATGGTAGGGGAGTCTTCCTCTACCATTTCAAGTAATATTATTAGGAGGGTCTTAATATCATCATTAGTATGATAAGTTAGTGGTCCTAAGGTAATTACATTGATTAAAATGATCATAAGGGATGGAAAAAACATCATCCATATCAATAAAGTGATCGGATGAAGGGTATGAAAATTGTTATTGTTCAATTATAGATCTATATAGAATTTTTGTGAAGGTCTTTGAAGAAGGTTTGTCAAATCCATATATGTATTTATCATGAGGTTTATGGGACTGGTCAAAGACCAAGTCATTTGTACTATTTTCATAATTTCCTAAGCCAAAAACTTTCTACAAATATGTTAGAGATCACAAGCACTGAGAGGGGGGTGAATTAGTGCAAATTTAAAGTTTTCAATTTAATAATAGAAATTCAGAATTTTTAATAAGTGTAGCAATATTTCAATAACATTCAAACAAACACATGCAAGATAGAATAACGTTGAACACAAAATTTATAGTGGGAAACCCTTTTGGGAGAAAAACCCACTTGAAACCATGGCTTTATTAGGAACACCAATTCCAAATCTTATAATGGTTTCAGTTGAGCACCCACTCAACCTGTGAAGCACCCACTTCACAACATTAAAAAACCACTTGAAGATGTTATGAGCACCCACTTAGAAAATTACGAAAGCACCAAATTACAAGGATCACCAACTACTAATTTATTCAGCTACAACTACTCTTTTGCAAGCACCCATCCATAAGAGAGGTTGAAACCCCTAAATATGCTAAGCTACAACTTAGAATTAGTATCTTTCCATACAAACTTTGATCATATAGTTACAAAAATTTCTTACACAATAGATTATGATCAATTTTATGTATTTTTCTATGTTCTCTCTTTCACTCTATTCTTCTCATTTGAATAGACCCATCTTTATCAATCAATATGTTGCATTGATGCTCTTCTCATCTGATATACCTTCACAAGTTCATTTGTTTTTTCTCCTTTTTCTTATCTCTTTTATTTATGTAGGTCCTTTAGCTTGAGTGCATCATCTTCTTACTTGATAAATATCTATATTATAGTTGAAATATCTCTATATTAATTATTGACCCATTCCCTTTCTTCGATTTGTGTGTCATACAACTTTCTGTTTTGTTGCCTAAGAAATCTGATTATTCAATACATGCATCTCACTCTAGATTTTCTCTTTATATATTCGGCTTATTTCACCATGTTCTATGCATACACCAATTTTTTAATTAGTCGATGACATAAAACAGATGTCACATCTTTCTAGAATTTCCAATGCGATCAAGATGAGCTATCCACTTCTTCCTCGATATTTATTTTCCTTGAAATAAGTAATCACATAGAGAACTACAACTATATTTTTACAAAGTCAATGAGCATTAAGTGTTGACACTGAACTACATATTTATTTGTTATTTATGTTTTTCAAGTTGTATACTCATTTGCAATTTCCATACAATCGAAGCACCATCGATTTTACGAGAAAAAAATATTACTTGTACATTTTTAAATCAATTTGATTTTCCTCAAGCCCTACCCCATTCATACTTTCTCAATTCACAAATTCTCTTGGCTTCTCTGACTATTTACTTTGTATCGTGGCTTTATCCTTTGATCTGCACAATTTCCTTTTTGTTGGTGGATTTTTAGTTATCCATGCCTTTCTCTTTAGATTCACATCTTCTTTAAGCCTTTCCCATATTTCCTTATTTTCGGTTGCCTTCCAGATTCCTTCCCATGGCTTTGTTCCACATCTATGAATATTTAATTTTATGAACTGATTCTATCATTTTCCATGGCTTTCTATTTTTACTCGCGAATTCCTTCGAGTTGCCCTTACCTCTACAATTTTTGCTTCAAAGTGTCTCCTTGCTTGTGCAACTCTTCCTTCACACCGACGATGTGTCCTTTAGCTTATTTTTATTTTTTGAATTCATTATTTTACCCGTGACCTTTACTAATCTTCCATGGCTTCGTGAAGACTTCAGATGCTACTTCAAGACTTCGGTGGCCAACTCTTTATATCTATGGCTTGCACAAAAACTAAATAGGTCCCTTAGAACTAATCCTTGATCATCGTGAAGCCTCGTGATCTTACACTACCAATCAACCTTTATCTTTCTCACTTCCTCACTCTAACAATTTATCTTTTAGCCACCAATGTCACTTGACATCAAATAATTTTTCCATCAATGAAATCACATATGATAGTGAAAAGGTACAATAATCTCCCCTTTGTCATTGATGGCAACACCTCAACACTTCAATACCGCAAGAAACCTACAACCTTATGATGGAAAAATAATATTTACATACCTAGTTTCTAAAAACATTATGTAAATCTTCCTTGGCTCTCTCCCCCTTTGAAATTATTTTGGTGATTTCCAAATATCTCCCTTTCTATACGACTGACTTGTTTCGATTGCAGTATTTCTCCCCCTTTGACAATAATGACAATGGGCCAAAAGGGCCATCTTTAACTCATTAAGATGAGAATTTTTGTAAGCCAAATTATTTTTGTTTTTACCTCAAGTATCTCTCCCCTTGGTGCATGTTCTTGATTCATATGACCTGATGTGCTCACAACAATGCTCCCCCTAAGCTGATGATACCAATTGTTAAGATAAGCTAGCATACTAGCTCCCCCTCGCAAAAATATTGGTTGGTACTTATTAGGAGCTGATAATTCATGTGAATTCTCCTTTTCTTTTCTTCACATCTTCTAGTTGTTGGTGGGATCAACAATGACCCCCAATTTATTCCTTAAGTTCTCAAAGGTAGATTTTGGCAGTGGCTTGGTCATAATGCCTACAATTTATTCTTTTTTGATCACATATTAATGACTAATTTTATTTTCATTTACTTGTTCCCTCAAGAAATTATATCTAATTGGAATGTTATTGGTATTTGAGTGGAACACAGGGTTCTTAGAGACACTTATTGCACTTGTGCTATCACAAAAAATGGGAATTTTATTATCATATTTTACCTCATAATCTTCTAATGTCCACTTCATCTAGAGAACTTGAGTGCAACACATTACGATAACTATATATTCTACTTCACGTATTAATAATGCCACCGATGATTGATTCTTTCTCAACCAAGAGACTAAATAGTTTCCAACAAAGAATTCTTTTCCATTTTTACTTTTCCTATTTTCACCATGTCCTACTAAATCAAGATCTCTATATGCTTTTATGTCAAATTCATTTATTTTAGGATACCACAGTCCATAATCAATTGTTCCAATGAGATATCTCAAAATTATTTTAACCCCTTGAAGTGTGTTTCCCTTATATCATCTTGAAATATTCCAACAAGACTTACCGCCTACATGATATGTGGTCTTGATGTCATGGAGTACAATAGATTATCTATCATGGATCTATACAGATTTTTGTCTACTTTTGGTGAGTTATATTCTTTGCTCACCTTACCTCCAACTTCTATTGGAGTTCTTATAGGTCTATAATCTTCCTTCCTGAACCTTTTCAACATTTCTTTTATATACTTGTTTTGGGATATGAAGATATCTTTATCCAATAGAATTATTTATAAACCCAGAAAGAATGAAAGATATCCCAGTATGGACATTTCAAATTCTTCTTTCATCATATCAACAAATTCATATGTCATTTTATCATAATCTCCTCCAAAATAATATCATCCACATATACAATAACAATCAACAGATGATCTTCTTCTTCCTTGATGTAGATATTACTATCAACAACACATTTTCTAAAACCTTTCTTAATGAGGTATGAATCTAATCTATTGTACCAAGCACTTGGAGCTTGTTTTAGTCCATTCAACACCTTTTTCAGCCTGTACACATAATATTTATCTTCAATTAGTGAAAATCCATTAGTTTGTTAAATATATACCTCTTCATTCAGAAAACCATTTAGGAAGGCTGATTTCACATCCATTTAGAACACTCCAATCTTCTTGTAAGATGTGTATGCCAAAAACAATATTATTACTTCCATTCTTACAACTAGTGTAAATGTTTCATCAAATTTGATCCCTTCCATTTGTGTGTATTCTTTGCATACATGTCCGGCCTTTTTTCTATCACTTATCCTTTTTCATTCAACTTATTTCTAAATACCCACTTTATTCTAATAACATTTTTTCTCATGGTGTGGGTATCATCTCCAATGTCTAATTCTTCTCAATTTTCTCAATTTCTTCATTCATTTTGTCTACCCAATGCCAATCATTTCTTGCTTCTGCAACATTTTTTGGTTCTATCATTGACATGAGTGTTATGTCTTCATCATTCTACTACTTTTTAAGTGTTCTTCTTGTTATAATTACGCCTTATATGTTTCCAATTATCTAATTTATTGGATGATCTATTTTGAATTTCATGTAGGGTGCTTTAATGTTTGTTCTTTCTTCCTCTTAATCCACTTCTTCTTGTGGACTTTCTGTTATCCCAAATTTTTCCCGGGTAAAATTGATCAAAAATGACCTTGCACAAGAGAGAATAAAAGGGTCATTTCAAGATTGCGAGCCCACATTTAAAATCCAACATGTAGGTTACAAGTGAGACTCTACAATGGAGGAGTAGGGTCGACAAAGAATCAAACAATGTCAAAAAGGCTAGAGACTCATAGAAGGAAAACAAGGAAAGGCTCAAGGATTTTGGACTTAGCCACATATGAGTCGACTCGAGGTCAAACATCAAACTCGTGGAAGGTGCCACGTGTCAGCTTGGCATAATTCCAAAAGGCTACATCAAAATGGAAACCCAAATTTGTGAGGAGCTTCCATGTGTCCCAAGTCTCGAAAAAGGGAAAGAGTCACCACCGAAAAGTCCAAACGAGTGGAAAGAACCACATGTCAGTTCAGCGTAATTTTAAAAGTGAGAGCCTAAGGTGGATACTCAAACTAGCACCAGCTCTCCACATAGTCAGGGTCCAACAGAATTCAAATGGCAAAGAGAGGCTGAAATTTTCCAAGTATAGGAAGGTCGGTGGAAGCCCCCATGTGTCTCAATGGCACAACTTCAAAGGAAGGATCAAGAGTGGAGGCTCCAAATTTACGCTAGCCCTCCATGTGTCCAAAAGTCAAAAAGGGGATAGAGCCAACCATTTAAATTGACTAAGTATGAAAGGACCAGTGGAAGCCTCCACGTGTCTCAACGCAGTGCACCTTCAAGGGTCGAAGCCAAAGGTGGTCCCCTAAAAAAGCATAGAGCTTCCATGTGTCCCAAGCCCAAAAAGAAGAAGTCAAGGGGCAAAATTGGCCATTGAAAAGTATAAATAGAGAAGAGCCAGCAGAAGGTGCCACGTGCCTTAATGAAACAAATTCAAAAAGTGCAGCCCAAAGAAGGAACTGAACCAGCACCAAGCCCGGTAGACCAAGCCCGAATCGGCTAAGTATAAAAGAATTGGCGGAAGGTTCCACGTGTTGACTCAATGCAACTTCAAAGGTAAAATCTTAGGGGATAGACCCAAACAAGTATTGAACTTGCATGTGTCTTGGGTCATACATATGGCCCTTCCAAACAAAAGGGACTTAGCCAAAACACAAAGAAAAGAACAAAGCCATGGAAGGTGTTATGTGTCACTTCGGCATGACTTCAAAAGAAAAACCCAAAATTGGTCCCCAAACGTGCCCCAAATCTACACGTGGCCATGTTTCAAGTCAAAGCAGGAAGGCAGGTTTTCGGAGGCAGTTTGATTTTTTTAGATTTTGTTTCGAAAAGGCGTAAAGTATAAAAGTAAGCCACACCTCCACCGATGCCTAGAGAAGCCACATCTCAAGCCTAAATTACATGCGGGAAGACGGGCCTTGGAAGGATTATTTTCCAAAAGTGGGCATGTAGGGCTGCAGAGAAAATTTTGCCTAAGTGTAAATTCTAGCCAATGGGTCTGCGAGGTATTTTGGAACTTTAAAACCTTTTGCAAAATAGCACGGTTGCAAGTGTGGGCCCGCAAGCCCAAGGAGGTTTGTTCGCCAAATAGAAAATGAGAAGGTTGCGGGCTTGTGGGGATTTTGGGAAAAAGTGAATTTCAGACCTGCGTGGTTGTGGGAGGTATTGTGATTTTTGTGTCTTTTCGTGAAAAGCACAAATTATATTTTTGGGCCTGTAGATCCACTTTGCTAAGATTACGTTTTTACCATTTTGCACAGTCTTGATGTAGAATCTTGAGATAGGCATATCATTTGATTTGGAAGCTCAGATTTGAGAAAGAGAAGACTTTTTGGAAAGGTCTTGACATCCTCTACACCATGGAAGCCTGAAAATTTAATTTTGATAAGGTTAGGTTGGTGAAAAATAGGAAAACGTCTTTCATGCCATTAATGTATGATCTGATTGCTTCAACAACCGGATCAGATTTGATTTGATCCGCCATTCTTCCTTCTTCAACACGCCAAATAGACATGGAGAGGTAGACTTTGACAGATTGTAGGTGGATTTGCAAGGGCATTGATGGTGGTAGAATGAGATTCTAAATCAAATTTCCTGCATCTTTTCATCTCCCCTTTTCGCTTCATCTATAAAGGTAAGATCTTGGCTTATTTTAAAGGGTTGGACATTTTGGTTAAGCACCCTCCCTTCTTCTCCATTCTGTAGATGAATTCATGGAGTTCAAACCTTCTATTAAGACTGTAATGCAATTTGTTTTTCCTCTTGTCCCTTTGTAATGTTTTGTATCAATTTGTGAAGAAATAATACATATCTTTGGATGATTTCAACCCTCTTTTGTGTTCATTTCCTTTAACCGATCTTTTATTATAATATTGGTTATTTGTGCATGGTGGTTGTATTACATTTTAATGGTCTATGTTTAATAGAAAATCCAGTGTTCAACATTACTTTGGTGCATCACCTCAATTAGTTTAGGTTTAATTTATTGCATCTTCTTAACCCTATCTCCTTGGCAAGTTAGAATAATTTTGGAATAGATCCTCTACAAATTTTATGTGTGCACATGAACAAAGAAATAGGAAACTGACCTTCATCGAGAGAGCTCTCTCGATTTAAATATCCCACACTTTGAGAGATGCTCTATATTATGAAATCACACTTGAGAGTCTCAACCCATCGAGTTGTAAACATTGTGGGTACTTGTGATTTTGCATTAACGGTTTTGGCACACCTAGTGGGATAGGTCGAAGCACCTTTCAACTTCATCTCGTAGGTTGGTGTGTTCATGTTAAGATTTATCCTTTTGAGGCACATGCAAAGCACATGTGGTGACTCCATCTAGTCAACAACCCAGTCTCTGAGTTACAAAATTTCCTTCCATCCATTTCCAGCCATTATTCATTGCATATCTTTCATTTCCTTCCATTACACAAAGTTGTGCAATCATGACTTCATTTCCATCTTGGAACACACACTTGCAACAACATTAGTGTATTCCACCTCCAATGTATTTCACGACTCCTCCAAATCAACATTATGATCAGATCCATAATCATCATGCCTACCCATATGAATAGTATTAGATCTAGTTTGGCTATGGAGCTTTTAGGAACAAGGGTATACATACAGTGAAAACATTCAAACTGAGAATGTTGGTTCACTTGATAAGATTAAAAGAATACGAGGCTAACAAGGTGCATTCCAAGGTGCGACTCGAGATGAAGGCATTCAGGATTGGTTACAAGGAACCTTGTCCATGGGTAGGCCCTATTCTAAGACATTTCGGCCCACATGAGAAGTTGTACTTCATGATTGAGATGCTTCCCCAACTTGTGCAGTGGACTGAGGAGATAGAGGCCTACAAATATGGTGTCAGGGAACCTTGTCAATGGGTAAGTCCTGCACCATCATCTAGTAATTTCCTCCCCATTCCCTAAGCATCATCATCTCAACCTAGGCTTCAATTTCCAAGATTCCCATCTACTACCCCAAGTGTTGATTTCCCTTCCCCATCTTCTAGTCTTCCATCTCATCTCAATTATTCTTCCCTTTTCCTTCCAAATCTAAGTCCCCTCCACAAGAGCCAAAAGCAATGCCTTCCCTCCACCACAAACAAGGAAACAACTAGTAGAGACCCCACCCACCACTCCTCCTACTCTCCCAAGTCCATGTCAGGGAGAGACTCCAAAAACCAAGAGAGAGCAACAAGAAGATGAACCCAATTGAGAAGAGATAATAGAAAATATGAAGAGTTGGGCTATCAGATTTGTGTTAACAAAGATCCCCTTGTTTTTTAAGCCCATGGAGTATGATGGGGTATAGCCACAAGTGGTGGAAGCTTCGATTACATCACAAATGAGGGATGAAGGAGCTACTCCAAATCTAAGAGAGGAGGAGTGTATTCCAATTTTGGAGGAGAACCATATAGTTTTAGAGGCTCCAAGTGCGAGAGAAGGAAACAAAAGAACCTTGATTCTTCCTCCCATTTCATTCCCCTCAAGCTATAATGTCGAAAAATAGTTTGAGCTTTCAAACTTCATGTTTGAAGAAGAGGGAAACCATGGTGAGCAAGTTTCATATCGGGAGGACACCATAGAGAAGGTCGAACACATGCGGTAGGACAATAAGGAGGCGGTTTATCTATCGACTTACAGGATTGCTTTGATGGAGAGGATCCTATAGAGATCACATCATTTTATCCTCCATCATCCACCTTCAAGCACATGAGCCTACTACCATAAAGGAGAGCATTCAAGGATAACAACCTGCACTTCATAACAACCCTCTGGAACCAAGGTTGGAAGATATGAATCTTCCATGTTCTTCACAAAAATAATAATTCAAAGGGCAAGAGGATGTCATCATCTCTCTCATGTCATCCACCCAGGAAGGTCAAAGAGGAAGACTCCATTTTTGGAGTTGAAATTCAGAACCATGGGCAAATTGAAAGGACCAGGACCTTGCCCAATCAAGTACTTGAACTCATTGGAGCTAAGGGAGAAGCCAAAACTAGTCATGCCCACTTCAAAGCATGAGGATGAGCTCTAAAGTACCAAGAATCAGCTGCAATGCCTCTTTAATCCAAATGAAGAGCAACTAAAAGAGGCATTTGTCTTGTTTCAGTTGACACTTTGATGATGTAGATGGAGGACTAACTTATAGTCAGTTTTTCACTCATACAAGTAGCCATATTCAGTGTCAAATCATTTGCATGGCTGCCAATTGTGAGAAAGGGAAGCTACTTCTCCCTGTTAGTTGTAGGATTTGTTTGAGTTCCCTTTTTCTCCCGATTAGCATAGGTTAGTTTAGGTTTGCTTTTAGTAGAACAAGTGCTTTTGCACACTCTGCATGTTCCACTTGGAGCATGTATGATTTTTAGTTTTGTACATAGTGTGTTTTGTGGTGTTTTGTTACTCATGCACAGTCCATTCAGTGGAACAAATTTTTGTTTACTGTGCACACTCCATGCCCAATGGATGCTTCAAGGCCCTTTGGTCTCTTCATCTAGCAGTGATGTCTCCATGAGTCACCAAACTATTATCCAAATTTTTCCCCTAGGTAAAATTGATCAAACACGACCCTGCACAGGAGATAATTGAAGGGTCAGCTTAGTATTGTGAGCCCACATTTCAAATCTAACAGTCATGTTGCAAGCAAGACTCTACAATGGAGGAGCAGGGTCAGCAAAGAATCAAACAATGTCAAAGGAGGCTAGAGGCTCATAGGAGGAAAACATGGAAAGACTTGAGGTTTTTAGATTTAGCCACATACGAGTCGAATCGGGGTAGAACAATAGACTTGTAGAAGGCACCATGCATCAGCTTGGTGTAATTCCAAAAGGGCACATCAAAATAGAGACTTGAAATGTTATTTGAGCTTCCACGTGTCCGTAACCAAAAAGGGGATTCGGCTATTGAAAAGTCCAAAAAGTGGAAAGAACTACGTGTTAGCTTGGCACAATTTTAAAAGTGAGATCCCAAGGTGGAGACTCAAACTAGTGCTAGCTCTCCACATAGTTAGGGTCCACAGAATTCAAATGGTAGTGGGCCCAAATCGGCTAAGTATAGGAGGTTCGACGGAAGCCCCCATGTGTCTCAATGACACAAATTTAAAGGAAGGATCAAAAGTGGAGGCTCCAAATTTATGCTAGCCCTCCACGTGTCCAAAAGTTAAAAAGGGGATAGAGTCACCATTTAAATTGACTAAGTATGAAAGGATTGGTGGAAGCCTCCACGTGTCTTAGTGGCGCACCTTCAAGGGTCAAAGCAAAAGGTAGTCCCCCAAACGAGCGTGAATCTTCCACGTGTCCCAAACCCAAAAAGAAGAAGTCAAGGAGTAAAACGGCCATCGAAAAGTCTAAACAGAGAAGAGTCAGTGGAAGGTGCCACATGCCTCAACAACATGAATTCAAAAGGAGCGGCCCAAAGGACCCTAAACCAAATCCAACCCACCACGTGGTAAGAGCCCAAATGTTGAACCGGCCCTGAATTGGCTAAGTATAAGAGAGTCAGCGGAATTCTCCACGTGTCATCTCAGTATAGTTTCAAAGGAAGAACCAAGAGCAGGTTCCCAAATGAGCGTGGGCTCACCCCATGGTCAGAGTAAATTATGGGCGGGAAGAGCAGCTCGAATCGGCTAAGTATAAAAGAACCGGTGGAAGGTGCCATATGTCAACTCAGCACAACTTCAAAGTTAAAATATGGAGGGATAGTCCCAAATAAGCGCTAAGCCTCCATGTGTCTCAGTCAGACATATGGCCCCGCCAAACAAAAGGGACTTAGCCAAAACATAAAGAAACAGAGAAAATCCACGAAAGGAGCCACGTGTCTCTTCAATGCAACTTTAAAAGAAAAATCCAAAAGTGGTCCCCAAACATGCGCCAGCTCTACACGTGGCCATGTTTCAAGTCAAAGCAGGAAGGTGGGTCATTGGAGGTAGTTTGAATTTTTTGGCTTTTGTTTGAAAAGGCATAAAGTATAAAAGTAAGCCGCACCTCCACCGACGCCCAGAGAAGCCACATGTTAGGCCTAAATTACATACAAGAAAGCGGGCCTTGGAAGGATTTTTGCCAAAAGCGGGAATGTGTGGCCATGAAGGAAATTCTTCCCAAGTTTAAATTCAGGTCAGTAGGTCTACGGGGCATTTTGGAACTTTTGCACCTTTCGAGAATAGCGCGGATTTGCGTAAGTGCGAGCTGCGAGCCCGAGGAGGTTTTTTCGCCAAATGGAAAATGAGAAGGTTACGGGCTTGCGGGGGATTTTGGGAAAAAGTGAATTTCAGGCCTGTAGGGCTATGGGAGGTTTTGTGATTTTTGTGTCTTTTCACAAAAAGTGCAGTTTGTATTTTTGGGCCCACATATCCACTTTGCTAAGATTATGTTTTCACCATTTTGCACAGTCTCAATGTAGAATCTTCAGACGACCATATCTTTTGACTGGAAGCTCATATTTGAGCAAGAGAAGGCTTTTTGGAAAGGTCTCGACATCCTCTACACCATGAAACAATGAAATGTTAATTTTGGCAAGGTTGGGTGGGTGAAAAATATGAAAAAGTATTTCATTCCATTAATGTATGATCCAATTGCTTCAACAACCAGATCAGATTTGATTTGATCCACCGTTCTTCCTTCTTCAACACGCCAAACAAACATGGAGAGGTAGATTTTACATATTGTAGGTGGATTTGTAGGGGCATTGATTGCTGGTAGTTGAGCTTCCAAATCAGATTTCCCACCTCTTTTCTTCTCCTCTCTTCACTTCATCTATAAAGGTAAGAGCTTGGCTCATTGTAAAGGGTTAGACATTTTGGTTTTGCACCCTCCCTTCTTCTCCAAAGATACAAACAAATTTGTGGATTTTGAACTTTCTATTAAGACTATAATGTAGGTTTTTTTGCCTCTTGTCCATTGTAATGTTCTGTATCAATTTGTGAAGCAATAATACATGTCTTTGGATGATTTCAACTCTCTCTTGTGTTCATTACCTTTATCTGATCTTTCATTACAATATTGGTTATCTATGCATGGTGGTTATATTACATTTTAATGGTCTGTGTTTGATAGCAAAGCCGGTGTTCAACATTCCTTTGGTGCATCACCTCTATTAGTTTAGGTTTAATTTCTTGCATATTCTTAACCCTATCTCCTTGGCAAGTTAGAATAGATTTTAGAATAGATCCTCTATAAATTTTATGTGTGCACCTTAAGAGTGGAATAAGAACCAACCTTCATCTGGAGAGCTCTCTCAATTTCAAATTCCCACACTTTAAGAGATGCTCCATGTTATGCAATCACACTGAGAGTCTCAACCCATCGAGTTGCAAACATTCAGTGGGTCTTTGTGATTTTGCACTAACACTTTCCATTTCTTCATCATCATCTTTCCCTTCATGACCGCTACTATGATGAATTATGGACTTGAGAGTTTCATCCACCTTCACATTTGTGATTTCGCAATCTTATGCAACCTTTTATTGTAGCACCTATAAGCTGCACCGATTTACGAGTAGCCAAGAAATATGCCTTCATGAAATCTTGAGTCAATTTTTCCCAAGTCATCTTCATCTCTTTTGATATAACATTTACTTCCAAATACTCTTATGTGTCACATTTGTAGGCTTGTTATTCCACAATTCATAAGGTTCCTTATTTCTATTTACTCTCATCTAGGATCTATTTAGAATGTAGACCTCAATGTAAACTACTTCACTCCAATATATGTCAGAAATTTAGATTCATTCAACATTGTTCTTACCATTTATTTTACTGAGTTCTTTTCTTTATCTCAACAAATCCATTTTGTTGAGGTGTTCTGGTGGCTAAGAATTGTCTTTTAATTCCATATTCTTCACAAAACTCATTGAATTCATTAGACTATAATTCTTCACATCTATCTAATCTTAGGTATTTTATATTTTTATTTTTCTCATTCTCCATTAGTGCCCGAATTTATTGAATCTATCTAATTGTTACGATATTTTCTTTAAACAAGCTACCCATGTCATTATGGTGTAGTCATATGTTAGCAACATGAAACACACTTCTCCTTCGTATTTCCAGTTTTGGTAGGACATCATAGATCTATATGAATCAATTTCGGAGGTGCAGTTATAGATTATTCCTTAGAATTGAATGATATTCTTAATTTTTACATGTAGGCATGATTTTAAAAGAGTATATTCTAGTTTTTCAAGATTTTGCATATGTTTTACACACTTCTTAACACTGAGTTTTACTAGATTCTCAAAGCTTACGTATCCCAATATTTTGTGCCATATCTAGTTGTGATCAACTTTACTAGTGAAACATTTTTCATTTTTTATTTAATTTAGCACATACATATTGTTCTTTGTCCTTATCAATAATATCTTGGATGATGGTGTAGAGCTTGAAAGATTGATCTCGTATAATGCCCCATGTATCGGTGATAATCACATCTAACTTTCTCATTGTAATTTCTACCCTTTGGTCTCCATGGGTCTAATTCGAGTGGTGGAAGAAGCGTAATAAGATATCTTTCAAGGACATGTTGTAAGATAAGATGTGGGGCCATAGGGAATTTAGTGAATAGACATTGAGGTGGTTCTTAATGAAGCTCTTTAGTAGTAGTAGACCGTGTCTAAAATGATTTTGGCATTGGTTGATTTAGTTCTAGAGGGTTTGAATGTTATCTTGTTTTTAAATCGAGCGAAGAATTATGCTTGTTCCTAATACTTAAGCTTTCATATGGATAGAAGTTTGCTTTCAAAATCTTAAGAGTATGATGGAGTTAGTAAAGTGAAGGAGATTTCTAAAATAGCACACTCTCTTGGAGAGGTGGTAGTAGAATTTAAATGAATAAGTCTTGAAGCTCGAGAATCTATAAGGATATTGGACATATTAGATCATTTATTTTTGTAACAAAAGACATATTCCACTAAATATTCAATGTATCCATGTTTAAATTATGTAAGTTGGGCATAATAGATATCGAGTCAATATTGATGAAGAATTCAAAGTGAGAAAATCATTGGCCAAATGCGTGAGGGAGGTTACCGAGTGGACACGTGGGTCATAAAACCAACACATTGCATAATCATAGAGACTATGGGGAAATAGCTAGGCAAAAAGAATATTATCATCTAAAAATCAAGACAAGATACGAAACATGATGAGATGCTCTTGTGGGTCACCATGCTCATTAAAAATGGGAATTTTAGGGGTGAGAAAACTAGAAGGAAGTGAATGAGTGAGAATGGCAAAGCGCGAATGGAGTATGCAATAAAAAGGTGGAATTCAAATATGGTTATGCATGAGAAGTAGCTTTATGAATCGATGAATTTGTGCTTGGAGATCTTGAGAGAGAGAGAGAGAGAGAGAGAGAGAGACTAAGTATTGAGTGCCAACGGAGGAAACTGCCATGTATGAGAGACAAAATGTGGTGTGAAATGATTCGTAAGAGTAGTAACAAAAAAAGGGATGGCAAAAATGGGTGGTAGAGTAGAAGAAATGGGATGAGTAATGATGGAAGTAGAAATGGATAAAGAAGTGTTAAGATATGCCAAATTGGTAGATTCCTCATGATCAACATGCCCTATATCTTGTAAAATAAAGTTTATATCTTTGGGAGGTTTAAAAATATGATAATTAAGGGATTTAAGTTATGCTTCAAAGTAAAATTTCCATAATATTGAGCCATGGTAAGAGAAGAACTAACACTAGATAAAAGGTGGAGTAGAAGGATGGGTTCACTAAAATGATAAACTAAAATGGAATGTTGTAGTATAATCTATATTCAATAAAAGTAGTAAATAAATGATAATAAGATACGATAAATAGACCTAAGAAATCTAAGTAATAAAATTTGAAACCCTAATGTGAAAAGAAGGTTAGAGAGGCCTTAGCTGATTCAAAGATGTCTTAGGAATATGTCATAGAGGAGATGAGTTTAACAAGACGAGGAAACCACTTCATAAGAGCTTAGGAAAGTGCAAATCTAAACTCTCTAACTAGGTTGAGGCACGGAGAGGGATGGTGGCACAGGGCACCCTGGTTTGAGATTTGGGTGCCTTGGATTGTATAAATGGCCAAGGAACCTCTTCGAGGTGTCACTTTGAATGATCTCTTATGTTAACTTCCTTTTCGTATGAATGCCATTGAACTTTTCTAGATGTTGTAAACCATAGATGGAGGAAACACCCGTAAAAACCCAGCATACAAAGCATCAAAATCCTAAAAAAATAAATATGTATATTAGAGGTTGGACCGCCATCACTAGAAACTATGGTGGACTTTCTAATCGATTGTTGCACTACATCTTAGACCCAATGTAGTTCTAGGTATGTGTGTGTGAAATTTTTCCCTAGGTTCTCTTTTGTCAGTCACACTTTATGAGTAGCAAATAGTAACTAGATGTAGAATGCAAGTAAATGGTGCATGGAATAAAATAAAATGTACTCCTATGAAGTGTGATGCAGATGAACCAACCTTTTTCCATTTCAAGGGAGCTAGATATATGCCAATGGATAAATATAATCCTGTGATGGATGTAACCTTAAGTGGAAATAATAGTGCTTTGTGTTTGGTCTCTCATTATAGTTTCATAAATATATATTTATATGGTTCTCTTGTTCTAATTTTGTAATTAACCCTGAAAATGATGACCACCAAAAATATAGAAAGTTCCCAAAAGGTGAGAGTAAAGTGCAAAGAGGATCACGACGCTTCAGTAGTGACCACGACACTTGGGGCACCCTAGTTCTGGTTGGGTGCCACAGTCAGTAATAGGAAAAAAATAGTATGAAAATATGGAATGGGTGAGTATAGGTGCAAGATCGAAAGTAACGACAAAATGAAATGTAAAGTGGCCAAAAAGTTGGGTTGATTAGTATTATTTTTCACTCAAAACCAAATGAATAATAGTATAATATCGGGACTAAATAATTACCCAAAGTGTGTGATATTGTGTCTACTGAAGGATTTGGGATTTCTAATGTGGCTGATTGGATAATAAGAGAATGTGGGGGTTCTTTATTTGCTATTAAAGGTGATCATATTTGTTTAATTACGTTAGGAATTTTTTGAAGGCGGGTCTTAAGATTTTCCCAAGAATGTTTAAGAAGACTTCACATGTTATTAGTGTTTTGTATACATGCTTTTTTATGGTTAGAAAAATGAACTCATAAGAAATCAATGAAGAAAAATAAAAAGCAAAGTGGTTGATTAAAAAAACTGCATACAAGTCTCAAAATATTTTTTTCATTATCTTGATAAAATTAAGAAAGGTGTGAAATGTGAAAAATGGATAAACCGGGTACAAAAAGAAGGTTTATAAAGGTTGGTTTTAGGTGAGTTTAAGGATGGATTCCTTGATATTACCGAGGGTATGTGAGGCTCCAATATTTGTTGATTTTAATACAAGACGTGGTATTGGGGCCTCCTCTCACTTCACGGCCCCTTAGTGATAAGGGTGTTGGGTAATTAGCTTATATACCACATACCATATTTTATACTTGGCTAGAGCACTCGAGTCATATTATCATCTTCATGATGAAATCCAAATAGGTGCATATGGAAAAGGGTTTTTACATTCAAGTTAAGATTGATGTTATTTCGTTATGTGTGAAGGGAGTTTCATGGTTCCTTGAACTCATAATTAAGCTATGTGAACAAGCAAGTATGAATGTTTATTTTAAGATCTAAAGGAAATGATTTATTTCTATGAGAAAAAGACACACATTATGCAATGCTTTAAAAAAAATGAAGAAAGAAAGAAGAGTGTACCTATCATCACTCTTTTTGTAATTTTTTATTTTAATATTTTCAATACATATAACAACAATGTGTTTAAAGATGAAACCTTAGATGAAGTTGAAAAATAAATAAATGAAATATAATAACTCAAAATTAAAAGGTGACTAAAAGGGTCCCCTTGAGCATGCTAGGATATTTATGGTGTTTTTCAATTAGTGCTAATATTGCTGAAATCACCAAAACCGAAACAAGGAAATGTTTTCGATACCTATGATGATAATTGCAATGTCAAGCTGATAAAATACATGAGTAATGAAAGAGGATCCTCCTTTTTCTAAGTGATAATTCTGCTACAAGGACAATCTGAACAAAAAGATAGTATAAAAGGATGATAGTGAGTTACTCAACAAATGTCAATCCTAGGAATCGATGGATTCCTCAAGGGTGTCAACTTGTTTGATACAATTAAGTAATTTGGTAATGATAAGATAAATGAAAAATATGTATTTATCACTCAAGGGTAATATAAAAATCATGTCATGCATTGTAAGTAGCCCATGCTAAGGTAGTGTAAAGCTCAAAATCAAATAAATAATTGTACCAAAGCTTGTTCAACTACATCTTGTATCTCTCATATGATTTCAAGTTGGTTTTAAATGTCTTTGTTTTCTAGTGTAAGTGTGATGGTGTATAGACTCATCTCATGTGAGATGTTGAATTTTCCTACATGAACAACGGTTGGATGTTTAAGAGATCGTATATGCTGGTGATTGGGTGTGAAGGACTTGGAACAATCATCTACAATACAATTATTAGGTGAGAATCAAATCAACATAAATATAGTAATGCTAAAATGACTAGAAATGACAAAGTGATCCAAGAATGACGACGATTGGGGATACAATACTAGTATTGCAAAAAGGATGAGAAATAAGACAATAATGGATGCCAAATATAATTGACAGTGATGAGATGGACAATAAGGATCCTACAAACTTTTAGAATCTTAACATATATATTTATAAAAAAATTAGGGCTAAAGAAGCACAAATAGGTTAAGGGACTGGTCGATGGTGACCACTATAGAAATTATAGATATTGTAAAGTTGGATAAATGATTAAATGTCGAAAAACCTTGAAAGGGATATGCAATATGATGTAGATGAATCATAAAGGAACCAGTCAAATGGGTGAATCTATTCAATAGTTCCACCCAAAACCCAAACTCGCCACACATACAAAACAACAATGACCAATGTGGATATGATGGGTCTAATTAGCACAACTTGAACTTGTTCGTAGTTAGTCAAGTTATCTGATTAACCACTTCTTATGCACCTTTGGGAAAAAAAAGGATTAATGCAGATTGTAGATGCCTGCATGAAACCAGTTGTGACCCTCGAACCCCCGAACTTCAAATGGCCATAAATTTCATCATGTTGCTTCCAATTTCACAAACATGGTACTGTTGGAAATATCAGAGGAAGTAATACAACACAAAAACAAAATTATTTAATTTAAAAGAAAACAGTTCTATGTAGCTCAACTACCCAGTTTGATGAAGTTTTGTTCCCATTCCTTCTCTTACAAGCAAAGTATCATAAACAAATGGTATTGTAAATATGCACATGCCTATTTTCAGCATTTAATGCACGATGTTGGTGGATGAAGGTTGAAATAAAATTTTCCTCTTCCCCCCTCTCTCTCCCATTTTCTATATGTTGTAAAATAAGGATCATTTGTAAAGGTTGGAAGTTATTGTAATTCTAGTGCATCATCCTTCATGTGTTGCATGTGTATTTTGAGTTACTGAGACCTTATATTCAGACCTTTACAATAGGTTTGTGGATTATTCTTTCATTATAATGGAGTGCGCATCTATTTGAAGAAATACATTTCATGTTTTATGGCTATCTTATGCCATATCTTGTATTTGTTGCATTATCTTGCCTCTCCATCTACTTACAAGTATATTTTGCATGTTTATTATCTTTTGTATAGTTTATTTTTATCGTGCTTGATGGGAATGATATTTTGTATGTTGTTTTGGACTATGGTACTCATGTCTTCCCTCTCCTCCATAATTTTCCTCCCATTTTCACTCATCTAAGAGTGTCTTTTCCCTTTTTTGGTGCTATAACCTCTCTTTAGCTTAGGTACTTTCCATTTTTATGCATTTCCCCCTCTCACTTTGGTCCCTTTGATTGTTAGAGTAGGATGGGTAGTTTTATTTCCTTCCTTAGGAGTAGTTTAGCATTAGGATTAGGTAGAGGAACTAACCTTCTTTGGAGGTTTGTCTCAAGTAGTAAGTCCCACAACTTGAGAGACAATCCCATGTTACCCAAAAACATTGATTTCTCATCCATTCATTCATGAAAAATCAGAGGGTGATGTTATTTGGAGATAAAAGTAATTAGGATATAGATTATAATAATAGTAGTGATAGTATGATTAATGTGTGTCGGAGTATCATAGGGGTGAAAAGTGGTGTTTACAAGAGTGACATAGGTTCAAATATAGGTTTACAAATTCTTATAAGATCTTGTTTTTTATTTGCAGGAATTTATTTCAACAACTCTCTTTTCATAAGAAAATAAAGATAATTCCCAAATTTATTGAAGGAATTTCAATGCTAGTTTCGATTCATATTGTTGAAGCCGGCTTATTTTCCCTTCATCTTGGTTTTTAAATGAAAATGTTTTTTTGATTGATGATAGAATTCCTAGATAATAAAGTGATGAAAGTGACTATGACTTCAAGAATATCAACACTTATTCCTTGAGTGATTGCATTAATAATAATAATTTAACCAATTCATTAAGCAATATCATTTATAGATTAGATTGAACTTGGGATGCTAGTTATAAAGATTGAGGGTTTGATCATGAAATTTCATGAAAAAAATAGGCTTGACATCATATATTTTGAGTACTTTAAAAAATCAATACCTTATTCAAGAGTGACTATGTTTGATAAGATAACCTTAAAATTAGAATTTTTTCTATTTTATCTTGAAATAATCGTTCTCATCCTTTTTCATCACCTAATAGATACAAATTCATTCGTAGAACTTTCTAGAGAGCATAAAACATAAAAAAACCTTTTTAATGGTTTTTATCTATTATTATCAAACTAAATGAGTGGAAGAGTCATGAAATTGACTTCATGTTTAGAATTATCTAAATTTGACATCTTTCTCTTTCAAACCCTTGATTACAGAGAAAAATTCTAATTTACCTATTGATATTTACCTTTATATCAACTATTTTGCACAAGGATATTCACAGATAATGTCATTAAAAAGTGTAAATATTTTTTCAGAAAGTATGATACCAGTTACCTCGTATATTTACAGTAATCAATACAAGGTTATATTAAATTTTAAATTCTTTCAAGATTACTTTTATATAAATACACATCTTTTTTTGTAAAATTGATTTTGCACTCGAATTGGGTATGTATTTTGCTTGTTTTGAATATTTATTCCAAACATTTATTTAATGGATATATGTGTAAATGTCTACTCCCATGAAAAGACTTCAACGGTAACAAACGTTATTAGTCTAGATTTTAGGTACCTTATTTATCATATCCTCATTAAAGATATGTTTGTATGTTTCTTAACTTATCATACCCTATCATTGTCATTCCAATGTTTTAAAGGAAATCCTAACACTAGATAGGTATAAAGATTAAATTAGTTCACTTTAGGTTCTTGTAGATATACTTGTAGACACCTAAATTGTGTATCTCTACCCTTGTCTCGCCAAAGTGCACATATTTTTCTATGGTCATATCTAAGCCCCCTTTGATTAAATCCATATCTCACAATATTTTAGAAAATTCCCACTTATTATTCTATCCATCATCAATCCTTATTTAATTCACATTAATTAATTAATAAATCAATATCCCTAACTTTCCCTAATGAAATTGCTATTTAGGACACTTTATATAAATCCCTATGTTTCTTCTACCCATTCCTATCTTATAACTACCCATGATTCATCCATAAAAACCTAATTCGAAACATAATATTTAAAGAAATTTTTCCTCCTTAAAAACATAAAATCCCGACCTACAACACAAAATCCACTCCATTGGGGAAAATTTCCCGTGGTCGAGTGGCGACCCACCCAGATCACCCTAAAGCCTATAAAACTTAGTTATTTCTTTCCAACATCATCATATACATGCAAATTATGGACCTTTCTTGTGACTTGTGAACCGACTCTCATGCCTCGAGCATTCCGTAATAATTCTGAGACATCCTAGACCTCTTTGGAATGTGTTTTCATCACTCACGATCATATGTTATAAGATTTATAATATTATCTTTGTAGTGCTTGCATCTAACATTTTGTAGGTTCTAATAATCTTCTATAACACTCAAGGTTTTGTTATCAACATTCTTTTCCATCCTCTTCACTTACACATCTCCAATTTCATACTTTTTTATTCGGCCTTATCTAAATATGCTACAATCATTGTCAACCCATCCTTCTGCAACTAAGTTTTAAACCTCCAGATCCCTTTTCTGCGTTCACCTACATGTTGTTCTTGACTTATCTTATAAGGATCATCATTGTGCTCCCTCATGCTTAAAATTTATCCTTCCCGCACCGGTTTCCATTGACCCATGCCCGGTTTGTCGATCCATCCTCCCTTATTGTTATTTTTACTAATTTCTAGAGCTTTCTACCTTTGGTTCTCTTCTCGTAAGTGATTCATAGCACCTATACTCTCTTGATTTGCATCCGACCCTTGCGGTGTTAGGAATAAAACTTTGCTTAATTCATCATTGGTTGATATTTGAATAAACGTAATAAATTAAAGTATTTAATTTAAATACTTTAAACTTATGTCAATAGGTATTAGTTATCCTTAGTTGTTAGTTAACTAATTGATAATGTTCTCATCTCAATGTTTGTGGGATCATGTTCTATCTTGCATATTTTGTTCCCGGATGATTTCCATGAGGGGCAATAGGGGCGATTAGGGGAATATGTTATTTTTTCATATTATCTCGATTAGGTGATTTTCTTTCATATATTCGGATGAGATAGAAGCTATCCAATATCTATAAATATTGCAGCTCTCTCAATTGTTTATAATGCTTAATTTCATATTAGTAAAATTATGCAAGGATTGTCTTGATTTCTAAAAATAAATATGCTTTGCAGACAAAATTTGATATCAGAAAGTATTTTGATCCAGAGAGGTGTGTAGGAAGTTTTAGGAAGTTTAGGTAGATCCGGAGAAATTACAAAGCTAGGAGGAGCCATAGATGCCCTGAAATTTCACAACCCCCCTACCCGGCTCCACACCTGAATCACAAATGATTTACAATTGATATCATCACTGGAAAATTAAATATTGTTTCTGCAGGAGCACTAGGTTACATTGTTCTTTTGTATTTTTTTTAAAATTCCCTGTAGCTATCAAGTTACATGTACCAGTAACTTTTAAAAAAATTACAAGAATTTTAAAACAAGATATACAATATTTTTATCTATCGGGACCAAGATTTTCAATCTCCCACATTACTTCTTCTTCCTCTTCTTTGTACTTTGTCTTCTCCTTCCAAGCTTTTGAGAATAATTTTAAGAGAAAAAACGGAGATCCAATTGAACATGAAAGCTTCTTCGTGAACCCGCACCTTCAAGAGGAGAATAATATAGGAGATTTAAATAATATCCAACGTCGTATGCATCCAAAAATAAGCCTAAAAATTGAATGTGAAGAAGATTAGCAAATTGCAAGGAAAAAAATGCATTGAAAAAAAGGAATAAAAGGTTATCTACAAGAAACAATACCTGTGTAGAAAGAGAAATAATAAAAGAAAACTACAAAAAAAGGTTATTATAATGCTTAGGAAAAGTAGTATAACTATAGTTGTGCCCTAAAATGCACTACGCATGCACATAAGCATTTATCTATGTTTCGTTTTTAAAAAAATGCTTCTAATTTTTTTTCCATTTTTGGACATTGGGAAAATAATTAGAAGAAAAAAAAAACATTTTTTGAAAGGTGCTCAAAAAGATATTGAAATCAAAAGTTAAAAAGGTCATAACTTTCGATTGGTACCTCGTATTGAGGTGTCGTTTTTTTTTAAAGTGTGTGTTTTTGTGAGCTCTACGTCTTGGTCCAAATTTTAATAAGATTTATTTTGTAAAAATTACACAAATTAGAGATTTTTTGTATTTGAAAAGAGGCCAAAGAGCCCAAAAAAAATTTAAATATATTTTTTCAATCGGCCAAGAGAGCCATTTTAGTTTTGAAAACCAGGACATAGATCCAAATTTGTAACACGACCAATAGTGCCACATTGTAAATGGATGAAAAAGCATTCCCAAAATAAATAAAATATTACTTTTTGGGGGGGGGTGTGTATGCTTCAAGGGTGGGAAAATGTTCAATTTTTCTTTTTTCATTATTTAATTTTTTACAATGGTTGCAATTACGACATCAAATTTTGCATTCGATAATTATCCAACATGGAAAACAAAAATTTGTGCAGAACTTGATTTTGAAAATCTATAGTCTGTTGTTTTTAGTACATTACCAAGATCTACAACAATGTTACACAACAAGCTATATTTGATCGTGTAAATCAAAAAGGAAAGTTAATAATCTATTTTAGTGTTTTAGTTAAGGTAGAACTTCATATTCGTGATACCACAACAACAAGAGAATCTTGGGACAAGTTGAAAACATTTTATGAGTTCAAAAATAAGAACACAATACTTCATCTCCATAGTCAACTATTGAACTTAAAAATGTAACCAACTGAGAAATTTGAAATGTTTTTGAGAAGAGTAGCAACTTTGCGTGCATCACTTCAAGCTTTGGAAGAAGAAGTAACTGACACATCACTCGTGCCTATAGTATTGAGAGCTCTTCTTCCTTCTTATAGGATTTTGTGACCATGTTAAACAAAACTGGTCAAACAACAATTTTGAAGAGTTAGTGAATATGCTACAACAAGAGGAAGCTATTCACTCAACTATTGAAACTAAAAAGAAGGAACTTTCTTCTAATCAAAAAGGAAAAAAATAGGCTAATTCTAGTAAACAACCTCATAAGTAAGGTAATACTCAATAAGGCCAAAAGGACCAACAAAAATGTCTTATTTGTGGTTGAAAAGGACATGAGTTAAAAAATTGTTGGTACAAAACATTCCAGCAAGGATCATCAAGTGGTAGAAATATTAATTACCAACAAACAAAATCATGCCAACAATAGATTAAACATGGACAAAATAGGAATAAGTGGAAGAAGAAACCAACTCAACAAGGAAATGTAGCCGAATAGGAAGATCAATTTGGTGATGATGACTTCTTATATTTAGTACAGTCAAATGAAGTATCCAATTCTACAAATCAAATTTGGTATGTTGACTTGGGTGAAACTCGCCACATGATAGGAAAGAAATATTGGCTCTTCAAAATGAGTAAAACACCCACCAAAAATTGTGTTTCTTTGGGTGATGATACACCTTACGGTGTTGAAGGAATTGGTTCCATTTCACTACCACTTGGGAAACATAACTATAAAATTAGAGATTTTATTTATGTCCATGGTTTAACACAAAAATTTGTTATCCGTAAGTCAATTATTAGATCATAATCTCAAACTTGACTTGTTTGTAAAATCTTTGAATGTGGGAAGAATGTTTTAGTTGGATTTTGTTCAACGAAATGATCAAGCACTTGCAGCCAAGGATACATCATTAGCTCGGCTATGGCATCAAAGACTCGGATATGTGAGTTTTGGCTATCTTGACACACTTCATTAATATGACATGGTTAAGGGTTTACCACCTCTAAAAAGGGTACGGATAAATGTCAAAAATTTTGTGAGGAAAACAACATATAGTATCATTTAAACATAGTACATTTTGGGATAAGGAAAAACTTGACTTGGTGCATACCAATCTATGCGAGACAATGAGACCTACCCACTCCTGGGTCTCAATATTTCATGCTCTTTGTTGATGATTTTTCAAGAAAAATGTGGATATACTATCTTTCTATAAAAGACCAAGATTTTGAAACTTTCAAGAAGTTCAAAGCTCTTGTTGAAATAGATTGTGGTAGGAAAATAAAAACAATCCGGTCAGATTGAGGTGGAGAATACACCAACAATGATTTTAATGATTTTTTGAAAACACATTGCATTGGTCATCAAATGGATCCTCCTCACACACTACAACAAAGTGGTGTTGTTGAAAGGTGAAATCATACTATTATGGATATGGTGCAATGTATGATTGATTATGCGGGTTTATCAAAAACATTTTGGGCGAAGAAGCTAAAATAGAAGTCTATTTACTAAAAAAAAATTCCCATTGCAGCTCTTAATGGAGTAACACCACAAGAAGCATGGTCATGGCATAAGCCATCTATTTCAGACCTTATATTTTTTCGATGTAAAGCAAGTATGCACATTCCTAAGAAACAAATAACTAATGTTGATATGAAATTAGAAAAACTTATCTTCTTGGGATATAATGATGAATCATTTCGCTATAGAATTATGGATCCAAGAAAAATAAGGGTATACACTAGTCGATATGTTAAGTTCTTTGAGAAGAAAGAAGCAGATGCTCCTTCCATACATTCACATGATGAAAAAATCATCCCTATAGTGAAAATAGAGGATGGTAATCACTTTGATGATGACAATGATGATGGGGAAGATAATGAAATTCAACCTCCCACATGAACCATAATAAGTATTCCTAAATGGTATACAAGTATGATTGGAGATGAAAAATTGGATAGTGTCCCCGACACATCTACCACTGGGATTAGGATTCGTAGTATGGCTCGAAAGGAGGTCAATTTGTCCTTAATGGGTAAAGCTTTTGAAACTATTGAGCCATCCACGGTTTTAGAAGCCCTATAGTCTAAACATTGGAAAGATGTTATGGATATAAAAATATAAATCACTTATGAAAAATAATACATGGAAACTTACAGATATTCCACTAGGAAAAAAAATCATTAGATGTAGATGGATCTTCAAAAATAAGTACAAAGTAGACGGAAAAATTGATAAACACAAGGCTAGACTAGTTACTATGGGATATGTTCAAAAGAAGGAATTGATTATGAGGAGACTTTTTCTCCCATAGCTAATATAAAAACTTTCAGTTAATATTTTCTCTATTTGCACAATTTGGTTGGAAAATACACCAACTGGATGTGAAAATTTCCTTTCTTAATAATGATTTACAAGAAGAAATTTATGTAACTCAACAAGAACTTTATGGCATACCAGGTAAAGAGGAAAAGGTATGTAAACTCATAAAATCACTATATGGTCTAAAGCAGTCTCCCAGGGCATGGTACATAAAAATTAATGAGCATCTCATTCAACATGGATTCAATAGGAGTCCATACAATCCTAATAGCTATCTCTAAAATCAAGGGGGAGATAGTGATCATTGTAGTATATGTCGATGATCTAGTCATCATTAGAGGATTGGTGAGGATGATTGAGTCAACAAAGAAAGATCTAACATGATCATTCGACATGACTGATCTCAGCTTCTACATTATTTTCTTACACTGAAGTTTGGAAAATAGAAAATCATATCTTTGTGTCACAATTGAAATACACCAAGATAATGCTCAAGAAGTTCAATATGATGGATTGTAATCCATTTTCCACACCTATGGAGACAATACTTCAACTATCTCGAAAAAAACCATCACCACAAGTAAATGCAACTCTCTATCGGAAGTTGATTAGGAGTCTCATCTACTTGACTTACACTAGGTCAGATATCAGCTATGCAGTCAGTTATCTTTTACGGTTCACACAAGAACCAAGGGTTTCTCACTGAAAGTAGTAAATCAGATACTAAGATACATCAGAGGAACTATGGACTATGGCCTAGAATATAAGAATAACAATAACTTCTTTTTGACAGGATATTGAGTTTTAGATCATGTTGGAAACATAGATGATAAGAAATCCACTTCGTGATTTGTATTCGTTTTGGGATCTAGACCAATATAATGGGGAGTAAGAATCAGACTTGTGTTTCAAGATTCTCCAAAGAATCAAAATATCATGTAGCAAATGGATTTTTCGTGAAGAGATATGGCTCCTACGTATACTTACGAGGATTGGGAATACCACATAAAGATCCAACTATCCTACATGTTGGTAACGAAGGAGTAGTAAAACTTGTTCGAATCAAATTTTTCATGAGTGCACCAAAAAAATTAAGGTGCTGGTAAATTTCATTCACGAACATGTTCAAAACAACAACATATAGTTCCAACATTTCCCAACAGATATGCACCATGCGAGATGTTTTCACAAAGTCACTTCCTCAAGGTGAATTTGAGGGATTTAGAGAATTTCTCTCTGTTCACTTGAGACCATGCTGAATTAAGGAGGGGGATGTTAGGAATAAAAATTATCTCATCATTAGTTGATATTTGAATAAATGTAATAAGTTGAAGTATTTAATTTAAATACTTTAAAGTTATGTCAATAGGTATTAGTTATCTTTAGTTGTTAGTTAACTAAGTGATAGTGTTCTCATCCCAATATTTTTGGGATTATGTTCTATCTAGTATCTTTTTTTCCCAAATGATTTCCATGATGGGAAATATGGGTAGTTAGGGGCAATATGCTATTTCTACATATTTTCTCAAATTAGGTGATTTGCTTCCATATATTGTGGATGAGATAGAAGTTGTCCAATATCTATAAATATTACACTCTGTCATTTATTTGTAATGATTGGTTTCTTATTATTAAAATTATGAAAGCATCATCTTGTTTTATGTAGTTAAATCTAGTTTACAGACAAGATAAAGCCGAGTATTCATCTTATGGTCCAAATCCACCCTCCCGGTGCGTCGACGACCTACCTATACATACACAATTGGTCTCCATCAACCTAGACCGGGTAACATTTAATTTACATTTCTTTCATTCAAATCATATTTTACATCAATTTTAGTTATTTCTTAGATTTAATAATATTTCTATTTATACATGCTATATGTTATTCCATCCTTCACTTCAATTTTTTTTTCTTTAAAATGGGCATCAACATCTGCAAAAGGAAGGTTACACTTCTTGGAGTTGGCTTTGTATGGGAAACCCCACATATCTAATCTAATAAATATCCATTTTACTATGTCCTACTTGTAGGTTCATCATCCATAGTAAGGACCAGATTACTTAGTGCCTATTCATCCACGCATATCACACTTTTGAGGTATTATAAACCCTCCATATTATGAGTTTCTAGTTTCTTTTAGTAGCTAGCTTATTAATTTGAGTACAAATGAAGAAATTTGGACAACATTCTGGCACACCTAATGGGACCACTCCTTTGGTGATCCCTTTTCATTTATTTTCTATTTTTATTGCTTCTTCTATCTTCTACTAACATTGGGCACAAATCCTTGCTTCATGCTTGCTCATGTTGATTCTGTTGTTGGATTTATCTTTGCTACATTTTGATAAAAAGGATAAGTTGTATATAGGTATTCCTCATTTTTCCTTATTTTCTCCTTTAATTGTATTTCCTTTGTTATTTGTGTCCTCTTTAAAATATCACGGTTCGATTTTGTTTAAAAAGAACCTTTCTTTTCTGCATCCTACTTTCTCACATAGTCTAAGTAGGTGTCAACTTTCTGCATCTCACATTCCTCACACACAAACCAAACTCACGCATTAAAATCAACACATCTAAATATCCTCCTACGGTATACTGATTTATATTTCATCACCTAACAGGAAGCCTCCTGAAACTCCCCACCATAACAATTATTAAACTAGACATAGGCTCCCTTCTCCGAGGAACCCCGTTATCCATCCCCTTTTCTATTTTTCACACTTTATTAATTTAAAAACATAAAAATAACAATTTTCCGACTTTCTTGGTTCATTTAACATAAAAATTATTCTTGTTTCATGTCATTGAATACTCATTTAACAGCCAAAAGAATGGAACAAAACTTCCCTTCAAACAATTCTTCCTTGACCCATGAGATATATACTACAAAAATTGCTTTGCATATACCTATTTCATGGGCACACAACATCTCTTTAGTGTCTCTCACCCATAGACCTTTGTCCAAACCACTACCTTATGGGAAACTAATCCCTTCTTCTATCATCATTCCATCTTGTCTAGACCAGCCACCCCTCCTTCTACATCCAGACCTTCTCGACCTCAAGTCATCCCTCGTGGTGAGTTGGATTTCAAGGATGTCCTTGATGACAATCAAGTGGTTCTTCAAGACTATCTCCTTAGTAAATAAACTTAGCTTCCCTAGATTGTCCACCATTTCCCCATATTTATCCTTATCAAACTAACCCAAACACCAATCAACAATTTACAATAAACGAACTCGCTTCATCTTATAAAAATCCTCTACCCCATCAAACCGATCATCTAGTCATGTCCATTCCACCCAATCTTCACCAAATCAATACAACCATCACCACTACCATTCATATTTCCTCTTTGACCCCAATATCATGTCCCCTATTTGAAAAACATGATCCCCTCACATCACACATGCATATCATCACTTCCCACTCTCCTCTTATGGGCACTCTTCCTTATTAAGTGGTTGACCCCTTTCAAAAATAGTTTCATCCTACCTATATTCATGAATTTCCTACCCAAACTCAACAATCATACAATATCCCCATGACACAACACCAAACATTCCAAACTCAACCTTTAACTCACATTCATCAAGCAATCCCCCAAACACACATTCAATCTCACCAAAAAAATTATTCAACTATCTTGCGCGTTGTGTAATCATAACCTCAACTCATTATCACTTCATCAAATGATCATATGCATGCTCTCATGAATAGGTTAGAAAACCTTGAGGCCACCACCCTAGGGCCTAAAGTTGCATTATCATATGAACAAATCTACAAGAATCCAATTCATCCATCTGTACCAATTAATCCATATCCTCCACATTTGGAATTTCCAAAATTCCCCAAGTTTAACAGTAAGGAGGATCCACAACAACATATTCATGCATTTAGACATATGTACTACCTTATTGCACACAATCAGGACTTGATGCTGCACAGTTTCCCCATGTCTTTGGCTAGTCCAGCATTAGACTGGTATAATAACATCCCTTAATATTTGATATTTTCCTTCACTCATCTCACACAATTGTTTTTAGAACATTTTTCGATCAACATTGCATTGAAAATAATTATCACTGATCTATACGCCATTCGACGGTTTGATGATGATTCCATCATAAAATTCATCGCACGGTGGCACGACATTATAAGAAAACTATCATTTACCCTTCCATAAATCAAACTCATCGAGCTCTTATCATGTTCATGTGTAAAACATATATATTCTAAACTACAAATCAAATCCTTCCAAACCTTTGATGAAACCTTCACCATGAATCACAAGCTTGAAACACGAACCCTTGAACAGGGCCATGTAAAACTAAAATAAAAAAACATAAACATGAATTAACTAATACATTCACACATAACGAGAAATATAATGGAGTGGCTAATGCTATGTTCACCAAATCTTCTCCTGCACCAACATCTAGCACTTGGACTCAAAAGCGAGCTCTAAAAGCGACACCCAACTACACTCCCCTCAGGGAATCATATGGATCTATCTTTGAAAATTTGATAGCAGAAAATCTAATCACACTACCGCCTATCCTACCAGTTGATGATTCAAGACTGAAACCCATGTGGTATCGTGAAGACCATTATTATAAATACCACCAAACCTGAGGTCATGACATAGAGAAATGTCAAACTTTCAAGGATTTGGTTCAAATCTTGATTGATAAAGGAAACCTTTGGGTCAAAAATCCTAATGTTTCACCAAATCAACCACTTCACATATTTACAAAACCTTTTCCAAATTACACACTAACAAGCCAAGCTGCTACCACTTCCACAACCCAAACACCTAATGCTCATACTATAAACATCATTGATCAAGAGCCTACAAATTCCCCTCCTTCATTGCTAATCACATCAATCCTCTTTGATAGTATTCCTACATCTACAAATCGATTAACACTTATCCCCACAACCACGCCAATCATATATACATCTACCTCGGAATCCATTCCTACTACTAGGACCCCATTCAAAAACATATCATTCTTTCCCTAGAATTATTTATGAGACAACCATTCCCACCTACTCATATAGTTGACACTGGTTCCACATCTATATCCACTTCATTACTCACCAAATCCACTTCATGATACAACTACCTTACCTACATCCATCCCACTCCTACATGTTATACCATCTTGAAAGATATAATTGGTGCCTCTTTCAAAGCTTTTACCTATATCCACATCAACTATTGAAATTACATCCACACCATCTTTATTATTTGAAGAAATTTTGAAAACACTTCAACTTCCAACAACCTCAAATGATCCTTCTACCTCATCAATGTAATCAAATCAATCTCCACTTTTCTTAGAACAAAAGGTCCTTCCTATGCCTATACAAACTATGACACCACCTCTAGATCCTCAAGTGGTAATTGTTGTCGCTCCTCCTAAGGACACATCCTTACTAATAAAATCTACAACCATTAGTAAATTACCTCGTAAATCCCTTGTACATTCCTACAAGAAAATTTACAATCCCACCTCTAAACCATCTAACACAACAACCTCTTCATCAAGAATATTTCCTTAACTCAAACTATTCAACACTAAGACATTAACCTATGCCAAAACTAAACCTAGACCATCAAGACATCAACATAGTAAAATTTTATCATCTTAGAAATCCACTTCTTCTTCAAAGGATAATACATTCGCATGAGGACAAAGAACCTCCAAAGGATTGGGGTGAATCATATGTGGACATTTTCCTACACTTATTATGAATTTTCACGGTCATGCTTACGCCTATTATGGCATTTGACCCAAATAGCAAGAATCAATTGTGGTTTGATCCTAACCTTGTCGTGTATATTAACATGCCCCTAAACATGGCACTTAGCATTGTAGAACATTCCAAGCCATTGTCTCTGCGTGGCTTCATTGAGGAATAACACCTTCACCCCAAGTTGAATCCATCTCTTTCTTCCACTCCAACATGTGTGCCTTTTACCTAATCCATCTGTTATCACCAAATCACAAAACCCTCCAATTTTCATAAGTTTCTATGCTTGATATCGTAGTGTGAATGGGTAACATTGGTACTATTTCCAATTTTGGGACTTTCTACTTGGGTTAGACCTCCGTAAAAGTTCGTTCTTCTTCCTAATCCTAGTGCAAACTAACTCTACTAAAATGAAGCTACTAACTATATTTATCCTATAAGTTTCAAGGACCAGGGAGAGAGAAATAACATACAAATGAAGGAAAACTACATTAAAGAGGTGATGAACCAAAATAAGGGAATCGAATAGCTTTCCAATGTATGAAAAATGGAAGAAAAATACATACTAGAGAGGGTGATAACAATTTTCCAAAGTCTAGCAACTGTATTCACAACAATATTTCATACACACACAATGATAATGGATCCTTGTAAATGAATAAAATAGAAACAATATATTTACAATGAGGTTGAAGAGGAAAGAAGAATGCAAACAAACACAGCAAGGGAAGATACATCCACAAACTTACATCTATTGCTTCATTGATATGCATGAGTTCAATCTATTAAAAAATAAAGGCTTGGATCACCATGCAAGGAGTCCACTACAAGGGCCTATAGTACATTGGATTCACAAAACCAAAATGATAGAGTTTTTCTACTCAAACTATTTTTTCCCTTTACAATGAGCTCAACATTTCAATTTATAGAATTTTGGGAGAGAGAGAGAGAAGGGATGTAAATCCCGAAATCCATTTTCCCACTAATTGCAGGTCATGAAAAATGAGTTTGGTTGGTGATTTTGGACCTGTAGAAGCAATCTCAAGGTACCCCATAACTTGCAGTAGTGAAAGAGTGATTTCCCATGCTTATTGAATGCTCTTCCAACCACTTTCAACCACCAAACGAGCTGGGTTCATTTTACCTAAACAAAACCATCAATTCTTCATCAATTTCCATATTTCTTGATTGATGTCCATCATGACCAGATTCATTATTCCAACGAGACTAATTTCATGAAAATCCATTTAGAATTGCAAAAGTTAGGGTCTTTTGAGTGTGAGCAACTATTTTGAGTTTCAGAGATTTCTTGCATTTTACGGGGTGATCATTTAATTTATTAGAGATGGATATGTTTATTTAATTTTTACCCAACTACCCTTATGAAAAATAATAATTCTAGCTTTTTTGTCATAGAGGTTGTCGAGAGATTTCAAAAAGTCCAATTTTGTGAAAATCGAGTTCGGGTCAAAAGTTATGCCCGTTTAAACTTTAGGGTCGAGATGTTCCATGCTTGCTCTCACAATCCGCATTTAATAATTTTCCTTTGTATTATGGGTTTTATGTGTTTTAGGGGAACTTGTGACACTAAGCAACAAGGTCCATCTAGGCCACCGAGACCTAACTTATGTATGATACACTCTGTGTGGCAATTTCACCTCCGTGGGGAACTCACGTCCCTGCAGTACTTATGTCATGCAGGCCTCGTTTCTTTGTGTCACCCAATTTAGGATCTCTTATGTCATCATGCATCCTCCATTGGACTGGGCTAGGTAGGCCATTGACTACCGAAATCTCCACACCAATTGCCCACAGGTATTTCAGTGATTTCGGGTTCAGGCTACACTCACGTCCCTCGGGCCACTCCAGCAGCTCCAACCTACTTCACCTACAACACGGGCCTCCAACCTCCTTCACACGCACATAGCCTTCTCCACACTATGTTGACCATGCCGTGAGGTTTTTGATCCCCATATTTTCTGCACTTCATTCATGTGGAAATTTCATCTTTTGTACGCACAAACGGTCCAAGTGTGACTTGGGCCTTCCAACTCCACATTTTCTGCACAAGTCCTTCCCCGTGGCCATTTTGGTCTTCTTAAGCCCATGTGTTTCTCGAGGCCACCATGGCCTCTCTCTTCTAATTTTCTCACAAAATCCTTTAACTTATTTGATGGCTCGGTGAGCCATGGCAAAACTAGACCATGCATTTAGTGTTTCCCTTCTTTACTACTCAAAAAAACTCGAGCTCGCTTCACAGTCAAAAATAGCTCGTTAGATGGTTTAAATAGCTCAGCTCAACAACATGTGAAGAGATCAGTTCTCATATTTCATGGATTGGCGAATCCTTTAGGAGTTTGGTGCCAAAACATTTCTCACTTAGCTTGATGCTACCCATGAAACAACTCATTCTCTTCGCAAGGCAGCTCGGTGGGAAATGTTTTGACTCAATCATGAGTTCGACCAACCCATTGGAACCCAAAGGAAAATTTTTAATCTTTCTCAACCCCTTCTAATTGATGGATCTCCCTAGCATAGGAAAAATGCATGAACACTGAATTTCCCATTAATGTTGTATAGTGGGCCCCACAATACAAGCTTGTTAGTTATCCAATTTTCTAGGGTAGAAAAATTGGATAACGCCTTCCAAATGCCAAATTCCCGAGTATTCACAAAATTTGACATCCATCCCACCTCTAGGTGACAATTCTTCCGAGGATATCCTCCTTGTTGATGAACATTGTTTGGGTAACCACTCATTCCAGCCAATGTGAACCTAAATGAAAGGCTCAACCGAAAGCTATAACCTTCATCGCCATTCCTCCTCTTAAGGCTTTGATCACATCATCAACACCTAATGTTTTCATCTTAGTAGCTCCTAGGCCTATTGAATATAGTATAGTTAAATAATGTCTTTGCCCACATTTTACAAACACAATTACAACCATAAAATACTAAGATAATTTTTATTTTCATTTTGGACTTACATTTCTCACTACACACAACACAGCAAGGACCCCAAGAAAAGAAACTCGACATGCATACGACAATCACATAAGTCATCAACTCACATAGACAAATGAAAACAACATAGGCATGTCAATGCCACACTTTTCCCAATGGACGAATACTAGCATTGCCCCAACCACAAAAAGAAGACTTAAGGATGGGAATACCCACAACACATATTTTCTTTAATGGTATTTTAGTTACGATTAACACTCCAAGAACATTATTACACAGGATAAATTTCTCAATTGGCCACCGCAACTTTCTAAGTTCATTCCACGGTTAAATTACCATTCGACCCTTTTAAGTTGGCTTCTTATTCTTTACAAAATTTTCCATAACTTGCATACTTATTTGACATAATTTGAATGCATATAAAATACTTAATTATCTTGTTCTTATGTTAAGAATATTCTTCTTGAACATATATTCAATGTCTACCTTTTTACTCTTACAACTCAAGTGAATGTGACTTGGTGTCCATATAGCAATATTAGGATTTAACGGAGATTTAGATACAAGATATATTTTTACCAAAACATTCTTCGATCACGATATAGGTATTTCCCTACCATAGTTATTCTATTTCAATGACTTGTGAAATTCCATTTTGGTTTATATATGTATTTTGTTTTCTCGAAGGTTAGACACACCAAGGCAATTCATATTCTTTGAAACAAAAGAGTATTTTTAATTGAGATATAAGGTCTTCAAGAGTGGCATTATTCGAACCTCAACTCTCGTTTTTACTCTTATGTGCTTTATTTTATATGTCACATTATCGTCTTGTTATTAGTATTGTCTTGTAAAAGTAGTTATGAAATGTTTATCTAACCTCTTGAAGACATATAGGATTAAGAGACTTGAAGCTACACACGAACCCTAAGTTAACATCTAAATCAACAGAGGTTTAGATCAATTCCCAACTTCATTCAAGGGTCTACCCTCTACTATATACGAGTTTTAAGCGAGAGGACAATTTTATGCTAAACCACCTTCAGAAAGGACCAAGGTGTAATGTTGAGAGCCACCAAGGTAACACATTTAGCTGAGCGGAGTTAAGGAGTTCAATAAAAAGAGTTTAAGACCTAGAACAACTAAGTCAAAACCTCCATCTATGACGTCTGGACCCAACAGGGATTTCACTGTATGAAGAACTTTAATTTTAAATCTATCTTCGAATGAAAAGGTAGTTCGCTAGGCTATGAAGGAGGAGTTAGATCTACATAATCCAAGTGAAGTTTGACTGTGTCGCTCCTATCAGATAGGTTTAAGACAATGTCACTAAACATACTGACTAAGATGATAAGCCCATTCTCGGGTTCTTGTTTACTCAAACTAGGAGGTTCCATTGAGTGTAGAGTTTAATTTCATTCTACGGTTTTCAGTATCTTCTACGGTAAGGAGTATCACACATGAAAGACAAGTTATGCCCCGATTTTGAACAAGGGTAGAGTATTTCGATTAAATCTCTTTATTACATTTACAAGGTATTAATGCACAAGATGACTCATCAATCATTTATTGAACACTAAATATGCACTACAAGATGTTACTTCAAATTCATTTACCTTATATAAATATCAAACCTTTTTACCATGTGTACTATAAATCAAATTGACCTACGATTAAATGAACATTTCCTAGATGTCCTTGAAACTAGCATCTCATACATAAAAAAATTGTCAAATATAACAGTAACATGAGACAACATTATACATTTATTCATTTAACAATGAACTATATAAATTACAAAGATAAATAAATGAATTACACATCGCCTTTTCGTCATCATTCTTTCATCCTGCAAAACCACATGAGCATGATATCAACGATAATTCGCTGGCATGGCATCCACCCTAATCTAACATAATTATCATTTTTCAGTTTCCCATTTACATATGATAATAATTACAGTTTGTAATCAAAATTAAAGGTTTAGAGACATGTTTTCCTTACATTTCATTTCACTTCATTTTGTAACCCAAGAGAGAGAAAGAGAAGGGAAGAGAGAGAAAACACCATTTTGTCAAAAGTTCTATTTCACACAACAAGTTACACTATAGAGTTTTAAATAGTTATTTGTATGTGTTAAAATTTCCACTGATTGTTTGGCGACCGATAAGTTTCCCCAGCTTTCTATTTTTACATTTTTTTACTAGCTAAAAAATGTTCAAAAAAGCTCGGAGGCTAGGAAACCGCTTCCAAAAGTTATCTTCCGATGATAATGCACTCCACAATTAACTTTCTACATGTCCCCAGATATACCAAGAGTTCATAGCAACTAACGGAATTGGGAAAAAGCAAACGGTTTGCATTTGGTGGCTAGTTCTCTAGGGCTATTGGTCATAGTTGACCTAGTTGCAAATGAATAAAAGTTAGCTCGAGGGCTCAGAAAAAAAAAACATGTCCAAAATTGGCGTTTGGTGGATGAATGCGCAATGAGAAACTTCCTTCAAATTTCCCTATATAAGGAGAGTTCAACAGAGTCGACGAAACTCAGAACTGGAAAACAGTCTTCGAATGATGACAAGTTTTCTAAAGCCACCGGTCCTAATTGGTCAGTTTGACCTTGTCCAACTACGACTAGAGGCCTACAAAATGCCATTGTCAAACTATCCGAGAAAAGTGTTTTTCCCTAAACTAAAAGTTCCATGCAATTGTCTAGTAAAAACACTAGAGGTTTATGAAGATGGATAATAATTTCTCTATCTAGGTTTCAAATGGTGGTCCAAAACGAAAGCCAACTTTCTAGATTTAACAACTTCCTACCACTACAAAACAGTGTAACAGGGTTCCTATAAGAGCGTCAAAAAGATCACACATATTCATTCGGGGTCAAACCAAAGGTCCAGGTGACTCCTCACATAACAAGGTACACAAATGAAGCTTAACATCTCATTTTCAGAGTTACGAAGGGTACTTAATGAGTCTCCAAAAATATAAAAATTATCTATTTAAACAAGGAGATTATCAACTTTATTACTAGGAAGTAAATTTTGTCTGGTCGATAAAACAATACTATAGCAAACTAGTTGGGTAGGAAGTAGTCTAAATCACCTCGGAGTGATTTGGAAGTTATTGGTTTAATGTAAATGAGTTATTTTGACTTCGTGAGTTACGACACGATATTTCATTGTTCTCGCGAACTTTAAAAAAAAAAAAATTAAGCGTATTATAATCCTAATATTTTAAAATTCTATTAAGTTGCAACAGAGAACTAAAGCACAAGAATTATGAGAGGTAGGGGAGATAAATCATGCCTGGGAGGAACGGATTCAGTCAAATACGCAGGCTTTAGTTCAACATCTCGCTTGGGCACTTCATCAACCAGTTCACGAGCCTCGATCTAACCTCCACAACGTCACACAAAATTCCCGATCACTTGAAGTTTTTCCAATAGAATAAGTTTCCCATTATGTTTTGACAATTTTCTAGGGCCTGCACAAGGCTCCATTCTTGCACACATGCTGAGAGAATGTTGGCAACAAACAAGAGGCTCTACACCTGCGAGTGTAGTTGCTTGAAAGTTTCTAAAGCCTTTTGAACAGATCCATTATGTGCATATCTTGCAATCATGGCATTCCATGAGACAACATTTCTTTGAGGCATTCTATCAAATAGTTCACATGCCTTTTCAACAAATCCATTTTGTGCATATCCTGCTATCATTACAGTCAAGAGAATACATTTTTTTTGGGGTATTTTGTCAAACAATACATGTGCTTTGTCTATTCTTCTGCATTTTGCATACATGTCTACCAGGGCAGTTGCAACTACAACATCTGACAAAATTCCTCTCTCTCCATTATGCTTTGATGGATATCATACCCTGCTCCAAAGCTTCCATTTTGGCACAGGTTGGAAGTACACTAGCAAATGTAAACTGATTGGGTTGGAGCCCTGTTTGCTGCATACGGTGAAACAACGTGACTGCCTCGCGAGGAAATCCACGTCTTCTGTACACTGCTGCAAACATATTCCATGAGAAGTTGTCTCATTCTTTCCTTTGGTCAAACACTCTAACAACATCACCACAAGTCTACTATACTACCCCACGCACCTACCAGGGAGACAACAGACCACATCAACCCAAAACTTCTTTCAACACACTCATGCCCACCATTCTTTATTGTTGCGCAAAAACCAAACGTCCCTCCATGCATTAATGGAAAACATGGCCTTCCTCAATGCATGGTGGGTGCGCAAATAGGTTCAAAGTTTCCCCCTCCCTCCATGGTGGCGGCGCTTGTCTTCATTCATCAATAAGATAGAAAAAATCCCAAAGGAGCCCCCTTTTCCCTAACCCCCAAAAATCACAGGCTTTTTAATTTTAAATCTTTTATTTTATTTATTTATTTATTTTTTGTTTGTTTTAACTAAAAATAAAAACCCTAAGATGAAGTAATAAAATAAAAGAAATAGCTTAAAGGTAAACCATAACAATAGTGATAAAATTTCGACACAAAAACAAATGATCGTAAATCGACAATATAAATTATAATATTATTATAAACATTATTTTTATGATTTTACGGCTAAAATAATGATAATAATTATTAATCATATTAATGGTGACGACCAGGAAAACTTGAAGAAGTGAGAACTAGATTTTCCTTTAACAGAGATAATCATCCATGATGCTACCAGGTCCACCATTTGGGGTGCCGACAACGACCCGAAAAGGCAAGAAGGAGAGGGAGGGTGCAAAATATTCACTGCAACAAGGAAAAAGTTGACAACGGTCAATGAGAGCACACACACAACCCTCCCATGCTTAGCAATAGGGTCGTCATGTCAAGAACTAGGGGAACATCGAATGGGGCATTACATTCTCCTCCCCTTAAGAAAGCATCGTCCTCGATGCGACATACAATGAAGAAAGAGAAATGGTAGCAACAAGGAACAAATATGGGAAAAGGTACGCTCTAAGGTTAAGATTTCAGACACAAAATCATGGTCACGGGGTGGCCCTAGGAACATCAGGTAGAAATTTTAACTTTCAAGGTTCTGTGAAGATTGGTAGTTCCATTTTACCTTATTACTTAGTTAGCATTTTCTTTTACAAGTATTTCTTATCTCAAGATTATAATATTCATTGTTTAGAAATTTTCAATTGTCTTATGTTTATGGGTGCCCAACAATAACTAACATCAAGATGTCACACAAAACTTAACACAACATAAACAACTAGTGAGACATCTTGCTACCTACTTTCATGACTGTAACACATCACGAGACCTTTAATTCCTCCATGGAATGACAACAAGCACTCCACATAGCAAATAATTTCCAACAATTATGTCCTAGACATCGATCTAGAACACACATATGTCTGACAACCATAATCATCACTTTCGATACATATACGAGTATCACAAAACCCAAAGAAAACCCCGATTTGTACAAACATAGTGCTAAGAAAATATCAACCAAGGGAAAGTCAAGCCTCAAACATAAAATGTCTAACGAGACTCACAAGGTCAAAGCATACAAGTGTGTCCCACTTAGTGGCCATAAATATTTTAAAATCAATAGTAAATAAATAATTAAAAATACTATATAAAAAATCAGTAAAGGGAAGAGTATTTAGCTCTCAAAAATGCATGTTTGGTCATTTTATATGTGTGACATATAGTTTCTTGAAAGTACAAAACCTACAAAAAGTGGGACACAGTTATATGCTTTGACCCCACAAGATTACACATAACTCATTATACCAACTCCACACATCTCAAAATATCAAGAAATAACTCCATATATCTCCTGAAGTATCATAAAACAACTCCATATACCTCCCAAACCATCACCAAATAATCTCCATATACCTCTCATAGAGAAAGAATCATAGTGTCAAAACCAAGTCGGGTCACTCAACCATAGAGCCCCATCAAGAATATCAGGTCACTCAACCATAGAGTGCCATAAAGAATAACAGGTCACTCAACCATAGAGGCCTATCTCCTTTCTCCTTTTAATGAGGTCGGTCACCCTATGGCCTTGGGCATATAGAGCCCTATCACCCCCAACCCAAATGACATAATAACTCGTGGTTCAACAACCCGCTAGTTATCTGTAACTCCTTAGGGCGTACCCCCATACAACGAAGTGGGTCCATAGGTTTAACCACTCCATGGTTAATCCCATGACCCTATTCCAACACATTATGACATTAGAACTAGCATAACAATCCATTCAAATGCCAAGTGGAAAAATCAAAAGCCTTGGGCTAAGCTACAAAACTTTTAAATATGACAAGAAAGTTTTAAAACTAAGAAAAACAAATGGCTAATTAGCCATGGTTAGTGCAAAATCTAAATGTTAATGCAATAATCAAATAAATGCCCAAAATATAAGAACATGTCAATCAAGAAAATGGTTGGTTCTAGCTAAAAGAGATAATGATCAATTTACGAATAAAAATACATATAGAGAAATAACACATTACAATCACTATGTGGCCTCATACCACCACCAAAGAGTTACCATCAAGTTGTTGGCACTCGGACATCGAGCCTCAGCTCGTAAAATATACATGTAACCAGAAATTAGTATATCAAATAATGTAACTATCATCACCTCTTCCTGACTCATCCCTCCATACTCCCACAAGGATCAACATAGTCAAAATCACATAGGATTATTCAATGAACAATCCAATAGGAAAGAGAAGGGGACACTAGTTGCATAAGTTGAGCCTAAGGTGGTGCGTACCCATAATATCCGAGTAAGCTCGAAGTATACTAAACGAGATAGAAGTTGTTTTTCGGTCTATATAAGACTACACTTCCTCACTCGTACTCAGCTCAAGATTATGAAAAATATGGTCCACGCCTCCTCTCTCCACACATACAATCTTGACAATTTATTCCCTAACATACACATAACTACATCACTAACACAATGGTGATTCATGCACATTAACCATAACATCTTATGCATGGTATTTATATACGATTTATAACACAACTAATACTTTCACGGGTTATGATACATCACATTACCACATCCTGCACCCAAAGTGCAATCATTGTACACTAGGGATCATACTCACCATATGCCCCTAAATCATGACATGAACCATCACATATTACATGAATTATATGTATGAGGAACACAATGTCTAACCTTACAACATATAGTCAATTATAAAACAACACGATGATGCACACAACTAATCACAATACGGTGATGACATCACGATGAAATGTGATTCACTTTACATCAATTTTTTCATGCAATACATCAATACACCTTCATATCACATAAATCCAAAATGTTTTAACCCTCTGCAATCCACAATAACATTCCGTTCACAAACAACAAGGTGGTACATCACACATGGATTCCTCATTGAATCCATGAAAAGGAGAGTCAATACTCTCATCACAAGCACATCAATATGATAAAAATATGCACTAAGTGACATGCACCACATGTGCTTCCATAAGGTCACAATTACAACATTGTTCACATTACAACATATATCACATTACTCTTCCAATATCCACCACCATCATGCAGAATCATCACAACTCCAATCCATCCCAGAGGTTCGAGAGCATGAACCTCCGCTCTGATACCATATGTAGTGCCCACATTTTACACACACAATTAAAATCGTAAAATACTAGGATAATTTTTATTTTTATTTATTTATTTAGGACTTACATTTCTCACTACACACAACACAACAAGGACCCCAAGAACTGAAAATTGACTCGCATACAACAATCACATAAGTCATCGACTCACATAGACACATGAAAACAACATAGGCATGTCAATGCCACACTTTTCCCAATGAATGAATACTAGCATTGCCCCAACCACAAAAAGAAGACTCAAGGATGGGCAAACCCACAACACATATTATTTTTAATTGTATTTTAGTTATGATTAACACTACAAGAATATTATTACACAAGGATAAATTTCTCAATTGGCCACCTACATATTTCTAATTTCATTCCATGGTTAAGTTACCATTCGAACCTTTTAAGTTGGCTTCTTATTCTTTACAAAATTTTCCATAACTTGCATACTTATTTAGCATAATTCGAATGCATATAAAATACTTAATTATCTTGTTCTTATGTCAAGAATCTTCTGCTCAAACATATATTCAATTTTTACTTTTTTACTCTTACAACTCAAGTGAATGTGACTTGGTGTGCATATAGTGATATTAGGGTTTAACGAAGATTTAGATACAAGATAGCTTTTTACCAAAACATTCTTCGATCACGGTATAGGTATTTCCCTACCATAGTTATTCTATTTCAATGACTTGAGAAATTCCATTTTGATTTATATATGTATTTTGTTTTCTCGAAGGTTGAACACACCAAGGCAATTCATATTCTTTGAAACAAAAGAGTATTTTTAATTGAGATATAAGGTCTTCAAGAGTGGCATTATTCGAACCTCAACTCTCATTTTTACTCTTATGTGCTTTATTTTCTACATCACATTATGGTCTTGTTATTAGCATTGTCTTGTAAAAGGAGTTACGAAATGTTTGTCTAACCTCTTGAAGACATATATGATTAAGAGACTTGAAGCTACACATGAACCCTAAGTTAACATCCAAATCAACTGAGGTTTAGATCAATTCCCAACTTCACCTAAGGGTCTACCCCTCTACTATATATGAGTTTTAAGTGAGAGGACAATTTTATGCTAAACCACCTTCAGAAAGGACCAAGGTGTAATGTTGAGAGACACCAAGGTAACACATTTAGCTGAGCGGAGTTAAGGAGTTCAATAACAAGAGTTTAAGACCTAGAACAACTAAGTCACAACCTCCATCTATGACGTCTGGATCCAATAGGGATTTCACTCTATGAAGAACTTTAATTTTAAATCTATCTTCGATGACAAGGTAGTCTCGCTAGGCTACGAAGGAGGAGTTTTTTTATTATTATTGGCAAATAGTTTTTTGAAAGGGACTATACCCTTGAGAACAAAATATGGCCTAGGAGCCAGAATAGGAATGTGAACCAGAGAGAAAAGGATCAAAATCCAAGTGTTACAATGAAGCTCGAAGTAGCCCAAAAATAGCTACCCAAACGAGACAAAACAACAAAATTACTGCAAAAAAGTAGTAGAGAGACCGCAAAAAAACAACATAAAAACATACAAGAACAACAAAAGCAACTACAACTACTTCTTGGCAGCTTTGTCAATGCTGGTCTTGATATTCTTCCAGGAGTGGAACATACCCAAAGTTGTCATGTGGGCAGCATCAGTATTATCCAGCTGCTCAATGGTCCTTTTGCTTTCCTTTTCGTTACCCCAAAGTGTAGCCGGAACACCGCTGAGGTTGGAGACACTTTTGACATGTTGCTCAATGAACTCCTCAATCGCCCTAAAGATGGCCATGTTGTAATCATGTCGAGTTTTGGCCTTCCCTAAACGGGAGTCTAAGGAGGTCAACTTCTTGTAGATATCATCAATCTGGCTGCTATCAATATCCCCCTCCTCCTCCTTTTTCTCTTGCCTTTCTATTTAGCCAAGTTCTTAACCTCATCCTTCAGCAGTTTCATATCAGCCTCTAAGGCATCCAGCCTTTTTGAAGAACTTTCCATATGCACATCCCGGGGACTGGCACTGCTAATATTCAGAAGGTCATGTGCAATTTCTATTTCATGAGGCCCCTTCTCCACAGCAAGAGTCTCAAGGTTAAGCTTTCTAGAGGCCCTGGTAACTGGTCTTTTAGAGGTAGAGGTGAGGTGGGTGGTGGGAGAAATAGTAGGGGGAATGGAAGGAGAAGCTTGGACAGCCGGCAGAGGGGGTGACTGCAGCGGTGGCGGGGGTAGATGGAGAAACAGGGCTGGCAGCAGCAGAGCCCGGCAGAGGGGGAACCGAGCTAGGAGAGGAAGGGAGACCAGGGTACTTAAGAAGACAACATTTATGAAGCAACAAAATAAGCCCTTGGTGTAAGGGAACCACCGGGTATGCTTCTGAAACTCCAAAATGGAGCGTTCAAGAGAGTTCAGCAAGTAATGGGGAAAACAAACCAAGCGATTCCTACGGAAGTGGTTAAGAAAGATAAGATGTTTAGCAGGAACAGTGACAAACCTACCTTCCAAGGAGATGAACCGTATCATCATGTGAGTAACCTCATCATAGGGCGGAGGAATCGAGCTAACAAGCAGGCCCAGCTGTAACATATATTAGCTTCTCAGATCCTTCCACAAATCTCCTCTCTTCAGCATCTCTGTCGACCCTTTTGTTAAAGAAATGGTAGCCCTCCAAACTAAGGCCGGTCGCTTCAGCAATAAGTTCTTCATTGACCAAGATCTTCTACCCCCATAATCAACAGTCCGCTCCTTCCATTCCTTTGCAAAACACACAGAAATGCTTTGATCATGCCCCTGAACCTTCTCCATGAAGTTGGTGATGCCACCCTTGCTGAGAATGCTCCATAGCTCAATATTATCCTTCCAGTCCAGTCCACACTTGGCTCAATTTGGCAGGGAGGTCCCCCCATCTTCTCTGTGCTTAACTGATTGCAACAAATTCCCAAATTCTTGTGAGCGCTGAAACCCGTCCGCTTCTTGCTATTGTAATCCACACAAGATTGGAAATGAGAGCCATTGCTTTTCCCACGAACGGCTGCGTGTCTGCTGAACTGAGCCTATGGAAAATTACATGTGGGAATAGCCCGCTCCCTGTCATCAATCACATTACTACTGTCTTCGGTTTCGTGGAGCTTTGTATCCGGATTTTAGCAGTCGCATGCAGCCCGCATGCGTGATTTTCAAATCAATGTAACTCCACTTGGAGTTCCCCATATATTTCACACTAACATGTTTATTTGACATGATTTGCATCATCATATTCTTTAAGTCAACACGTGTGGGAGTATTATTGATGCTGATCCACACCCAAAGATCATGACTCAGCTCTAGATATTGCTTGCGTATAGAAATCTGCATGAATGCTGTTGTGGAGCTACTTAGGGATGCTATTATTATCCCAAACAGTGAGGTTAACATTAATGCCATAATTAGCTAGCACATCCACCAATTTATTACCCTCCCTGTAAGTATGCATGATCCTGATGTTATTGAAAGTATGACTAATACTTATGGACTCTGAGATAAAATCCTTAATGCTCCAACTAGGAGATGAGCACTGTTTAAGAAGATTAATGACATTCAGGGAGTCCCCTTCAATAATGAGGTTCTGAATATTTTGAGTCTGGGTAATTCTCAGGCCCCATAGTGCAGATAATGCTTCGGCAAAATGATTAGTTTGAATTCCCATTTTCCCAAAGATACGCAAAGAATCGATTACCTTTATGATCCCCGTATCACTCCTCCCCGCCGCTATCCCGGGGTTTTCCTTAGAGGCCCCATCAAAGTTCAACTTATACCAATTAAAATCAGGAGGATGCCATTTGATCGAAGATCTATCAATGCTATTCCAGGATTGCTCCGACTGTTGATAGTTCCAATCTGCCAATTGGATAAGATGTATTCTTCATTCTCTGGATATCTCTTGTTCTTGGGGGGTTTAAATCTAGCAATATTTTCTTTGATACCATTATAAATTTTACCAATACTAAGTTTATAGTTTTTCTTCTTATTTCTGAAGATAATATCATTTTTATCCTTCCATATCCTCTAGATTAAATGAGGGATAGCTAGCTTCCAGATCCTTTTAACAACACAATGCCTAAAGGGTGGGTTCCATTGAGTCCATAGTTGATTAAGATCCTTCGGCAACACCTAGAGAGCTTCAAATTTAGAGAGGGAAAAACTCCATATTCTGGTGGCATATTCACAATGTATGAACAGGTGGCTGATATCCTCATAATCATTCTTACAAAGATGGCACCTATTAGGAATTATAAATCCTCTTCTCATCAGGTTGTCAGTGGTAAGAATCCTACCTCTGATAGCCAGCCAAAGGAAAAAAATTATTTTGGGAGTTAATTCAGACATCCAAATCTTGTTCCAATTGAACTCTGTTTGACTATTATGGAAGAAATTATTATATCCAGATTTGACAGAGTAATTCCCATCATTGGAATTATTCCATACCAGCTCATCCTTGGAATCCAACTGACTTAATGGAATAAGATCTAATTGATCTTGAAGGGAGGAAGTAATTTGCTTCAGATCAATTCTCTCCACAGTAAGTTTTTTCCAATTCTTGCTGGTACCATTTCCTTCAATATAGTCCTTGATTTTAATGCCATACTTGCTTATGAGACTGTCCTTAACCGCCCCAAATCTGTCCATGAGATTTCCATTAAACCAATTATCCTCCGAAGTTTATGTCCCTACCATCCTCCACTTTCCATTTTCGCCTGCTTGATGAAATTTCTGCTCTTGACTGCATTATATCAAAAATGGAACAATAGGGGAGGTGCTCATCTTGAAGATAAGAATACACAGCTTGATGATTTAAATATTTTACTTTGATTAAATCAATCCAGGGTTGTTTCTTAGACAACATTCTCCAGCCCATTTTAGCAATGAGGGCCTCATTCATTTTCTCAATATCTTTTATACCTAGACCACCCATAAACTTCGGGGTGCAAACCTTATCCCAAGCCACTAAGTGAAATTTGAACTTCTCTTCCATGCCTTGCCATAATTTTTTTTTTTTTGAATCCTTTCAATTTTATCTCTGAAGGAAGATGGGATCTTGAAGAGCGACATGACATAGATGGGCAGATTTTGAAGAGTACTTTTAATGAGCAGGCACTTACCAGCACTAGATAAAGTGGCTCCTTTCCAACCAGCCATTTTTTTTTGGAATCTCTCCAATAATTCATCCCACACCTTGTAAGAGACTTTCCTAGTGCCGAGAGGGAGGCCCAAGTAAGTGGCTGGAAGTGCACTTATTTTACAGCCCATAATTTTAGCAATTTTGAGCTGCCTTTCCTCAGGAGTGTTGAAAAAGAATATGGTGCTTTTATCATAATTAATCTCTTGCCCAGAAGTAGATTCATAGAGCTGCAGTAAAGCCTTGATAGCCTTAGCTTCAATGACTGATGCCAGAAGAAGAAGGATAGTGTCGTCCGCAAATTGCTGATGGGAGACAACTTGGCTGATGGAAGTGGGCTTAGAGCCATTTAAAATCCCATCTTTAACCGCTTTGCCAATTGTTCTACTAAGGTTGTTAGCCAAAAGAATGAAGAGTAAGGGGGAGATAGGGTCCCCTTGTCTAAGTCCTCTGCTGCTAGTGAAAAAACCCACAGGCTCACCATTAACAACCACAGAGAATCTGGCCGTAGAGATACAAGCCTTAATAATTCTTCTAAATTTTTCCGAAACCCAAATTTTGTTAAGACTTTGTCAAGGAAAACCCAAGAGACCTTGTCAAAAGCTTTATTCATATCAAGCTTAAGGACCATATTTGCCTTTTTATTATTTTCCATGGAATGTATGGTCTCGTGAACCATAATCACTCCGTCTTGTATAATCCTGCCTTTGATGAAGCCACTCTGCTGCCTTGAGATGAGATCATTCATAATGAGCTGAAGTCTAGTAGTAATAATTTTGGTAAAAATTCTATATATGGCATTCACAAGACTGATAGGTACGAAGGAGGAGTTAGTTCTACATACTCGAAGTGAATTTTGACTACGTCGCTCTATCAGACAGGGTTTAAGACAATGTCACTAAACATACTAACTAAGACTATAAGCCCATTCTTGGTTCTTGTTTACTCAAACTAGGAGGTTCCATCGAGTGTAGAGTTTAATTTCATTCTACGGTTTTCAATGTCTTCTATGGTAAGGAGTATCACACATGAAAAACAAGTTATGCCCCGATATTGAAAAAGGGTAGAGTGTTTCGATTAAATTTCTTTACTACATTTGTAAGGTATGAATGCACAAGATGACTCATTAATAATTTATTGAACATTGAATATGAACTACAAGATGTTACTTCAAATTCATTTACCTTATATAAATATCAAACCTTTTTACTAGGTGTACTATAAATCAAATTGACCTATGATTAAATGCACATTTCTTATATGTCCTGAAACTAGTGTCTCATACATAGCAACAAATTGTTAAATATAACAAATCTTGATGTAACATAAGACATCATTATACATTTATTCATTTAACAATGAACTATATAAATTACAAAGATAAATAAATGAATTACACATCGCCTTTTCATCATCATTCTTTCATCCCGCAAAACCACATTAGCATGATATCAGCGATAATTTACGGCATGGCATCTACGCTAATCTAACATAATTATCATTTTTCAGTTTTCCATTTACCTATGATAATAATTACAGTTTATAATCAAAATTAAAGGTTTAGAGACATGATTTCCTTACATTTCATTTCACTTCATTTTGTAACCCAGAGAGAGAAAGAGAAGAGAAGAGAGAGAACACACCATTTTCTTACTAGCTACATAAACATTTAAAACGGGCTTGGAGGCTAAGAAACCGCTTCCAAAAGTTATCTTCCGATGAGAACACAATCCACGATTAAATTTCTACGTGTCCCTGGATATACCAAGAGTTCATAGCAACTAACGGAATTGGGAAAAAGTGAACTGTTTGTGTTTGGTGGCTAGTTCTCTGGGGCCACTGGTCATAATTGACCCAATTGCAAATGAACAAAAGTTAGCTCGAGGGCTCAAAAAACCACGTCCAAAATTGACGTTTGATGGATGAACGCGCAACAAGAAACTTCCTTCAAATTTCCCTATATAAGGAGAGTTCAACAAAATTGAAGAAAATCAGAACTAGAAAATAGTCTTCAAACGATGACAAGTTTTCTGAAGCCACTGGTCCTAATTGGTCTAGTTTGACCTTGTCAAATTGCAACTAGAGGCCTACAAAATGCCATTGTCAAACTATCCAGAAAAGTACTTTTCCCTAAACTGAAAGTTCCATGTAATTGTCTAGTAAAAACACTAGAGGTTTACGAAGACGGATAACAATTTCTCTATGCAGGTTTCAAATGGTGGTCCAAAATGAAAACCAACTTTCTAGATTTAACAACTTCCTACCACTGTAAAATAATGTAACATGGTTCCTATAAGAGCGTCAAAAAGATCACACATATTCATTCGAAGTCAAACCAAAGGTCCAGGTGACTCCTCACATAGCAAGGTACACAATTGAAGCTTAACATCTCATTTTCAGAGTTATAAAGGGTACTTAATGAGTCTCCGAAAAATGCAAAAATTATCTATTTAAATAGGGAGATTATCAACTTTATTACTGGGAAGTAAATCTCATCTGGTCGATAAAACAATATTGTATTGAACTAGTTGGGTAGGAAGTTTTCTAAATCACCTCAGAATGAGGGTGGAAGTTTCTGGTTTATGTAAACAATTTATTTTGACTTCGTGAGTTACAACACGATATTTCATTGTTTTGCAACGAGTTGCTAAAAAACAATTAACTATATTATAATCCTAATATTTTAAAATTATATTAAGTTGCAACAGAGAACTAAAGCATGAGAATTATGAGAGGTAAGGGGAGATGAACCATGCCTGGGAGGAACGGAGTCGGTCAAACCCGCAGGCTTCGGTTCAACATCTCGCTTGGGCACTTCATCAACCAGTTCATGAGCCTCGATCTAACCTCCACAATGTCACACAAACTTCCCGATCACTTGAAGTTTTTCCAATAGAATAAGTTGCCCATTATGTTTTGACAATTTTCTAGGCCTTCACAAGGCTCCATTCTTGCACACGGGCTGAGAGAATGTTGGCAACGGACATGAGGCTCTACACCTGCTAGTGTAGTTGCTTGAAAGTTTATAAAGCCTTTTGAACTGATCCATTATGTGCATATCCTGCAATCATGGCACTCCATGATACAACATTTCTTTGAGGCATTCTATCAAATAGTTCACATGTCTTTTCAACTAATCCATTTTGTGCATATCCTGTTATCATTGCAGTCCAGGAGAACACATTTTATTTGGGGGTATTTTGTCAAACAATACACGTGCTTTGTCTATTCTTATGCATTTCGCATACATGTCTACTAGGGAAGTTGCAACTACAAAATCTGACAAATTTCCTCTCTCTCCATTATGCTTTGATGGATATCATACCCTGCTCCAAAGCTTCCATTTTGGCACAGTTGGAAACTGCTGGAAAATGTAAACTAATTGGGTAGGAGCCCTGTTTGCTGCATACTATGAAAAACAGTGTGACTTCCTCATGAGGAAATCCACGTCTTCTGTACACTGCTGCAAACATATTGCATGAGAATTTGTCTTGTTCTTTCCTTTGGTCAAACACTCTTACTTCATCACCACAAGTCTACTATACTGCCCCACATTCCTACCAGGGAGACAACAGACCACATCAACCCAAAACTTCTTTCAACACACTCATGCCCGCCATTCTTTACTGTTTGCGCAAAAACCAAAAGTCCCTACATCCATTAATGGAAAACATGGCCTTCCTCAATGCCTCGGTTGGTGCACAAATAGGTTCGAGTTTCCCCCTCCTCCAGGCGTGGCGGCGCTTGTCTCCATTCATCAATAAGATAGAAAAAATCCCAAAGGACATCCGTTTTCCCTAACCACCTCAAAAATCACAAAGCTTTTTAATTTTAAATATTTTATTTTATTTATTTTTTTGGTTTGTTTTAACTAAAAATAAAAACCGTAAGACTAAGTAATAAAATAAAAGAAATAGCTTAAAGGTAAACCATAACAATAGCGATAAAATTTCAACAAAAAAAAATGATCGTAAATCGACAATATAAATTATAATATTATTATAAACATTATTTTTATGATTTTACAGCTAAAATAATGATAATAATTATTAATCATATTAATGGAAACGACAAGGAAAACTTGAAGAAGTGAGAACTAGATTTTCCTTTAACTGGATAATCATCCATGATGCTACCAGGTCCACCGTTTTGGGTGCCGAAAACAACCCGAAAAGGCAAGAAGGAGAGGGAGGGTGCAAAATATTCACTGCAACAAGGACAAAGTCAACAATGGTCAATGAGAGGATGCACACAACCCTCCCATTCTTAGCAACAAGTTCATCATGTCAAGAGTTGGGGGAACATCGAACGGGGCATTACAAATAACACCATAAGACCCCAGTCAAGATGTCTCTCTACGAGCTCATCAAAAGCTCACCAAACCATTGATACGCTCTCACTAAAGTCTTAAAGTGTATTCCGACATCGAATGGTGAGGCTCAACCCTTTGCATCCCTTGTAGGAGCATTCATGTCTTATAATACCATCTCATCTGATGATGATGAGATTTTGGATATCTTACCAAAAGAACATGATCTTCCCCTCTTTATCACAGTCAAGATTAATGACACATTGATCTAACAGTCTATGATTGATAGTGGAGTGAAAATAAATATCCTCCTTTCACATACCTTTGATCAACTTAAGATACTACAGTCCACCATTTCCCAAACACCCATGGTCTTTCATGTTTTAAAGATTATGTCACTCTTGCCTTAGGAATAGATGTTCTTCCTATCTGCATTGGTGAAAATATCATCGATGAGGTCTTCTACATCATATAAGGGGAATTATAATACAATGTTTTCATTGGGAGACCTTGGATCCACGCTATGCATTTTGCTACCTCTACACTCCATTGTTCCCTTAAATATGAGCATGAAGGGAATATTTTGGCACTTCCTGGCTCCTCCCTTTTAGATATACAACATCATATACTGACCCAATGATAACCATGTATCTAAGGATGATCCATCCCAACCATCCACTAGTTCATCTATCCCTTCTTCTAAACTTCCCAACCATGATTCTCTAGATAAGGTAATGGATAAACTCACTGGGTGAGTATCACCTTCTTACACTCAACACATTTTCCACTCCTTGCCGTCTTGGTAAACCTGACAAGGCACCCATTTACCAACCAAATATTAGGGATATAGTTCCTTTCAGTTCACCTAAACTTCATACCAACCTCATCTATGGTGGTTTTGACACCCCTTCTCCTCATATCACTAATCTTCCAAATGTTAAACCTTATACTAATGATTTTGAGTTCCTTAAAAAAATATCATTTTCCAACACCTATCTCCACCAATATGCATGGAAGGGATTTGACATGGAATGATATGATCAAGGGCCACACAACATCATTATTGATCAATGACACAAGCCTCACGAAATGTTTAGGTTAGGATATCATAAGAAATCCATGACCCCTTCCCATCATTTGAGATCAAAACGGAGTCTTGATCTCATCGCCTTATTAATCCTTGGCCTTTTCCATGACATCACTCCATCATCATTGCAACTGAATATTTCATAAAGTTGGTATAATAAATTCCCCTCACTTCAACCAAATTTAGTCCAATCATTAAAATTAGCTACCAAAGACAAATGCATTTGCCACTTTGGCGTTCCTCAAAACTCGTCATGTACAATGGAAACTCCTTTAAAAACACATATCTTAAGAAGAATTGGGACTCATTTAATATCAAACTTGATTTCTCTTCTCCATTTTATCCTCATGCTAATGGTCAAAGCCAAAGACAATAATAAATATCTTTGAAACATTCTTGACCTTTTTTTTCCTAATAAGGATGTAACTGACATCTTCCTCTCCCCTTCGTTTTATGGGCTTATCAAACCAAAGCATCTGGACTTCCATGGGGCTACCCATTTCTTGCTTATGTATGGTTCAGAAGCAATCCCCCTCTCGAAGATCAAATTTTGTCTTTGTGCATCTCCCTTCATGACTTCATCTTTGATGAAGACTATCGCCAAGCACATCTAGCACAACTTGAGTTGTTAGATGAACGCCACCTTCTTTTTGTTAAACACCATCATCTTTATTTGAGTGCATAAAATTTTCTAAAAATAATCACATAAAATAAAATGACTTTAGTGTCGGTGACCTCATTCTCAAAGTGAAAATCATAACATCACTAATCGATAAAGGAGCCAATGTGGAAAATTTTCCCTAATGGATTAGACCATACATTATCATGAATAAGTATGGATTGGGAGCCTATCGATTGGCCTCCTAAATGGTAAATCGGAGGTGGAACTGTCGACACTAAAATTTTCCTCCGTCATTTCTATTTCGTTAATGTGTGTATTAGGAATAGAATGTTGTTAAGTATAATTAGTAATAGCGTGCCTCGGTAGAAGATAACGGCGCTCTTTGGTACGATGCCACCAATAATGTATAGTATGGTAATAGTCAAAAGTACAATAGGAATGTTGTGGTAAAAAGTAAATATTTGTGTAATTGGTCCAGTAATGTTAAAATGTCAAAGTTGGGGTAAGTAGAGAAGTAGGGTCTACATGATTAGGAATTAGAAATATTATATTGGTAATAAGGACAAGGAGTGAGGTCATAAATATTTTGTGTATTTTATTTGTAAAAAGTCTAAAAATGTGCAACCCATGTGAAATGATAAGGTTTATCTTATCTTAAAAGATAAGCTTACATGTACAGATAAGAGTTAAGGTATGGAATATGATTCATCAAAGTGGATTTCTTATCCTATCTTAGAGATAAGATGGATAATCCTAGAAGTTCTATAAATAGAGAGGCCACCCCCCTCATTTAGCATAGAAAGAATTAGTGAGAAATATTGTATGAGTAAGTGTGCAAAGGAAGCCATCATTTTGAAGGTGTGTTAAAGAAGCCATTAAGAGGTGTAATTGTGAAGTTTCTCCCATAGTATTGGTGGAAGGCAAGTGAAGTCAGTAACGCTTGAAGTACCTCATGGGTGATATTATAACGATTTCATGTTAATATTATAATTTACGCCGATATTTCAGATTTATCATCATTCCTTCTTATCATAGTCTATGGTATTCTTGTGTTATGTTTTTTGTTGTGTTTCCAGATTACATCCACCAAACTAAAAGTTGTGCATTAATAAATAATCATAGCACGAGGAGTTCCCTGGTGAAGAATTATCATAGTGTTAGATTGGTGTTGACATTTTGGTTCATTCTTTGGGACCATTCCTCGTTGGTGGATTTTACGGAGAAATATTCCCACTTAGTCGAAATCATTTGGAGGGTAACCTTGTTTTTCTTTGTGCATAGTAGTTACCATGGTAAAGTCACTTTTTGTCGTGAATAGTATTTACCGCAGTAAAGTCACTTTTTACCATGAATAGTATTTACCATGCAATAACTTCACTTTTTATTGTGAATAGTTTTTAGCACAAAGTAAAGTTAGTTTTTATCGCAGATAAGTCAAGTTTTACCATAGTTTACCGTGGTCATTTCTATTTTCTATTATATTGATTCCAATTATTTGTGCACATAAGTCTTGTTGATTCACTTTGTGGTTACTTTTAGAAATGGGGAAGATTCTTGTTTTTTCAGCCAATCTAATGAAGATGCTTCCTCTTTCATTCAAGATTTTAAACGATCTTGTATTTGTAATGGCCTTATAAGAAGGGAATAATGGACTTAATTTTTCCTACCTTTTTGGATGGTTCAACCCTTAGGTGGTTTGAAACACTAGGTGATAATGTGAAAAAATCATGGCATTTATGAACTGAAAGTTTTCTTGAATAATTTAGTGAACAATAGAAATATGCAGATCTCATGATCAATATCACAAAGCTATCCCAAGGAGAGAAGGAGAAGATATTGGATTATCATGCTTGTGTTCTAGAGTAAAGGAGGAAGCTCGATGCCCAGATCAAGAAGGAAGGATTAATAGATGGGTTGATGAATGGCATGGATAATCTCCTCTGTAAGAACTTCATTCTTGGGATGAAACTAGAGATTAGACAACGAGTGAAGTATGACCGCCCAGCTACCATTGAACAAGCAAAGGAGATTGCAAGAAGGTAAGAAGAAAGCATGGAAGAGGAGCCCAAAGAAATTGTTGCTAAAGTAGAGCCTACACCAGCACCTTTGGTCCAGAATCCACAACCACTCTCGGTGAGCACAAATCTTTCTCCTAGTACATCTAATGAGTATGAAGATCTGCTTAGAAAGATGGGCCAGTTAACTATTAATCTTCTTCAAGGAAAGGAATTTAGTTCTCAGGGAGGAGATAGAGGTCTAAAAAGAAATATTTTTGAAGTTGTATGTTATGGTTGTTATAAAAAGGGTCATTATAAGTATAATTGTCCAGATAGAGCTTCTACATCTAGTAAAAGAGATAATGATAAAGGAAAAGCACCCTGTGAATTCTTTTGATGTAGTAGATAAGAGCATAAATAATGTACTAGATGTGTTTGTGACAAAAAGAAAGAAAGAAAAAGATAACCAAGATGGAAATGATCCTAATAAGATGAAAGGAGAAACTAGTAAGAAACATAGGAGAAGAAAGTTAGGTGTGCGGGATTTTCGATTTCACAGGGGACAAGGACCATACTCCATCTTAGAAGATCTGTCAAAAGGTCTGAAAATATTACATATGGTCAACTATTGGCTATGTCTTCGAGAAGAGGCGGGAGTTGCGAAGTGGACTCAATGCTTGACGAAGGAAGGAGGTTGAGGTCCCTTTTTAGAGGTAGAGGTGGATCCCTATGCTCCACAAGTTGAGGTATTACGTAATGGTATTTCAATTCATGATGTCTTAGTTGATGGAGGTGTTGCGGCTAATGTAATGACCAAGTCTATAATGAATATGTTGGGTTTAAAATTTATCGCCCCTCAACACTTATGTTAAGGTCATTGAATAAGGGAAAAACTAAACCGAGAAGGTGTTGTTTCAAATGTGGAAATATCTCTGTTATGGGTGTTGTATGTGTGGTAGACTTTCGGGTGATGAAAATGGTGCATTGCGTACCCAATGTTGTTGGGAAGACCATGGCTAAGGAGAGTTTATGCAAGAAACTTCTGGAATGAAGGCTTCATGACACTTGGACGTGGTAGAGAGAGGGTGAAGATAAGCATGATCCTCGGCATCATAAGATAGGACCTATGGATTCAAGTGATGAAAATGATGATTGGACATCCTCTAATCACTCTAGTACTAGTGAAGTGGACACAGAAGATGAATAAAGTGAGGTTGATGTTTTATTCATGGATATCCTTCCATTCACACCGACTCATGAACCCATAAAATTATCTGAAGAAGAAATTAATGATCGTCTCCAATAAATAAAGATTGGTGATGCTGTGATGGAGAATGAGAAGGAATCTTACCTCCAGCTCTTTCGAAGGTACATACACCTATTCACTTTTGATTACAAGGAACTCTGTCAAGTAAATTTGGTAGAACATTCTATTGATTTGGTAGATGGTGCTAAGCCCATAAAGAAAATGCCATATAAAATGAATCCTAATTTTTCCAAGACTGTAAAAGAAGAAATAGATAAGTTGCTTGATGTAGGATTCATATTTTTTGTGGAGAATTTAGAATGAGTTTCTCCCATTGTGATCTCAATAAAAAGAATGGGAAGCTACACATTTGTGTGTATTATGGGAAGCTCAATAAGGAAACAAAGAAGGATCGTTACCCTCTTCCGATCTCATATCGGATCTTGGACGAAGTAGTTGGCTAGGAGTGTTATAGTTTTTTGATGGATATAACGGATACAACCAAGTTTGTATAACAGAGAAAGATCAGTGAAGATGGCATTCACCACTCCTTGGGGAACATTTTCTTATAGAGTTATGCTTTTTGGGTTGTGTAATACTCCAGCAACGTTCTAATGTTTGATGAATAGGGTGTTTGAACCCTACATTGGGAACTTCATCAGAGTATTTTTGGATGATTTTTGCATCTATGGGAGCAAGATGGACCACTTGCACCAAATGGAGACAAAATTTCAAAGGTTAGATGAAGCACAAGCCTCACTAAACCCTACAAAGTGTGTCTTTGGATGTTCTAAAGGTGTTTTGTTAGGGCATGTTGTATCCAGAGATGGTATTGGTACTGATCCTGATAAAGTTTCAAAAATCAAAGAGTTACCATTTCCTATGAATAATGTAAGTTGAGATCATTTTTAGGCCATGTGGGTTACTATAGAAGGTTCATCAAGAACTTCTCAAAGATTTCACTGCCACTAACTTGAGTTCTTGAAGAAGGATGTTACTTATGAACCAGGAAATAAGACACATGAAGCTTTTGAACAACTGAAGGAAGCTCTTGTGTCTTCTCCTATTTTAAAGAATCCAGATTGGAGCAAGCCATTCATTGTGTATATTGATGCCTCAGATGCAACACTAGGAATTACTATAAGCCAAAAGGATGAAAATGGGAATGATCATCCAGTTTACTTTAGGAGCAGACAAATGAGCAGTGCTGAGGTAAATTATATTGTAACTAAAAAAGAGGCTCTAGCTATCATTTTTCCTGTAAAGAAGTTTAGAAATTACTTGCTAGGGCATAAATTTATAGTTGTAACAGATCATCAGGCTCTAAAATATATTGTAAATAATCCTAACCCATCAGGGAGGATAACAAGATGGATAATTTTACTACAAGAATTTGAATTTGATATTATAGATAGGCCAGGAAAGAAGCATGTCAATGCAGATGCACTCTCTCGAGCCTATGATGGTTTAGGTTCATTTTGTGATGATGATGATTTCCCAGATGCAACATTGTTATCCCTTAACACAATTCCTAGTGAATACATAGATATTTAGAATTCAAGTTTCTGATGGTGTAATGCAAATACTAAGAGGAATATTACTCAAGCCGGTCGTCCATATTCTATTATGCATAGAGTATTATTTTGAATAGGACCGATGGATGGACAGTACAAGAGGGAAGTTGGACATGATCAAGGGAATGAGCTAATAGAAAAATTCCACAATGGTACATGTGGAGGAAACTTCTCTAGACAACTTACAACAAGAAGGATCTTGGATGTAGGTTATCACTGGCCCACTTTTTTAGAGATTGTTATAATTATTGTAAGACATGTGATATTTGTCAAACACATGGTAACCGTAAGACTTCATTAGCTCCATTATGCCCTATTCTTCCACTTGGTCCCTTTGAAAAGTGGGGAATAGATATTGTAGGTCCATTTCCAACTACCCCATGCCAAAATAAGTATATTGTAGTTGCCACAGATTATTTAACCAAGTGGGTTGAAGCTAGGCCATTGAAAACAACTTCCATGGAGGAAGTGGTAAGATTCATATATGAATGCATTGTTACCAGATTTGGTTGCCCATTAGAAATTGTAACAGATCAAGGAAGCCACTTCATTAATGAGGTGGTAGAAGCCCTAGTCAATAAGTTTTCTATTAAGAACAGGAAGGAAACAACATACAAGCCAAGCACAAATGGACAAGTGGAACGAAAATTTTTGTGTTGTGTCAAATTCTAGCAAAAGATGCAGCCTTGCAGGTACATAAGTGGGATAAAAGGATTCATGCAGCATTATGGGCATATAGGGCAACATCAAAGTTAGCAACAGGATACTCCCCATTTCAGTTGGCTTATGGCATTGATCTAGTTCTTCCTATTGAGTTTGATATTCCCACTATGAGAGTTATGAAAAATGAAAGGATAGATGAAAGTGATTCAGTAAAAGAAAGGTTGGTACATCTTCATTTGCTAGAGGAAATGAGGGAACTAGCAAAGGATACAAGCTATAGGAAGAAAATGAAGTAGAAGGAATACTTTGATCAAAAGATCCGTTGGTCTCCATTTCATGTGAATGACTTGGTCCTAGTATATGATTCGAGATACAAAAAAAGAAGACAAAGAAAATTTCTTCCAAAATGGATGGGGCCCTACAAAATAGCAGTTGTGCATAAAAATGGTACATACCGACTGGAGGAATTGGATGGCACTCCCATTACAAAATGGGTCAACCACGACAAGCTAAAGATTTTCCAAGCACCAGAATAGTCTACTTCGAGGACGGAGTAGAATCTAGGAAGGGGGAAGATGTCGACACTAAAATTTTCCTCCGTAATTTCTATTTCATTAATGTATGTATTAGGAATAGAATGTTGTTAAGTATAATTAGTAGTAGCGTCCGATAGAAGATAACGACGCTACCGGTATGACGCCACCAATAATGTATAGTACGGTAATAGTCAAAATTACAATAGGAATGTTGTGGTAAAAAGTAAATATTTGTCGTAAGTGGTCCGGTAATGTTAAAATGTCAAAGTTGGGGTAAGTAGAGAAGTAGGGTCTACATGATTAGGAATTAGAAATATTATATTGGTAATAAGGACAAGGAGTGAGGTCATAAATATTTTGTGTATTTTATTTGTAAAAATTCTAAAATGTGGAACCCATGTGAAATGATAAGGTTTATCTTATCTTAAAAGATAAGCTTACATATGTACAGATAAGAGTTAAGGTATGGAATATGATTCGTCAAAGTAGATTTCTTATCCTACCTTAGAGATAAGATGGATAATCCTAGAAGTTCTATAAATAGAGAGGCCACCCCCTCATTCAAAGATAGAAAGAATTAGTGAGAAATATTGTATGAGTAAGTGTGCAAAGGAAGCCATCATTTTGAAGGTGTGTTAAAGAAGCCATTAAGAGGTGTAATTGTGAAGTTTCTCCCATAGTATTGGTGGAAGGCAAGTGAAGTCGATAACGCTTGAAGTACCTCATGGGTGATATTATAACGATTTCATGTTAATAGTATAATTTACATCGATATTTCAGATTTATCATCATTCCTTCTTATCATAGTCTATGGTATTCTTGTGTTATGTTTGTTTTTGTGTTTCTAGATTACATCCACAAAACTAAAAGTTGTGCATTAATAAATAATCATAGACGAGGAGTTCCTGGTGAAGAATTATCATAGTTTGATTGGATTGGTGTTGAGTAACCTCTTAAGGTATTGCACTTGTGACCATTCTACTATTAGCATGTCTTCTAGTGAGCTCTTAGTCATATCCTTAGATCATCCCTCCATCATTATCCTCTTCCATATTTCATTGTAGTGATTTGGAATTATGTGGTCATCTGTCACTTTCCTAGATGTGACCTTAAATATGAGCAACACGGCTCTGCTCATCATATATTCTTTATGGATAGGTTATCCCATATCAATGAGAGATTTGCGATCATTACATCTTTCACCCTCTCCTTCGCCTATTAGAACCATCCAAAGGGTCTACGGGTGAATCTTAGACATACATTGTCCCCTCTTAAGTGGTCTACTTAGCTATTCACATCTCTTCCCCATGTCAAAGTAAAAATCAAAGGATGCTCCAATAAAAATTCAAAGCACTAAAAAGAAAATTGTTCCCTTGAAGGAAAGTTGGTCATGCAAAAAAAAAAAAAAGAAGAAATAAAAGTTAATTCAAATAAAAGAAATAGACCACTCCCTTGATGGAGGGATATTATATATGTTATTGTTTTCCATCTATGTTACATATTTATATAGTAGACAATACCCTTGAAGGATGGTGAATCTTTTTTCATGGCATTGAAGGCTTCCGTATTGATCACCTTCCATTTTATCAACATCCTAATAAATATTCTCACATTGATTTGATTTCTTCTAGAATTTATCTTCCCCTTTCCCATAGCTAGGGTATAGATTTAGGGAACACCACTCACGGAGAACCCTCTTCCTTCATTCAAGTTAGATCTCAAACCCTTTTTCGTGTTGACATTAGGTCTATGATTCCATCCCATCCTTTTCTATTGTTGATCTTTGATATAACTAATCGACGTTGCTTACATTCTAACATCATGTTTTGTTCACATGTGCCTTGTGTTATTAAGATCCCCTCTTGTTTACCTCCAATGTGATTCGAGGAATCCTTTCCTCGCGTGTTCCTCGATATGATATAGTATCGTTCGTACCCATGGGTCACTATCAATGAGTTGTGTTTTATTCTAAACCCGTTTTCCATCCAGCTTTTCATCTCTCTCTTTTTTCTATTTCAACCACATCCTTCTCCATCTATTTACCCTTTTTTTCTACACCCATAGTTCATCATGACTATTTACTCATTCTTAGAGCACCCTCATTAAATTTAAAATTTATCATCACATTTAAATATAAGCTATGACATCATCATTAAACACAACATCACATCCAAGATCATAGTCTAACAATCCAAGTAAAAGTAAATAATTTCATCTTACACTTTTACCATCATCATCGAATATAAGCAAAACATGCAATCAATCCTAATCAGCACCACATATCCACATCATCATGCACATATTCTAAATCAAAACAAAATATACATATATATATATATATATATATATATGACGTGTATCAATACATCATTACCCTCTAACGAGGCTCTCTTAAAGAAAAGATATCGGTAAAACCATACAAGGGAATGTTAGAGAGCCTAATATCCTACCCTTGCATGCAGTCCATCCATCTCTCTATCAAAGCATTGTCTCCACAACCCTAGCACTCTCCTCGATGTGGACGAGCCACACTCACTCGATCCTAGATGGCTCAACTCAACCTATCGCTCTCCTCTATAGATTCTCCTAATATTATAGTGTCTTCCGGAACTTGTTGATCATAGTACCCTCATAACAATTAGCCTCTGTGGCTAAAAATGTGTATCTATCAATGTAAATCATACTAAGAGGTGTCATATGTCCTCCTCGTTGCGGTGTTTCTTGTCCTCCACTCGTAGTCTCAACGACTAGTATGGTAGCAAGATCTCCAAAATGCATCCGATAGGCATCTGTCTGCAGAGGTACTAGTCCCTATCTTATATAATTGTGTCCCTCTTATGCACCACAATGTCTCTATTCACATTCATCTAGTATAACTTGGCGTGAATGTGTGATAACTCTAAAATCTCTCCAGCTCCTCCATCTCCACCTCCTAGAGTTACATCTCTCCTAATCTCCATCTCCTCTACCTCCTCCTCTCCTCCCTCTACAGCCACCCTAGCTACCTAGATGGTGGTCATCCAATAAAAAAATGGCACTCCTACTACTACTTCATCATCGTCATCCCACGATGTAGCCTCCTTCTCTAATGGATCTGTCATAACAGGGCTCTGCAGCTCCCTGTCTATCTCCTCCCACCTATACAAAATAGGATCATGAGGTATAGTCTGGATGACCCCAAAAATGTCATTGCAATAAATTAAATTGAACAACCTCGATCATCTCTGGTCGTCTCCCCTAAACCCACCATGTCCACCTCATCCTGACAACTCTACACATGCCCCATGCCATACGAGAAAGTCACTATATGGCCCCATCTAATATGATCGAGTCTCTAACTCCGTAAACTGATCAACATGCTAATCTACTACTATACCCCCTATCTTTGTTAGTTTGGTCAGCCCTCCATCTCAAAAATACCACCGCCAGCTCTATATGGTCTCTTGTGACCTATGGAATCCCTAGTGTCCGAATGAAAATGATCTCCTAATAGGCCCAACAGTGAAGAAATAAGCCTACATCAAATCATGACCTCCTACATTCTCTGTACATTGATAGCTAGTGGTACACCTAAGCTAGAAAGGTAGTCCTAAAAGAGAACAATGTTTGGTGCTCAACTATATCTTCCACTACACCAGCAAGCACCCATGGAAACCGAGCTCCACCTGATTCTAGAAAATCATAACAAGACATTGCCATCATCACTAAGAAGATCAATTAGATGTGAGGTATGCATGCCTCATACCTCATCTCATTAGAAAATGCTCCTAAAGTAAACCTAACGTTGGGCGCATCGGCTCCAAATAGCCATGTCAAAACTAGTATCCTATTGTTAGTTGTGATGCAAACTATCTCCTCCCCTTGTATAGGAAATATTAGAATCCTATACACATCCTCAAGGGTAATGATCATCTCCCGTGTCCTAAACCAAAAGGTCCCCGTCTCTGTCGGTCCCATGTCTCCTCCAAAGAGATCATCAATCCAACATCTCGTAGGATCCTCTTATAATTCCTGAACCCACCTAACCCCACTATAGGCAAGTGATCCAAGTTGGGATCTGTAACATCTCCTCTAATCTACTCGTATAGGGAAGGAACTCAACCTCTCAAATATAGGGTCTCTCTGTCTCTACAACCATAAATAGAAAAAGTAAATATTAGATCGAAAATCCAAAATCTAATCAAATTCCATTCAAATTCATTAAAAATACAATTTAATCTTAAACATATTCAATCTAACCCTAGTTGAAACCAGATCTAGGTTGGGCGATGTGTTTTATGGTTGATTGATGTGGCTTAGAGCGCAATCGACCTTCCTAGGTCTCCGAGAAACCCTTAAAATTATTCACTTTTTCTAATAAAATGTAAAAAAATTAAAAATACATAATTAAATTGAAAACAAGATTGAGTTTTGCTATTCACGATCCTTTACACCCTCTAATATTTCCTTGGAGCTCTTACGGCCTCCATTTCTCAATTTTAGTTTTAATCGCTTTGATCTCTCTTGTCAATTTTCCGTGTTAAAATGAGCATCGTTGGTGACCCCTAGGCTTATATAACCATCATTACTGGTCATCATCGAACCCCTTGGTTCCGTTTATTGGCCTTTGTCGTCGTCGAGTGGCCTTGGTAGCCTTTTCTTTGTCTTCCCGATCATTTTTTTATGGCATCTTTTTGGGAATTCTACAAAGTCCACCTTTGTGGCTATATTTATTTTCCTTTACGGATTTTTATTTACATATTTTGATCCTATCCTTTTGCGATCTTGAAGTTCACTTTTGTGGCCATAGTTATTACCTCTTCAGAATTTTATTTTTACAATCCTGTCTAATTTGCACAAAGTCCACCTCGTGGCCATACTTCTCTCCCCCTTGGCGCATAATTCTTCACTACTCGCATTCCGGCCTTCTCTCGTGTCATATGTTGGGGCATCATTATTTTCATCCCCGTCCCTTTCAAATACATATTTCTTCACTCAATTCCTCGTGTACAAAGGCTTTCGGATAATTTTCACATTTAGTTGCGCATATTTTAATACATGCCTATGACCCGGTGATCATTCTGACTTGCATCCATTCGAGAGCTTTCCCATTGGATTCTCTCCTTTTTGCAATTATTTTTGCCCACTCACTGAGAGCATTGTAACTTGTCTCCATTGAGACTACAATTGTCCCTCTACCCATGTGATATTGGAATTACTGCCATAGTTTTTTATTTTTATTGTAATCATCTTTCCTTAGGGCATCTTTCCTTACATTATCCTTTTACCAATATTTCTTCACACACCTACCCTTCATCATCTAACTTTTTCAAATGCATCATGGTCTTCCTTTGGCATCATCAATCCCCTATTTGAGGGGGAGCTCATCATCAACCTTATGTCAATCTTCATCGTAGTCCTCTTCTCTCACTAATTTTTCTCATGGCTTGTCAAGCGCAAACCACTTAACAAAAAGGGGCAAATGTAGACCCATAAATTTGGTATTTCTTCCTTATTTGCCCACGTGCCCATATTTTTCTATAGTCCTATCTAGGTACCCCTTTGATTAAATCTATCCTGTCAATATTTAATAAAATGTCCACTTATTCTCATATCATCATTAATCCTTATTAATTCACATTCATTAATTAATGGGAAAATGCCCACTTATTCTCCTATCATCATTGATCCTTACTAATTCACATTAATTAATTAATTCCCATTAAGTAATTAATATCCATATCCATATATTTCCCTAATCAACTTACTATTTAGAACACTTTTATCCTAAATATAAATCCCTATGCTTTTTCTACCCATTCCTATCTTCTAACTACCCATTATTCATCCTTAAACAACCTAATCCCACACATAAGCTTTAAAGCATTTTTTCCCTCCTTAAAAACACAAAATCCCAACCTAAAGCACAAAAACCACCCCATTGGGGAAAATTTCCCGTGGTTAGTGACAACCCAACTCATTTGTTGTCGACCCTATAAAACTGAGTTGTTTCTTTCCATAATCATTAGATGCATGCAAATTTTGGATCTTTCTTGTGACTTGTGAGTGAATCTCGTGCCTGAGCATTCCTGCAATAGTTACAAACCTCTTAGACCTCTTTGGAATGTGCTTGCATCACTCACGATCATCCTTTGTGATATTTATCATCATCTTTGTGTTGTTTATGTGATATTTATCATATTATCTTCGTATTGCTTGCATCTAATGTTTTGAGTTCGAGATCGAAACCTGCAACACTCAAAGTTACATTATGAACCTTGTTTTCCTGCCTCTTCGCTTGCAAGTCTCCCAATTCATCCTTTTTGAACTCAGACTTATCTAACTTTGCTACATTTTTGTCGACCACCTGTCAAATCATTGTTAACTTGTCCTTCTGCAAACGCTATTTCAGCCTCCAGATCCTTTTTTTGTGTTCACCTTCATTCTGCTCTTGGCATATCTTGTTAGGACCATAATTTTGTTCCCTTGTGCTTAAAATTTATCTTACACCGCACCCCAATCACCGTCGACTGGGCCCGGTTTGTCCATCCGGCTTGCTTTATTGCTATCTTATGATACTTTCTTGAGCTTTCTAACTCTGTTTCTCTTTTGTAGGTGACTCATATCATCCACAGTCTCCATATTCACTTACGGTCTAAATCTACCCTCCTTGGTTGTTGTTAACCTACCAGACTGATCGAGTCGGTGTCAACCTACACTAGGTAACATTTAATTTACATTTCTTTCAGTCAAATAAGCTTTTAGATCAATTTTAGTCATTTCTCATATTTAGTAATATTTTTGTTTCTGCATGTTATCTATTATTCCATCCTTCGCTTCACTTTTTCTTTAAAACGGGGTTGACATCTGCAAAGTGAAGGTCATACTTCTTAGAGAAGGATCTATTCGGAAAACCCCCACATACCCTATCTAATCAATCACCTTTTCAGTTTGTCCTACTTGCAGGTTCATCACCCGTAGCATGGATCTGTTACTTCGCGCCCATCCATCCCTATATATCACGCTTCCCGAGTCTTTATAAACCCTCCATAATATGAGTTCCTAGTTTCTTTTAGTAGCTAGCTTATTAATTTGAGTACGAAAGAAGAAATTTGGACAACAATACTTCTCTTCTCATTTTAGATTTCTACTCATTCTTTAGGAAGTTGGATCTTGATCAGGATAAATTGGGGTCCTAATATATCACATTAAACAAATGTCCACAACCTTAGGTGTCTTTGTATAAATAACTACTTTCTTTCTTTCCCTTCTCCACCATGTTTAAACACGATTCTCACCCATTTGAAAAAATAAGATATTTTAGAGTAAATATAAAATTATCAAAGTATCTATTTTTCAAAAAGTCCCTTTCTTACCAAGATTCTTTTCATCTAATTTATTCTTTTGCCAAAGGTGGGGCATTGTTGATGAACCACGGGGGAGCATAGATGTGATTTTTTTGGATTTCATGTCTTTTGATATGCACTCAATATAACATTAAACTCAAAACACCCTTAGAAACAAAATGAGTACCAAAAGACCAAACCATATTATTGCATGCTTTCATCATGCAAGTAAAATTTATCGACCCTTTTCATTATTATCCATTAAACTCTATTCCATACGCATCTATATTAGTTTCTCCTTATAAATAGCATTTCAAATCTAAAATGTCTCTTTATTGTTTTTCTCTCCACACTTAAAATACATCAATTTCAACAATATTTGCCATATCTTAGCATTGTTATAAACCCCTCTTCATAAAACACAAAGAAGTCAAATACTCTCACATAACCTCTTTACATTTTTAAAATCATAAATTCTATCTATATAACTTATTATAATAATGATTAATTTTATTTTATTTTATCAATTTTAATATCATTTTCTCAAATGCACATAACTCTATTATTTCCCACAAGAGGAAAAATCATATGTAGAATGTTTCAAATCATATATATAGAAAGTAAATCTAGAGTAAAAATACACACATGAATGAATATATATTCTTCCTCTTTCCCATTATCGCATGTTTGTTTTTTATTTACAATTTTCGTTTACAAACTTTAAACGACAAAATGTATTTATTGGCATTAATTTTCGTTTGTTTTTCAAATCAATTTTCCCAAACACATGATAAAGGGAAAAAAGAGAGGCTAAAACCCATGTCTAATCACATAACTAACAACGTGGGAATAAATTGTTGGAATTATATAAAAACTCATGACTATGTCGGAAACAAAAATGAATATTTCGTTCTAGAACCCAAACTACTTTGATGTCAAACGCAACATAACATAGTTTTTGTTGGCATTCTACCGAGAAGAAAGGAATTGCACTCGTTAATCTTTATAAATTACATTTGAGAGACAAATTTCTTGTTTCGTATAGGGATTGTGCATGTCCATAGTCACATTTGTCCTTCAAAATATAATATAGAATCTAGTTCTACTTGTATGTTGTAGTTGTAGTTTTATAAAAAATAATTGTCAAAAATTAAATATGAATAAATACATGAAAATTCAAACCATGTATTTTTAAGATCAGTTATGGTACATTTGTAATTTTTAAAAAAAAAATTTAAATTTCTTAAATATTGATCAAGGAAGATTTATTTTGCTATCAATTTTTAAAAATAATTTCATATTCTAATGAGACACATTATTATGTTTTTACAATATACATAATAATTACATATATCTATTTTATCCAAAGACTAAAACAACAAAACATAGAGGGTTTTCCCCGATTGCATAGAAAAGTGAACCTCGTGTGCATTTGAAATAAATTTGGCATGCAACTAATTTTCACATATGAAAAAATATGCGATTTTAATAGAAAATCTGTGTGATTAAATTCGGACAATATTTAAAGAGTTACATCATAGATCATACAAATGTATATTAAAATAATTATGATATATTTTATTTTCAATAAACAATACAAAAGAGATGAAACATATTCATTTAACAAATACCCTAAAGCTTGTTATAATGGTGAAGATCTTGTAAATATCCATGATTTAATCAAATAAAAAACAAAGCATTGCACAATAAAATAATAAAACCAAAGATATTGTAATTCATTCGGGACAAATTCCCAATGGAGAGATTACATATAAATAGCTTAATGAACTCCTATAAGTAAGTAGTTAAGGCTAATCTCTAAGTCCTCTCAATATCCCAAATATCTCTCAACTATGAGTTGTGCATTACAACTGTTTTGCACACTCATATATTATTTTATAAATATTAAAAACTATTACTACCAAATAACCCAAACCACTCCTAAGTGTTCACACTATGAACATTAATATTTCTATAAAGAAGAATATATATCTTCCTTTATAAACCAAAAAGAAAAGACAAAAAACCTTTTTGTGTTGATCTATAGTCTATTTTATCGTAAGAAAGATAATAATTTTATAGTCACATTAATATTGGGTACTACCCAATGTTTTTCAATAAAATGTAAAGACGAACACAAAAATATTAGCGAACATATATATTCTATAGATATCAATGGAAAAAAATAAGTATAAAACATGGAGCTAAGTGCTAAAAGAAAATTAAAAATGTCTATGTTAAACAAATATTATATTTAAAAATGTAACTCGCTTTCTTTTCAACCTCAATAGGATTTTAGTGTGAATGAATTAGCTTATCTATTTAAAAAACAGATTTTCAAATACATATGCAATATACGGATGTAAATATATGCATATCCTGTATATAAAAATAATTGTGATGTAGATCTTCATAACTTTACTTGTTGGCTATATATAGGTCTATCAAAAATTAGAATAGGAAAAATCATATTGTTCTTGAACGTGTTATTATAGGTCCTTGATGCATTGTGTATGTATACTAAAGATTCGTAACCTAGGTTGGTTGCTTTAAAAAATCAGATTACTCATGGATTATATAAGTAGCTAGGGAATAAGGTACAAAAATTAAATTTTATTTCCAACAAGACAAATCACAAACTATTCCTATAGCAGTTTTACATTAAATGGATGATAAGTATATTTCAAAAAGAACATAAATTTCTATGAGAGAATAAACGCATATGTATATATTTGTGTGTGTGTATGTGTGTATGTATAAGCTTACATGCATATATAGTTGAATTAAGATATTCCCTTTTCCCTTCAATGATATTTCATTTCTTATCAACAAATATTTTCTAAATTATTTATTTTTGATATCCTTGAACTGTACATCTATTATACACAAACATTACATAAAAATATGAATTTGTACAATTTATAACTAATTTTAGCACGAAGAAAAAAATATAGAGAAAGGGTATTGAAAATATATCATAAGAATAAAGAAAAAAATTCAAAACTTAAAACCCTTGCCCACAAGAAGAGGCACCTTACCTTACACTTGAAACAAACAAACAATTTTTCAAATTCTTAAAAAAATGTACTTTGTAAAACACAAACAACTTGGGTACACAAAGATTAAATAAAAAAGTAAAGACTCCAAATAAACATAAATTCAATAATTAGATGACTTGTAAATAGTAATTTGGAGAACTTATATCATAGGTAAAATGTCACTCTAGTAAAAATACATATGAAAAATCATGTGATATTTTTTTATACAAAAAAAGAAAATTATAAGTATAATATTTCGACATCATTTATAAAAAGTACAATACACGTGTGTGTGTGTGTGTGCACATACTCATGTACACACACGCGTGCATGCACACACACATTCTTCCTTATTATATTAATTTTCTTTATAATTAACATTTATTTAAGGTAAATTTATAAACATAAATTGTAGTTTATCTATATACAAATCTATTATCTATGAAACAATACATATACAAAAACATACATGCCACTTATTTATTATTTAATTAACAATTTTCTTAAACAATAGTGTAATAATTCTAATGGTCAAATTAGTTTTATTTCAAAAACATATTCAATAATACAACACATACTCAAGAAAACAAATCCAAAACTCATGTCCACATTAGTTAATACGTCTAACAATGGAGTAAATTTTTTGAATTCATAAATAAACTTATGACTATGTTGCAAACAAGAATGAGTCCATTTCTGAAATCACGGTTTTTGTTTGTAAACTATTGACTAAGAAAGACTTGCACTTTTTAGTTTTTATAAATCAAGTTTCAGAGAAATGTTTATTGTTTTCTATATATGCACACTTTAGAAACATTATATTCATATCTACCATTGTCCCTATATTTCTCCCCCAAAGTACAGTCTTTAATGTGGATGTAGTTGTAGTTCTAATTCTTGAGAAAAATAATTCCCATAAACATAACTTCACCAAACACATACGAAACTACTAAGCACATATTTTTTAGAGATATAACCTATAAAGTTATAGTGCATTTGTAATATTTGTAAAAAATATTTTTTTTTTACATATTTATTAGGATTTTTATTAGTGATGTAATAAAATAGGGATTGTGGCTCCTAAAATCCTTAGATACATTGTGAGAGACACAAGAGAGAAAAAGATAAAGCAATGCAAAACAAAGAAATGACCTCTACTAGCGAGTTAGAAGAGAAAAAACACGAGAAGGTGAAGACTCTATCTAGAGATGAGTCAAGGATGCTTGACTCAACCGAAATATAGAACAAACACACAAAGGATCACCAACAAAAACCAATTAAGAGTGATTAGGTGATTTATTGTGATGAACTTGCATCCATCCCTCACCATCATTTTTGGGAGATAAAGAACCTTAAAATGCATCCTTATTGATCCCAAGGATTACTTCAATATTCCCATCCAATAAATCCACCATCCTACGAATAAATGGCATACCTTTTCCATCCATCTCGATGCTCAACTTCCTCAATCGGTGCACATTAAATGCCAAACAATTCGTTGAGGGGATAATTTCAAATTTCTAGGGATCCTATCTCCCTAACCGGACCACCTTTTTTTAATCGGCCTCGCCTTTCTCCTTTAGTAAGCACACATCCACCACGATTCAAGAGGCATTTCATTTGTGTAAATCGTGATCCACATCAGAAGGGATTCATTGTGAGTAATCGGGGCAAAGATAACAAGAAAACCAACACATGTACCACCGCCACCTCCTCCTCTAAGCGAGAAACCATTTCAGCCTTGTCACACCATTGATCAACCGCACCGGACATAGGAGTAGAAGGATTAGACTTACATTCTTGATCGGTCTCCTTCTCGTCCATTTCCCACACCCCCCCTAAGAGAGATCATCCATTTGCGTTATCATAGACTCCTACATCAGCACATTGTCCAAGCAACACATCTTCATTTCATACCTTACCCATGTACACTATTTGCGTAAGATAGAGGAACTCTACTTCAATTTTGTGTTCCCATCTTCCCTCTGCGGAGTCGAGGATAATTTGTTTGGGTATTTTTGTAACCCTCAAGGAAATTAATACACATACATGTATAGACCAATCGACATGGGACTTGGTTTCGTATTGATAGCTATCAAGTACTCCCATTGCTTAAGCAATCCCCAACAAAACTTTTGGTTCCCTTGATTCCAATGGCAGATCAAGGAAGTTGATCCAAATCGAGAAGGCTTGAAAAGTCAAATCCTAGGGCACACCGGCTCCCAACAAAGTGGAGACTAAGAGCAACATTTCCATCAAACCAAGGAGCCCCCAACTTTTTTTTTTGCATCTCCCTCTCATCTAGGAAGAAAAAAATAAAACTTTCACCAAAGCAAGATTGCTAACATCAAGCATACTGACCCCATTTATTTTAGAACCAATCTCTTACCAAATCAATGTTCGATCTCAAGCCTGCAAACTTTCCAACCAACACTTATCTAAGTCTTATTTTTCTTTGTCAATAATCGACCTAGGGATTTCAGTTTTCGGCTCAATATCTTTCTAGGATTGAAAGAGCTTGAATGATTCCTATGCGTATCTCCAAATAATTTCACAATCCAATTCGTAGCTCGTTTCACCGGGTCCATACAAGTGTATATGTTCCAAGATTTAATTTCAATTTTATTTATTAGGATTTATCTAATAGCCAATTATTAAAATATTCTTCCCTAGTGGAACACTATTATTCTTTTATGATACACAATTATGTATATCAATTTTTTCCAAAGACAAAAACTATTAAAAATGAAATCATTTTTCCAATCATGTAGAACCGATATGTGCTTAACCGCAAACAATACACATATTCAATGATTAAACTAGGAAATTATCATGCTTTTAAAACAATGATGAATTTATGGTTAAAAACAAAACTAAGTTCATAGCAAAAAAAAATACTTGTACAAAATCCACATTATTTTTTTCCATAATGCAGAAACATGAAGGAAAACAAGAAGAATACATTCCTACGTTACATGTAAACATCGGGAACCAAAATAGAAGTCTCTTCACTCGACCGAACTGAATTTCAAGAAAAGTGAACATATCATTTCTGTTGATTACTAATAACAAGCTACAAACTATGCAAAATTATAATAATTAAACAAATAAATAAATGTTACGAAAAGACATGAATAAAAATATAGGGTAAAACCATGTTTAGCTTTCACAGTAGTATCGGCATTGAAGAAACACGCATGAGAACCAAACAAAGGGAAGGAATCAACAATTCCAGCCATTTTTGAAATAATTTCATCCCTCGAGCTGTGTCTCTTATAATAAAATTGACACAGGACACATTTTTCAGAGGGTGATAGATAAATGTTTAGGGAAATATTTTGTATCATTTGAATTAAAGATAGAACAATATATTATAAAATCTAAAATATATTTATTTTTGCATACAATATATTAGAGAAGTGAAATACAATATTACCAAACGATATATTATTTATAATGAAAATGAACAACCTTTGATAAAATAAAAAAGTATAACGAGTTGGAGGAGGTGGTTTGATCAAAAATCACAAGGGTCATCTTATTATAACATATGTTGGTCCCATGGGCAAGCAAACTAATCACTTCTCTGAGGCTCTAGCTGCACTCTGGGGAATCATACTTGCTAAGAAACACAACATGGGAAACATCATCATCGAAGGTGACTCTATGAATATCATCAACATTCTCAATAATTCCTTAACTCCTAGTTGGACCATTAGGGATTTTATTAATGAAGCTCACAACTTATGCAATGGTCTAAATATTATTTTCAAGCATATGTATAGAGAGGGAAACAAATCTGTGGATTTTCTTGCTAATATGGGAGTTAGTAGAAATGATTACATAGAGTGGCATGATATCAATGACACTCCTACTGAAGTCCAAAACATCATTTCAAATGAAGTGAGCTCACCCATTAGTAACCTCCACTCAATGGTGCAAACACATGTGCAATCCCAAGGATAGATTGCATTGGCATTTCGGGCATGCCCAAATTTACTCTTCTAGGCCCTCGAAAATTGGTCACACTAAGTCTTTCAGGGGGAAAGAAGTGGATTTTACATCTTCTTCGCACAGACTTACATGTTGCCGAAGAGTCATGTTGGGAACCTTACCACTTACAATTTTAGTTTAATCAGCGAATTCTCATGGTGTATTTAGAATGGATGGTACCCCTTTCCGTGTGGAAACTAAATTCGATCCCCAATGGTAGGAACAAGTGGAGTTATGGGAGACCATCAATATGGAGGGCTTCGGTAATGCCCGTCGAGGACAGGAAAACGCAGAAAAATCACTAAAGAATTTGGGTAATTTTTTTAAAGTGAACTAAAATAATACAAATGTGTTTGCTTAACCGTCTCCCCCATATTATTTAATTATATTAATTTAGTCATGTTCAAAAATCAAAGCGAATTATTAGTCCAAAACAATTTAATTACTTAATTCTATTAGACTTAATAAGGTCATCAAAATAAATACACACATCTTTTAAATTTATTAGTCTCCCCCTTAATTTATTTAGCATCAATAAATACCAATAAGTTTTTTTCTTAAAAGTTATTTGTTTCAACAATAGAGAAAATACTAACCCCCTTTCAAAAAAATTCTTTTTCTTTTTTAAATTTTATATAATGATGATATCAATACATTTGTGGAAAAGTAATTCCATTAAAGTAAGGGACCTTTCCCCACGTTATCCATTAATTTTTAATTATAAAGAATTTCTTTCACTCACATGGAAAGTAAAACATATCTAATAATAATCCTAAACATGCCAAATCTACCATTGATTTTATTAAACCCTAAAAGCTTCCCAAAGGATTTTACTTCCTTTCTTTTACTTTATTTTTTCTATGGTTTGTTTGTCTCTTTGTTTGTTTTGTTTTTGTATGCAGGTTGGTCGCGGTAGGTGTGAGGAGATTTCAATGGAGGCAAATTTCTCTCTTTCCTTATTTCATATTTTTGCTCTTCTTCTCATTTGTTTTTTTGCAAGTGAGAGGCAAGGGCAGTCATTGAAGGTTTTCTTTTGTGGGGAGATTCATTTCATGGAGGAACATGTTTTATTACATATAATTTTATGGTCATTCCTTGTATATCAAAAACTAGGGTTTTGAAGAACTAATATATTTGATAACTAGAGGATCTCGGTTATAGTACTTGGATCAACCCATGTTATATTTTTTTTCTTATTTAAATGAAACCTGTCTCAAAATTTTTTTTTGTCTTTCTTGCCATCTAGTGTCATGGCTAAGAGGACGCGTCTAGACTCATTGCGAGAAGGGGGTTTATGTTTTGGAGAATGGGGAGGACAGGTTTGGGGTTGCAGGAAGCACTTGCATTCCATTGGTAAGCCATGGTCGGTGTGGGGAGGAGTGTGCACTCGGTCTGAATGAAAAAAAAATTTATTAAAGGAAATAAAATAAAATTTGATTGTATATATTACCCATACCCAAATTCAACCAAAATACCATTGTAAAAAAAATCAAAGGTAATAATGTGAAAATTCTCATTTTCTAAAATCCCTTTCCCAAATTCAATTATTCTCTTATATATATATATATATATATATAGAGAGAGAGAGAGAGAGAGAGAGAGAGAGAGAGAGAGAGAGAGAGAGAGAGAGATGTTATTCCCTTTAAGTCTAGTATAAATGGGTGAACATGAATAATACACATATGGTTTACATTGCATTAAGAAACTCTTCCTTGTAGTTAATAAGTAAATACCTTTTAAAAAAATTAAGAAACAATAATATTCGGTTTATTACTAAGAGAAAGGAAAGATTAATACACTATTAATTGCATTCAAAACCCGAGAACCATGAAAGAAACTATATTTTTAAATCCCCTCTTAAGAATACACAACTAGTCTTGGGGGATTAAGGATGGGGAAATGAACTAAGTTTACATTATATTCAAGTATATTCTTCCTCTCAAGTTTAATATATTGAGAGTATGGAGTTTAATAAAATGGTTCCTCTAATCCAAGACCAAAACTTAGCCATAAATTCACGTTTTCAAACTAGGAATTGTAACACCAAATCTGGTTTCTTTTCTTTGCTCCTTCGTAAAAGTTGAACATCATTTGGTCAACAAAATACAATAAATGATACTCTTTCCCTCTTAATAAACAACTAGTCATAAAAATACAAATAATAACTTATTTGCAAGTCAGCATTAATCCACTTCTTTCCCATAGAAGTTCATCATAAGCTTCAAAAATAATGTTTACAACCTTTTCAAAACAAAAAGTGGAAAGTTAATGTTACATAAAACATCAAAGTTTTTCGATATAATAATATTCATTTACCCAAAAGGGTGACTCAAGTCAACCTATACAAATGCTAAATACAATGTTTATTCATAAAATTAGAACTGTTAACAATGGTCATTACATCATTTACAAAATCATTTAAAATACAAACAAAGGACGCTCCTAAAGCGTTGGGAACAACATAACAAAATATTCAATCTTCTACGACAATCTTCAAGCTCAAATCTTCCCACTTTTTATTTGAAAATAAATTCAAATCACAAGGAGATAGGCCCATTTTACCACCCAACCTTTAGGCATCATTACATGACTTTCCAAGGTTGGAAGACATGCTAACCTCCCCCAATCCCATGGGAGAGAGAGCTAGCTTCCACAAATCTTGCACAAGATAAAGGGAGACACAACAACAATATATTTTCACAATCAAGACACTCCAAACACTAAGAGAACACCAGATATTGGCAAAGAAATAAAAGAGGAGAAACCATATTCTCCCTTCAAAAATGGGGAAGAGAAGAAGAAATCTCCAAGTGCCAAAAGTGTAGTACAACATTGGATGCACATAAAAATAATCTTCACAACCTCCTTATTCCTCCAAAGTCATCAAACCCTCCTTATTTCTCCACCCATTCACCAAAATCCTTCTCGGGAGTCCTTTCAAACCATTTCCTCAACAAAAATGGGGGAGGGGGTTTAAACCATATGAACCACCTTCCCACCTCAAACCATATGAGGGGAATAAAAAAGAACCTACATGGCTTGCCCATCAAGCCATGAGGTTTGAGAGGGAAAATCCCTCTCTCTTCCCCATAAACTCCAAAATCCATCATGCCATATGATGGATGGAGAAAAATAAAACAACACAAGGCATACTCAACAAATAGCAACACACAAGAAACAACACACACATTTTAAACAAAACAAGACTAAGATCTAACATAATATAAAACATAAAATGAGCTCAAGGATCCTACCTCCAAAAGCTCTCCAACACTCTAGTTTTTCCACTTCCTTATCCAAGCAAGCTCTAGCTCCAAAATCACCAAGCCCCCAAGAAAAAGCTCCCAAAAAAAAGTTCTCTTCTTTCCCCATGAGGGAGAATTTGAAGAGAAGCCAACAAATATCCTAACAAATGAGTGGGTGACATGTGTTACCCTCTCTTCCCTCAAAGTCAAAGATTCTCAAAATAAAAGAGAGAAAAGATAAATTATCTTTTAACACTCTTCTCCCAAATTACCCAAAATGAAAAACAAAACAAACTTGTGCAACTTTTAACAAACACACATACCAATCCATCTTACATGGATGGTGACCAAAGAGAGGAAAAATGGGAGGGAAACTCCCTCTATGCCTTGAAATTAAGCCCCCCTACCTATTAGGTAGGGTCCAAGGGCCTATTTTCATGCTAAGTGAACTCCCAAACTTAAAAGGGGTCACTTAAAATGCCTAAAATAGCCAAATTTCGGGTTTGACACATTTGGGCACAAGTGTAGAGGATGTGGGGCCCACCCAAGGGTTCACATGTGACCCTAATCCCCTCTAATTAAATACACCATTACCCAAACACAAAGCTTAATGCATGTGGGGACCATTAAGTCCCCAAAACAAGTTTACTTAATAAAATAAAACATCCTAAACAAGATTAATTTTACATGACATGCTACATTACAAAAGAGGGTCACTCATGGTGCCCAAAATAATGAGATCTAATACTAAGGCCTCATACACTAACATGGTTAGGGCTTAGCCCCGTGGGCCGCTTGTGCAAAATTTATGTAGCCACCCTGAAACCCACGTTCTCCTGTGACCTATCACCTACACACTCATTACACACATTAAATGCATCTATCTGATACAATGTAAATCAACTACTCAATAAGTGATCAATGAAATCTATGCTAGCATATCATCATCCTAGAATTGAAAATGCAACAACATGCATGATTACAACACAATTTACCATGAGTTAGCCATAGAGATAAATAAAAGTGACATACATCCATATAATCCAAGCATGCGACTAACTAAGTATCTAACATATCTCAATTAGGTCTAACCAACATCGAAATAAGTTAGTATCTGCAACATCAAATGAAAAATTTGTCAACATACTAATCAAATCAAATTGGTGCTACGCGCCCAAATATCCATACATGTCCAAGAAGGTCAAATATCATAACATATTGTCCAACATATATCAAATCCCTATCAAATCATGTCTATGAATAAAGAAGTCAATAGATAACTGAGGCTATAAAAATGTGGGCACTACAACTTCACTAATTTTATATAGCAAAATAAAAGGGCACGACCAATATATCTCCATACAGTTCGTGGAGAATTGGAAAGACTGTAATGTCTCCTTTGGAGATAAGAGCTTTCAAATTATTGAGGAATTCATTTCTTTTATTACCGGTCTTAGCATGGAAGGGAATAAATTTTTCACAAAAAAATGGACAAGGAAGCTAGAAGAAAAGTTGTTCTTGGATGATGGAGAAATGCTCGACATCAAGAAGGAGGGCATCATAGTTTCCTCTATCCCGCAACCATATGATGAGGTGAAAAGGATGATGGTACACTATGTCACTCTATAAGGGAGGTTCTCCACCGTTCCACAATACCATCTTGTTCTTCTCAACCACTTTAGATGTGAGGTGAAGGTAAGCCTCTCATATTACATTCTGAAATCAATGGAAAAGTCAATCCTAGAAGTTTAGGGCCATAAGAGGACTATCCCCCTCCACCAAGGTGTCATATATCTCATTAGTCAATACTTGTTTAGTGTTGTTGGCAATGACCCATGCCCTGTTATGATTTCTCCCTTCCCAAGAAAACTCGTATCCATTCTAAAAATCCTATGTACAAAGACCCTATCTCTAAACCACCCCTAAACGGATTCTCGTAGAAGTAAAAAGGTAAAGAACTAGTGGGATCTAGCTCGAAGGACAAAGAAATTGTGGTTGATGATATCCCCATCTACTTTCCCTAATATTGTTGTTGGCCTTAGTTTAGAGAATAAATTTAACTTACAGGCTAGTGTGGTTAAAACCCTCGAAGAAAACGTGGATTTTCTACTCAAATCTACTATCAAAGAGATAGCCTTGGATCCTAATGCAGGCATCAAAGATCAAATTTCTTCTTTGGAAACGAATTTAAGGCTCTGGAGGACAAATATAACAATTGTTTAGCTATGCAAAATGCTATAACGGACCTTATGAAGGCACACATCTAGCAATTCTGTGACTCTAGTGGCATCCTAGACATGGCTTGGAAGAACGGAAAGATAAAAAATAAGTTCAAAGATTCGAATTGGGATCCCACCATCACCATTTCCTTGAATCTCTATGAGGAGTTCGGGTTGGGTTTCAAAGTTTTAGCAAGTCTATTGGATAATGTTGTTGGTTTCCTATTTTTCAAAGTGTTGTAGTTTTTTGTGTTGTTGTATAGCTATCGTTTTGTTGTCGATATGTTGTTCTTTGTGCTCTTTTTAGGTAGTTTCCCTTGCCTTTACTTTCTACTACTTTTTCTACAAAATCCACATTATTTTTTTCCATAATGCGAAACATGAAGGAAAACAAGAAGAATACATTCCTAAGTTACATGTAAACATCAGAACCAAAATAGAAGTCTCTTCACTGATCGAATCGAATTTCAACAAAAGTGAACATATTTTTTTTTCATTTGATTACTAATGACAAGCTACAAACTATGCAAAATTATAATAATTAAACAAATAAATAAATGTTACGAAAAGACATGAATAAAAATATAGGGTAAAACCATGTTTAGCTTTCACGAGTATCGGCATTGAAGAAACACGCATGAGAACCAAACAAAGGGAAGGAATCAACAATTCCAACCATTTGTTGAAATAATTTCATCTATCGAGTTGTATCTCTTATAATAAAATTGACAGGGGACACTATTTTTTAGAGGGTGATAGATAAATGTCTATTTTGTAATAGAAAAATAGTTTTTATATTAGGGAAATATTTTGTATCATTTGTATTAAAGATATAACAATATATTATAAAATCTAGAAAATATTTATTTCTCGCATACAATATATTAGAGAAGTGAAATACAATATTACCAAACGATAGATTATTTATAATGAAAATGAACAACCTTTGATAAAATACAAAAGTAGAACCAGTTGGAGGAGGTGGTTTGATCGAAATCACAAGGATCATCTTATTATAGCATATGCTAGTCCCAAGGGCAAGCAAACTAATCACGTATCGAGGCTCTATCTCGCATTCTTGGGAATCATACTTGCTAAAGAATTCAACGTGGGAAACATCATCATCGAAGGTGAATCTATGAATATCATCAACATTCTCAATAATTCCTTAGCTCCTAGTTAGACCATTAAGGATTTTATTAATGAAGAACACAACTTATGCAATGGTCTAAATATTATTTTCAAGTATATGTATAGAGAGGGAAACAAATATGTGGATTTTCTTGCTAATATGGGAGTTAGTAGAAATGATTACATAGAGTGGAATGATATCAATGACACTCCTACCGAAGTCCAAAACATAATTTCAAATGAAGTGATCTCACCCATTAGTACACCCCACTCAATGGTGCAAACACGTGTGCAATCCCAAGGCTAGATTGCATTGGTATTTTGGGCAAGCCCAAATTTACTCTTCTCGGCCCTCGAAAATTTATTACACTAAGTCTTTGAGGGGAAAGAAGTGGATTTTACCTCTCGGTTCGCATGACTTACAAGGTTGTCGAAGGGCTATTAGGAACCTTACCACTTACAATTTTTAGTTTAATCTAGCGAATTCTCAGGGGGTATTTAGAATGCATGCTACCCCTTGCCGTGTGGAAACTAAATTCATTCCCCAATGGTAGGAACAAGTGGATTTATGGGCGACCATCAATATGGAGGGCTTTGGTAATGCCCCATCGAGGACAGGAAAATGCACCAAAAATCACTAAAGAATTTGGGTAATTTTATTTTTAAAGTGAACTAAAATAATACAAATGTGTTTGCTTAACTGTCTCCCCCATATTATTTAATTATATTAATTTAATCATGTTCAAAAATGAAATGAATTTTTAGCCCAAAACAATTTAATTACTTACTTATATTAGACTTACTAAAGTCATCAAAATAAGTACACACATCTTTTAAAATTATTAGTTTCCTCCCCCCCCCCTCCTTAATTTATTTAGCATCAAAAAATACCAATAAGTTTTTTTCTTAAAAGTTATTTGTTTCAACCAATAGAGAAAATACTAATCCCCCTTTCAAAAAACTTTGTTTTTTTTTAAATTTTATATAATCATGATATTAATACATTTATGGAAAAGTAATTCCATTAAAGTAAGGGGACCTTTCCCCACCTTATCCATTAATTTTTAATTATAAATAATTTCTTTCACTCATATGGAAAGTAAAACATATCTAATAATAATCCTAAACATGCCAAATCTACCATTGATTTTATTAAACCCTAAAAGCTTCCCAAAGGATTTTACTTCCTTTCTTTTACTTTTTTTTTTCTATGGTTTGTTTGTCTCTTTGTTTGTTTTGTTTTTGTATGCAGGCGGTCGCGGTAGGTGTGAGGAGATTTCCAATGGAGGCAAATTTCTCTCTTTCCTTATTTCATATTTTTGCTCTTCTTCTCATTTTTTTTTTTTTTGCAAGTGAGAGGCAAGGGCAGTCATTCAAGGTTTTTTTTTGTGGGGAGATCCATTTCATGGAGGAACATGTTTTATTACATATCATTTTATGGTCGTTCCTTGTATATCAAAAACTAGGGTTTTGAAGAACTAATATATTTGATAACTAGAGGATCTCTCGGTTATGGGTACTTGGATCAACCCATGTTATATTTTTTTCTTATTTAAATGAAACCCATCTTAAAACATTTTTTTCTTCCTTGCCATCTAGTGTCATGCCCGGGAGGACGCGGCCTGCACTCATTGCGAGAAGGGGGTTTATGTTTTGGAGAATGGGGAGGATGTTTGGGGTTGCAGGAAGCAAGCAGTTCCATTGGTAAGCCATGGTCAAGTGTGGGGAGGAGTGTGGACTCGGTCTACGAATGAAAATATATATATATATTTATTAAAGGAAATAAAATAAAATTTGATTGTATATATTACCCATACCTGAATTCAACCAAAATACCATTATAACAAAAAAAAAAGGCAATAATAGAAAATTCTATTTTCTAAAATTCCTTTCCGAAATTCAGTTATTCTCTTAAATTTAGATTATATATATATATATATATATATATATATATATATATATATATATATATATATATATATATATATATATATATATATAATGAGGAGATGTTATTCCCTTTAACTCTGGTATAAATGGGTGAACATGAATAATACATATATGGTTTGCATTGCATTAAAAACTTTTTCATTGTACTTAATAATTAAATACCTTTTTTAAAAATGAAGAAACAATAATATCCTCGGTTTATTACTAAGAGAAAGGAAAGATTAATACACTATTAATTGCATTCAAATCCGAGAGCCATGAAAAAAACTATATTTTTAAATCCCCTCTTAAGAATACACAACTAGTCTTGGGGGATTAAGGATGGGGAAATGAACTAAATTTACAAAGTATATTCACTATATTCTTCCTCTCAAGTTTCATGTATTGAGAGTAAGGAGTTTAATAAAACGGTTCCTCTAATCTAAGACTAAAACTTAGCCATTACTTCACATTTTCAAACTAAGAATTGTAACACAAAATCTAGTTTCTTTTCTTTGCTCACTCATAAAAGTTGAACATTATTTGGACAGAAAAATAAAATAAATGAGACTCTTTCCTCTTAATAAACACCTAGTCATAAAAATATGAATAATAACTTATTTGCAAGTCAAAGCATTAATAACTTATTCGTATAATTATATATATATATATAGTTAAAATATAAATATTAATAAATATTTGTATATCCTTCACGATAAATATTTTAAAATATAACTTGGTCTACTCTCAAGTTTAATGGGGACTACCCCATTGAATCCATGTTAATAAATCAGATTTTCATACATGTCTTACATGGATGCACCCATATACATACCTCATGTATATACTAAATAATTGTGATGTAGACCTTCATAACATTACTTGTTGCATATGTATGATTCTATGAAAGAATTAAATGGGAAAATATAGTAATCTTTGTCTTTCACACTTTATTCTAGTCTAGAGGGCCTCAATACCCTATGCAACTTTCTCTTAGTCTTTTTAATGTAAAACACTTCATATATACTTCATGACAAATATTTTAATATATAAATCAGTCTACTATCAAGTTTAATGGGGACTACCCCATTGAATCTATGTTTATAAATCATATTTTCATACACATCTTACATGGATGCAACCATATACATACCTCGTGTATATACTAAATAATTGTGATGTAGACATTCATAAGCGTAATGCTCGTTCTACATCACACCTATTCACCCTGTGGTGATCGAGTGCTAAGCATGGAGTGTCGTTGTGCCTTCGTCGACCTCGATTGCTGACCATTATGACTATAATTGATAATTATTTCACAAGCTGTAAAATGATAATAATGATAATAATAATAATAATGACATTATGATTGTATTATCGATCAACGATTGTATTTTATTATTACCTTCTTTATATCGATTGTTATCGATATCATCCTCTGTTATCGTTAAACTATCCTTTTGATTTGTTTGTCACTCCCGCTGATCGAGCCTCGTTGCGCAAATGAGGAAGAGTAGGTTTTGTGGTGGCGCCACGGTTTGGGAGTGGCGTTCGCGTAAATATTTCTTTTAATCGCTCAACCCACCCACTTTTTCAGGAGATACAACATGGTCACGAGCCGACGCATGGCTAGTTAGCTTGACTGGGCGTTTTAGGCTTCAAGACTACACAAGCAATATTAAGGCTCGTGTAACCATTCGCTTATTGTGGTGCCCCTTTCCTTTTACCACTGGGGCATACCTGAGATCCAGAAAAATAAAAATAAAATAGAATAATGATATAAATAGAATGAGTTTTAGAATAAAATAAATAAAAATAGAATAACAATAATAATGAAAGTAAATTTTTTGAAACAAATAAATTTAAAAAATGGAAATGGAGTGGAGGGCGTGGGAAGGCACGTGTTTTCTTGGCAAGGTGCAGAAGTTTGGTGAATGTAATCAAGCGCTTGACCAAATGAAAGAAAGGGGACAGTTTTTCAGAGAGAATTGAAGGCAGGTGGGTGAGAGTTGGGTCAGTTTGGCAGGGGGCGCCCTCAATAGCTGTCACAGTCTCACTGAATATCTTAAACAATTTCCCAAAACCACTCAATGCTGGACCAGCACACTCCTAGCCTATGCCTTTACCAAACGTGGAGCGTAGAACTGAAATTCTCCTAGGAAAGTGTCGTGAGGAAGTTGCCAGGAAACCTCCTTCCCACTTGTACAAACGCCACTTATTTCTTATCCTTTCCCTGAGTCTCTGTCTTTCATATCCTTGTTGTGTGTCTTGCAGTGCACGCATTCATTCCTCTGTCTCCTCCAGTTCTAGTTTCATTACTAGCATTTGTATACCCCAAAAAATAGGCGCATAACCTCCTTTCATGGCTTCCACACCGTCCTCTTCCTCTGTTACACCACCTCAACTCATCGATAACATCATTCAGCTCCATGCTAATCGCACCCCATCAGATTCCGAGCTGCAAGGATTAGATCAATTAATAGCCCACATTCAAGGGTCTTCCTCGTTTGGAGAGAGAAACTGAGTTGTACACGACCATTAAAGAATGTATCCAGTTAATCTTCCAAGGTGCAATCTCGTGTTGTTCTCGGAAGGCAAGAAAATAGTTTGAAGCATGCGCTTGGTGTGGTTTTCCAGTCACACGAGGAACTGAAAAAAAAAGGGAGGCAAGGAAGTGGTGTTAGTGTCTGTGGCGGCTGACAGGGACGAGGAGGTCATCCACACCCACGGGCACAGGAGATCTATGCAATGTTGGAGAAAATGTCTTGGGAGATGAAGGTAGCAGGATATTTTTCAGATCCAGATCAAGTACTGAGTTTGTTCTCCAAAATCATTTTTTTTGTGACTGTGAGAGTGTTACAAGGAGACCGTATGTTGACGCAATGGGAGGATCATTTTATGTGTTCTGTCCATTCCGTTTCTGGTCATGTTTGTACCCCATTCTGTCCGTTCTATTTTTGTAATGTGTTGTGCATCTGTGTAGTGTGAATGTGCCCGTTCTTTCGTAGGTATATTGTGCTTGTTTTCTATGCTTGTATTTCTGTTTGTGGCCACTGTGTGCATTATTTCAGATTAGAAAACAGAGAAAAAATGGAGGTGGCATCTTATCATGAGTTCACGAGAGTAGTTGAACGGCCATTAATGTCGCAGGGCAAACAGAGAAACCGAGGCCAAGGTCAGTCAATGTTTCTTCCATTATTTATGTTTATAGACGGTTTCAACATCAAGAGTTCAGTAAAAATGTTTAGGGTTTGTAAGCTTTCGCTTGTTTTTCGAAGATTCTTAAAGAGTTTTTATTCCTCTCGCAATGTTTTTAATGTTTTCTCTGGTCGTAGCATTTCCGCTACATTACTATGTTTGATATGGATTTATGTTATTTATTCTATTACAATTGATTCTAGTGGTGGTTTAGTAATCTATGATATTGTGGCGGTTTAGTGTTTTGCTATTGCAGTATATAACTTGAGGGGGTAGATTTTAAATTTCTATGCTAATATATTCTCTACGTGTTAAATAAGATAGATAAGTCATGTAATGACCAAAAAATCACACACACGAACAACACAAGAAAAGACGGGATATTTTTTTTTTTGACTTGCTTGAAGATAATACGACGCTACACAAGTTCTCTAGGGAATACAATCAACTAAAGACATGCTTTCCACAACACAGACTCACACCGGTTATAACTAACATGAGGCACATACTTAGGACACAATGGTACATCTAGAGTATGCAATTTTACAACAAGGTTTTCCCACGAGAAACCATGATAGGAGAATCAAGTTCATCTCTCCTTTGAAGAATTTTCTCCTACCTTGTTAAAGTTAATATACAAAGTGTGAACAAATTATTGTATGGTAAGAGGTTACTTCATTTACTTGATTAACTTATTCATTTGTGAGGAGGCAGTTAATTTCTCAAGGCTCTTAACTTCATCAAAAAAATTTTGACGTTGTGCTTTTGAACATATATGTTTTATCTTTTCAAGTGGTCAATTTTATTTTATTCCAATACATGATTGCTAAATCTTGAATTCATCATTAAGATTTTATTAGTTGTTAATGAGGTTTCATTGGGGTCAAGAGTCTAACAGTAAATATTAAAGATTTCACTTGGGCTTCACTTGAAGAGATAGACATAGGTATCTTGTTTACATTTTCAACGGGTAAGATAGATCGAAGAGTTTCTTAATCAAGTTCCTTCTATTTATTATAATTTTATTATCTTCCAAGATTTAATCATTGGTTTCACCTTAAGACCATTCTAAGGGCTCACCACAATAAGAGATTGTTGATTAGTTTACGTGGGATCACAAGGTATATTTGTTTTCTCTTGTTTTCTTTTTGCTAGGTTCAAAACATAGTCCTCTACCAAACGACACATGACCAAAGGTAACCAAAGTGATGTAAGATGATTCAAGTTTAGATAATTATAATTAGGTGTGTCAATTCAAGGATAAATCATATTCTGAAAAGTGAATATTCAACGAAGGATACGCATGTCAAAAACAAGTTCATTTAATCTTATTGACAATAATATTTCTCAAATTGACTTTCAAACGATAACAACCTACATGAGAACAATACAAATTTATAACACAATGCCTTCTATATAGTCTTCACAATTTCCATACCAATGTTTTAAAGCAAAGGAAAACATTCGCATACAATGATAGTTCCTAAGAAGGTTGGAAACCACTCTCTACACGTGTTTCTTTTTCTCTCTCTCTTTTTCTTTTCTACTCAGGAAATCCTCCTGCACATTTGTTAGCACATGTCAGTTCGCAAGAACTGAGCACGATAAAAGCTATAACATTAAGATGATATGTTGTTATCTAACTGTTTCAAGGAAGAAGAAAACACCGTTGATTATGAAAAATAATCTAAGAGTCTAAACAAGAGCAATTAAAGAGTTTTCCAATAGCATAAAATGTCTGAATAAAAGGGGATGACACTAACTCTATTTAATTATCATTTTCGCATAGGAGCAGTTAATAAACATCATAGTGAATTTCACTCATATCACAATAATGACCGTCATTTTAACAAAATAACATTTGAAACAAAAACAATTACAAGAAGAGAATTAATTTCAAACGTGATTTGTCCCTATTTGTTTAAGTTAGTTCACCAAGCCAAGGAATCACTATGCCATAGGAAGATCCCAAACAATCAATCGACATGAGAATGTCTAAACTAACATGACTTATTAATATTAAGATGATGTGCCTATAATGATTAATTTTATGTCGATTACTCAAATAAATAAACTGGAAGGAAAGGGATGAAACACACAAATGACCTCGTATGGGTCACATCCTATCCTAACAATCCTTCTATTAAACTTTCTTCTAATCAAGAGAATGTCTTAAGAAAAAGGAAAATTTGGCAAGACCAAACATAACCATCATAAATCTTACGGGAGGGTTACTCAATCATTCACAAGGACACAACACGGGATACATAGCTTCCAAAGGATCTGTCATCAATAACAAGTTGACTTAAACCTTTCGGGTCAACACATAACCATTCTACTACAATGATAAAGCAAGGAGGTTGTATCACAACAATCATCACAAAAACCCGATCAACCATTGAGTTTCCAAACAGACCAACCTCTAAGTCACGGGAGAATGAAATTTAAGCATCCTTACGGAGCAAAACATAGAGTAATTTCTTATGCATAAAACCAACATCCCAACTTTAAGATTTGAAAACTTCCTCACTAATGATCAAGTAGATCTCGTATCCTCCAACATGTGTGAAACAAAATCAAGGTAAGAAAAGAGTATTTCCTCTGACATTTTAAGCTATCCAAAAGAAATGTGAGTATCATCAAAAGAAGACATTCCATAGGATCAGCTACATTCCTCAAAACATACAACAGTCACCAAGGGAGAGAAGGTGATTCCAAAGACAACAATCTCCAAACGGTGAACATGAATTGATATCAATTTATGACGATCAACCATGACACTCGAAAAATAAAAGTATTTCTTCGAGCGATTCAAAACAAATAACAAAAGCAACTAACCTAGTTGAAAGTAATATCAACTTGGCTCAATTCAAAAATCGGTCAAGCTAAGCACACACCAAGCCAACCGGGAAGGGTTACTAGAACCTAAACAAATGAAAGAAAAGGATAGAGACAGGAATAGCACCATTCACCTATACACAATGCACTCGCAGTACTCAATCACCAATTTGCAAATACCCAACATAACCCAGAACTACAGATCTCAAACCGAAACAAGAATAAGAACAAAACAAGAACTATAAAGTTGAGTCCAACGACAATGTTTGATAAAAACATTCAAATCGTGAGACCAACACAAAAAACTCGGGAATTTTCATTACAGGAACCCCACCTCTTTTGTTTTATTAGTCTTAAGCACAAAGTTCACCCAACTAATATTTATTAAAACCCAGAAAACAATATAAAGGCTTCAACGGTCAATCATTTCTAATGCCAAAAAAAAAAATACAAACGAGCAAGGGAAGTGGAAACCAAACAGCATACCATCACACGAGACATTTATATGAAGAGTAGAGTTATTTAATGAATCAGTTAAATAACAGCATAAGAATCAATGGTATAGAGAATATCGTGCCTGATTAAGCTCCCGCAGTCGATAACAAGATGGACGGGGCTGCAACAGCAACCCAACCAGCGCAACTTCTCTTCCTCAGCCTGCTGAAGGTCCAAACTCTGTTAACGGCCATGCTCTTGTCTTCATAAAATCAATTGTATAGTCCGAAATGTGCATCTCTGCCCATAGTTCGGTTGGGTCGCATATTCCTCTCGGCCATGGTCTTCAAAGCCGATTTAGTGTATGGAGAAGCTGCCCCCATACTTGCTATAGATTCAAATGAGGTTTTCACCATAAGCATCTACTCACAATACATGTCTGTATCTCCGGTGGACCTCTTCAAGCATGGTTGAAAGCTTAGTTTTCCTCCTCTCGTATTTCGAATCTATCGCCCGAATAGGCTACTGCTCCATTGTACTTTCATTGGGTGCTTCTCCAGAAACATAAATAGATGATGATGTGGTTAATGTAGTAGAGTTAACAATTTTCCCACCAAATTCACTTTTAATGCCAATATTATTCTGAGAATCTGCACCGCATTGGCACCAGATACTAAACTTCTATCGACCCAATCATCCGATCTAGAAGAACTTTTTGTTTGAGCATGTTGTTGGTTTGAATCCCTCTTCCCACATTGCAAAACTATCCAATAACTCTTGAGCAGGTTTCCGGTACTTTGAGTTTTTCAAACCGTGGCATATCTTGCAAATGGACCTAAAGGACCTACATTCATATGTAGTTCCATTGTTGAACCTCCCCCCACATATACTTTCCCAAGAATATTCTCCTCTCTTGAATAAGAAGAAACATAGCCTGTGCTTGGACCAGGACTGCCATTTGTGCCTTGTCTGTTGAAAAGCTCTTCTGATTTAGCCTTGGCTTCTGTTGCAATAGCAACCTGTAAGACATTTGCACGGTGGCTTGCCATTGCTTCAAATTGTTGAAGCGAAGGATGATGAGATGATAGTGATAAAGAAAGCCCTTGGCCTGATCCGTCCCTTCCCATGGAAATCTGCTCAACCCTAAACTCCTCTGCAAGAGCCTCATGAAAACGGTTTTTACAAAATATTGAAGCCTGTGCAGTAGATTATTTTTGTCCTCGGACCTTGGGAGAGAAAGTGGCATGCCGGGATGCACGGTGGTGGAGGCGGCTTATGGGAGAGAGGCTTTGAGACAAATTGGGATTTCACGTTGCTCACGCTTTGCCTCTCGAAACACCCATAGTCTCCTATTGTGATGAGACTGCATATCACCATTTCTATCCTTTGACAATCTAATGGGAGGAACGTCGGAGAGGGTGAGCTCACTAATTTAAAGTTTGGTGCACACATCATTCAGAGACGTCCCTTTTCCATGCTTGCTACTGAAATGACTTGCAATCGAAGCCTGTGTAAACCTGGCTTTCTTTGGATTGACTTCCTCCTCAAACGAACTCATCTTAACCTTCATTTCACCATCAAAGGATCCACTATCCAGAACACGCTGTAGCAATTCATTTGTTGCAGCATTTGATGGAGCGCAACAAGCATTCGTGGTTTTGGGCAGAAGACAACCTGGTAGCCCACGTGATGCCAGATGGCAAGTCAAAATTTTAATAAATGGGTAGGTGCGGCCACCAACCAAGAGTTGAACACACCAAAAAGTGCAGGGGTCTTCAAAGCAATGGCAGGTAGGAGACAAACACATGGAAGATAAAAAAAATCTGATCCTTTTGAAAACTACGCTGCAAACGTGAGGAGGAAGGCATACGGTGGGTGGTTAGAAAACAATTAGTTTCATTAATCCCCACCAACATATGCCAAACAAGGCACCAAATAAAATTAAAAAGGAATATGGCAGAGGCCATACACTCTACCACGCACCCCTCTTGCTAGAAAACAAGGAAATAAAGAGTCCAAGGACAACAAGTGTAGCCCACATCTCCTCATGTCTCAGTCTGCCGCATCCATAATCCAACGTGGGAGGAAAGGCAATGGGACGCAACAATAAGTGCACCCCGGAATTAAGAATTGCAACGAGGCATGCTTGTGGGATCAGAAAGTCAAGGCAGGAGCAACAACAAATCAAAAGGATAGTTTAACGATAACAGAGGATGATATCGATAACAATCGATGTAAAGAAGGTAATAATAAAATACAATCGTTGATCGATAATACAATCATAATGTCGTTATTATTATTATTATCATTATTATCATTTTACAGCTTGTAAAATAATTATCAATTATAGTCATAATGGTCAGCAATCAAGGTCGACGAAGGCACAAAGAAACTCCATGCTCAACACTCGATCACCACAGATGAATAGGTGCAATGTAGAACAGTCCATTATTTATGTTTATAGACGGTTTCAACATCAAGAGTTCGATAAAAATGTTTAGGGTTTGTAAGCTTTCGATTGTTTTTGAAGATTCTTAAAGAGTTTTTATTCCTCTCGCAATGTTTTTAATGTTTTCCTGCAGGTTGTAGCATTTCCGCTACGTTACTATGTTTGATATGGATTTATGTTATTTATTCTATTACAATTGAGTCGGTGGTGGTTTAGTAATCTATGATATTGTGGCGGTTTAGTGTTTTGCTATTAAAGATATAACTTGAGGGGGTAGATTTTAAATTTCTATGCTAATATATTCTCTACGTGTTAAATAAGATAGATAAGTCAACTCTTTATTGCTTTTGTAAATTACAATGATATCTTGAAAGGTCTAATAAGTTAGGGTTTGATTTACTCTGGAAAATCTTCATCATCCAACTTCACCTTATTGTAGTTTTGACTCTTTGATCTTTCTAGCGTTTACAATTTTTACACGTTCTTGTAATTCGAGTAACTAATTTATGTGTTAGATATGTTTATTGTCCTAGTTATTGAGACTTCAACACTTTGTTTTCCCTTAGTTTTAGTAAGTAATGTATATGTTGGATTTATTTAGTGTTTTGGATATGAGGGCCACCTTTAATTGGTATTCACACTGATGTTTGTTTTTCCATTTTCTTCAGAGTCTCAGAAATTATATTTAGGGGTTAGTGAAATTCCTCGGTTGCTAATATCTATGTACCAATGTAGTTAACATGTAGGATTTAGAGAAATAATCCAATACCGAGTAATGGCTAGTTGCAAGCTACTGGTAGATTAAATGTGGTCCTTGATTATATGTTACTTGTGTTTATCTGTATTAAGTTTAGTGCATTGGTTGTGTGGGTTTTCTTTGGTGGTTGTGATGCTCTTCAGAACAGAGTGCTTCTATCTTCCCGGAGTTGCTCCCGAGGATTCCAAGAAGGCATGTTTCAATCACCCCCTTTCCTATGCCAAGCATGGCCGTTAACAGGATATGGATCTTTAGCAGGCGGAGGAAGAGAAGTTACGCAGGTTGTGTTGCTATTGCCTGAGCCCTAGTCGATGTGGTTGTTGGTTGGAATAATTCTAATCAGGCATGTTAAATCTACTTCTTGTAATAGTTTTCTACTTTCTTTCAGTATCTTGAAATGAATATTCTTTCCTCTTGAATGGTGCCTAGACAAAATGTTTTCGTGGTTGTTTATATTGCTGCCTGATTGTGTTGGTTGTTCCTTTAAATCTCGATCCAATTTCGCTGGTTTTGCTTGGAATGTTCTTTCCTCCCTTATAGCTTACTCTATTTCATATTTGTCTAAATGGGTTACTGCAATTTTGAGTGATGCAATCTAGTTCGTAGGGAAGGAAACATTATTGAGTTTTGTTTGCTTATATGACTCTCTTTTAAAAGAATTCTGTGATGGTATTTTAATTGAAGGCTTACTGTATGGAAAGTTAAGCCTTCATATCGCTATTTGCTTGAATAAATATGTTTTTCCTGTTTAGGGCTCTCTGTTTTGCTAAAGGTACATTAATAGTGACATTGTGTTCTGAAACTTGTTTAAGCCTGTGGGCATTCCTTACTTTTGTTTAATTAGAAAATGGCATTAGGGTTTTGTTTTAGAACTGTACATGGTTGACTTTTGTACCCAGTTCTAGGAGATGGATAACCTGACATCTATTTTGGCCTCTACGTGTTGAGAAAATTACTATACCTACTTCCTGGTTCAAACTATTGTTTGATTAAAGTAAGGGGGAAACATTGTAAGTTTAATTGAATGAAACCTCTCCAATTTTTATTAAGGGTCGCGAGCAAGCTATTAATAGCTGGACTGAAACAAAAGTTGTAGGTGAATCCATGGTATTGGACTCGTGAACTCACTTCCTGTTAGATGACAGCTGATTTCAGTGATAATATAATAGGTGACTGTTATATTTATCTGTTTGATATTTGCTAGACTTTTCCTTGATAAGCCCACATGGATCGGGTAAAATTTTCCATCTTCTATACCATTGGCAAGGAGCTCATAGAACTTCTAGGCCTGACTACACTGCGTAACCTTCCTGATGGATATGTGTGTTGGTTCTTATTTTTGTGCTTGCACTCGTGGTAGGGTCCTTTGAGTCTGGGGCATCGTTGGTGTTTTACCCTCTGCATAGCGAATCCCTTTGTTTTCGAACTCGAGTATCTTATACTTCCAACTTGGTTACTAAAAGGTCCCATTTTGTGGCCTTGTTAAGGAAATAAATTTTTTTATTTTAATGCTTTTTGACATTGTTTGAAATATATAAAAAAAATTATTAACGACGTTTGGGTTTAGTCTTCCCTTATATATTGTAGAGAATTTTGCGATTAGAATAAGGTCATTGGTAGAATAATGGCCCCTCTTGTGTCTCATTTGTATGCTTTTGGAAGAGTGGATTTGTTGTTAACTAGTACTATGTTTAAGAAATCCTACAAGGAGGTAGTGGTAAACTCCTTGGTTAAAATTGAAACTATAGTTGTTTTCTTTTAAGGGCGTCGAACCCATAATACTATGAAGCCTTTCCCTTGGGAGAATTGGATAACGTCGCTTTTTTCTTCGCGCCTACGATCATAATTAGTATGTTTTGTCTTCTCTTGGACCCCTTTAGTTGAATGGAGTAAGTTTTGGATTCCAATCACATAATCCATAGGATTACATGAAGGAGATATCAACACTCTTGACCTTCTTGTTCCTAACCCATAAGGTCTTGCCTTGATTTATGTGATTTTGTTCTTACTGGTGTTTTGACTTTCTCCTTGCTGGATGGTTTAGAATTCTTTCTCATGCGAATAATTTTGGAGTTGTGGGTTGTGTTTTTAATCCATTTTTGAATTAGAACTTTCCTTTCTTGATATTGTTAAATGTTAGCTTACTGTTGCAATGTGTAGCCTTAACATGCTCAGTTCTTGTGAACTGATTCTAGCTAGTATTTGTGCAGATGGATTATGCGAGTAGATTAAAGGAAGAGTTGTAAAGGTTTCATCAGTGCAACTTATGAAGTTTTTTGTAAAAGTGTTCTATGTGTTGTAAATTGTGTAATATTGCTTGCAAAGAGTTTATATGACCTCTTGTCTGGAATTGTTCAGAAAATTCGTAAAGAAGTTGTTTGTCTTTTTTTGTAATTTGGCTGGTAACTCTTCTTAGTGAGAAATATTATTCAATCTTTTCACTGGCATAAGCATTGTAAAACTTTGATCTTGAGAATTAAGTGTTAATTTAAATCTCTCTAAGACCTTGTATTGATGTATTACATGTAAGCTTTAATGGGGTGGCCTTCCTTACAGAAGTTACCTAAAAGTTTTATTCAAAAAAAATATGTTGTGGAGGAGAGCCCCTTGAAATCAAACAATGCCTTAAGTAATCAAGAGTGAGACTATCCTTGCAAAGTGATTTTATATAACGTGTTATCCCTAACTGAACTAGTAAACACTACTCTTTTGGTGAACGCTAAAGACAAGCTTAAAGGAGAACAATGGTTAGTTTCTAATAAGATTTAACAAGTAAGAGAAGAAAATTTTGAAACCACTCAATCTATCTCTCAGCCTATTTAAAAGTAAGTAGCTTCCTCTTAATAAGCTCTTTCGGTGAAGCCTAAGTAAGAGCGTCAATGATTACGTATAAAACCTCAAGCTCCAATTAAACCTCAGTAAGAACAAATGATGTCTCAAGGATGAACTCAATTGACCTTCTTCCTTTAACTTTATCCGAGGTACCTTGTAATTTTCTCTTAAGTTGTTGAACGTGAACCTATGTTGTCATGTCGAAAAGAAAAGTAAATTGTCCAAGATATGTGTGAATGTTTCCGTGCTGCCTTTATGGCCATCCTTGTTTCAAGTTGTTCACAGTGTTAGTTGTATACTTGGTGACGACATGTTGCGTCATGTTATGTGTCAAGCAAGTCAAAAAAAAATTATCCTGTATTTCACCTTTGTGTTGTTCGTGTGGATTTTGGGTCGCATACAATAACATTACTTGTTGGATATATATGACTCTATCAAGGAATTAAATAGGAAATATAGTACTCTTTGTCGTTCACACTTTATTCCAATCTAGAGGGCCTTAATACCCTGCAACTTACTCCTAGTCTTTTTAACGTAAAACACTTTATATATACTTCATGATAAATATTTTAAAATATAACTTAGTCTACTCTCAATTTCAATGGGTACTACCCCATCGAATCTATTATTATAAATCAGATTTTCATACATATCTTACATGGATGGAATCATGCAACCATATACGTACCTCGTGTATATACTAAATAATTGTGATGTAGACCTTCATAACATTACTTGTTGTTGGATATATATAAGTCTATGAAGGAATAAAACAGGAAATATAGTACTATATTTGTTTCACACTTTATTCCAGTCTAGAGGGCCTGAATGGCCTGCAACTTTCACCTAATCCTTTTTTAAAACTAAAACACTAGAAAAACCCATTTTGGTTTCTCTTCTTTATCTATATTGAAATAAACTTACTATTTGTAAATTGTGTTATAGGGCATTGTCAAATTGTCAATTCAAGTGGGTCATAGCTGCCGACATCATTTCCATATTCTTCATTCTTTTTCATGTGCTTCGTCCAAATTTTCCTGTCTTTCTCATCTCACTGTCCCCGCTTGTGAAAAATGATAGCTATAATAATGGGTGCTCAATAAGTTCTTTGACGCAGCCAGCTCTATAACCGATCAGTTTCATTTGGGCTTCATAAATTCAATATATTTGTGCAGAAATGAGGTCCACTGTATTTGAATTCGTGGCAATTATTCTGATGTTGTCTCTACTTTGCCCTCTCTCCCACCAAAAGGTTAGATTAGTCTGTGTTGATTTTTTTTGGTTATTTTGTTTTGGCTCAAGCATCTGCGTTTGTCTTGAGAACATTTATTATTTATATTCTAGTTAATGGTGTTCGCTGGCATGAACAAAATCATCGCGAATGACAGGGAGTGATTGTATTTTACAGAATTCCTTTTTTGGATATATTACTGCCAGTTTAAGGGTGATAGCATAAGTGTGAAAGTAAGGCTACAATTTTTTTATGATATATGACCCTCAGTTATTCTATATTTCTCGTTTCCTAGACCAAAGAAAGTGTTAAAATTCAGATAGCAAGGATAAAAGACTTTTCTATATGTATGTTTTTCTGTAGGAGTAAATGTATATGTATATATATAAATGTGTGATATTTGTACGGATTAATGTTTTTACTAAAGTTAAAATTTGAAAATAAAAATTGAAGGAGGATGTTAGAGTGGTATGGCAAATTTTTTAGAACAAGGTGATTGTGTATGTAGGAATCAGGACAGTAAAGTATTTATATAAAAGTATTTTAAGGAAACTTTGTTTTTTTTTTATAATATTAAAAATGGAAGTAATGAGAAAGAGACTGGTTCATGTGAAGAACTGGTTGCAAGTGTGTTTAGTTTTTTTCTTTAAATAAAGAAAAAGGAAGTTAATAAGTATATTTCTCTATACATATGCCTATATAGGTAACAATGTAATGTGTTGTTACTTATTCCGTTAAATTTATGGCAATGTAACCTAAAGTAATTTTTGTTTATTATACGAACCTGAGTGAGAGATAGGCTCTGCCCATACACATATGTAACTATTGAGAAATATGGGAGAGGATAATTTGTTTATTTATTTATGTTTTATACCAAATCTAACAATTTTTTATTTTTTTAAAGAAAGCTGAGCCTTGTTCCTATACGATAGAGGTGAAGACTGCTTGCAGCTGGCATATTAATCCCGGAACAGGCAACCCTGTCAGTGTGAGGTTTGGAAACAACAGTTTTGGAGAAGAAGGCAGAGGAGAAGTGCTTGAACGAAGTCTGAGCGAGGTGGCAGAGAAGGGTAAGAAGCCATTTCAGCGGTGCAAGACTGATAAGTTTAAATTGAGCGGACCTTGTTTAGAGGGAAAGGTGTGCTATCTATATTTTATGGTTGACGGTAAAGATGATTGGCGCGTTGCGAAAGCCACAGTTTATGGCAGAAACGAGCCTGACGTATTCCACCAGGAAATTAAACTTACTAATAAAGTGTGGAAGGGACATGATTACTGCAAAGTCAGACCCAGGTTGGCATCTGATCAAGTTACAAATGATTATTCCCAAGGAAAAAGATCAAAGAAGCCCTCCTTACCTAAAAGTCCAGGCAATCGCAGAAGGGGTTGCAGAAGCTGCTAAGCCCTACACTCTATAAGAATGATGGTGTCTCATTGCATAAGTCAATACATAACCGCTGTATTGTTTCCTGTATACTTTAAACGGTCCTTACGAGCTAGGCCGTCGTTTCCTTTATGTATAAGTCAAAATGGTAAAAAGTGATCATGTGTATGGAACGTGTAGATTGTATTAGCTCTTCCTTTTGAGATATGATTATTGTATTTGGGATATTTGAGTGTATTTGTGAATGTTTTCTTGGGCTACTTAGAAGTGTGTTCAGTTGGCATTCACAATCCAATGAACACTCTGAAAAGTGACGATTAAAGTGAAAAAGAAAAACGAAAAAGATATAAATGAGCATAACACACTACCCACACAATAATAGCCTAATCTAGATGCTATAACAAAAATAAATTAATGAATACTTTGCAATACTGAAATAATACCCAAGTAATTAAGCAATACAAATATGAAACCCTAAATGCAAAGAGGATTAGAAGAGCCTTAGTTTATTCGAAGAGTTTGTTAGACTATGTTGCATTGGAGACTGGCTGAATAGAGATGGAATATCGTCACACAAAACCTTGCAAAAATGCAGATTTGAGTGATGTAGCTGGATTGGGGCACTTGGAGAATGATGGGGGCGCTCTGGTCTAGTTTTTGGGTTCCTTGATCTACGTAAATACTCGGAAAACCTCCTGCGAGGTGTCGCAAGAGGTTCACACTTATTCACCTTTGATTACCTCAAGGTCGGTGTAAGATCGCCAAGGTCATTATAAACTCTGCCATTAAGAAAGCACCAACAAAACCCTCAAATAAACATCAAATCCTTAAAAAGGATGGAAAATGAGGGGTTGTCTTGTCCTCAATTGCCACAATGATAGACTTACTACTAAGCGTTGCACTACATCTCGGACTCCAATGTAGTTTTATGTGTGTGTGTGTGTGCGAATTGTTCCCTAGGTTTCTCTTGTTAGGGTCGCACTTCAAGTAGCGAGCAAATAACTAGATGCGAGAATGTAAATAATGTGTGCAAGGAAACAATAGCATCCCCTCCTATGAAGTTTGATGCAGATGAATATTTGTCCCTTGTGATGGAGTTAGATGTATGCAAATGGAGCTATACATGCTTTGATGGATGTAACCTTAGGTAGTGATAGATAGTGCTTAGTGTTTGGTCCCTTATTATGATCACATAACTTTATATTTATATGATTCAATTTCTTGAATTTTGTAACTAACCCCTAAAAGGACGAATACAAAAATATAAGATGATGCTCAAATGACTATAAAGGAACAAAATAGTTTCACCAAAGTATAAAGAGGAAAACGGTGCCTAGCCTAGCACTAACATCTGGTTGGGCATCTTTGGTGTCGAGAATGACAAATGTCTAAAGGTGAAAGAAAGATGAAAAAGTAAAAGTGCAAGACTTAAAGTAGAATCCGGTGCCCTTTTGCTTTAGGATTCTACTTTAAGTCTTGCACTTTTACTTTTTCATTCTTTTTTTTTCACCTTTTGACATTTGTCATTCTAGACACAAGTGCCCAATCAGGATGTTAGCGCTAAGCAACGTTTTCCTCTTTGTACTTTGGTGAAATTGTTTTGGTCCTTTATAGTCGTTTGAGCATCATCTTATATTTTTGTATTTGTCCTTTTAGGGGTTAATTACAAAAGTGGCCAAAGACATGGGTTAATCATTATTCTTTGTACTTAGGAATCATATGAATAGTAGTACATAATGAAGATTAAATAAGTACCCAAAGTGTGTGATTTTGTGTCTACATTTTCCCATAATTTATGTTGGTGAGCGGAAATCTCGGTAACATAAAGTAGATAGAGATGTGTACACGATAACCATGTAAATCGATGTAGAAAGTGTTCGAGGGACTAGACAAAGTGCACAAGTGATAAAAAGATGGAGTGTGGAGACTAAAGATAAAAAAGTTTGAAAGGAGATGAAAATGAACCTAGGGCAGAAACGTGTGTGTAGATGTTGATGTGTGTGATATACCTATTGTTTGTGTCGAGGTGTGTGATGTCAAGTGATGTTGATGATGTTGACTGCTTGTTTCCCATACAAACGGACCTACAAAATAGAAGATGATAAAGGACTCAAATACACATGTATATGTGTAAAAAGCATGTAAGAAAGTATGTAAAGGAAAATATCGAAAATCTGAAAAAGGAACATGTGTACACGAATTGTGATGAGGAAAAAGTGTAGAAATGATCCTATAGATAATGTTGATACGCGTGAATTTTTCAAGTAATCTCACACCAATGTAATGGAGGAAGTGTAGGGAGAAACTTTTGGTTTCATTCTCCAACCTTTAATCGCTTCTCGTTGTATAAAACACCACTGCAGATGGTGTGCATGTGCTAAGGACTCTTTGTCCTGTAAAATCCACTTTGTGAATGCCTAGTGATAAACGAATCTCTGCCCTATCAAAATACTCTATGACATGTCAAATTTTTGTAATTGTTCCCTAGTTACTAGCACTCCTAGAAATACCGTTGTATTGCCCTTGGTCTTAGGCATCATGGAAAGGGAATTGTGCTAAGGATCTAAGTTTGATTCTAAGCCCCTTATTATATTGTTCTTTTTATACTTCATATGGGGTGAACGATTCACCCAAATTATGCCCCCTCGTTTGGAGTGCATATGATGTCGATGCAGGAGAATGTAGCTAAAGGAAGACCAACCGTTGAAACTATCCCCTACGGGGAAGGGAATGTGCTTGGTAGAAGAAAAGGCACATGAGAATAGGTGGTTGGGAGACAAGTGTTAGTACAAGAAAATATAAACATGCATATATAAGACAAGGTGTAAGTTAAACAAACAATGTGTAAGATAGAACACACAAGAAGAAAATGTAGATCTGTGATAACTAGGTTACAAACATGGGACACGACTCACAATGTTGCAAGACACTCAAGGTCATAATGGCTACAAACAAACATGTGTGCACATAAGACAAAAGGAAAATCCTATTTATAATGACGAGATAATGAAAAGCAATTACAAGCAATGTAGCAAATAATCAAGGTGGAAAATAGCTCTATAAAATAAATGTTGCACATGAAGCACCCATTAGCACATTAGAAAAATAAAATTTATGTTAAATTGTGTAGAATTGATAAAGTAGTGTGTTATTAAACAAAAAGAAACAATAGCACATGTAGTGTACGAAAGTGGATGCCCCCAAGACTTGATATGGGACTAGTACTAGGTAATGTGCCAAGAATCCATGTTGCATGTAATGGATCTATATAATCTTCAATCATAACTAAAAAACGCAAGTGAATGTGAATGTGTTTATGATAAATAAAAATCACATACTAGATATCTAGCTATCATGTGTAATAAGATGAAAATGTACAAGTAAATTTAAGCAAGTGTAAGTGCAACAAAGATATGAAATATGCTTTAGATGGATGAAATGGAATACAAAGTGAATGATAAACACAGTGTGCCCCCTAGTGAATGGATTTATATGGAGTGAGGTTCATTTTTTTATGCCCCCTCAACAATAAAATATGAACCGTAAAGGAGAGTTCGTCATTGGTAAATGGTTTGAGAAATGTTTTATATGTATCATAGCATGGTGAATGTGTAGTGATTATATGCAACATAGAGATGAGGCATGAGAATATGTAATGATTTAGCCTAAAGCATATATCACAAGAAGATGATAAACGAAGTGATGATTTGGCCTAAATTGTATATCACTAAAGGATAATAGAAGAAGTGATGATGTAGCCTATCACGTAGATCACTACAACATGCTAGAGGAAGTGGTGATTTATCTTATAACACATATCACTAAAGGATACTAGAAGAAGTGATGATGTAGCATATGGTGTATATAATGAAGAACTTCACATGTGAAAAATATTGAATGGTTGAATGTGTTAGTGTGATAACGTCCATTTTTGATGTATACCCTCAACAGTCTAGTATGGACCATGAGACTAGAGTGCGTCATAGGGTAGTGGGTGCAATGCCTAGAATTAGTTGTGTAAAATGCATAATAGGTGTAATAGATGCGGTGATGATAAAAATGGCATCCGATGTATAATGTAGGATGTAAAATGTAAGAGACGTGTACGTATAAAAGTGTAAGATGTGTGATGTGTAGTATCTATTATGTAGTGTGTGAGGTCCATGTTTATAGTATGCCCTCAACATTCAAGTGTGAACCAAAGAACAAGAGTTCGTCATTGGGTAGTGTTCAAACTAAGTGTGTGTGTAGTAAAAGATGTGTATTGTTGATTGTGGGGGAGGAAAGTACACATAATGCCCCTAAGTGTGTAATGGTGTGAAAACTAGCCGATGAAAGTAAAGGATGAAGGTCCTTTACCGAATGATTGTGGTGATAAAAGCTTTTGACCATTCTCTAGTAGTGGTGTTATTTATGACACTACAAAAAAACTTGATAGGAGAATAAGGTTGATTGATTTTGAGAGGCGGTTTCATACTTTAACTTGGTAAAGTTGTAGATGTCTTGGGAGGAGGTTCTATATTGATTTTGAGAGGTGGTTGATTAGGAGGTGCTTAACTTTCCATAGAATGACCATTATAACGGATTTGACGTGGTTCTCATTAGATAGACGAATCAGGTTTAGAAACACATTGTGATGTACCATTTATAGATGGGAATGCAATGGAATTTTATGCACTTGAATGAGATAAAGCCCCAACGCTCAAAATGTTTTATTCTTCAAAGTGTAAAGTGTAGCAATCATTTTCTTTATGTCCATTGATTTCATGATAATTTCAATATGGACGACCTTGATAATTTTCTAGCCAATAAGGAGGTTAGTAATGAGTAGGCAGTAAAGTGATCAATTGATGACTAAGGAGCTGAGAAAAAATGTCATGTTGTTTAGTATTGCAATAAAATGTGTGAGGTTATGATAATGGTAAGAATTGACGCTCGTTTATATGAGCAAATGTAGTAGACATAGAATGAAGATGAAATGTAGAAGGAGAACAAACATGAGCTTGAGAATCATCCTTAAGATGTTAGATTCCATATTTGAGAGATGTAATCATGGATTCCATAGCCTTAAATTTTCCTTGAAATAAAGAATGTGAAGCTTTAATTTACTCCAACATGGATTGATTATATGGAGGATCATGAAGACTAGGTGTTGGTTCCTCAAACTTGCTCCCCTATCTTGGATCTGGAAGAGTCGATTCATTGAGTTAACAATGGGAGTGTCTCCAAGTTGTGGGACCTTGCACACTTGAGAAAGACCTCCATAGAAGGCCAATTCCCATACCTATTTCTACTGCTACTGCTACTCCTAATGTTGAAAGGAAAACTAAGCTAACAATGCCAAGGGACTAGGGATATAAGGATAACATGAAAATGGAAAACTACACTAAGAAAGGTGATAAAACTAGAAAAGAGAGGTGAACAATATTTTTCTAATAAAAATTAAAGGAAAGGCATAGAGTGAGGCTAGGAATGCATAGCATGGACCAAGATGCATTCACACAATCAGTTTCATGAAACACAACTAGAAAATGTAGTTAAAGGACTTAGAATGACATAACAAACACACTATGCAAAATAAAGGAAAGAAATAATAATAAAAATAGGTTAAGGAAGAGAATAGCCACAAAACAATGCTTTTATTACTTCAAGAAATACAAAGTTGACTACAATGTTTTATGAGGCTAATATCTGCATGCAAGAACCAGATCTAGAGGTTTGCAACTCAAAATGCAAATATATGAAGTCCTTAGAAAATGATAGAAGATCCAAAATTTCCAACCCTTTACAATGAACTATGTTCTTACATTTATAGAACAATTATGAGAGAAGGATAAGAGGAGGGAAAATTTAGATTTTGAAACAAAACCACCACCAAGTAATAAATGCCTAAAAAATCACTGTAAATATAGAAAATGCACTACCCCATGTCTTTTTGGCATGTAGGAGATGGAAGGATGCGAGATCCATATCAAATAAGATTGTTAGAGTAATAAAAATGCTCATTAATGGCCAAAATTACATTTTCCCATTTCTCACATACCAAATCTTGATCAAATTTAAATTGGAATATCCCTGCACTTTATCCCACGTTAGCGACTTTTGAATGACACTGGCGCACGGATGTCGAGATCTGCAACAAATTTTATGGTTGTCAGGCATCTATAGGTCGATCTTGACACACATTGACATGTGGTGCGTGTTGATTGATATATGGACCGTTGATTTTATCATTCACTTTTTCATTTTATGCCATGTGTTGATTAATTATTTGTCTTCGTGATTTGGCACCTAGTTGGTGTGCTTTGATTGGTTTTGTGTATCACACTCAATGTTTAATAGATGTTATGTTGTAGAGAAGTGCACAATAGAAGGTGTGAAGGCACACACGGGAAGATGAGGGCACAAAAGGAAAACAGGGAAAGGGCACGCACATGAATGTAATGTGCACATATGGAAAGAGAGAAATAAGCGCCAAAGGAATGCATGGTTAAGGTGCGAATACTACAAAGTAATGTGCGGGGTGTGTGAGAGTGTTAAGGACTTAACTAACTTTGTGAAGCAAGACCAAGGTGCATGCGAGGGTGCATGAATTGTTGGGAGGATGGCGAGTGCGCATGGAGTGTGCATGAGGGAAGAATGGAATAAAGAGGAAAAGGAAAAGGAAGTATGAGAAGTGTAAAAGAGAATTAGAGTAAACATGAGCATGTGAGGAAATGCCACTAAGGAAATGTGCCAAGGAGATAACTGAAGTGTACACAACATGTAAGTAGAACCTTAAGAGCCAAATTGGGTATTTATGTTGTCCAAATAACTATGGGAGTTATTTTCGATAATAGTTTGGTCACTTTCAAGGCCATATGCCAACTAGATGAAGGAGATTAGTATCCGAGAATGTCCATTGCACATGGATTCTACTAAGTAATCATGTAATTATGATCTAGATGAATAAGCGCTCCCTCGGCCAGGTTGAAAATATTCTGAAATATTTTTGAATCATGCAAGACCGCTAAAAACATTTAGAAGATAATTGGCATCCCGCAAGCAACAAAAGATCACACGCAATAATCATGCAAGAAGAAAGAATTATGTACAAACAAAACAATGTGTGCGTAACACACTTGGAGGAATTAAAATACTCTAATATATACATAAATGATGTAGTAATATCAATGGAAAGATTTGAGATAGATCCCATTGATCGGGATCGATAACGCACTTACATTAGGATGAGATAACTTGAAGGAGTTATCTTCTTTGTAAGAAATCATAACATATGGGCCACTCCAAAGTATATTAAACTTTGAATGACACCTGGTCTAGCTCTGTCGACATCCCATCTTAAAACCAAGTCACCAAATTTGAAAGATTGAGGCCTAGATTTTCTATCAAACCACTTCTTTTTTATTGTTTCAATGTTATTCTAGCTTGATTAGGGTAGTGTTTCTTGATTCTTCAAGCTCAACTAGCTCTACCATTCTGATTTCTTTGTGGTCTATGCCTTCAAATTCTAGTTACTAAGAAAGTTATAATGAATTCAACTCAAGTTTAAAAGGAAGTGTAGCTTCCTTTCCATAGATGAGTTCATAAGGTGAAATTACTATTCCCTTCTTCACTTTGTGATTTTGTCTTCCCAGAGCATGCACGAGACCTTTGTATGCCACTATATTTGGCTGATTTTCACTTTGTGCTTCATAATTCTTTTCGTGTTTTTATTTGTATATTTTTCCAAACTATTACCTAGAGGTTAATAATTAGAGGAGGTATTCAAATATCTTCCAAGATTAAGAGCTGAATAAGTGATTCTAATAGTAAGGAAGGATTTTTCATTATTTGATATGATTTTTTGAGGAACGCGAACCCTTGTTACAATAACCTTGAGGAAGTCGAGAATGACTACCTCTTTTGATTCATTGAGCACAAAAACCTCTATCCATCTCATAAACTAGTTCGTAGCTATCAACTCCCATTTGTGGTTAGCACTTAAGGGATGATTGATCATGCCTATGAAGTTGAGACCTCATTGCGTAAAAGGTTGATCCACTTCGATTGATCGGAGGAGAAGTGATGCTAATTTCTTCTTTCCTACAAATAAAGTGCATTATTTATATTTCATGACAAATGTGTGCACGTCTGCGAACAAGGTATGCTAAAAGAGTCCTTCCATTATGATCTTCATTATTGTAGTCTTTCCAGAGAAGTTTCCACTAGGTAATCGATCATGAAATTCTACTTACACTTTTTCATTCTATGTGTCATCACAAAGACTTGTAAGCTGGTGTTGTTGTCTAGAATGGGTGGTCTAATAACCATTTTGACATGTTGTGTGTTTCCTTTGACAAATTCCTCTGCAGGAGAGAAATGTGAACCAAGTGTGGACATCTAGTCATCTTCTTTATTCATTTTATGGGACACCACTTGCAAATTCAAAGCATCAAAGCTCTCAAGGAGGTCCCAAAATCTATGTTTATAATATTTGATTAGATTATTATTTTTCACACACTTGTTGGTGACGGTGGATAACCAATTTTATGTCCTCAAAGATTTGCAATAACTTAATCCCTTTCTTCTCAAAGCAATGAGAAGACCATGCACCAATGCTTCATACTCTATTACATTGTTGGATCATGTGAATTGCAACCCATGTGTGAACAAAAATTTCTTATCCTTGGGAGAGTTTAGGACAAATCCTATGCCCACTTCATTTCTACTTGAAACCATGAAAGTATAGCTTCCATGCACTGAATTCTCTTTATTTTCTTGAGCGCGTGTGGCAAAGCATAACTTCTTCTTCAATGATGAAATAAGTGCCAATCCCAGCTTCAAAAGCTTCTAGCTCTTCAACATATGGATCAAACTTGTGATGCCTTTCGCCCATTTGTCAAGACTAAGTCGGGTAAAGGAGGAGGAAGAGGCTATTCTTCATAAACTTTGTCTTGGTTATCTTGGATTAGGCAAGTTAGCTTGGAGAGGAGAAGGGTCATATGAATCCACATGAAATGAAAAAATTGGCTCATCTTATATGGTAAACCACATACAATACATTGTCTTGAGTAACATATGGGATCAATCAGAAGACAAGTAACACCCTAGTTTAGCAAAGTAAATTCTCTTGAAAGGGAAGGGGAAAATAAAGTAGGTAGGTCAATAATTGACACGTTTTGAGTTATGGTGAGGCTTGGACATGTATAGATGGTTAACTCTAGATTTTTGATGACTCCTATGGTTGTAAAGATTGAGCCATCAAGTTGTAAGAATCGTTTAGAAAAATGGTTGTACGTAAGACCTAAAACATCAACTATTTTCTTAGGCATGACAGAAGTACTAGCAACCGATTAAATCATGCAACTATGCATAAGGTGTTTTCCTATGATCAAGGAAATATAGAAGGGTGGGGTTTTAGAAACATTATTTACTTGCTTCTCCTCTACTTAACATATATATTGATAACAGCGCACACGATTTTTAGAAAAGCGTATCGAGTGCAGAATTTTGGGCTAGAACCTCATGCAACAAGTCATGCCGAGACCGAATGGCCAAGGAATCCCACATTGTGATATTCACATTTGTCTTCTTCATTTAGTTAACAATGATGAATAAGATGCTTATTTATTTGTTCATTTAGGGCACAACATCATATTTCCTCGATTTTTCAAGTGCGAGAGGAAAGAGCCTTACCTAGTACATAGGGTTGACCTACCAAAGGAGAGGCGAGTGCTACTTCGGAAGGAACATTGTGTGGAACATCACACATAGGAACTTTTGCTCCTTTATTGTTTCATGTCTTAGCCATATATTTTTTCTTCGAGGTTCATCCTATATGACATGAGCTAAAGGTTGTTTTCTTGAGTCTAGCATTCTCTTATTGTACCTTGTGTTATCAACAACTTGAGCACGTGGCACTGGGGACTATCCATAACTTTATTGATTACATAGAAGTCCTCGGTGCCAAATAACATCGATTTACCTCGGGAGCAGCGTCGGCCTTTCTATTTTTTTTCTCTTTGGCTGCGCTAGTGGAAGGTTCATAGTTAGAAGCATTTTGGATCATATAAGCCTACACGCGCATGAAATGGCGCAATGATCAATCTGGCTATGAGGCATGTTGCAAGGAAAGTACCATCAAGACTCTTGTGCCATGTTGTTCTAACGGAACTAGTACTTGATTTTTGTTGGTTGCACAAAAGGTATTACTTGTAATGGTAGATGCACACCAATGTGCCATATATCATTTTGTTGGTTACGCACATATTTATGGATTGCATATTGGTTCCTCCATGGTTGATTATTTATGTTATGCACCTAACTAGAACTACTTTTGAATACTTGCGCCTATTAATTCTCCAAAGATATGACCTTATTGGACAATTTCTTAATTAGGGCCTTCATTTCATCATATTTTTTCGCTGCAATGGAGGGTAGGATGTAGATGTAACTAGTTGTGTGCTCTACTCTAGAAGAGGAGCAAAAGAATACAGTGGCGTTTAAGACATTTTTGGGAATAAGGGTGCAGACGGTCTAGGGATAACTTTCCCACCTAGATGAGACTATTTTCTAGCCTTATTGAAATATTATAATCCATAGGAAAGGTCCTACCTCCCATGGATTGAATCTGAATGAAATTTCACTAATCGAGCCCTTAAGTAATACAAGAAATCATGTTGGGATGTAGGCCTTACCACTTGAGGAATTTTTCCCAAGCCTTCTCGAATATAATATTGAAATAAGTCATTTGTTCACTAGGCACCCTCTTTTTGTAGTCATTTGTTCCACTAGTGATAAGTGATCTGACTTATCTTCAAAATAATTACACAGAGTTCTACCAAGATCATCCCAAGTGGAAATATATGCATGTCTCAAACCTCAATACCATTAGAGCACTTTTACCTTAAATGAGGCTGCAAGCCGCGTGGATCACTACATAATCATATGTGATCAAATAATCACAACAAATGTTTACTACATCCTAGATGTGATCAGCAAGGATGACTTGATTCTTTCAAGTAAAGTATGGAATACTCTTGAGAGTGGCCATTGACATATCATGTTACGTGTTCGAGAATGAGAGGAATTCTGGGAGTCAAGTTGGAAACTTTCATCGAGGAGGAAGTTCTTAGAGTGTCATGGTAGGGTTCACGTGTCTATTTTGATGAGGAGTTGAATGTGTGCAATGTGATGGATATGGAGATTCATGTATGGGTCTTCTTCTACTTAGTCTTCTCAGAGATAGCTAGAGGCACTCAAAATATTCTTGAGCTATCGTGCTTTGCGTTGTATGTACCCTTCTCATGAAAGGCACTCAGACTCGCTGAAAACAAAAGATTTGGAAATGTTCAATGTCATCAAATGTGTTGAAATGAGAATCCAAAGGATTGAAATCTCTAAGTCACACACCAAAACTTAATCACAATGAAATAGAGGATCTAGATTTTTAAATACAACCAACAACAACAAGAAATAAATACCTACAAATCCACCTAAAGATCTATAAAATGCACTTCCCGTGTCTTTTTGAAATGTAGGAGAAGGAAGGAGGTGAGATCCATATCAAATAGGGTGGTTCAGTAATTAAATCTACTCATTAATGGCCAAACATATGTTTTCCCATTTATCACCTACCAAATCCCGCTCAAATTTGAATTTGAATATCCATCACTATATCCCACGTCAGTAGATTTTGAATGAGACTTGGCACACATGTGTCAGAGACGTGTAGAAAATATTAGGATTTTCATATTTCTACAAGTTGCTCTTGACATACACTCGACATGTGGCATGCGTTGATTTATTGAAGTACCATCCAATTGAGCATTCACTTTATCATTTTCTACAACTTTTCGATTAATGATCTGTCTTTAGGATTCAACACCCAATTGGCATGCTTTGATTGGTTATGTGTATCAAACTTAATGTATGATAGATGCCACGTGGCATAAAATAACACGAAGAAGAAGGTGCAAAGGCACGCATGTGGAAGATGAGGGTGTAGAAGGAAAATAGAGGGAAAGGGAACGTAAAGGTAAGGTAGCGCGTGCGAGATGGAAAGGGAGAAATACCTACTAGAGGAACTCATGGTGAAGGAAAACTATTACAAAGTAATGTGTTGAGCACGTGAGAGTGTTAGGGACTTAGCTGATTTTGGGAAGCACAACCAAGGCGCATACGGGGTGGATGAATTGCTCGGAGGAAGGTGTGTTGGTGCTCAATTTTATCTCGCCCGTTTGCTCTAAAATTTCTTCAATCTGTGGGCTCTGTCGTATATTCTATCTCCCCGAGTGGATGCATGAAAAACTTTGTTCATTTGTATGTTGTTGAAGATCCTTCTCGAGGGTCATAGATCACATTGGGCCTTGTATCCTTTTCAATTTCTTTATTCTTAAGGAAAGATTCAATTCTAGGCACAAATGGTGAAGATTCCCGCATCTTACCTGTTTCGACGGGAGTGTTTCCTTGTCAACTTATATCTCAGCATCTTCAACTTCGTGGTCTCTTTTGATTGGATGAGGCACGTTGGGTCTATTTTATAACTTGTAAAATTTTTCTATGTTTGCAAAAAGATCAATTTGGCCCCCTTGAGCCCCGTTGAGTTACGATTGGCGGTCAAATTTATACAGGCAGAGAAAATTTCTCTTTTCACCCCGAAGGTGTATACGTGTTCATTTTTATTTGGATGCAGGTCAGCGGGTATTTTTGGTAACATTTTCCACTTTTGTCTCATTTGTAAAAAATACCAAATTGGCCCCGGTAGTCTCTAATTAGCTATTCAGCAAATACGAAGCAAAAGGCGGGTCAACGGAATGTTTTGACATTTTTTTCCTTTTGTAATTCCTTTTGTAAAAAGGGAGCAAAGTTATAAATTGATCTGTAACCCCGTAGGGAAAAAGTCTTACTTTGACCGCGAAGAAGGACACATTGCATATTACCAAATATGAAGCATTGAGGCGGGTCATCGGGGCATTTTGAAGTTTTTTTCCTTAGCATTGAAAAATCAAAGTGGGGAGGCGGGTCGTCGGAGGTTTTTGAAGATTTTATTCTTTTTGTGAAAAGGAGAAAAGTATAAAAATGAAGCACGACTCCGCTGGGGCACATCAAAAGTTATAAGTGGGAAGGCGAGGTTGGCGAAGGAAAATTGAACATTTTTCCTTTTTGTTAAAAAGGGTAAAATTGTAGAAATGAGCCATGACTCCATCAAAGGCCCAGATTAAGCCACGTGTCGAGCCCGTATTTCAAAGGTGGAGGGGTGGGAAAAATGTGAAAATTGTGCATTTTCTCCAAAAGTCATAAAATGCAAAAATCAACTCCAAGCCCGCTTCGAATCATATTTTTCATATGGACGACTCTAATATAAAGTTGAGAAAGAGAAGAATCAATGGTTGTTGTGCATTGCATCTGATTTTGCTACCATTTTTGCTGCAAGACTCCTGGAGATGTAAATTCACATTGTTTTTCATCATTTTTTGATGAAATTCCTTGTCATTTTTCTCTGCAAAGTGCAACTGAATGGATTTAGAGCTTAATTTAAGAAGTCCAAGGAATGTAAAGGTTGATATTTTTGAAGTTGGAATTGCTCGGGCATTTGCAAAAATTTGAATTACCAGAGAAGGCTGGATGCAGAGAAAAGTTGCAGAGGAAAGAGTGGCAAAAGGATGAGATGATGGAGGTTGCATGCGCAAAGGATGAAAAATGTGTTGCCAGAGGAGATGAATGGGTGCCCCAGTTAAAACAATGATGGAAATATTTGCAATGATTCACCTTTTTGAACAACTGGAAACTTTTTTCATGTTGCCAATTGTTCAAAAAGGTGAATCATTGCTAATATCAAATTCCAAAATCATGTGCACAGAACCAAAGACAACAACATATAGAATATAATTTGAGGTATCAATGGCCTGAAATGCATCAAAGGAGGAAATTCAGACTTATAGAGGCCAACCAACAGAAAAGTCAATTTGCATTAGCATTCCCCAATCCCATGCCCTTCGTGCAGATCTTATCCCAGCAGTAAGAATTATTTAGTACAACCAAAATTATGTGGTAGCTATAAAATCCTACAACATCTCCATTCTTCCGATTATTCTCTATTTCCTTCAAAAAAATAAAGAATACAGGGCAGGAGGCATATAACCATACTGAATTTGATGTATTTTAGTTTTTGAAATTTAAATATATAAATATTATTATTACGCTGAGAGGCATTCTACAATGGCGCTGAGGATGGTTGAAATGGGCTTTAATATTTATGAGTTCATTCACCTTTAATTCTTACCTTAAGTTTGATGTCCATTTGGCCATCACTAAGAAGTTTTTCCTTTTTTGTTGGAGAATTCAATTGAAAATTCGTAATAGTTTGGCCACATGGTGGAGTTTAGACCCCCTTTTTTCTTCATAAATATATTTTTTCAAGCATTACACATTAGTGTAGCTAGATTGGTGCCATTAGTCATCATGCCATAGAGGCGAGTTGATTCTATTGTAGAAGCAGATAAAGCTACTGCAGAAGATGAAACAGTATCTAAAGCAAATAACTTATCTTTTACAAATGATTTAGCAAGAACCGTACCTTTTCTAGAGATTAAGCATGATTTAATGCCATTTTGAACAAGAAATTATACCTTAAGGTGATGATTCAACAACTGAGTAACTGACAAGAGGTTGCTAGTCAAGCCAAGGAACATATAGTACCTTTGTAAGTGTACATTTTCATGGTCCCAGAGGAATGGTGACATTTCCTATTCCTTCTGTAACATACTCTTTGTCATCCACTATCCGAACTCGATCTCCAGTTGGTTGTTCGTGTAGTGAATCAAACAACTTCTTGTCACCTGACATATGCTTGCTTGCACCAGAGTCTATCAACCAAACTTTCTTTGTGGGCTGAGAATTTTGAGAGACGAGTACAAGGTTCTTACCATAATGGGCTCCTTCTAATGTCTCCTCATCAGATTCATCATCTTCTTGGGCTGCGAGATGTCCCTTCTGCTTTCTCCAGTGGGGACGTCGTTTGGACTTTTGAAAATCTTCACACCCTGATGTGCTTGTTTGACTTGAAGACCCTTGTTTCAAGCTATTGTACCAATAGTGATCAATGTCATGAGTGTTGGTTCTGTAAATGTGACACCACCTCTTTGACTTTTGATCTTTCTGTTGTTGTTTTGGTTGCACTTGATTTGGATTTTTGGGGACCCTTCCAATTCTTCTGGCCATGGTATGGATTTGAGAACAAGGCTTTATCCTGAGTCTCCTCCTGAGATGAATTTATGGCCTCTTCTTGCTGCAGCAAATTCACAAGTTCTTCGAATGCCATTGTTTGTTTAGAGACATTCAGTGTTATAACAAACACTCGGAATTGTGAAGGTAGTGCTCTCAAGGTGATTGGCATGAGAAGTTTTTCATCCACTGTTTCACCGAGTGCTAATAACTATGATATCAGCTCAGCAATGCAATGTAAGAACTCCTTAACTTTCTCATCTAAACCCATAGAGAGGGTGTGCAACTTTGACTGAAGATGGAGGATCTTAGTCTGATTTTTGGCTTCATAAATTATTGTCAGCTTGTCCCAAGCCTCCTTTGGTTTCTCTGCATTCCAAACATGCATTTACACATCATCACTGATATTGAGCATTATCAACATCAATGCTTTTGCACTAGCCATTTCATACTTTATTAATTCATTAGGAGCTAGTGGGAACGGGCACAGATCCGGTCACGATGCCCCATAATCCTTCAAACTAAAGGATTGTCTACATCTTGGTTTTCCAGGCTACAAAATTAGGCCCTTTAAGCAACTGAGCATCGGAGAGGAGCAAATTTGGAGCAGACATGTCTCTTTCTTTTATATGTGAAAATAATAAATAATTTAAAAAAACTTTTTTAATATTTATTTGAAGAGATATTACAATTTTTTTAACTCACTAATGTGAAGTATGAGCTCGGAGATGCTCACGACACTCGTGTGCTGTGAGACGATGACGCTTTGTGGGGTATTCTTCTTCGTCTTCAAAGTCGGCGTCATACCTGACTTGTAATCCTTCTCGAACTGGCTTTACTTGGTAGCTGACGTAAAAAAGGAAATAGTCAAGAAATCCTTCTTGAACTAGCTCGTTGAAGGCTAGATTGCTGGTGTTCCGACGCTCATTGAGAAATGTAAAGTACAACCTGGAGCCCTCAGGAGCTTCTTCACGGTGTTCTCTATCTTGTGAGTTGATGTTCTAGCTTTTGGCAGTGTCTCTCGTGTTATTCATGCTCTCAATTGAGTTGTCTATACTCGACATTCAACGTAGTGTTGTAGGATCTACTTCTTGTCCTTCTTTGTCTTGGTGGAGAGGCTTCTCTCCCCATGTCACTCTACCTCTTTACGTAGTTCTCTTCTTTCTTTCCACATAAATAAAGTGTTGAGCGCACGCAGTACTAAGCAGTGTATTCAAAGCACAAAATCAAGCTCGAAGACTATATTTTTTTTTTTTGTATGAGGCTACCACTAGAGGAGAAGTGGATTCTCCCTCCACGCAGCAGAAGAGACAAATATTCATCCACGCAACAGGCTGTAAATCTCTATGCATTTTTCCATGAAGGAATTAAATATGATGGCCACATTTTTATTTTTATTTTTTTCAGCCACTTTTAGGCTTTGTTTTCACGCACCAGTCTTAGACATCTATGCAGCTAAATTTAATTTTATGTATGTTCCACGTCCTTGGATAGCTACTCCACGTAGCAAAGAAAAAAATTTCTTCTCCCAATGACCACGCATCTCCTCTCCATGAAGGTTGAAGGCTTTAAGATTCTTCCATGTTTTGATCTTCAACAAGAAATAGGAATAAATATTCCACGTAGTTCAAACAGTCTCCTCGTGGTCTTCGAAAGAAATTTGTAGGTTAGAATAGATCCCCTCCACACATCTAGAAAATTCTGCAATGTAGCAACAGTCTCCTTTCACACAAGAAGAATTCACACAGTCCAATCTGTGTATATTCAACCAATTCTTCTTTCCATGCTGAGAATGGTCTTCTCCCTCAAATGCACGGGTCGAGATCAAGAATGCTCTAATACTAGATTGTGAGGTAGAAATAGAGGAGAGAGAGAATAGAGATTAAGTATCTCTTATTATTCATTCAACACAGAAGCATAATGCATATTTATAGGTATATGGAATAAACAATATACCCTTGAATAGATGGAGAAGATACAAGCAAGAAGGAGATAATAATGGAATAGATAAAAGATAGACTAATAATAAAATTAGTTATGTATACTATGCTAACAGATGTGGCAAACAACATGGATCCACCTCACCCTCCTCTTTTCTTTTTCTATATATGCATGTTTAATTGTTTGTTGGGGGTTACTTTCTTTTTTTTTTTTTCAGAATGCTTGTAATTTTGGAGAGCTTGCTTGAGAATGGTGAATGGAGCTTTAGGTTGATGGTGTTTTCTTAGGATTTTGGAAGGCTTGGAGCTTGTTGTGTATTGATACTCTTCATTTGTAAGGTAGACCTTCACCCTTTTTTTTACCTTGTTATTTTGTTGTGCTCATATGTGTAGTTGATGATTTTTATATTGCTTATGATTGTGGGAAATAGATTTGATCCTTAGGTTGTGGGAGAAATGGAAATGGGGGTAAAAACTTGAGGGAGGCATAAGAGAAATGTTATTGGGTATTTAGGAGGGAGTTGGGTTGGGATGTCCACCTTGTTGATAAATATGATTTGTGTTTATCTTGTTATTTTCTTGAGGGAGGCATAAGAGTGGTGTATCTTCTTGGAGGGAGGCATAAGAGTGTTGTGTGTATTGTGATGGAGTTTTTGGAGGCTCATAGGTGGACACCCAAGCCCTTGGGAGGCATAATAAGAACCCCCATGTTCCTTTCTCCTCCTTGGCTTTAGCATGAAGCCTTTGTGTTTTGATATTGTTGGTTTGTTGTAAAATTGGTATTGTGTTACTTCATTGATTGTCTTGGTTGAATGTGTATGTGGAAGCCATTTTTGAGTTGTCATGGTTGTCTAAATAACCCTCATTGCTTCTTTGTTGGGGCTTGGGGGCCAATGAGGAAGAAGGATTCTCTCCCTCATTGGATGTTTGGTTGGGTGGAGAGTGTTGCCTACTCCCCCATTTTGTTGTGTGCATACTTGATGAAGATGGTGGAGTTTGAGTGAAGATTGACTCACAATGCACTTAGAGAAAATTGAAGAAGGATGCCTCCTTGTAAAACCGTTGTCATGATATTCCTCTCAAAGAGGAAGGCTTATAAACTTGTATTGTAAAAGAAGTTTCTTGATATTCTACTTGGCAAAATTGTAATGTTGGTCTTGTTGTAAGTGAAAGTGGAGAGCTTGAAAGTTACTCTTTTGCATTTGTTATAAGGAGAGGGACTATCTTATTGCAGGAATGTATCGAGTTCTTGAGAAATATTTGTATCATTATATGATCATAGTTGTAATGTGTGTATAATATGGAAAAATAATTTGAAGGTTGTAGTTAAAAGACAAGTGTATCTCTTCCTTTTCAAAAATTGAAATATAACATTCCCTTGCTTATTTCTTTTCATAGTAAAATAGTTACTTTAGCATGAGGAAACCTTGTAAGTGGTTTTAGCTTACTTATAAAAATAAAATAACCAAATTTAATTAAGAATTTTTACGCCGAAAGGCGTTCCTTCAGCTGGGTTCGAGCTGAGGGCTCTTTGATGCATGTTAGAGAGGAAATGGCCGAGATGAGGTCGGTCAGGATGACATCGATCACGGATGCGATCTGGCCCTCAATGCGTTGTGCACCTCCATGCCTGGACAGAGACCATAAATTGTTTTAGGCGAAGGCAATGTTACTCGTTAAATTTCACCTGCATGCCGAGTAAGGGTTTAGTGTATTTTTGTACACCTTCGTCTGTCCAGAGATCATAAACCCTGTTACGCAAAAGAACTGTTGCTTGATAAATATCTGCTACACGGTTTTTTGCAGTGTACGCTGAAGCATGGCTGCGTCGAAGGGGAGGTATGCGGAGGAGGTACGCCGATGTTATCCCAAAAACGAGACTAGGTTTAAATATTTATGTGAAGGGTAGCTATTGTTGCTCTTTTCCGTGGGTAGGTTTGGAATTCTGGTTGCCTTCGTGAATGAATAAAACCCTTCGCGTATGGCAGCTAACACAGTTGTTTCTTTTCCTGTCGTGGGCTTTGGTAGGTTTGGGGTTTGCGTGCTTCAGAGGCCTGCATATACATTCGTCTAAAATAATTCATGGTTGGACTGTTCTTCGACAGTAACCCAGGTGATGCTCTCGATAAGCTGTGGTTTTTTAGTGTGACGGAGCCAGAATTGCTTGCAGAAGGGGGTAACTTGGAAATCCGTATCAAACCCTCCATCAATTGCAAGAACAAGTTGGCCTTGTCCCGTGAGTATTCATATACCCACAATCCATTTATCTAACTTTTTAAACGTTGTAGGATTCATTATTCTACCATATTTGGAGATCTCTGATAAAATTTTACACCCATTTACCCTAATGTATTGTTTCTGATTAGGATTTTATCACCATTTTTATCCTTTCTAATTAGATTTGGTTATTTAAATCTGATTGACCCATTTCAAGTTAGATTTTTAATGGATTTGAAAATCATAATTTACTCATTTAAAGCCGCCTTTAACACTTATTTACCCTTTTTTAAATAAGGTTTTAAGGCTGTTAAACATAATTGACCATTTTCTAAACTATTTTGAATGACCCTTTTAAACATAATTTACTCTTTTTCGATAAGGTTTTTATGCTCCTTTAAACCCATTTTACCTATTTCTGATCAGGTTTTAATGGCCTTGATCAATTGTAAAATAACCTTTTCTGATTCAATTTTTATTGCCCTCCTGAATTTTAAGCCTTTCTGATTTGATTTTAGTGGCCCTTTCAACGATAATCGTCCTTCTATGTTTAGGTTGTTATGACCCTTTAAACCATAATTCACCCTTTTCTATCAGGTTTATGGCCCTTTTAACCATAATTTACTTGTTTCTCTTTAAGTTTATATGGTCCTTTTAACTGTAGTTTACCCTTAAAACCCCAGTTCACCCTTTTCGATTAGTTTTTAATGATCTGCGATATTTCGTTCTTTAATCTCATTTTTTACCTTAGCATTTATCTGCATATCTGAAAAGGTTTTTATGGAGATATATTTATTTATTGATATTCACTTATATGTTTTGGGGTTTTAATGGCAAGAAACAGGAGCGACTGGAGTTTATATGATTCGGACTAGCCGTGGGAAAAAAAATCAGCTCGATAGCTTTGCATTGGGTAAGCCCCCGGAGCGACACAAGACTGAGGCAGACAATGAGCTAAATAAGGCGAGTTTCTGATTTTTTTTTAGTTTTTAGTGTCAGTTGTTTTGGGTTTGATTATGAGGTTTGTTTTATTTTGAGTATTTGTTTTCCCCCTGATTTTTTAATGATCTTTTTTGGCCGAAAAACCTTTTTTGAGGTTTCGCCACCTGTAACATTTTGAAGGTTTTAAACATGTCTCCTGTGTATGTACCACATAATGTTTATACTACAACCTTGCTGGAGTTATGGGTCAAGCTATTTCAGTTGTGAGTTGAACTTGGGTTATGTGTTGCTCCCAAAGATAACAGTTACAGACTTTGCACCACCTTGGATTTTTCCCTGTAATTCCATCTATATATTGTTTGGAAGGGATTTTATTAGATATTTATTATTTTTACATCATGATGATTTACTATTAAAGGTTTGCTATATTTATTAATAAAGGGTGAGTACAAGTCGAATATACAAACTAGCCATCCCCACTTTTTTATATTGAAGCAAAGACAAACAAAACAATATAAGCCCCATACAACCGGTTCAAGTAAGATTCATACAACTTAATTCCCATGCCTAGAGAATCAAAACAATATAGCTCTTAAGAGCACCTGGAAAGTTACGGTCAATATAGCAGCAATTCAGATAATCAAAACCCAAAATGGGACAAGTCCACAGTCAGATGAAAGGAAAAGATAAAATCATAAAAGGACTAATGTCCATCTACATCACTCATTTCCATGTCAGATGTTATTTCTTCATGAATAATGTAGATATTATCCTTCTCAACTCCCACATTAATTACGGCTCTCTTATCATTACCATGTCCCTCATTAGTCATATTTCCCACTGTAGAAAGTGAAACAGGTCCCTTATTAACACCAGTAAATTGTTGATTATCCTGTACCTCAACATTAATGATGTTGTTATCGGGTCTCTCTGCATTCTGAGCAGGCCCCCCATCATTCTCCACATGCACCTGATTGCCACTCCTATTCAATATGTGCTGTTGATCAGCCATCCTTGAGAGGATATTTCCCAAATTTCGTATAGTCTTACTCACTTGCTTTTCAATAAGATCCTCCATCCAGTTTGGCAGGAGAACACTACCATAAACTTTAGTAGGAAGATGTAAATTAGAGGGTGTCATGGAGGATGTAGAAGAAAGGGTGCAAGTGAAGGTTTTGGCCTCATCAATCACAGCATGCAGACCAGTTGAGGGTAGAGTAGATGGCTCTGAGAATTTCTTCCTGAGTACCTGCATTATCAGTTTGTGTTGTAAGTTGCTTTTATGGCATCCCAGAGCCTTCACCACAATCCATGCTGCTGTCCATTTTCTGGAAATAAGTCTGTCTAATCATGTTCCAATCCTCCTCTGGGATGTCCACGTCAACAGTGCCTTCCCTAGGAACCTGCTATTCAGGAGCTGGATTTATTCTCGGAAAGTTCGTTGTGCCAACAAGATACTCGAGACAGATCTTGCTATATGCTTGATGGAAAATTTTCTTTTGTTTTTCTTTAGTAATCTTCAAGAGGAAATTCACCTGCACACTGTATTAGCGTATCCTTTGCACATATCTATCTCTTGTTGAACACTTGAAGCAAAGTTGACGAGATTGACTTCAGGAGGAGTGCAAATGAAGAGGACCTTTTAGGGATTCTTTGTTAAGGTAAGCGGTGGCGAATTGAAGACTTTGTTTTTTCATCCCCTTGTCTTTTCTCAAATTTGTATCGGGCCATAGATATGTTTACTTTTGCTATCTTGCCCAAAACTGCCTTTTTGTGTGCTTAAGGGCAAGCTTGTGGTGGTTTCATGGTTGAGCACATCTGCAAGCTCTCAAAACAAAGTAGAGACATTTTCATACACCCTTTATTCCCCCCGAGGTGTGGTCCAAATTGTATAACTCGGGACCTTATACTTTTCTTACAATCACCTTTTCTTCTTCTCTAGCTTACTTGCTCCTACTAGCCCTGCTCAGAGTCTTTTTTCTTCATAACTTTTGTTAGGAGGCTTCATTTCACAAACTAGGCACCATTTATGATACCTATTTGGCATTTATTCTTGTGTGCAAGGTTTCAGGATATGTTTCTTTGGTATAAGTTGGTCAACTCACACCCTTCAAGGTTCCAATTAGGCCCAGGCCTGTAGCAGTCTTCCTAGGAAGCAACTGTCATGCACAGTTTTAATTATCTGACTCACCACTACCTCTAACCTCCTTCAGTGGTTTCTAAATACCCATCATATGATATGCACACAATTTTATACTTCAAGTTAAAGGCTCATTAAACTCAAAGCTCAAGTTTGGATACAAAACTCTTCAAGGTTCCAATTAGGCCTAGGCCTGTAGCAATCTTCCTAGGAAGCAACTGTCATGCATAGTTTTAATTATATGACTCACCACAACCTATAACCTCCTTCAGTGGTTTCTAAATACACCTCAGATGATATGCATGAAATTTTAGACTTCAATTCAAAGGTTCAAATTCAAAGCTCGAGTTTAGAAACAAAACTCTTCTTGTCTTTTCTCACAGGCTTAGCTAGGACTGTCATGGATTTCTTCTAACTGTTAACTTATTTTGAGTTGATTCTTGTAGAATGTATTTATAGTCTCTATTAGGAGGCTTTGTCGAGTTTTTCTATCATGCTACTGAGGCATTTTGTGGTTGACATTAATCTTAGAACTCTATATTTAATAAAAATTAGTATTGTGTGGAATTTTGGGCTGCATAATAACTATTTTCTTTGTACTTGTTGTTTCTTGTCTTGTGTTACATTAGTTTGAACCAAAACTGATACCTGCAGATTTGCTGCCTGTGTCGCTCAGGTATTTAAGAAGCTTACTAGTTTTTTGAAGTCTCTTGGTGCCAAGGCAGTGTTTGACACAAGCTGTAGCAGAGATCTGTCACTTATTGAAGCCTGTGAAGAATTTGTCAAGCGATACAAGGGACAGTTTGTGAGTGGCTTCGAACAATCTAAATCAAGCCTACCAATGTTGGCATCTGCGTGTCCAGGTACGTCCATTCTTTATTTAAGTGGTGTAATAGTATCCTGCTTCTATCTCTATATAAAAATTCATAAAAAAATTTTTTTTTTAATCTTATTTACATTTCATGCATCATGGATATTTCTGTAAATTGTAAATATGTAATTTCTTGTTCTTACAGCAAGGCTTTGCTGATTTTGCAGTCAAGTCCTCAATATAATATAATAAATTTGAAAATTGAGAAGAAAATAACATTTAATAATTTCATTTGTTTTGAGTTCTAGCACCCACAAACATTTTCCACAGATCTTGGACCGTGGTTCTTCTACTGTATTAGCGTATCCTTTGCACATATCTATCTCTTGTTGAACACTTGAAGCAAAGTTGACGAGATTGACTTCAGAAGGAGTGCAAATGAAGAGGACCTTTTAGGGCTTCTTCTGTTAAGGTAAGTGGTGGCGAATTGCAGACTTTGTTTTTTCATCCCCTTGTCTTTGCTCAAATTTGTGTCGGGCCATAGATATGTTTTACTTTTGCTATCTTGCCCAAAACTACCTTTTGTGTTCTTAAGGGCAAGCTTGTGGTGGTTTCATGGTTGAGCACATCTGCAAGCTCTCAAAACAAAGTAGAGACATTTTCATACACCCTTTATTCCCCCCAAGGTGTGGTCCAAATTGTATAACTCGGGACCTTATACTTTTCTTACAATCACCTTTTCTTCTTCTCTAGCTTACTTGCTCCTAATAGCCCTGCTCAGAGTCTTTTTTCTTCATAGCTTTTGTTAGGAGGCTTCATTTCACAAACTAGGCACCATTTACGATACCTATTTGGCCTTTATTCTTGTGTGCAAGGTTTCATGATATGTTTCTTTGGTAAAAGTTGGTCACTCACACCCTTCAAGGTTCCAATTAGGCCCAGGCCTGTAGTAGTCTTCCTAGGAAGCAACTGTCATGCACAGTTTTAATTATCTGACTCACCACTACCTCTAACCTCCTTCAGTGGTTTCTAAATACCCATCAAATGATATGCACGCAATTTTATACTTCAAGTTAAAGGCTCATTAAACTCAAAGCTCAAGTTTGGATACAAAACTCTTCAAGGTTCCAATTAGGCCTAGGCCTGTAGCAATCTTCCTAGGAAGCAACTGTCATGCATAGTGTTAATTATATGACTCACCACAACCTATAACCTCCTTCAGTGGTTTCTAAATACACCTTAGATGATATGCATGAAATTTTATACTTCAATTCAAAGGTTCAAATTCAAAGCTCGAGTTTAGAAACAAAACTCTTCTTGTCTTTTCTCACAGGCTTAGCTAGGACTGTCATGGATTTCTTCTAACTGTTAACTTATTTTGAGTTGATTCCTATAGAATGTATTTATAGTCTCTGTTAGGAGGCTTTCTATCCATTTTGAGATCATGAATCAAAGGATAAGGCTCCCAACTACCAAACCCTCCTAGTGCTCTGTCCTACAGTTAACCTCCAACTGTACTGTCAAACTTCGTCAGGGTTCTAATGACTTCTAATCCTCTAACCCCACTGAAATCATCATCATCTCATTCATGCAGTGATGTATAAGAAGTTTCAGACCTTAAGTATAAGTATTAGGCCTCAAATCCTTGTTTATGTATAAACCCTAGCTGTGGCTCTGAGAAAGCCCGTGAGGGTTAAAAGACTTACAAAATATTAAACACTTCTTTCCAAGGCTTGATAGTTACCTTCACAGTCACAGTCACAGTCTGTACTAAAATTCTCTCATTTCCCCTTTAGAAAGTGTTTTGACCAGGTTTCTATGTTACCTTCTATTAAAGCTGCAATCTATGTCCTCCTTTTGTTTTCTCTTTCAGCATGCAACTTGTCCTTAATGGGTTTTGATTTGTAATGGGCTGCAGATCACTGCAAAGATGTTCTTTAACCTGACATCCCCTTGTCTTTGCTCTCAAAATAGTCTCCTTTTAGGAAGTTTCGACTGTTTGGGGATCTTCTAGGTCGCTTTGTTGGGAATATAAACTTGAAAACCCAATCACAATTGCTACTCTTGAGTGCCCGTTGATGGTTGTTTCAGGGCCTATATTTTTTTATTTATTTTTATATCCACTGTTCTTAGGTTCTTACTATCTCTCTGTTTGTTGATTCTGAATGGCTAGAAGGGTTTAATATTCCAAATAGGTTCAGAAAATATGGAATCAAACCATAGCTGGGTAGATCTCAAATCCCATCAAAATGATCTAGGCAAAGGAAAAACTAAGGTTATGTATTAATATAACAATAAAATCCCATTAAAATTCTTTTTCAAGGCCATAAATTCTGAGTCAATTCTTAATGGTCAATGCTATGGCCGGGAGTTCTTGTAAGTTTGAAAGCTTTTTGTATTTTGTGGCACTGTGCAAGGTTAGGAAATGAGATACTGCTGGTTAAATATTAGACCAAACTGCATGGGTCTATGACATCAACATGTCATTTATTTTTCTTTAACACTATTTCATGGCTAAGTCTCTCCATGCGGTCATATTGGGTGGTGCTACTTTTGTTTTGCCTTGCAACTTCTTTTGCTGTAGTCTCAGTTTCCTGTGTATGTTTTTGTTTAATTGGAGTGCCAAGGCACATTTATGCAGGGTAACTTTTGTTTTCTATAGTTTTAGTATTTGTATTTAGTGCATTAACAGAATCAGTTAGCAACAATCTGAAAGAATAATGTACAATAGTGACAGAAAACCTTTCTGTAGTAGCAGGTTCCACGGGTGCCATCTTGTTGTATTGCTATTGTTATACTTACATCTTGTTGTATGCTTACAAGTTTTTATAATCATAATAATGTATTTGGACTGCCCACAGACTACGTGATTTAGTTAAAGGAATGCAAGGAAAGTGGAAGCTAGGATGCTGCTAACAAACAATATTCATGTTATCTACAAGTGTGTTTCCTTTTTTATCTTGCAATTTTAAAATGATTGTGTTTTTGCATTTTGCAATATAATCATAGGTTGATGGTTGGCTACCGTGTTCTTCAACCATTTATAGGATCTACCTTTTTGTACCTCCATTGGTTCTGTGCTGTGGGTAATTGTCGGCTGCAACATATACGTGACCTATGACATGTTAGGTTGGCCAAACTGGTTGTTCTACGGTTCTATAAATGCTGAGAGTGACATATTTATCATGCATTTTAATAATAATAATTGACGTACTAATAACTCATGTAGATTTTGTAATGTTGTAATCACTATTTTACATCTTTTCTGATCCATGTGTTCAGCAGTAGCTAAGTTATTTGATGTGGTGCTGTGATGAAAATGTTACAGTAAAGCCAACATTGCATGACAATGTTGCTATTGTTTCAAAAAGTATACTGTGACGAATATGCCACTTTTATTTTTGAACACTGATGTAATGTTTTGATGCAAGAGTGGTTGCAACATTCTCTATGGTCTGTGTATGTAAATATTATTGAGTTTTCTAATTTCTTCTGTCATTATTTTAGGATATTGCAAAAAAATTGGACAGTGGTATTAAATGTGGCCTTGCATTTGTTGTCTGAAGGTGGAGGCAAATGTCATGTGCTGTATCGAAGCATGCCTTAAACTTGCCGTGGACTTGATAAAAGTGACTTCCAGGAAATGACAGTTGTGTTATATTTGTGCAGGTTAATAGCACCTTATATAACTCTCTTGTGAGGGTAAACATATATAACCATGTTAGTGTTGTGCATATTGATAATATATTTGATGCAGGCCTTGTTGTGAAGCTGTTCTATCCTATTCATTCACTTCATTGTATGGAGGTTGTGTTTTTAGCTTATTGGGAGAACTGGGCAGTGCCATCCAACTTATCATTTAGTACATTGATATGAGAAGTTAGATACATGCAAATTACTTATCACCTTTTGGTCAATGATACGGGGCTGTAATATTTCTGTAAAGTTTTAAAATGTCCCAAAAATATTACGTGAGATTTACCGTAACAAGGAAGGCAATTCGTGTCATTTGTCTTTGTTGTAATATAGAGATAAGTTGTCTTATGCTACGTTTTTACTTAGATAAAAATTATTGGAGATAATGTTGAAAATGGTGGCATAGGATACTTGCTTTAAGGGAAAATTTTAGTGTCTTTGGGATAACATCTCTTAAATGAACATTGCATGCTGGTCAGTGGAAGCTGCTTGCCATGAACATGAAAAGTTCTTGAAAATATTGGAGAAACGACCAACAAACAAAGCAATGGAAAAAATGTTTTTGGCCGGATCGAAATCATCTCCATCTCAGATGGTTTTTCTTCTCTTTTTCTAGCTGATGTTTTATGCCAGACTTTTATTTTTCTAGCTAATGTTTTTATGCCAGACTTTGCTTTGTTTAGCTGATTCGTTGCGCCAGAATACTGGCGGATAGTGGTGATACCCATCGGTTATGGAATCTGGGTCATCATAGCCGTAAGACCCTCACATTTGCTGCTAGGCCGGATCCTGGTGGGCTACACAGGCTTTTTTTGAAAAAATTTGTGCTTTTTACCAAATCATTTCTTTACCTGTGCAAGTCTTAGTCTCATAAGTAAGAGTCATTTCTCCTAGGAAATGGTTGCTCCTTAGCCGAGTTTCAGATTATGCAATGAAATATGAACCCATTGTAAAAAAATGTCAACTTCACAATAAGAAGGAAGGCCAAAATGCACGTGCAAAACAAAAATTGAGTTGTAAGGAAGAACATGGAGTCTTGGGGGTTTGAATATTGAGAATAAGTTTATGGATACACAACAAATTTTCATTGGAGGCTTTTCTGACTTACTAGAGAGCCAGTTAAATTGCAGTTTTGGGCCTTAGATTTTCATTTAGTTATTTTATTCTTCTTGAGTTATTTTAAAAATGTCGTCCTTTGTTTCACTAAAGCCAAAAAATTGCATAATTGTATTTACAGTGCACATGTCATTTCATCATACTTTGAGTGTGATGTGAAAATGATATGTTAAAGTATATGTAGTTTTGCATGCATACACATTTATCATGAATTTTGTATATGGATATTCATGTTTTGGATCAACATCTGCTATTGTGCTCACGAGTGAGGTGGCTTTTACTGAAACCTGTAATACTCATTTTTCTTTTCAGTATTGTATCTTCTTTTGCTTGCCTTCTCCCTTTTCTAGCCTTTTTTTGGTAATATATGATATGGAGATTCACTGTGGTTTGTAGCCACATGCTCTAATCCTCCAAGCTGAGTATAACTATTGAATAATAATATAGATTTGGGAAGCTCTCTGGATCAATAAATTTTTTATATCGGGGAATCCTAGGGATTCTGGAAAGACTTGGAAGCATCGGGAAGTTTTTGTGTTCGAAACCACCTAGAAAAGCGTTTGCTTTTCTAGGTAAACAAACATGTTTCTTTTTGTGTTTCAACGTTTCTATTGTTGGTTAGGGTAGGGCGTACTATTCATAAAGAAACACTTTGACATAAATTCTAATGACTAAATGAATCATAAGCAAGGTGTATATAATATCTCAGCAACGTATATGATGCAAATGAAATCAAAAGTATAAGATACATTGCTATATATAAAAAAGGGGAAAATAGTCAATGTCATTTTATATCTATGATACATTTAAAATATATCTATGATACATTTAAAATATACATTATGGAAATTCGTTTTATTTAAATGTGAAGACACGCTATGGTATCATGATTCATCAGATGTGAAGGTGATCTATTTTCTTTAGATGTGAAGATAACTAGGATATCTCATGAAGCCTCGTGCATTCACTTGTACAGTTGTAATATCTCAGTAAGTGTAAACTAGGAGTAGTTATACCATAAAATGTATTAAGGAAGAGTAAGCAGTGTATAGGCTGCTTCTCTGCAGCGGTTCCAGATGAAGTAGATTTAGGCTTTTCCTCTCCAACCAGCTACTACAGCTCAGATTCAATTGTGTTGATGCTGAGGACTGTTTTTATTGTTATTGACTGAATTGTGTTGATGCTGAGGACTGAAATTGTAGTGTCATTCACAATGGATTGAAATTGTTTTGCCGCTGTGATCCATTCTTCTGAAATTAATATTCTATCAATTTTTTCAGCTATATATCTATTTCCTTTGCCTTTGTTACGCTAAATGAAAAACAAGGTCAACCGTTGTTGTTTTGTCTCCAGTAGGTTAAGGGCTGCTGCTATCCTAATCCATGACTTTGATGTTTGGGCATGCCTAATCCTATTATATTTATATTCCTTGGATATTGTTTTGTTTCTTACGTTTTGCCTTTCTATTGCTGGTTGAAACAGGAAAATTGGTGCTGAAATACAGGCTGTCTTTTACCCTTGTTTGCATGCAAAACAACTTACTCTGAAGGTTTTCATCAGCGGCGGGAAAAAAAGGTTGTTGGGAGGAAAACAAGGTGCAATCATCTTCTGTTTTACTAATGCTTTGTCCCTTTGTTTGTTGTTCATTTAAGCATGCCATGGACTTTAAAAATAAATTGTAAACATGTTTGTTGGAATGAATAGCTTTGGTTTTTTTTGTCTTGTGTGCGTATATATTGCTGTTTTTTTTTTGCGCTCCATATCTCTGACTGCAATTTTGATGTTGTATACATCTAGCTCGCTTGTGATAATATTGCATGGAACTTTCAATGTGTGTTTTTGTTTTTATGGTTGGGTGGCTTTACCTTTCGGAAATTGTTTTGTGTGCCTCCTTCCTTATGCTTTGGAAAGATGCAAACAATATTTGCCCTGAATAATAATGGCATAAAGGAGCACGTGCCTTTCTTGTTAGCATGATTCCTAGTGTGCGGAGGGAGTTATCTCCCTGGGAAGCCACTTTGAAGTGTTCCACAAGCAACCCTTGCGGAGCGTTAAAATGTTCAACAGGAAGGTTTTTAAAGCTGCCTGCCTGAAAAGAAACCTTCTCTCTCGACTCATTGTACATTTTGCTTCGGCTACTGCTTTCCCTAATGTTTGGATGTTTTCCTGTTCAGTTTAAAAGAATGAAGACTAGAAATACAATTATCTCTCCCCGGTTGGAGTAACTGTTACGACACCGCACTTGCAAAGAGAAGAACAGTTTAAGAGGACTCAGTTTGTTGTGAACGTTTTACACTGCAGGCAACCAAAACCACCTAAACCGGTTATAGCTGATTTGGTTAGAGAGCGACTTCGCCTTTTGCCACAAAGCCCTTTGTACTTGTCCAAATTTCGAACTGTTGGGCCTCATTCCCGAGGATTTGGCCTGGTCTACGATACTAAGGAGGCTGCAATGGCATGTGAACCTTCCTATAAATTAAGAAAAATGGGTGTTGCTGTTGCGAAACAAGACAGTGGAAAAAAAAAAAAAAGCTGCAAAGAAAATTGCTGGTGCTAGCAAGAAAAACAAAGAAAAAAAACAAATTATAGCCTCCTCCCCAAACACCTTGTAGACAAAAACGAAGTTGTAGACTGTATATAGCTATAGGATTTTTGTAATGCTTTTCTGCAAGTAAACGTGAAACAATGAGCCATATTTTGGATCTGTAAATATTAACTCCAATATACTACTTTGTTTTATCTAACAGCATGTACTTTGTTTTTTCAGGGTGTAAACTTTTGCAATATATTTGTTGTGAATGCGATTGTTTACCTTGCCGTATTTGATAGAATATGAAATGAAAATGTTTAACTGAAACTGAAAATAATCGGAGGCCCGTGTAGAATTTGAATGGGTCACCATATATCACTCTCAAAAAGTAAAGCAACTGTGCTCTTTGAATCCAGAATTCTTGACAGAATTTGTGTGGTGTTATAATGCATCTAAAGCTTTGGTGATCTAGGTGATTCTCGTCAATTATAATATTTGGTACTGGAAATATACATATTCTTATCAGTTATTTATTGGAGTAAAGCTCCAACGTTTGCAAGCATATTTGTCTGTTGAATTTGATTTGGGTAACAGTTCATTTAGTTTTTGAGATAGACAAAAGAACCTCAATTATAATAAAACTGTTTCTTGACAAAACATATATAAATGGCCATAATATTCTTGTTGTGGTCATACTTTATTTTGGATTTTTAGCCTTGAATTTAAAGTCGGTTTAACTTGTGCTATCTTTCCATCAGATAATCTTTATGTAACGAGGTTCTATCTTTAAAATCTTTGCCAAGTCATTTCAATGATTGGATAATCTCAAAGGACAATAAGTTTTACCTTTTTGAGAGTATCTCCATGATCACCTCAAGCATATTCGGGTTCAAATTTGCTATCTACATTGAAAAAGGACAGTGCTGCACTTGTAAAATATTATGAGTGGAAAGGACCGGAGCTTAATAGAACAACATTGTCATTGTCAAGTTTAGATACAGAACCTGCAGATCTCAAGTACCTGCGAAAATTTTTCCTTGCCAATAAGCTGATTTCCTAACCAGATAGAAAAGAAGTTCACATATATTTTTTGAATGGTCGTACTTGATTCTAATTCTCGTTTCGCCATGCCTGCAATCAGAACTATCCCACCTCCTCTGTAGTTTTTCTTCAATAATGACTGAAAAAAAAAAAAAACTGACCGGAAACAATAATGCCAAAGAAACACCAATCACCCTACTGATCTTATATTCTTTAAATGACCTGGTAGCTTTGTGGGAGAAGAAGATAGGCAAGACTCTGGAGAAGGTTTATGTACCAGAGGAAGCCCTCCTGAAAACAATTGAAGGTTAGTATCAGTTTTGTTTTAGTGGTTGGGTAGTCTATGGGTATATGAGCATGTTTGCATGTGTTAATATAAGTGCTAGAAATCGGGAAGAGAGTTCTTGCATTTGATAATTTTATACATTAGTTTGGTAACTCTGGTTCTTGTAAAACGGTATGCGGATACACCATTCCCAGCCAATATTGGCATAGCGATTGGTCACTCCATCTTTGTTAAAGGAGACCAAACCAATTTTGAAATCGGACCTGATGGAGTGGAGGGAAGTCAGCTCTACCCAGATGTGAAATACACCACTGTGGATGAGTTTCTTGACCAGTATGTATGAATTTGAAGGTGACAATGTGAGAGGGTGTATGCCTTTGAAGGTGACAATGCAAGAGCTAATATAAACAACATCGTTGTGCTGGGAAAATCCTTGTAGTTCAGGAGATGCGTTTAAGGTTCTGTGTGGGTTTAGTGAATTATGCATGAACTTGTACGCCTCAAGGATGATCATATCTTCGAGGTTATATAAGATCGTTGTTTCCTTTTTTAATGACCCTATATGAAAATGATTGGTGTGAGTTTCATTCAATACCCTGGTCACATTTTCCAAGATAAAATACAGATCTGTATGATAAAAATCTGATATGCATGTTATAAGCTTGCATTTGGTTTTGGAATTGGCCTAGAAACCAAGTAAGGGTCTTAAGTGTCCCATTTGGGGACATTACACCCCCAGAATGGAAAAAAAAATCAATTTTACTTTCTCTCTCTCTCTCTCTCTCCTGCAAAATTGCAAATAGGGCGGTGTACGGGAGCTAGCCTGCTAGGCTTTTAACTTTTCATTGTTTCTTAGTCCTTTGCTCACAATTTCCATGTTCAAACTTCAAGGAATACATAAATATAGTGACTAACAGTTTAGCTAGGGTTTCCTGCATTTTCAAATTTCAAGCCAAGGAATACATATGGAATCACTGATAGTCTGATACAACCCCTACAGCAAAGGCACAGCCGAAAGGTATTTTAATTTATTTTCATTATCTTTAAGTTTGAACTCTGTGGGCCTGTGGCTAGATTTCATTTTGGTAATGGCTCTCACTTCTCAAAAGACTATAATCCCACAAAGACTCAAACTATGGATGAACCGTTGATAAATTCAAGCTGCCAACAACCTTACATGTGCATTCTTAATTTCTTGGAAATCCAAATACAGTAATCTATTTAGTAATTTAGCTTGGCACTCATGCTTGTACTCTAAATACACTCCATTCATGATATATCTCTGTTAGATGTATGACCCATAGAGCAGTATTCCTAATTTTTTTGTGTAACTTGATTTCTCCAAGACTTTAAAACTAAGACAGAATTGTACAGGTGTTCTAAAAATATTGTAAAAGTCTTAAAACTTTGAACTTTGAACATGAAGTACTCCTCATTGCTCAATAAGACTATATACCTTTCTTGTTTCTAGTATGAATCATGATATCTGCTTCTTTCCTATGGCATTCTCTACAGTTATTTCTCATGTCATTTAGCAATGTTTTACATGTTATTTAAGTTTATTTTATAAATTTATAAGTTTTTTATAGCAGTGATAAAGTTGCCAAGTAATTGCGGAGAAATTCCTAAATCCCAAGGCCGAGTAAAAATTTTGGGCTGCCGAGTTATTGCCAAGTATGAGTATTTAAATTATGCCTAAAATGATCTGGTCAACCAGTGCAAATTCAAAAACTGTAGCAACGAAAAGCAATAACTAGCAAAAATTGGGTGAGCAATTGAAGACGATGCCTAAAAATAGTACTACATACACCCAAAACTCTCAGCTGGGAAGGTTCCCTTCCACCGAATCTCATATATGATGGGGAAATACCAAATGGTCAAGAGTTAAAGGTCACATTACAGAGGGATGTCATATACCAAATCTTGCAAATGTAGTACATCGCTAGAGACTTTGAGCAGTATTTGATTTGCATGGTGTCTAGCTATGATAGGAGCAGCAAATGTTCATTTATGCGGTGCATAGATAAAGAGGTTAAAATAACATATACAACAAAAGATTTCATTGGGAATTTTGGATTACCCTCTCATGGACTATCAGTTATTAAGCCGACAAGTAGTTTGCACATTACATAGCCCAAAAAGAATTACACCGTGGAGACTTTATATAGAGCTAATATGACTATTCCAAGATTGGAAAACATGTGGACCAAGGATAATGGAGGTATAAAAAAGAATATTTCGCTTCCGAAGAATGGTGTTGTCTCCTAGATATGATACATTGTCAGGTGGTGGGAGCTGCTATAGATTCTGACATTGCGGTGTAGACAAATCATCATATGGAAAGGTTGCGAAAATGAGAAGCTATAATTAGGGAGAATTATCAGGAAAAATCCACGAGTTTCTCTGAAGAACAATGACTTTTACATGACCAAGCATGCAATTGGGTTATTTCTAGATGCAGTCTATACTTTATGTAAACCAATCAATCAACACACACGATCAGTTTACAAGTACACTAGCACAATGTTTTTATAGCGCAGTTTCAACACTAGCACGGTCAGTTTACCAAAAAAACTGTATGTTTGTATTAAATCTGGATTATAAAACTAAAGTCAAAGGGTGTACAAATTTTATGCGTGGAGTGATTATACTTGGTGAATGTGATTAGTAAATGCAGAAAGAGTGCAGTAAGAGTCGAAACAAACTCTCATATGGAATAGCCATCAAAAAATCAAATCTTATTCCTAAACTCAATGGATTCATTACCAAATCAGCAAACAACCTGGTTCAAATCAGAAATTTGCCAGCTGTAAGCCAGCTGCCCATCACTGAACCACGGCCCTTACGCTACATGCTTTAAATATGAATACAAAATAATATCTCAACAAAAGTTCAAAATGACTTATGGTAGGTTTTTTAATATAATGATTTACGTTTTTTATATAATAAGTATCTCTTAATTATTATGTAGTGGAATTCAATAAAGATATTTATATTTAGGCACATTCACAAATGGAATTTAATAACGAAAAAAATGGGCTTTTGTGATTGGTGGCATTGCATTAGATTTTACCTTTTTTGTGCGAACTCTAAGCTACTATCCTTTACCCTGGCATCATTCTTTTGATCCGCTTCAACCTTCCCTTCCGCATTTGCTTTTAGTAAAACGAAATATCGGGTTCGATTTTCTAGGTGGGGGCGTAGCATTCGGTTTGGTTGTTTGTTTTGGTGTTTTCTTTCACGTTCTTGGTTGATCGTTGCATTTGTCGTGTAGCGCATCCATTCTCCTCTACTTTTTGCATTGCAACCATGGACACAACTTTAACAGAAGGAGGTATTACGCGCCTAATGTCCGGTTGCTCGGAGACGGGTTCCACGTTCCAGCTCCTCAACATTTGTCCTGTGCGGTCTCTGTTGAATAGTGGCACCCAGCATCGAGTTGACCTTTCTGATGGTATTCACATCCAGAAGGCATTGTTGCCCTCCAAGTTTTCAAAACTAGTTGCAGACAAAACGTTGAAAGAAGGCACAATAATTCAGCTGCAAAAACCGTTTGTAGGATGGTCGACCATGAAATGTAAGTAGCCAATATTTTGACTTCCCTTTCGTCTTTTCTATCTCGCACAATATTTTCTAACATTTTCATTCCTTGCATTGCATGCGTGCAGGACCGTTTTAATTACCGATATGGATATAGTGAAAGAAACATATCCACAAATTGGTTCTCCTTCCCGGATCCCTAGCCATGTTGTTCGGGGCAAACAAGCCTGTGTTGACCACCCTGAGGGTGTGCCCAAAACTTTGTTTCCGCAAACACCACCTCAAAAGATTTATGCTTCCTCGAAATCAGCATCGAAGGCCATTTTCATAAATGACTTGAACACAACCATGCATGTTTGGTCCATAGAGGGCAGAGCGGTCGCGAAAAACTCCATGCGGACATATAGTAATGATAACGGCAATGGTTGTTTCTTTGGTTTCGACTTCGTGGATAGCAGAGGTGGTGAAATCCGTGTCACTTGTTTCAATGAGATTGCAGAAAAGTTCTATGGCACGATAGAAAATGAAAAAATGTACACCATCTCTAACGGAAGAATTGGAAAAGCAAAAGAAAAGTTCAACAACCTGAACAGACACTCGAAATTTTCCTTTCGGCAGCATCTATTGTCCGGCCTCTACATGTCAATGATGAAATCATACCTTTACACCACTTCCACTTTGTCCCCATCAAAGACATACCTGGAAGACCTGCCGGATCTTTTGTTGACATTCTTGGTGTTGTTCTTGTTATTTCTCCACGATCCACCATTCGCAGACGTGATCAGACAGAAACATTCAAGCGAACTGTGCAGGTTGAAGACATGTCCGGATTTAGTGTTTCCATCACTTTGTGGGGTCAACATTCAATTGTACTTGGAGAAGAGCTAGAAGAATTCCTTTCAATTCCGCAGAAACCAGTTCTTGCTCTTAAAACAACTCGTGTTTCCAGCTTCAACGGAACATCTCTTGATACTATATCCACTACAAAATGGTTTGTCAATCCAATGATTCCTGAAAGCCTCTCTCTACAGGAATGGATTGCATCCGATGCTTTCAATGTCCCCACACCATCTATCACAAACAGGGTTCTAGGGCCTCCATCTGCCTTGTCCTCTCCGGCAACAATAGCTCAGGTCCTGCAAATGGGTAACACAGATAAAAATGAATGGGCTACAATTACAGCAAAAATCACAGACATTTCATTGGACAATTTTTATTACTTGGCATGCCCTTTAGTGAAAAATGGTACACAGTGTCGCAAGAAAGTGCAAGAACTAGAAAACGGGTCCTGGTTTTGTGGGAAATGTAATATTCCTATCCAAAAATGTGACTACAGGTATGCACTCCATGTCACTTTAAAAGATGGCACAGGAGAACTTCAATCCGTAACTGCATTTGATGAGACTGCTGAAAATATAATGGGCGTCAAAGCTGAAGACTTGCAGTTTTTGAGCATAGATGATGGTGCAACAACTAAAATTATAGACCAAGTTATAGGCCACGAATATCAATTTACGCTTTCCATCAAACTTGAAACATACCGTGAGAAGAAGCAGTTTAAATGTGTCATTATAAAGTCGCACAAACTTGAAGCTGCGGCTTCCCTTCCCTGAATTACGTTTGCGTAACAATATACAGGCTTCACTGCATTTGTGTTCCCCCCTTGTAAAGCTCTCTTGGTCTCTTGATATGCTAGCACCCTTTCCAATAACTCTTTCTTGCACATGAGACGAATGTCTAGTTGTTTCTTTTGCTCTACTTTTGCTTATGTAAACTCGGGTTCAATGGATATCGATATATATATACGTTTTGTTTTGTAAATTTTGTCACACTCTCTATGTTCTTGAATATCAATAATTGGAATTCCTAAGCCTTTTCCTTTAAAAAATAAATACTAGTGATGGTCTTTTATATTGTATGGACATGTTCTTTCCTTCGAACACTTTCCTGTATTCATAACTTTCGTTGAATGAGCTTTGCTAGTGCTATGTTCCTTTACTTGCAGTTTTTGAGCATAGATGATGGTGCAACAACTGAAATTGCAGACCAAGTTATAGGCCACGAATATCAATTTACGCTTTCCATCAAACTTGAAACATACCGTGAGAAGAAGTAGTTTAAATGTGTCATTATAAAGTCGCACAAACTTGAAGCTGCGGCTTCGCTTCCCTGAATTACATTTGCGTAACAATATACAGGCTTCACTGCATTTGTGTTCCCCCCTTGTAAAGCTCTCTTGGTCTCTTGATATGCTAGCACCCTTTCCAATAACTCTTTCTTGCACAGACGAATGTCTAGTTGTTCCTTTTTGCTCTACTTTTGCTTATGTAAACTCGGGTTCAATGGATATCGATATATATACGTTTTGTTTTGTAAATTTTGTCACACTCTCTATGTTCTTGAATATCAATAATTGGAATTCCTAAGCCTTTTCCTTTAAAAAATAAATACTAGTGATGGTCTTTTATATTGTATGGACATGTTCTTTCCTTCGAACACTTCCCTGTATTCATAGCTTTCGTTGAATGAGCTTTGCTAGTGCTATGTTCCTTTACTTGCAGGTTTTGAGCATAGATGATGGTGCAACACCTGAAATTACAAACCAAGTCATAGGCCACGAATATCAATTTACACTCTCCATCAAAATTGAAACATACCGTGAGAAGAAGCAGTTTAAATGTGTCATTATAAAGTCGCACAAACTTGAAGTCGTGGCTTTGCTTCCTGAATTACATTTGCGTAACAATATACGAGCTTCACCGCATTTGTGTTCCCCTCTTGTAAATCTCTCGTGGTCTCTTGATGTGCTAGCACCCTTTCCAAGAACTCTTTCTTGCACGCACGAATGTCTAGTTGTTCCTTTTGCTCTACTTTTGCTTATGTAAACTCGGGTTCAATGGATATCGATATATATATGTTTTGTTTTGTAAATTTTGTCACTCTCTATGTTCTTGAATATCAATAATTGGAATTCCTAAGCCTTTTCCTTTAAAAAATAAATACTAGTGATGGTCTTTTATATTGTATGGACATGTTCTTTCCTTCGAACACTTTCCTGTATTCATAACTTTCGTTGAATGAGCTTTGCTAGTGCTATGTTCCTTTACTTGCAATATACATGCGCAAAACAACTTTCGTATTCTTTTGTTTTACTCCATGTATGGCTAGATGCACACTTTTTCCTTTACTTGTCTCATACTTTTGTTCCCTACTGCAAAGCGTTGCAGGATTCCCCATGTCTGCAGAGCAACGATTAGCTCGACGAAGAGAAATCTACACCAAAAACAAAGAGAAAATAAATGCAGATCAGCGCCGCCGTTACCATGCTAGAAAAAGCACACATTGTACATCTTTCTTCCCCCATCCTGCCCCGTACCGGCCCTCATCACCCGCCCTTCCATCGCCTTATCCCGGCTCTCGTGATGCCTCCTCATCCAACTCCAAAAATGTTATTCTCTCCCCACCATCTGCTCCACTTTGCCCTTTCCTTTCGCAAAACACTTCCACCCTTCCCTTCTATGAGGCCCGTGTACCCTAGGATACACAACACTTCCCTTCTCGATCGACACATTCCTCTTCCCCCCCATCAACCACATACTCTCCAATGTCCTCTGCTTTCTCCCTTCCTGTTGATGCTCTGTCGACCTCTTCGCATTCATTTGTGCTACCTTCCCCAGCTTCCAATACATGCCAAAATCTTGACGGGTTTTGTTCTGCTAGAATGTTCCCTTCCGAGCCATCCGCCTCTTCTTCGTCCTCCTTCGCAGATGCACAAAGGCGTTTCCGCAAAAGGATAGATTCCCTTTCCACTGCAAGCACATGCACTATCTGTTTGGAGAATTACCCTGGCATTCAAACTAGGTGTTGTTCAGGATCTATCCTTTGCTCCAGGTGCAGGCTTGAGAAACAAGGACACCGATTTTCTTCTTGGAACAACATGGACCCTGGTGTCCAGCCATCCGTACTACAATCTTTGACACAAGTTGAAGAAATGTTGATTGCTAGAGTTAACCCAATTCTCCAAGTAACCCATGCACGTGGTGGACAATACAAATACTCTGGGCACACTATAAGCTTCCCCCAAGATATCTCTACCATAGCAAAGTACCTCCCTCGACGTCTCGGTGATTTGGATCTGCTTCTTGTGCAAAAGGCAAGCTCCCAACAAACAAAATACGATTTCTACGTTAGTAGATCTCGTGTATGGCAGGCACTTCAATACAAAATTTTGCATGACCCGTACTACAAGGATGTTCTTGTTGAAAATGAAGCCCTCAACGCTCTTCCGTACAACAAACAAATATTTCCTCCTCCCTCAACTCCATACCAATGGACATCCCCACCTCTTCAGACACTGTCGCACCTGATTCCAGCGATGATCCTTCTCTCTGCAATTTAATTGACGCCCACTCTTCTTCTTTCGTCCCTTCTGCCCACAACTCCGGCACCGAAGACGAGCATATCTCACAGTTCCTTCTCTCCCATGATCAAAACATGCCTTCCACCATGCCTTGGCCAGACATAAGTCTTTCTCCCATAAATGAATACACCACTGAGGGTCTATTTTCCATGGCATTCCCAACTTTGTTTCCTAAAGGTAAGGCTATGTTTAGACAACCTCGCATGAAAGAGGTACTTTTTCATGAATATGCCCTCCATTTAATCCGTTTCCATGATAACCGCTTCGGTTCCCACCCCCGGTTTCACTATTTTTTGCTTAACCTCATCATGCGGCATAGGAGCCAATCTACAGCAGCCGTTTTCATGCAACAAAACCTAGAAAATGACATACCGCCAACTATAGCTGACCTCCAAAAAAAATTGCTTGAAGACCCTACATATTCGCTTCTAGATACCTTGATGCGGTTTGGAAATAACCTGCGCAGAACACGCTCCTTTTGGTCCAAATACAGAGGAGAGATATCAGACATGGTTGAACAATTGGGTGCACCTACATTCTTCTTCACTCTTAGTGCTGCAGATACTAAATGGCCTGATTTGCATAGCTGTATGCCGGGTGTTCCGCCTCCTGATCATCGGTTTGCACAAATATTTAGAACAAACAACATTATCGACCACCCCATCGTGTTTCTGCTTACTTGCACCAGAGGTTCACAATATTCCGCGAGGAGGTCCTGCAGAAACACCTTGGAGCCAAGGACTACTGGTACAGGTAAACAAAATTAAATGGTTCGTTTGCCACTCTATTGCTTCTCTTTATTTCTAACCACCTTTTTCCTCTAGGTACGAATGGCAACATAGAGGGTCTGCACATGTTCACGGTTTCCTTTGGCTGGAAGGTGCCCCCAATGTTGACACAATAGATTGGAATGACAATGCTTCTGTTGAAACAACAAGACTGTACTTTGATCAATATGTTTCTGCATGGAACCCTAGAGCTCCTGCATGTAGACCTACATTCTTTCAAAGATCTCTCGAGGATGATCCCTGCTTGCTTTCCTCTTCAGAGGTTCTGGCTTCCAACCCTCTGCACGACCTCGAGGAACTTATAAACCGGGTTCAGCGCCACACCAAATGTTCTACACAGACATGTCTCCAAAAAAAAGGTTCCAAAACTATATGTCGTTACAGTGCACCTTGGGAAACACAGGATTTTTCTTCCTTAACCATTGATGCCAACAAAAGCGTTAAATACCTTCCTTTCAGGAATGATGACAGATTAAACATTCACAATAAAGCCATGCTAGCTATATGGAGAGCCAACATTGACTGTCAGCCTGTATTATCTCGGCACGCTGTTGTTCTTAAATACATTACAAAGTATGCCTCTAAAGCAGAGCAACGCTCTGAGACATACCACCAAATGTTGTCTAGGCTTTGTTCGCATGCTAACCCTGATTTCCCTTCGTCTTTTGCAATACGGAAGATGCTCACAGAAAGTGTTGTTGAACATGACATAAGTGCACAAGAAGCTTGTCACTTGCTTCTCAAACTTCCTCTTGTTGTGTCCAGCCGGCAGACCGTCTATTTAAATGTGGGCAAAAAAATACTTAGGCGCCTTTGCATCGGCTACTCAGGAACAAGATACATCACAGCTTCTTGATGCGTACCTTGTCCGCCCACCATCAATGGAGTCCCTTTCCCTTATCCAAATTGCTCGAGAATGGAATTACAGCAAATACCGAAAAAAGAGAAATGGAAACAACGCACTACACCAGCAATTGTCCGCGTGTACCCAAGGTTTTCCATCATTCCACCAACTAATACAGAGGCTTTCCACCTTTTCTGTTGGTCTGAGCTCCTGCTGTACAAGCCTTTCCGGAACATTCCTTCAGATGTTGGTTCCTCGCCAGATGTTGTTTCTTCCAATTGGCGCCTGTTCAAAAGCTCATACAAACCGTGGCATGTTAGAAGAACAGACACGAAACCTGATACATCTCCAGATGGATCGTCTGAATCTGACACAGACCCAATGCAAACAAGCGAGAGAATCTATGAATGGCAACTTTTGGCAGGCCTCCGTCCAGGACATTCTGAAGGTCTTGACCATCTGCAAATGCTTGGCCTCCGAGAATATGACTCCCGCTATGATTGGTCCTCAAACAACGTCCGGTTCACTTGGTTGACATCGCCCCCTCTTTTGTCGAGAATGGTAGGGCAAATTATTGCCCTGACCATACAAATCCATCTAGTTTGCCTTCTTTGTCGACTTTTTCCGATAGCCAGCAACTAGCCTTCACTACAATACTCCACCACTTTTCCTCAACACACAGCCTACCACCCCTTCTTCTCATTATTCAAGGAACTGCAGGAACAGGCAAGTCATTCCTTATCCACTCTCTCCAGTCTGCCTTCTCCTCCCTCGCTGCCCCTGCCATTTCACCCCTTCTTTTGCTTGCCCCTACTGGTGTGGCCGCTTTTAACATTTCCGCATCGACCGTTCATTCCAGCCTCCGAATTCCCATTCGAGATTTAAAACCCCTTGAAGGCCAAGCTTTGGCCTCCTTTCAAGACTCTTTAAAACATGTCACATACATTTTGATTGATGAAATGAGCTTCATTGGTCCTAAACTTCTTGCAAAAATTGACTTCCGCCTGCGTGAGGCCTTCCCGCATTTCCGTACTTCCCCCTTCGGAAATAGATCAATGATTCTTGTTGGAGACCTTGGTCAACTTCCACCCATTATGGACATTCCACTATATGCCAGTAATTCCTACGGTGGATCCCTTTGGCGCAAATTTCCTAATTCAATCTCGTTAACGTCTATATTCCGACAACAAGGCTCTACTCCGGCTCAAGTTTCCTTTCGCAATTTGCTTCTCAACATCCGAAACGGTGTGGCCACCCTTCCAGATTGGGAGACTTTGATGTCCCGCACCGACTCATGCCTCTCACAACAAGAACTTTTATACTTCCACAATGCCCCCCACCTCTTCTCAACAAATATTCTTGTTAAAAACCACAATTTACAAATGCTGAAGGAACTCAATTCTCCAGATTGCCTTGTCCATTGCTCTGAATACAAGAAGAAGTGACTACAATGATCCTGATGATGACCAGCTAGAACAAATAGTGCTCCTTTGCAAAGACCAAAAAATCATGCTCACTGCTAATTTATGGATTGCTACAGGGCTTGTTAATGGCGCAACTGGCACTATCGTTGACATTGTTTATTCCCCTTCCTCGGCTCCACCTTCTTTGCCTTCTTTTGTTATTGTCGACTTCGATCGCTATTCGGTCCACCGTGGAATCCGTCAAATCCCACCCACATCCCCATTCCCCCCATTTCAAGAGGTTCTCGTACACAGTTGCCTTTAAAAATGGCCTGGGCGTTATCAATTCACAAAGCCCAAGGACTCACCCTTGGTCATGCCACCATAGACATTGGATCCACCGAGAGACCAGGCCTTACTTTTACTGCTCTTTCGCGCGTGCCCTCCTTGGAAAAGATTCGTATCTCCCCAGCTTTCTCCTTTGACTGTTACTTGAGAATTTCTTGACCTCCCTCCGCATGATTCGAAAACAAGAAGAGCTTCGCCTCCAATCCCTACGGCCGCCCCTCGTAACCTTCACCGTCTCTAACTACCCACCCCGTAACATCCTCCACGCATAGCAATCTCGCCATTTCCTATTCGCCTTTTCTCGGGCCTTCCCCTCCGCTTCTTCTTCTGCATCAAACACCTATGTACATATTTGGTTTGTTATACTAAATAATATTATCTTCTTTACCGCTCTTCATTACTCCTTACGTTCTCGCAAATGTTCTTGTTTTAGAATGCATTGTTTTCTGTTGTTTTCTTCTCTTCATTTGTAACAATTCTTAGTTTGCTCTTTACCAATATCCGTTTCGGCGTTCCCATCGCACACGCCGCTCATGCGATTGCTAGTTTATATTCCTCCTATCCAAATGGATGTGCAAAGGAATAGGCAAAATTTTTTTATTTAATCTAGTTCTTTTGTTGCATTAAAAATGGTTGGAGTATATGACAAAACACATTCTCATACAACTATAAACATTTTATTTTATACAAATTCACATATATTTAAACCTATACACACAATCCCATTTATCTATTCTTATTGCAACTCTTTCTTTTTTTTGTTTTACATAAAGGAACTTAATATATATATATATATATATATATATATATATATATATATATATATATATATAAATGTAATATATAATAGATATATATTAATAATATACATTATTATTTTCAATTTTAGAAAATCATTATCTAAACTATCATTACAAATATTAATAACTGTATATTAATAAGTAATATTAATATATATAAATATTTATATATTATATTTATATATATTAATACTCCTTAGTAATTAATAGTCATATTAAAATACAAGCCCTATTGTTACTGCGGCCGAGTGATTAAGAAAGTAAGTGGCCTTTAATAAACAAAAGTAAGTGGTTGGTGTTGGTCGACCAAGTGGCCCATGACCCCACTGTTAGCAATAGTTTTAATTAAAGAAAAGGTTGGGGAGAGGGGCGCCGACCCCACCTCCAACCCATAATGTTTATGGGGTGAATATTTAAACCCCTCTTATTTAAAATGAAACTTTCACCCGTTTTCCTCTTAATAAGCCGCCATTATTAATTATGTGGCCCTTCTTTTTACAGTCAGCCTATGCCGAATTTTCTGCAGCCGTGAATACATTTAAACACTCTCTCACACACATATATATATATATATATATATGGGATCTTACACTTTTGGTAAAAAAGAAATATAAAATAAAATAAAATTGTATAAATATATATTTGTATTAAATAAAACCCCTTGAATTTTAGGGTATATAAGGTGAAATAAAAACAAAAAAAAGATGTATTTTCTCAAACTATATATGTGGGGTTTCTAGTTATTACCCAAATGGGTATACACACAAAGTATACACATTGAACCTGCAAGTAAAATACTTTTAATAAACAAATACAAAAGAGAAAACAATACCCACAAAGGGAAATGAATAGATCCATGTCTTAAGCACAAAGTTTAATCAAGAAGAGCTTCCATGTCTCTAATGGCCTCCATGGCTTCATCTTCTCCTCCCTTCTTCCTTAACCTGCAAGTGAAAACAAAGGAAATGAGAGATAAGGATATCTAGGGTTACTTTTGTATAACCTAAATCTAAGGGTTGAGAAAGATTAGATCTAAGGGTGTAGGATGAACCCTACATCACTTAAGTGATGGGGTATTTAAGTGGGAATGTTTTAAATAAAAAGATGTGTGTGTAATGTTAAATGGGGCCTAAGGGGTTAGACCATGTTGTGTACCCTTGACACTTTAGGTATTAAACCATGTTAATATGATTTATTTTAAACTAGGAGATTATTAATCTTACCTAATAAGTTTGAATTTAATTTGGGGTCATTCAATAAATAGATTTAATAAGACCTTTGGGGCTAAATAAAAAAGAGTAAAATGGATTTAATTAAAATTGTTTAAAATTTTATAATCAAGATTTAATTAAAATCCTAGCTAAGGCCTTGTAACCTTTCAAAAAAAAATTATTCCATAATTTTTCTTGTTTGCTATTGAGTTTTCTTGAGGATTTAAGTGGGAAAAATGTGGGCGTTACAATTATCACGGTTTTTTTAATTATTTCATCAATAATAATTAGACATAGAAATAATGATAATGTATTATAGTTTATGATAGCCTACGATATCAAAAGTTAATAGCTGTAATCTATACAATAAGGACTATGGTTTATACAAATGACTGTGTGAAATAGAAAATGATGGGGATCAAATATACAATATTTATTAATAAAGTAAAAATCAAGTATTTTTAAAGCTTTCAGATGAAGGAATGTGTGTACTAAGAGTACATAAGGAGGTGTATTAAAGAGGATGATAATGTTATGTTATAACTAGGGCGGAGAAGATGACTTTATGGTTTGAAACTTATAAAATTTGGTACAATTAGAGTACACATCAATGCCCTCTAATAATTAAACTATTTACAATCCCAATCAAACTAGTTATGTATGTGATTGTTTGTGGTTAATCATTTCTATTGGTTGTGTTCATAAGGACAACGATATGAGGAATCTAATGCGTAAATGAAAATGAAAAGTATTTATATAAATATATATTAAAAAATAAATAAAAGGATGTTAGAATAATTCATTGTCTCAAAGAATGTTTTTAAAATTAAACTAAACACCTCATTAAATTGTTGAGAATAGATAAATAAATTGTGTATATTACTAATGAATGGTAAATTTTCTAAAGAAAACTTCATTAAGAAATATTTCATAACAAGGTATGCACCTCATCAAAATGGTGTAATAGAAATAAATAATAGAACAACTATCAAAACATTATGAAACATGATGAAGGAAAAGAAACATGCATATTAATATTTATTGAAGAACTAACTTACACATTATTTCATCTAAACACTTTTTATACAAAGAGCATTCATGAAAGAAATCCTCAATAGGATTGGAGTAGTAAAAAACTTGGTGTTCATCACTGAACTATTTATTTAGAGTGGAATACACTAATGTGTTATATGAATGGAGAAATATATTAAATGATAAATGAAAATAGTAAAATGAACATAAAAGACGTTTCACCATATTAAAAAAACACATAAGACGATTAAAATGAGGCGTAATGCCACATTAGAAAACATAAAGAAAACTTTGAGATGGATATCTATTGGGGTCTCATATTTCATAAAAATGTGGATAAATGTGAATCATTTAGTACATAAACATCAACAATAATCATTCCTTTGTAGTAAATGAATATAATCATTCCTTTGTAGCTCATGAACAAGGAGTGAAAGTTAAAATTATATGACATGATGATATTTACAAGGAGGATGATTGTAATGGTAGAATTTTAGCATATTAAAGTAAGAATACATTAAAAGATGAGTTTACTCTAGGAAAATTTCCGTGGAATATAAGATAGATAAATATTTAAAGATAATCAAATTAAAGATGTCTTATAGAGACAAATGAATTAGTTGAGCCCACGATTCATTAAAAAGGTATAGAGAAAAATTGAATTAAAAATACTAAGACATAAGTTCGATTGAAAGGATTTTATTAATGCGAAGTTGTATCAAAGGGTGGAAAATTATGAGAAAAAACAATAGATTTTTTTTTGTTGGGGGGGAGAACTTAATTCGGATGTAGTTAGTCTATGCTTTTTCAATGAGAAAGGAAAGGATAAAGAAGAGGAAAAAGAGGAATACAAGAAATTTGAAGAGATGTTTGGTTTACTAGAAGGGGGAAAAATGGATTTATAAATTTTTCCCTCTCGACTTATCTTTGCTACTTGAAAACTAAATAGATGTCATTGCAGCCACTGAGCCAGTCAATAATAAGGCATTTCCATAATTACACATTACGAACAATATGTAGTTTTTTGTATAGACAAAATAGCCAAATTTAACACTTTCAAGTCGTAACCCCAAAAAACCTCAAGAAACACCTCAATAAAATCTTACGTGTTATTCGTATCAAAAATATGGCAAGAAAATGTATGGGGTAGTTTTAGAATTATATACTTGAACTATGAACTTAATAGTTTCTAGGTCACTTTTGTGAAATCTTCATTCAATGTCTTTGGAATAGTAGTTGTCTTTCATAAAATAAGTTATATCTTCGAACTCTCGATAAATGAGATATGTGTTGTGATATTACATGTATTAATGTATATAGAAACTTTTTAGATGAAGTTGGTACTAAGTTATACATAGAAGTATTTGGTTAATTAGTCGTAATATAGAAAGGCAATGTAGTGAAGAAGATTTAAATGTTAAGAAAGGGGAAAAAAATAGATGTTTTTTTAATGTGAAACATAATTTATTCATATGATTTTTGTTTTGAAATTATTTCAAATAAATATGTATGTTTCTATGATGTGCTTACCAAGATTTATGCGTGTATTATCCTAAAGTTGATTTTTGGATGGATCCTTCAATTTAAAGGTATCTTTTGAGGGGACTTGGAAAAAAAGGGGAAAAAGAGACTACTTCAAATCGTTCAAAATAATTACATGGAATAACAAACTCAAAGTAATCTAAAACAACATGTGGCGGGGTTCTTCGGATATGTTCTTTACCTTATGAAAGATTATTACAAATAACTTCCATGCTTATTTGAGCGCCATTGGTCTCCATATCCTATCATAGTTCGTATCCTAAATAATATTGGAACCGAGGAAGAGCACATTATAAGGAATTTCAAGGACTGGGTCGAGAGGTGGTATGTAATAAATGCACAACGCTTAAAATGAAACGCATCCTAAAAAAGAAAAATAAATTTATGACACTATAATGTATCAATAGATATTAAAAATCTTAAGAGAGTGTTGTCCCCTTTAAACAAATTTATTTTCTATATCCTACGTTGACCATATTTAAATAGGTGGAGGATATTTTCCACACAAAATACACCACTATTACAAAGGGGCCTTTTTATGTGTAGTGTAAAAATAGTACATTTTGTGTAGAGAATAGCCTCATGTAATTAAGCATATATTCAAATTTGAATGTAAAGAATGTTTCAAAATGACTTAGTGCCTAAACTCAAAAATATTCGTAGTTATATTATTACTAGAATGTCCCATCAACTTGTTCTAACTTTATTTTAAATGGTGCACATAATGGGACCGGGACCACATTGTTGTAATTCTAGAATAATAGTACGCGTACCATGTCCATCAACTTTTAAAAATCAATGTGACCACATTGTTCATAACGTTTAGTGTTCTTTATGGTCTAATGAGTCCACACAAAAACTTCTCTTCAAATTGGTGGGGATTATTCTATACACTTTTCTTTATAACTTTATTAGTTAATTCACATTTATCCTAACCAGTTTTATATTTAAAGCAAACTGCAAACGAGGATTTCAAATGACTTTACTCGCATCGTAAAAGTATTATTCTTCATTAATTGTTTCTTTATCTTTGTCCTTCTTGGGCGCCTATTTTCTTTTCTTTTCTTGTTATTCCACGCTGCTTTTGATGTAAGGAAGCATATTTTCACTATAAATAACTACAGATGAAATAGTTTGTCACACCCAGACATCCATTTAATTTCTTTCTTTGATAATATTTCGTCGTGAGGAATGCCCAGGAAACCTATGGCAGGGAGGCTAGCGTTATTTCAGTTAATTGTATTTGGTTCCATATATTTTGTTTCAATCCAACCCATGCATGCTTCCCAAAAGGTTCAATTCATAGCTACTCCTGTTTTAAAAAATATATCTAGACTGTCACCATTTTCTAACAAATATTTTGAATTTAATTCTTTGTATTGAGATTTATAGGTTTGCGCAAAATTTCTTTCTAAATTCTTATATTTTTTTTGATTTATAAGTTTATAAATGAATTTGATACTGCATTTGTTTATTCACTAAATTGTTGTTTATTTTGTGTTTTGACATATAGTCCACGCTTACCAAATACAAGTAAAATCATTATCCTATTTTTTTAGTGTATAAAATTTTATATTTTAAGTGGTAAAATATTAAAATGCAGGATTTAGAAATTTTTAATATTTAGTAGTTCAAAAGATTTTCATTTTTCAATATTATTTTAAAAGTTTTCAGCAATCCCTAGAATATTAGTGAAACTGGATATATCATTTTTTTAGCCACGATTTTTTCCCATATTTCAAAAACCATTGCTTAACACTCTCCCATCAAAAGTTGCTACCTTTGTATAGTTATACAAATGAGCGGAGTTGAAGATTTGACCAATTAATACAACGTTCAAAGCACCTTTAATGGTGGTGTGTAATGCCGTTCTTCGTTGCTCCTTTGCTTCGCTGACACCGTGTTCCCGAGTTGAACGTTGTTGCATTTCCTTTGAAACGTTAGTGTTTCACCTTGTCAAGTTTAACTGTTGGTTACTAGTAATAATGATAATAATAATAATAATAATGACATTATGATTGTATTTTCAATCAACGCTTGTATTTTGTTATTATTTTCTTTATGTCAATTGTTATCGACATCATCCTTTGATATATTTAAACTATCCTTTTAAATTAGTTGCCGCTCACTGATCGAGCCTCGTTGCGCAAACAAGGAAGAGCATGATTGTGGTGGCGCCTTTCAACGCGGGCTCCAAAAAAAATAAAATAAAATAAAATAAAATTTATGCTATGGTTAGGTGGCGGATGGGTGACATTTCTTGTCACTTCTTAAATGAACTTGTAATTTCCTATTTGGCGTGAGACAAAGGTGGGAGACCTGTTTTTATTCTTTTTGGTGGGGTCTTGATTGGTAGTGGTTGAAGCACTTTTTCTCCCTGGTTGGTGGTGGACAGCATTGAGTTGGATGGTTGGCTCATTAATTGCCGCCATGACTTCCAGGGGCCGTATTTTGAAAAAAAACGGCAGCTTAGATGAACGAGCTTGAGCGGGGAAGTTCCTCCGAGACAAGTAAAGCCGAGACCCCCGACGTCGGAAAGAATTTGAAGAGCCCGTGATCCAAAGATAATGCCTAAGGCATTGGATGATGCGATGGGTCGGCGTGGATCGAGCTAAGTGTGAGCTTGCGTTGGAGAAGCTGAGAGCAGAGAGTCAGGGTGGAGTCTCTGTCGTGGCTTTGTTAGCTGTGCCTAATGATCTCAATGTTACACTTCGTGCCCATAGGATCGGTTTGCTCAGCCTCCCGCTCCCTTCCTCCTCGTGTGCGTGGGTTTTGATGAAGCTTCAGCGAGTGAGGTAGGCGTGTTTCCTCCATTTTCTTGGGTGCTGCGAGGTGTGTTCTTGCCGGATATCCACAAAGCAGTGACCCGCATCAGTGTTTAGCCAGGCGGCAGGCATGTTGCAGAATGGCAGAAGCCTTTGTGAGCGCTCCCAACAAGCAGGTTGTCCAACTATGTTGTTTTCTGTTCTGTATCGATGCATCCTCAGATTCGGGTTTCTCCTTCAAGATATGTTTATCAAAATCGACTTTGTGACAGTGAGAGTGTTACCAAGAGACCTGATGAAGTTTATTGCAAAGATTCTCTATTGAAACCTTTTTGCTTGTTTTGCGATGTAACCCATGGAAGAGGATCTCATAGAGGCGGATCTGTTTCTTATCGAGTCGCGGTGAAAGGAATGGCACCAAAGCTCGGATTGCAACATATAAGGTATCTTTGGATGTCCGGTTGCTTTATGATTCGACATACTTTGCGTTTGATACTTTGTTGAAGATGGTGTGGATGTGATTTCTCTTTCGTAGGTGGGGGTCTTTGTGCCATATTATCTTGATAGTATTGCAATGGGTGCCTTTGGGGGTGGAGAGGGTTGTGTTTCAGGCTCACTTACTATAGGCGGTGAGGGTCCCTGGGAGCCGTGTATCACCAACTGTCACCATGGGTGACAACGGTTAAGGCGGGATTTTAGACAAGGATTTCCTGCAAACATTATTTTGGGTAATGGGGAAATCGTCGGGGAGTGTCTTCGTATAGTGGAAAGGCATTGGGGTCCGATTTAGTCCCCTTGATCTATCGGAGAGACATCTCTGTTGGAATTATCACACCTTCAAGCTGGTGAAATGTTTGCACCAAGAGTTTGATGTTGTCCTCAAATCGATGAAGGAAAAAGGTTTATATATCATTACGGTAGGTGCCTTTCAGCTGGGGAGCGTTATGTAATCATTATGTCTTGTGTCCGAGCTCAAATCATGGGGTTGGATTTGTAGCTGATATTCGCCGCATAAATGTGGCACTAGCACGAGCTCGCAGAGCACTTTGGGTTAAGGGCAAAGAAGTTGCATAATCAATATAGTGAGTGGTCAACCTTAATTGAGGATGCTAAGTCTAGGGACCTGTTTTATGGATATGGAGTATGTACCAAGAGATTTTTTTGGTTATAAAGCCATCTTCTTTTGCTTCGTCTCGGACTAGGGCTGCTCCTAATATGAGAGCACCAAGGTTAGGAGGCCCAAATCGAAACAATCGGATGCATATGGAGATGGTGGAGGTGTTTGGATGAATGACGAAGGATCAAGTTCAATTTCAAATAATGGGGCCTACAAAAGTTCTAGGGCTAATTTTGGAGCGGTGTTGGGAGGATGATGGCAAGTATTTTAGACCACCCACCTTGGCCGTGAGCTCCTACTGTGCCAACGTGAAGATGTTCGATGTTTGGGCACCCAACAGGCTTGAAGAAAATGGAATTTGGCTTGGGTTGTTGTTCTTGATTTTGCAACATATAAGGTATCTTGGATGTCTGGTTCTTTATGATTACGACATACTTCTGCGTTTGATCTCTGCTTTGTTGAAGATGGTGTGGATGTGATTTCTTTTACGTAGGTGTCTTTGTGCCATATTATCTTGATAGTATTGCAATGGGTGCCTTTGGGGCTGGAGAGGGGTGTGTTTGTGTCTACTTCTACAGGCAGCGAGGGTCTGGGGAAGCTGTCTGTCACCAATCTGTCACCATGGGTGACAACAGTTGGGGCGAGGACTTTAGACAAGGATTTCCCTGCAAACATTATTTTGGGTAATGGGAAAATCGTCAGGGGAGTGTCTTTGTATAGTGGAAAGGCGTTGGGGTCTAATTTAGTCCCCTTGATCTATGCTGGAGACATCTCTGTTGGAATTATCACACCTTCAAGCTACAGCTGAAATGTTTGCACCGAGAGTTTGATGTTGTCCACAAACTCGATGAAGGAAAAAGGTTTATATATGATTACGATAGATGCCTTTCGTGAGCTAGGAGCGTGATGTAATCATTATGTCTTGTGTCCGAGCTTCAAATCATGGGGTTGGCTTTGTAGCTGATATTCACCGCATGAATGTGGCACTAGCACGAGCTCGCAAAACACTTTGGGTTAAGGGCAAAGCAGTGCATTGCATCAAGCAATATAGTGGACTCGGTCAGCCTTAATTGAGGATGCTAAGTCTAGGGACTGTTTTATGGATATGGAGTCTGTACCAAGAGATTTTTTTGGTTATAAAGCCATCTTCTTTTGCTTCGTCTCAGACTAGGGCTGCTCCTAATATGAGAGCACCAAGGTTAGGAGGTCCAAATTAGAAACAATCAGATGCATATGGAGATGGTGGAGGTGTTTGGATGAATGACGAAGGATCAAGTTCAATTTCAAAAATGGGGCCTACAGAAGTTCTAGGGCTAATTTTGGAGCGGTGTTGGGAGGATGATGGCAAGTATTTTAGACCACCCACCCTGGCCGTGAACTCCTACCTATGCCAACATGAAGATGTTCGATGTTTGGGTGCCCAACGAGCTTGAAGAAAATGGAATTTGGCTTGGGTTGTTGTTGCTGATCCGGGCGGTGTCCGTGAAACCTATTGAATCTGGAGAAAAAGGCAAGATATTTCTACTCTCTTCTACTCTTACTATATTTAAAATTATTGCAAAATCGAACCACTTTTTCCTTGCATTGATTTGTCAGTTGGATGTCATGATGGGAGGTTTCCCTTTTCTGCTTGTTTCTTCTTGTTTTAACTTTTATCGTTGTCAGTATGTTGGTCGAAAGGATGCGTGTGCCCTCTCCCCGGGTGTTATGTTTCTCTTGCTTGAGTGATAGACCTTCGCCTGTTTGTTTATGTATAAATTCTCCTCTGCGATTGAGTTGCAAGTTATTATGTGGATCAAACTAGTATTTTCGATATCATGGAAGTATGTTTACGACAACTATGAAGCTCCTCCCTAGCACCCAAGTTTGTCTTTTGATGTTTTTGTTAGCTCCTTCGCAAGTCCTTTGATAACCTCTCGCATCAAGAAATAAAGGTCAGAGGATTAGTGTGATCAATGCTTGGGCTAGCCTTGACTTAGAGTTTCGGTATTAAAACTTGTAGAATGAAAAGGTTTGTGTGCAATGTGTTTTCCATCTCGCGTGTTTAGACTCTTATATTATCTTTCATCTTGTTTCTAGGCTTTTAAGGCCATCCTCAAGAAGTACCTTGACCATCCCTATCAACTTGAACCATAACTAGCTTTTCGGATCAACTAAGCTCGAAGTTTTATTGTGCAAATCCAAGTACCTCGTTGACACTAGAATAGTTTTGGTCTAATTCCCCTCTCGAATTATTGTTGATGGCGCTCTTCTATTTTTCCTAACTTGCCTTATTTTTCCCCTTTGTAATGTTAACACTATTAATTAGTATTGGTCGGTTTTTATGCACGTAATTACCTTAATATTTTGTGGTGGAAATTTCCTTAAATGTGATTAATCTTCGGAAAAAACTCATCTTTCATTTGATAGTCTTATGGATTAAAGGTGGAAGGTTTTGTTTTGATAATGTCACTTAGAAATTATGTTTGTATCTTTGTGTGTGACGGTTGACTGTGTTACCAAGGTTTGCCTTAAAATATGGTTATTTTGGGAAATGATTAAATTATTTTAAATTAACCAAACATTAGTATTGTAGTGGAGGTTTGCAAATATTTAGTGTTTTAAAATTTGTTGATGACATTATTGTATACTCTTGTGTGACGGGACTCCTTTCTTCTCTCGCGTGCTTGCTATTAGCTTTGTAAGACTTTGACCCTTCTAAGGATGATTGGAAAATCTTGTAGTTAATGGTCAAAACTAGTATACTTTTCCTTCGCTTCAAACTTATGTTGTGTGTATACTCTATTTTTAATTTCCGGTTTGAAACTCGTTTATACATGGCTTTTTGTGTTAATTTCCGAAACCCGTGGTTCCCCTTTCTTGGGCTGATCAATTCTTGTTCTTTTAGAAATATATTATTTTAGTCTATGCGTTTGGTACCTTTGATAATTTTCTAGATGGTTGGTATATATATCAAATCTCAATCTTGTAATTATTGTTTAATTACTTACTTGATGGGAATTTTGTTTTTTGCTAGATTGTTTGTTTTCTCCTTATAGGGCCAAGGGCCATTCTCATATGATTGTTACTTTCGTTGCTTTTGCTCCTAACTGAAGTACAAGGTCTTCTCCTTCTTTGATTGGCATGTTAGAGATTTTATTATAACTTGATGTGTTGATAGTGTTTAGAGGTTTAACCCATTTCTTGTGTTAAAGTGCTTCCTTTTGTGGTATTGTTAGATCATAGTTATGGTGGTTTTGTGTAGCCTTATCTTGCTCAGTTCTCGCGAACTGACTCTTGTGGAAAAATTTGTTGCAGATGGATTTTTGTGAGTAGATGAGGGATAGACTTGTAGATTTTTACATCAACCTCAGTGAGAAGTTCTTTTGTATGAATCCTTTTTATATTGTTCAACTGTTGATAACATCTAGTGGAAATTTTAGAAGAGGATCAATGTCGTAGTGTTTTGTATCGTGGATTATGTCGTCTTAACTTTGGAACCTTGATTTGTCTGTATATCATTGAAAATATAAGAAAATTTGTTTACCACTTGTTGAGTGACCTTAATGGATTATCGGTATTCTAAGAGTTGATGTAACTTTATTTCGTGTTCGTAAATGAGTATTGTTAAACTTTTCCCTACGATTAAATTGTTAAGTTAAATCTTTCTAAGACTTAGTGACAATATTTTATAAGTAAAGAAAAATGGGTCGGTTAACCCTTAAAGAAACTAAACAAAAATAATAATTTTATATTCAACAAATAAATGTAGAGGTGATCTACTTGAAAACAAATAATTCCATGAGTGATTAAAATGAAACCATCCTTCGTGAAGTAAAAATTCTATAACTTGATATCCCTAGCGACACTAATGAACACTATCCCTTTATGGTGAAATTCTTAAACGAACTTAAGGGAAATCTATGGTTAGATCTGGAAGATAATAAGATTTAATAAGCAGGAGAAAACAATTTAGAAACCACGCAATCTATCTCTCAGCCATTAGAAGGTAAATTGTTTTATTTTTATAAAACTCATTTAGTAAAGCCTAAGTAAAATCTTTTATAATTATGGTTAAGTTTTCAAGTTTCAATTATATCTTGGTAATAGCTAATGAGGTCTTGAAGATGATTTCAACTCAACCTTCTCCCTCTAACCTTTTTCCAAGGTGCCTTGTCTTTCTTCTCTTAAGTATGTTGAAAGCAAACCCATGTTGTCATATGGGCATGAACAAGTTCTAGTAGCGTAAGTGTTAATAGATGGCCTTGTGAAATTAAATTACCCCTTTCTCTAAATAAATGAATTAAACAAATAAATGTCATAATAGAGAAGATTAAATATGATTACTCAGTGTAAAAAGAATAAACTTAGCTTGGTAAGATGAATTTTATGAATCATATCTTGAGCCTCCTTGAAAACATAAGCTAACAATTGCAAGATGTCTTTTAAGATAAATAACCCTCAAGAATATCTCATTGTGGTTGGCCCTATTTGTTAGAGTGTTCGTGGTTGGGCTTCTATGTTGTCTTGTCAAAAAAAAGAAAAGTGTATTATCTTTTTGGGTGTGAACGTTTCCGTGCTGACCTTGTGGTCATCCCCGTAACAATTGGTTCTTAGAGTTGGTCAGAACTTTGTGACGACATGTTGTGTCGTGTTATGTGTCGAAGCAAGTCAAAAAAAAATTATCCTGTCTTTTACTATGTTGTTTGTGTGTGTGATTTTGGGTCATTACACTGGTATCGAGCGTAGGTTCATGCTCTCGAACCTATGGTCCGGATTGGTGTTGTATGATGATGTTACATGATGGTGATGGTGTTACATGATAGTGTTACATGGAGATGATGGTATTACATGATGATGATTTATATTGGAAGAGTAATGTGGTACAAGTGTGATGTAATTGATGTTGTAATTGTGATATTGTGAATGCACATGATGTGTATGTCACTTAGTGCATGTTGGTTATCATATTTATGTTGGGGATGGGAGTATTCTCTCTCCTTCTTGTGGATTCTATGAAGAGTTCATGTGTGAATTACTGTTTGTGGCATGTGAAAAGAATTCTAATGTGGATGACGGAGTGTTGGAACATTGTGACATATTGTGATATGTAGGTGTATCAATGTGTTGTATGACTAGATTGATGTTAAAAGAAATGAGTTGTATCATGATGTTTTTACCATGTTTTGAAGAAATGTGTGTACCACCTTGTTATGTAGCAATGGATGTTATGTTGTGATGTACTATGTCCATCATATGTATGATGTGTGTAATATGTAATGCTTCATGTTGTGATTTAGGGTCATACGGTGAGTGTATGAACCCTATCGTATGGTGATTGCACTTTGGGTGCAGAATGTGGTAAAGTGATGTGTTACACTCAGTGAATGTATGATTGTGATCTACCTTGTATATGTACCACCATTGTGTTAGTGATGTAGTTACATGTTATGTTGTGAACCTTACGCTAACCGACCCTGAGGGAAATCGGTAGAAGTGTATGTTGAGAGTGAGGAATGGTGTACCATGGGTCAATAACTCGAGCCAAAACTTGGTTTAGTAGATAACATGTGATTCTTTCCTCTCTCCCTATGTGGTTGTATGTACGCAACCTAAGTGCAACTATGACTATGTTTAGCCTTGTCGAAGTGGTGGCGGGATGATTCAGATAGAGGTGATGAAATTGTACTATTGATGTTTTATTTTGTGAGGTGAGGCTCGATGTTCCGAAAAGCAAGAACTCGTTGAGTACCCCTTGGTGGCCAAATAAGGCCACACGCTTATCGTAATGTGACATTATTATAAGTTGATTTTATTCGTAAATTGAGCTTTTTACTTTATTTTGTAAGGACCTGCAGAGCTTTTCTTGATTGCCATGCTTTACAATTTTGGGCATTTTTTGTGGCACTAACATGGGGATTTTGATACTAACTATGGCTATTTGGCCATTTATTTTGCTTGATTTTGGGTCTTCTTTTAAATTTGGAATTTTTATCGCCTTGCCCAAGGCTTGTACTTTGGCACTTGGCATTTGGATTGGATTGTTATGCTGGTTCTATTGTCGTGATGTGTGGAATAGGGTAATGGGATGCACCATGAAATGGTTGGACCTATGGACCCGCTTCGTTGTATAGGGGTACACCCCAAGGAGTTACATATAACTAGCGGGTTTTTGAGCCACGCGTTATTATGTCACTTGGGTTACCAGTGTTCGAACTCTATGTGTCTTAGGCCATAGGGTCAACCGGCCTCCTTGAGGGAGGCATAAGAGACTTGAGGGAGGCATAAGAGTTTGAGGGAGGCTTATGATAATTGTCTGTATGGTTGATGTTTTAGGATATATGTTGAGTTATTGTGATGTTTGGTAGTGGTTTTTTGATGTATGTGTTACTCATGTCAGATGGATATGTGTTGTGATGTTGTGGTTATGTCATTGATTCCCTTGTGGACACTATGTACCTGTAGCATTTTTTTGGTGTTATGTGAATTTGTTTCATCGATGCAAATTGAGGAAATGTCTGGTGGATTGTAGTACTCTTTTGGTTAAGTATTTTGGTATGTCAGTCATTGATGTGTGTCAAGTACTATGTTATGTGGACTGTGCCTATTCCATTCCGTATTTGAGTAACCTTTTTGTGGTGTAATACAATCATGAAGTATATACTTGTGTGCTTGTGAATCTGTAGTGTCTTTTGAACCTGATAGGGTGTTGTGTTAGCAGTTCATGTTGGGCACCCACAATAAGGAATAAATCAAAACTCTTCAATGATGATATTTTTAAAAGAAACTAAAACTAGAAATAATGATAATGGAAAGAGACTAATGAAATGATGAACAAGAAAGAACTGCCAATCTTCACAGAACATTGAAAATTAAAATTTCTACCAAATGTTAATAAGGCTACCATGTGGCCCTGCGTTTTAACGTCTAAAATCTTAAACTTAGAGCGTACCTTTGCCCTTATTAATTCCTTGTTGCATACCATTTCTTTTCTCTCGTGTTATGTCACATCGAGGACGATGCTTTTCTTAAGGGGAGGAGAATGTAATGCCCGTTCTTCGTTGCTCCTTTGCTTCTCGCGATGACCGTGCTTCCCGAGTTCAACGTTGTTGCATTTCCTTTGAAACATTAGTGTTTTGCCTTGTCGAGTTTAATTTGTTGGTTACTAGTAATAATGATAATAATAATAATAATAATGACATTATGATTGTATTTTCGATCAACGTTTGTATTTTGTTATTATTTTCTTTATGTCGATTGTTATCGAAATCATCCTTTGATATCTTTAAACTATCCTTTTAAATTAGTTTTCGCTTCCGCTGATCGAGCCTCGTTGCGCAAACGAGGAAGAGCATGATTGTGGTGGCGCCTTTGAACGTGGGGCTCCAAAAAAAAATAAAATAAAATTTATGCTATGGTTAGCTGGCGGATGGGTGACATTTCTTGTCACTTCTTAAATGAACTTGTAATTTCCTATTTGGCGTGAGACAGTGGGAGACTGTTTTTTATTCTTTTTGGTGGGGGTCTTGATTGGTAGTGGTTAAAGTGATTTTTCTCCCTAGTTGGTGGCGGACAACTTTGAGTTGGATGGTTGGCTCATTAATTGCTGCCATGACTTTCTGATCATTTGTATTTTGAAAAAACGGCCAGGCTTAGATGGACGAGCTTGAGCAGGAAAGTTCCTCTGAGACAAGTAAAGCCGAGACCCCTGACCTCGGAAAGAATTTGAAGAGCCCGTGATCCAGCATAATGCCTAAGGCATTGGATGATGCAATGGGTCAGCGTGGACTGAGCTAAGTGTGAGCTTGCGTTGGAGAGCAGAGAGTTGTAGGGTGGAGTCTTCTAGCGTGGCTTTGTTTTTTGCACACTGCCCAATGATCTCACCGCATTGTTACACTTCGTGCCCATAGGATCTGGTTTGCAGCCTCCTGCTCCCTTCCTCCCGTGTGCGTGGGTTTTGATGAAGCTTCAGCGAGTGAGGTAGGCGTGTTTCCTCCATTTTCTTGGGTGCTGCGAGGTGTGTTCTTGCCGGATATCCACAAGAATGACCCGACGCATCGTTGTTTAGCTTGAGGCGGCATGCATGTTGCGCAGAATGGCAGAAGCCTTTGTGAGCGCTCCCAGCAAGCAGGTTGTCCAACTATGTTGTTTTCATTACTCAGATCGATGCATCCTCAGATTCGGGTTTCTCCTTCAAGATATGTTTATCAAAATCGACTTTGTGACAGTGAGAGTGTTACCAGGAGACCTGATGAAGTTTATTGCAAGGATTCTCTATTGAAACCTTTCTGCTTGTTTTGCGATGTAACCCATGGAAGAGGATCTCATAGAGGCGGATCTGTTTCTTATCAGAGTTGCGCAGTGAAAGGAATGGCACCCAAAGCTCGGCTTGCAACATATAAGGTATGCGTTGGATGTCTGGTTGCTATGATTCTGACATACTTCCTGCGTTTGATACTGCTGTTGAAGATGGTGTGGATGTGATTTCTCTTTCTGTGGGTGGGGGTGCTGTGCCATATTATCTTGATAGTATTGCAATGGGTGCCTTTGGGGCTGGAGAGGGGTGTGTTTGTGTCTACTTCTGTAGGTAGTGAGGGTCCTGGGGAGCTGTCTATCACCAATCTGTCACCATGGGTGACAACAGTTGGGGCGGGGACTTTAGACAGGGATTTCCCTGCAAACATTATTTTGGGTAATGGGGAAATCGTCAGGGGAGTGTCTTTGTATAGTGGAAAGGCATTGGGGTCTGATTTAGTCCCCTTGATCTATGCTGGAGACATCTCTGTTGGAATTATCACACCTTCAAGCTACAGCTGAAATGTTTGCACCGAGAGTTTGATGTTGTCCTCAAATCTGATGAAGGAAAAAGGTTTATATATCATTACGGTAGATGCCTTTCAGAGCCAGGAGCGTGATGTAATCATTATGTCTTGTGTCCGAGCTTCAAATCATGGGGTTGGATTTGTAGCTGATATTCGCCGCATGAATGTGGCACTAGCACGAGCTCGCAGAGCACTTTGGGTTAAGGGCAAAGCAGCTGCATTGAAGCAATCTAGTGACTGGTCAGCCTTAATTGAGGATGCTAAGTCTAGGGACTGTTTTATGGATATGGAGTCTGTACCAAGAGATTTTTTTGGTTATAAAGCCATCTTCTTTTGCTTCATCTCAGACTAGGGCTGCTCCTAATATGAGAGCACCAAGGTTAGGAGGTCCAAATCAGAAACAATCAGATGCATATGGAGATGGTGGAGGTGTTTGGATGAATGACGAAGGATCAAGTTCAATTTCCAAAAATGGGGCCTACAAAAGTTCTAGGGCTAATTTTGGAGCGGTGTTGGGAGGATGATGGCAAGTATTTTAGACCACCCACCTTGGCCGTGAACTCCTACCTGTGCCAACGTGAAGATGTTCGATGTTTGGGCACCCAACGAGCTTGAAGAAAATGGAATTTGGCTTGGGTTGTTGTTGCTGATCCGGGTGGTGTCCGTGAAACCTACTGAATCTGGAGAAAAAGGCAAGATATTTCTACTCTCTTCTACTGTTACTATATTTAAAATTATTGCAAAATCGAACCACTTTTTCCTTGCATTGATTTGTCAGTTGGATGTCATGATGGGAGGTTTCCCTTTCTGCTTGTTTCTTCTTGTTTTAGCTTTTATCGTTGTCAGTATGTTGGTCGAAAGGATGCGTGTGCCCTCTCCCCTGGGTGTTATGTTTCTCTTGCTTGAGTGATAGACCTTCGTCTGTTTGTTTATGTATTAATTCTCCTCTGCGATTGAGTTGCAAGTTATTATGTGGATCAAACTAGTATTTTCGATATCATGGAAGTAAGTTTACGACAACTATGAAGCTCCTCCCTAGCACCCAAGTTTGTCTTTTGATGTTTTTGTTAGCTCCTTCGCAAGTCCCTTTGATAACCTCTTGGCATCGAGAAAGAAAGGTTGTAGGATTAGTGTGATCAATGCTTGGGCTAGCCAGCTTAGAGTTTCGGTATTAAAACTTGTAGAATGAAAAGGTTTGTGTGCAATGTGTTTTCCGTCTCGCGTGTTTAGACTCTTATATTATCTTTCATCTTGTTTCTAGGCTTTTAAGGCCATCCTCAAGAAGTACCTTGACCATCCCTATCAACTTGAACCATAACTAGCTTTTCGGATCAACTAAGCTCGAAGTTTTATTGTGGGAATCCAGTACCTCGTTGACACTAGAATAGTTTTGGTTTAATTCCCCTCTCGAATTATTATTGATGGCGCTCTTCTATTTTTCCTAACTTGCATTATTTTTCCCCCTTGTAATGTTAACGCTATTAATTATTATTGGTCGGTTTTTATGCACGTAATTACCTTAATATTTTGTGGTGGAAATTTCCTTAAATGTGATTAATCTTCGGGAAAAAAAATCATCTTTCATTTGATAGTCTTATGGATTCATAGTGGAAGGTTTTGTTTTGATAATGTCACTTAGAAATTATGTTTGTATATTTATGTGACGGTTGATCGTGTGTTACCAAGGTTTGCCTTAAAATATGGTTATTTTGGGAAATGAGTAAATTATTTTAAATTAACCAAACATTAGTATTGTAGTGGAGGTTTGCAAATCTTTAGTGTTATAAAATTTGTTTATGACATTATTGTATACTCTTGTGTGACGAAACTCCCTTCTTCTCTCGCGTGCTTGCTACTAGCCTGTAAGACTTTGACCCTTCTTGGATGATTGGAAAATCTTGTAGTTAATGGTCAAAACTAGTATACTTTGCCTTCGCTTCGAAACTTATGTTGTGTGTATACTCTATTTTTGATTTCCGGTTTGAAACTCGTTTATACATGGCTTTTTGTGTTAATTTCAAACCCGTGGTTCCCCTTTCTTGGGTGATCAACTCTTGTTCTTTTAGAAATATATTATTTTAGTCTATGCGTTTGGTACCTTTGATAAATTTTCTAGATGGTTGGTATATATATCAAATCTCAATCTTGTAATTATTGTTTAATTACTTACTTGATGGGAATTTTGTTTTTGCTAGATTGTTTGTTTTCTCCTTATAGGGCCAAGGGCCATTCTCATATGATTGTTACTTTCGTTGCTTTTGCTCCTAACTGAAGTACAAGGTCTTCTCCTTCTTTGATTGGCATGTTAGAGATTTTATTATAACTTGATGTGTTGATAGTGTTTAGAGGTTTAACCCATTTCTTGTGTTAAAGTGCTTCCTTTTGTGGTATTGTTAGATCATAGTTATGGTGGTTTTGTGTAGCCTTATCTTGCTCGAGTTCTTCGCGAACCGACTCTTGTGGAAAAAAATTATTGTCGAGATGGATTTTGCGAGTAGATGAGGGATAGACTTGTAGATTTTTACATCAACCTTAGTGAGAAGTTCTTTTGTATGAATCCTTTTTATATTGTTCAAATGTTGATAACATCTAGTGGAAATTTTAGAAGAGGATCAATGTCATAGTGTTTTGTATTGTGGTTTATGTCATCTTAACTTTGGAACCTTGATTTGTCTGTATATCATTGAAAATATAATAAAATTTGTTTACCACTTGTTGAGTGACCTTAATGGATTATCGGTATTCTAAGAGTTGATGTAACTTTATTTCGTGTTCGTAAATGAGTATTGTTAAACTTTATCCCTACGATTAAATTGTTAAGTTAAATCTTTCTAAGACTTAGTGACAATATTTTATAAGTAAAGTAAAATGGGTCGGTTAACCCTTAAAGAAACTAAACAAAAATAATAATTTTATATTCAACAAATAAATGTAGAGGTGATCTACTTTAAAAAAATTAATTCCATGAGTGATTAAAATGAAACCATCCTTCATGAAGTAAAATTCTATAACTTGATATACCTAAGCGACTCTAATGAACACTATCCCTTTATGGTGAAATTCTTAAACGAACTTAAGGGAAATCTATGGTTAGATCTGGAAGATAATAAGATTTAATAAGCAGGAGAAAACAATTTAGAAACCACACAATCTATCTCTCAGCCATTAGAAGGTAAATTGTTTTATTTTTATAAAACTCATTTAGTAAAGCCTAAGTAAAATCTTTAATAATTCTGGTTAAGTTTTCAAGTTTAAATTATATCTTGGTAATAGCTAATGAGGTCTTGAAGATGATTTCAACTCAACCTTCTCCCTCTAACCTTTTGTTGATGCGAAATCACAGCACCCCTGGGACTCTACAATGCGATGGGTTGAGACTCTCAGTATGATTGCATAACATGGAGCTTTTCCCAAGTGTGGGACCTTGCGAAAATGGAAAAGCTCTCCGGATGAAGGCCGGCTCCTATTCCTCTATTCAGATGCACCAATAAAATGCAGAGGTTTACCCAAAAACCTAAATCTAACTACCAAGGAGACAGGGAGAGAAAAATGCATAAAAATAAACCTAAGCTAAGGAGGTGATGCACCGAGGAATGAAGAACACCTGTCTTGCCAATAAACACAGACCATTAAAATGCAATGCAAGATCATACACAGATAGCCAGATTCACAGTGAAAAGATCAAGGGGATGCAAATGAATACAGAGAGGGTTGAGAATCATCCACAGACATGCATTAATTTGCTCCAAAGATTGATACAGCACACTGCAAAATGCCAAGAGGCAAGGTTGCATTACAGTTTTAGATAGGAGGTTTGAACTCCACAGATTCACCTGCCAAAGAGAAGAAGGGAGGGGCAAAACAAGAATGTCCAACCTTTAGAAAGAAGCCCCTCCTTACAATTTATAGGAATAATGAGAGAGAAAAGAGAGAGGAATTCGAAATCTGCCCCAACCACCTCCAGAATGCACTTAACTCATCTCATTATGATGGTAGGTGAGAACCCCAGCGAACCCAAAAGTGGCGAACTGTATTTTGCATTTTTAAGAATTTGTTCTCACCCAATTAAAGATATCCAGTCGTAGTTGGACAGAGGACCTCGTAAGATTTCCAAAAATTCCAACCTTGCATGAATCGAGCTCCCAGTCAAAAGTTATGGCCATTTGAATATCTGCGTCAGGGTCTGCTTCCTGTCAGCGCTCAAAATGTTGCGCCTCCTGAAGGTGCGCCATAGGTGCATCCATGTGTGTGTCGACATCCTCTTCTATGCGCCAAGGGCGCATCCTTTACCCTGTCGACACTCCGTGTCATGTGCCACTTCTGTGCGCCTTGGGCGCACCATTTCCTCTGTCGACACTCATTGTCGTGCGCCACTTCTGTGCGCCTTGGGCACACCATTTCCTCTGTCGACACTCATTGTCGTGCGCCACTTCTGTGCGCCTTGGGTGCACCATTTCCTCTATCGACACTCATTGTCGTGCACCACTTCTGTGCGCCTTGGGCACACCATTTCCTCTGTCGACACTCATTGTCGTGCGCCACTTCTGTGCACCTTGGGCGCACCATTTCCTCTGTCGACACTCATTGTCATGCGCCACTTCTGTGCGCCTTGGGCGCACCATTTCCTCTGTCGACACTCATTGTCGTGTGCCACTTCTGTGCACCTTGGGCACACCATTTCCTCTGTCGACACTCATTGTCGTGTGCCACTTCTGTGCGCCTTGGGCGCACCATTTCCTCTGTCGACACTCATTGTCGTGCGCCACTTCTGTGCACCTTGGGCACACCATTTCCTCTGTCGACACTCATTGTCGTGCGCCACTTCTGTGCACCTTGGGCGCATGTCAGGGATTTGAGCTTCTTTGATTTCTCCATTCTTCTGCTTGTCTATATCTACCCGGGGAAAAGATATATACAACAATTTGGTGACTCAATGGGATCACTGCTGCTTAGGTAGCAGATCAGTGGCCTTTTAGCAATCCATTGGGCATGGAGTCATAAGCAATAACACGAAACCAACTTGATATCGATCCCAAACCACGATACCGCAACTTCTTCTCGACAAAGACATTCTGAATTGTAGAAATCAACATGAGAGCAACAAAACCTGTGCCGAAGCACTTAGGGAAACAAAAACCTAACTACCACAAGACAATGTGCATACGCACTTAGAGGAATTTAAATCTAGGATAATATTTACAAGGGTGAACCTTTTCCTTTTAGTAGCAATGTTTAAGATAGATTTCGTTAACCGGAATCGGGATTTCTCCTCCATCCAAAGTAGACAATCGGAAGGCATTGCTATTCTTACATCCTGTGACCATGTAGGGGCCACTCCAAATGGCATCAAACTTTGAATGCCTTCCTGGCTTTGCCCGATCTGCATCCCATTTCAGAACTAGGTCTCCTTCCTGGAAGGTCCTTGCTCTCGCTTTCTTATCAAACCATCTTTTTACTAAGGCCTGATCCTTTTCAATCGCCTGAACTGCATGTTCTCTTATTTCTTCCAATTCCATCAACTCTGCATACCTAGCCTCCATTGGTTCGAACTCAGACAACTCCAACTGCTTCATGAGCTCCAATGCTGGCAATTCTAATGATATAGGCAACACTGCCTCTTTCCCATATACCAACTTGTAGGGAGAATTACCTGTAGATCTCTTTGGCGTTATCCTGTCAGCCCATAATGCTGATTTTAGCTTGGTATGCCATGTCCTTTGGTTTTCATCTAGAGTCCTTCTGATGATTCTTAACAAATTCTTGTTCGTGGACTCTGCCTGTCCATTACCCTGCGGGTAATAATTTGAAGAGGTGCTCAAATAGATTCCATTCTTGACAGCCCATTCTGTAATCTTGGAACCTATGAATGCCAATGCATTATCTGATATGATAGTGGCCGGCACACCGAACCTGGTCACTATTCCTTCATAAAAGTCTAGTATGTTAGACTCATTTGCTTCCTTGAGCGCTCTTTGCTTGATCCACTTGGTGAAATAGTCCGTTGCCGTGAGAATCCACTTGTGGCCTTGGCTTGAGTTTGGATTGATGACCCCGACGAAGTCCAATCCCATTGCATAAATGGTTGGTCAACGAGAATTGGGTGCGATGGAAGTCTTCTTGTCTTTCTTTGCTGTGAAGAGTGCACATTTCTTGCACTTTCTTATCCATGTATATGATCCTTCAAGACCGTAGGCCAATAATACCCTGCCTTCATTATCTTGAGAGCTATTACTCGTGGGGAAAAATTTCCTCCAGAATCTCCATCGTGAAAATCTCGTAACACCCTCTCAATTTGACTTATCCCAATGCACCTCAATAGAACTCCATTGATGTCTTTCTTAAACAAAACACCATCAACAAGCACATATGGAATGGCTTGTAATCTGAAGTATCTCCTCTTTGCTTTGCTCATTTTTGGAGGGCATAGGCCTATCTGTAGGAAGTGTATCATATTATGAGTCCAACAAGGAGTAGGCACGTCATCATTTTCTTGTTCTTGATCATCCTGTAGTACCAAGGTAGTCTCCTTTTCATCACCAGCTTCAACTTGTTGACTCAAGGCTAGCTGCTCACATAGTCCCTTCCCACGTACTAGTTTGGTGACCTTGATCTCGATGTCATATTCCATGACACGAGTTATCCATCCTGCACGTTTCTCATTCAGATCCTTGTTTAGAAGGAAGTCCTTGACTCCCGCATGAGAGACTAATAATTGGATCTTGTTGTTCGAGACTAGGTGCTTGAATTTTTTTAAGCTTCGATTCACCGTAAGGACATGCTTTTCAATGAAAGAGTACCTAGTTTCATATTCCTCCAAGCCTTGACTGAAGAAAGCAACTGGTTGTTCTAATCCTTCTTTGTTTTGTTGTACCAGGATTGCAGAAATCGTGTCCCCACCACCAAAGGCATATAGCACGAAGTCCTTAGAGAATTCTGGATTGATGAGAGTTGGGGCTTGAGATATAGCCTCTTTTATTGCCTCAAAACTTGCCTTGCCTTCAGATGTCCACTTAAATTCCATGCTCTTCTTTAACATCAGCATTATTGGTTTTACAAGAGCTGCAAAATTTGGAACAAACCTGCGGACGAAATTGATCCTTCCTAAGAAGCTTTGAAGAGCCTTCTTGTGATTTGGCAATGGCAATGCTTGAATTGCTTCAACCCTCTCTGTATTCATTTGCATCCCCTTGATCTTTTCATTGTGAATCTGGCTATCTATGTATGATCTTGCATTACATTTTAATGGTCTGTGTTTATTGGCAAGACAGGTGTTCTTCATTCCTCGGTGCATCACCTCCTTAGCTTAGGTTTATTTTTATGCATTTTTTTCTCCCTGTCTCCTTGGTAGTTAGATTTAGGTTTTTTGGGTAAACCTCTGCATTTTATTGGTGCATCTGGACAGAGGAATAGGAGCCGGCCTTCATCCGGAGAGCTTTTCCATTTTCGTAAGGTCCCACACTTGGGAAAAGCTCCATGTTATGCAATCATACTGAGAGTCTCAACCCATCGCGTTGCGCAGAGTCCCGGGGTGTCTTTGTGATTTTGCATCAACACCTTTTTCCAAGGTGCCTTGTCTTTCTTCTCTTAAGTATGTTGAAAGCGAACCCATGTTGTCATATGGGCATGAACAAGTTCTAGTAGCGTAAGTGTTAATAGATGGCCTTGTGAAATTAAATTACCCCTTTCTCTAAATAAATGAATTAAACAAATAAATGTCATAATAGAGAAGATTAAAGATGATTACTCAGTGTAAAAAGAATAAACTTAGCTTGGTAAGATGAATTTTATGAATCATATCTTGAGCCTCCTTGAAAACGTAAGCTAATAATTGCAAGATGTCTTTTTAAGATAAATAACCCTCAAGAATATCTCATTGTGGTTGGCCCTATTTGTTAGAGTGTTATGTGGTTGGGCTTCTATGTTGTCTTGTCAAAAAAAGAAAAGTGTATTATCCTTTTGGGTGTGAACGTTTCCGTGCTGACCTTGTGGTCATCCCCGTAACAAGTGGTTCCTAGAGTTGGTTGTAACTTTGTGACAACATGTTGTGTCGTGTTATGTGTCGAAGCAAGTCAAAAAAATTATCCTGTCTTTTACTGTGTTTTCCGTGTGTGTGATTTTTGGGTCGTTACATGGTGTCTTTCGTTAGTCAATCAATTTTTCAATAAGCCGAGCATCTCGTAGATTAGAACTTTAATATTTTCCATTGCTTGATAGTCTTTATTAGGAATTTTATGTCTCGAGTTAACTGTGGGATGCATATTTAATTAATAGGAAAACTGTTCATATACACTGGAGGTGAAGACAGGGCAGATAATATATTCTTTCTCCGATTTAGGAGTGGGGACCAGAAACCCTGTTCATGTGAAATTAAACAAAACTGGAACACAGGTGGTGAAAAAATATCTGAATAAGGGAATGGAGGGAAAGAAATTTTAGGCTTGCAAAACTGATACCTTTCAATTTTAGTGGAGCATTTTTGGAGGGTCGGATCTATCTCCTCAACTTTTTTGTTGAAGGAAAAGATCGTTGGGGACCCAGTTGCGCTCGAGTGAAGGGAGAAAGTTTAAAGGAACCGTACACTTTCCAACTCGTGCCATTTACGAAAAAGTTTGGGATGGGAAAAACACTGCGACCATGATGAATGATCACCTCCGTTTTATCAAGTAACAACTCTAGTTGTGATGATGAGGAAGCCAAAGATAATGGGAATGCTAAGCGGCCGAAAAAAGTCGGAAGACAAAGTAGAAAATTTAAAGGCATTAGGTAACGCATACAAGGAGGCAATGTCTTCCGTGAAAATTAATTTCTAGTCTTTAGTAATGTAATGTAGTAGCATGTGATGTATTGGTAAATAAGAAACTCGGGAGAGTTTGAGGAATTAAAAGTAGTAGTGTGTTTAAATGCGGGATCATGTTTGCGCTTTAAATTATTACGAGGATTGTTGTTGATTTGTTGGAGTGACTCGTATTTTGTATATTATTGTTAGGATGTATCACGTGTGTCTATGAAGTTTGAAGTACTACATAATGAGAATATACCTTTTATGTGTATTATTATTTTTCATGTGCCATACAATCACTCGCCTTGCGTCATAAATTTTATCTAATTCTTATATTTTATGTAAGAATAAATCTTCCCGTGTTATTTTAAATACTTGTTTTATTTAAGATGTGATGAGGTCAAATATGTGTAGTTCTTTATTTTTTTTATTGAACATTCCACGTTTTGTGAAGAGTAGTTGTATGCGTATCTAGTGTCCTGGACACCTCTAACCCAAGTGACATACTAACTCATGGTTTAACAACCCGCTAGTTATCTGTAATTCCTTGGGGCATACCCCCATACAACGAAGCGGACTCATAGGTACCACCAGTCCTTGGTGAACCCATGCTCCTAGCACAACACATACAACATTAGAACCAGCATGTCAAAATAATAAACAAAATTGTCTGACATCAAACTCAATCACTTTTGGCCAAGCGAGGAAAATAGTTTAAAACTCAAGGCATAATTTAAACTTAAATTTGACTTTCAATAAAAGCAAAAAAATGGCTAATTATCCGTAGTTAGTGCAACAACCAAAGAAAATGCCCAAAATTACAACTCAACTAGAAGTTAAATAGCAAAAATTATTGGTTCCAGAAAAGAGAGAAAAGAAAATTCAAATTTACGAATAAAATACCTATACAGAAATAACACATCACAATTACTATGTGGCCTTATACGGCCACCAAGGGGGTACTCATCGAGTTGTTCGCACTCATAAATCGAGCCTCGGCTCTTAAAATAACATATCAAATAATACAACTGTCATAATTTTTTCCTGAATCATCCCTCCATACTTCCACAAGGCTCAATATAATCAAAATAACATAAGATTGTTCGATGGACAACCCAATAGGAGATAACAGGGGATGCTAGTTTTCATAAATTGAGCCTAAGGTGGTGTGCTTCAACAATATATTGAGCAAGCTCAAAGTCTACTAAAGAGATAGAAGTGGGTTTTTAGTTTATATAAGACTCTACATCCTAAATCGTACTCTACTCAAGATTATGAAAACCTTGTCAATGTCTCCTCTCTCCACACATACACTCTTAATGATTGCTTTTCTTAGGGTTGTCAAGTGTGAGGTACAAAATATAACACATAACTACATCACTAACACAATGTTGTATACAAACAATAACTATGGCGTCTTACGTCCGGTAAAATTATAGGTTTAACACAATCGTTAATTTTATGGATTACAATATATCACATTTACACATAATGCATCCAAAGTGCAAGTATTGTAAAGTATGGGTAATACGATCATTGTATGCCCCTAATTCACGAAATGAACCATCACATATTACACGAATTATTTGTATGATGAACAAAGTGAATAATATTACAACATAAAATCAATTACAATCTACAACATGGTGACACACACAATCCATCACAATACAATGTCGACATCGAGGATACAATCCAATTCACTATACACCAATTTTTCATGCAACACATAATCACACCTACATATTGTAGTGCCCACTTCCGTTCAACAACTTTTATTATGGATTTTGACCATGTGGACTATATTATGGACATTATTGTGACTTTTTATTTAGTATGATGTTAGATGTTGGATCATAGACTATAGCTGACTTTGATTTATATATGTTACATGATGATTGTTAGAGATATTTTATATAGATGTTGACATGTTGTTGGATATGGTTATATTATGGATGTTGTTGGACATGTGATATGTTGATATATTGAGTAGACCAAGAAAATTGATGATGATATAGTTGTTGATGAAATTGTAAGTGATATTGTTTATTGTCTTGATGTTGTTGTGATTCATATATATATTGATGGTATTTGAATTATAGTTATTTTCATTTAGACGTTCGATATGGCCATAAGGTTGAATGAGGTATGGGTGTTTTACGGGTTAAAATATTACAACACACACCGTGGGGATTGGAGACCAACCACATTGGAATTCTAGATGAATTAAACAAGGTCACCATGACAACTTGTATTTGCTTGTGTGTGTTTGTTTGTTGTTAGGGATTCCCATGGGGGGATCACCTTTGATTGTGACCAAGGGACTTTGTGTATTTCTTTTATTTGGTTCCTTTGTTTAAGTTAGTATGTGTTTTAAAAGTGATGTATTTCCCCTTTCTATTTAATTAAATGGTGGTAAATAATGTGAGTAATCATATTGTTAAAATTAATTAATTAATCAAATTGGGTCATAAGAAAGTAATTATTAGAGTTTTTGGCCTAGAATTAAAGTGTTGTAAGAAATGTGTAAGTGATGTGTAGGAGATATGTAAGTTGATTTTGGAGTATGAAACACTCCACCTTATTTGAAATTCGAATTTTTCCTTGGAGGCTGATTTTGGAGGCTTGTGGGACAAGTTAAACTTGTCCCACACCTCTTAAATTTATATACCAACCTTACCTATGGTTGGAGAGTTAAATTTAGACTTTCATTATGCATTTTTGTAAGTCAAGTTGTATGTTTTAATTTCACTTTCTTCATGTTTTAAATTTCAGTCCTTATAGGGTGTGGGCTTGATTTGAGTGTGTAAGTAAAATTGTCATATTATTCACCTACTTATTTATTATGCCTTGGAGATTGAAGTTGACTTATGAGGTGGAGTTGAGGATGTGTGAAGTGGCATCCTACATGGATCCACCTCATCCTCTTCTCTTCCCTCTCCTATAAATTCAAATTCCTTAGCTTGTTTTTGGGTTGCTTCAACTTACATTGCTCATTTTGGGGTGACTTATTTTGGTTTTGAGAGCTCTTGCTTTTGGAGAAGATTGGAGATTGTTGCATACTTGTAGATTGTTGATCTCTTGGACTATTTTGCATTGGAAAGCTTGTTTTTTTGCAACCTTGGAACAAAATCCATCATGGAGAGGTAAGAGCTTAGCTCTTGGAAATGCTCTCCTTTCTTTTTATGCATATGTGAATGGTTGAATGTTTGAATGTGTTGTTTTATTTGTTGGCTGGTTGGGTAGATGGCCTAGGAATGGTGTAGGAGAAGACTATGGGGTATTCTTGTGGAGGCATAAGTGTGGAGGGAGTTGGGATTTGGGTTCCACCTTGTAAAAAGAAATAGCTTGCATTTATTTACTCATTATGGGGTGCCATAAGAGGTTGGGGAGGCATAAGAAATTGTGAGGAATAAGGGGTACTTGGGGGAGGCATAAGGGTATGTCAGGGACTTGAAATGATATATTTTGGCGGTTTGTTCTCAGGTGGTGATACCCATTTCCCCTTTGGGAGGCATAAGCAACATCCCCCATAGTTTCTTGCTCCTTTGGCTTGCTTGATGAAGCCTGAGTATTGTTTGTGTTTTTATCTTGTGGTTGCTAAAACTGTTGTTTTGTTTTGGATTGTGTTTTAAATATGAAAATTACATGTGAAAGATTGCCTTTGTGTTGTGGAAGCCTGTTGTTTCCATGAGTTGAGTTGCATTTCTTATTGCAATGTGGTTGGGGCTCGGGGCCAATGAAGAAGGATGGCTTCTCCTTTTCATTGGATGTCTTGGTTGGGTGGAGAGCGTTGCCTTTCCCCCTATTCTGTTGTGATCAAATTGGAGAATGATGGAAATTCCTACTGTTGTTTTGGAATTGAGAAAGAAGATAGTTTTGACAGTCCCTTGTGAGATTTCTATTTGTAAAATCATATTCCACTAGAAGTGGATGACAATGTAATATATTTTGTGCTGAAAAGTTACTATGCTTTGGAAATGAAATCCCCTTTGATTGTGAAAGAGATATACTCTGTATTTTGTACTATAAAAAGGAATGTAAAGAGAAAGATTTATATCTTTGTAAATTGTATTGATCATTGTAAAAGAGAAGTTGTAAAAGAAATCATTTCAACTGAATAGATGTTGTTTTACCTTTACAAAAATAAGTTACTATTGTTTGAAACCTGCTTTGAAAATATTGTGCAACTCTCTGTTCGAATGTGGAAAGTGTAATCAGAATTATTGCACCCTCTTGTGTTGAAAAGCACGTTTTTGAAAGAAATAGAAATTTCATTCTTGTTTCTACCTTTTGATTGAAGGAAATAGAACATTGTAGTGATTGGATTAGAATGAATTCATAATTTTATGTTTGGTAAATGTAAATGGATCAATTCAAATTTGAAGTTGTAGAGCTCTGTTAGAGAATTTTCAAACTGGCAAATATTTTATTCAAAATGTACAGAATGACCCTTGCAACAATGAAAAATAAAATGAAACATTAAATTGAACTTAATATGATCAAAACGACCCCAAATAGACCTTACCACTTAAGAAATTTTCATAGAACCTTTCAAAATCGAGCTCAAACCTTTTCACAGTCATTTTTGCTGTCAAATTGTGAAATTTTGAATTGATCTTCAATCAAACAAATTAACCCTTGTAATCCATCCTAAATTTACCCAAGTGTAATCCTCCATGTCTGTTTGGCATGTTGAGAAAGAAATAATATTGGATTAGAAAAAATCTTATAAGTTAAAAATACAAGTTCACCTGTTTTAGTGACAGAAAAATGTTTTCTCAAAATCGACCCTTAAAAATTTATCCAAATTAAAATTTTAAGGTTTCTGTGCAAAGAGGACATCGAGAGATTTCCATAAAGTCCTCGTTTTCCAAAAATTAAGTTCCCTATCAAAATTTATGGCCTCTTGAAGTTTTTACTTCATTTGGCTTCAAAAATAATCTAAGTTCGAAAAAGGGAAATTTGGAAAATTCATTCTCGCGCCCCTCCTTCCGCACTGCGAAACTTTCTTCCTGTGCCTCGAGAAAATTCTTCCTACACCCGCCTTTTGTGGTGGGGAAAATTCTTCCAGCGCCCGCCTTCCGTGCTTGAGAGACAATTCTTCCCATGCCCGCTTCGCGCCCGAGGAAAAATTTCTTCCCATGATCCGCCTTTCCGCACTCGGGAAAAATTCTTCCCACACCCCGCCCTTCTGTGCTTGAGAAAAATTCCTTCCCGCGACTCGTAGGCCCATTCTTGGGAAAATTTTCCTCCAAGGTCTTCCGGCCCATAACTTGAGAAATATGAGGAGTTAGAAGGACTTCCTAATATCCCCTGGAAAAGGGGAGAAAATTTCCTATCTAATGGGAATGTTTCGAGGAATTTTTGAGTGCATTTTATTGAGAAAAATCAGGTTGAACCTTATAATCCGGTTAGAGAGTGGGTCAGTGAGAAATTGCCTTTTTATTTTAAATGATTATTTTAACCCTATGTTTTAGACCTTGTGAATTTAATAGTCATTGTGATGGGAAAACTTTAGTTGTTAAATATATTTTGACCTTGAATCTTGTTTGTGACTACTGTATTATTGAATCCTAGTTGTAGGCACTTTTAAACAAAAAAAATTATTCCATAATTTTACTAACTAAACCTAGGTTGTTTCTTGGGTCTCAAGTGGGAGCTTTTAGAGGGCGTTACACATATCACGAGAATAAAGGATACTCCAACACTCCACAATCCACAATAAAATTATTTTCAAACACAAAAAAAAAAATTGGCACATCACATGTGAACTTCACATTGAATCCACAAAAAGGAGAGCAAATACTCTCATCACAAGCACATCAACATGATAACAAATATCCACTAAGTGGCATGCACAACATGTGTGGTCATATTATCACAAGTACATTATTGGTCACATCATGTAGTGCCCACTCCTCTTTGACACTTATTATATTTTGATTTCTATTACTATCAACTATAGAATGGATGTTATTGTATCATTTTGGTTTAGCATGATGTTAGATGATAGAGATATTCTGATTTTGATGGATTGTGATTCATAGTATGATTGTGTGGATTCTTAGATACATAGAGAAACATTTTATATTGATGATGATGATGTGTTGTTGGCATATGTATTACTGACATTCAGAATTCTCGTCATGTTGACTATGATTTAACATTTGAACTAATCTCGTGATTTTTTTGATATTGATAAAAATGTAGAAGGCTGAGATGTTGAAATTTCAGCCAAAATGATAACATTGTAAATTTAGAGGATGAATTAATTATATGTGGATGTTTATTGATTGATGTGCGTATATTTTACCTTTGATGTATTTGATGTGGCCATGAGGCCGAAGGAGGTATTGTGTGATTTTGCAGGTAATTATATCACAACAATAAAAAAGGGGATGGAGACCAACCACTGCGGAATACTAGATGGATACAACGAAGGTCACCATGGCAACTCGTGTAATGTGTTATGGTTGTTTTATTTTGTTAGGGGGTTCCCATGGGGGATGACCTCCAATTGTGACCATGGGCATGTGTGTAATTCTTTCCCTTTTATTTTATTTATTGTGGAGTATGTGATTTAATTTGTGATGTAATTTATTTAATCATTGTTTATTAATGTGCTTTTATTAAGTAAATAAATCATGTTATTAATTTATTTGGGGATGTGAAAAATGGAGTCATTTATTAAAGTTGTTCATCTTTTGGAATATGTGATTTTGATTGAGTGTAAGTGACTTTGAGTGTTGTACACTCGACCTTATGTTGAAATTTCAGATTTGGGCGTAAGGGCCATTTTGGAGTCTTGTCCCACACCTCGTAATTTCTTATACCAACGCTACCTATGGATTGGTGCATCAAAAATAGACCCCATTATGTGTTTTGTAGGATAAAAAGTTACATTAATTGCACTTTTATTACATGGGTTTTAAAGTTTTTCCTTAGGGGTGTAGGTTTGGATTGTGTATGTAAGAGGTTTTTCATTCCTCTCAACTTCCAATTTATTGTGCATTGGGGTTGATGTTTGACTTGTCATGTGGAGTTGTGGATAAGTGGTGTTACATCCTACACATAGCCACCTCACCCTCCTCTCTATTTTTATATAGATGCAATTTAAATTTTTTGTTTGGGGGTTACTTCATTTCATTTGTGCTCTTGTATTTTTGGAGTTGGAGAGTCTTGGACTGCTTGTTGAGTTTGGATCTTTTTAGAGTTAGATTGAGCTTGAAGGATCTTGGAGGATGATCCATTGATCAAGTTCTACCATCAAAAGGTAGGAACTATACCCTTGTTTTTATTTATTTTCTCTTATATGTGTATATTTGTAATGCCCACTTCCCTTTGACACCTTTTTCTTTTGATTTCGATATTGTCGACTACACTTATGGACATTTTTGTAGTATTTTTAGCACGATATTATATGTTAGAGATCTTTGGATTGTTGTATATTTCAAATCGTATATGATGTATGTGGATTATTAGAGACATTTTATATTGATGTTGATATCTTTGTGGACATGATTATTTATATATATTTCTGACATGGGATATACTTTCGTCACCATGAGTAGATTTTGATAATTGAAGTATGTTGTGATCATTTTTGACATGGATGAAAAGTTTGATAGAAATGTTGCTAGAAATTTGTAAATTATATCGTATTTGCCTAGATGATATTAATTCGTATATAGAAGATTTCAGATTTATATTGCATAGTTTGGCATGTATGTTTTAATTCGACCACGAGGCCGAAGGAGGTATTTTTGTATTTACAGGTAAATTTATTCACAACAAACATTGAGGGGATTGGAGACCAACCACATTGGAATTATAGATGAATTCAACAAGGGTCACCATGGGAACATGAAATTGTGTGTGTTTTAGAATTATTTGGCTAGGGGGAAAGTGAGACCAAGGGAGCATGTGTTGCCTTTGGTTTTGGTTTCCCTTTATTAATGTTAGTATGTGTTTCTTTTGAGTGATGTAATTTACTTGTTTAATTATTTATATTTTAATGTATGTTTTATTTTTTTATTAATGGGTTTTAGTGTCTTAATTAAGATAATTTAACCTTGTCCTAAACTAATTAAAGATGTGACCAAAAATAAGTTCATTTATTAGACTTGATTGGCTCTTGGATTTTGTGTTGTGTGTTGAATGCTTGAGATCTTGAGTGTTGTACACTCTACCCTTCATGGGAAACTCGAATTTGGCCTTAGAAGCCAAATTTGGAAGCTTGTGGGACAAGTCAAACTTGTCCCACACCTCTTAAATTACTATGCCAACCCTACCTATGGGTTATGGGGGTCAAAATTAGACCCCATTAGGTGTTTTGGGAAGATAAAAAGGTGAAATTTTTATTGCACTTTCTTTCAAATAATTATTTTTTTCCTTAAGGGGGTGTGGGCTTAGATGGTGTGTAAGTAATATGTCATTCCTTGTACCACTTATTAATTGTGCATTGGAATATGAGGTTGAATAAGGTGATGTGGAGTGGAGAGGAAATGAGGTGGCATCCTACTTAGATCCACATGATCCTCCTCCCTCCCTCTTACTATTTATCGAAGTTCTTTTTATTGTTTGGGGGTTACTTCATTATTTTGTGCTCTTGAATTTTTACAGAGTTAGAGAATTGTTGAGAGTTCTTGTGGATTTTATGAGCTTGTGGATGTTTTCTTGGTTTTGAGGAGTTTAGAGACTTAATCTTGGAACAAGCTCTACTATGGAAAGGTAGGATCTTTACCTTTCTTATGTTATGTTTTTTTTTTTTTTGTGTGCTTGTGTTAAGTATTGTTTTCTTTGGATTGTTTGTTGGGTGTGGGTAGATTGCCTAAGTTTGCAGTAGGAGGAGAGTATGGGAGATTTCATGTAGGGAGGCATAAGAGTTTACCTTTTTGTTTGGAGGAGTTTGGGTTGGGTGCCCCACCTTGTACAAGGAATGCTTGCATTTCTTTCTTGTTTCTTTTACGAGGAGGCATAAGAGTATGTGGGTGATAAAAGGGGTACTTGAGGGAGGCATAGGAGTATGTAGGGGATTTGAGATATGCATTGGAGGTTTTAAAGTGGGCACCCATTCCCATTGGGAGGCATATGTGGCCTCCCAATAGGTCTTTCTCCTTTGGCTTTCATTTTAAGTCTTATTTTTGTTGTTTTGTTGCTCTTCTTTCTTGTGTTGTTATTGAATTGAATGTGGTTGAAATGGTTGTGAATTTTTTTTTGTGTTGTGGAAGCTTGTTATTACCATGTGTTGGAATTATCTCTGATTGTAATGTGGTTGGGGCTCGGGGTCTAATGGAGAGGATCGCTTCTCTTCTTCATTGAATATCTTGGTTGGGTGGAGAGCGTTGCTTCTCCCCCGTTTTGTTGTGAATCAAATAAGTTATGATGGAGCTTTCTTGTTGGTGTTGAGGAGCTTGGAAGTTTTGGAGTCCTTAAAGAAATCCCTTCTTGAGAGAAGCCTTTTTGTTTCCCACTCAAAGTGGAAGATTGTAAATTCGCTTATGTAATAAAGGAAATGTTAAAATACAAGTTGTATTAATATTGAAAGAAGTTCATTGTAAACCCAAATACACTTAGTGTGGAAAAAACCAGATTGGTGGAGTAAATTCCCTCCCAATCCTTTAATGAAATAGATTACACTATTAAAACTAAAACTAAAATAAGTCTAAACTAGATCTCCATGTAGAATCCTCCATAGTTCTTGCTCTCTTGCTTCCATGGCTCCCTTCTCTTCAACCTGCAATTCTTAACAAAACAAAATACCAAATGAGGAGAATAAAATGAAGGAAAGGTTCTAATAGAAATTCATAAGGAAAATTAGGGCTAGTTTGAAACCCTAGGATCTAGTGGCCAAGATTGACTTCATCTATGGGTGGAGGTTTCACCCTACATTTTTAGGTGAGAATGATTTTTATAAATGTTGTTTTAAAAACCTTATAGTATGTGTAAATGGGGAGTGGGGCCATTTAATTGCCATAGAGTGCTAAGCCATGGTTAGTCCTTAGCAAGCTTTAGGTAGTTATTAAAAGGCCTCTAAGTTAATAAGATAATGAATTTAATTATTTAAACAAGGGGTTAACCATATTAGGAGGGAACATTAACTTAAGTGAAGAAAACATTTAATTAAGTAAATTAATCTAGGGTACCTTCCTAATGCATAATTGATTAATGGACTCTAGAGATAAATTTGAGAATATGTTAACCTTTTTCTAGACCGGGTTCTTCAATCGAAGAGTTGAGTTAGTGGTGTTAGTTACTTATTGTTGTACCCTAGGGAATTAACATCTTTGTAACCTTCTTATAACTTAAACAAAAAAATTAGTTACAATTTTCGGGTTAAGTGTTGGGATTCAAGCGTGTTTTTATAATGTCATTTTGCGGGCGTTGCACTTGGTATCAGAGCAATGGGTTCAAATCTTGAACCCTTGGGCACACCTAGAAAATGTGAAACATGTTATTTTAACCTAGTGTAAAATTGATCTTTTAACTCTATAAAACCATAATGTCGATAGTTGTATAATTTAGGAAACATAGAAAACTAAAACAAGACCTAGAACAATGAACTAACTCTCGTATTGATCTGTACAGAGGCACGGATCAGACGAGGGGTATTTTCACATAGACCTAGATATACCACCTCCAGAGAAAGCTATAGCGGCCATTCTACCTCATATTTTACAGACACTTCAGGATGTCATTGTCACTATACGAGGAGAGTCTTTAGGAGGATGACTTGCTACACATGACATGGAGCCATCAATTGAGGCTAGGGCATCTACTCGACATAGCGAGGAGTTTAGGGTAGTGAAATTCTATGTGGAGTCGGCTAGGGAAGAGTCGCCACAGAGAGGGCATAGGGATAGGATCGCAGGTCATAGGGACAGGTCTCGAAGCCCTAGAAAGAGGGAAGAGCATGTAGAGAGACCTAGGGGTCATCAAACATTAGTTGTAGACCATATTAGGAAGATCCTGAAGCTATGACCATCTCACTATTTGGGTGATATAAGCAGTTTTTAGCGGAGGCCTGGTTGGTGAGCTTGAGCGGATGCTTCAAGATCTCGCCCTTGTACTTAAGAACATGATATCTTGTGTTTTGATCCATCTTTTGAGGGATGGAGCGGGAGTCCAGTGGAGGCCGAGAGTAGAAGATCCATGTTTACTCGGAGACAATTACAGGAGCTATTTGATGAGCATTTCAGGAGCAGGTATTTTCCCATGAGGTTTATTTAGCAGTGAATATATGAGTTTCATGACCTCCATCAGGCATCTATAGCTGTAGTAGCAAGTATGAGAGTCGATTTTTGGATCTACTCTAGTATGTTGATTATATGCAGGATGAGTAGGTACAAATTCACAAGTTCATCCGGGGCCTAAAGTTTAATTTAGGTGGTGTTGTGCACATTCACCGCCCACAAACATTAGCAGAGGTTTGTGGAGAAGGCTTATATTTCAACGGAGACACGGGGAAGATGCAACAAGCTAGAGATAGAGTTTGGAGCAACATCTAGCAGATGCAGGATAGAAGATCGAGGGGTTAGTTCCTCCTCCTCCCGGTGGATAGAGTTTGGGACAATCTTCCTTGAGGCCACCTCGGCGGACAGCCAGAGACCCGCCCACCTTACAGGCCTCCTCAGAGATTTGATGCATAGAGGGGTCAGAGTATGTGGCCTCCTCCTAGGGGTCCCATCAAGACACATGGTACACAGAGAGCTCAGTTAGCATGAGCTCATCAATAGAGACCTCAACAGTCCATAGTCGGGTCATCAGGATCCACAATACGAGATATCTAGAGTCTTGACTGAGAGCTGTATCCCACTAGAGAGGACCATGTAGTTGTTTTGGTTGTGGCATTGCAGGACATCATTGAAGAGAGTGCCCACAGAACCCTAGCAACAAGGGTAAGACATAGATCTTAAAGCCCTCTTTGTTGGAAATATGGCATGAGCCATCCGATCTATTCGGTGGTTGAGAACCGCTAGGCTGAGCACTAGAGTACCGTGATAGAGACGACAGGTAGTATTGGTGGTGTTTTCACCTCTATATTATTTGATTTTGGTTCCTTTGATTATTTTATTACACCATCCTTAGTACAACATTGCAAGTTGGTGGTACTTAGGTAGGGTCATAGTTGGGACGTTGAAATGGCTTCTAGAGCCAAAATTTCTGTTGAATCCTTAGTTAAGGAGTGTGTAGTGGATTTGTGACCTTTCACCACTACTTCAGATCTTCGAATCCTTCCATTGGGTTCCTATGGTGTCATCTTGGGCATGGACTGGTTATCTGCACATAGAGCTAGAGTGGACTGTTACCATAAGACAATTGCTTGTACAGATGATCTAGGAGTGGAGTCAGTGATAGCGAGGGTTAGGAGGCTTGTTTTATTCGCACCATCTCTCTGCTATACAACTTAATAAGTGTGTGCGATGGGGTTTTCAGATGTATGCTATTACGGTTAGTGAGAGATATGAGGATGAGTATAATGGACCATCCCTTGATGACCATTACATTTTGAGAGATTTTGATGATGTTTTTCCGGGGAGCTATTGGAGTTACCTCCCCCATGTGAGATAGATTTTCATTTAGATTTGGTTCCAGTGCAAAGCCTATCTCACAAGCACCCTATCGGATGACTTCTCCTGAGCTATATGAGCTCAAGTTATAGCTTGAGTGTCTTCTAGAGACAAGCCTAATTTGTCCTAGTGTATCCTCTCGGGGTGCACCATGCTGATCTTTATGAAGAAGAAGGATGGATCTCTGTGGTTTTGTATTAATTAACAATTTGAACAATGTAATGATCAAGAATCGTTACCCCCTTCCACGCATTGATGATTTATTTGATCAGATGAAGGGGGCATAGTTTTCTTTGAGATATTTCTTAAGTCAAGGTATCATCGGTGAGGATTATGGAGGAAGATATTCATAAGACCTCCTTAGTATAAGATATGACCACTTCGAGTTCACGGTGGTACCTTTCGGTCTAACAAATGCCCCCACAGTGTTCATGAGCTTGATTAATGGTGTATTGGAGACTTTTCTAGATCACTTCATGCTCATTTTCCTTGATGACATTCTGATTTACTCATGTGCACGTGTAAGGAGCACAAGGAGAACCTTCACCGAGGTTCTTGGTGTCTTCGTGAGCAAAGCATCTTTACGGGAACTTGTTGAAGTGTGCATTCTTTCAGAATGAGGTGCAATATTTGGGCCACATCATTTCTGGGGAAGGTATCGCAATCGATCCTTACAAGATTTGAGATATCATGGATTGGCTAGCAGCCACTAGTGTTACCAAGGTGTGCAGCTTCATGGGTTTGGCAGGATATTACAAGATATTTTTTTAGGACTTCTCTCGGATTGCACACCCCATCACTTCCCTTCAGTAGAAAGGGAAGAAATTTTTTAAGTCAGGAAGATGTGAATAGGCCTTCAGTACACTAAAGGAATGCCTCATGACACCGCCTATTCTTACAGTGCTAGATCCTTAGGGTGAGTTCTACATTTGCACAAATGCTTCTTTGGCAGGGCTTGGCAGTGTGTTGATGCAGGAGGGAAGAGTAGTTGATTTTGAGTCTCGTAAACTCAAGGATTTTGAGATCAATTATCAGACTCATGATCTTGAGCTTGTAGAAGTTGTGCACACCTTAGTGCGGTGGAGAAATTTCCTTCTTGGATGGAGATTTAGACTCGGGCGGATCACTTTGAGTCTTCACCACCTCTTCACGTAGCCCAATCTCAATGCTCGTCAGTGGCATTAGATGGAGTTGCTTTGTGAGTATGACATGGAGATAGAGCATGTGAAGGGGAAGGAGAATGTGGTTGCATGTTATTTAATCAGATAGAGACATGTGGCTATGGCTACTTTAGTAGTTATAGATTTGTGGAGTAGGATTTTGCAGCAACTTCCTCATGACAGCTTCTACCTTGCAGCCAGAGTAGAGATTGAGTCTCAAAGGCCCCTTGAGGGGATATTTGATGGATTTTCATTAGAGGTAGATGGTCTTCTTAGACATAGAGGTTGGATATATGTTCTTAGAGATGGAGGCTTGAGACAGGACATTTTGATAGAGGCTCATTGTGCACCTTATTCAGCCCATCTCGGGGTGAAGAAGATGCACACCACTTTGAGATAGTTATACCATTGGAGAGGGATTTAGAGAGACGTGGCTCATTTTATGTCACATTGTTTAGAGTGTTAGATGGTGAAGGTTGAGCATTAGCATCTAGCTAGCCTTCTCTTCCCTCATGCTATACCAGAGTAGAAATGGGACACCATTTCCATGGACTTCATTGTTGGGTTACCAACGTTGAGATACCACCACGACGCCATCATGGTCACAGTGGATAAATTGACGAAAGTAGCTTATTTTTCTCCATTGAAGACCACCTACACCACTAGTGCGGTGACTCGGGTATATCTTGATGAAAGTTTTAGATTACACGGGATTCCGAGGAACATCATTTGTGACCGCGATCCTTTGTACACTTCCCATTTCTAGACCACCTTGCAGCATTCTCTCGGGACAACGATCAAATTCAGCATGACATATCACCCTAAGACAGATGGACAAACTGAGTGGGTGAAACAAATCCTATAGGACATGCTTAGGATATACATTATGGATCATCAGTCGAGATGGGAGGAGTATTTGTATTTGGTTGAGTTTTCCTACAATAATAGTTTCCAAAGTTCGATAGGCATGGCTACTTTTTACGCACTTTATGGTAGAGATTATAGGACACCTCTTAGTTGGGACAAGTTAGAGCTCATGGTTTCTCTTGGGCTAGCGTTGCTTTATAGGATATGGAGCAACAAGTTAGCTTGATCGGATAGCTATTGCGGGGAGGCTAAGGATAGGAAGAATAAGTATGCAGACTAGCATAGGATAGATCATAGTTTTGAGGTAGGCATGAAGGTTTTCTTCGTGTCAAACCACATAATATCCCTATCCGTTATAGAAAAGGTTCTAAGCTTGCTCCTAGATTTGTGGGTCCCTTTGAGATCTTGGAGCGCATCAGTCCCTTGGCCTATCGTCTAGCATTGCCACCTAGCTTGTCTCGCATCCATGATGTGTTTCACATTTATGTGCTTAGGAGATATATTTTTGATCCTTCTCACGTGCTAGATTGGACCACATTGTAGGTGTAAGATCAGGGGTAGGTGATGGTGGAGCCCATCCACATTATAGAGCACAAAACCCTAAGACTTTGCGAAAGAGATATCGACTGAGTTCGGTTTTAGTAGGACATATATGATGAGACTATAGCTACATGGGAGGATGATACTTTCTTTGCGAGTTCTATTCCCACACTTGTTCCAGTGACTTCCAGGAGGAAGTCGAGTCTAAGGGGATGGGGATGTAGTGCCCACTTCCCTTCGAAACCTTTTGTTTTTATTTTGATAGTGTCGACTCCACTAATGGACATTGTTGTAGTTTTTTTATCATGCTACTATAGGTTAGAATCTTTGAATTTGTTGTTGATTTCGACTCGTACATGATACATGTGGATTATTAGAGACATTTTATATTGATTTTGATATGCTATGGACATGATTATTTATAAATATTTTTGACATGTGATATACTTTCATCACCATGAGTAGATTTTGATAATTGAATTAATGTTGTGATCATTTTTGACATGGATGAAACGTTGGATAGAAATGTTGCTAGAAATTTGTAAATGATATCGTATTTGCCTAGATGATATTAATTCGTATATAGATGAGTTCATATTTATATTGCATATTTTGGCATGGATGTTTTAATGCAGCCACGAGGCTGAAGGAGGTATTTGTGTGTTTTGCAGGTAAATTTATTCACAACAAACATTGGGGGATTGGAGACCAACCACATTGGAATTCTAGATGAATTCAACAAGGGTCACCATGGAAACATGTAATTGTGTGTGTGTTAGAATTATTTGGTAAGGGGAAAAGTGTGACCAAGAGAGAATGTGTTGCCTTTGGTTTTAGTTCCCCTTTATTAATGTTAGTATGTGTTTCTTTTGAGTGATGTAATTTACTCATTTAATTATTTAGATTTTAGTGTATGTTTTTTTATTAATAGGTTGTAGTGTCTAAATTAAGATAATTTAACCTTTTCCTAAACTAATTAAATATTTAACCAAAAAGGAGTTCATTTATTAGACTTGATTTTCTCTTGGATTTTGTGTTGTGTGTTGAATTCTTGAGATCTTGAGTGTTGTACACTCTACCCTTCATGGGAAACTCGAATTTGGCCTTAGAGGCCAAATTTAGAAGCTTGTGGGACAATTCAAACTTGTCCCACACCTCTTAAATTTTTATGCCAACCCTACCCATGGGTTGGGGGGTCAAAATTAGACCTCATTAGGTGTTTTGGGAAGATAAAAAAGTGAAATGTTTATTGCACTTTCTTTCAAGTAATTAATTTTGTCCTTAAGGGGGTGTGGGCTTAGATGGTGTGTGTAAGTAATATGTCATTCCTTCAACCACTTATTAATTTTGCATTGGAATATGAGGTTGACTAAGGTGATGTGGAGTGGAGAGGAAATTAGGTGGCATCCTACTTGGAGCGACATGATCCTTTTGTGCTCTTGCATTTTTGGAGAGTTAGAGAATTGTTGTGAGTGCTTGTGGATTGATGGAGCTTGTGGATGCTTGTTTGGGTTTTAGGTGTTTGGAGACTTACTCTTGGAAAAAGCTCTAATCTTAAAATGTAGGAGGTTTACCTTGCTTATGTTATGCTTTATTTTGTATTTATTTGCTTGTGTTGAGTATTTTTTTCTTTGGATTACTTGTTGGGTGTGGGTAGATTACCTAAGTTTTGAGTAGGAGGAGACTATGGGGAGATTTCATATAGGGAGGCATAATAGTTTACCTTTTTTTTTTTAGGGAGTTTGGGTTGGGTGCCCCACCTTATACAAGGAATTATTGCATTTCTTTCTTGTTTCTTTTATGAGGGAGGCATAAGATATTGAGGGAGGCATAAGAGTATGCGGGAGGTATAAGGGGTACTTGAGGGAGGAATAAGAGTAAGAGTGGGATTTGAAATATGTATTGGAGGCTTTAATGTGCACACCCTTCCCATTGGGAGGCATAACCAGCCTCCCATAGGTCTTGCTCCTTTGGCTTTCATTTTAAGCCTTGTTTTTGTTGTTTTGTTGTTCTTCTTTCTTGTGTTGTTTTTTAATTGAATGTGGTTGAAATGGTTATGAAATATTTGTTTGTGTTATGGAAGCTTGTTATTGCCATGTATTGGAATTATCTCCCATTTTAATGTGGTTGGTGCTTGGGGGCCAATAGAGAGGATGACTTCTCATCTTCATTGGATATCTTGGTTGGGTGGAGAGCATTGCATCTCCCCCCATTTTGTTGTGAATCAAATAAATCATGATGGAGCCTTCTTGTTGGTGTTGAGGAGCTTGGAATTTTGTTGGAGTCCTTGAAGAAATCCCTTCTTGAGAGAAGCCTTTTTGTTTCCCGCTCAAAGTGGAAGATTGTAAATTTGTTTATGTAATAAAGGAAATGATTAAATACGGTTGTATTACTATTGGAAGAAGTTCATTGTAGAATTGTAAAGAAAGAAACTTCCTTCTCATTAGAATGTAATAAAGAAAGAGAAAGAATAAAAAATGAAAATCTTATGTAAGTTTTTAGTAGAAATTGTATGTTAAAAAAAAGGAAAGTTATTTTCATTGTGGCATTGTATTATTGTATAAGAGAAAGAAGGAAATATAGAAGTTGTAAGAAGTTGAACTTGTAGGCATAGTAAACTTGAATGGAAAATAAAGTTAGTGTAGTATTTTGAATATGTAAATTGTATTGAATGGAAGGAGCAACAAATTGGAAGTATTTGCTATTTGGAAATGATGAATTTGTAGTAAGAGAACAACAATGTTAGAAGTAGATATAAATTCCTTTTATTCTTGATATTGAGGAAAATTTAGTTGAACAAGATAAAATAGACCTTGTAGTTGTATTAATACTTTTAGAATGGAAAATGCTTAAATGAATAAATTTTAACTAAGAAAAGAACAATATGAATGAAATCTCAAAACTGGAAACTCTATATGTTCAAAATTAAGCTTAGAATGTAATTTAGCACCCTTCAGTATCTTTCATTTTTCAAAAAAACTTCAGATTTAAGGTTCTATTTTTAGAAATAGGACCACCGCTCTATGCAGATCAGTGGTCTGATAACCGTCGCTTAGGATAAGGTGGCGGTCTCAAAACCACTACGTAGTAGGGTGGCGGTCCATGGTTTATCACCCGAGCGGGGCAGCAGTCCTAGGACCACCGATGCTTCCGGACGTTGGTTCTATCACTTACTCTAGAACTTGAAGATTCATTCCTATGTGAAAACTTAAACTCTGGTTTTTACTAATTTATAAGATGTAAAATTTAACTAATGACTACCAACATGTAAACAAAGAGTAATCCCATGGTTTTGAACAATAAAACATACAAATGGTGGATTGAAAACATTCTTTTCATCTATAACAATGGGGATAGGTTTTCCCCAAAGATGAAAACCCAAATACACTTAATGTGGAAACAAAACCAGATTCGTGGAGGAAATTCCTCCCAATCCTTGAATGAAATAGATTACACTATTAAAACTAAAACTAAACTAAGTCTAAACTAGATCTCCATGTAGAATCCTCCATAGTTATTCCTCTCTTGCTCCCATGGCTCCCTTCTCTCCAACCTGCAATTCTTAAGACAACAAAAGACCAAATGAGGAGAATAAAATGAAAGAAAGGTTCTAATAGAAATCATAAGGAAAATTAGGGCTAGTTTGGAACCCAGGATCTAGTGGCCAAGATTGACTTCATCTATGGGTGGAGGTTTCACCCTAATTTTGTTATGTAAGAACTATTTTTATAAATGTTGTTTTAAAAACCTTATAATATGTGTAAATGGGGAATGGGGCCATTTAATTTCCATAGAGTGCTAAGCCATGGTTAGTCCTTAGCAAGCTTTAGGTAGTTATTAGAAAGGCCTCTAAGTTAATAAGATAATGAATTTAATTATTTAAACAAGGGGTTAACCATATTAGGAGGGAACATTAACTTAAGTGAAGAAAATATTTAATTAATTAAATTAATCTAGGGTACCTTCCTAATGCATAATTGATTAATGGACTCTAGAGATAAATTTGAGAATATGTTAACCTTTGTTCTAGAACGGGTTCTTCAATCGAAGAGTTGAGTTAGTGGTGTTAGTTTGTTTTTGTTGTACTTAGGAATTAACATCTTTATAACCTTCCTATAGCTTAAACAAAAACAAATTAATCATACTTTTCGGGTTAAGTGTTGGGATTTAGTGTGTTTTTAGAACATCGTTTTTTGCGGGCATTACAATATTTGTATGTTATTACATGTTTTGGTATGCTTGTTGGGTTCTTGGGTAGAATGCCTAAGTATGGTTTAGGAGAAGGCTATGGGGATCTTATATGTAGGGAGGCATAAAATTGTATTTCATGTTTTGGGAGGCATTCGGGTTGGGTGCCCTACCTTGGATAAGAGAATGCTTGCATATCTTATTTGGTTCTTTTGAGGGAGACATAAGAGATTGTAGGGAGGCATAAGAGAATGTGGGAGATATAAGAGGATCTTGAGGAGGCATAAGAGCTATGTAGGGGTTTTGAGATATATATTGGAGGGATTTACGGTGGGCACCGAATCCCATTGAGAGGCATAAGTGATCTCCACATAGATCCTTGCTCGATTGGCTTTGCATTTTCAAGCCTTGTGTATTTGTTAGTTTTCCTTCTTGTGATTGTATCTTGTGTTGAATGTGTTTTGAAATGGTTGTGAAAATTATTTTTGATGTGGAAGCATTGTGTAGTTGCCATGAGTTGGATCCATATTTTATTTCATTTATGTTGGGGCTTAGGGGCCAATGAGGAGGATAACTTCTTATCCTAGATTATTGGTTAGGCAGAGAGTGTTTCCTCTCCCCATTTTTTTTTTTGTGATTAAAGTGAATAAATTTTGGAGCTCTTGTTGGATACTTGGGACTTGGAGTATTTTTTTAAATCAAAATAAATCCTTCATTGTAGATATTTTATTGTAATTCCCACTTAAGGTGGAAGACTAGTAGATTGTATTGAAAGAAAAGTTGTATTATATATTTTGTTATTAAGTTGTAATATCATATTTGAGGAAAGATCATTAAAAGAATGTGTATTTTCCTTTCTCTTCAAATTTTTGTATATAAAGGAATGAATATCATGTTTAAATTTTACCTTGTGTTGAAAGAAAAGAAAGTTGTAAATTTTAATGTTTGATCACAAAATGAATTGGAAATGTTGTCATAGTTTCATTTTGGTTTGAAACAGTTAAAAACTCTTTGGTTTTGATATATGTAAAGTTAAAGTTATCTCTTGATATCTATTTTCCTTCAAACATTTATTTTTAGAGCTCTCTGGCCTATAAAGTGACCGACACCGGTCAGTCTAAACCGGAGTCGAGTGTATACAGTACCAACATCGGTCATTGTTTTATGTTTACAATTTGAAATTTTAACTTCTAGCTTATATCTCAACTTAAATGATATTATGACTTTCTCAACAAACCCAAATTTAATGTATGATTGTTGGAAATGTCATTTAGAAAAGTGTAGATCACAAAATGTAGAAGATATGCTAAAATTTATAAAAATAGACTTAAGCGAGAGTAAGCGGCATCAATGACTGAACCTTCATCGGTATTCCTATGGCCGACATAGGTCACTATATACTGCGTAAGTTGTAATTTTTCAAACTTGAAAGATATTTTGGTGCTTCTATTTGAATCAAATTCCTTTGAGTTTGTTGTGTTATCATGAAATTGAATGATAAGTCACTCCTAGTACAAAATCCAATATCCTTTGTATTGAAATTAATAATCTAAAAATATACTAATGCCTTACAAACCGGCATCGGTAGTCGAACCAACATCGGTAGCACAGAGGTTACCATTTTCGGTCACCTGTGCATGGAGAATTTTTAAAAAAATGTATTTTCAGCCATACCATTGGCTCTTATGGATCTAAACTTCACCTAAAGGTAGATCCAACATGTGAGGGTCATGTATGCTTGTTGGACCCACATCCCAACTTGCATATAGGGATTTAAGTACATAATATTCTTGATCTTCAAATGGGGTTCTTCCCATCAATGAAAAAAATATATAGAGAGAGAACTAATCAACAATAGATCTCAAACCAGATCTAGGATATATATTTGCATTGAAACTAAATAACTAGGATGCATGATTAATCTAAGATTCAACTATTCTAAACGAGGATTCATTGGATGGAATCCCCTTCTTCTTTTACATTGGATCCAAGAAGACTCCTCCATGGGTTTCCCTTGATCCATGGCATCCACTCCTTCCACCTGCAAATCAAAGAGAAACAAATGAATGAGCTTATGGTAAGAGATTCTTAAGAACACTCGCTCATGGATGTTTAGGGTGTCTTTAGGATAGATCTAATCTTGTGGTCCCTATTGATTTGATCCAAGGGTTATGAATCAACCCTACAATTTTTAGGTGGGATTATTGAGGTTATGGTTGTAAATTTTAAATAAATCAAATGTATGTGTAAAGGGGTGAATGGGGCCACTTAGGGCCCTAGGGTATTAAGTTAAAAATATAACCCTTCTAGTAGGTTTTAGTGAATAATTCAATGGAGATTAAAGAAAATAATTTAAGAGAACTAAGGTAACCAGGATAAGGGTTTATTAAATATGGACTGAATGTTAATTCCCAAGAGGGAAACTATTTATCTAGTAAGAGAAATTTATGGACACTTATCTAGTAATGATAATTAAATTGACATTAGGACAGATTAAGAATAATTAATTAATAATCTAGACTGGATCTATCCTATGAAATGTAACTTTGCTAGTAGAAATTAATTAAATGTATATTAGGGTTTGACACTCTTGCAACCTGTAACTTAAAACAAACAAAAAATTGGTCGCAACTTTTCAGATAATTATTTAAGGATTAATGTGGTTTTAGAACGTCAAAATTTATGGGCGTTACACATCACAACATATATCACATTAATCTTCCCATCTTCACAACCACCATGCAAAAATCATCATGAATCCAATCCTTCTCGGAGGTTTGAGAGCATGAACCTCTGCTCTAATACAAAATGTAATGCCCACATTTTACACACATAAATACAACAGTAAAAATACTTGACTAAATTTTGTTTTGACTTACATTGTAGTATATATGACACTACGGGAGATCACTTAGTATAACACACAACACATCACATATTTGCACAAACATTAACCCATGTGGAAAACATGAATACACATGATGCACATCAAGGCCAAGATTTTTTTACCAATTGACAAGGCACAACATAACGATTCAAATATAGTATAAACTTATAGTTAGGGTATTCCCATGGCACGTTATTTTTAGCTTTACACATTTATTACAATCATGTTTCAATCATTAACTTAAGTTCTAGAAAGACTCATAATATGTGAATCATGCATTCCTTTTCCTTTTGCTATATTTCCTCTATATTTTTAACATTTAACTTTTAATGTATCTCACTCTCTACATTATTTTAATTATTTGTTGAATTTGCTCGTTCGTTAATAGGGTATTTATTTACACACAAGGCTATTAGGTCTTACCCCTAGGATTCACTTCTAAGGGCATGCATCTTGATCTTATATCATACCTCCATTACACAACGAAAACAAGTGTAAATCAAATTGAAATGGAATTTGCATTTTATTTTAAGGATTTAGGGTTGCGTTTCTTTCACTCATTTATAAATTGATAATTGATTTAGTACCCACTAAGGATTATACGAAATAGGTTCTTTATCCACAACAAGAGGGTTTAATCACATTATAAGGAAGATCATGTTTCACTTTTCCTATGGAATAACATCTCACAATTACACTTCCCAAGGACAAGCATCAATTATAATTTTACTATAGTTATGCTCCAATAATTAGTTAAGGATTCAAAGGCTCTTAACATGGAAACATACTTCCTTATTTTTGTTTATAGATTAGGTTCCTAAGTATCGTTTATGTCCAACTTAAGAGGTTTTTTTTTCTAACTAGGTTCATATTCCCTTTGTAATGAATTGTGTAACATGTTTGTTAATAAGGGTATTTGTATCATCATAAGACTACTAGTCCCTATCTTAGGGTATTTATCTCTAGGAAACAATCACATAGTTTCACATCATACATCCATTACATAATAGGACAAGTGGGAGAGAAAGATGGAGTAGTCCATCGTTTAAAGGGTTAAGGATCACATTAGAGTTTACACAACATGGATCCTTTTTCTCACCACAAGATGGTTTAGACATGTTATAAGAATGATCTAAATTTCACCTTTCTCCAAGCACATCATCTTATGGTTACATTTTCACCAACTAATCATAAATTAAAATATTGTTAAGTTTCACAATTAACTCTTAGTATTGCACCATTAAACCCAAAGATAAATGAGATTGGGTATCGAGTTCATTTATGATCCCAAATCTTAAAGGTGACTTCCAAGGTTAGTTGGCGATCTTCACCACTCAACATGTATGTCGGTCCAAGAGGATTTTACACTATGTTTAATGTTGGTTCCCAAGGAGTACTACCTTAAGAGAACACATTCTCCTTACTACACACATGATTACCAATCCTAGAAGGGAACCACATACTCTAGATAATGTTTGACCATGTCGTCCTAATTGTCGGGTTCATGATGATGTTGTTAAGCATATAGGATATAATGATAAACTCAAACTTGGGCTCTTATATACTTAAACTAGAAGGTGTCATCGGGTGTAAATATTTAAGTGCATCCTAAGGTTTTAGTTTTATATACTAAAATAAATCACACGTGAAGGGTAATTATGCACACATTTTATACTAGGGTTGATTGTTGTGGTTAGATTTATTTTTATGTTTATTAGTTAAATAACACAACACTCTAGAGATATCATCATAAATTTCACAATGAGAAAGCACTATAAAATGTCAAATTCAATTTCATTTAACATATTTATTCAAAGTGAATTACATTCGCATCATTTATCCATTCTACTTCTAACCTATAAAACCATGTGAACATGAAATCAGTGATAAATTACTAGCATGGCATCCACCTAAATCTATCATAATCAACATAATTTTTTTAGTTTTCTATTTACATAATAATAATAATTTGCACACAAAAATAGGGTTAGAGACATATACTCATTTCACTTAATTTCTTAACTAAGGAGAGAGAAAGACATATGGAAGAGAGAGAAACACTATTTTTCCATAGGTCACATTTCACACTACAAACCAAATGGGAGATTTTCATACACCTACTTATACTTTTCAATATTTTTAACGATGGATTAATGTCTTGGCTATGGTCCTACGACCATATTTTTACATTTTTTTAATATTGTGAAAAACATCTAAATTTGTTCTAGAGGCTAAGGAGCCCCATTAAAAATGACTTGATGGTAAAATGTATAACGGTTAAATTCCTTTGTGTACTCCTATATGAAAATAATTTACGGGAACTCACGAGTTCAAAACTAGTGAAGAGTTTAAAATTTGCGGCTATTTTTTGGGACTATCAATCATAATTTTCCTAGTTGCAAAACAATCCAAATTTTAGCCCGAGGGCTTAGAAATCCATGTCCAAAACTGATGTTCGATGGATGAACATGCAACAGGAAATTTCATACAATTTCTCCTATATATGTAGAATTCACTAGAGTCAAAAGAATGAGAATTGAAAATGGGTTACAAATGACGATGGGTTTTCTCGAGAGTCATGGTCGTAATTGTTCAAGTTTGACCTAGTCAAATTGTGACCAAATGCTTACAAAACTCTGTTTCCAAACTATCTTGATAAATATTTTTCCCTAAACTAAATGTTGTAATAAATTTTCTAGTAGAAAAACTAGAGGTTTGCAAAGGCATAAAAACATTCCTTCGCTCAAGTTTCAAGTAGTGGGTCAAAATGAAAGCCACCTTTTCAATTTTACGGCTTACAAAACTATAAAAATGAGGTAACGAGGCACCTATAGGGGAAAAGAAACGATCACAAATTATCAATTGGGGTCAATTTATGGCTTGATACAATTCCCCACACAACAATGGACATGAACAAAACTTTACATCCCTTTGTAAGGTTTGAGAAGGTTGTTTTGCGAGTATCTAAAATTACCATTTTTCTTTTTATTTTCCTTTTTATTTTCTAATATTACAAGGTAGACCAAAATATTTATTTTATTGACAACTCATCTAACACTTGGCAATACTAGAAGACACAAGAACCTAATTTTGATACCCTAGATAACATCGTATAATGTTGGGATAAGCAACACGGATGATGGTCAATTGTAAGATAGTAATGTAAATCATAAGGTGGAGTGTTATGGTTTCATGCTGATAGTCTGGTTAAATATCCAATTATTTAAGTATCTCATGATTTAATATTTTTATTTTATTGCAAATGATGAACCAAATTATATGAGAATTATAAAATATCCAATTATTTAAGTATCTTGTGACAATATTAATGTTCGTAGAGCAAGAGGTGCTCCAGGTGGGTTCACTAGCATTCCACAAAGCTCCAACTCTCTCTTTTAGAATTTAGCCAAATAGTTTACATGCATCCACAACTCCACCATTTTGTACTTTCTTGAAATCTTCTATACCCATTCCACAAAATGATTTGAGCATTCCCCACAATGATCGTAGTCCGTGAGACCAAGTCATCTACCCAAAGCCCACTTCGCACTAATGTTTTGACAAGAGAACATGAGTTGCAATAAGATGGTTATCCTCCTCGAAAGGGGGAAAAATTGATGTGAATAAAATTAGCTCCAGATTCATTTGTGCTCTTCAAACACTGAGAAAATCCATTCACCCATTCCATCTCCAAACCCCCAAACACCAAACAAGCATATAAACAACTACTACACATCCAAGATAATCCCCATGCATTTAATTACATATATGCTATGGGTTAGCAAAAAAAAATGAAGCTTACGTGGTAGGAGCATTCCACATAGCCTCTTCAACAAACCCATTTTGTGCATACCCTGCAAACAATGCAATTCATGAATGCCTTTCTTTTAGGCACTATATCGAACAATTCACGTGCTATGTGTATGCTCCCACATTATGCATCCATGTTAACTAGGGAACTTGCATTTACAACTCTAACAAAACCCCCTTTTCATTATGCTACAATGGCTATCCATGCCTTGTTCCAAGGCTCTTGTTTTGGCACAAATGGGGAGTATGCTAGAAAAAGGGACACGCAGGGGAGAGTAAAAGAGACAAATCTTGTATAGACCTACATGGGATAGCAAGGAAGGAGCTTTCAATAACTTAATCAAACAAAAACTACATCGAGGTAAAAGATAAAGAGCATGAGATATGTAAAATTGTTGTTCAAGGTTTATAGTACATGTAGCATAGGTTTTAGAAGTAGAAGAAGCAGAAAGCAACCCAACAAGACATTATGCCTACCTAAAGCACCTCCTTCATCCTAAATCTTCTTCTTCTTAAAAAAACAAACAATGGAAGGAAAAAGTCTCATTTTCTCTCAACTACATTTGAAGCGCTTCAATGCACGCAAAATGCAGATCCAGTCAATGATTTGTATATAATAAATGAGGAGGTATTGGGATTATAGATTAAATTTATCTCTCGTGTGCAGGGAAAATCAACCATATTGGACTAATTTTAGGACAAATATTTATGAGAGAAGTGTTCATCACATCCCCTTGCAACATTTCCATTTGCTGCAACTTTAACCACCATCTTGTTAAATTTGTCTTCAGCACTTGGGTTCCACCGTGGTTAAGGCCTTTGGATCTCAAATTAAGTGCTTCAATTATTATGCAAAGGAAATGACAGGTTTGATTGTCCTCTAGGCTACCCACATGCCTTGTTAGGGAGGTCCATGTCTTCACACTGCCCCACGCCATCCCCCTTCCACACGCCAACAAACAAATCGACATGTTTATACCTTTACTAATGCTACCATTATATTTTTCTCTCCGTGTATCTCGTGTGTGTGTGAATTTTAATAATATTATAACTTTGTTTTTATAACTCGCTTAATTATTTAATTTGGTCTAGATTTTATTTTTAACTTTTTAACCTATAAAACTATCCATCTCATTAATATTTCTAAATCATCATTCTTACTTATTTTATTTTATTTTACTCATTTATCCATTTTTGTTTCATTTTATCATTTTAAATTTTAACTATCATTTGTATTAACCCACAATATTATTATTATTATCACAATCCAAAAATCGAAGGATTCATTTGTGAAGCCACATAGGTCGACGGGGTCGAGAATTTGGTCTGAGACCATAATTAGTAAGGTTTGAGATCGAGCTCCTATCTAACAAAGCACGAAGGAAACTACACCGGCTCTACACCGAGGAGAGAAACAAGTTATTATGATGTCTAGATTTCCATAACAAAAGAAAAATAATTAACTATTGACGATGGGCACAATAGATATAACACATATTGATATTGGAACCCTTAAAAGAAATACATTGAAAATATACATACATGTACCCTACAACATGTGATAAGCCTTTCAAATGTTAAATGAGGTTTCTTTCCGTCTCATTACAAAATATTTATATAATATGTTAAATTGATCTTCCAAATCACCTTTCTTTTCTTTTCTAATCGAGTCACAATCAAAAAATCAAAAAATCAAAAAATAACTTCTTTACATAGCTACGGAAATGTGAAATTTTCGTGTGAAAAAAACCTTAATTCGAATATCGTAGGAGGTATGAAAAATGGTTGTTAGGTCTAATCCGAAGGCTTATTTGTAGAGTTATGCCACCTCAACTCATCTTTTTTAGAGTGGCAACATTCTTTGTTTTAGGAATTCCCAAAATAAAATACGTAATAAATCAATGGGATTTCAATAAATGTATTTTACTTTTTTATGGTGTTTAAATTTTCACCTCCTTATTCATCACTGGGCTATCACTTGTAAGAATTTTAGTTCAGATTTGTATCAGTTATTAAACTTTCATATCAAACCGTACTTCTATTAATTAACTTTTACTCGTATGCTTTTCTTAATCACTGTGTCATTCTTATATACATAAGTTTGTTTAAGTAGACTAAAAAAATTAATTACAAATATAATATATATATATATATATATATATATATATAATATGAGTATATTAGTCAACAATATTCTAACTCACATATTTGGGGGAGGGTCGGGGTGTACACCATGGCATTTGCGGAGATGGATAACATGTATACAATATGAAGTTGAAGGTAACGTTCTTGCTATAATGTTAGTTTCTTTGCTTGGTATGTTTCAAATGAAAAGTGTGGTATACGGGTTTAATGTTACCTTGTTTTGTAGGTTTTGTTTTTATCCCCATTACACTGTGCTTGCATCATGATATATATAATTGTCCATTGAACAAAATATGGGTTTTTTTAATTGCTCATGTATTAATGGCATTTGTAATTTTTGTCATTCTCTTTCAAACTTGTTTTCCACTTTTCTCTCTTTTAGTGAAATAATAGTTTGACTGGTAAATTTCTTGTAGAACATGATAATTTCATCGAAGAAATGTAATCAAATTAAGTTTTCTGCAATTGTGTTATTATGGATTGATTTCAATCTGGACACTTGAAACTTGTGTTATTATTTTTTAAATTTGTTTTCTCCACTTTTATGAAACAAATATATTTTGAGCGAGTTCAAATCTTAGGATAGTTGTACTTTTGTCTCTTCAAAGGGAGTGAATTTATGTAATTTATATTTTAAAACTAAATATTGTTTGAGTGAAATGGCATAATTGAATATTGTTGTTGATGTCATGGCAATGCAATAGCCAATTATCAAGCATTGGCCCACATACGTTTCCCCGTTGTAGGAAAGAGTGACTTTGTACAATAGCCCAATGAAGGTTGTGCATTAAGCTTTGCAATGATAAAATTGTATATAATTATTTTTAGTGGGACAAGTATATTTCTTGATATTGGTTTGGATAGAACTTCTATATTTTCAGTTTACGTTTTTGTTTTCTCTTTAGTTCGAATCTTTAGATAATGTATGCCATATGAATAGACAAGTAGTATGTATGAAAAGGTTGAAGACAACTCTTATGTCAATTTCTAATTGTAGTGATTCACAACAGTTGGACTTCCAACGTTCACATGGGTAGGTAGTGGACAGATCTTTTGAGACCAAAAATGTCAAATGAGTGATGTTTGCAGCTTCAGGATGTTATGTAAAAACATTCTCAACAAACATGCATTGCAGCCTTATGGTAATTTAGATATTAGAATTTTATTTTGTTATTCATAAATAAAACATTTAATTAAGCTTGTGGTACAAAGTGGTTTCTAAATTTTGTAAGTATGATTTTCCCTCTATATAAAGCAGTTTCCTTCACATGGTTAGATTCGGAGTTCTTAGCTCTTATTTTTATTTTCCTCTAGGATTACTTTTGTTAGTTGGGGGAATTTCATTTTTTTAATTACAAATATAAAATATATATTTAATGAATATATTAGTCAACAATATTCTAACTAACATATTTTTAAACTAGCATTTTCTCCACTTCGGGGGAGTAAGGATACACCATGGTGTTCTGCGGGGATGGATAACATGTATACAATCTAAAGTTGAAGGTAACAATTGCTATAATGTTAGTTTCTTTTCTGGTATGTTTTAAATGAAATTTATGGTATACAAGTTTAATGTTACGTTGTTTTGTAGGTTTTGTTTTTATCCCCATTGTTTTGTGCTTGTATCATGATATATATGCTTGTATCATAGCATATATATCTAGCATTATTAGCTCACGTATTACTAGCATTTGTAATTTTTGTCATTATCTTTCAATCTTGTTTCCCACTTTTCACTCTTTTAGTGCAAGAATAGTTTGATTGGTAAATTTTTGTAGCACATGATAATTTTATCAAAGAAATGTAATCAAATTAAGTTTTACGCAATTGTGTTATTATGGATTGATGTTTCAATTCCGGACACTTGAAACTTGTGTTATTATTTTTTTAATTTGTTTTCTTCACTTTTATGAAACAAATATATTTTAGCAGTTCAAATCTTAGGATAGTTGTACTTTTATCACTTCAAAGGAGTGAATTTGTGTAAGTTATATTAGAAAAATAAATATTGTTTGAGTGAAATGGCATAATTGAATATTGTTCTTGATGTTATGGCAATGCAATAGCCAATTATCAAGAATTGGCCCACATATGTTTCCCATTGTAGGAAAGAGCGACTTTTACAATAGCCCAATGAAGGTTGTGCATTAAGCTTTGCAACGATAAAACCGTATATAATTATTTTTGTGGGACAAGTATATTTGTTGATATTGGTTTGGGCAGAACTTCTATATTTTCAGATCATATATTTTGTTTTCTCTTTATTCCGAATCTTTAGATAATGTATGCCATATGAATTGATAGGTAGCATGTATGAAAAGGTTGAAGACAACTCTTCTATCAATTTCTAATTGTAGTGATTCGCAATAGTTGGACTTTCAAGGTTCACATGGGTAGGTAATGGACAGATTGTTTGAAACCACAAATGTCAAATGAGTGATGTTTGTAGCTTTAGGATGTTATGTAAAAACAATCTCAACAAACATGCATTGCGAGTCTTATGGAAATTTAGATGTTAGAATTTTATTTTATTATTCATAAATAAAACATTTAATAAAGCTTACGGTAAAATGTGGTTTCTAAATTTTGTAAGTATGATTTTCCCTCTATATAAAACAATTTACTTCCTATTGTGAGATTCAGGTTGCTTTAGCTCTTATTGGTATTTTCCTCTAGGATTACTTGTTAATTGGGGGTATTTCATTTTTTAGCTTCTAGCATAAGTAGCTAATTATTTTTTTATAAGTATGGTAGATGGTTAAATTTATGTGAATGTGTTGTAGAACATGTAATTGTACTAGTTACTTATTTATTTGCATATCAACAAAGTTATGATCTCTATTAAAAGGAAATTTAGTATTGTTAAATTTATGTGTATGTGTTATTTTTCGTTCTTTGGATAAGGTGGGTGTTGTTTAAAGCTTACAAAATGTAGTTTTTGTTATTTTTAAGAAAACAAAGATATCAAAATAATTAAATAGTGAGTGTAGTGCCCACTTCCCTTCGAGACTTTTTTTTATTAATTATGACACTATCAACTATACTTATGGATGTTATTGTAGCTTTTGATATGGCATGATGTTAGATGTTAAAGATCATGGACTATTGTTGATTTCGATTTATATATGATGCATGTGGATTATTGGAGACATTTTATATTGATGTTGATATGCTAATTGACATGGTTGTGTGTGTGTGTGTGTGTGTGTGTGTGTGTTTCGGACATGTGATACTTTGTCATTTTGAGTAGACCTATAAAATTGAACTAATATTATGATCATATTGTTATTGATGAAATTTTAAATGATATCATTACGTGCCTAGATGATGTTTTGATTCATATATATATATATATATATATATAATTTGGAGTTATATTGTATATTTATTTTGGATGATTTGATGTGGCCACTGAGGCGAAAGAGGTGTTATGTGTTTGCAAGTAAACATGTCACAACAAACATTGGGGGATTGGAGACCAACCACATTGGAATTCTAGATGAATTCAACAAGGGTCACCATGGCAATGTGTATTTGTTATTTGTGCATGTTTGAATTGATGTTAGGGGTTCCCATGGGGAGGATCACCTTCAAATGTGACCAAGGGGTTATGTGTATTATTTTATTTAGTTTCTTTTGTTTAATTTTAGTATGTGATTTTTAGTGATGTATTTTCCTGTTTATTATTTATTTTATTTGTGTCTAGATTAGTGAGTAATCATGTTGTTAAATAAATTAAAATGGGTCAAAAGAATGCATTCATTAGAGCTGATGGCTCTTGGATTATGTGTTGTAATTAATGTGTAAGTAACTTGGAGTGTGAAACACTCCACTTTCCTTTTGAAATTCCAATCTTTCCTTAGGGGATGACTTTGGAGGCTTGTAGGACAAGTTAAACTTTTCCACACCTCTTAAATTGCTATACCAACCCTACATATGGGATTGAGGAGTCAAAATTAGGCCTTATTATGTATTTTGGGAAGGCAAGTTGTAAGTTTTTATTGCACCTTTTTGCATGAAATTAATTTTGGTCATTAAGGGGCTATGGGCTTGGATTTGTGTGTAATTAAAATGTCATTTATTCACCCACTTATTAATTATGCTTTGAGTTTGAATTTGAATTGTGAGGTGGAGTTGAGGATGAGTGATGTGGCATCCTACATGGAGCCACCTCATCCTCCTCTCCCTTTTCTATTTATTGGAATTCTTTGGCTTGTTTGGGGGTTGCTTCATGTTGGTTTGGTGCTTTTGCTTGATGGGAGAGAGTTAGAGGATTTTGGATTTGGTGGATGTTGGTGGTTTGAGACCTGTTTGGATTTGAAGAAGCTTATTGTTGAAATTTTGGATCAAGCTCTATCATGGAGAGGTAGGAGCTTGACTCTTTTAAAATGTGTTCTTTTTATTTTATGCATATGTGAATGTTGTTGAGTGTTTGGTATGTTTGTTGGTTGGTTGGGTAGTTTGCCTAAGTGTGGTGTAGGAAAAGACTATGTGGATATTTCTTTTGGGAGGCATAAGATAATAAGAGTTATTTTTGAGAGGGAGTTTGGGATGGGTTTCCATCTTAGAAAATAAATAGCTTGCATTTCTTACTTGTTATGGGGGAGCCATAAGAGGTAAGAGAATGGGAGGCATAAGAGGTACTTGGGGAGGCATAAGAGTATGTAGGGGTTTTGAGATGCTTATATTGGTGGGTTTTAAGGTGGAAACCAATTTCCCATTGAGAGGTATAAGCATCTTTCCCCATAGATCTTACTCCTTTGGATTTTGTATGATGAAGCCTTGTGTATTTTGTTGTTTTTTTCTTGTAGATATCCTTTGCAATATTTAGACTATATATGACTATAAAATATGGCTTTGCGTTTTGGAAGCTTGTTTTTGCCATGAGTTGAATCAATTTCCTATTGTAATGTTGTTGGGGCTTGGGGCCCAATGAGGAGGACGGATTCTCCTCTTCATTGGAATTCTTGGTTGGGTGGAGAGTGTTGCCTCTCCCATTTTCTTTGTTGTGAAAAATTAAATCTAGCGGATCTCTCTTGTTACTTTTCCTTGAAGTTTGTGTATGAATAGAATTTCATAGTCCTCTTTGGGTTACTTATTGTAAAAATTTCCCACTTTAAGTGGATGACATTGTAATATTATTTGTGGTGAAAAGCTACTCTATTTTTGGATTTGAAATTTGTATTTGTATGTGAAAAAGGAATGAGAAATATTTATTTTGTAAGTTATCTTTTGGTGAACAGAAAAGAAGTTGTAAAGGAAATTATTTCAGTTTAATAGAAGTTGATTTACTTTATACAAAATGGAGTTGCTCTTGTTTGGAAATCTGTTGATTGAAATACTTTTGCAAACTCTTTGTTTGAAGGTTGGAAAAGTCTGTGTTAGGAAATATTACATTCCTCTGTATTATTTGAAAGGCACGTTTTGAAAATAGAACTACATTCTTGCTCTTCACGCATTGATTAAAGGAAAGTTAAACATTGTAAAATTAGAATGGAATGAACTTAAATATTTAAAGTATGGAAAATGAAATAGATTAATTTCTAGTTTAAAATACGTAGATTTCTTTTAGATCACTGTAAACCTGCAATAAATATCAGAAAAACACACAGAGTACCCTGCAACAATGAAAGACAAAATGAAACTTTAAAATGAACAAAGGATGAACAAAGCACATCATAAAACAATTGCATTTCCTAGTATTTTATCCGAACTCCAGAATCGGGAAGAGGCATAATAATGTAATTTCACAGAAAAGAAAAGAAATTCATATTGAAATCTCATCTCGTTAATCAATTAATCTTTGTAATCCATTCAAGTATGTTTCTCCATGCCTGTTTGGTGTGTTAAAGAAGAAAGAATATCAAATTAGAACAATTCCGGGCAAAGTTGAAAAGTTTAGTTCACATTTTAATGGCAAGAAATAATTTTTATTAAAAATCACCCATTTAATTTTGTTAAAAATAAGATTTTGTGCTTCCTATGTAAAGAGGAGTTCTATACCTTTCCAAAAAGTCCTCATTTTCCCAAATCCGAGCTTCCAAGGTAGAAATTTATGGGCATCCAAAGTTTTTGGTTTAAAAAAACACTCTTTTTTTTTCAAATTCCTCTGTGCCCTTGCACCTACCAATTTTCTTTTGGAAAAACACTTTCGTGGGTTCGCGGGCCCGCACCTTCAAACTTTACCTTTTTTTTTTTAAATGACGAAAATTTCTAAGTCTCCCTGATGGCCCACCACCCCGCAGCCAATGAAGGTCTACCACGTGGCTTCTTTAGGCATCGGTGAAGGCACAGATTGTTTTAGACGTTATCACTTTTGTAAAAAGATTGGAAAAAATTTCTAAGTTTCCCCATCAGTCCGCCTTCCCACTTGAGTCTTTATTGGACTCACACATGGCTTCGCTAGGTGTCAAGCGGAGGCGCGGGTTGTTTTTAACCTTCACACATTTTATCACAAAAGTTTAACTTCTTAAGCTTCCCCATCGGTTCATTTTCCCGCTTGTGATTTTAGGCATGACACGTGGCCTCTCTGGGCATCGACGGAGGTGCGGATCTTTTTAAACCTTTTTTCCTTTTCAAAAAAATCCCAAAAATCCTAGTTGCCTCTGACAACCTGCCTTCCCAAGTTGGCTTACAAATGTGCCACGTTTCCCTTGCGGCTTGGGGAAAATTTTCTTCTTTTAGCATGAAGCCCTACCCCAGGCTCGTGGGCATGCGGGTGTAACTTGTGTTTTTGCCAAAAGTGCAAATCGCCAAATTACCTCCCCTACTCCGCTGGCCCGAAACCTTCCCAAGGCGAAAAGTCAACCCAGGCCCATGAAGCCCACCTTTGGGAAAAATTTCTTTTCCAGGGGCCATGCATCCCATTTTTGGGAAAAATTTCCTCCACAAGCCCATCGGCCCGTAACTTAAGAAATATGAAAAGTTAGGAGGACTTATTTATGTCATTGGAAAGGGGAAGAAATTTTCTATCTAATGGAAATGTTTCAGGGAAACATTAAGTGTCTTAAATATGTGAAAATCTGGTTGAAGTGTAAAGATGAGTTTGAAAGTGGGTATTTGGGGATTTACCCCTTTTTAACTTAAATGTTTAACTCTAAAGCATGGGTTGACCTTTTTAAGGGGTCACGTTATGGGATAAGAGAATGTTTTTTCTAACCCATGTAAATAAGAACCTTAGTTATTGTTTGGACCTTGTGAAATTAAAAACCTTGGGCATTTAATTGTTTTGGCCCCTTTGACCCTCTAAAATTAATTAAGGAATATTTAACTATAGTGTTAATTTAATTATTTATTAAATTAACACCTAAGAGAAATTTAACTATATTTGAATTAATTACACTCATTAATTTTGTAATGTGGATCTAATGTTTGTTATAATGGGAAAATTTCATTTATTAAATTTTAATTGACTTTGAATCTTTGTTCTGACAACTAAAGTTTCAGATCTGTAGCTAATAATAAAACTAAATTACAATTCAAACCCTTGATATTTGGAACACATGTGTGTCTTCAATTGTATGAGTTGAAATGACTCCTTGCAATATTTATGGTACATATTTAGCCACTAAATAATTCCTAACAGTTCAATTATATTGTTATATGATGATATTTATTAATGTTATCAGTTATGTGTTATATCACTCACAATCTTTCGTGATATTTGGAGTTAAAAGTTTGTTTTGGCTGTAATGGAGCCCAGTTAGAGTTGCTACTAATGAGTCTAACTTAGTTTTCTTCTAAGAATTAAGATATTGAATCTTGCATTAAAAATATGGCTTCAGTAATATTTAAATTCTTTAAGCTTACATCGCCACATGCATTTATTATCATGAAATGGAAATGGGAGAAATAAAAACCTACACATTCATTGAAAATGTAAGAAAATAAGACCTCTAAACAAAAAAAAAAGATAAAAAGCCCAGTGGAGTACCTAGAGACAAGGCAACTGTGATTCAAGGAAAACAAAAATCACGGCAGAACCTTCAACAGCTGTAATGAATTCTTCTAAACTACTTCAACCACCAACTGATGCTTATTTCCCTAAATTAACCTTTGTAAAACAGAAATGAAGACACAGTAACTATAGCGTGTATATAATAAATATAAATAAAAACCTAGAGTGTGGGAAACCACCGATGATGCAGGAGTGTTGGCGAAAATTAGGAAGCAGGTGCATCCAAGGAAACAAGATAGCTAGATGCCCTAAAGTCTGCAAACGCAAACCCAAATGGCGCAGCCACATACGAAGAAAAAACATAACAAGGATGGAGAAGGACGACATGGTGATAAAAATCTGAAGCCTGCACAAGATGGAAAATTAGAAACGAAAACACCCACACAAAATCGCACCACCATCGAATGAATTACAAAAACCAACGGCACAGCTACGTGGCCAGATGGAATAGGATGGGCGTTCGGAGAGGATGATGAAATTATGGAAAAGTGCCTCCGAATAAAAAAATGCCCATGGCTAAATAATGTGAGTATGAATTAAGGGTTATCCATAACATTTTTCTGTAGTGTGAATATGGTAGAAACACAATCACACTCTGCAATTGTACTATGCCATCTATTTTCTCATGATCTTGGTATTTAACATATACATAGATATGTCCATACATATGGCTTTGATAGTTAGATACAATGACCACTCAATTATTAGCATGTATCCATTCATCTATTTATTATCTACATCTAACAATGCTTTTACATGTGATTAAGAAAATAACCAAACAACTTGAAGCTTGTTCAAGATAACCATATACATAAATATCAAGATGGTTTTAACAGAAAAATCGACAACCTAAAAGGATGTTTTTACAAGACAACCAACCAAAAATGTAGAAGGTGTTACAGGACAACCAACAACCTACAAATATGGGTTTATAGAATAACAATCGGCATAATAAAGTATGATGATGTTGCATTGTTTTGTGCTTTAGATTTCCAATACATCTTCACATCGGGAACTACATAGGAGTAGCTCACTAATTGGATTTGAAAAATGAGGACTATGTCCTCATCAACTCTTATATCCTCTACAATTGATCATAACTACTCAATCTCATACATCATAGATAGGTTCCAATAGCGCTAGACTCAAGTCTCAACACGGTCATTCTACATCTTTATTCATTTCTTCTACACTTTGTGTGACACCATTATTAGTGGCTTGTTAGAGGACATTAGTTTATCTAAGATCATTTCTCACATGCCAATTATTATTGTTGTTATAGCTATGTATAATAACATTTATATAAATCTTACAAACTTTATACTAATATTATTATGGATGAGATGTTTTCAATTTGCACCTTTAACAATTCCCAATCCATTTTTTGTTCTTCTATAAATGAGTGTAAGTTGTCGACGCATTATGTGTTATCTAATTCCAAAAATATTAAAACTACTGACCTCTAAATTACAAGTAGTGCATCTTACCGCTTCACTATTGCACACGCAAATGCTAAATATATGGCCCGACTTTATTTATATTGAGTGCTATCGAAATCGGGAAAATATGGAACGTACTAACTGGATAAGGCCTTCCTTCTACTATTCTTAAATAATAATCCCCAATTTTTCTATGGTACCATAATATAAAACACATTAGTATTTAAAAATAAAAAAATTAAGTTCATCTCGTGATATAATTTTATTATATAGTTTATCAAAATTGGCTTCCTTTAACTACCCTTAAAATATAAATTTCATAGGATTTGATCATTCAAGTAAAAACATAGACATTTTTATAAGAAACCACAAATTATGAAACAATGATTACGTAGAAAAGTAGAATAAAAAATTAACAGTTTCTTGACATAGAGAAAAATAAAATATACAAAATGCCAAACATGTAAGATGCGAACACCAAATTTATGTGATAAAACCTAGCCGAGTGCTTAGAAAAACATATATGGTGCAACATATCAAGCTTTATTAACTCAAGATGAACAAACATGTGAACTCGTTATGAGAAACCTTAGATCTCCACAAAAATATATACACCTAATTGGTGATGTACAGTTAGGATTCTTCCTCCTAAAATAGAGTGAAAAAACACCATTAGGATTTTCTTTCCTAAAAAATAGAATTCGGTAGAATTTGGTTGAATTTTTCTTTCAGAGACAAATGATTGACTCCTTAATTTTTGCTTCAGGGCTCCGGCCCCAAACTCCCATTAGGGGGCTCCATCAATTGCCACCACCCCCACGGACACTCCTACAACAAGATTGGGGGACAAGTACCCCTCCCTCCCCCACATCCCACCTTTGCTAAATTAGGTACAAACCAAGCCACAAAGGGATCCAAAATTGAACTTTTCCGGCACCTATTTAACAATCTCCACCTTGAAAAGAATCGCTTGATATCTTACACGACCAACTCATCACCTTTCTGCAAGCCAAGAAAAGACAAATACCATTTTAGCTTCTCTAATAGTAATGGTTTTGTTAACATACCAAACACATTTTTATGTGTTGTGTACCTTTTCGAGCTACTATCTCTTCATTAATAACATGTCTAAAAAAATGATACTTAACTACAATATGATTTGTCTTAATGTGATAAGGCATATTTCGACCAAATTAACAACATTTTGATTGCACACACAATACCTTCATCTTGTATTGATCACTTCCAAACTCATCTAATAGGTTTTTTCACCAAATTGTCTCTTAACAAAAATGATATGTAGCTACATATTTTTCCTCATTTGTGTACACAAAATTAAATGTCTAAAGCTTTTACATCCAATTTATAGTTCTACTGCAAGCATAAAAACATAATCGAAGTTCATCTTCTTTTATCCAAATCACCCGCAAAATATGAATCAACATATCCACAAATATAATTACCGGTATTATTATAGGTGATAGAATAATTACTTTTGCCTTGGGAGTAGTGAAACATCCACTTCACTTCGACTAATGTTATCTACGTGAATTTTCCATAAATCTACTAAAAATCCAAGCTGCATGTGAAATATCATGCATTTTACATACCATAGTGTAGACACCCCAATTTCACATCTATCCTAAATCAATTAATTTCCCTTCCTCATTTCCCACAAAAATACACTTGAATTAATCAAATATAATTTGATTAATTATCCATTTCCAAATCTAAAAATAATCTAATCCTCACAACATGTCATTATTCTCCATGTTTTTCCACTATTGAATTAAAAATTCAAATTCAAATCCTCACCCACCATTCGTGGTCCCCACTCACCTAAAATCCTCCACTTATGAATTAAAAATATAATTCAAATCCTCACCCATTCTTCGTGGCCCCCACTCACCTAATATTGCCCACATTTTCAAACCATCCACCTAATCTTGCCCACATTTTCAAACCATCCACCTAATCTTGCCCACATTTTCAAACCACCCACTTAATCTTGCCCACATTTTCAAACCATGATTACTTAAATTAATTTAAGCTAATCACTCCCTCAGGCTATAAATACAACCTTACCCCTCCCCTCTAAACAGACGGAGAATAAGCTTTCATGCCATATCTAAGTTCTTGCATCCTTTGAGCAAAGAACATCATTCCGCCTGTCCTAATGCCAAAATAGCCTCATAATCCTTTTTCCCATCCAGTGCAAAGTAAGAGGATCGTTGTTGCAGGAAGGTCTTGCTCCGTCTTGAAGAAAAGCACCTACATATCACAAAATCAGGGCTCAATCCAAGTTTCCTAGCCCATTCTGAGGTTTGCTACGGAACGCGAAGGAGGAGGTACGATTATTGGTATTTTACTTCCTTGTTAGTAGTGTATTTTTCATAGCTTACATTCTGGCACGCCCGGTTACTTTCGATCTGTTACCATTAATTTCCCAATTAGTGGTTTTATCCGTTCTTTGTTTATTATTGTTCATTATTATTTCCTTTTCTATTCCTTATGGTCTTCTTTGGTTAACCTTCACGCTTTGGTTAGTGTCTTTGTTGTGTGGTGTCTTGTGGTGTATCTGCAGGTTATAGCAACAATGAAACTATGCAGCTCATCCTGTCTTTGATCTCCTCGGTGCTTGGTGTTTAGTAGTTCTGATTTTTCTATTCACTTGTAATCTATAGAAACACAAGCACTAATCATTAGTTTATCATATTAGTGTCATGGGACAACCAATCCGGAAAATATATTTATTTATTTCCTTTTGCTAAAATAACTGTTTTGTAGGAAGTTAATCATTTACTATTTTTTTATTTCTTTTATTTTAGTCAATCATTTTATGATCTAACTCTTTCTTTCTGTTTATTTTTATTTTTTAACCTTGCTGTCCAAATTTTAGCTTCTCAGGTGAAGTATAGAAGTCAGAAAATAAAAAAACCAGCTCCCGGGACGTTTTTCTCACGTTTAAAATTTTCATTCAGAGCGTTCTCGTAGCCCATCTTCCGGAAGCCATAACTTTTGCTCCCGAACTCGGAATGACTTCATTTTTTTTTTCACAGAAAGGTATTGAAAAGATCTATGCAATGCAAAAATAATTTTTAGCTTTAGACTTACAAAAAAAATTTGGTTTCATTTCTTCTAACACCTGTCTTTTTTGCAAAAAAACAACAAAATTATAATTTTATTTATTTTTATTTTTTAATTTTTATTTCACGAAACATCCTCACACGTATGCTCTTTCCTCGCACTTCAAAATTGATCTTGGAAATCAGAAACGTGAGGCCACTCAAACTTTAGAAAATCATTTTTATTTTTAATTTTTTTGCCTTACATTTAAATTTTCCATAAAACACTTTCTTAACGTTTTCACCCTCTTCTTTCATCATTTTTCTTTTTTGTGAACATAATCATTATCGCTATTTCACAATCATGATTAATTGCAATAATTATTAATATTTATTTTTTTAACAAAACTATTTCAATTGTATCCGCGTATGCTCTTTTCTTGCGCCTTCAAGCGATCTAGAAAATCAGAAACGGTCACAATTTTTTTTAGTTTCTTGTTCTAACATTGCAGGATCCCCTAGCTTTGTTTTTCAACTGTCATTTTAATAATTATTTTCCTTTGTCATATTCTTAATATTTGTTTGGTCGTTGGTTGTGTATGCTCTTTTCCTGCGCCTTTGAGCGATCTGGCAAATCAAAAACAACCACGATCACTTTTCTAACATTTCATTTGCAGGATAACTACTAATTTGTTTTCTGTAGAACCGCGTTGCTGGAATATTGTCAAAAAAAAAAAAAACAACAAAAATCCCGCAAAAATACCACCATTTAAAGACAATTGCTGAAACTAAAAAAAAAAGGACACTCAGGTACGCAATTATTTTCTGCTAGTGATTTATTTCAAGTTGGAAAGAACCCTGCGTTTAATCACTTTATCATATTGTTTTTGCACGTAGACGAGGTGGATTTCATCACCACCAAAGCTACACCAGTGACGTGGACTTGACTACCACGCACCAACAAAGATTTGCATTTGCATTGCACTTTGAGACCTAGTCTTATCACAGCTGATTCGGTATTTACCTCGCCGCCGCTTCACTCACTTACAGGTAATGCTGTCGTGCAGCGCATGCGAGTCACGCCTAAATAGCTGTAACAACGAAGCCTGGGCATCGTCCCTGTAAATCTTCGGGGAGTTATAAGGACACCATACACATTCATCCCTCCATCACCTTCCACCTTTTCACAAAACCTGTTCTGGACGTGGTGATTCACTCCGAAACAGCAAGTAAGAATTGGTGAGTCTCCTCCAGTGCTCTAAGGGTTCTCTGCACCACCTCCGTCCCCGCATGCACTAGGTATATCGGGACTAGGGTATATCGGAGGACGATCTTCTTGGAGTAATAAGATCTCGCATCCACCATTTCACAGCATACTTGTATGATTGCATGAAACAATGATCATTCCTGAAGAAGTTACCTCATAAGCCAAAATAATTGAATCCACATGACTGCTTGTTGTTTGAAAACACAATAGTTTAGCATTATTTTATCATAAAACTTGGCTGATATCAATGTGTTCATCAGAAAAGTTCAGACCCTAGTTGTGTTCCACAAAAAAATCAGTTCTCGACCAATTCAATACCAAGCGAAAACATCCAAACAATCCAACAACACAGACCAAAACATCACACCAATTTCATTAGCTCACTTTAGCCAATAATACATCTGTCATAGCTTGTCTTCAGCTATATCCAATAGATATTGAGTGACTTGCGTTCACTCCTTATCTCATCAATTGTCAGAACATTCTTTCTAGCTTGTTTCAAGCTATATCAAAATGACATTGAGTGACTTGTTTGAGTTCACTCATTATTTCATCAGCTGTCGAGTTTAACAAAATCCCATCCGACACAAATCCCTTCAAAAATACATCTTCCTATCAAAAATCCAGAGCTTGTTAAAGCCAAACCAATCAACATATTCATCATAGCTTGTTTGAGCTACATCCCACTTGTATTGAGTACCTTGTTTGAGTGTACTCCTTACATTTTCGTCTAAGCTTGTTTAATCCAAACCAATCAACATATTCATCATAGCTTGTTTAAGTTATATCCCACTTGTATCCCGAGTAGCTTGTTTGAGCTTACTCCTTATAGCCTTGTTAAAACTTGATTGAGCGAAAACAAAGATCATAATCAATTGGTTGATTTCTTCATCACACATTTCTTCGTTCTCCCTCTCTTTCAAACATGAAGAATTCACGAAAAACATCACACAATGAGCTATTAGAACAAATTAATAAGATGACAACACAACTCTCTCATATGGCTACCCAAATCAGTGAGCGATCACCCAAAAAGCCGATCATACAACCTCACGAAGAAATCAGTTCACGTAAAGTCCAACGTCAGTTTACCCCCCTTGGAGAAAGTCTCTCTAGTGTTTTTCATCAACTAAAAGAGGCTAAACTGATAAAATATCCAATTACAAAACCCTTTGTCAAAGGGGAAGCTAAGCCATGCTGGTACAAACCTAACACATACTGTGACTTTCATCGCATTGATGGTCATCACATAGATAAATGTGTACGATTTAAGAATTACGTCCAAGACTTAATTGACGACGACGTCATCTCTGTAGAACTTGATGACAATGCTCTTGCAACCAACGACACATCCAATACCACAACTTTCCATGAAGAGTGATCACCTGTTCGAAACTCCTATATATACTGAAATTCCACGAGATCATGACGACAACAGTCAAGACTCTCTAATTCCAAACCAATCGATATCTTCTTCAAATTTCCTTCCATTAGTTCAAACATACATTGAACCTGTTTTGGACAACAACATTCTTCCAACATCTACTGAGCACTTGAACTTATTTCAAGACTCTCTTTCAGCCCAAACATATATTGAACCTGTTTTGGGTGACAACATTCTTCCAACATCTAACGAGACCTTGATCTCATTTCAAGACTCCCTTTCAAACCTTGATATTACTGTAGACACTACAGACGAGGTTCCATCAACAGGTACCATTAAGTTTGATTCTATTCTTCCAATATTGGCTCTTATGCCTAACATCTCTAGCCTTTTTGTCGAAACACAACCACATCAAGTTTGGACACTTGCAACAATGCAACCTGTCATGACCATCATACTTTCAACGATCGATCTTGCAGGAATCTCATCACTAATGATTCTCACCTATCAAGACTTCTATGTGCATATATTCTACGAGGTATGTATACCTAGGAATATCTTTATGCCACCTTTTCCATCTTTAATTTTGAATCTATCGTCAAATCAATTAATTCATGGACAAACAGAAGCAAAAAATCAAACAATGCAAACTGAGGCCACTCCCCTCTCCCTTGTTTATGGTGGGGAAGATATTTTACATGTCAAGGTTGAATTCCCATCCTTTAGAATATCCCTCAAAGACGTAATCAATAAAGATTATTATCAACATTCACGCCTTAATGAACTCAAGCTTCTTGATGAAAAACGACTTAATGCCCTAGATCATCTTCAAGTATATCAAAATCAGCTACGACATAGCTACCATAAAAAATTCAAACCTAGAAAATTTAAGGTCAATCATTTCATTCTCAAAGAAAATCGAAAGAACACACCCAAAGAACGAGACAAACAAGACAAATTTGAGCCCAACGAAATCATAGATAAATTTGGCTCTGGAGCTTATAAATTGGCCACTGCAGATGGTCAAGATCTTGATGAACCAATGAATGTAGTTCATTTAAAGAAATTTTATCCTTGAGATGTTCACTATTCCAGGATACAACGTGTACATTGTTCCTTTTGTCTTTCTTATCTCCGAATAATTTAAATTTATTCATTTCCATTGGCAGATATTTTCTTTATCAAAATCACATCTTCATATTTATCATCATGAGACAAGTGCTAATATAAATCCTATTAAGTTTGTGAGCATCATACTTCTTCCACTTTCAGTCGCTTTCCTCTATGGTCATACCTAGAAGCTTACTGATGGTAATATATCCCCTTCTAATACATTCTCTCTTTCATAACAAAGCTCTAAACTTCGTTACCCTAGTTCGTTTGGTCGTCCATCTCAGTCTTCGGTGTTGAACCCTCGCGTCCTACTAGTCGTGTGGGGCTGAGATTGGGGGCAAATGTTTCTTCCCAAATACAAAGCACTATTGTAAAAAAATCCATCAATTCAATAACTTATGAATAATTCATTGTCACATCTTTCGTCCTTCATAGTCTTTGGTGTTGAGCCCACACTTCTTACTAGTAGTGTGAGACTAGGAATGGAGGAAGATGCCCTTACTCGTCTACGTCTTGTCTTCGGTGATAAACCCTTGCCTCTTACAAGTGGCATGGGGCAAAGCGTAGAGGGTCATTCTCATACAAGCATAAAAACATTGCAAAATATTCCAAAAAAAAAAAAAAAAAAAAAAAACAAAACAAAACAAAAAAAAAAAAGACAAAAAAGAAATTCACTCGCCTATATTTTGCCTTTGGTGATAAGCCCTTGCTTCTCACTAGTAGCATGGGGCAAGGCATAGGGAGTCATTTCAAAAATACAAAATCTTACAGTGCTTACAAATTATAGAATCCCCAAACACGTAATTTAGATGCCTAAGTGAAGAGAGAACTATCCCTTAACCTCATATCTTATCAATCAGCAGGCCACATAACTGTCTAAGTCTAGCATGTGACTCATAAAGTGAAAGCTATTTTTGAAACCGGTTTAGTACCATTATGAAGAATGGAGTCACAATTTCCTAAAGGGATTGTTGTTAGCATTTGTCTCTATATTCATTATCTACCTCCTACGTCCTTCTTGATTCTTGGTGATGAGCCCACACATCTTACTAGTTGTGTGGAGTCAAGAATGGAGTTGGAATTCTTTTCATCATATCATCACCACCATATCATGCCAATGGAAAGTGAATTTATGTTATTTTGAGCATAAGTTACAATGCGGAACACGGTACATCGTCTCTCAAAAATAATTCTGCACTCTGGTCCATAAATTGTCAATCATAATGTAAAAATCTAAAAACATTTGAAAATCGTAAAAAAATCCAAAAACAATGTAAAAATCTAAAAATCTAAAAACATTTGAAAATCATCAAAAATCTAAAAACAGTGTAAAAATCCAAAAATCCAAAAAACATTTGAAAATCATCAAAAATCCAAAAACATTTGAAAATCGTCAAAAATCCAAACATAGTGTAAACATCCTAAAAATTCAAAAACATTAGAAAATCCAAAAATCCAAAAACAAAAACATTAGAAAATCCAAAAAAATATAAAATTCAAAAACAAACATTAGAAAATCAAAAAATCCAAAAACAAAAACATTAGAAAAAAATCCAAAATACAAAAACATTTGTAAAATTTTCAAAAGACCAAAAACATCCACAAAATTGTAAAAACTCAATAAGTAACACAGTTCATCCTTTGAACTATTATCCCAAACGAATGGTCCAACCACCTTATGACTACCAATTTCAAACCACTTCTCCTCGCGTGAATCCTCGCTTGGGGAAAATCCGGCTCTCATTGTTTCCTTGTTTGAGGAGACTGGCCCAATCCATTGTACCTCTGCTTGGGGGCACATCTAATCAATCATCACTGTGGAACACGTTAGGGACATGTTTACTAGTTCTTGTGTTGCATTATTAGTGGCAAATTATTAATTGCTTTCTTGTATCTTGATATATTACAGGGGGCATCTTGATTTTATATATCCCGGTGTTCTCTGTAATATTCTTATGTTATCTGATTGCATGTCGTACTGGGGCATCATACTTTCTTGATGGCCTCTGTCTATGCTCTCTTCCATTTGCAGATATCGATCGGGGCATCAAACCTTTTTGATGGCCCCGCTTTATGCTATCACGCATATTACGCTTCTAGTCATCCCGATCTTTATATCACGATGCATCCTCGTTATGTGCTATATTAAAATTAAGATGCTTTTCGTCACGTGAGTATCTTCCCGCATGATCAACATCTTACTTTGCACCCCATCCATTCACCCATACTAATGCATTCTCCAGCCATAATCCTACTTGATCACCGTTGCAGCGGTTTGCGAATCCTACTTGATGATCTTTCTCAAGTAGCATTCACTATCCAAGCAGCTCCTTCTCCCCCACCATGATCACCATGTATTTGATCCATTCATTCTCACTTCTCATTTTTACTCCTCCGCCACTTATACCCATATTACCCTTCTCACCATTCCTGTCCCCTCTCACCCATTGGTATTCTTTCCTTTCACCCGTTTTCTTCCCGCTTGACAATCTTACTTAATAACCCCTTCTATATGGAATCCTCAGTGGAGGTTTACCCTCTCCCTAAGATCTTCCCATTTGTAGAAGCTTCTTCACCACATGCCCTCTCATCAAATAACCATCACCACCAAACACATCTTCCAACTCCACCTCTTCTACTTCCCATTCCCGCATCATTACTCTCACCACGTGGGCATCCCAATTAAGGATTCCCCTCACACTCTCCACCCTCCACTACATATATTCCTTCATCCATTCATGTTATACTCCTTTGTGTCCTTTATTTCTTATTATCACCTCATCTCATATCATATACCACTTCGGCATACCTCACTCACTCTTTTCTCATCCTTCCCCAAATCCACCTTATGCCTAGGTCATCCTACTTACACGCTCTCGTAGTATGGCAAATTCACTTGAGGGTTCCCCTTCAGTCCATTTTGTCATACCCTATTCCCACCAACTCTAACATCATCCTTCTTCCTCAGCTTGGCGATCTTACTTAACCATCCCAGCCGCATGGCAATCTTACTTAAGACTTCTACTTAAGGTTGATCTGTCCTGTGGCCTTCCCCCATCCCATCATATTTCGCCCATCTTATTTCTCCCACCTCTCATCGTGATCATCTTCTTCACCCTACCATTCCACCCCTATTCCCAATATCATTTTGTCTTTCTCTTTGCATATCATCCCTGCCGGTTGGGTGACCCTACGAAACTTCTCCAGCAGTATGACGATCTTACTTAAGAGATTCTCTTAAGCATGACATGTCATCTTACACTCGCCCATCACTCTCCAATCTCACCACCATATTTCCTCTTCATTCCCCATCATCACATCTTTTTACCACCACTATCACCCTCCTCTGCTTGGCAATCTTACTTAACCACTCACCCAGCATGGCGATCTCACTTAAGAGTCCCTCTTAAGGATGATCTGTCTCCTTGCCTTTCCCCATCACTACCCACCCTTCACCCTTCATTTTTTCTCAGCATTCCCCATTATCACATCCTTTCACCTCCTTTTCGATTCTCGCAAACACCACTTCTCGCTTGACCATTTGTCATCTCCAGTTTTGCTCACATGGCAATCTTACTTAACCACTTCCGTCACATGACAATCTTATGTTAGGGTCCTCCCTACACTTAACTTGTCATCATGAACTTCTCCCCCGCCTCATTCTTAGTTCACTTTATCGATCGTTTCTTCCACCTGGTATCTCCTATTACCCACTTTTTCCTCCTACTATTATCCTTTCTCCACACATCTTCTTACAACATACACCTCATCTCTTCCACCTACAATCACATTCTTTTCCCCCATTTTCCCCTCCTTGATCCATCATCCTTCATACCATTTCTTCCCATTCTTTTCATGTCTTGGTTCTTCATCCTCACCTCGTTCATCCTCATCACCCCCATCCTCTCCTCGCTTTCACTTCGTCCAACTCCTCCCTCCCATCTTCTTCACTCTTTCCCCTTCATCTTCTCACATTCCCCCTACATTTCTACCCACACACATATTCGCCATTACTGTTAATACTCCTATATCATTCTTTCATCATCATCTTCTCTTCCCGCACTCATAATTCACAACGGGTTTTCCCTAAAATTATCGCTCCTCATTCCGCACGACCTCATTCACTCCCTTGGACCTTCTAGAGTTTCCCTTCATTCCTTCCATCTTCTACGCCCACCACTCATTGGCAACGGGTTTTCCCTAACGTCCCTTTGTTGGCGTTACCCTTTCCAGTCCTCGTTCGCTTTCTCTTTTTTCATTTTTTCTTTCACCCTTCCCCACCACTCATTTTCAAGAGGATTTCCCTAACATCCTTTCATTGGCATTGCCTCTTCTATCCCCCATTCTCTTTTCTCTCCTATTCTTTTCCCTCACTCCCACCCTTTCTTGTCGCTTCTTACCCATCTCTCCATCTCCTCTTTGCCCTCTTCACTATCTTTATTGTCTTCATCATACATCCTTTTTCTATTTTCCCATCATCCTAGTATCCTCATTTCATGCATCTCCATATCTTTTCCAATCGATGTCATTCTTCCCCTCTTTCTTCTTTCAACATTCCTTCTACCATTTCCTTTCCACTTATTACCCCCTTTCTGTATTCCCTTCCTTCTCCATCATTTTCTTTGTTATCCTCTTCTCTCTCCCACCCCTCGTCTTATTTTACTTCCTCTATATCATCTTCTTCCCCTTTTTCCATCACGTTTCCTCCTTACATCCCCATCGATAACCTCGGTTGTTCAGCCGTTGTCCCATCTTTTTTATCATCCCACTCTCCACATGCATCTCCATACGGTCTGCTCCATATTCTTTTCCTTGGTCTTCCTCGCAATGACGTGATTCCTTCAATATTCTCCTTGTATTCGCTTCTATCTTCCTTTCTTCTCCCCTAATTTTCACGCTTCTTCCGACCACTTCCCCTTTTCTCTACCACCCCTACCTTTTTGTTTCATTCCGTATATGTTTCTCTTCCTTTCTCTCCTCTTTTCACACTTTCTCGCCCTCATAGTTTCTTTTTTTTTCTCCGTTCTACTTCTTCTTTTGTCCTCTTTCCATTTCCCTCCATTTCACCCCCTACTCCCACCTCGTTTTCTCCTTCTTATTTATCCTTTCCCATTTCCTCCTTTTCTTCACTCTCTCATTTATTTCACTGCCACGTATCCCTCTTTACTATCTCTGTTGCTTCCTTCATTTTGCACATCTCTCTATTTCATCCCTTCACCCTCTACTCTGTCATTTTCCTCTTTTTTCCTTGTTTGTCCTTCATCATTCCCTTCTTCCCATATCATCCCTCTCTCTTATTTCTACCTCTTTCATTCCTTTTTTTTCCCCTCCCCTATCTCCCTTACTCTTCTCATAATCAACCCCCAACCCTATCCATTCCCTTTTCTCTTTCCCACACACCCTCACACCTAGCATTCAAGGTCGATTGAATCCTTCCTCCATTTGCATCATGCGGTCATTCCAGTCTCTTCCACTCCATTACCGTCCTCTTCTCCACCAAATCCATTTCCCTTCTTTTCGAGAGTTTTGTCGTATATTTCATTCTCGTCAATCCTCTCGAGGGGGCATCACCACATCTATCCATAATCACATCTTCTCATGACATTTTTGTCTTGGAGGATACCATGACATCCGTCACTCACCACTTTCTATTCTCCCCAACAAACATTCACTCTACCTTTTAAAAAGTAGATTGAATTCTTCCCCCATACCGTCTACTTTCTTTGAAAGGACACTACTTTCATAGTACCCTTCCAAAGAGGGGCAAATGTAGACACCCCAATTTCACATCTATCCTAAATCAATTAATTTCCCTTCCTCATTTCCCACAAAAATACACTTCGAATTAATCAAATATAATTTGATTAATTATCCATTTCCAAATCTAAAAATAATCTAATCCTCACAACATGTCATTATTCTCCATGTTTTTCCACTATTGAATTAAAAATTCAAATTCAAATCCTCACCCACCATTCGTGGTCCCCACTCACCTAAAATCCTCCACTTATGAATTAAAAATATAATTCAAATCCTCACCCATTCTTCGTGGCCCCCACTCACCTAATATTGCCCACATTTTCAAACCATCCACCTAATCTTGCCCACATTTTCAAACCATCCACCTAATCTTGCCCACATTTTCAAACCACCCACTTAATCTTGCCCACATTTTCAAACCATGATTACTTAAATTAATTTAAGCTAATCACTCCTCAGTTATAAATACAACCTTACCCCCTCCTCTAAACAGATGGAGAATAAGCTTTCATGCCATATCTAAGTTCTTGCATCCTTTGAGCAAAGAACATCATTCTGCCTCGTCCTAATGCCAAAATAGCCTCATAATCCTTTTTCCCATCCAGTGCAAAGTAAGAGGATCGTTGTTGCAGGAAGGTCTTGTTCCGTCTTGAAGAAAAGCACCTACATATCACAAAATCAGGGCTCAATCCAAGTTTCCTAGCCCATTCTGAGGTTTGCTACGGAACGCGAAGGAGGAGGTACGATTATTGGTATTTTACTTCCTTGTTAGTAGTGTATTTTTCATAGCTTACACATAACATACATTAAACTTCCTACCGCACAAAGCATATGGTACATGAGACATATATTCCTTTTATTCTTCTTATCTAGGACATAAACTTGAATAAACTTTGAAATGGGAAGAAAAAGGGATTCTAACTTGTTTCACATCTTTCATGCCAAATATGGTTAGTATATTTTCTAGATACCTATGTTGTGATAACCAAAGCTTACCATTTATCATGTCTCTATATATCTCCATGCCTAAGATTTATTTTACAACTCTTATATCTTTCATATCAAATGTCCTAGCAAAATGAGCCTTTAAATTCTTTGTTTCTACCATGTTGTTTCTTGCTATAAGCATATCATCAACATAAAATACTAATATGATGAATAATCCATCATTCAAAACTTGAAATAAACACAATGGTCATACTAACTCCTTAGAAATTTTTGTCTCATCATGAAAGCATCAAAATTATTATACCATTGCATGGGTGACTATTTAGGCCATATAATGATTTCCTAAGCTTCCAAACAAATCCTTTTTTCTATTTTGTACAAATCCCTTAGGATGTTCCATATATATATATCCTCTTCCAAATATTCTTGTAAGAATATTGTTTTAACATCTAATTGATCGAACTCCAAATGAAGTAAAGCAACTAATGCTAAAACTACTCAATTGAAACAAGTTTAACAACTAGTGAAAATATTTCATCAAAATCAATACCTTTTTATGTGCAAATCCTTTTTCATATGATCTTGTCGGAAGCTTTCAACTTTGTCATCAACACATATCGTTTGTTTGTAAACACATTTGCAACCAACTGATTTTCTACCTTTTAGAAGTTCTACTAGTTCCCATGACTTGTTATTTTCAAAGGCATCCATTTCCTCTTGCATTTACTTTTTCCATTTGGAACTATCCACATATTTTAGTGCTTCTCGATAACAATTAGCTTCCCCATCATTAGAAATCAAAGTAATTGAAATATTGGGACTGTAATTACTAGGAGGATGCCTAACACATGTAGATCTCCAAACTGGCTATGGAGGTGTTTCCTCATGTTGTTGTCACCTCCATACTGAATTCTTAGGTGTTTCCTCAAGCTGTTGTGAATCTTCAATGTCTTCAACATTTTCAAATGATTTTTTTCATCCTTTTCAGAAGATTCGAAGATGGCTGAATATCAACCTTCACATTTTCATGTTTAGGTTCTTGTTCTTCTATGATTTCAACATATGATTTTTGGAGAGGATTCACCTCAAATTCTACATCTCTGTGAATGATGAATTTTTGGGTAGTAGGATCCCAAACTATGCATCCCTTAACACCATCTACTTCACCATACCCAACGAAGATGTAGTTCTTCTTTCTTGGTTCTAAATTTGAACACTTATTTTTATTAGTAAGAACATAAGGATTACAACTAAAAAATTTTAAGTTTGAATAATCACATGGATGACCTATCCATACCTCTTGAGGAATCTTGCAATCTATTGTAACTAATGGTGAGTGATTTATTAGATAAAAATTTGTACAAACTAGTTTTTCCCATAAACGATGATCTAAATTTGCATTCTTGAGCATGCTAATTTCTCTCTCTAAAATATTCCTATTCATGTGTTCAACAACTCCATTTTGTTGTGAAGTATAGTGGTGGTTTTATGCCTTTCAAACCCAGCTTCCTTGCAATGGTTCCTAAACTCCAAAGATATAAACTTTCCTACATTATTCGTTCTTAAACATTTGTTAATCCTGTTGTGCCCTTTTCAACCAAATCTCTAAATTTCTTAAATGTACTTAAAACATCATATTTTCTCTTAATAAAGTAGACCCAACATTTAATGGAATAATAATCTATAAAAGTAACAAAATACAATGTTCCGCCATATGAAATTAGAGTCTTTGGACCCCAAAGATTAGAATGAATATAATTAAGAATACATTTACTTACATGACTTCCATATTTAAAATTTTGTCTACATTGTTTCCCAAAAAGATAGTTCTTGTAAAAATTTAAGTCTAGAAACTTTAAATAAGAAAGTAACTTACAATATTTCAAAACCATTAATCCTTTCTCGCTCATATGCCCCAAACGTAGATGCCATAAACAAGTAGAATCTTTCGATGTTTTACATACCACAATTGCTTGGTGATATCGGTACTCCTTGCAATTTTTAAAGGTTAGCATCCTTTAAATCCCTCATTACAACTAAGACACCATTAGAAACCTTTAGAGCTCCACCTTGACCTATGAACTTATAACCACCGAGTGTAATTCACTAAAGGAAATCAAATTTCTTTGTAGTTGTGGTACATGTCTTAATTTTTTAGAGTCCTTACTCTACCATCTAACATTTTTATCTTAATGTTACTAATCCCTTCATTTTTATAGGAAATATTATTTCCTATAAGAAAAAAACTACCGTCAAGGGGGTTGGTAAGAAGAAAACCAACCTCTACGAGACACATGTAATGTGTAGCATCAAAAACCAACAACCATTCATGATGATAAAAGGAAACATTACAAACAAATAAAACTTCATTAGTCATACCTTCACTTGTTTCTACTTGATTTGTTTCCTTGTTAACATATTCCTTATTTTCTAATTCTTTCCTCTTCTAGCGAGTCCTTAAGATGCCTTACTTTTTTTGTAGTGTTATCACCTTACCTTACTCTTCCCACCATGTGACTTAGATCTATATGTTCCTCTTTATTTTTAACCTCTTTCTTTATATTTTCTTCTAGCAAACATGGCTTCAGGTGTAGAGTTCTCTCAAGTACATTATCTTCTCACTTCCTCATCCAACAATGCTCCCACAATAGAATCATAGTAAAGATCATCAACATTACTAAAATTAATAGAGGTTAATATATGATCTCTAGAATCCAATAGAGTACATAAAAAGGTGACTCCATTGTCTTCATCCTCCACTTCCACACCAATACTAGTCAACTAACATAACATAGTATTGAAAATATTTAAATGATCAAGAGTTTTCATACATTATTATATCCACGATGTATATAAATGACTCTTTAGGTAAATACGATTTGTCACAAATTTAGTCATGTAAAAATTTCCTATTATCTTTTCTCTTGCAATATTGAAAAGAACTTCATCACTAAACACAACCGTATTGAATTAAGAGATTTCTATACAGATCTTCCTTGTCATCATCATCCATCTCGACATGTTTCTTTTCTTTCCCATCCGAGGATTTTTGTAGCCCCTATTGCACTAGTATTATTAGTGCAAAAAAACACCCCTAAATGTCTGCAACTAGATGGGTTGAGACTCTCGGTGTGATTGCACCACATGGAAAATCTCCCAAAGTGTGGGACCTTGTGAGTTAAGAGAGCTCTTGGATTAAGGTCGGTTCCTATTCCTCTCTGTTTAGATGCACGCAAATAAATTGCAGAGGATCTATTCTAAAACTTACTCTATCATACCAAAGAGACAAGGTTAAGAAGATACAAAAATAAATCAAAGCTAACAAGTTGATGCACTAAAGGAATGTTAGACACTCGTTTTGTAATTTAACACATACCACGAAACACAATACAAACACCATGCATAGGTAACCAAACTATAATGAGAGATCGAGAAAGGAAACAATGAAACACATGAGATGGTTGAGAATAATCCATGACATATATTATTGCTCCAAAGTCAATACGGTACATTATAGTGGCCAAGAGGAAAAACTTAGCATTACAACTTGAATGGGGAAGTTAGGACTCCATGAACTTGTCTACAAACTAGGGGAGAAGGGAGGGTGCAAAAGTAAAATGTCGACCATTTTCACGATCCCAGCTCCTTCTTTTATAGATCTTATACAAAAAGAAGAAGGAGAGAGGTAGGAAAACTAATTTGAAGTTCGGTTACACCATCAATGCCACTACAAATCTTCCCGAAAGCTATTAAGTCTATCACTCGTATGTCTCGGCGTATCGAAGAAAGAAGAATGGTGGATCAAATCCAATTTGATCTGGTTGTTAGAGCAATCAGATCGTGTATTAATGGCATGAATATTTTTCCCATTTTCACCCACCCAACCTCGCCAACATTAAAGTTTCAGGTTTCCATGGTGTAGATAAGGTCGAGACCTTTCCAATGGTGCCAAATTTGTTGAGTTTTGGGCACTAGGTCGAAAGATATGTCCATTTGAATGTTTTGAGTCGAGTCTGTACAAAAATGGCAAAAACTAGTTAGCATAACGGGTTCGCGGGCCCGAAACTCACTTTGTGCCTTTTGGCACCAAAATACAAAAATGAAAAAATTACCCCGCAGCCCCACAATTCACTTTTGGCAAAAAATCATCTTCGGGCCCGTCGGCCCGCATTTTCCATTTGGAGGAAAAGTCTCTCCTAGGCCCGCCGACCCACATGTAATTGAGGCTTGACACGTGGTTCCTTGGGCATCGGCGAAGGTGTGGCTCATTTTTTCACTTTACACCTTCTTGGGGAAAAATTTCAAACTACCTCTCGATGACCCGTCATGGCTTTGACTTTTCAACATGGCCACATGTCCCTTTGCGGGCCTTAGGCATTTTTCTTCATTTGGCTTTAAGATCCCCTGTGGGCTTGTGGGCCCGAAATTCACTTTGCGCCCTATTTGCAAAAAAACAAAAAGTTCCAAAACTCCCCACAGACCCGCTGGCCTGAAATTCACTTGGGAAAAAAATCATCTTCGGGCCCGTTGGCCCGCATTTTCCATTTGGGTGAAAAGTCTCTCCCAGGTCCGCCGGCCCATAACTTGCAAAATATGAGGAGTTAGAAGGACTTATTTATATTTTTGGAAAGGGGAAGAAATTTCCCACCTGATGAAGATGCTTTCAAGAAACCTTAAGTGCTTAGAATATCTAAAAAATGGATTGAAGCACTAAAAGAGGAAAAATGGGTGCAGTTAACTGAAATAAGCATGAGCTTATTTTGGATAACAATTTGGTGACTCAAAGGGGACATCTACCTACTAGATGAAGAGATCAGCTACCTTTTGAAGCATCCATTGGGCATGGAGTCATAATTGATAGCCTGATCTGATCTGAACTTTGGAAATCCAATCCTTGAGCCACTTGGACATTGTTGGAACTAGAGCTGACCTTGAATATTTTGGAAATGGGCCCTTCGAGACTCGATTTTAGTTGCTTTGCATTTGTTCTATTTTAAAATTAGCAACTGTCATGGCGACCATGGGTCTCCCTAATGCAAATGCTAAAGGGCCTGGTGTATTCACTTGGAGGCACATTGAATTGTATAATGACGAAACAACCCTGGAGCAACAAAAACCTGTGCCATAGAACTTAGGGAAATAAAACCTACGCTACAACAAAACAATGTGCATACACACTTTAGGAAATTAAAAACCTAGGCTAATATTTTACAAGGGCAAGGAATTTTTCCTTTTAGTAGTAGTGTTTGAGGTAGATCCCATTGATTAGGATATACAATTCTTCACCATCCAATGTAACCAGCTAGAAGGCATTACTACTTGTACATCTTATCACCATGTACGGGCCACTCCAAATGGCATCAAACTTAGAATTCTTTCCTGGTTTTTCCCGATCTGCATCCCACTTTAGAACTAAGTCCCCTTCTTAAAAGGTCCTTGTTCTTACTTTCTTATCAAAGGTCTTCTTGATCAATGCTTGATTCTTCTCCATGACCTACATTGCATGCTCTCTTGCCTCTCCTACTTCCATCAACTTTGGATACCTGATTGCCATATTGGGAAACTCCAATGATATGGGAAATACTACCTCTTTTCCATATACGAGCTTGTATGGGGAGCTTCCTATGGACCTTTTGGATGTGATCCTATCAGCCCATAGAGATGATTTGAGCTTTGTATGTCAAGTTCTCTGATTTTCATCAAGAGTCCTTCTGATAATCCTTAACAGGTTTTTATTTGTGGACTTTGCTTGGCCATTACCTTGAGGGTAATAGTTTGATGAAATTCCTAGATACACACCATTCTTGACTACCTATTTAGTGATCCTTGTACCAAGGAATGCTAATGCATTATCTGATATAATGGTGGTAATGACTCCAAACCTGGTGGCTATTCCTTCATAAAAATCTAAGATGTTGGATTCATTTGCTTCTTTTAGTGCCGCTACTTCAGTCCACTTGGTGAAATAGTCTGTTGTAGTAAGTATCCACTTGAGGCCTTGGCTTTAATTTGGGTTAATCGCCCCAATGAAATCTATTCCCCACTGCATGAATGGTTGATCCAATGAAATGGGACAAAGGGACAGGTCTACTAGCTTCTCCTTTCCTATGAAGATTGCACACTGTTTACACTTCTTGACCCATGAGTAGCAATCCTTAAACACTGTAGGCCAATAATAACCATCTTTCATGATCTTGAGAGCTGTTACTCGAGGGGAAAAGTGACCTCCCACTTCTCCATCATGGAACTCATGCAACACTCTCTCAATTTGGCCTGTCTCAACGCACCTCAATAGAACACTATTGATATCCTTTTTAAACAAGACACCACCAACAAGCACATATGGAATGGCTTGTAGTTTGAAGTATCTTCTCTTTGATTTGTTCCATTCTAGGGGGCACAAACCTATTTGGAGGTAATGCACCAAGGCTTGGGTCCAACATGTAGTAGGTGCATCATTAGTTGGTTTCTCTTGATCATTTTGTAGAAATAGGACAGCCTCTTTTCCACCCACTGACTCATCCTATTGCTTGGAGGTGAGTTGTTCACACAACCCTTGCCTCAAACCAATTTGGTCACCTTGATCTCAATGTCATATTCCATTACCCGAGTGATCCAACCTGCTCTCTTCTCATTTAAGTCCTTGTCAGAGAAAATCCTTGACACTAGCATGGGACACTAGTAGTTGAATCTTATTGTTTGAGACCAAGTGTCTGAACTTCTTCAAGCTCCTAATAACAGCAAGGACATGTTTTTCAATGAAAGAGTATTTTACCTCGTAGTCCTCCAAGCTCTGACTGAAGAAGGCTATTGGTTGTTTTGAACCTTCCTTGTTGGGCTGGACCAAGATGGCTGAGATGGTGTCTGACCCTCCAAAATCATATAGCATAAAGTCTTTTGAGAAGTCTGGGTTAATAAGAGTTGGATCTTGTGATATTGCAAGCTTGATGGCCTCAAAACTCTCTTTGCCTTCTATTGTCCATTTAAATGCAAGACTCTTCTTTAACATCATTTTTAAAGGCTTTACAAGAGGGGCAAAGTCAAGTACAAACCTGCGAACAATTTTTTATGCTCCCAAGAAGATTGGAGAGATATTTTTTTGTTGTGGCAATGGAAGTGTCCAGATGGCTTCCACCCTTTCAGGATCAATTTTCAACCCTTCTCTCGAGACAATGTGGCCCAAAAATTTCCCCTCATGAGCCAAGAACACACACTTCTTTGGGTTCAGTGATACTTTGAACCTTCTACACCTCTGAAACACTTGCTGAGGTGGAAGAGATGGTCTACAACATTCTTTGAGAAGACGGTGATATCATCTAGATACACTAGGACAATATTGTTGATTAGGCCTTTGAATGCCATGTCCATAGCTCACTGAAATGTTGCTCTCGACATTTGATAATCCAAATGACATCTTCTTATAAGCATATGTGCCCCATTTGGTGGTGAAGGTTGTCTTGAACTGATCTTCCTCTTTCACCATTATCTGGTTATAGCTTGAGTATCCATCTAGCAATGAAAACCTCTTAGAGCCAGCTACAACTTGCAAGATCTGTTCCATTGATGGAAGTGGATAGTGATCTTTGAGTGATGCTCTATTTAGATCACGAAAGTCTACACACAACTTGATTTCCCCACTTCTTTTCCTCACAGGAACCAAATTTGCAACCCAACTTGAATGCTTGATAGGGAAGATGATGTTGGCCTCAATTAGCTTGTTTAATTCTTTTTTTCATGAGAGGTTCTATGTGAGGATTTACTAGCCTTTGTTTATGTCTAAAAGGCTTAGATCCTGGATCTAGCTCGATAGTGTGTTGTGCCAACTTTGGGTTGAAACCTCTTAAATCTTTGTAATTCTAAGAAAAGACATCTAGGAATTCTTGAAAAAATTGAATAAACTCATATTTTTCTTGTTGATTGCTTACCTTTCCAATCTGCAACGTTTTTCCTTCTTATATGAAAATAGGCTCTAAATCTTCACCTTCTACCTGAATATTCACCTTCTCCTTTCGGAATTGTTCATTTGGGTTGAAGATTGATTCCAAAGTGACAAGACCCTTTGGTAGTTTTTGGTCCTCAACTATACCACTTGATCACCATATTGCTACTCCAACCTGTCTTGGTTCCTGGAGGAGAAATCAGCTTCTTCTTGTAGAAAGTTGACAATTTATTGATCATTTTCGAAAACTTGCTAGCTTGTATTGTTTTCTGGGATAGCTAGCCTCACAAACAACTTGATATGGGGTTGGGATTTATAAGTCTTGATACTCTCCACAACGTTGAAGGCTGCCCCAATCGCTGCTAGTCTGTCTACTACTTCATTCTTCTTCCTTGGGATGGAATTGATGTTGAATGCTTTAAAATCCTCGATGAGGTCCCATACCCAGTTCTTGTAGCTCTTTAGTAGGTTGTTCTTGGCAGCATTTTTTCTTCAGACTTGATTTGCAACTAGCTCATTGTCGCTAAACACTTGCAAGTTTTTTATACCCCTTTTCCTTTCCCAATGTAGTCCATGGACCAAAGCCTCATACTCTGATATATTGTTTGAACAATCAAATTGCAAATGGGAATTGAGTAGTATTTCATACCTTGAGGTGAAACAAGCATATCCCCTCCTCGGCTCCTTGTCTACTCCTTGATCCATCAAAGAACAACTTCCATACTTCATTATCATCTTTGTGTTCTGGCTTAATGATGTCAGGAAGAGGGTGGTTCTCCTCATGCAAACAATACACTCCTAGCTTAGATTCCTCCATCTCCTTATAAGGGTCAAAATCATGCCTCTTGTTCACCCACTTGTTGAGAGTCAAGTCTGGAATATAACCAACCTTGGTATCTACTTCACAAGTGCTTGGGAGGTCCTCCTAATCAAAGGATGAATAATTGGCATTGATCAGCTGGGTACATAAGACTCAATATGGTAATCTACAATGGGATCGGATCTAATTGTGGCCTTAGCTCTGTACCTTGTTCTAAAGAGCATGTGCGACCAATCAGTAGATAGATATCCCCCAATCTTAGTAGTGAAGTCTCTTGACAAACACAATGCAAAATGTGGTGGCAAGTCTATGCCTGATACGTTCTACAACACAGTCACATTGGGGCAGGCATGTAGTGTGAGGCTCAAATATTTGATGACTCCAATAGTTTTCACTGCTATCCCATCTATTTACACTACCCCCTGGAGATGAATTCGTATTGAAGACCTAGTTGATTGACTATTTGCTTTGGCATTACATAGCCACTTGCTCCCAAATAAATCATGCAATTATGTACCAATTTGTCCCCAGTGATCAATAAAACATAGAATGGAGGGGGCTTCATATTCTTACCTTGTTGTCCTCCATGATCTCCCCCAGTCTGATCTGCATTAGTAAACACTTTTTGTTGCTGGTTAGGGGGCTAATTTGAGCTTGACCAATTGTCCGTAGAAGTTTGTAATAGATCTCTATGTCTAGAATAGTAATTGACTCCCACATTGAAATATTCACATTTTTCTTCTTCATTTGTTTGATGATGTTAAATGAGATATCCTTTTGCTGCTCCTTTCCTAGTACATTTTTATCTTGCACATGGTTTGTTACAACCAGTGCCTAAGTGGGTTTGGAAGGTGGCTTGGAATGACTCTGCATATTGGGAGTTACATTCTGAGTGCCAATACCTTGTGGAGTAATGGAGGGTTGAGGATTACTTGAGTTTGGTGATTTTCCTCTCCAATATTCCTTTTATTGGACCATGTATTGGCAGCTACACTTTGAGAAGGTGTTTGATTCATCCCACAAAGTCTTCAGCTGCCCAATTGACAAGTATGGTCTCACTTGGAGATGCTTCTTGTTGAACTCCTTACTACTAATTTTCTTCTTGGCTAGACTCTTGTGACACACCAATGGTTTGTACCATCAAGGCCTGGTTTAGTAAAACATTAAAACACATTAACTAGTTATGTGGCTGATTACATGGGAAACACAATCATATTCTTGGGCTTGGAACCAAGGCCCTTAATGTTGAAGCTGTAATTCGATCATATTTATGGAGGGTAAGTGTAGCAAGTTGGGGACAATTAAGTGGACATCAAATCCTAAATTTTACGAACTTGCGATCGCGGTTTATAAACCATGATCGTGGTATTAAAACCATGATCACGATGCTTTTTCCGTGCTTGGGAAATTCGAACCTAAAAGCACGGTCGGGCTTTATAAACCATGCTTGTGCTTTCCAAACCACACTTGCGCTTTATAAACCATGCTCACACTTTTCAAACCGCGCTCACGCTTTTCAAACCACGCTCGCGCTTTGTAAAAAATCTCGATCATGGTTCTCTGATACCAAAAAACATCCGTGGACCTCGTTTTTCCCACCATTTTAGCACCATGATCATGGTTTACAAACCGCGATCATGGTTCTTACTGTATCATCAAATCCGACCCTCAAGGTTTGGGAAATCTCTGTTTTTCCCCAACCAAAGCTATGGAAGGTCATTATGAAGTGTAAAAGGTCAAAAAACCTCAAATTTGCTCTTCCAGAGACTTGAACCATGCTAAAAAACTGAAAACATTTCACAAAAATGGTGCCATCGCGTAGGGGAGATTGTTAGCTTCGTAGAAATATTGATTTTAAAGTGAATAGAATAAGATAAATATCATTTTATAATTTTTACTAACAATAGGTCTTTAAGATATTTTTTCCGTGAATGTTCATGTCTACATTTAAGACTGTAACTTTTGTTTCACTTATCAAAATGTGATAAAACTTATACCATCCTAAGCATGGACAAATTCTATACACTTTAAAAAAAAAAATCTGATTTCGATATTTTTTGATATAGTTATGGCGAGAAAATGGAAAGCGCTCCGTTTTCTAAATATTTTCAAACCACTTTCACAGAAAAAATCATTAAAAAAAAATATTTCTCAAAAAAATACAAAATAAAATCCATCCCAAGATAGATAACTACATCTAACGTTTCACCAAAGGAAAAAAAAAATAACAAGATTTGGTCATCCAAAATGTGGGCAAATGGACTACAATCTTATAAGTTTTTAAAAAAAAAAACCAAGTCATATAATTTTAAGTGTTTGATATAGCTAAACTTGTCTATTTTTAAAAAATTTAGTATTTTAGAAACTAGATTCTGAATGCTACGATTCATATTTATATTTTTTTCTAATTTTGAGTGCGCATATTGCTAATAATCCCTACAAGTTGAGATTTTGTTGTTTTTTGCAATATGACGTCCACGGATGACCCCATATTTGTCCATCAACTTCTTGCACTTACCCCGGAAAGGCCTAGCAATTTGAGGTTGTCCTTGGTTTTGGTTATGATTTGTAGCCCTTTGAGTTGGTGGCCTATTTTGCTGATATGGGGTCTACCTTAATCGAGCTTGAGGGTGATATGGCCTAGAACTCGAGATTTTTACCTCCTTATAGTTTCTAACTCATTCCCTAGGTTCTCCAGCTATTTGATAACTTCTTGAAGCTCTTTTGAGGTACTAGAGGATGAGGTAGAGGCTTCAGCTGAACTCTAATTCCTAGGAGTAGGTATAGGAGCCAATGTGGGTGTTTGACTAGTGCTTGAGGATGATAGTTCTGGGTATAGAGGCATGGGTGGCCTAGGAGAAAGTTTTCTAACCTGAATTAAACAATTTTCAGCTCTTATGGAAATTTCATAGGTTATAGGTAAGGTGGTGCCTCCCATTGATTGAACCATTAAAGCAATATCAAAATTTAGAGCTCTAAGAAAGTATAAGAAAGCACCTTCATCTATGGGCCTTACAACCAATGGAATCCTATCCCATGTCCTTTGAAATTTGAGGTTAAAATCTGACAACTATTCATTAGGGGCCCTCTTGATTGTTGTCAGTTTCTCCAAAAAGGATAGATTATCTCCTTTTTTCCAAATTGATTATGAAGAGCTCTGCATAGATGGTCCCAAGTTTGAATAGAGCCTTATTAGACTCTTGAACCATTGTGAAGCTTTACCCTTGAGTGAAGAGGCTAGTAACTTGACTACAATGTCCATCTTAGTGATCTCATGAATTGCACAGACATTTGCAATGTCTTGAATGTGGTTACTAGGAGAAGTCTGGTTCTCTCCAGTGAAATATGGGATGCTCATTAATCTTGGAACTGGGACTAGATTTTGTGCATTAAGGGCGAGTTGGTTGCTACGAGTGAAATTGACATAAGGATTTGGTTGTGCCATCCTGATTAGCTTTGATAACCCTTATTGATTGGATGAACAGCCTACTAGGAGGAGGTGTTGACTAGGTTCTATTTGGTGGATATGGAGATCTCTGGTCTCTTCTCCCTCTTCCCCTTTTGTCTAGGGACAAGTGTAGATAGATAAATAGTCTCTCCTCTCTGGTTCTTAACCTTGTTTGTATTCTTGTCATGAACTTGACAAGCTTGGAATATTGAAACTAGTAGATTCTTATTCTTTTGGAGTCACCATATGTGCAATTTCAAAGCTTCTTAAAAGCTAAAATTACAGCAAGTGCACATCAATCTTGCTGCAATAAATATGGAGACTTCTTGTTCCCACTGGGCATGTAAAAACTGTTAGTGCATAATCAAGGCACCCCGATGATATGCTGACTAGATGGGTTGATACTCTCAGTGTGATTGCACAACATGGAGCATCTCTCAAAGTGTGGGACCTTGCGAGTTGAGAGAGCTCTTTGGATTAAGGTTGGTTCCTATTCCTCTATTCAGGTGCACACAAATAAATTGTAGAGGATCTATTCTAAAACCTACTCTATCTTACCAAGGAGACAGGGTTGAGAAGATAAAAAATAAACCTAAGCTAACGAGGTGATACACCAAAGGAATGTTAGAAACTCGTTCTACAATTTAACACGAGAACACAAAAATGTAATACAAACACCATACACAGGTAACCAAACTATAATGAGAGATCAAAAATAAATAATGAAACACATGAGAGGGTCAAGAATCATCCACAAACATATATTATTGCTCCAAAGTCGATATAGTACATTATAGTGGCCAAGAGGAAAAACTTAGCATTACAACTTGAATGGGGAAGTTAGGACTCCACGAACTCGTCTCACAGACCAAAGGAGAAGGGAGGGTACAAAACAGAAATGTCCAACCCTTTTCAATGAGCCCACTCCTTATTTTATAGATTTTGCATAGAGAGAAGAAGGAGAGAGGTGGGAAAACTAATTTGAAGCTCAGCTACCGGCCATCAATGCCCCTATAAATGCGCCGCCACAACTGCAGTCGAGTCTGTTGCTTTATGTGTTTGCTCGGTGAATTGAAGAGAAAAGAATGGCAGATCAAATTCAATTTTATCTAGTTGTTGGAGCAATCGGATCACTTATTAATGGCATGAAGACATTTTCCCATTTTTCACCCACCTAACCTCGCCTACATTAAATTTTCATGTTTCCACGGTGTAGACGAGGTCAAGACCTTTCCAATGGTGCTAAATTTGTTGAGTTTTGGGCACTGGTTTGAAAGATATGTTCATTTGAATGTTTGAGTTGGGTCCGTACAAAAATGGTGAAAACTAGTTAGTAGAATGGGTCTTCAGCCCGAAACTCACTTTGTGCCTTTTGGCACCAAAATACAAAAATGTAAAAATTACCCCGCAACCCCGTAATTCACTTTTGGCAAAAAATCATCTTCGGCCCGCCAGCCTACATTTTCTATTTGGGTGAAAGGTCTCTCTCGGGGTCGTCACCCACATGCGGTGAGGCTTTACACATGGCTCCTTGGGCATCGCAGAGAGTGCGGCTCATTTTTCACTTTATGCCTTCTTGGGGCAAAAATTTCAAACTGCCTCCGATGACCCATTGGCCCACTTTGACTTTTCAACATGACCACATGCCCCTTTGCGGGCCTTGGGTATTTTTATTCATTTGGCTTTAAGATCCCCACGGGCTTGTGGGCCCGAAATTCACTTTGCACCCTATTTACAAAAAGTAAAAAGTTTCAAAACTCCCATGCACTCCACCGCCCAAAATTTACTCGAGAAAAAAATCATATTCGGGCCCGCTTAGCCCACATTTTCCATTTGGGCGAAAACTCTCTCCTAGGTCCGTCGGCCCATAACTTGCAAAATATGAGGATTTAGAAGGAATTATTGTTTTTTTGGAAAGGGGAAGAAATTTCCCACATGATGAAGATGCTTTTAGGAAACCTTAAGTGCGCTTAACTAGAAATAAGCATGACCTTATTTTGGATAACAAGTACATCACGATCTTTGCATTTCCACACCTCAAAGTTGTTCTTTTCGTTAAACATCTCCACCTAAAACTTTTTACTTAACACTTTTTCCATTTGATGTAATAACAACAAAAACACAAAACAATTACTCCAAATCTCAAAACGACACTCGACACCACTTGTTAGGAAACGAAAAATTATGCAACAATAATTACATAGAAAGTAGCATAACAAATTAACAATTTATAGAGATAGAGAAAAATATCAAAATGTCAAACATCCAAGAGACGAATACCTAATTTAAGTGGTAAAACCCCGATTGAGTTCTTAGCGAAACATCCATGGTGCAAGATATCAAGCTTTATTCACTTAAGATGAATATATTATAGGTGAACTTGTTATGAGAAACTTTAGATCTCAACAAAAATATATACACCTAATTGGCGAAGTGCAGTTAGGATTCCTCCTCAAAATAGAGTGGAAAAATGCCATTACGATTTTCCTTTCTAAAAATAGAATTCGGTAGAATTTGATTGAATTCGTCTTTCTAGAAACAAGGGATTGACTCCTTAATTTTTTCTACCCCCGCACCTCCTTGCAACAAGAGTGGGGGAAGCCTCCCCATTTGCCCGTACCCCCATTTTAATAAGTGGGGTACAAACGATGCCGCAAAGAGATCTAAAATTTAACTTTATTGGCACATATCTAACACATCTCGTGATAGAATTTTATTATATAGTTTATCCAAACTGCTTCCTTTAACTACACTTAAAATCTAAATTTCATATGCTTTGATCATTTAGTAGAAATATAGACATTTTAATAATATTTATCCCCATTAAAATCTATGAAATTAATGAATACCTTAATGCCCGAACTCATATTATGTAGAGGCTATAAGCATAAGTTTTTATAACCTTTGCAAACAGATAATTTACTCTATGAAAAAGCATTCATTTAGTGCATTAGATATAAACATATTCTTATATAAAACCGGATTTATTGCGAGATATATTTTTAGCCCAATAATTTCAAGTATATTATTTCCATTCGAAGAATTTCCCTAGACATGAATTCTCACCCTTTTATAAAAAAATCATTCCTAATTCTTAGGTAAAAACTATGCATTTAGGTGATTCATTCCCATTACTTACAAAATTAAAACACATTTTACATATTTTCTAGGTTGAGATTTTATTTCAAATGTGGAAATAAAGAATTATTAAAAATTTAACCACATTTAACATAATAGTGTTTACTTATGTTGTTACATTTTAAAAAGAGATAGTTTATTACACTCTAATTAAATATATGTTAACACAACAATAAAGATGACGTAAGGTTTCTATATGAGATTATTTTGATCGGATGAATTAACCATTCACAACAATAATGTATTAATAATTACAAAAATTAATAAAATGATAAGTAATTGCTCAAGTACATCAAAGGACAAAGGGACTTAGTTATATAATATGTTAGAATAGAGAAATTTTGGATTTAACAAAATGAAATAGGTATAAAAGAGAGTAGGAGTGTTTAATTGTAATTTATGGAATCAAAAACTAAAAAGGGGCAAGACCATACAAGTTTTATTGTCTAAGACCTTTTATCATTCAAGAAATGATATTTCTTATGTATTTGAGTTTCTTACAAATGACCTTCGATGTATGTTGTGATCTCTCATAATACCTTGGGATCAACTATGATCACCCACAATAAAACTGAAATCCTACAAAAATGTAGAACCCTTCTTTAGAGAATTATCAAAAAATAAGGAGAATGTTCATGTGCATGGTGAGAAAAAACTATCCTTGGCGAGTCAAATACATCTACTGAACTAATGCAAGTCTTGCACTACATTCCCTCAATGTAGGATCAAGCTTCATGTATTTCTCTTTGGTTCTTGTACTTATTTTAAGGGAAAATAACCAACCCCTACATGTGCCCTTGTGTCTCTGTTGAAAAAATAAATATTATAGTGACAATTTTTTTTCTAAAGCATTGTAGTAATTTGATATGGCATGGTTAAGCTACATGACTTAAAAAATATTCCTTAATACCCTAGAAAATATTTTATAGTGATAATTTTTTTACCAAGACATGGCTTTTATATTTACACGTATGTAAATAGATGAAGGTTTACACTTTGACCTAGTAGAGTTCTTGAAAATTTTACCAAGTACTTATCTAATTGGTGTCTAGCATATTTGAGAAGGTTTGGGAAACCTATGTGTGAGTTAGGAATGATATTATCAATAGCGTATTGTAAGATTACTTGGCTAAGTTATAAAGTGACATCAACATACTTATGTAGCATTATGTTGCTGAAATATTCTTATAAGGTTGATGTTATCCTAATTTTTCCCCGAGGAAAAATATTTGATCAGAATGACCCCACACTGAAAGGACCTGAGAAATCAAGTTCATATCCTACAAACAGATTACATATGGACTCTATAATGGAAGTGGCGGGGCCTGCGAAGGTCAAACAACCCTGTGTGGGAGAAATCTAGAAGACAGATCTGTGGAGAGGATCTGGGCCTTAAATCTATTCTACAGGTTTTAGGTAGGCTCGAAAATAGAACAACAGGGTTAGCAGAGGAGGAACAATGTCAAAGGATCTAGGAGCAATTAAGGGAAGAAACGACGAAGATCCGAAGCCCTCTAGTTCAATACAGTTCAAAACAAGTCTAGAAATTGGCTGAGTATGGAGGATGTTGTGGAAAGAGACACGTGTCCAACCGATGCTTCTCCAAGGGTGGGTCCAAGAAAAGAATCTCAAATGAGCGTCACGCCTCCATGCGTCTAGAACCCCAAAATTTGTGCAATTATTGAAAAGTCTCCGGCTAGACAGAAGGTGTTAGGTGTTGGCTCGGCAAAATCCCATATGGGAGCCAAAGGCAAGGACTCAAACTTGTGCCAACCTTGCACGTAGAAAATGGTCACAGAGGTCAAAAGGCGCATACAAGGCGGGCAAAAATAAAGGTGAAGTATAGAAGTACTAGTGGAGAGAGTTGAAAAGAGTTTGCAAGAATCAAATTGGAAATGAGGCACCATGAAGTAGTTACACTCCAATAGAATCATGATAGCCCCAACAATTGCAAGAAATAAGTGATTAGTAATGGAAGAACTTGCTCAACAAAAATAAATCTTGCATAGAGGAAAGACAACGGAGTGTCTCGGCATGCTCATAAATGAATAGAAAAGGGGTACATATAGGGTTCTGAGTAACCCTAGTGCATGACACACATGAAACCCTAAACCTAACCCTAAACATATCCCATGTGAGATGACCCTCCAATATGAGAGGAGGACACATAGGATAACTCACAATAATAAGAGCCACATGTTAGAGTAGCACATCTTCAGGGGTAGATCCAAAAATAGAGACTCAAATGAGCACCAGTTCACCACATAGCCCTGGGCTTGAAAAAGAAGGGAGAGGTCATTGTAAAGTCCAAAGGCTGCGGATGCTTCCAAGTGTCAACTCGATGCTCCTCTAAGGGAAAAATTTTGATCGGGAGTTTCAACAAGTGTAGAGCCTCCACGCATCTAGTCTTGAAAAGGGGACAAAGTTGAGTTGAATAGTCAATGCATGGTGGCAAACCGGTGGAGAGCACCAAGTGTCTGAATAGCACTAATCCAAGGATTGAATTGAGAGAGGTTTCTTAAACAAGTGTCAAACTTCGGCATGTCCCCAGTCAAGGAATATGACCCTACTAAGAAAAGAGCTTAGCCGAGAAACAAATAAATTGAGCGAGCCGACGGAGGAAGCCATGTGTCAGCCCTACACTATTCCAAGAGCAAAATACATAGGCCACCTTTAGACAAGTAATAGTCCTCAACGTGTCCCAAAGGTCAAAAGGGGTCCCATTTTCAAACTGGTTTTCCCACCCTTTTGTACGGACCCGATAAAAACTTTGAAGAGGCATATCTTTCAACTTAGGGCTCAAAATATTACAAATATGACACCGTTGGAAAGTTCTCGGCCTCATCCACACTATGAAGATCTGAAACTTTACATTTGGGGAGGTTAGGTAGGAGAAAATGGAGAAAACATCTTGAAGGCCATTAATGCGAGATCTATTTGCCTCAACAACCGGATCATATTCATTATGCTCTGTCGTTTCGTCCTTTGAGGTCTTGAACAAGAGATTAATACGATCAAGCTGATTTGGGGACAAATTTTGTAGGGGACATTAATAGCAGTGGTTGAGCTTAGATCTTCTTTTCCCACTTCTCTCTCTTTCTTCTCTCTATTTGAATCAATAAATGTAGGGTTGGGACTCATTGTAGAGGGTTGGACATTCTTCTATTTTGCAGGATCCCCTTTTCTTCTTGCAAAGGAACTCGTGGAGTTTTAGACCTTCCACTAGACTGTGATAGGTTTCTACCTTTTTGCCACTTTGTAATGCATTATATCAATCTACAGAGCAATAAAACACATCTATGATTGATTTTAGATCCTTTCTTATCTCTTTTGCTTTCATATGGTATTTCATTATAAATCTGGTTATCTGTGCTTGGTTATTGTATGAATTTTGTTGGTTTGTTTCTATTAGAAAAAAATTTCATCATTCCTTTAGTGCATCACCTTATAGCTTAGTTTTATTTCGTACATTCTTTTCACCCCTATCTTCTTGGTAAAACATAGATTAGGTTTAGGAATAGGCCATCTACAAGTTTTCACGCATACACCTAAACAGAGAGGAATATGAAACAACATTTAACCTAGAGAGTTTTCTCATTTTTTAAGTCCCACACTTTGGAGAAAACTCAATGTTATGCAGATCACACCAAATGAATCGCCTTACAAAAGTAGATCTAAAGATTCATTTCGGGGTGCTGTGATTTTGCACTAACAATTTTGGCACTCTTGGTGGAACTAAGAAGTCTCCATATTTATTACAGTAAGATTGGTGTGCACTTGTTGTGACTCTAGCTTTTAAGAACCTTTTAAGAACTACACATCCGGTGACTCCAAAAGAGACGAGAATCCACTTTGGTTTCAACATTCCAAGCTTGCCAAGTTCATGAGAAGAATACAAACAAGGTCAAGAATGAGACAGAGGGATTATTTATCTATCTAGACTTATCCCAAGATAGAGGGAGAAGAGAAAGAAGATCCCAGAGGTCTTTATCACCTCCAAATAGAGCCTTATCAACACCTCCTCCCAATAGGATGCTCTTTCAATTGAGGAAAGTGCTCAAGTCGATTAGGATGTCACACCAACAACCAAATCCCTATGTAAATTTCACTGTAGCGAGACCACTTACTCGAATGCAAAAAAACATCTCGGTGGTAGCATTAAAGAGAATTCCATATTTCACTAGAGAAAACCAGACTTTTCCCAGTGACCACGTCCAAGATATTACAAATGTCTGTACAATCCATGAGATCAATGCAATGGATATTATAGTCAAGTTTCTAACCTCTTCACTCAAAGGGAAAGCTTCACAATGGTTCAAGAGTCTTGAAGTAGACTCTATTCAAAATTGGGACCAGCCATGCATAACTCTTCACAACTAGTTTAGAGAAAAGGGAGATAAATTATCTTCTTTGGAGCAACTAACAACAATCAAGAGAGCCCCGAATGAGCAACTAACGGATTTCAACTCGAGATTTCAATGGACCCGGGACAAGATCCAACAAAGTAGTAAATCCCACTAATGAAGGTGCCTTCTTATACTTTCTTAGGGCTTTAAATTCGATATTTCTTTGATGATTCAGTCAATAGGGGTCACAACCTTACCTACATCCTCGTAGCCTTTGCATATAAGTGGAGAATTGTTTGATTCAGGATGGCAAACTTGCTCCTAGGCCATCCATGCCTCTATACCCCAAGTTAGGAAACCCAGGTACTAGCCAAACACCCACATTAGCTCCTATACCCACTCCCAGGAGTCAAAGTTCAGTTGAAGCCTCCACTTCATCATCTAACACCTCAAAGGAGCTTTAGGAAGTGATGAAACAACTACAAAACCTAGGAAATGAGCTAGTAACCATCAAAAGATAGTAGGCTCAGAGTTCTAGGCCATATCAGCCTCAGGCTCAATATCAGGCTAGACCCCCATATCAGCAAAATAGACCACCAGCCCAGGCTATAAATTAGAGTCAACACCAAGGGAAACCTCAAGCTGCTAGACCTTTTAGGTCATATGATCCAAACATAGCTTCAACATCAAGGGCATTAGTTCCAGCACAGAATAACATGGCACAAGAGTATGATTGGTGTTTCCCATGTAATCAGCCACATAATCAATTGATGTGCTTCAATGGTGCACTAAATCAGGATCTGATGGTGCAAACTATTGGTGTATCACAAGAACCTAGCCAAGAAGAGGATCAACAACAAGGAGCTCAGTAAGAGGGACCTCCAGTGAATCTATGCTTGTCGGTTGGCAAGTGAGGACTTGTGTGGAACGAATAAAAATCCTACTCAAATTATAGCTACCAATACACGGTCCAAGAAGAGAAATATTGGAGAGGGACATTCACCAAGCTTAGGTAATCCTCAACCCTCTATTGCTCCACAAGGTATTCGCATTCAAAATATGAATCCCAATGTGTAGAGTCAATCCAAGCCACCTTCCATACCTACTCAGGAACCGGTTGTAACAGGCCATGTACAAGAGAAAAATGTGCCAGGGAAGGGGTAGTAGAAGGACAATTCATTTAATATCATTGAGCAAATTAGGAGGACAAGTTTGAATATTACACTATGGGAGTCTCTGACCATTCCAAGGTAGAGGGATCTATTGTAGACTGTCATGGCCAATTGGTCAAGCTCAAGTCAACCCCCTAACCAACAAGAGAAAGTGCTTACCAATGTAGCTCAACCTGAGAGAAACCATGAAGAAAAACGAGGTAAGAATCTGAAGCCTCCTCCATTTTATGTTTCATTAATCATTGGAGATAAATTGGTGCACAACTGCATGATCGATTCGGGGGCAAGTAGTTCTGTAATGCCCAAACAAATAGTTGATCAACTGGGCCTCCAGTATGAAGTCATCTCTAAAGGAGTAGTACAATTGGATGGGATAGTAGTGACCACTATTGGAGTCATCAAGGATTTGAGTCTCACTCTACATGCTTGCCCTAATGTGATTGTATTACAAAGAACGTGTCAGTCATAGACTTGCCACCACATTTTGCATTGTGTTTGTCCAAGGACTTCACTGCCAAAATTGGAGGCTACTTGTTTGCTAACTGGTCGCATATGATCTTTAGAACAATGTATGGAGCAAAGGCCACAATTAGAGTCTTATGTACCAAGCCCAATCAATGCAAATTCTTTGGCTTTTGTTCATGAGGACCTCCTAAGCACTTCTAAAGCAAATACCAAGGTCGGGTGTATCCGGACCTTACCCTTGACAAATGGGTGGTCAAAAGACATGATTTTGATCCCTATAAGGAGATGGAAGAATTTGAACTAGGAGTATACTACCTGCATGAGGAAAATCATCCTCTTCCTGTCATCCTCAATCCGAACACAAAGATGACAATGAAGTATGAAATTTTTTCTTTGATGGTTCAAGGAGCACACAAGGAGCTGGAGGTGGAGCTATGAGCATGCCCCCAAGGTATGAAATATTTTCAACTTTCAGATTTCAGTTCACCTATTCAAATAGCATTGCGAATATGAGGCTTTGGCCCAAAAGACGAGGGATTAAGAACTTGCAAGTGTTTAGTGACAGTGAACTGGTTTCCAATCAAGTCAAAGGAAAAAATGCTGTCAAGAATGACCTACTCAAAGGTTATAAGAATAGGGTGTGGGACCTCATTGAGGATTTCAAAGCCTTCAACATTATGTCCATACCCAGAAAGGAGAACGAAGCTGCCGATAGGCTTCGCAATTGTTGGAGCAACAATTGATGTGGTTGACAACATCAAGAGGGACAAAAGATAGCCACATACCCATGTGATTGTGAGACCAGCAGTACCAGACAACAACACATGCTAGCAGGTGTTTGAGGATGATCAATAGATCATCAATTTTTGCAAGATGAAGTTGAGTTCTCAGCCAGAAATCAGAGAAAACTAGAGCAACAATATGGAGATCAAGTAGTGTAATTACATACAAACAAGCTTCCTAAAGGCTTGGTGACATTGGAGTCTATCTTCAACCCTAATGATCAACTTTGAAAAGAGAAGGTCAACATACAGATCAAAGGGGAAGATTCAGAGCCAATTCTAGTTAGAGAAGGCAAAACACTACAAATTGGCAAGGTGGCCACCGAGAAAGAAAGGTATGAATTCATACAACTTTTCCAAGAGTTTCTAGATATATTTTCTTAGAGCTATGAATACCTAAGGGGTTCAATCCAAATTTATCCCAACACACTATCAAACTAGATCCAATTGCTAAGCCCATCAGGGAAAAATAAAGACCAGTCAATCCACATATTGAGCTTCTGATGAAGAAAGAACTAAATAAGCTGATAGAGGCAAGTATTATATTTCCAATCAAACACTCAAGCTAGGTTACAAACTTGGTCCTAGTTAGGAAGAAGAATGGAGAGATTAGGTTGTGTGTTGACTTTTGTGATTTGAACAGAGCTTCCCTCAAAGATCACTACCCACTCCCCTCAATGGAGTAGATCTTACAAGTGGTGTTTGGATCAGAGAGATTCTCTCTCCTAGATGGCTACTCAGGGTACAACCAAATCATGGTGAAGGAAGATGATCAGTTCAAAACTACTTTCACCACCAAATGGGGCACCTATGCCTACAAAAAAATTCCATTTGGATTGTCTAATGTCGGAGCCACTTTCCAAAGGGCAATGGATATGGCATTCAAAGGGATGATCAAAAATTAGTACCGATCTACCTAGATGACATTATTATGTTCTCAAGGAATGCATGAGACCACCTTTTCAACTAAGACAAGTATTTCAAAGGTGTAGAATATTTGGGGTATCATTGAACCCTAAAAATGCATATTATTAGCTCATGAGGGTAGGCTTTAGGCCACATTGTGTCAAAGGAAGGTTTGACAATTGACTTAGAGAGAGTTGAAGTAGTAAGAGTGTTGCCATTTCCAAGCCATAAGAAGGCTCTTCAAATCTTCTTGGGAAAGATAAATTTTGTTTGCAGGTTTGTACAAAACTTTGCTACCCTTTTCAAGCCAATCACGTTGATGTTGAAGAAGAGGTGGGCATTTAGGTGGACAATGAAGGAAATTTTTTTTTGAGGCTATCAAAGAATCCATATGACAAGCACCAAATCTCATAAATCCATATTTTCTAAGGACTTTATATTATATGCCTTTAGTGGTAGTGACACAATTTATGCAATCCTAGTACAAGAGAACAAAGAAGACACATAGCAACCAATTAATTTCTTCACCGGGGTTTGGAAGCTTATGAAGTGAGATACTCCTTCATCGAGAAGCAGGTCCTGGCAGTGATCAAAGGATTGAAGAATTTTAAACATTTGGTTTCAAATAACAAAATCCAACTGTTAGTCTCCCATGTAGGAGTTAAAGACTTCCTTCTCAGCAAGGACCTAAATGAAAAATGTGTAGGATGGATCACTCGTGTCATGGAGTATGACATTGAGATAAAGGTCACCAATTTGGTCGGTGGGAGGGGTTGTGTGAACAGGTGGCCTCAATTCAACAAGAAGAAGCAAGTGATGAAAAAGAATATTTTGTTTCTGGAGAATAAGTAAGAGGAAGAAAATGAGGATGTGCCCACTCGTTATTGGAATCGAGCATTATGCACTTCCTACGAACAGGCCTGTGTCCTCCAGAAATGAGTAAAATAAAAAGGAGACATTTCATACTGTAGGCCATCCCATAGGCATCTTGTTCAAGAGGGACATCAATGGTGTTCTGTTAAGGTGCATTGTGACCAATCAGGTTAAGAGAGTGCTACAAGAGTTCCATGATGAAGCAGTTGGAGGCCATTTTGCTCCATGGGTGACAACACTCAAGATCATGAAGGCAGGTTATTATTGGCCCAAGGTGTTTAGTGACTACTATGCATGGATCAAAAGTGTAGGAACTATGTATTCTTCAGAGGCAAAGAGAGGCTAACAACACTCCCATTGCACCCCATTTTAGTTGACCAACCATTCATGCAATGGGGGTTGGATTTCATCAGGTCATCAATCCAAATTTGAGCCAAGGCCACAAGTGGATTCTGATGGACTATTTTACCAAGTGGACTGAGGCAGTGGCACTCAAAGAAGCTAATGAGTCTAGCATATTAGACTTCTACAAAGGGATAATGACCAGATTTGGAGTGCCAACCACCATTATATCAGACAATGCATTGGCATTCATCGGTTCCAAAATCATAGGATGGGCCATTAGGAATGGAATTTACCTGAGCACTTCATCAAACTATTACCCTTAGGGTAATGGCCAAGCTGAGTCCATGAACAAGAATCTGCTGAAAATTGTCAGAAGAACTCTAGATGAAAATCAGAGGACTTGGCACACGAAACTCAAATCAGCCTTATGGGCTGATAGAACAACACCCAAGAGGTCTACATGAAGCTCTCCATTCAAACTCGTCTATGGGAAAGAGGCAGTGTTACCTATATCACTTGAGCTTTTAGCATTGGAACTCATGAAGCAGTTGGAGATGTTTGAGTTTAAACCAATGGAGGCCAGGTATACAGAGTTGATGGAGTTGGAAGAAACTAGAGAACATGCACTTCAGAAAATAGAGAAGGATCAAGCCTCAATTAAGAGATGCTTAGACAAGAAGGCAAGAACAAGGACCTTCTAGGAAGGAGACCTAGTTTTGAAATGGGATACAGATCAAGTAAAACCAGGAAGGCATTCCAAGTTTGATGCCATTTGGAGTGGCCCTTACATGGTCACAAAATGTAAGAGTTGAAATGCTTTCTAATTTTCTACATTGGAGGGTGAAGAGTTACAGATTCCAGTTAATGAATCTATCTTAAGCACTGCTACTAAAAGGAAATTTCTCACCTTGTACATATTAGTTTAGTTTCTCTTTCCTCTAAGTTCTTGTGCACATTGTCTTGTTGTAGTTTAGGTTTCTTTTATCTTAAATCATTACACACTCTACATGTTCTACTTGGAGCATGTATGATTTCAAATTTTATATATAGTTGTGGTGTTGTTTTGTTGCTCTTCTTGACTCATTAGAAATAGATGAACCCCGGGAAAAATTAGTTTTCTACTCTCAAAACTATCATTTCAACATTTCTTATGGAGATTGAGAGTGCGAATAGTCAGGCTCGTGTGAATCGGAGGCTTGACCAAGTATTAGACCATCGTTCTCAACTCCATGCCCAATGGATACAACAAGGCAATTGGTCTTTTCATCTAGTAGGTAGATACCCCTGCGAGTCACCAAATTTTTATCCATATTTTTCCCTCGAGGTAAAATATTAGATCATAATGACCCGCACATTTGAAAGGACTTGAGAAATCACGTTCAAATCTTACAAACAGTTGTAGAGATAATTTATAATGGAAGTGGTGGGGCCTGCAAAGATCAAATAACCTTGTGTGGGAGAAATCTAGAAGACGGCTCTATCGAGTGGATCTAAGCCTTAAATCCATTCTACAGGTTTTAGGTAGTCTCGAAAATAGAACATCAGGGTCAGCATTGGGGGAATAATGTCAAAGGGGCCATGAGAAATTAAGGGAAGGAACAGAACAGATCCAAAGTCCTCGAGTTCAAAAAAGTTTAGAATAATTATAGAAATTGGCTAAGTATGGAGGATGTTATGGAAAGAGCCACGTGTCCAAGCGGCGCTTCTCCAAGGGTGGGTCAAGAAAAGAACCTCAAATGAGCATCACGGCTACATGGGTTAAGAAGCTCAAAAGTTTTGTGACCAATGAAAATTCTCGGCTAGACAGGGAAGGTGTCGGTGTTGGCTCGGTGCAAATCCTAGATAGGAGCCAAAGGTGAGGACTCAACTCATGCCAGCCCTCCATGTGGAAAATGGTCAATGAGAGGTCAAAAGGTGGACAGGGTGAGCAAAAAAAAAGGTTAAGTATAGAAGTAATAGTGGAGAGAGCCACGTGTCGAAGTAGCACATCTCTAGGGGTAGATCAAAAAGTAGAGAATCAAACAAGTGTCAGTTTTCCACGTATCCATTGCCACGAAAAGGAAGGGAGAGGTCATTGAAAATTCCAAATACCTTTGAGGGTTCTAAGTGTCAACTTGACACTCCTCTAAGGGAAAATTTTTGATCGGGAGTTTCAGCAAGCACAGATCCTCCACACGTCGAATCTCAAAAAGGGGACAGAATCAAGCTGAATACTCAATGCATGGTCATAGATCGATGGAGAGTACCAAGTTTCTGAATGGCACTAATCCAAAGATCTAATTGAGAGAGGGTTCTCAAACAAGTGCTAGACCTCTGCATGAACCTGGTCAAGGAATATGACCCCGCCGAGCAAAGAGCTTAGCTGAGAAACAAAGAAATTGAGTGAGCCAGTAGAGGAAGCCACGTGTCAGCCCCACACTATTCCAAGAGAAAAATATAGAGGCCACCTTCAGACAAGCGCTAGCCCTCCACATGTCCCAAAGGTCAAAAGGGGCCCATTTTCAAACTTGTTTTCCCGCCCTTTTGTATGGACCCAATACAAACTTCAAAGGGGCATATATTTCGACTCAGGGCTCGAAATATTGCAAATCTAACACCGTTGGAAAGATCTCGGCCTCACCCACACCATGAAGATCTGAAACTTTAAGTTTGGGGAGATTATGTGGGAGAAAATAGAGAAAATTTCTTCAAGGCCATAAACGCAAGATCTATCTGCCTCAACAACTAGATCAATTTTGATCTACTCAATCGTTTCCTCCTTCTTCAAGGTGTCGAACTAGAGATTGATATAGTTAAGGGAAATTTTGGGGAAGATTTTGTAGGGGACGTTAATAGTAGTGGTTGAGCTTTGATGTTCTTTTCCTGCTTCTCTCTCTTTCTTCTCTTTGATTGAATATATAAATGCGTGTCGGGACTCATTGTAAAGGGTTGGACATTCTTCTATTTTGTAGGCTCCCCTTTTCTTATCACAAAGGAACGCGTGGAGTTTTCGGACCTTCGTAGACACCAAATTTGTGTCTTACTGACCCCCGTGCCCGCATACCATTTCGCAACCTAGCCTCACCACCTAAACCTTGCACAACTATTTATTAATTATCTTATATTTAATAAATCCACATCTCCAAACACTGCCACCACATTTTCCACCTCATCATGACCTAGCCCTAACCATAAACTAACCTAATTAAGACCTATAACTGGTCTACATCCACACCCATGACTAATTACTCTCACCCACACCAAAATCAACCTAATAATGACATGACCAAGCCCACAATTAATTCCTCGGGAGAAAAGGAGGGAAAGTTGGCTATTTTACTAAAAATAGCCCACTTTGACTTAACCGACATCGGTTCCTACTCGATCGCCATCGGTTACGTAACCACCATCGGTTCCCTGTAAATGACCTCCCCCAACCAAAAACAAGGGGCTATATTTTCATTAATCGAATATCGGAAGTCATTGGAAAATCCAGATTTCACTTGGCGAAAGCGAGAGACAAGTGAAGAAAAGAGAGGAGTTTGCGAGAGAAGGACATCGAGCCCAAGATGGCAACCGAGTAACCGGAGCCGGTGACACTCATCCAAGCATTGAGAGAGAACATAGCTCATCTTTGATTATTCGATCATCCTACGAGCCACCGCCTTCGTTATCACGGTCTTTGGACCGATATCTTCATCAGGAACTAGTAAGTAGTGTCTTATACATTCTTTTAATAACATTTTTGGATTTCTGAGTCATAGTAATTATAAGTATACTCCCAGATCCACTACCCGGTAACACCCTACATCTAACTGTCATTCCTCTACCCTTACATTGCCCCAAGAACAGCCCCCATATTCTCTGAGTCTTCTCCATCACCCCATTACCTATCCCCAATCATTTACTAGCCTTATAAACACCATAGCCACCTTATAGCCAACCTTCACTAAAAGCCCCTAAACCACTGCCCCTACCGATATCTCATTAGCGAGTAAAAGTACGGTGACGATGTGACCGACATCGAGTCCTTTGTGATTCAAAACCAAAACTAGCCCTTTCCTCTATTGTTTTAACAAGGTAATTAAATTGTAATTTTGCAATAATTTGTGTTAATTCATATTAGCAGGGGAACTGACCACCTTCAAAAGGAAGTTTAATACTTCCTGGGCCCAAGGCAGTTCCCTCATTTATTGTCTAATTAGAATCTGGTGGTCTTGTATTCTTACTTGCAGGTAGTCCTTCCCAGACAAAAAGGAGTTCTTTGCAATCGATCTAATCTCTCTATGGTATGTGCACACCCTCTCAACATTCAACAGGTATTCCTCCTAGCCCTAACCCTTATCATTTTTCAAAGGAATGAAAAGATAGAAGCAACTCTATTCCAGGAATGGAAGCATTGTATGCGAAACATTTTGCACTTACCGGTGGGACCCATTTTGGGTTTCTTTCTTTCTTACTTGCTTTCATATAGGGAGCACACTTGCTATTTTCTTCTTCTAAAATATTCACAAGATATTTTGTTACCTTTTGGTAAAAGAATTTGTTTTGCTTTCACATTTTTGCATTAGTGAAAATCATCTCCTTGCTTCATCGAATATCATTTTCGATTTGGGTTTAAAACATGTGCATCACATTCTTGCTTGCTGTTTTCAATTCTAGTGAACATAGATTAAGTAACAGGTCATACACGTGGGGGTGATATCCACGGTATTAACAAGAAATTAATCTTACTTTCACTGCACAACACATACCAAATCATATCATAAATTAACACAACAGCTCAAACATCCCCCTTTTCCACGGTATTCCTCGCCCAATTGAGGTAACCTTATAAGCCAAAACAAACTTGACATTTCCCCTAAGTCTTCTTGTTTAGGATTGACATCATCTTGCGTCTAAGGCATAAGCCCAAAGTGATTAAAACTAATCCTAGGGTTAGTCTGTTAATTTGCTTGTGCATCTTGCTTGTTTTTAGTTCTGTTTCTCTGTCATACACTATTTTCTGTGATCACTTCAGAACAGTTTGGTAGGTATACTAAGCATCGTTAACCCCAAATCAGCAACTTCTTACAGATTCTTACACCGGTCCTATTCTACCGACATCGGTTAACTTACCGACGGCGGCTATAGTCTGACCGACATCGGTTACCTGACCGATATCGGTTACTGTCTTTTGCAGTTCCCAAAACCAGCAACCTACCAATTCCAACATTTTGTTGCTGCTTCTATTCCTGATAGATTGCATCCTTACTGTGTACTCTTGTCCATGGTTGTTGTCACTCGGAAACAAGCTGCAGCCATGGTTTCACATGCCTGCTCCATGCCTTTGCCTGAATCACCCCCTTCACATCCTGTGGGGAATCCTATGGACACCAGCGAGGTTCCCAAAATCCCTGTAGGAGATAAGGAATTTGCCAAATTTTTGGACGCTAATCATACATTTGCATGATAATATTTGTCTCATGCCCCTGACCGTACACCCGATGGTCAACTCCTTGTTGGTATGCCTATTAGTATAGCCGCTCACTTAGCTCCTTCCCCACCTAATAACTCCGCCTTACCTTCTTCATCCTTAGCCCCGTCTCCCAACTCAGTGGCTTCAGAGGTTCTTACGACATGATTGGCTTTCCTTTTGTTAATCTAGGGCCCCACATATCATTACCGCCAACTATTCCTACCTCGTCTCTCTCGCAGACTGCTCCTTTCATAACTTGCTCTCTGCCACCTATCCACACGAGCTTTCCTTCTCAAGCTCCGCCCACCTTTTCATTTCCACACACTTATCCGGTGGCTTCAACACCTTATATAGGACATCCCTATTCGGTTGCCTCAACATATTCGTCCTCAATACCTTATCAACATTTAGCCCCCCCATTGTCTAGTGGAGGCCCTTGGCCCAATCCTCCACCTTTTACAACAACCGCACCATCATCTCATCCCACCACTGATTTCATCAAACAAATGATGGACAAAATGCAAAATCTGGAGGCTTCTATTTCAGGAAGCCGTAGCACCCTGACATACGAGCAAGTTTGTTGGGAGCCTATTCATCCTTCTGTCCCCCTTCATTCATATCCTCCTCAATGGGAATTACCAAAATTCACTCGTTTTAATAGTAAGGAGGATCCTCAACAACATTTGCGATCATTTAGACATGCCTGCTATCTGATTGCTCATGACGATGCCTTACTACTCCGCACCTTTCCCATGTCCTTATCAGGACCCGCCTTGAGTGGTACGATTGCTTTAACCCAAGACTCAATCTTCTCTTTTAACCAATTAGCTCAATCTTTCTTGGATCATTTCTTGATTAACATTGCAAGAAAGTATCTATCACCGACCTCTATGCCATCTCGACAATTTGAAGATGAATCTATCGTAGATTTCATTGAGACGACGATGGTGGGGCCTTATCAACCAACTTACTTATGCCTTGCCTCAGTCGAACTTATCGAACTCTTTATGCGGACTGCGCTAAGCACATTTCTCCTACCCTCCAAATTCAAAATTTCCGCACATTTGACGAGGCCTTTACTATGGCTCGGAAACTAGAAATTAGAGCCTTAGAGGAAGAGAAATTGCGGTTGTGCAACAAAAACCCCAATTTCTGAACCCAATACTCCACCAACAAACCTAACACCACCAATCCTCACGCATCGAATGCTTCGAAATCAAAAGGAGTTGTACACGTGGTGATGGTCAAATCCCAAACACCATCTAATACCCCGCTAAAAACCACCTATAAGTATAAAGCCGAGCCCATCAATTACACTCCCTTGGGAGAAACTTATGGTGTGATATTGGAAAAATTGCTCAAAGCAGGAGCTATTACCTTACCTCCTGTTAAACCTCACTCTAGGTTTGATTCCACCCGCACTATACCTTCTTGGTACAAAGAAAATGACTTCTGTAACTTCCACCGCGTGAAGGGACATAGTCATGAAAACTGCAAGATGTTGAAAAACATAGTGCAGGAAATGGTTGATATAGGGGATATAGCCCTTGATAATCCTAATGCCCTTGCTAACCGAAATTTGAAAATCTTCAGCAAACCATTCCCAAACCACTCTTCTAACAGTAACATAAACCAAGATATCTTAGCCGAGGAGAGTGTTCATGAAATCCATGCGGTCTTCGACTCCCAACCAAACACTTCTATCGAGAAAATTCTGAATCAAGCCTCTTCACTAATGCAGGGACCCGAACCCCCTTCACCACCATCAAGACAAGACGAAATCCTTGCTATTCCTTTACCCATAAAGGGATTAACCGCCAGAGTTCTCTTCTCACAGATGAGCCTTCTTACACCACATCTCTGCAAGACTGTGAGCGGATGTTATCTAACTTATCTATTTCCCAAACATCTCTTTCTACCACTCTTGTTGTACAAGAGGAAGGCTCGCCACTTTTTTCATCATCCTTAGATGAGAAACCCTTTGAACCAACATCACCAAATTCTTTAATCATGACGGATTCTCTCAAACATGCCCTCCTACCTATTAGTTCTTCATCGCCTAAATCTTTTCAGCGACCGGTTGACCTCTTAACGCCCATTGATACGGTACCTCATTTACCCCCTGTATCACACCCACATTGGACCTGGAATCACAACCCACCTTTCTTCCATACAAAATTTCCTATTCACATGTGAAGATTGTCACCCCTCAGAAGATAGACGAGTCCTATGGGAACGTTTGAGTACACCATATTCTACTCAAATGCAGATGACCGATCGAGACGCCTCTACCATATACCCGAAGTTTTTACAAAAGCTTAAAATGCATATGTCCTCATCTTCACCCCCCTCATCTCTAGCAAATATCTCATCCACCTCTATTGACCTAACCAAACCTTCCCCTATGCTTGGGACCTCACCAATACCCAGTCTAACACACCCACCTAAAAGGTTAGATTTATCCAAAAGTAAAGCCGTCCATCCACTTAGGAGACAGACCCAATCTCCTCAAGTCCAACCTATGTCTCTATCACAACTAAAACCATCACCGTCACACCTACCTTCTATATTGGGACCTCATCCCTCCACCTTACATCAATACATCATACCTCCTGCGTTTTCTTTAAAACAACCTACACCTTCTACACCCATACAAAGATCCAAGGGTATATCAACACCGTCACCCCAAGTATCTTGTCCACCTATCAACCCTAAACAAACTCCATCATCAAAGGATTTATTTACTGTCACTCCTCTTTCTCCGTGGTTGTTTTCAGCTACGGATCATCGACCATCTAAACATAACTTCTGTTTGAAGAGGTCATGTTTAGTTAAACCCAATTATCAAAACCCCTTGGCTAAGACGCCACCCATACAAATCAACCATACCCAGTCATTACCGAAACCTACCGAGTCAATAGCTTCATCTTCCTCTGACTTTGACCCGCTCAAAGGGTCTTACGCCAAAATCCTTTCTATGTTGGTGGGGAATTCGACCATTTCCCTACCCCCACTTAGACCCTATGATCCATCTAAACCTCAACCTATAGGTTATGATGAGTCTAAAATCTGTGCTTACCACCACACACCAGGACATGATGTAGAGGGATGCAAAGCGTTGAAAGCCATACTTCGTCAGTCACCTCTCTCGGATAAAAAGGTTAAGAAAGACAATTTACAAAGGGAGAAACCTTTAGCTTCAATCCCCTCTCCTATACCACCTGTCCCCTCCTCACCAAGATCTATCATTATTACAACCCCACCTCTCGAAGACCATGACTTATCCCTACCGTCTTCCTCCTCTCGTGTTCACGAGATCAACATGATTAGTGTTGCTACTCGAGGGAAGAAAAACAATGGGAAAGCTAAAGAAAGCACACCTGCAGCCTCTCTTTCTCTATCCACCATCCCGATCGCACCACCACCTAAAGTGGTTATTCGTGGACTTGCCTACCCCGTCTCTAATGGAGTTTCCCACCGAACCATGATCAAACAACTTCACCAATCACCTGTAAAAATGACACTGTATGATCTCATTCAGACCTCTGAATCTCATCGACAAGCTCTCGTTGAAATCCTTCAAGGGATAGAGGTCTTACCTAACGAAACCTTTCCCATTACCTCCATCTTAACACCCAACCATGTTGCCTTTCTCACCAAACAATCTACCACTTCCGTCCCTATGCAGCAAACTGCTGCTGTCAGTTTCTCGAAGATGAAATTGTTGACTTTGGTGCAGAAGATCCTGACCCCACTCTTTTCATCTCAGCTTATGCGGGACATTCGGGTGCGTCGTGTTATGATTGACGGGGTGCTAGCCTAAACATCATCTCTTCCAAAGCCTTTCAACAAATGAATATCCCCTCTAGCTGCATGTGTGCCAACCCCACCATGCTGCGTTCATTCAACGATGCTATTACTTCTACCTTAGGCACTGTGATCCTTAACATTCATGTAGGGCCACATACCTTACCTGAACTCTTCTATGTCCTTGAGGGAGAATTCCAATACAACATGTTGTTAGGCCGCCCTTGGATCCGGGCTATGGGATGCGTTCCCTCCACCTTACATAGATGCATAAAATTTGAGTACGAGGGGAAGTCCTACACCGTAAAAGTTGATCCTCCCCCTTCAAAACCTGCAATATGTTATATCACCCTAATGATGTGCTTGTACCAGTCAAGACACCCATTCATCCAACCCAACCATCCACTTCAACTACACCTCTACCATCCACCTCAACCGCACCTACACCTTCAACCAATGAAACCACTGTCACAAATACCACTTCCTTTCCCGCAGACAACATCCCAACCTCAGACCCATTAGTAGATGTTTTTCAACGCCTTACGCTGGGGGAGTATCACCTATATAATGTTATCTCTTTCCATACCCCACAGGAGTACGGACAGTTACATGCGCATCCTACCTACGACCATCGTGTGGGGGAGATAATCTCCTACGGACCACCTAATTGCCGCACCAACCTAACGTATGGGGGTGTCGACGCATCCTCCGTTACCCCTGAACCTCCCCTTGGTGTGGTTCCCTTCCAATCTGATTTTCAATACCTGACAAATCGTCGTTTTTCCCTCACCTTCTTGACTCATTGTGCTTGGAAAGGTTTTGGTTTTGGTCTTTATGAACAAGGCCGACATACAATCATTCCCATGACTACACGCAAACACAAAGATCATAGTGGTCTTGGATTTCCTGAAACACTTACACCAAAGAAACCTCGTGTCAGTTGTATCTCGGGAAGATGACGACGTCACCCCTACCGAACCATCATCACCCATTTTGCCATCGTCACCCACAGCAGTCGATAGACCACGAATCTATCCCTCTAACTTTTTTTTTTTTTCATAAATGCTATCTTCTGGGTCCTCTCACTTATCAACGCGATAATGAGGACCCATCTCTCTTTCCTTACGTATTCGGACATGATCGAAGAGGATTCACCTTGATTAATGTTGTTGAGTGCCAGGATGACGACTCCATCCTCACTTACCTTGGTGCGGATGACTCTTATATTCAACGCGCCTTACCATCTGAAACTCAAACCATGTTGAATGAGTCGACTATAGAAATCAACATCCACATAGAGGATGATCCTCACATTGTGAAGATTAGACAATCTCTTAACGCATCAGAACAAGCCACCTTTACTACCTTTCTCTGTGCCTGCAACCAAGCTTTCACTTGGTCCTACGCTGACATGCCAAGAATTGATCCTGACATTGCTGTCCATAACATTACCCTGAAACCTGATTCCAAACCAGTTAAACAAAAACTGAGAAAAATACATCCACGCATTTCCTCTTGGTCAAAGAAGAGCTTCAATGACTCCTTTTCTGTTTCCTTCATCTTACCTATTGACTATCCTCAATGGATCTCTAACATCGTACCTGTTACTAAAGCAACAGGGGACTACGGATATGCATGGATTTTCGAGACCTTAACCTCGCTTTCCCGAAGGATGACTTCCCCCTCCCAAGTATTGATCAAGTTGTTGATCTCATTACGGGCCATGAGATGCTTTCTCTCATGGATGGCTTTTCGGGTTACAATCAAATTTTGGTAGCCTCGCCGATCAACATAAAACTACCTTCATAACTCCTGGGAACCTTCATTATCGTGTCATGCCATTTGGCCTTAAGAATGCTGGTGTGACCTATCAACGGGCTATGACTTACATTTTCATGACATTATGCACACTATCCTTGAGGATTATGTCGATGATCTTCTTGGCAAATCTAAACATCGCAGTGAACATCTCGATGTTTTAACCATTATTTTCGATCGCCTGTTACAATATTGTGTTCGTCTTCAACCAAAGAAATGTGTCTTTGGTGTCCTTTCGGGAAAACTTCTTGGTTTTATTGTCTCTTTGTGTGGCATCGAGGTCGATCCAGCTAAAGTCAAAGCTATCCTAGAAATGCCCCCACCTACTAACCTCAAACAATTACGTAGTTTGCAAGGTAAACTCCAATCTATCCGGTGTTTCATCTCCCAACTCTCGGATCGATGTCAACCTTTCCATCACCTCCTTAAAAAGGACATTTCCTTTCAATGGAGCGAAGAGTGCCACCAAGCCTTTGCATCTCTCAAAGCCTATCTCTTGCACCACCTATGCTTATCCCACTTCGGAGACGATCGCCCTTTCTACCTTTACCTTTCTACCACCGACCATCTTTGTAGGAGCCATGCTCACACATCGTGACTCGAGCATCGAGAACAAGCCATTTATTACATAAGTCATACTCTCGTGGATTACGAGACTAGGTATACACATGTAGAAAAGTTGTGCCTAGCCCTATCATTCGTAGCCACCAAACTCGACACTACCTCCTGAATCACAAAATTTTTGTCATCACCAATGCGGACCCGTTCATTATATGTACGCCAAACCACATCTAAACCAACGCATCACCCGATGGCTTATGCTCCTCGCTGACCTCGACCTTGAATTTGTACACCAGAAGTCAATCAAAGGACAAACTATCGCAGACCAACTCGCGGAAGCCCCTTTACCTGGGGAGCAATTTACCAATTTTAATTTCCCGACAAACTCATTGCCACTCTTTCACTCAGTGAGGAGTTGTATCCAATGACCCTCTTCTTCGATGGATCCAAATGCCAGCGTAGTGGTGGAGCCGGCGTTGTTCTCATTCCTCTTAATGTTGAGCCTATGCCTCTTTCATTCCGGCTCGATTTCCCCTACACTAATAATACAACGGAATACGAGGCCCTTGTTTTGGGTCTCCAGGTTACGTTACACTTAGGTGTCAAGTCTATTAACATTTTCGGCGACTCCCAACTGGTAGTCAATCAAGTTATGGGCATCTACCAATGTAAAAATGAGGAACTTCAAAAGTACAAACATTACGTGGATTCACTTTTGACCTTATTTACTCATTATTCTATCCAAACCATTCCCCGCTCCACTTACAAATTTGCGGATACTATGGCTTTCTTAGCCTTGCAAATTCTGCCTCACCAACTTACTCTGACATATTCATCTTGGTCCAACAACTCTTTGCCCCATCTTACTCAGCCCCGGATGTTTGTATGATAAATAATGTGTCTGCTAATTCACAGGATACCTGGTATCACCAATTTCACGACTACCTTACAACCTTTGTTCTCCCACCGATCTTACTAGTAACAAGAAACGTGATTTTCTTAAAAGTGTTTCTCATTATGTCGTCATGGGGGGACTCCTCTATAAACGTGGCTTTGATGGCATCCTCCTTCGATGTCTAACCGGTGCGGAGGTCACCTATACCATCCAACAAGTCCACGATGGTATTTGTGGTGGAAATTTTAGTGGCAGCGGCCGTGGCCAAACGGATCCTTCGCCTAGGCTATTATTGCCTACTCTTAATAACGATCGCTAGCTACGAATATGTTAAGCATTGTGTTATGTGTCAACAACATGCCAACCTTCAACATACTCCTAGCCATCCGCTACAGTCGCATGCGAAATCTTTGGCCTTTCTCACAATGGGGTTTAGACCTTATCGGTGAGATTCACCCACCCTCTTCACAACGTCACCATTGGATAATCACAAGAACCGAATATTACACTAAATGGGTGGAATCCATTCCACTCATTTCAACCAAAAAAGAAAAAATCATCGAATTCATTAACCATCACATTATCTCATCGCGTTTTGGCATTCCTCATCGCCGATAACAGATAATGGAAAATATTTCAAAAATAAGTTGTTACAAGACCTTTGTGACAACTTTGGTATCAAACTTAGCTTCTCATCACCTTACTATCCACAAGCAAATTGTTGATCAAGAATTTCGCGCTTGTTACCTGTCCAAGTTAATGCACCAAACTAAACACAAAAACCCTGAAAAACTCCAATGAAATCGATACCTGATGGACAAGATCCGAAGATGTAGACGGATAAGGAAGCCGATGTAGATAAGACGGGTGCACACGAGCAATTTTGCACAGTAGATCCAAGTAACCTGCGAGACCGATGCTTGACAGAAAAAGACCACGTTAAAAGATATTTAGGTGGACTGCCCGAGAAGCAGATCTGGGAAGCGGTAAGCTCCCTCGGCGGATGTCAGTCCATGTTTTCAATTAAGTAAAGAAGCATACATGATAAAAGATGTACGTACAAGACTAGATTTTCTTATCAAAGTAATAAATAGAATCTAAACAAAGAAAGTGTAAAGTAAGTGGCAAAGAAAGGAAGGCGCTAAAATAAAGTTGGATTTGTGTTACCGTATCTTTTTACCTGTCTGCAGGATGATCGGCGTTGATTATGTAGAATCGGCGTCGACTGATTCAGATCGGCGTCGAATGATTTAGATTGGCGTCGACCGATGTAGATCGGCGTCGATCGGAGACAAAATGCGAGAAGATTTGGAAATCGAAAAGTGAAGGCAAGATCGTCAATGTCTGCTGGATCTGCGGAAGCCGGAGAGATACTAGCAAGACTCCACCCATGCTGGGTGCAGGAACAGAGTCACCAGAAAATCAATGGAGACGTGCGATGTTGATGTGATAAGAGCAGAGTAACGGTGCTCCTCTCAGGGATTGATTTGGACAAGATCCGCTCTCATTCGATAGATAATGTTCACACTAGATGCGCAAAGATCTCTCATTCTCTCTCTTACAATCTGTGTCTCTTTCACGATCTGTCTCTTTCTGTGTTTTTTCATCCTCCCAGAACTGAGTTCTGGGCTTCTATTTATAATCAGCGCCACTCCGAAAAATCGGCGTCGACCGAGTACCGGTCGGCGCCGATCACGGAACAGACTCTCGAGATGGCCAAAATGAACGATTTCTGGAAGTATAAGAGTTATCCCTCCACCTCAAGCACGGGAAATATCCGCTTTGGGAGGAGGAGAAATAGGGGGGATACATGGATAGGATAGATATGGGGTAGATAAGTGGTTAGGATACATGTGAAAAGGTGTAATTAAATAGTTAATATTTAATTACTCACGGGTAAAATATAATGGGGTGAATTAAACTTAGGATAGGTGTTTAAATCACAAATCGAATAATATCCCAAGGGGATAGTGGTGATATAAACGTGCCCTAGGTTACCTGAGAGAGCAAATGCGCACGAGGGACACTAAATTGGATAACCAATTTTAGGTGTCTACATTTTGCCCCTTTTTGTCAAGTAACTTGCGATAAGCAAGGTTATGAGACAAAAACAAGGAGATGGAAGAAAGGAAGAAAAAGTGATGATGTGATCCCCCTCAAACTAGGGATGGGATGGGTGATAGAACAAACGATCCCAAGTTTGAAAAAGGTAGATGAAAACGTGGGATGCCCCAGCTAGATGTCTGGAGTAGATCTGATCATTGATGATGCACAAACATGAATAAAGAGGCAAGCAACCTAAGGAACTCACATTGGTAGGGCAGACTAGACGGTCTCCTCATGAGATGACGTTAGTACCTACAGACCCATGAGTGTAAGGAGGGCTGCAAAATAGTCAGCATCTAAAGAGAGACACATTGGTAGGGACAACCAGATGGTCTGCAAAGTAGATGACGTTAGTGCCTATAGACCCGTTAACTCTAAGCTGCCAAAAAGTACGAGTGCCCCACGCAAAGGGAACAAACTCGAAATGGATGGTGATATCGAAAATATGTGCCAAAAGGCAACATTCAGCGCACAATAATGACCAGATAAATAAGCCAAGCATCAACACTATGGCAAAGAGATATGGAAAATCGGCGGTGATTACAGTAATCGGCGCCGACCTAAATAAACGGCGCCGACCCAAAATAGTCGGCGCCGACCGTTCAAAGCACATATAAATATGTGAACGGAAAACGTGAACGATTTATTTACACCGTGATGATTGATTCAGAGAGAGTCAAAAATTGGATTTGAGCACCATGGAAGCCTCTGGAAGCGGTCAGAAGCGGAGGAGGACACGACCTGGGTAAGTGGTTCTTCTTGAATTCTTCATTTTATTTTTGCTTTATATATATATTTTAATTTCTATTTTGCCCGGTGGGAGGCCAGGGTGTTTTTTTACATCCGGCCTAGCAATCGGCGCCGATTGGTAGAATCGACGCCGATGTTATGTAGGCAGCGCCGATTGACATTAATCGGCGTCGACTAAAAATAAACGATGCCGATTGTATTTAATCGACGCCGATTATATAGACTTGTGAATAGATTATATAAAAATTTTGTTTTGGATGTTCAGATTTGGGCAAATATGAGGCTAATATTGCTCTTTATGTCGTGGATGTAGGCACGAGAGGTACTACACATGAGGGATGCTATTCCTGAGCTACTGGAGACCATTCTCCCTGACGTGACTGACGCAGATTGGCGGCATTTAGAGTTAGCTGGGCTCGGGGGCTTTAGGTACTACAGACGAGTGCCACGAGATGTAGAGTTGATGTGAGCACTAGTGCGACGATGGGATAGCCAGACGTGCACTTTTTGGTTCAGGACGGGTGAGATGACCATCACCCATGAGGATATATACAGGATTTTGAGACTGCCGATCACTGGGGACCCGATAGAGATTACACCACGAGAGCAGCAGCAGAGGGCCCTAGTTCGATTGTATGGAGATAGGGCAGATGATTCAGAGATAGTGTCTGGGCAGTGCGGATAGCCTCGCAGTATAGACAGGATAGTCCTAGGAGCAAGATGATAGTTTTGATTCAGATGGCGATATCCTATTTTGCTCTGCCAGATTCAGGAGGCGGGAGATTCCCACTATTATTATTAGATTACGTTTGTGACATCCTGCAGTTCAGACAGGTGTTTGCTTTTGCTGATGCCTTGATAGCTCAGATATATCATGAGTTATGGATGTATACCACTGGCCGGAGGACAGGTATCGATGTTAGTTTTGTGCTCCATTGCTGGGCATATGAGCATATAGCAGTGATCAGGCCATCCGGGCTTCCTTGGATGCCAGCAGCAGTGGGAGCTATTGATTATGGATTCCGGTGATGGCGGGCCGATATGGCCTCTGGAGATACAGGAGATCGGCGGATTGGTATACTGAGCGTTTCAGGATGCTGACACAGAGCAGTCATCTGGAGACCATATCGGGTATTTCGACATGGGCTGGTCAGGATGCTCACTTGGTGGCATTGAGACGGAGCAGGGTGGTTAGGGGTCGTAGGCCTGACATGTGGGAGCGCGTCCCGTTTATGCGGGTATTGAGACAGTTCGGCCTAGTACAGACAGTGCCGACTACTTATAGGCCTTATAGGCGAGACACAGAGAGACTGATCTACCAATTTTGATCCCGACAGATCCATTGAGAGAGGCCCCACCCTCCACAGACAGTGATGATGATGCCGGAGTAGGTGATGGTTATGCTGCATGGTATGCGACAGAGCTACCACGACACCTCCTGGAATCTATAGATGCCGATGAGGAGGATATGGCTACGGTGCTGAGAGAGACTGGAGGGAGAGCACGCCACCCTGACGCAGACACACCAGGTGGCTCTCGAGGAGATCAGAGCTCTGACAGAGGAGAGGGATGCCCTGATTTTGGAGAGAGACACCGCTCGCCAGGAGCGAGATACAATGATCCAGCAGAGGGATCGCTACCTTCGACATAGGGAGGCCCTCAGGGCCAAATATGGGGAGACAGGTACCATGTCAGAGTCTGGTACACAGGGCACGACCATAGGAGGGGCACCACCAGCAGCACTAAGCAGCACCAGCAGCACCATTACGAGCACCGGGTACCGTGAGCTTGAGCACATATCAGTCTCTCCTCACTGAGGTGAGATACTACGAGGATGCCCTAGTGCAACATGCCCCAGATGTGCCTCGGTACGGGGCGAGGAGGAGATCAGCAATGGCCACAGCAAGTGGGGCATCAGGGGGAGGGAGCACCGGGAGAGACCAAGGTGGGCAGAGGCCTCCAGCAGCAGGTGCGTCTAGCTCGATAGGTGGCAGCCAGGAGAGACAGCCTGGTCCAGAGGAGGGTGGAGGAGATAGTGTCCTCCACGCATCAGATTTTACGATATAGGGATTGATATATTTTGTATCAGTGTAGTGATGTAGCCTCGATTGGAAGGCATTGTATAGATGGCTTGATTGAGAGCCACCCATTTTTTGTTGTACAGACACTTATGTATATATATAGATTCATCATTGCTTTTGTCATATGATTGTTCTCCTATTTTTTAATTTTGATATACATGGATAGATGTAGCGTAATTGTGATGGATGTAGACATAGATTGATAGATGATAAATAGATGTGATTGGATGAACATAGACATAGAGGATAGATAGATGTGATGTAATTTGATGTGATTGATATGTGGATTTAATTTTGATGAAAAATAGATATAGATAGATGTAGTGTAACTTGGATGTACATATTTTTAGATGTTTTGATGGATAGATGGATAGATGTGATTGATGTATGGATTTAATTTTGATGAAAAATAGATATAGATAGATGTAGTGTAACTTGGATGTACATATTTTTAGATGTTTTGATGGATAGATGGATAGATGTGATTGATGTATGGATTTAATTTTGATGAAAAATGGATATAGATAGATGTAGTGTAACTTGGATGTACATATTTTTAGATGTTTTTATGGATAGATGGATAGATGTGATTGATGGATTTGGTATGTTTGAGATGTTAATTTAATTTTGATGAAAATAGATAGACAGATCTACATGTGTTGACAATACATGCTTTGATAGATAAGATGAAATTAGATAGATGATAAATTTTGATTAAATTAACATGTGAAATGTCAATTTAACTGGATGAATAACAAATAATAATGGGGAATACTCTTTATGAGAGCCAAGGATGTAATGAAAACGACCTTGATTAGAAATAAAGGAAATACACCCAGATAGGAAAAAAATGATAAGCTGGACTCCCAACCGACCATAAATAGAATCTGGATAGGAAACCAAAAGATCATGCATGCAAGGCGCTATATGAGGTTAAAATAAACCTGACACTAACTAGCCGCAAACTAGATTTAGGAGGGAAACGGAAGGAGCAGTAAGTAGGTATCTTGTCGAAATTTACAAGGGACAGAATACATGTTCATACTGGGAAAATAGGATTCTCCATATGATCGACAAAAGGTCTTATATCTCAGCTTCATTATTTCTGGCAGAAAAGCAAACTGATCAATGTAGGAAGTTTGCTAGATATGGAAAGACTGATCAATACGGGAAGTCTTTCAGTGATGCTAAAAAGTGTATAAACTAACTGAAAGGCTGATCAATGCAAGAAGCCTTGAGTATTCCTTTGAGAAATAGCCGTCCTTCAAGGGAGCGGTCTGTATTTTGAATTTTAATGATAGCCATCCTTCGAGGGCATGGTCTATATCTTTTGATTCATTTGATTGTATGGGTAGCTGTCCTTCAAGGGATCAGTCTATCCCCTTTTTTTTTTTTTTGAAAATCTTTTGGAAGAAGCTGAGTTTAGACCTAGATAGATCAGATAGAGGGGAAGAAAACGTATAAAGAGCACGCACTCATGCCCCGAGTAGATCCGATTAAGATAAGCTCTGGGATGATGAAGCGGTGATTAAGGTATTCCTACCATGAGGAGAAACATATCCGGAAAAAAATGCTATGAGTAGAGCCGCGATACTCATATTTAAGGTAAAAGAGACAATAAGCGGAGAACCACATAATTTCGAATCACCATGAAAGTATATGACTGGTTATTAGACGGATGAAAGATCTGTCTTGCGACTAGATTTGTGTAAGATAGATTTTAACAGTAGAAGGGTCGTAGATGCAAGGCATTAAGAGGTTCTACTTCAGGTATACCAGCCATGGAAGATAAACGATAAGCCCCAAACCCATATTTATGGGTGATAACGTACGGACCCATCCAGTCGGGAGAAAACTTACCACGCTGACTCCTTTCGAGTGTAGTGACAGTTTGATTTTCTTTAAGAACAAGATCACCAATTTTGAAGTCACGGTGCTGCAAGTGCTTGTTATAAGCATGTTTGACATGCTCAAGATAGACTTGATGATGTTCAAGAGCGTTGAGACACCGCTCATCTAATAATTCAAGTTGTGCTAGACGATTTTGATGATAGTCCTCATCAGAGAAAAATTCTCTAAGAGAAACACAGAGAGATGGGATTTGGACTTCCAAAGGAAGAACAACCTCAGACCCATAGATGAGAGAGAAGGGAGTAGCACCAGTAGGAGTACGAATGCTAGTCCGATAAGCCCAGAGAGCAAAAGGGATATGTAAATGCCAATCCCTACCAGCTCGACTAGTTACCTTTGCGAGGATATTATGCAAAGTTTTATTGGAAGCTTCGGCCTGACCATTAGCTTGAGGATAGTATGGAGAAGAAAAGTTGAGTTTGATATTGAAAGCGTTGCAAAGGTTCTACAAATCAATGTTCTTGAAAGACTTACCGTTATCTGTGATGAGTTTGTGTGGAACACCGGCGACAAATGATGTCTTTGATAGACAAAATCAACTATGGGTTTAGCTTTTGTTGAAGAAAGAGGGATAGCTTCCACCCACTTAGTAAAGTATTCAGTGGCAGTAATGATAGAATGATGACGCTGTGAAGAACGGGGATTGATGAGACCAATGAGATCAAGACCCCATTGCGAAAAAGGCCACAAATCTGCTTTGTAGGTTGTAAAGCTTGACTAGGGATGCGTGTGAGATTGGAATTTTGTTGACACTTGACGCATTTCTTAGTGTATTCACAACAATCTCGATTAAGAGAAGGCCAATAATATCCCAAATGTAAGATGCGTTTAGCTACGGCCAAGCCACTAAAATGTCCACCACAGATACCATCATGGACCTCCTGGATAGCTTTAGATGATTCAAGGGTTTTGAGGCACCGAAGCAAAATGCCATCAAAGCCGCATTTGTAGAGGATCCCTCCTAGAATAGTATAGCGATTAGTGCGTAGGATAAAAGATCTTCTACCATTGGGAGTCAGATCTAGAGGAAGCACCGAATGAGATAGATAATCAATGATCTGTTGATACCACTCATCCTGAGTATGGGTTGTGACAGCATGGATTGAAGTTAGTTGCCTAAGATGAGATGGTTGATCTAATCGTTGTATAGCCACATAAAGCCGCGAGTCCTCGGTAAAAGGTGGGATAAGTGAGGCTAAGCAAAGCCACTGTATCTGTAAATCGATTCGCAGTGCGAGGAATAGCTTGGATAGTGAATTTATTGAAAGATTGGAGTTGAACGAGAACGATATCACAATATTTTTGAAGGATATCATTCCTGCATTGATAAACACCCGTGACTTGATTAACGATGTGTTCAGAATCACCAAAGATGTCAATATGACGAGCGCCGAGATTAATGGCATTTGAAGACCAAGACAAGAGCTTCATATTCAGCCATATTATTGGTGCATTCAAAGTTCAATTTGTGTGCGATGGGATAGGCGTATTCCCAAGGAGGAATCATCACGAAACCCGCACCTCCCCCTTTGCCGGCATTTGGATCCATCAAAAAGAGATTTACTTTAAATGGAGACAGACCAAATTCAATTTGTTGGATATATTCATCGGGAATCGAGCAAGGGGACTTGAGTGTCGGAAGAGGAGCATCAACTAATTGATCTGCAATGACTCGACCCTTGATAGACTTTTGCGGGATAAACTCGAGATCAAATTTGTCATAAGCATGAGCCAACAAGTGATATGATCATTGTGATAAGGATTCACATGAATTGTCTTGAGTGGATTGACACTTGTGACAATGTAAGTTTTGTGATTAAGGAGGTAATGACGAAGCTTAGAAGTTGTGAAGAAGAGAGCACAACAAAGCCTTTCAGCTTCAGAATAATGTGTTTCATACTCATGGAGGGTGCGACTGATGTAATAGACAGCTTGTTCTTTACCGCAAGCGTCCCGATGCGAGATCATGGCTCCCAGAGCATGGTCAGTCACAGAGATATAAAGATAGAAAGGCTCCCCCTCGCATGGAGGTGTAAGCACAGGTGGAGAAAGAAGATAAGCTTTGAGATCATCGAAGGCCTTTTGGCAATGTTCATCCCATTCAAAATGAACATTCTTATGGAGGAGATGATGAAAAGGTTGATAACGGTCTGACAATTGTGAGATAAAACGACACACCGATCAAGACGTCCTTAGAGACTGCAGAGTTGTTTTAAATTAGAAGGGGGAGGCATCTCAAGGATAGCTTTTATTTTTGGGGTCTACTTCAATACCCCTAATGGAAATGATAAAACCTAAAAGTTTACCAGTGAGAACGCCAAACACACACTTAGATGGATTTAGACGAAGACAAAAGCGGATAAGCCTCTCAAAGAGAGGTGCAAGGATGAAAAGATGATCCTGACGACGTTTGGATTTACCGAGGAGATCGTCGACGTAATCTTCCATAGTTTTGTGTAAGAGATCATGGAAGATGTAGGTCATTGCTCACTGATAGGTTGCTCCTGCGTTCTTAAGACCGAAAGGCATGACACGATAACAAAAGGTCCCCCAAGGAGTTATGAAAGAAGTCTTATGTTGGTCTTCTGGTGCGATGAGAATTTGATTATACCCAGAGAAACCATCCATAAGAGAAAGCATCTCATGACCCAGTTAAATCCACGAGTTGGTCGATATTAGGTAGAGGAAAATCATCTTTGGAAAAACAAGATTAAGATCTCGGAAGTCGGTACAAATTTAAATTTTCCTAGTAGCTTTAGTTACTGGTACTACATTGGAAACCCATTGTGGATAATCGATGGGTTGGATGAAGTTAGCCGAGAGCAAGCGCTGTAATTCTTCTTTAACAAGAAGGGCTACTCTAGGGTGCATTTTATGCAATTTTTGTTTAACCGGTTTGATGTCGGGAAGAGTAACGATATTGTGGACCACAATATTGGGATCAAGTCCTGGCATATCCTCATATGCCCAAGCAAAAGCTTGATGATGGTTGGAAAGAAAAGTGGTAAAGTCTCCTAACTCCTGTGGATTAAAGGATTGGCCGACCTTAATGATGCGAGGGTCTTTAGAAGTCTCAATATTAAGGTCGACAGTGGCTTTGTTGAGAAGCGTAGACGTGTCAGAAGGAATGGTTTTGGGAAGATATGAATCCTCTGCCCCCAGATAGGTGAGGACAGAATCATCATCCGCATAGTGGATAGTGTTGATAGTAGGAGAGTCGTCTCCAACTATTTCAGGGAAGATTAACGGTATGGAAGCGGACCTGTCATTAGTCTTATAGTCTAGTGGCCCTAAGGAAATGGTATTGATAAAAAAAAAAGTTAGACGGGATGGAAATGGCATCGTCCACATCGAGTGATGCTTCTGACTTAGCGGGAGAAGATGGTTCCTCAATAGGAAGAGGCTCATTGAGAACAGTGATGGTGGCTTTTGAAAGAGGTTTAAATCCTAAACCAAATTTTTGATGTGGCTTGAGAGTTGGAATGGACGCGAGGTCATGCACACCTTGTTCATATTTACCTAAGCCAAAGCCCTTCCATGCGCATCGATATAAATAAGTTTTTGCAAACGTGGGATTCTGTAGACAATCGAACCCTGTTAGATAAGGTTTGGTCCTAGGAGGAGAATCCGGGCGATAGTGAGGCGTATCAAGACCACCGTAAATGAAATTAGTCTGTTGATTGGGTAGACCAATGGTGACGATGCGACCAAGACCTGGCTGATATTCAGGTTGTTTGTCTGGTCTACCATACTCACTAGGTTTGAGATGGGTGTCAAAAGAAAGGAGAGGAAGCTCTCCTAGTGAGAAACGCTGCAATGTCTCTTCTAAATTTTGTACATCCGGTAGTTTGGTTGCAGGTATGGAAGAAGATGAGGCCCTGTCAGGAGAACAAGCATTTTCCTTTAGAGGGGCAGACCCTGTGGTCATGTCGCATTGTGTGGAAGGAAAGGGATCTCCTGGATGGGTATAGATTTTTCCCTCATATTGATATTTTAAGCATCGATGGAGGGTGGATGGGACACAATGCATTGCACAAATCCAGGAGCATCCGAGGATCATATTATAGTGGAATTTCCCTTCAACAATGTAAAAGAGTTCGTGAAGTAGCTTCTTACCTACTCGAATGGGTAAGACTACAGTTCCTAAGGTAACTGCTAGCTGATCGTTAAATGATCGAAGAGAGAAAGGCAGGGGTGACACTACATTCTTTGGTAACTTAAGTTGCTTGAATGTGTGCGAGGAGATGACGTTGAGTGCAGCACCACTGTCAATCATAATGTGTTTTAATGTAGTGTTGTCGATTTGGACCGTGATAAAGAGGGGAGCCTCCAAATCATCTGAAGAAAGGGGAGGAATTTCCGAATCTTCAAAAGAAATGGCGGTTGATGGTCTATTCAATCCAACAACCAACTCAAAGGGCTGGGGCTCATCTGAATTCACTGCGATGCAACGCAGATTATCAATCAGAGCTTAGCGATGTTGCGGAGAGGATTGAATGAGGTCAAAAAGAGACATTTTGACCGAGCTCGGTGAATTTTTTTCATAACACACTCCTCAACCGACACGGGAATTTGAGCCCGAGGTGCAGCACGAATAGAGACGCGAGGTCTCGGGGTTAATGAGGAAGGAGGAACCCCTTCTGGGGCTGCGAAATGACCACCCGTGGTCGAGATGCTGTAGATGAGGATGGATTATCATACCTTTGTTGGGTTCTCGTGGCGATATGAATGTGTCGATTTGAGAAGGGGAAGATCATTTGGAGTGGAATCACTAGAAGTAGAGGCCCGAGTAGATCGTTGGGGCTGGGATGGGGCTAAGATGACAGGAGTTTCTTGTTTCTCCTCCTATAGCAAAAGTTCACTTTCTTCCAAAAGACTGTTGACGACAGATTAAAGAGCTTTACATCCCTCAGTATCATGACCTAGGTATGGTGGTAAGCACAAATCAAATCAGAGTTAAACCAGGTAGGTTTAACTCCTTTAGGGTTATAGGGTTTAATCGGAGGAAGAGATATGGATGAAGATTGGATAAGTTGGCGAAGGATTTTGGTGTAGAACCCGGTAGACAAAGATGAGGAGAGAGATGATGAAGGTGTCTTTTTACTTTAATAGATCGCCGAGGTAAAAGAACCTCGCATGTTAGGTTTGCCGCTCTTTTTAGGGATCATCTTATTTTTGGACATCGGAGCAATAGCCTTGGGCACTTGAGATGGAAGTAAGTGAGACATGATTGATTTCGGTGGAGGGGGAGCCCCTAAAATAGATTTTGAAGATGATGGAGGTGTGACAAGTGTTGTGGTCTTCAGAGATAAGGGAGGCTGCTTGGTCGAAACTAATGATGATTTAGATGATGTCGATTTGGATGAGGGAGAAGCTTCCAAAGTAGGTATAATCGGAGGAACATAGGGTGCCCGGCTTTTGTAACGAAGATGATGATTTTGATAAAAGAGGTGACGTCTTTTTAGTAGGTAAGTCCACTTTTGAGGTGCTAGTGAAGAATGTGTTGTAGAAGAAGATGATGGTTTTGATAAGTTTGTAGAAGAAGACGCCTTCTCAGTGGACAAATCCAATCTTTTATGAGGCGCAGAGAGAGATTTTTGCGGGAAAGCACCAAGAGTCTTGATGGTTCAAAATATGGGCTTTCCTTTTTCAGGAATGGTGACAATTTCAACCGCATAAGGTGATTGTAACCTTTTCGGGGAAGCAAATGGGGAGGTACTGATGGCGCAACGTTAGATTTCGGTTGTCTCGGTCTAAGTTCAAGAACCGAGCGTATAGGTGTTGGTGCTACTTCTTTAGATTTCCCCTTAATAGGAAAAGTAGCATTGGTGATGCAAGAAGTGAGTGATGAAGAAGCAGTTCCTTGCGAGGGGACTACTTCTGGTGCAGTAATTATGGGTGAAACTACTGTAGGAAAGGAAACAGGAAGAGTCAAAATCGAAGACGCTTCCGTCGAAGTCGACACAATTATAGGTACGTTCACCAGGGGCATAGTTGCAGCAAAAATGGGAGAAACCGAAGTAGATGTATCCGCGGTGGAACTCGAAGGGATGTCTGACGATGAGACAGATGAGGATGACACTGTTTCAGGTATGGACAGAAGATCAGACAAAGCGACAGAGAGAGGTGAATCTGTATCTAACAATGTTGGAATATTCAAAGACGGGCTATCTGAAGATGGTGGAATCCCAGTGATTAGCGAAGCGGAAGGAGGTTCCGATTCAATCGATGTGTTTGCAGATGGCTTAGTTTTAGAAGAAGATTCTTCCAGTAGAGATAAAGTTGATAGTATGAGTGTTTGGTTTTTGAGACTCTGAAGCATCATGGTTCGGGGAATGATTGGGAAAAGGTTGTTTGAAGACATCCAAAGGCTTGATTTGGGGAGCATTTGGGTTATCTAGAATGAGCTCGCCTTTATCGATGAATTCTGGACAAGATTTTTGAAGGTCCGACATCGCTCGATGTCATGACCTTTGGTTCTATGATAATGATAGAAGTCATTTTCCTATACCGTAATGGACGCTTGGCTTTCATCAATATTCCTAATGGGGGAAGTTCGATCATGTGGACTTCCAACATTTTTTCCAGGATAGAAGCATATGATTCCCCAATGAAGTGAAAGATCGAGATGATGAGGTCCTTTTCGAGAAGATGAGGAGTCTCTTCGTGGTGTTTGATTAGAAGTGGTATCAGCTCGTGGTGTTTTTAATACGATAGCGTTGGTGGATCACGATGTGGAAGGATTTGATTTGGTAAACCGAGAAAATCTGGTTTACATTTAGAGCGAAGTTTTAACTTCCCTTGTCAATGGCGCGAGATTCAAGTTTGCGTGCCATCGTAAAGGATTCTTCAAATGTATGAAAGGTCCGGATTCTTAAAGTGGAAGAAATATGATTAGCACAAAATCGAGTAAACAACTCGATCTGTTGGGATTGAGGAAGGAGAAAGACAATTGGTTTATTATCCCTCTCCAACGAGAGACAAAGTCTCAGAATAGACTCATCATCGAATTGACGAATGTTATAAAGATCTGTAATCGAGATCTTATGCACAATATTTATTGAAAAGTTTTCAACAAACATCTGGGCCAATTGAGAGAAAGAAAACAAGGAATGTTGAGGAATGTTATTGTACTAGTCTAAAGCAGGACCTGCTAGAGACATAGGAAAAGTACGGAGCATAAGCTCCTGATCCTGGACTATGAGGTAGCAAGCATGTTTGAATGCTCGCAAATGTCTTTGAGGGTCCTCCGACCATTTGTGAAATTTTGAAAATTTAGGAAGTTCCCATTGGGGAGGATAAGGCTTAAAGGCCACCGAGGGTGAATGGGTTCATTACACACTTCTTCAAAGGAGTATGAAGGATGAGCCCCTTTGGTGGAGGCTTCCAAGTCTACGATTTTCTTGAAAAGAATTTGAACCACGTCAGATTGAGGAGGAGGCACACTGGCATGTCCTACATAAGAAGCAAATGGTGGATGTTGTTGAGGTGTCAATGGGGATTCATCTGTTGATTGATAGGATGATAAGAGGAGTAACCAGGTGTTCTGGGTGACGCCTGGTGGGGTATTTGCTATGAAGGAGCCTGTGTATAGGTAGGCTGTGAGATAATAAGTGGTTGAGAAAATGAAGGTTGGATGACGGACGGAGCCTGTGATTGGTGGAATCCTATGCTTGTTGATTGAATCGGAACAGATTGAGGAACATGGGTGCCGATTTGATTGGACATATTGGGGAACAAGACCTGAAAGAGGCTTTCTACTACCGGATTAGTTATTAAGGGCGCCGATGCTAGAGGATGGGCGAAGGTCACTGTTGCTGGAACATTGGAAGAAAGACCCACTGGAGGACGAGAAGCAGGAACCAACTGACTAGTCGGAGGGGGTTGACTCATAAAGGGGCACCGACCACCGGGACACGATGGAGGGCATAGATGAATTAACAGAAATATGGGGGTGCATGTGACGCACTCATTATAGCAGAGCAGAGGACCTCTCAAAAGTAGGTTGTGGAATATTCGAGGTAACTGCGGTGTTAGGAATAGGTAAGACTATTTGAGAACTAGTCGATATGGTCGGTGGAAGAGAAAAAGGAGGCACAGGTGTGCCACCCTTCTCCGTGGCTCGAGGCGAGAGAGATGATGCTAACTGTTCTACAAAAGCCTGGGATGGTTCACGAGAATAATCGTACACTTGCTGGATTGGTGGTCCCTGATCAGATATTTGAATAGACTTGTGTACTAGGTAGTCCATAAGGGCTATCGGTTGCGATCAAGGAGCGCCGAAATTTAGGATCCTGCAAGGAACATACTCTAAGTCGAAAGCGAGATGATATTTACGAAGGACTAGGGGAAGTGGACGTGATGGGGTTGCTTTGGCACGATAGAAAGGATTATATGACTCAGGATGGGGAACCAATTAATAAGTGGTCCGAGGAAGACTCGGGGTGCCAAACATGCACACTAGTGATGATCTCGAAGGAAGAAGGGGCTAATTGAGCCATTCTTCTAGATTGTAACCGAGTGATGACCATCATAAACAAGCGTAAAAGAAGATTGACTTAACTAATGCATGCATAATTCAAGCAGCGTAGGTGATTATCTCCTTTAAATTTTGATGCTTTTAAGAAAGAAAATATTAGGGAAGGCCTTTTAGAACAGAACTACTCTGATAGCCAAACTAAGGATGGTTTGGGGAATGTTTGGTGAGGAGTCCCGAAGGCACTTGAAGAAAATACCAGACGTGGCTTGATATAGGGGCCTACCCCGCACTTCACACACCACCTGCGATAAGGGGAGTCGGGTGCTTTGCCAATATATACGTAACTTCGTGAATTTATAGCGCGGCCCGAGTACCGCGTAGGCTCTTCCTTTTGGATGTCACTTCCAAGTAGGCGAGGCCGTGGAAAGAATTTTTGTTTAAATGCTTTATACCTAGTGATTTTGGCTTTGTGTGCAAGGGTGAAAAATAAAATCAAATAGTGTCACTACTGATTTTGATCAATTTTCCGTCTAATTAAAACTAGATGAAAAACATACAATAGAAATGACAAAGAAAGAGTTCTTTTTAAGCACTTAAAAATGAAGTGTTTGATTTCGATGAAGACAAGTCAAACAGATTCTTTCCCAAATGCGATTAAATTCTTTTTAAGCACCAAAATTGAAATGTTTGAATGTGATAGAAAACAAACAAAATTTTTTTCTTTCTTTTTTTTAGTTCCTAAAAAGGAGAAAACACCGTAAAAGAGAAATACCTGTAGATTTAGCTCTCCAAGGTGTGTGGACTTCAAAAAGCACGTTGTTGAGCTCTTCCCCTCGAACAATCCCACGAACAAGCAAAGTGCTCCGCAAGAAAAGGTTAAGCAAACACCAAACAAAATCCAGAAAGATATATCCGGATAATGGTGAAACGGAAATTTCTATTTTAAGGAACTAGAAAAATTTCAAGGAAATAACAATTTCGCATAAAGAGCAAGATTGAAACGATGAAAGGAAATGCTCAAGCAGAACTGATAAAAATCAGTGAAGAAAAAGAACAAAGCTCAAAACTAAAAAGAGATGAACTTACCAATAAGGGACTTTGGTTGGGTCCCACCAGGTGTGCCAGAATGTTGATCAAGAATTTCGCGCTTGTTACCTGTCCAAGTTAATGCACCAAACTAAACACAAAAACCCTGAAAAACTCCAATGAAATCGATACCTGATGGACAAGATCCGAAGATGTAGATGGATAAGGAAGCCGATGTAGATAAGACAGTGCACACGAGCAATTCTACACAGTAGATCCAAGTAACCTGCGAGACACCGATGCTTTGAGTAAAAGACCACGTTAAAAGATATTTAGGTGGACCGCCCGAGAAGCGCATCCGGGAAGCGGTAAGCTCCTCGGCGGATGTCATCCACATTTTCACAATTAAGTAAAGAAGCATACATGATAAAAGATGTACATATAAGACTAGATTTTCGATCAAAGTAATAAACGAGAATCTAAACAAAGTGGCGGCTAAAGCAATGTAAGATAGGGAACTATGAAAACAAAGCTGGATTTGTGTTACCGGTATCTTTTACTGTCTCAGCAGATGATCGGCGTCGACCGATCCAGATCGGCGTCGACCGATATAGATCGGCGTCGACTGATGTAGATCGGCGTCGATCGGAGACAAAATGCGAGAAGATTTGGAAATCGAAAAGTGAAGGCAAGATCGTCAACGTCTGCTGGATCTACGGAAGCCGGAGAGATACTAGCAAGACTCCACCCGTGTTGGGTGCAGGAACAGAGTCACCAGAAAATCAATGGAGATGTGTGATATTGATGTGATAAGAGCAGAGTAACGGTGCTCCTCTCAGGGATTGATTTGGACAAGATCCGCTCTCATTCGATAGATAATGTTCACACTAGATGCGCAAAGATCTCTCGTTCTCTCTCTTACAATCTGTGTCTCTTTCACGATCTGTCTCTTTCTGTGTTTTTTCGTCCTCCCAGAACTGAGTTCTGGGCTTCTATTTATAATCGGCGCCGCTCCGAAAAATCGGCGTCGACCGAGTACCGGTCGGCGCCGATCACGGAACAGACTCCCGAGACGGCCAAAATGAATGATTTCTGGAAAGATAAGAGTTATCCCTCCACCTCAAATATAGGAAATATCCCGCTTTGGGAGGAGGAGAAATAGGGGGATACATGGATAGGATAGATATGGGGTAGATAAGTGGTTAGGATACATGTGAAAAGGTGTAATTAAATAGTTAATATTTAATTACTCACGGGTAAAACATAATGGGGTGAATTAAACTTAGGATAGGTGTTTAAATCACAAATTGAATAATATCCCAAGGGGATAGTGGTGATATAAACGTGCCTCAGGTTACCTGAGAGAGCAAATACACATGAGGGACACTAAATTGGATAACAAATTTTAGGTGTCTACACAAATGGTCAAGCCGAATCTTCTAATAAAACCCTAACCAAAATCCTCATGAAAGTTGTTAACGATTCTGGAAGCAATTGGCCTGATCACATCCCCTTTGCCCTTTGGGCTTATCGGACTAGCATTCGCACCTCCACTAATGCCACCCCATTCTCTTTGGTATATGGTACCGAGGCTGTCTTGCCTCTCGAAATACAAATACCCTCCCTAAGAATATCTCTTCAGGATATTCTCACCAATGATGATTTCCGCCAAGAGTGGTTAGCCCAATTGGAGCTTCTTGACGAGTGTCGTCTTACAGCTCTTGACCACCTTCAAATCTATCAAAAATGCATCAAGCGTGCTTATGATAAGCGACTCCATGAGCGTACCTTTAAGGTTGGTGATCTTGTCCTCAAAGAGAATCAACATGTAACCAAACTAGAAAAGAGCAAACGTGGAAAATTTGCTCCTAATTGGATTGGGCCCTACATTATCACTCATACTTACGGATCAGGAACTTACCATTTAGCTTCGCTTAATGGTAAACCTGAGCCTAAACCCTTAATGCCTTGCATCTTTGACCATTCTACTATTGAATTTAGTGTTATATCACTTCTTATCTACCTTGCGCTCGTCCCTTGAGCTCATTTACTACCTCATACATTTTTGTTCCATGCATCTCAAAATAGAATCAAGCTCACGTGGTTTGGTCATTACCTCCTCTTAAAGATGCCTTCCCCTTTTTAGTCTGGTCCATGACTTAAAAGTATCAAAATAACATGTTCTCAATTGTACACTTATGGGATATTCTTGAGTCAAACTTCCTACAAAACTAGATGCTTCATGCCAAATGGACATCTAGACCTCTAAGTTATACATAGACTGCTCCCTCGAAGGATAGCTATGTGCAAAGTCACTTCTACTATTATAAATAGACTGCTCCCCCGAAGGACAGCTATACACAAAAACTGCATCTGCTACTATAAATAGACTGCTCCCTTGAAGGACAGCTATACAAAGTCAGCCTTTATCAGAAGCTTCTCGCATTGATCAGCTTCGTGAAGACCTCAAGAACAACAAAATACATATCCCCTATGGACTTCCCGCATTGATCAGTCTATATCCAGAAAAATAAAAGTAGTATTCCAAAGCACTTTTGAGTCATGGACTTGTCTATTTAGGTTTGGTTCTCTTTCGTCAGAATAATCACCTTATAATAAGTTTCTGCACCCTAGATTATACCAGCCACCTCACCTCACCATTCGTCTACGCAACAAAACTCAAGGGACGTGACGTATATCCAATATATTGTGATTATACGACTCTTTTCACCTATCAACTTCTCACCTATGCAAGGCACCTAGGGATTCAAGCCCATCCTATGTTAATATGTGGTTTGTTTAGCTCTTCTCAACTACGGGACACTTTTGCCTCTTTTACTCGACTCTAGGATTGTGTGTTGACCTTAATCAGGACACGATTCCCTACTACTTGGGTAAGCTAACTTTCGTTTCACCTATACCTACACCAACACTCCCAATACCATACCAACACCAACAACATTACCCTACCAATATCAATATTTTTACCAACCGACAAATTGCCTAACCATAACCAAATTTCCTGAATTCACCTCTCCCTGGTCCTAAGGGAGAACTACATCGGTCTGAGGCCCCTCCTTGCTTTGTGCAATGGGCTATGTAGGCAGCACTTAGGAGACATGGGGTCTCCCAAGGTTAGCTCGACCATCCCCTACCATAACCTATCATGTGTGGTATATATAAATCTATTTGTGTATCTCTATTTGCTCACATTCATCTTTATCCTTTTTCAAAACAAAACATTCAAAACACAACCATTCTTATTATTATCATAACTCAAATCAACATACATATTTAGTTTTATTTAGATGTTAAACAAATACATCTTCTCTATCATCGACGCGCAGGTCGGCATCCTTATTTATTCTTATACTCCTATGAAATTCACTTAGACCCTTGCGCCTCCTCCCGAATCAGGTGGTGATCGTGATCGTCGATGCCACTCACTTGGCCTCTCCATCCTCAAAGGTGCCACTGCTATTGGTTCCTCCCACTGATCCGCCAACATCTCCTGTAACATACGAATACGTCCTCTTGCGTGGAGGAATCTTGCCTCTAGTCTCTCCACTCGTGACTCTGCAACCACTAACAATCCCGTTGTCTCATTCACCCGCATTTGGAGCTGATGAACTAAACCCTGTAGACGATCTCTCTCCACTGTAATCACAGCTATGTCAGGACGATCACGTACACCTCGCAGCTCTGCTACCCACCATAATCTATAGGCCTCTGTCGCTCCTGCATCCATTACCCCGCGATCGGGTCTTTATCTCCTCTCGGCCCTCTACGGAGGTGTTGGCCGGGAGGTGAGAATGCTGCCTCGGCGTCGATCCTCATGTATGGTCTATAAGCCATAGGTATATCCTGAAAAAATCCAAATTTGCGCCGCACGCAATCTAGAGGAGTCCTCTCGTATTCACCTGGCCTGTGCCCTGCGATCCACCTCAATCGCTGTACACCCCTCAACTCCTCAGCTATGTGCTCCGTCACCATATAGTTCCTGTAAGGTCTCCAACAAATATCCGCAATGGTCACCATCTCCCATACCTACCTATAATACTCGATGTCATCTATCACAGCCTGGGATCTTACCTCTTGTTCTGTCTGGACCCATCGTCTGAATCCCAACCTCTGCACTCCTGTCTCTCCCAACTAGATGGGTCGGCCTATCGGTCGCACACAAACAATGTGCTCATAGGCCCAACAATGTAATAAGTATGAACAATCTAGTGTCATCCTGTGTTTTCACCTGCAGGCCCATAAACCCCTGTATAACTCCGCTAGATATGCGGGTGCCCATGCGAAAGTCACGCTCCTTTCTATCATTTCCCAAATAACACTCATCAATGCTTTTGGAAATCTTCCCCCCTCCGCCTCGGTAATGCATAATACCCCACCGCTATCATTAATACCACTGCCAACCTTGTTTCCTCAGGGTGTGTTACATACATTGTACCATAAGTGAATGTCAAACCTCGCTGTGTCAAATCTCGTGCAACTGAACCAAATACTGTTGTTATCGCTCCCGCCCCACGCTAGGCAACACCTGATACACTGGTCTTCCTGTAATTGGGAGCCTCAAAATTCTAAACACATCTTCCAACGTCACTGTCATCTCCCCTGTTGGCAGATAGAAGGTATTCTTTTCCGGATTCCACCTCTCAATCAATGCCTGCAACATAGCATGATTGCGTGCGATTCATGAATAATAGCGGATTCCACTTAACCCCACACGGTTTATCAATGCCCATTCAGCTGGTGTTACATCCGCTCGGATTCATGACAACAAAGCTGGCACACTATCATTCATCCTCAACCCTGCCTCTGCCTACATACATCAAAATGACACACAACCATTCAATAAATCAAATCCCCAAGTGTTTTTTCTCACATTCTGGAAATTCCTACAGTAACCGGTATCGGTTATAGATAACCGATACCGGTTTACTAACCAATACCGGTTATCTCTAAACGATATCGGTCCATCAATCCTATACACTTTCGCTTAAAACCATCATCTACGATAATTATTTTGCTCGTTTACTCCTCTCTATACCTATAAACATACGTGAACACCCTGCTTACCTACCCCATAACACTCATTCTATCCCAAACCCTTTCCTATCACCTTTTCTTTCTCATCTCTACCCTCTTACCTTCTCTCGGCCTATTCATCAAAACATGCAAGAATTAAAATACAACCAAATAGTTTACCTCTCAAGATGCAAGAAATTGGGGTGGAACTTGTCTTCCCTCTTGTCCCTGCCTCTGGATGTTTCTCCTCGTCCATCCATGTTCATCACCCTCTTCAAATATAACTTGCCTTTCTACCTTCTTAATCTCAGCCCATAGTCACTTTACCTGTCTCTTTCCTCCTTATCACTCAATTCTTTCATGCAATTACTGTATCGGTGAAATCAAACAATACGCATTCGCGTATTTAACTTGTTGCATGACTCTAAAAATAAGAACTCTAAAAATAAGACCTTAAGTTGCCGCCCAAGCTTTTCTATTTTTAGAAAAGCTCGTTTTGGCATAACCGGTATCGGTTACCTAACCGATATCGGTCCACAATCTACCGACGTCGGTTAGCTAACCGATATCGGTCACATGCCTCCTTTTTCTTAAACCTAGGCCTTTTCTTTATTTTTTGCAAATTTTTGTGGCACCCGCCTCTTTTTCCTGCAAAATGACACCATTATCAATATTTGTCATCAAAATCACATCAATATATCATCACAATTTCATCAACATCATCTAGCTACAATAAAACAACCATCAACAAAATACGTACGACATTGCAATATCTACATCAAACCCATCAGTATATACACCATTTGGATCTAACTCATCATCTATACACATTAAATTTCAAAAACCATCGACAAAACACATAAAACATTTTGTACACACCATGTGGATCAAAATCATCATCTCTATATATATCAATGTTTAAATATACAACTTCCCCTGCATGGGGGCCTCTGTCAGCTCAAAATAATACAAAGCCGGCACGCAGGCCACAATCACTATCAAAATCTCGACTCGGCTCGCAGGCCGGTCTCTCATATCAAAAATATACTCGGCTCGCAGGCCGGTATCAACTATACAACCTATACTCGGCTCGCAAGCCGGTATATACAACAAGAATGAATAAATAAATCATATGTAGGCACGCAGGCCTCTATAAACATAACCGGTTCGCAGACGGTGTCTATATCCAATAGCCAAAAAAAACCATATCTGCTCCAGGGGTGTCTCAGCTCTCCCCACCACCCTCAGCCCCTCTCCTGTTGGTCACCGTCTTTGGCTCTGCCTGCCTCCTCCTGCCACCGACCCACCTGGGCCGTGGCCGCACCCCCAGGATCTCCTGGCTCGAGAGGTCTCGGCTCTGTGTGCCGCATATGGCTGATAGTCAGCCCGGTACCATCAAGGACATCCTGATAATACCGGGCCTCCGCTCTCGCCTCCATATAGCGGGCCCATGCCACCATGGCTGCTTAGGGCTAGTCCCCGACTCCCTAGTAATGGTGGCCCCTATCCGGCCAGGGTACACCCGTGCCACTGTACTCGTGGTGGTGCTGCGTGTCGGTGCCTATGGTGGTGTCTGTGGCTATGCCGGTGCTCGTGTGGTGGTGCTATGGCATTGTACTCGTGCTCGCACTCCGTGCCTAGGATAACTGCCCCTGTAGTACCCTAATCTATGCTCGTGCAGCAACATGGCGCCCTGTAATAAATACACCTATCCTACGAGCCGGTCCCTCTCCGCTATAACCACCGCCAAATCTGGGTGCGGGCTGTGCTCTCCTGGCTGCTCTCTACCCTGCCCACCACACCAAAAATGAACCTGTGCACCCGGCGTCATCCACTGTATCATCTCGGCCTCTCTGCTACCCAATCTAGGTCAACGGGCTGCGGTGTAGGTAGTGGGGCCTCTACATCATCCCTCCGGTACTGTGGGAAGGGAGGTGGCTCATCCTGTCGCAGCCCCAACTGCCGTCGTACCCTCTCTAGGGGTATCCGCTCATGCTCTCTAGGCCTCCGTCCAACTATCTAGAAAGTATACTGGATCCAGTGCATCTGTGCTCGGGCTCCTCCTCGGGGCTGATGGCCTCTGTAGGGCCTCCATACAATGTCTAGCACGGTCAAGCCCTCTAACATATGACGGTAGTAGGCCACATCCCGTCCTGCGAGCACCACTCGTGGCTGGCCCATGACCCCCAACCACCTCTGAAAGCCATATCTCAGATACATCTATGGCCTCAGCTCTGGGGTAGCCCCTCGGTCATATATATATGATGTGCTCATATGCCCAGTAGTGTAACAAAAATGTCGAGCAAATCCCAAATCGCCTCATCCGGTGATAACCCCACAGCTCTCTGTATAGCTGCACCAGATATACTGGTGCCCAGGCATAGCACGTATGCTCCTCTACCATCTCGTGCAGCACTCCCATCAAAGCCCGTGGGAAGCGGCCTCCCTCTGAGTCCGGGAGGGCGAAGCATGTGATACCTATCATCATCAACACGGCCAGCCGTGTCTCATGTCTGTGTGCGCGATACATATTGCCATAGGCAATGCTCGCACTGTGATAAGTCAATAATGCGGCTGCATCCCCAAATACCTAAAGAATGCTGTCCATAGCCATCTCCGCATCTACCTGGAATACTGCCTCCCCTATGATGGCAGCCTCGGGATGCGATACATAGGTAATAGTCATCTCTCCAGTAGGGAGATGGAAAACATTGGTTGCCGAATCCCATCTCTCGATGAGGGTAACCATAAGGCTGTGGTCCCTATCCACAGCCCTATACCGCTGGACTCCGCCGAGTCCCACCTCGCACATAATGGCCCACTTTGCGCCATGACACATGTGGCCGCATCCGTCTCTGACAGCGGGGCATCCGATCCCGCATCGTAAGCTGCTGACGTGCCTATAAAAACAACCCACTTCATTAGACCTACCCTTTACAAAAACAACTACTTTAACCCTCTATACCCCCTTTTACCCACCCGACCACACCCCGACTCTATAACACACATCTACACCCACCTATCTTACCCTAAAACATCTACAATATCCCCTTTCCTTATCTCACACCCTACCAACCACCCCGATCTACTATCGCCATCTAACTATGCCCCTACCAATTTAACACCTCCTAATTCATACCCAACACCTAATCTATCCTAACCAAACCAACCACACAACCACCCCTTCCCCCCACCCCAATCACCTTTCCTATCAACTCTACCCCCTCCCTCTTCACCCCAAACAACAACCAAACAATAAAACAAAAACAACAAAACAAAAACAACAAACAACAACCAAAACACAAAACACCAACAACAACAAAACAAAACCAAAATAAACCTAACTAATGACCGGTACCAGTCACCCTTGACCGCCACCGGTCCCCTACCCAACACCTATACACCGGCGCCGGTCGACATACGACCGACGCCGGTCTAACAAAAACTCTACTTTGTGCAAATATTTTGTGACCGATGTCGGTCGCCTAGTGACCGACATCGGTCACTGTCCAGGTCCAAAGCCGAATCGACGTGGCCCCCAAAACCATATTTTTGCCTATTTCTACCCTTATACCCACTGGAAAACCCTACAAACCTACCCACCCTACCGTTTTAGCCTAACTAACCTACCTACCCACTCCATTTTTCAAATTACATCCATTTATTCATTATTTCATTAAATTTTGGATTCCTACCCAAAACCCAAATCTAAACTTAAAATCATTAAATTCACATAATTAGAGGTTTAGAACCTACCGGTATGACTACACATCGTCATGGTGGGATAGGTGGTGGTGGTCCAGCTGGTCCAGCACCTCTTGCTCCTCCTGGCTGTGCCATGGCTATAAATCTCCTCTGCTGGGTCCTCCACCAATCAAATTCTACCTCCTACTCACTGGGGTCTACCAATCACTCACTCCTCCACTCCACTACTACCAACTCAACATACAAACTCAACAAAATCAATTTTAGACCCAGACAAGCCGTATTGGTTATCAAATTGACAATGTGACAATGACAGGCCGTATTTTTCTTTTTATAGGTTTTTTACCTATAACCGATATCGGTTATGTTGTGCCCTAAACCACCGGTATCGGTCATCTAACCGATACCGGTCATAGCTAACCGATATCGGTTTAATCCCTATTTTACCGCAATTTCTGCCCTTATTCACTAATCTCCCTTTCTCACCACATTGCCTATACCCTCCTTTGCTAAATAGCCTTTTTTGACTTCATTGGCCCAATTCAAGGCCGCAACCAACCAATCAGGCCCGACCCAAGGTCGGAACAACTATTGGCCCGACCTAAGGCCGCAACCAACCAATCAAGTCCAACCTAAGGCCACAACCAACCAATCAGGCCCGACCCAAGGCCGCAACCAACCATTTGGCCGACCCAAGGCCACAACCAACCAATCAGCCCGACCCAAGGCCGCAACCAACCAATTAGGCCCGACCCAAGGCCGCAACCAACCAATCAGGCCCGACCCAAGGCCGCAACCAACTATTTGGCCCAACCCAAGGCCGCAACCAACCATTTGGCCTGACCCAAGGCCGCAACCAACCAATCAGGCCCGACCTAAGGCCGCACCACTTAAATACCTCACCCAAAACCCGTAACTTACAATTTTATCCACCCATTATGTAGCTTTTTGTTCAATCGAGCTCACCTGTTCATGTTTTAGCATGATTAGGGTACTTGACTTGATCAGTCGACCAACTTTGCCTAGACCAAGACCGTGACGTTTATCTCAACCAAACCAACCATTTGGTACTGTCGAACATGCCTAAATGTTCCTGTACCTTACCCGTTATATCCCCTGGAGTTACTTCCTATGCCTTGGATACCAGGATTATATCACCCTTGTTTGGATAAACTATCGACCTTTGCCTATGAATTGCTTATTTGCTCTTCAAATCATGTACCCTAGTCGCACTATTGCATTTCAACGTGCGTCTGCTTCCTTGGACCTACCCCACCATCTTACCATCATCTCAACACCATTTACCCTTTATCAACCCTATCCCTGATTTCACGCTACCTCAATCTGTGATAGATTTGAGGGGGATTACCTATACCCTTAGGAGTAACCACTTCTTATTATTGTCGGTCTGACTTTACAAGACAAGCTACACGACAACAAGGGGCTAATGTAGACACCAAATTTGTGTCTTACGACCCCCCATGCCCCACATCCCATTTCGCAACCTAGCCTCACCACCTAAACCTTGCACAATTATTTATTAATTACCTTATATTTAATAAATCCACATCTCTAAACCTGCCACCACATTTCGCCACCTCATCATGACCTAGCCCTAACCCTAAACTAACCTAATTAAGACCTATAACTTGGTCTACATCCACACCCATGACTAATTACTCCTCACCCGCACCAAAATCAACCTAATAATGACATGACCAAGCCCACAACTAATTCCTCGGGAGAAAAGGAGGGAAAGTTGGCTATTTTACTAAAAATAGCCCACTTTGACTTAACCGACATCGGTTCCTACTCGACCGCCGGTTACGTAACCGCCATCGGTTCCCTGTAAATGACCTCCCCCAACCAAAAACAAGGGGCTGGATTTTCATTGATCTGAATATCGGAAGTCATTGGAAGAATCTGGATTTCACTTGGCCGAGCAGAGACAAGTGAAGGAAAGAGAGGAGTTTGCAGAGAAGGACATCAAGCCCAAGACTACAACTGAGTAACCAAGCCCAGTGACACTCATCCAAGCATTGGGAGAGAAGATAGCTCATCTTTGATTATCCGATCATCCTACCTGAGCCCTGCCTTCGTTATCACAGTCTTTGGACCTGATATCTTCATCAGGAACTAGTAAGTAGTGTCTTATACATTCTTTTAATAACATTTCTTGGATTTCTGAGTCACAGTAATTATAAGTCTACTCCCAGATCCACTACCCGGTAACACCCTACATCTAACTGTCATTCCTCTACCCTTATATTGCCCCAAAACAGCCCCCATATTCTCCGAGTCTTCTCCATCACCCCATTACCTATCCCTAATCATTTACTAGCCTTATAAACACCATAGCCACCTTATAGCCAACCTTCACTAAAAGCCCTAAACCACTGCCCCTACCGATATCGGGTTAGCGAACCAGTACAGTGTGATGCTGACGCATCAGTCCACCGTGATTCAAAACCAAAACTAGCCCTTTCCTCTATTGTTTTAACAAGGTAATTAAATTGTAATTTTGTAATAATTTGTGTTAATTCATATTAGCAGGGGAACTGACCACCTTCGAAAGGAAGTTTAATACTTCCTGGGCCCAAGGCAGTTCCCTCATTTATTGTCTAATTAGAATCTGGTGGTCTTGTATTCTTACTTGCAGGTAGTCCTTCCTAGACAAAAAGGAGTTCTTTGCAATCGATCTGATCTCTCTCTATGGTACGTGCACACCCTCTCAACATTCAATAGGTATTCCTCCTAGCCCTAACCCTTATCTGTTTCTCAAAGGAATGAAAGGATAGAAGCAACTCTATTCCAGAAGGAGGAAGCATTCTGCGAAACACCTTCCACTAGACTATACTACATTTCTACCTTTTCCCACTTTTTAGTGCATTATATCAATCTGCAGAGTAACAAAACACGTATGTGATCAATTTTAGATCCTTTCTTGTCTCTTTTGCTTTCATCTGGTCTTTCATTATAAATCTGGTTATATGTGCTTGGTTATTGTATGCATTTTGTTGGTTTGTGTCTATTAGCAAAACAAATGTTCATCATTCTTTTAGTGCATCACCTTATAGCTTAATTTGATTTCTTGCATTCCTTTTACCCTTATATTCTTGGCAAAACATAGATTAGGTTTAGGAATAGGCCCTCTGCAAGTTTTCACGCATGCACCTAAATAGAGGAATAGGAACCAACCTTTAATCTGGAGAGTTTTCTCATTTTCTATGTCAAAAACTTTGGAGAAAACTCAATGTTATACGCAGATCACACTAAATAAATATGCCTTAGAAAAGTAGATTTGACGATTCATTTGGGGGTGCTTATGATTTTGCACTAATAGTTGATCTAGGAAAATGAAATGATCCACTAAAAATATTCACATTTGAAACATTGTTATAGATTTAGAAAAGTGGAAGGACCATATGTGTTATCGATTACCATAATTTTAACGCTCACATTTTACCCACACAAATACAACAATAAAAATAATGGAAGAATTTTATTTACTTACACTTCTCACTACACAATATCGGAAGGGCTCCAAGTATAATAACTTAACAACATAGATGAAAATTACATAAAAATGAACCCACTCATATAATATAATACCATAGGGTACCCATCGAGTGTCATACTCAACAACATAAACTTAACAATGACCCAATTACCGTAATAAATGTTGGGTCGGAATTCTCCACGACATGGCCTTTTTATGGTTTACATCTTCATTACATTTAGGTTTCCATTGTATGACCAGAGAGAATTAAACACATAAGGTTTAAAATTTCCAACTTTTGAATCTTCAAGTAGTTTACTTTGAAGGAAATAGTCTTTAAAGGACAATGCATGATTAATTCCTTTATTGAATCCCATTAATTATCCATAGATCCTTTGTTAATTAAAGTAAAATTTAAGCATCTATGAGTCACTGCTAATAACTCATTCTTACGTTAAAGTTTTGTTTCTCATGCTATGGTTGTTTTAGTTCCAAATTCAATTTGATTTAATTTAGCAATTACACATCATTATTTATTTTTAGTGGATTCTTTATTGGATCAAAATCCTAGTCCCACAGTGGAAAATTTGTATCCATTTTTAACAAAATACCAATGCTTAAATTAACCATAAGGTAATAAAGAAAATTTTTGTTCCTAAGCCATTTATCACATATATTGTTGTTTTTAATCTTGTTTACATTATTTCTTAGGTCTCTTATTGACACCACTTTAAAACTAAAGAGTTACAATATAACTTGTCTAACATCTTGAAGAAGTACATGATTGAAAGCATTATAATTACACGTAAACCACAAGTGATTTGTTTTCAAGGTAATATCCCATGTTTTTCAGATTTCATGATTCTACAAGTGAAATTTCTTTTATTCTAATGTCATAAAAGGGCATAACAAGGGATTAGGAGACAAAGTTTCTTGGGTTTTCTTAATTTAACATCTTTCAAATCAATTTCGTTTGCAAGGAGTTACTTACAATTTTCTACCCACAAGTTAAGCTCCTAATCATTCTTTGTTTAGTTTAATTCCAACACGCACTCAGGATCTACGCCTGTTATATATCGATTAAGGTGTGAAAGAATATTCCCTATAAAGCCTTTGAAAATATCAAAACGATATATTGTCACCACCAAGGTAACACATTTAGCTGTGAGGAACCAAAGAGATCATTAACAAGAGTTTAATTCATAATACAACTATTTCACTAGCTCCATTTGTGTCATCTGGATCCCACAAGGAATTCATTCGATGATGAAGTTAATTTCTAGATCTAACTTTGTAAGACTTGGTAGTCCACTAGGATACTAAGGAATTGTTAGTTCTACATACTCCATATATGGTAAGGTTACATCGCATAGTCATTGCTTCAAAAATGACTCTTAAGGTGACCTCTAATGCGGTCTTCACAACTTAACACAATGTCGGGCCTAAAGAGAACACATTCTCCTTACCACACACATGGTTATTAATCCTAGAAGGGAACCACATACTGGATAAAGTTTTTCCATGACATTCCTAAATGACAGTTCTTGACAATGTTACTAAACCTCACGGTTTATGGCGATAACTAAAACTAGGGGTCTTATTTACTTAAGCCAGAAGGTTTCATTGAGTGTAGAGATTTAATTTAATTCTAAGGCTTTGGTTCCTTCTCGTGTTAAGAAAAATCATGCGAGAAGGGTAGATATGCACTAGTTTTAAACTAAGTTTGACTATTATATTTAGGTTTCTTTTCTATATTTTCTAGATAAATAACACAACACTCTAGAGATTCCAATGAGAATGTACTATAAGATGTCAAAATTCAGTTTCATTTAACATATTTATCCTACTTTTACAATACAAATCTGAATCAAAATGGCACCTATGATTAAATGCACATTTCCCAAGTCTTCCTAAATCTAGCATCTCATACATATTACCAATTTTCAAATATTAAATTTTTGTAACATGGCAATACATTATACATATAAACATTTTCCAATAACATACAAAAATTACAATAATACGTAATGAACTTGCATCTAGTAAAACCATGAGAGCATGAAATCATCTAGAAATCGTTGGCATGAATGACCACCTAAATCTACAATAATTAATGTTTTCATTTTTCCATTTACACAATAATAATAATTTGCATTCGAAAGGAGAGGGTTGGAGACACATATTTATGTGCATTTCGTTCACTTCATTTCTTAACCAAGGAGAGGAAGAGAAATAGGAAGAGAGAGAAACACTATTTTGCCAAAATTTCAATTTCACACAACAAGTCACATGATAGAGTTTCAAACAATTATTTACAAGTGTCAAAAATTTTCCACGGTGGTTTGGCAACCCGATAGGGGTCCTACAAATTTATTTTTATGTTTTCCTGCTAGTTGCAAAAATGTTCAATTTAGGCTCGGAGGCGAAGAAACCACTTTCAAACATTGTCTTCCGATGAGAAAACACACCATGGGTAAATTTCTATGTGTCCTCCTATACACCAAGAATTCACAGAACCAAAGGAATTCGAAATGCAAAATGTTTTACGATTGGAGACTATTTTTCTCGATGTCATTGTTTATAATTGGCCTAGTTGCAAATGATCAAAAGTTAGCTCGAGGGCTCAAAAAACCACGTCCAAAAATAATGTTCAATGGATGAACGCGTAATGAGAAATTTCCTACAAGTTCCTCTATATATGGAGAACTCATGAGTCATTTAGGACCGAGAACTAGCGAACAAGTTTCAAATGGCGCAGGTTTTCTAGAGCCATCAGTCATAATTGTCCGGTTTGACCAAGTCAAAATGTGATTTTCAAAACTTACTAGGAATGTGATTTTCCTTAACCGAAGGTTCCATGCAATTTTATAGTAAAAATACTAGAGATTTACAAAGTTGGATGAGAATTTTGTTGTTCACGGTTCAAACAACAGTCACAATGAAAGCCAACTTTTCAGTTTTAACAGCTCCCTAAAAGTGCAAAATGGAGTGACAGGATCCTAGAGAAGTGGCAAAGAGAGTGAAAACAATAAAAAAGGTTAAGCTAATGCTTGACGTGACTCTCTACATAACAAGGAACACATATGATGCTTGACATCTCATGTACGGGGTTCGAGTGTTATTTTGCAAGTCTCTGGAAATTGTATTTTTCTAACTTACAAGGTAAACAAAAAGGTTGTTTTAGTTGATGACTCATCTAGCTCTCACCAATACCAACGGACACGAGCACCAAATTTTGATACCCTAGGTCTAACAATGCATAAGGTTGTGGTTGCAACCATGAATGACAATCAAATTACAAGTTAGTAATGTAAATCATAAGGAGGAGTTTTGTTGTTTCACGCTAATAGTCTGGTTACAAAGTTTTCTAGATTGTGTCTGAAGGAGGGGTTTAAGTTTATGCTTGGCTACCAAGTGTTATTTGGATTACATAAGTGTCATATTTTTATTATTTTTTGCAAAACAATTTTATATAAAATAATCGAATGTGAGATACTCAAGGTTTTAAATTTATTTAGTTGCAAATGTAAAACTAAAGTACGAGAATTATGAAGGATAAGGTGAGATGAACCATGCAGAAATACTAGCATCCATAGGTCAAGAGGTGCTCCACATAGTTTCACTTGCACTCTAATAGGATTCATCCCTCTACCAGGAATTCCGTCAAATAGCTTGCGAGCATTCAGAAACTCTCCCATTTGTACATTGTTTGAAATTATCTAAGTCGCTTCAACAAAAAAATTTGTGTTTTCAAATATACTGAGCTCAACCCATATTGTATATGGAATGTAGGATCTGAGAATCCCAAATTTATTGGCATCCTACAACAATCTGGTCTCATTTGAGAAATGGAAGATATATATATGTTACTTTTTTATATGAATTTCAACATGAAAGTAATGAGACACGTTCCTTGATCTTGTACATTTGTTTTCACAAGTTAAGCATTGGGATGCATTTAACAAGACCAATCCTTTTCATCTTCACAGGTATGCAATTTTATTCATAATAATACATTCAAATATTTATTGCAGTTTCCTTTTACTACTATTTAACTACATCCTCTCCCCGGTCCCTTGAACTTATAACGAGATAACAAGCAATCTAGGAAACTCGGGAATAAAATGTTATTAAAGATCCCAATATGGCTAGTCAATGTAGAAAAAACCATTTTGAGCCCAAACCAAGCTAGTACCAACACCAAGGACTAACTCAAGCATATACATTGAAGATATATCTCTTATTCATGAGTGGGTAGAGCTTTACATGGCACAAACATCTCAAGCTAGTAAATAAACCATACCATTGAGTCGGAAAATCACAAGGCTAAGCCATCCGATGGAAACTCTCAATGCAAAACATCAACAACACCACGATCTGGTCTAAGATTGCAAGTCACCAAGAAATGAATGGGTGAGCCACCAAACAAGGCATTTAGCTTCAAATCTGAAACCCGACCAAGCAGAAAATCACGCAGCAAGTTGAATAATGGCGAGGGGGAAGAAAGAGCTTGAACCCTCTATTGCAAAACCCAAAATGAAGGACATCAAACAAATGCAAAACCCTCTATTGCAAATAAAAACACCTAGTTTTTATTACCAGAGGTATTGAGATGAATATGCGAGATGGTACTCACATAGATGTTATAGGGAGCACAAGTAGCATTTCGATGGGTATTCATTTGGGATATTTTATGATGCGATTTCACAAAACATTGTTTGGTGAAATAAGGATGGGATTGTGTTGTGTTAGGAAGAAATGCATACCCATGATTCCTCTCAATATCATGTCTTATTTTCTCCATGGATGAGCCTATCTTCAAGTAAATAATGACCAGATGAATGAATCACCTCCCTATCCTCGGTCTTATTTCTCAAGTATACAACAAGAAGGAAAAGGGCGGCAGTATTTTATTTCCATACTAGCGGTGAGGTGTGATTTGGTAAAGTAGGCGAGGACCGTGTTGATCCATGCTTGAGCTGAGCCATCAAAGTAACCATCACCCCTTGGATCCCCTCTAACCGCTATCAAGCCCCCTAGTGACATCATCATGTAGCACATCCTAGGTCTCCAATCCTCTTCGTCTTTTCTAGCACAAAAAAAAATAATAAGCAGGGTATTCGATCCATTCTCCTTAGAGACCATCGAAACTACTTGAAGACAAATAAAGACCCAACTCAAGCAATTTATGCCTCCTTGCAACCGTATCATTCCATGTGAATACATATTTTTAGTTGGGCATTTGAAGAATGTCAATCTTCCTCTTTGGACATCCATACCATGTTCACTCGGGATGGGAATGTGCAAGAAAATTTAAACCAATCACATTGGAGGATTGTTTGTTACGTAGGTGAAACAATGTGATCAGTATCATGAGGAAGCCCATGTCTTCTATACCCTGCAACGTCCTTCTCCAACCACAACTATCCCAAGACTGCTAAATTTGAAAATTTAACTTGGGTTTAACGTGGATCAATTTCTTGGGATTATTTAAAATAAATTTTTGTATTCTTTCGCAAGGAAAGTGACAGGTTATATTTTTTTGGTCGAGACAACGATGTGCTTTGATAGGCTCCTCCACATGCCAACCTCTACTCACCCACCAACCCACGCATTACATAATTATTTATTTATTTATTTACTATTTTTATTTTGTCAAGCAAAGTATAATAACCCACATCTTAACTCTTTATAGAGTCATGGATAGGAAGGATAGAACATCAACAAAAAGTATTACTTGAAATATAAAGGTTATTTATATCATTTATTTAATTTATATATTCTTTGTATTTGTGATGAAGTAGAGTGGAAAGATACAAATTTCACATAAGAATTAGACAAATAAAATTATTCGATTCCAAATGTAATCATAGTTAAACTTTAAAAAATGGAGAATTTTGAGCAAGAGTGGGGGAAAGTTTTTGAAAAAGGAGCCGAGGGGGAACATGGAGAAGTCAAGGCGAGGGATTATAGAGGGATCTTATTGGCTGCTACTGCATGGATGGAGAACATCCGCATAAGTAATATTTTCAACTCTCTCCTTGCTTGGAAGGTGAGACCCCTCTCCTTTCTATGCTGATGATGTTATTGAAAGGGCGAGAGAGAGGTGGTTAATATTTGCTGCTATTGGGAAATTGTACGGATTCAACCCAATATATATTTTGTGAGAAAATGGGAAATAAGGAACTAGAAGCCCCTTGGAATCTTGGAGATTATGGCCTTCATTGATAGTGACTTTTATTCTCCTTCATCCAAGAGGAAGATCTTTTCAAGGTTTTTCAGGAGTGTCCTGGTTGTATTGTGGAGCTACATTATTTTTTCACAAATGGAAACACTGGGCTTTATGACATGGCATTCCTCCTTGTGCTCATACAAAGTGTCGATTAGACTATTTAGGCTTCTCGTCGAGTTCTAGGAAAGATGAAGTTTTTGTGGGAATTTTTGTGGTGATGCAACATCTACTAGCCATTGATTCTACCACAAGGGCTCACACCAAGTTGACCTTTTCCAAGATCTCGTGTCAACTTTGTAGGTCGACAAACCTCTCCCTATCTCCATTAAGATCCTTACCAAGGATGGTTTTCGGGAGCAAATACGGTATACGACAAAATCATTTATTTTGTACTAAATGAAGATTCAGTCATCCTAACAAGCATTAGGATGCTCCTCTCGATTTGACGCCCTACTCCTATTCAATGGGTGGTTCCCTTTGATATCACTAGCAAAGAATTTTTTTATACCTAAAGGAATATGCCTTTGTAGTGCCCCATATTTTGCACTCAATCCAAACTCAAACATCTAAAAATTTCAAAAATATTTTTTTTAAATAGATTCTTTTATTAATTCCTCAACTATGTTCGGGCTATAACCAAAAGTGAATTAATGCTATTTTATTTTCCATTTTTATTTATGAGGTTAATTACCCCTTTTTCCGTATTAAATTTATTTTCGAAAGGGTTCCCAAAGACCAACCATACTATCCTAAACTAATTTAATTAATTAAATATCCTATTAAGTTTTCCTTTTATAAATTTATTCCCTCTTGGCCTTTAAATAATCTAGATGGACCTATGATAAAAACTTGTTTCATTAACCAATTCCCTAGATTCCACATTTTTAAATTATACCCCACCATGGTCATTTGAAAAGTCACCTAGGTTTCCCACTTATTAGTTTCCTCAACTAATTAATTTTCACCTAACCCATTAAAACATATTTACCATGAATTTTAAGTTATGAGTGTTTAATCTCGATCCATAAGATTATTTTATTTTCTACACTAGATCTCGGGTATTCTTTCGTAACCCTAAAACTACTTTGTGATTTTCTTTTTGACTTTAGTTATTTTTATTGTCTTCTCATTTGCACGGAGTAGTGTTGCGGGGGAAGAGGATGAAGGAATCCATGGAGGGAAATGTAAGTTACATATCATATGTATTTAGATTTTATTGAAGGAGGGAGATTTTCCCTTCATTATTTTGGGACTAATTTTCCTTTTCTAGGGTTTTAATATTTATATTTTTTATATTCCTCCTTAATAGTTATATATATTTTTGTTACAATAGAGAAAAGGGTTTAAATTTGAGGAATTAATATATATAGTTAAGGAATTAATAAAATAATCTATTTAAAAAATATTTCCGGAATATAAAAAGTATGTTGAGGAATCTGTATTTATGCACCACACACACACACACACACACACACACACACACACACACACACACACACACACATATTTATGTGTGTGTGTATATATATGTGTATATATAGATACATATATGTAAACACACACACACACACACACACACACACACACACACACACACACACACACACACACACACACACACACACACACACACGTACACACATTAAGAGTTGAGATTTAACCGCTGAAATAGCCGTGTATAAAAAAACTTGGTTTTGTATTGGGGACCATGGCCTGAATGTGTAAAAAGGAGGTGTGGGGGTGTTTGGTCATGGCTGGCACACACCACACCAAGGTAACAACAAGTGTGTGTGTACCTAAAAAGGACATATATTCTCAGGTTGTATCTTGTTATAAAAATCTACTAAGGAAGAGAAAAGGCAATTTCCATATGTGTGTGTGTGTGTGTGTGTGTGTGTGTGTGTGTGTGTGTGTGTGTGTGTGTGTGTGTGTGTATGTGTATTTAACTCAAGTAGAACCTAATAATATTTTCTATATGATGGTAATATCAACAAAATATAAATTTCTCTCACAAATATAATTTCAAACCTTACAGTATTACAACACAATAAAACCATTTTCTTGATCCATAGTTTACAAGAATTTTTTACAAAGAATGATATTTTCCTTTTTCTATTCCAATTTTTCTTAAAGTTTCTTTTCCAAAATAAAGGAGAAATCCTTTCATTTAAAATAAAAGACAATAAAGTACAAGGTTTATTTTTCCTTAAAAATACTTTTCATACAATACATTTCAACCCAAACAATAATACATTGATTTTTAACATTCCCAACATTCCATTTAGTTTACACGATGTAAATACATTCCAAGCTTCCACTAAACTAGGTTTACAAAAATATTACAAGTACAAGGTTACAAAGCTTCCTTACAAGATAGAAGAAGACATATCAAATATCACAAAACCATTACAAACAATACTTAAAATGCAAGTGTACAATCCTCCCAAAATGGGGAACAACATGCCCAAAATTTAATTTTTTTCCTTCCATGTTGCAATCCTATTTTCCAATCTTCCACACTAAATGAAAGTCTTCAATGCATGAGAGAAAGGGCCCTATTTCCTCCCAACCAAATGGCATCATCACATGCCATCTCCAAAAATGGAGGACATGCTATCCTCCTTCAAATACCATAGGAGAGAGAGAGAGAGAGAGAGAGAGAGAGAGAGAGAGAGAGAGAATGCATGCCTCAAGATTACACAAGTAAACGGGAGACAAAGGGTGACAACACACACATAATTTCAATACAAAACAACCATAAAAGCATAAAAATCATGAGGAGAACTCCATTTTTTCCTCGATGGGGAATGGTGGAAAGGAGTCCATTATATTAAGCTACATTTTGATCCAACCATATAAACACTAAAAGAATAGCCATACCCCAAAAGTCCTTTTCACTCCATCTGAAACAAAATGTCTCCTCCTCGTAAGGATTTTCAAACCAAGAATGGTTTCCTTAACAAGGATGGAAGATGAGGTTTAAACCATATGAACAGTCCTTCTTCCACATCAAACCATATAATGGGAGGAAAATAATAGAAATACCATCATGGTTTTCCCATCAAGCCATGTGGTGTAAGAGGGGGTTTCATCGCTCTTCCCTTGTAATTCAAAAATCTGCCACAAAATTAGATGGATGGAGAAAATAAAAACAAACAAGATTTACAAAGACACCACAACAATATTTAAGAATTCAAGAATCCAAACAACATTTTTTCTTTTGCACATTATACCATAGAAAAAAAAAAGAGGTATGAAGGCCTACCTCAAAATATCTATCCAACTTCAAGAACAAACCAAGCTCTTCCAAGCTCCAAGCTCCTAGGTCTAATCTCTCCCAAACTCCAAGCTCCTATCTCCAAGCTCTCTCTAACTCCAAAGTAAAAATGAGAAACAAATTTCCATACCCCACCCCAATAGGAGGTATAAAAAGAAGAATCAAATTCCAATCCTCACAAATGAGAGGGTGACATGTGTCACCCATCTCATTCTCCAAAAAAAGATTCCAAAATCCCAATAGACATAAAACAAAACACATTTAGGAAGTAATCTCCCAAATTTCCTAAAAAGCCAATAAGCCAACACACTTCAACTTTTAAGAAATCAAAAAAATCAACCACACTTACAAGATGGTGACAAGAGAGGGGTTAAATGGGAGGTAAAATATCATTTGAACTTGAAAAGAGATCCCCTACCCATAGGTAGGGTCCAAGGGGTCCATTTCAGTGTAAGGGAGACCCCCAATGTGAAAAGAGGCCCTTACAAATGCCATATTTAGCCCAAATTCGAGATTGGGTAAAGTGGCTCAAGGGTAGAGGTGGTGGGGCCCACCCAAATGATGATTAGGTGGTCCCAAACCAAAAAAACAAGATTAATTAACCTAAAACATCTCTAATGCATGTAGGGACCATTAGGTCCCTAAACTAACTTATCACAAGCCTTAAAAAATTAAAATTAACTAAGATACACTATGAATCACCAATGTAGTCCAAACATGAATACATCACGTACACACAAGGTTTAACAAAGATCACGCATGGCTAAAGGACTCGGACCAATTAGTCTCTTTATGCAACTTGAGGTACAAATATGAAACCCACGTTCTCCTGTGTGACCTGTAATTTGCACACTCAATTCACACATTAAACATACCTGCTCGATACAATAAATAAGAGAATAATAACAATATAACAACAACCAAATCAATCATGGATATACATTCTAACTATGCAATAATCGATATCAAAAAGAGATGACTATATTCTAACAACATACATCCACAATAAAACAAGATATAAGATCCATCTAAGTTATTGCATGATAACATCCAATTTTCCATTATAAACCATTGATATCAAATCATATAACAAAATTAACATCCATCCATCATATATCATATAAAACTAACTATGCCATATCCGGATGGTATCCATAACCATATAATACAAGAAATTCATATAATGATCGGAATGCTAGTTTGGCACCACGTGACATAAACAAAACATTTATCACAAGATAATCCATATTGAGACCACACAATATCAAAATAGTGTTGAATCAATGTCTATAGTCTAGTAAATGAAATGAGTCAACAAATGAAATGATGTAAGAAAAAGGTAGGCACTACAACTTCGGTAATGAACTCAAGGTTTTGTAATTGTTATAAGTAGTTTTCAATCATCAACCCAAATTTTTATTCCCATTGAGTTCATTGGATACTTTTAATAAATGGCCATGGGGACACGTTAAGGTAGGGTTGAAATTCTCCATATCGATTGAGTGGAACATAGCAGGGTTCTCTAAATGTGGATTGCTCGATGGACATTAAGGACCCAAGCCCACCCCAATGTCCCACTTAGATAAATTTCTCCTCCACCACTCCAATTCATAGCTTTGGTATAATATAAGCATTTACCATCAATATTTTTTTAGTATAGCTTAGGAAGAGTACATGATGAGAGTGAGAAGAACTAATGGAGTAATGAATGAGTGTAATGGAGCACTGAACGAGAGTGGTGGTGTAGTGAAGGATGCTGCTCCAAAATCATGGGTAGCGAGATTGTTTAGGATAGAGCATAGAGATCGCATCAAGATCTTCCTAACCTAGATTTAGGATGGCCAAAACTTGGCCATTCCTAAGGTGGTTATTGACATGATTGCTAGAGCGATTTAAATTTATGGCTATAGGAAGATTTAATGGTATTAGAAAAATCACATATTTAGTAAGAGACTAGTGCAAGAGGAAATGGGGTTTCAAGGTGGAGGTTAGAGCTCTCGTGTGGAATGTTTTCTCTTTTATTCCCTAGTAGAGAAGGATCTACAGAAAGTATTACATGGAGTGTCATGGTTCTAAAGGAAACCTTCCCTTAACCTTCAATGATAGCAACACAAGATGCTACTAGAGGCCAATTTTTAAGGTCTACTAGTTTGGATTCACCTCTCGCTCTTCCACTAAAGTTCTTGGAGCTCAAGTCCTTTTATGGATTGTAAAGTCTATGGGTATATTGATTGCAATCGACCCTAAAAATAAATCGCAATCCAGATTTCTTTATGCTCGACTTTGCATCAATGTTCCTATTGGTTCAAAGGTTCCTAAAAAAATTAGACTCTATGATTGTGGGATGGGAGAAAAATATTGATATCGAGAGCTCCTCGATAATATGTGATAAGTGCACAATGGTTGATTATTCGTTGAAAAATTTTTACGGTGGTGATCCATGCTCTTAGCAAAAGAATGAGGATTGTTATCTCTAGAATCCATCCCACAAATGGAAAATGACTTATGGGAAGACGAATCTGAAAAAGATGGCACTTTCGAGGCAGGTGGAGGATGGTGAGACGACAGGTGTTGATGCAAGTTTTAAGGGATTCCCTATCTATGCCATCAATTCTTCCCTATCTGCCACTCCTTTCATTAATCATAGTGCTACCAGTTTGCTGGGTGAAGATGAAGGTGAGTAGATGTTGGATGCTCTAACCATAGATGACCAATTGTCGCTAGTGGAAAGATAGGCGGACCCATTGTGTGTGATAGAAATTTAAATTTTGAATCTATCTTTTCCATGGCAAGGGCCTCATCGGTGTAATTTAATGCTCCACGTCATTGTTTAATTGTTGGGAGAAGGTATAGGGAAAGACCCTATTCAAGGGTGAAAATCACATGAAGATTTGGATTTAAATTTGTAGGTGGTCTTTATGACCAATGTGGGTGAGATTATGATGGTTTTTTCACCCAAAAATGATGGTGATGGTTGGACTTGATGGCAAAAACCCAAAACAATGGACAAAATATAAAGCATCAAACTTCACGGACGGTTAAGGTAACCATATGTAGCGTAGGAGGCTAGGTATGTGAGCTAACATAATACATCAACTAAACAAATCAAAATTACCGAGAGGCTTAGTGAGAACATCTATAACTGAAAATTAGTAAGGCAAAGATTGGAGCTAAATTTGGTGGTTCAAGACCTGTTCACGAATGAATGTAGTGACATTCAACCTCAATATGCTTTGTTCGTTCACAAAAATAGGATTCTTCACAAGCTTCAACACACCTTGATTGTCGCAGTGAATGATGGGAGGTTTCTCTTGAGGAATCCCTATATCTGCAAGAATGCAATGTAACCAAATCACTCACACATGCTCCTCATGCGGCGCGGTATTCATCGTTAGTGGATGAGAGAGCAACAATAGTTTTCTTCTACTAATCCACGAGATAGGTCTAGATATGAGATGAAAACATACCTCAAGTGGAATTCTTGTCATCAATGGATCCCGCATAGTCCGAGTCTATATATCCCCCGTAAGAAGAATAGAGTGTTCTTTTGATACTCTAGACAAAAGTCAAATGTACCTGAACATATCTCAACACATGCTTTGCTGCTATCCAATGACATTTCTTCGGCTCCTGCATAAATTTGGTGAGATAGCTCACTGCAAAGAAAAGATCTGGCCTGGTATAAGTCAAGTAAATGAGACTCCCCACAAGCTACCTGTAGTGAGTGCCATCTACTGTGGTGAATCCTAGAAATCTAGATAATTGCAAACCTTTTTCCATAGGTGTGGACATTGGTTTACAATCTGACATTCCATACTTCTCCAAGAGAGTCTTGGCATATTTCATCTGGGAGATGAAGATATGATTCTTCTTCTACCATATCTCTAAGCCAAGACAAGTAGTGAAGTAGCCCCAAATAGTCATGTCGAAGGATTTCTTCAGATCATTCTTTACATCATCCACAAGATTGTCAGAACTTCCTGTGATCACAAGATCATCTACGTACAAAACTATAATAACAATCTTTGTTCCTACCTTCTTGATATACAAATTTGTATCTGAGGGGCTACGAGTGAATCCATGCTGCAATAGGTGATCATCAATTTTTATATACCATGCCCTAGGTGCTTTTTTGAGTCCATAAAGTGACTTTATCAGATGACATACCTTGTGTGGTTGATGCTCATCTACAAACCCTTTAGGTTGGGCCATGTATACTTCTTCTTTGAGATCACCATTCAAAAAAGCACTCTTGACATCCATCTGCTAAAGTTTCCATCCATTTTGTGCTACCAGTGCATAGACAACTTTGATGGTTTTGATCTTCGCACAGTGGGTGCAAAGGTCTCATCATAGTCAATTCCTTCTTGAGCATAACCCTTTGCAACAAGTCATGCTTTGTGTTTTGATTGAACCATCTGCCTTATATTTTGTTTTGAAAATCCATTTACAGCTAATGGATTTCTTACCTAGAGGTAGATCGACAAGTTCCCATGTCCGATTCTGAAGTAGGGAATCATATTCAACATCCATAGCCTGTTTCCACTGTGGTTGGTCTAATGCCTCACGAACAGTGTCAGGTTCGGTGCTCTCAACAACTGAACTCATGAGTGCAAAATTTACCTCATGTCTAGCTTGACTTTGTGTTCTGACTCCCATAGAAGTACTTGGAAGTGAGTTTAGGTGTGCATCCCCAATAGTATTCTAGACCCATTTGGACATTGGTGTGTATTGTTGCTGATGTGAAGATGTGTTTTCTAGTGTGCCTAGATCAATGAATAAGTCTCCACTCAGCTCTTCTTCTCTCTGAGAAGAATCATCTTGCCCATCATCTGGATGTGTGAGAAATCTATGTGACGAGGTCGGTATTGGATCTCCATTGTGTGGTAGGGAGTCAAAGGATGACTCATCACACACCACATCTCGACTCTCATAGATTTTCTTTGTCTCAGGATCCATGAGACGATATGCCTTTGAGGTAGTACTATACCCCAAGAAAAGACATGGCAGTGTCTTTGGATCGATCTTCTTCCTTTTCTTATCTAGAACATGCATATATGCAGTACAACCAAAAACTCTCAAATGATGGATAGAAGGTTTATGACCAGTCCATACCTCTTTCGGTGTCTGTTCTGCAAGATCTTCATGGGTGCCCTGGTTGAGTAGATACACTATTGTCTAGACTACTTCTTCCCAAAACTGATCCTCCAACTTGGTGGTGGAGAGCATACAACGAGCCATCTCATGATGACAAGTCTGTTGTGTCACTCAAAAATCCCATTTTTCTGGGGAGTGTAGGGTGTGGTCAGATGTTGTTGAATGCCATGCTACTTTAGGTATGCTAAGAACTTCTTCGATACAAATTCCCCCCCTCGATCTGAGTGGAGGAGAAGGAGAGGCTTCCCAAACTACCTAGTGGCTTGCTGGTAAAAGGTTTGGAAATTGGAAAATGCCTCACTCTTCTTGGAGAAAATATACCCACATTTTCCATGAGTAATCATCAATGATGAGCTGGAAGTATTCAAAACCTTGGAAGCTAGCTAGTAAGGGTCCACACAAATCGGTGTGTACAACCTGAAGATGCTCTCGTAGAATGATAAGAGCTCTATTTGAATGGACCTCTATGTTGTTTGCCCGCAAGACATCCCGAGAAAACAGGTAAGGAATGGGAGAGTGGAGGAAGCCCTCTTACCATTTCCTTGGCACTGAGCTGATGCAGAGCCCTGACAGAAAGATGACCATATCGAAAGTGCCATAGTGCAGTGGACTCCACCGTTGAAGTAGAGAGAGCAATGTTAGATGAAGTGACCGCATCCAGTGCAAATAGACAGCCCTTCATAAATGCTCAAGCAATAAATGAGTCTCCCTGGGAAATGATGCAGACTTGACCCTTTCTCAACAAAGAATTCAACCCGCATTTGATGATTAAGAAGTTGACTCACAGACAAGAGATTTGAGGTCAAACTTGGAACATATAGCACCTTCGTGAGTGTACATCTTCGTGTCCCAAGAGGAATGATGACATCACCAATCCCCCCGCAATATACTCCTGATTATCTGTGATGGTGATCCGATCTCAGTGGGCTGGTCACTCAGGGTATGGAACAACTTCTTATTTCCAGTCATGTGTTTGTTGGTGCCCGAATCAATCAACCAGACACTTTCTGATGGTTGTGAAGTCTGCATGAGACTAGGACAATGTCTGGATGAGTTGTGTCTAGAACCTCTTCATCGGAGGAGGCATCCTGTTGAGCAGCAATATGACCCTTTCACCTTTGATTACGAGCACGCCATTGGGATTTCTTGGAATATCCTTGGCCAAACTCTCTTTTCCAAAAATGCCATACTTGCAACCATTGTAATAACAGTTCGTGGTTTTGTGCATATCCATGGATAAAATGTGGCACCATCGATCCGCCTTGTTGTTCTACTGCTTCTGGGGTGGCCGTTGTGGTGGCCGGTGAGAAGGTTATTGCTGTGGATGTTGCTTCTGATTCTGGGGGCTAACTGCCCTTTCGAGGCTTATGCTTTTTCCTCATGATGAGAGCCTTGTCTTTGAAGGATTCTTGAACATTCTGAATGGCTTCTTCCTGTTGGAGATAATTCACCAGTTTGACAAAACTCACCTGTTGAGTGATGGTCAATGTGGTGATCAGTGTTTTCAAAACCGGGAAGGAAGAGCTCTTGCAAGGTGAGTGGACTAGAAACTTATCATCCACCGGTTCACCGAGAGCAGAAAGTTTTGTACGTAACTCGGCCACACGCCACAAGAAGGCTTCTATTGATTCACCATCATGCATACTCATCGTGTGAAGCTTTGTCTGAAGATGCAACATTGTCATCAGATTTTTGGCTTCATAGATGGTACACAATGCAGCCCATGCCATAGAGGAAGTGGTTGCTTCCCGAATGTGAGGTTGAACCTCATCAGAAAGGCTCAGAGTGATAAGCATTAATGCTTTTACATCGGCCTTTTCATACTTAGCCAATAGATCAGCGTGTCTGTGGGAGGGGCGTCTCATGCCAGAAATGATCCCCCAAAGATCTTCAAACTAAAGAATCATCCGCATCTTGGTTTTCCATGCGGCAAAATTTGCCCTTTTAGCAACTAGGCATCCAACAACAAAATACGAGGAGCAAACATTTTCAAAAACTCAAAATTTTATTTTATTTATTGTTTGTTTAAAAATGGTTACAAATTCTTACTGAAGGAACCTATCATGAAGATGGGCTCTATAAGCTCATGTAGTGAGACGTGGATGCTCCTGTGGGCATTCTACTTCACGTTCATCATCTACATCATAGCCATGTTCAATTTTTGCATGAATCCACTGTGCTTGACATCGAACATCGAACCAAAAATACTCCAATTGTCCTCGATGCACAATATTTTCAAAGAGAATATTCCCAGTTTTGTGGAGCTCATTGACCAAAGCAAAGAACAATCCAGTGGTGTCTTCATTATCGCTCAATGCCTAAACATTTGGTGCATTGCTCTCGGTGCTTTCTGCATCTCAAATTTGTGACATACGTGACTGGCCTCGTTTTATTTTCCACACGGTTTTGCAATTTGCAGGCTTTGTTGGAGTTGATTGTAGGCTTTTGATGCTACCCCGTTTCAGACCAGATTTCAACATGTCCTCTCCTCTAGACAGGGAACAAGTCCATTTGCAAATCTCTTACCTATGCATGGATCTTCCCAAGCACCATGCATTGGTCTCCTCTTTCTCTCATACGCAGAGCACTTACAAATTCAAGCTTCTTTTTCTCACCACGCAGCAACAATTAACACGAGATTTTGGAGAGTGCAAGTGTAGGATGGAGAAATTGCACACAATAGTCTCGGATGATCTCCACACTATCAATTTTGTCCAAGAACTCATATATCTTCACGCAGAAATAAACACCAAAATAAAACTTGAGGTTGATTTATTTCTACGAGATAAATGTCTCTCCCTCAAATGCACATGCTAGACGGCTCTGCCAAGCCAAAAAAATACTCCACGCTCAACGAATTCTCCTACTCTGATACCAATGATGGTAGAAACAATAATGATTTATTGAATGCTTGATAAAACAATGGACAGAGAATATAAAGCATCAAAAAAGTTATATAAGGCAGGGACAATTAATTTAACCGTATGCAGCGTAGGTATGCAACGTGTAGCTATGTATTAATTAAGCTATCAGGACTAAGGTCCACCTTAAAAAACACAATGTTGTAAAGACTAATCGTGTTTTGTGAAGTGGTTCTTCGATGGATCCTATTAGCAAGTCTTAATGAATTTCATAAGGGTCCAACCAAGGATGATGATATGACATCTCATCCGTCATTGGAAATCATAATTAATTTATCTTATCATCCCTCAATCATGTTCTTGTGTTGTAGTTAAGCTGCATGTTTCTAGTTGTTCTTTTTGTTCCTTATTGTTTTATATTTTCTTTTAGGCCATCTTAATACCTAGGTAGGATCCTAGTCAAAAATATTTAACCTTAATAAAAATTCTTCAAAGCAATGGAGGTTAAATCGCTAGGGTGGAAATCAATACGTGAAAATGTGGTTGTTTAGAAGGTATGTATCTTTTAGCTTTTCTTCTTGTCTCCCAATTAGATTCTCTCGGTCGAAACCCCACAAAACATGTTGCGGTGCTCCTTGAATCGGTGCTGAGGTTGTTTCTTTGGCCTCGATGAGGCATAGTTACATAGGAAAGAACCACGGTCATTAAAATGAATGTAATGCTATCAAAGAGTCTAGCGAAGATGTTGACGATGAAGAGAAGGAAGATGTTGGGAAGGAATACTCGAGAAAAGTATTTTATTGACAACCCTCGGGAAGAATTGAAATAGTGTTAAATAATGAGAAATTGCTAGTGGAGGTTGTGAGGATCCCTTGTGAACTGGAAGATTAAAGGTACTAGATTTTTGGGAGGGTTCAAGCTAGAGAGATTATGTGAGGGACGCTTTTATCCCTTTGGATTCGAAGAAGAAAATTTTGAGGGACAAATGGATGATGGATGGACTGTGTGGTGCCTAGGAAAGCAAGGCTTCAATTTTGTGGAGCTTTGGCTCTTCGGGAAGAAGCTAGATTCTCGTTTGATGTTATTTGTACTTTTATGTTTCATATGATTGACATTCATTTCTTTGAAATTTTGTTGATCCTAGGTTGTATCGATTTGTATTTTGACTAGTTTTGGGCTATTTTTTATTATTGGAAAATAGTTTTTGTTAGATAGGGACTTTACCCTTGTATAACAAGGCTCAAAAGCCAAATATTACAAGTTTAGTATATAAAAATTATCATAATTAAGATTCAAAAATAATCCCATTAGCGTAAAAACATTCTTCCAAGATCACATTTTAAAACCAACCACCCCCTAGTAAACTAAAACAACTAATAGACAACAACTTCATAACAACCGTAGCTACTCAATAGTATCACAAAGTAGGCCAATATCCTAGATGCATCGATGATAACACCCAACATGACAAGACTCGTGCCTTATTTGATACAATGGAGGGTATAGATTTGGTGTATCCCTTCTTTTTCTATCTACCACCTTCCATTCCTCATTTCCTTCTTCCATTGAGATTGGAAGAACAACATTAAATGACTTGATAGGGATATGGCCCTTAGAAAGTGGCATATAATCAAACACTACCACTTAATCAACACCCCGAGGAGATGAATCCATAGGTTTCTTCTTTGTAGTGTCTAAAATATCTTCCATGATGGGTAAGACAACTTGTGGGGGTACCATGATTGCGTCTGTGTGAGGATTGATTATTAAATATTCAGTAAAGAGAATCCTTCCACCATGTAGTTTTGATCTTATGTTTAGAATGTTCTGATCTTCTAAAATATGAACAATTTTAAAATATTGCCAAAATCTAAAAACAAGACCCTCGCAGTCCAATCTTTGTGCCCAAATTCTATCTCTAATTTGTAGATTGATTTTCGCCTGATAGGTCTTAGGAGGTCTCAAGATCTACAAGGATCCAAGCATAGGAGGTATGAATCTGAATAGAGGTCTTATCACAAACTTTCACACATGAGCCTATACTATATCCTATGGAAAGCAAGCAAGATCTATTCCAGAGATGAAGTGGGAGCCCTAGAAATGAACCCAAATAGGAAAGGTATCAAAGGAATATTTGAGGGGATAAAATGATGGATACCATGGCTTAAACATGAGCCCGTGTTCACCCCAAACCCAATAATGATTAAAAATCAAATCTCAATCCTCAGGAGTTTCAAAGACAACAATGAAATATGCTTTGGCACAAGGATAAAGTTCAATCTTACCTTGTATTTTTTCTCTCCATCTTTGTGTAATCCAGTCATGTAGTTGAGAGAGTTTAGGCCAAAATTTGTGAAACCTGCAAATAAGGCTGAGCTGAGTAAGATTTTCCTCCTCCTTTAATACCTTGTGAAGCAGATCTTCCTCTATCTTTAGCATCAGGATCTCTAGAGAGGGTTTCAAGGGCTTCTCTCGTAGTCTTAACTCGTCCTTTGGATGTTGGGAAGCAACTTCAACAAAGCAGGCCCACCAATTCTCTACCCATTATGAGATGATGCAAAGGAAGGGTTCCCATTTCCTCCCATAATACTCCCTGGTCCGCCCATGTTTCTTTCCCACCAATAGATCTATGTTAAGTTGCAAAAGGGGACAAGACCTTAGCTCCATGTGGCTTGGAATTTCCATTAATCCCTTATTGTTCCCCACCCTATGCGGTGGTAGTGTGCAAGCATGCAGCCCCTGAAGCACCGCCTCCAGATATTTGGGAGTGAGAGTTTTGTTGATGCTCGAGGGAAAGGCCTGTACCTCCTCCAATGTCATTTATGTTGGAGATTTTTGCACCCTTTTGATTCGATCCACCTTTTCCATTCACTGTTGTATTTTCCTTTCCAGAAGTCACATAAGTGATGTCAAATCTACTTCAAATATCTATTACTACAAGTTTTGCCAAAGGACTCCTCGAATAGGCATTCCCTCCTTGTTGGGAAAATCCATATCAATCCAAGATAGGTTGCCTCCATTGTTCTTAGTAGCCAATGCATCCCTGCACCACTAATTTTGTTGGGAAAAATCCATATCAATGTTGTCGCGATGAGAGGAGAGGCTAGGGTTTCCGAGAACCGGTGTTTTGGCTTGGTTTTATGCTACAAGCACTAGTTATTTTTATATTTGGTCTAGTTTTGATTCTTTAAATTCTTATTGAGATATCGTGGATTGTAGATTCTTGTTGTAACAAGGTAGGTTCCCTTTCAAAACCCTTATTTTACCAAATATAAGAAAAATCATAATTAACCTTGCTAAGATAAAAGGACAAGTGAAAAAGTAAGCATGTCTACATTTTCCCTTCCTTTATGTGTCTAATTTAAAATTTCATGTTGAAATAAGAGTAACGTTTTATGGTAAATCTTTGTTAATTCGTAAATATTATCATTTTGAAGTTTGCATTTGGCGTAATTTTAGTGTAGGGAAGTGAATGGGCTGCTTAAGTTTTCTTGGTTTAAGTTACTTTCTGGGGTCACGTTACCTAGCGTTTACACTAATAACCTACTTTTAAAATTCAAATATTCATTTGTGTGAAGTTGAAATATTAAAATTTTCAAATCATATATACATAGTGATTACAAATTTACAATTTTAAATATCAAGTACACATCAAATTTTCTATGCAATTCCTTTACCTATGGTCATGTTCCTTAGGTATCGACAAACAAGATCAATTAGATAGTGTAACCCTCCAACATTAATGGTATTTAACTATTAGTATGTTACTTTTTTGAATTTGTAGATAATGTAAAATGTTAGAAATGGTGTCAATCGGTAGCATATACTTCTCTACCGATTGTACCATATATTTATGCTATTTTCCGCAAAGCATAAACATATGCCATGGTCCGGAAGTGTATATCTATGTTATTGCATGGAAGCTTAAATGTATGCTACCGACAAGTGGCATATATTAATGATGTCATCCATAGCATATATTTATGCTTTCAACTAGTAGCATACGTTACACTAGCAATCAATAGCATATTATATTATGCTACTTTAGACAGTAGTATAAATATATGCTACCAAATCATAAAGATAAGTGTATGGTACCGATTGGTAACATATATTTATGTTATCGATCGATATCATGATTTATGCTACCGGTTTGTAGCATACGTTATGGTATCAACCGGTTGTGTGTGTATATGTATGTATATGCATATATATATATATGTATGTATGTATGTATATATGTACATACATACATACATACATACATACATACATACATATATATATATATACATGTATGTACATACATACATACATACATACATACATACATATACATATATATATATATATATATATATATATATATATATATGTATATGTATGTATGTATGTATGTATGTATGTATGTATGTATGTATGTATACGTACATACATACATACATACATACATACATACATACATACATACATACATACATACATACATATATATATATATATATATATATATATATATATATATATATACACACACAGACACACACACACACACACATACATATATAGGTCGGTAGCATAAATTTATGCTACCATTCGGTAACATTAATATATTCTACCATCTAGCAACATAAATATGTACTTCCAAAAGGTAGCATACGTTTATGCTACTAAACAAGTAGCATATATTTATGCTACCGAATGATACCATACGTTATTGGAACCTTCACTATTATCAATATGAAACATTTCCCTTATGCTTCACTTTCCTGAAAATGACCTTCATAGAAATATACTCTTACTCACATCCTTTGGATGACATGTAATCACATATAACAAAGTTGAAATCGTAAATTCTTGTACAACCCTTAATTTGAGTATTAGCAAATGAAAGGGAGAAAACATGTGTGTATGGTGAAGCTAAACTACCCTTGATATGACAACCTTAGGTACTAAACCACTCTAATTGGTGCAATAATTAAATTCCCTTGTATTTGGATCAAACTGGTGTAGTTGTCTTACACGCTTGTGTAAGTGTCGGTGCCAAGTGGCAAACACAAGAGGAGATCTCTCATGTCTCTTGAAACCAATATAGCGGATTAAATATAGCATAAAATATACCCAATATTCTAGTAGCATGAGTTGGTGTATTTCATCTACATGACATTACCCTTTGTTCTTTAAAACCCTTGAACAATGTTAGAAGTGAATTTACTCTTGTTAAGACATGGTTCTAAGCCATTTGAATGTTTAGAAATAAAGGAAGCTAGATTGTTTTACTTAGTTGTCGTTGATTTCTTAATCCTATAGTAGGGATTGTTCTAATTGATGAGCAACCGATTTGTATAGATTTAAGAAACCCTCGAGTACTTTTGGAATGATATTTGGAATAGGAGCTTTAGAGATCTGTTAAATGAGTTATATTAAAGTTGCACAACTTTATTTATATATCCTTCCATACGTGAAATATAATAATGACATTGAACCTACGAAGATCAAATAACCCAATAAAGATATTCACATAAAAAAATAGAGTTAGAAAAAATAAAAGGTAAGGACCATATAGGTCAGCCAAGACAAGACCCCATAGATTCCTAGACAGATAAAATGCAATGTGAAATAGAAAGTTGCGACATGTAGTAAAAATGTTATTTGGTACTTTTATTTGATAATATTTCTTGAATTGATGGCACAATAGAGTGTAAAGATAAGCAAGCCGCGGAAGAGCTACATAGATAAAACTTATTGGATTTAGACTCGAGCATTTGTCTTAGAAAGGAACATAATCAAACTAAACATTGCAAATTGAAAAGTTACAAAATTTAGTGTCTACAATGGTTATTCTAGATTCTCATACAATTTATGAAGATCAAATCTAGGAAAGAAAATTATAAATTGAAGTGGAACCTCTTTAATAACCTTTCGATCACTAAAAACGGTTACATGTCTGAATATTGTCTATGCACAACCTAATTATCGTCATCAATAGTGTACTTGAAAACGTCCATGTTTATGGGGTTACATGTGTCAGTTCCCTCATAGTCGACCAAGTTGTCTGCACATTTTCTACAGTGTAACAAAACAAGGGTTATATTTGTCCTGATAATTGCAAAGTCTATTCCGCGATCGCTGGTGCACTGACGAAGAAACTTCTATCACACGGCCCTTGTAATCTCCCGAAGTAAAAATCTATGTAGAAAGAAGATGGAGAGATTAATGTTCGTCAAAAATACGTTGTCAAGAATTTAATAATAGTTAGGTTACAACGTATTCGCGACTTTTTCTAGGTCTAAACCAGTGGGTCGCATAAGCAAGATTTCCTTATATGATTGAGAATCAAGTGTACCGTTTTCTACTTCATAGATTTTCCCATATAAGTCAATCATCTCACATTTACTCTAACCAATACTTTTTGTACAAGAATGCTACAAACCAGAATTTGCGAAGGGCACCGCCAAAAGAATTAAAGAACATGGCCTACTGTTCATTAGAATAATAGTACGTATACCATGTCCCTCACACTTTGTTCCAACTCTACCTTAGAAGGTCCACTGTTGAAATAATTGGGAATACATTTTCTTTATGTAGTCCACCTTATAATTTCTTGTTCTATGTGTCATATTTTCATTCGGAACATTTCAGTACATATGGGTCTACTCTGAAACTTTTGCTTAAATCACCCAGTCAGTCTATAAATAATTGGTTTCACATTGACTGCAACAAGTACTATATTCAAAGCAAGCGGGCTCATAACAATCACATTTCTTTTTTTGTGTATCTTGTAATCATTTTGTCTTTGCTTTATTCCCATTCCACATTTCTTTTGATGCATGGAATAATCTTTTCTATTATATAATAACCACTCAAAGAATTCATTTGGCACACCAACCCTCCATTTCCTCCACTGCAGTAATGCGGATGAGATCTATGGCATTATTTGAGATCGCGATGCTTTTTCTTCTAAGTTTAGCTCCACTCCAGCCCATCTATGGTGCTCAAGAGGTTACATTGGTTTCTAGATTGTCACATTCTTATATTTTTTTTTAGTATATACAATATTTGTCAAATCTATAGATAATTCAGAGGATTATAGCATTTTTAATGGTTTAATGAGGCCTTTAAATGCTTTTAGAGGAGAAGATTATATGTCCGTTTTCTTCCATAAAACATTGTAATTGATTGTTTGTGAGAATGATTGATAATTATTTTATTATTTTTATTGACTTTTCTCAATTTAAGTTATTAATCTATTGTTATTAAAGTTTTAAAAAAAAAAAATTCTAGTGTATTTTTTTCGCTTTTAAAATTTAAACAATGTTATCCACTTTGTTTATCTTTGCACCTTCTAGTGTAAAACTATACAACAATTTTTTTTTCTTTTATCTCTTTTCGGCAAGTGAGAAAGATTTTCTTACAAGATGTAGCAAACCCGTTTCTAATTTTTCTTTGCTAAAACTTTTGTATGTCCGAATGACCTTTTTTTTTGCCAATTTATTGTTTTATTTAAATATATATAAGCTATGAATACAGGAAGAGGCTACCCTTCACTCAATATACACCTGGTCAATGACGATCAATTCATCATGACCGTCCATTGTGAAATGGACGATCATGATGCGTTGACTGGCATTGACCAGGTGCATATTAAGTAGAGATTAGCGGCTACGATGAATATCTGTCTCTTTTTATAGTAGAGCATCATATCATTTCTCAATGCTTTTCTTTTCTTAATTAAATAAATTGATAACGATTTTTCATTTTTAAAAAAAAATCTTTAATAGGTTTTGTCCACGTTCCGAGATGGCAAATTGGGTATGAATAATTGAAGACGATAGAATATTTGATATAGTAAATTTGATATTTCTTTTATTTTATGTATAAAAGTATAGTATCTTTGGAATTCTCTAAAACCATGATTCGTGAGATTTATAATCATTTCGGATAGATGTATTTAAAACATCCGTAGTTTTTCACGCTAGGTGTAACTTGTTTGAAGTTACTGTTAGTAGATTTTCTGTATGATTTCATTTCACATAATTTTTCATTTGGGTGGAGCTACCTATGTGTTTACATAATAGCATATAATAATAATAGGGAAAAACAATTAGGTCTAGAATAATCATTTCTAATATTTACAGGGAAACTGTTCATACACGCTGCATATCAAGACGTCGAACAAAAAGAAATTTATATTTTTCAGTAAACATTCAGGCACCAGATCTCCTGTCCATGTGAGGTTTCGGAACACAGATGGAATAGAAGTCTTAAAAAAGCATCTGAACGAGGGAGACGAAGAAAACCGATTTAAGCCTGGCCAAACTGATTCCTTCTCTATAAGTGGTGCATGTTTGGATAAGCAGATCTGTCTAATGGATTTCTTCGTTGTGGCGAAGATAACTGGCAACCTGAGTCCGCTACGCTGCATCGTACAAATTTAGATCCCGACATTTTCTATTTAGATCACCTAAAGTTTCCTCTAAAAGCTTGGAATGGTTGTAATTTCGCGATGTTGCCTGTGATGTGGCCTCCTTACAATCTCGATTCTATGGCAACGACGCAGCGATGATAATCGCAATAAGAAGCGAAGTGGGTAAAACCAAAAGGAAAAAGGGGAATAATATAGTGGAATGCATTAAGGGAAATATGAGTTTGTAATGTGCTTGTTAGCAATGAATGAGTATTTTAGAGTGTGATCTAAAGTGTATTTTAGGATCCTGTATAATATAGTGTTTAGTGTTTCTAAGAATAGAGTAGTAAGTAATATATGTGGAAGGAAATCTAAGATAGGTTATAAGAATATTTGGAGAAGCAAGGAGATTTAGTAGCGAGTAATTGAGAACGGTTCAATAAATTTATTAGAGAAGTGTTGGAAGATGCAATAATGAGATTATGTTTATTTAAACAATTTAATAGAAAAATGTGATGTATTAATTGAGTAAAATGAATTGTGTATAATTTGTTACTAAAAAAATTGTATTTTTTTGTTTTTAAATGTATTTTGTTTATAATGAAATCACAATAGTGTTATAGGTTTTTATATTATGGGTTCTTGTAAATCTATAAATTCATTTTAACTTTTGAAAAAAGGTAAGGAATGAAGTGAAGTCCTTAATAGATCCCTAAGCCCTTATAAGCCACATAACACACCCATTCACACATTGAAATTCAAATATTGAAAAGAAATTGCATTGACCCTTATGTATTTTATCACTCACTCATATGTTCTATCCTTATGTTAAGGTTTTTATTATTCATCATCTTGAGATTTATTTTGACAATAATCTAAAAATAGTATAGTTGTAATTTATTAATCTTTTTACGAAATTTTACCTACAATAGCTTATGTAAATAGCATCTCACATTTCATGTCTAATTATTATCACTAATATTGGTTGTGAAACTATCAACCTATAACCAATCTATTAAAAGCAATCACATTCATTGCTAAATTTTTAAACGGTTTATGAAGTGCGGTGTAATGTGCACCTTCATATAGTAATTAATTGTTTATTTTCTATTTATTTATTATTTATTTTTAATCATTTTCCAATTTCCTTTATTTCCATTCCACACTTTTTCTAAACAACAAATAATGTTTTTTTAATAACTACTCAAAAATTCTTGTTCACAACCGGATTCTCGTTTCCTTTACTCTTTTATCATATATCATTTCGAATGTCCGATAATTTTCTTTAGGCTCTGTACTAAATTAAAATCAACTAGCCAAATAGCATAATTAAAATCTAAAATTAATATAAATAAAAATAAATAAACAATGAAAATAGAATTTTATTAAATTTTTATTAATAATTTTATTTTATAGTTATATATTCTTATCTTTATTTATTTTATTACATCAATTTATATTTTAATAGTAATTTAATGTGATTTTAAACTCAAAAACATTGTTAAATATTCATGTGATTTTAACCTTATTTTGATTAAAACTATTTATTTATTACAATTTTTTTATTTTTTAACAAAGATATAATATTCATATATAAGTAACATATTTTAAAATACACTAAAAAAATATACCTAAATAGTAATTTTAAAAACTCAAATTTTATTATAATATTTAACAATGACAAAAATGTTTTATATCTATAATATGTATTTTAAAAAGTAAATAAAAACACAAGATATTTTTTTTTTTAAGAAGCACAACTTAGATTCACATGTGTTATTTGTTTAACATTTATATTCTAAATAGACTTCTCATTAACAACTAAAGATTAAAAAAATCAATTCCAACTAAATTTATTTTATAGATAATCATGTTTAGAAATATAAATCATTTTGAAATATTAATAATTGAAAAATTTATATAAACATCGAATTAAATCAAAAATTAAATAGACTACAATCCATGTATAAATAAAGTGTTTTTATAATGCACCCCTAGTATAATAGTTAATTGGTTATGGGTGATGTTATAGGTTGAGATGTTATTGGTTTTTTCATGTCTAATGAGCGAACTAGCAATGACTCAACCACAAACGGACCCAAGGATTGGCAAATCCACAACACAACATTACCATGTTTACATATTAGTTATGATTAAATTTTAAGAGCATTTTTCATGTAGGGATAAATTCTCCTTTTCCACCTACATATTCTTAAATTCATTTAACAATCAACTTACAATTTTGAAACTGAATTTGGCTATTTATCCCTTACGATAATCTCCATAGCTTAAATAACTATTTGCCATATTTAAAAATGCATACAAAATTATTAATTCTCTCATTCTTATGTTAAGGTTATGCTTCTCAAATGTTTATTTGATGTTTAAATTTTACCCTTGTTACACAAGGGAAACTAACATGAAGTCAAGGAAGAAATCTTAGGATTTAAGGGAGATTTAGATTCAAGATACCTCTTCCCATAAACATTCTTCCATCAAAATATCTTTATTTTCTGTTATAGTTGCTATAGTTCAATAACTTGTTTGAATCCATTCAAAATTTTCACATCAAGAAATTTTATTTAGATTTATATATATATTTTTTTTTGCTTGAAAGTTTGATCTCGGGAAGAGCAATTCATATTTATTTTAAAAACATTAAAAATGTTTAGTTCAATTATAAGGACTTCAAGTATGACATTATTCCCGACCCCAAATCTTGTTAACTCTTATATTCTTTAAACTTACATTGTACTTTTCCTTGCTATTGGAATTATTTTAGAACAATTGTAATTCAAATGACACATAGTTTACACTTAAGGATTCGTGACTACAAGGAGTGGTGACCCTACACCTAACTACTCATTTCATTTCTCTTAGACCATCAAGTATTAAATGCATATAACAAGACAACCCAACAACTATATGCTTCTCAAATTCCTTCCAAGGAACAATTTAAATCATTGGGTGAATATGCATTAGTGTTTCCTTCACCAATAACCTTAAGAGAGGCTCCACTGATCTATTAACTTCAAAAGCATTCATGGATGGGGGAAAAATAAACCATACGAGAAGCACATGGTAATCCACTACTACATACTAAGCAATGCATTTATATAGGGGGAAAAGAGGTTCCAATGCAAAACTTATAAAATTTTACACATTCAAAATCCTTCTAAAGAAATATTTACAATCTTTGGTAATCATACGTCATATGTCATTTACTTAATCACTAATATCCCGAGGCTTATGATTTCACACCTAACCAAGTTTGGATTATTCCTTTGAAATTTAAGTATTACATGTGTATTACAAGGTGATATTGTTGTATATATCTCCCTCCTCGGGTAAATATGGACAAGCAGAAGAATATGGAAATCAAAGAAACTCAAAACCTGACATATAAATTTGTGCCCATGGTGCAGGTTAGAGGCGCATAACAGAAAATGTCAACATGAAAATGGATGCGCCCTGGCGCAGGTAAGAAAATGTCGACATGAAAATGAATGCGCCCTGGCGCAGGTAAGAAAATTTCGACATGAAAATGGATACACCCTGGCGCATAGCTGAAGGTGTCGACATGCAAAAAGTTGTGCCCTAGCACATGTTGGGGGTGCATAGTAGAAGATGTCGACATGGAAAAAGTTGCGCACCTCAGTGCAAGTTCAGCGCACAAATGTGAGAAGATGTCAACATGGAATTTCCAGTAGCTATGGTGCACATAAGAGTATGTTGACATGAGGATGGATGAGCCGAGGCACATCTTCAGGAGGCGCACCTTCAGGAGGTCCAACATTTTGAGCGCTGACACCCCGAACCTGACAGAAAGCAAACCTTAATGCAGATATTCAAATGGCCATAACTTTTCACAGGGAGCTCGGATTCACGCAAGGTTAGACTTTTTGGAAAGCTTACAAGGTCCTCTATCCAACTATGACTGGATATCTTTAATTGGGTGAGAACAAGTTCTTCAAAAATGCAAAATATAGTTTTCCATTTTTTGGGTTTGTTAGGGTTCTCACCTACCGCCATAATGAGATGAATTAAATATAATCTGGAGGTGGTTGGGGTAGATTCAGAATTCCTCTCTCTTCCTCTCTCATTCTTCCTATAAATTGTAAGGAGGGGCTTCTTTCTAGAGGTTGGACATTCTTGTTTTGCCCCTCCCTTCTTCTCTTTGGCAAGTGAAATTGTGGAGTTCAGACCTCCCATTTAAAACTACAATGCAACTTTGCTTCTTGGCATTTTGTAGTGTATTGTTTTAATCTTTGGAGAAAATAATGCATGTCTGTGGATGATTCTTAACCCTCTCTATGTTCATTTGCATCCTCCCGATCTTTCACCGCAAATTTGGTTATCTCTGTGCATGATCTTGCATTGCATTTTAATGGTTTGTGTTTATTGGCAAGACGGTGTGTTCTTCATTCCTCGGTGCATCACCTTTGTTAGTCTAGGTTTATTTTTGCATCTTCTTACCCTGTCTCCTTGGTAAGTTAGATTAGGTTTTTGAGTAAGCCCTCTCAAATTTTATGTGTGCATCTAAACGAGAGGAGTAGGAACCGACCTTCATCCGGAGAGCTTTCCGATTCGTAAGGTCCCACACTTGGGAAAAGCTCCATGTTATGCAATCACACCGAGAGTCTCAACCCATTGAGTTGCAGAAATTCAAAGTCTTTGTGATTTGATATCAACAGTTTTGGGACGCCTGGTGGGACAGAGAGGTCATTCCACAAGATTTGAAGGAACTTTCAAGAAATTTGGACTTAGAAATTACAAGTTCTCCAATTTCAGATTTTTCACTTTAGGTTGAACTCAAAATCGATTTTCAAGGGCTTAACTTGCTCAAAACAAGTCAAAATTTCACCACCTGATAGATCTGGGGGTAATCTTCAAAAGGGTATCTTTAGTTTTTGAAATTTTGATTTTCAAATTTTCAGAGTTTTTTGAATTTTGGATTTTGGGATTTCGAAAGTCTGGCATTTTCGAGGTTTTCGGGACTGTCATTCCAAATCAAATTCCAAACCCCAGAATCTCAAATATACAGGTCTTTCAAAATTTTGAGTTTAATTTTTGTCAAGGTTGGTGTGTAACTTGGCAAAATCTAGCCTTTTGAGGCTCGTTCCCCAACACATCTGGTGACTCCGAAGGGATAGAATTCAGTGGTATAGTAGCACAAGTTTCCCAGGTACATGAGAAGAATTCGAACCAGGTCTGATACTTGAGAAGAAGGGTTATTTTTCTACTTGCAGTTATCACCAGGCAGAGGAAGGAGAGGAAGAAGACCACAAAGATCACCATCTCCACCTAATAGGGCTTTATCAACCCATCCACTGGTAGTAGACCTTTCATCCAATCAACAAGGTTTCTTAGACCAATCAAAATGGCATACCAAAACCCTTTTGTCAACTTTACTCGTAGCAGCCCTCAATGCACATAATCTAGTTCCATTGCGGCAGCATTGAAGAACATTCCATTTTTCATTGGAGAAAATCATACCACTCGTGGTGATCATGTCAAAGACATTGCTAACATTTGTGCAATCCATGAGATAAATGAAATGGATGTTGTCAAATTTCTGGCATCATCCCTTCAAAGGGAAGGCATTGCAATGGTTTAGGAGCCTTGGGGCGGTTCTATCCAAAGCTGGAATCGTTATGCATAGTTCTCCATGAGCAGTTTGGAGAAAAGGGAGACAATTTGTCTCTACTAGAACAATTGACAACTATCAAGAGAGCTCCCAATGAGTAGTTGACTGACTTCAACTTCAGATTTCAAAGGTCTTGGGATAGGATTCTAGTGGCCGTCAGGCCAACAGCTGAAGGTACTTTTCTATACTATCTTAAGGCTTTGAATTCTGATATTTCTATGTTAATTCAATCTATGGGAGGCACAACCTTACCTGTTGCTTATAGCATTGCCATTAGGGCTGAAAACTATCTTATTCAAGCTAGTAAGTTGGCTCCTAGGCCTCCCATGCCCTTGTATCCAAACTTAGAAAATCCAAGCACTAGTCAAGCACCCATTTTGGCTCCTATTCCCACTCCTAGAAATCAAAGTTCAAATGAAACTTCTACTTCATCCTCTAGTGCTTCAAATGAACTCCAAGAGGTCATGAAACAATTGCAAAATTTGGGAAATGATCTGGTTACACTCAAGAGGCAACAAGCCCAAATCTTTAGACCCTCTTATCAGCCTCAAGCTCAACCTAATAGGAAACCATACCATCCCAATCCAGCTACAAATCAAAGCCAAGTAAGGCCTCCCGCTAATAGACCATTTCAGTCCTATAACCCCAATGTTGCATCGGCTTCTAAAGCATTAGTACGGTGCAAAACAACATAGCTCAAGAGTATGATTGGTGTTTCCGATGCAATGAACCTCACAACTAATCTATGTGCTTCAATGGTGCTTTGAACCAAGCCTTGATGGTGACAACTACTGGCGTAGAGGGTGAAGTGAGTCAAGAAACAAATCAGCAACAAGGGACATATCAGCAAAACACATCTCCAAATGATACCACACTTGTGAATTGGCAAGCCGAGGGTTTTGTGGCATGAATCAAACAATTTCTTAGAGTAAAGCAGCTAACACAAGATCAAAGAAGAGGAATATTGGTGAAGGGCGGTGATTGGCTCCAAGTGATCTACAACCTTCCATCACTCCACAAGGTGTTGGTAAGCAAATTACAGTTCCAAACATGTAAGGACAGCCCAAACCACCTTCTAAATAAACTCAAATGCCACTTGTTACTACCCATGCGTAAGAAAGGAATGTGCGAGGCTAAAGGACAACAAAGAGATATTTCATCCCCATTTAGCATCATTGATCAAATGAAGAAGAAAAATGTGAATATATCAATGTGGGAATCTTTATCCATCGCGGGCCAAAGAGATCTTTTACAAGCTGCCATAAAGAATTGGTCAATTTCAAACCAAAGAGTCCATATGCAAGAGAATGTCCTCACAAGTGTCTGCTCGGCTGAAGGGAATCATAGAGGACAAAAAGGTAAAGTTTTGAAGCCCCCTCCATTCTATGTTTCATTAATCATGGGGATAAACTAGTACATAATTGCATGATTGATTCCGGGGCAAGTAGTTCTGTCATGCCTAAGCAAATCACCGATCACTGGGTCTCAATATGAAGTCATATCAAAGGGGATAGTGCAATTGGATGGCACAATAGTAGCAATGGTGGGAGTGATTAAAGGTTTGAATATTACCTCGCATGCATGCCCCAATGTTACCATTTTGCAAGATGTGTCAGTGATAGATTTGCCACCACTCTTTGCCCTATGCTTATCAAAGGATTTCACAGCTAGAATTGGAGGCTACTTATTTGCTAACTGGTCACACATGTTGTTCAGAACAAGATATGTTACTAAGGTCACAATCAGATCCAAACCAATTGCAAACTTTCATATTGAGCCTCATACTCCAAGCCAAATCAATGCCAACTATTCAGCATTTGATCAAGAAGATTATCCAAGCACAGATGAAGCTGACACCAAAGTTGGAAGCATCCCAGATTTGACTCTTGATGAATGGGCAAGCAAGGTACATGCTTTTGATCCCTACCAAGAAGTAGAATAATTTGAGCTAGGAGTTTATTGCATACATGAAGAAAACCAGCCTATTCTTAGCATCACCAAACCAGACCATAAGGATGACAATGAGGTATGGCAGTTATTTTTCGATGGATCAAGGAGTAGGCAAGGTGCAGGAGGAGGAGTTATGCTTGTTTCACCTCAAGGCATCAAATATTATTCAGCTTTTCATTTCCAGTTTTCCTGTTCAAACAACACAAAGTGAATATGAGGCCTTGATTCATGGACTTCATTGGGCTAGGAAAAAGGGCATAAAGAACTTACATGTGGTTGGAGATAGCGAGCTAATCGTCAACCAAGTTAGGGACAACATGCTACAAAGAATTGCCTACTGAAGAACTAAAAGAATAGGGTATGGGACCTCGTTGAGGATTTCAAAGATTTCAACATCGTGTCCATACCCAAGAAGAAAAATGAAGCCACCGATAGGCTTACGCTTGATTGGAGCAACATTTGATGTCGTAGACAACATCATAATGGAAAAAACACAACTACATATGCATGTGATTGTGAGGCCAGCAGTTCCGGATAATAACACAAGCTGGTAGGTGTTTGAGAATGATCAACAGATCATCAATTTTTTACAAGAAGAGGCTGAATTCACATCTAGGAATCAGGACAGACTAGAGCAGCAATACGGGGATCAAGTAGTGCAGTTGCAGACAAACAAGCTTCCTAAGGGTTTAGTAACATTGGAGTCTATCTTCAACCCTAACGACTAGTTTTGTAAGGAAAAGGATAACATACAGGTCAAGAGAGAAGATTCAGAGCCAATTCTAGTTGGGGAAGGCAAAACACTTCAAATTGGCAAAGTGGCCATTGAGTAGGAAAAATCAGATTTCATATAGCTTTGCCAAGAATTTCCAGATGTCTTTGCTTGGAGCTATGAAGACTTGAGAGGATTCAATCCGAAGTTAGCACAACATACCATAGAATTAGATCCAGATGCTAAACCCATCAGGCAAAAGCAGAGACCAGTCAACCCTCACATTTAGCCTCTAATGAAGAAAGAGCTAAACAAGCTAATAGAGGAAAACATTATATTCCCAATCAAGCACTCAAGATGGGTTGCAAACTTGGTTCGGTTAGGAAAAGAGTAGAGAAATCAAGTTGTGTGTGGACTTCCAAGACCTAAACAGGGGCATCTCTCAAATACCATTACCCACTTCCTTCAATGGAACAAATATTGCAAGTGGTATCCGGTTCAGAGAGATTCTCTCTCCTAGATGGCTACTTAGGGTATAATCAGATAATGATGAAAGAAGATGACCAGTTTAAGACGAATTTCACCATTAAATGGGGTACCTATGCTCTACAAGAAGATTCCATTTGGGCTATCAAATGTTGGAGCCACTTTCCAAAGGGCAATGGATATGTCATTCAAAGGATTGATCAATAAAATAGTTCGATATATCTTGACAACATCACTATATTCTCCAAAAATGCAGTAGATCACCTCTTTCATTTAAGGTAGGTATTTCAGAGGTGTATAAGATTTAGGGTATCATTGAATCCCAAAAATGCATATTCTTGGAACACGAAGGAAAACTTCTAGGCCATATTGTTTCAAAGTAGAGGTTGATGATTGACCCAAAAAGAGTTGAAGTAGTTTGAGCATTGCCATTCTTTGAGTCACAAGAAGGCTCTTCAAAGCTTCTTAGGAAGGATCAATTTTGTCCGAGTTTGTTCCAAACTTTGCGCAGCTCTCGTAAAGTCAAAAAGGCTGATGTTAAAGAAAAGCATGGCATTTAAATGGACATCGAAGGCAAGGCAAGTTTTGAGGCAATAAAAAGGCTATATCTCAAGCTCCGACTCTCATCAATCCAGAATTTTCCAAGGACTTCATGTTATATGCCTTTGGTGGTGGAGACACAATTTTTGTAATCCCGATACTGGTGAAACAAATAGGATTATAACAACCAGTTGCTTTCTTTAGTCAAGGCTTGGAGGAATACAAAAATAGGTACTCTTTCATCGAGAAGCATGTCCTTGCAGTGATCAGGAGCTTAAAGAAATTCAAGCACCTAGTCTCAAACAACAAGATCCAATTGTTGTTCTCTCATGCAGGAGTCAAGGACTTCCTTCTAAATAAGGATTTGAATGAGAAACATGCAGGATGGATAACCCGTGTCATGGAATATGACATCAAGATCAAGGTCACAAAACTAGTACGTGGAAAAGGACTATGTGAACAGCTAGCTTCGATTCAACGAGTTGAATCAGGTGATGAAAAAGAGATTGTCTTGATACTACAGAATGGTCAAGAATAGGAAAATGATGATGTTCCCACTCCTTATTGGACTCAAAATATTATACACTTCCTACAGGCAGGCCTATGCCCTCCAGAATTGAGCAAAGCAAAAAGGAGATACTTGATTACAAGCCATTCCATATGTGCTTGTTGATGGAGTTATATTCAAGAAAGACATCAATGGAGTTATATTGAGGTGCATTGGGACAGGTCAAATTGAGCGGGTGTTACAAGATTTTCATGATGGAGATTACGGAGGACATTTCACCCCACGAGTAACAGCTCTCAAGATAATGAAGGCAGGGTATTACTTGCCAAAAGTGTTCAATGACTCCTATACATGGATAAGAAAGTGTAAAAATGTGCACTCCTCACGGGAAAAGAAAGACTAGCAACTTCCATTGCACCCAATTTTGGTTGACCAACCATTTATGCAATGGGGATTGGACTTCGACGGGGTCATCAATCCAAACTCAAGACAAGGCCACAAGTGGATTCTCACGGCACAATGGACTATTTCAAGAAGTGGACCGAAGTGGTAGTGCTCAAAGAAGTAAATGAGTCTAACATATGAGACTTTTATGAAGGAATAGTTACCAGGTTCGGTGTGCCGCCACTATCATATCGACAAAGCATTGGCATTCATAGGTTCCAAGATTACAGAATGGGATGTCAAGAATGGAATCTATTTGAGCACATCTTCAAATTATTACCCGTAGGGTAATGGGACATGAGTAGAGTCCATGAACAAGAATTTGCTAAGGATCATCGAGAAGGACTCTGGATGAAAACCAATGAACATGGCATACAAAGCTAAAATCAGCATTATGGGCTGATAGGATAACACTAAAGAGGTCTACTGGTAATTCTCCCTACAAGTTGGTCTATGGGAAAGAGGCAGGATTGCCTATATCATTAGAATTACCAACATTGGAGCTTATGAAGTAGTTGGAGTTGTCTGAGTTTGAACCAATGGAGGCAGATATGCAGAGTTGATGGAATTGGAAGAAATCAGAGAACATGTAGTTCGACAATGATTGAAAGATCAAGCCTTAGTAAAAAGATGGTTTGATAAGAAAGCAAGAGCAAGGACCTTCAGGAAGGGGACCTAGTTCTAAAATGGGATGCAGATCGGGCAAAACAAGGAAAGCATTCCAAGTTTTATGCCATTTGGAGTGGCCCCTACATAGTCACGAGATGTAAAACTAGTAATGCCTTCCAATTGTCTACATTGGATGGAGAAGAACTCCCGATTTTGGTTAACAGAATCTACCTTAAACATTACTACTAAAAGCAAAATGTTTACCCTTGTAAATATTAGCCTAGATTTCAATTCCTCTAAGTATGGATGCACATTGTCTTGTTATAGTTAGGTTTCAATTTCCATAAGTGCTTTGGCACGAGTTTTGTTGCTCTCGAGTTGAATTTCTACGATTCAGAAGTCTTTGTCGGAGAAGGAGTTGTGGTATCAGGCTCGGGATCAGATATCAGGTTGGTTTTAGGTTATTACTAATGACTCCATGCCCAATGGATTGCTACAAGGTCAATGATCTTGTACCTAGTAGCGAGTGATCCCGTTGAGTCGCCAAATTGTTGTATATATCTCCCTCCCCAGGTAAATATGGATAAGTAGAAGAATATGGAAATTAAAGAAACTCAAAACCTAACATAAAAATTCGTGCCCATGGCATGTGAGGTTAGAAAGGCACATAACAGAAAATTTTGACATGAAAATAGATGCGCCCGGTGCGGGTAAGAAAATTTCGACATGAAAATGGATGCGCCCTGGCGCAGGTAAGAAAATGTCGACATGAAAATGGATGCGCCCAGCGCAGGTAAGAAAATTTTGACATGAAAATGGATGCACCCTAGTGTAGGTAAGAAAATGTTGACATGAAAATGGATGCACCCTAGTTTAGGGCAGAAGGTGTCGACATGCAAAAAGTTACACCCCGGCGCTGATTGGGGGTGCATAGCGGTAGAGATGTCGACACGAAAAATTCGCCACGCCAGCGCGCAGTTCAGGCGCGCCTGACGAGAAGATGTCGACATGGAATTTTCAGCGCCTATGGTGCACATAAGAGTATGTTGACATGAGGATGGATGCACCGAGGCACATCTTCAGGAGGTGCACCTTCGGGGAGGTGCAACATTTTGAGCGCCGACACCCGAACTTGATGAAAGCAAACCACGGCGTAGATATTCAAATGGCCATAAATTTTCATAGGGACCTCGGATTCACGCAAGGTTACACTTTTGGAAAGCTTACAAGGTCCTATGTCCAACTAAGACTGGATATCTTTAATTGGGTGAGAACAAGTTCTTCAAAACTTCAAAATAAAGTTCACCATTATTAGGGTTTGCTAGGGTTATCACCTACCACCATAATGAGATGAGTTAAATACAACGGAGGTGGTTGGGGTAGATTTGGAATTCCTATCTCTTCCCTCTCTCATTCTTCCTATAAATTGTAAGGAGGGGCTTATTTCTAGAGGTTGGACATTCTTGTTTTTCCCCTCCTTTCTTCTCTTTGGTAGGTGAAATTGTGGAGTTGAGACCTCCCATTTAAAACTGCAATGCAACTTTGCCTCTTGTCATTTTGTAGTGTATTGTATCAATATTTGGAGCAAATAATGTATGTCCTGTGGATGATTCTCAACCCTCCCTATGTTCATTTGCATCCTCCTAATCTTTCACTCCAAATTTGGTTCTGTGTGTGATCTTGCATTGCATTTTAATGGTTTGTGTTTATTGGCAAGACAAATGTTCTTCATTCCTCGGTGCATCACCTTTGTTAGTCTAGGTTTATTTTTACATCTTCTTACCCTATCTCCTGGCAAGTTAGATTAGGTTTTGAGTAAGCCCTCTACAATTTTATGTGTGCATCGAGAACAGAGGAATAGGAACCGGACTTCATTCGGAGAGCTTTCCCCGATTCACAAGGTCCCACACTTGAGAAAAGCTCCATATTATGCAATTGACTGAGAGTCTCAACCCATCAAGTTGTAGACATTCGGGGTGTTGTGATTTGACATCAACAAATATGCAATTATAATTTTATACACCATATGATCCTCTAACAACTACCCTTCTAATGGACAATTTATACTAATGTGTAATTCACCCTAATTCCCATAAGAGGTCCACTTTTGACTAATTTCCATTATCACCTAAAAGGGGCCTACACCATACCAATAGGAAAAACTAGATAAAACAATTATGCCTACCTCGCAGCTTATGCACAACTAGAGGGACTCCTGCCAAGATAACACCCCTATTTGTGAAGAGACAAGGCTTCAAAATCAAGGGTTTCATGCATAGGTATCTTACGACATGGGATTCACTCATGGTTCAAACCCTCATTTCATAGGTACATAACATGCTTAACACTAAGTCCATGGAATAAATCATGATTTTTATTTACATTAGGTTCAACACCTCATTAGGACCAAGTCTAGAGGTTTATACTAGATATGAGATTTGCAAGGCAATACACAAGGGCACAACCCATCATCATGAGGTTCTATCGAAGCACGACACTTGAGAGAAGAACTACTAGTTGGTAAACACTAGCACCCATACTTAGGATGGTCATGGTCAGAGTGCAGATCATTCAATATGGAAGAAATCTCAAGTTTTTCTCAACTGTATAGTGTCAAAGCTCACCTACTAGTCATGAAATAATCAAGGGAAGATGCCAAATTGAATTTTTTTAAATAACAATTCCCTTTTTAATTTATAAAGAAATACTTCTTCCTTTCATGCATGATGTAATATTTCACACCATAACAATAAATGAAGTCAATAAGAGCATTATGTAACTAGCGGGATACCTCTTAAAACTCGATAACAAGGAATAATTACAAGTTTATTTAAGCTACATGCACGACAAGAAAAATTTGTTATTTAAAAGCATTAGAAAGGTGAAACTTTGATGTAAACATGATTTTAAAAATGGAGATCATAATGATCCTAGATGGGGGTATTAGGGTGTTAATGATAATCTAACTAGAAGGACTAAAACACTTTATAAATGAACTAAAACAATATGGAATAATTGTAATTAATTATACTAAGTGAAATAAAACCCTAAGTAAGCAAGAGAAGGGAAGGAAATAGCTTAGTAGGTTTTTGTAGATGGTCACACACTATCGCAAGTCTGAACAGAGAATCTATAAGTGTATTAAAATAGTCACAGACCTTTTGAAGGGAATATTTGGTGAATCTGAGATGTCTAAGGTGTTTGGGAGTGTACTGAGGCACCCCAGGGTGCCTTGGTCTGCAATCTAGGTGCTCTGAACACTATAAATGCTCAAAAAATAAGTTCACAATTGTCACAACTTAGTTTGAAACCATTCCTTTTATCGCACTAGATTTTTAGATGAACTATGAAATAACCTAAAATGCAAAGAGAAGTATTGAACCCTAGAAAAATAAAATATGCAAATGAATGGGTTGGATTGACCTCCTCATTGCGAAACTAGTGGTCTTATCCTTTGAGAATCGCACTACATTTCAAACCAGATGTAGTTATAGTGTGTGTTTGCATGTCACACCCTAGGTTCTCTCGTGTCGGTTGCATTTTGTGAAATAGAAAGAAATAGAAGCTATAGAAAATGTAAGTAGAATGTGTGCATGGAATAGAATAGAATCCCTTCCCCTCGAAGTGTGTGTGATTCATATCTCCTATCCTTGGTGCATGGCACTATATGGATGTAAGTTAGGTGATGGATGCAACTCTAGATGGAGTGATAGTATAATGTGGCACTAGGACCTCGAGACCCTAATTATAGTCTTATAAGCTTTATATTTATAGGGCTCTCAAGTTTAATTTCATAATTAATCCGAAAAGGCTAACTAAAGAAAATATAAAGATAAAAAATTACTAGAAAATCCCCAAAAAGAAGTAATAAATTTTTGCATAGACTAAGGCACCTAGGACTAGGACCGAGGTGCCCAAGATCTGTGGGACACCTAAATTTGGGCTTGAATGATGGGGTAGTTACAAAATGTGTGGGTATGTGCTTTAGAAAATACATGGGAAGTACGAAATAAAATATAGCTAAAAGGTGGGATTAATTGGTATTGTTAGTACAAAATCACACTACCCCTAAATGTCTACAAACCAAAAGGGTTGAGACTCTCAATGTGATAGTATAACATGTAACATATCCAAAAGTGTGGGACTTGAAATTGAGATAGCTCTCCGGATGGAGGCGGTTCTTATTCCTCTGTTCAGGTGCACACAAATAAATTCCAGAGGATCTACTCTAAACCTACTCTATCTTACCAAGGGGACAGGGATGAGAAGATGCGAAAGAAATAAACCTAAGCCAACAAGGTGATGCACCAAAGGAATTTTAAACATTCATTTAAAATCTAACACAGACCATAGAAATGCAATAAAATCACCATGCATAGATAAACAAACTGCAATGAGAGATCAAAGATAACAATGAACACATGAGAGGGTTGAGAATCACCCACAAACATATATTATTGCTCCATATTTGATACGGTACATTACTGAGTTAGCTAGGATGAAAATCTTTTTATTATAACTTGAATGGAAGGTTTGGATTCCATGAAATCGTCTGCAGACCAAAGGAGAAGGTAGGATGCACGAAAAAAGAAACATCAACCCTATTTAATGAGCCCCGCCCCTTCTTTTATAGATTCAGCACAAAGAGAAGAAGGAGAGAGAGGAGGGAAAACTAATTTGAAGCTCAGGTATTGGCCATCAATGCCTCTACAAATCCATCCCAAATATGTCATTTCTGCCACTTTATGTCTTCTTGGCATGTTGAAGAAGGAAAGAATGGCGGATCCAATCAAATCCGATATGGTTGTTGGAGCAATTAGATCACGTATTAATGGCATGAAGACATTTTCCCTTTTTTTACCCACCTAACGTCACCCAAATTAAATTTTTAGATCTCCATTACATAGACAAGGTTGATATATTTCCAATAATGCCAAATTTGTTGGATTTGGGCACTTGATCAAAAGGTATGCCCATTTGAATATTTGAATTGGAGTGCATCAAAAAATGGTGGAAACCGGATATCACAATGGGTCTGTGGGCACTGAAATTCACGTTCTACCCTTTTGCACAAAAATATAAAAGTGAAAAATTTTCCCCTTAGCCATGCAATACCTTTTGTTAAAAAATCATCTTCGTTTTCATTAGTCCGCATTTTCCATTTGGGCAAGAAATCACTCCAAATCATGTCATTTGCATGCAACTTAGGTCGACACATGGCTCCTCAGGCATCGGTAGGGGCATGGATCATTTTTAAACTTTATGTCTCTTGGAAGTGGAGCCAAAAAGTAAAAATTACTCCTGTAGACCCACCTTCTCGCTTTGACTTTTCAAAGATGCCACATGTCGGTGGCGCTAGTTTGGGGACCACTTTTGGATTCAATCTTTGGAGGTGCTTTGAAGAGACATGTGGCACCTTCCACGGCTTGCTCGAGTATCCTTGTGTTTTTAGCTAAGTCTTTTTCCTTGGTGGGGCCAAAAGTAAAAATTAATCCCAGAGACCTACCTTCCCACTTTGAATTTTCAACATGGCCACGTGTCGAGTGGCGCTAGTTTGAGTCTCGCCTTCGGCTCCCATCTTTGAAGTTGTGTCGAGTCAACACTTGGCACCTTCCATTGAGTCAAAGACTTTTCAACAACCAGTGAAACTTTTGGGGCTCTGGACACATGGAGGCTTGGCACTTGTTTGAGTCTCTACTTTTGGATTTACTCTTTGGAGATGCGTCGTTGAGACACTTGGCAACTTCGTTGATTCTTCCATACTTAGCCAATTTTTGCTTGCTTTGAATCATTTGTGGAGCCCAAAACCTTCGATTCTTTCTCCGTTTCTCTCCTTTGAGCCTCTGGTTTTCTTTGACATTGTTTTCTCTTTCTTGACCCTGTTACTACATTGTAGAGCATGCATATAACCTATTTGTTGGATTTGAAACATGGGCTCGTACGACGAAACCTTATCTTGGATTTCTTTCTATATAGGGTGGTGTTTGATCGATTTTTCTGGGGGCAAAATTGAGATAAAAATTTGGCAACTCACATGGGCATCTGCTTGCTAGATGAAGAGATCAACTGCCTTGTTGTATCTATTGGGCATGGAGTCATAATTGATAGCTTGATCTGATCTAAACTTTGAAAATCTGATCCCTCACCACTTAGACACTTTGAAACCTGCCCCTTTGTTCTAGAAATGGACCCTTCAAGACCCAATTCTAGTTGCTCTATATTTGTCTATTTTAAAGTAAGCAACTGTCACGAAAACTATGGGTCTCCTTGTTGCAAATGTTGAAGGGCCTGGCGCATTCACATGGAGGTGCATCGAAGCGTATAACGACACAAACATGGAGAAGTAAAAGCTGTGCCGGATAACTTACGGAAATAAAATCTATGCTACACGAGAACAATGTGCATATGCACTTAGAGAAATTAAATTCCTATGCTAATATTTTTGGGCAAGAAATTTTTCCTTTTAGTAGCAATGTTTGAGATGGATCCCATTCATTAGGATCTGTAATTCTTCATCATCCAATCTAGGTAGTTGAAAGGCATTTCCACTCATACATCTTGTGATCATGTAGGGGCCACTCCAAATGGAATCAAACTTGAAATGCTTTCTTGGTTTTACCCGATCAACATCTCATTTTAGAACTAAGCCCCCTCTTGAAAGTTCCTTGTTCTTGCTTTCTTGTCAAAGGTCTTTTTGATCAATGCTTGATCTTTCTACATGACTGCATTGCAATACTACCTATTTTCCATACACAAGATTGTATGGGGATCTATTTGTGGACCTTTTGATGTGATCCTTTCAGCCCATAGAGTTGATTTGAGCTTTGTATGCCAAGTTCTCGATTTCCATCAAGAGTCCTCGATAATCCTTAATAGGTTCCTATTTGTAGATTCTTCTTGGCCATTACCTTGAGGGTAATAATATGATGAAGTCTTGAGGTACACACCATTCCTAACATCCCATTCATTGATCCTTGTACAAGGAATGCCAATGCATTATCGATATAATAGTGGTAGGGACTCTAAACCTGGTGGCTATCCCTTCATAGAAATCCAAGATGTTGCATTCATTTGCTTCTTTTAGTGCCATTTCTTTAGTCCACTTGGTGAAATAATATGTTGTAGTAAGTATCCACTTGTGGCCTTAGCTTGAATTTTACTTAATCACCCCAATGAAGTCTAGTCTCCACTACATGAATGGCTGATCCACTTTGAAATGGGATGAAGGGGAAGGTCTGCTAGCTTCTCCTTTCCTATGAAGAATGCACATTTTTTACACTTCTTGATCCATGAGTAGCAATCCCTGAACACTTTGTAGGCCAATAATAACCAGCTTTCATGATCTTGAGAGTTGTTACTCGAGGGGAAAAGTGACCTCCTGCTTCTCTGTCATAGAACTCTTCCAACACTTTCTCAATTTTCCCTATCCCAATGCCCCTCAATAGAACACTATTGATATCCTTCTTAAATAATACACCACCAACAAGCACATATGGGATGGATTCTAGTCGACCTATCTTCTCTTTGCTTTGTTCCATTTCGGAGGGCCACAAACCTGTTTGAAGGTAATGCACTAAGGATTGGGTCCAACATGGAGTAGGTGCATCATTAGTTGGTTGTTCTTGATCATTTTGTAGAAATAGGACAACCTCTTTTCCACCCAATGACTCACCTATTGCTTGTAGGTGAAGCTGTCAACATAGACCCTTGCCTTGAACTAGTTTGGTCCCCTTGATCTCAATGTCATATTCCATTATCCAGGAGGATCCAATCTGCTATCTTCTCATTAAAGTCCTTGTTCGGAGAAAATACTTGACACCAATATGAGATACTATCGGTTGAATCTTATTGTTTGAGACCAAGTGTCTGAATTTTTTCAAGCTTCTAATAATAGCAAGGAAATGTTAATCAATGAAAGAGTATTTTACCTCGTACTCCTCCAAGCTCTGGCTGAAGAAGGATATGGTTTGTTATGAACCTTCATTGTGGGGCTAGACCAAGATGGCTGAGATGGTGTGTTATCCTCCAAAATCATATAGCATGAAGTCTTTTGATAAGTTTGGGTTAATAAGAGTTAAAGCTTGTGATATTGCGAGTTTGATGGCCTCAAAACTCTCTTTCCTTCTTTTGTCCATTTAAATGAAAGACTCTTCTTTAACATCATTGTTAAACGTTTCACAAGAGTAGAAAAATCAGGTACAAACCCATGAACAAAGTTTATCCTCCCTAAGAATCTTAGGAGAGACTTTTTGTGTTGTGGCTTGATGGAAGTGTCCAGGATGGCTTCAACCCTTTCGAGATTAGTTGTCAACCCTTCTCTTGAGACAATGTGGCCCAAATATTTCCCCTCATGTGCCAAGAATACACACTTCTTTGGGTTTAATCACACCCCAAACCTTCTACATCTCTAAAATACTGTCTAAGGTCGAAGAGATGATGGTCTCAACATTTTTTAGAAGATTGTGATATCATCTTGATATACTAGAACTATATTGTTGATCAAGCCTTTGAATTCCATGTACATAGCTCATTCAAATGTTTCTCCGGCATTTAACAGTCAAATGACATCTTCTTATAAGCATATGTTCCCCATTTGGTGGTGAAGGCTATCTTGAATTGATCTTCTTCTTTCACCATTATTTGATTATAGCATGAGTATCCATCTAGCATTAAAAACCTCTCGAGTTGGCTACTGACCTGTAAGATTTGTTCCATTGATGGGAGTGGATAGTTATCCTTGAGTGAGGCTCTATTCGGATCACAAAAGTCCACACATAGCTTGATTTCTCCTTTTATTTTGCTTACATGCACCAAGTTTATAACCCAACTTGAGTGTTTGTGGGGATGATAAAACTAGCCTCAATTAGCTTGTTCAACTCTTTTCTTATGAGAGGCTCAATATGAGGGTTTCATGGCCTTTGCTTTATCTAAAAGGCTTAGATCCACGGATCCATATCGATAGTGTGTTGTGCCAACTTTGGATTAAAACCTTAAATCTTTATAGGTCCAGGAAAAGACATTTGGGAATTCTTGACAAAGTTGAATGAACTAAGACTTTTCTTGTTGAGTGTTTACCTTGCCAATCTGCAATGTTCTGCCTTCCTCTATGGAAATGCTCTCTAAATCTTCACCCTTTACTTGAATATTTAATTTCTCCTTTCTGAACTAATAATTTGGGTTGAAGATTGATTCCAAAGTGATGTACAAGACCTTTGGTAGTTCTTTGGTTCTCATTTAGACCACTTGATCATCATATTGCTGCTCTAGTTTATCTTGGTTTCTAGAGGAAAAATAATCCTCTTCTTGTAGAAATTTTACAATTTGTTGATCATTTTCAAAGACTTACCAACTGGTTTTGTTGTCAGGACAGCAAGCCTCACAACTAGCTTGATATGGGGTGAGATTTATCACTCTTAATACTCTCTGCAACATCAAAGGTTGCCCCAATTGCTTTGCCGATCGTAAGCTAATTCATTCTTCTTCCTTAGGATGGAATTGATGCTGAATGCCTCAAAATCCTTATTGAGGTCCCATACAGTTCTTGTAGCTCTTTAACAGGTCATTCTTTGCAGCATTTTGTCCTCGGACACGATTAGCAACTAGTTCATTGTCGCCAAACATTTGCAAATTGTTTATACTCATTTTCCTTGCCCGATGGAGTCCATGCACTAAAGCTTCATACTCTCTTTGTATTGTTTGATCAAGAAAATTGGAAATGAAAAGATGAGTATTATTTCATGTCTTGAGGTGAAACAAGCATATCCCTCCTCTATCTCCTTGTCTACTCCTTGAGCCATCAAAGAACAACTTCCATACTTCATTATCATCTTTGTGTTCTAGCTTAATGATGTCAAGAAGAGGGTGATTCTCCTCATGCAAATAATAGAATCCTAGCTCAAATTCCTCCATCTCCTTATAAGGGTCAAAATCATGCCTCTTGTTCACCCACTCATCGAGGGTCAAGTTTGGGATACACCCCACCTTAGTATCTACTTCACAAGTGCTTGGGAGGTCCTCCTAATAAAAGGTTGAACAATAGACATTGATTAATTGGGTACATAAGACTTAATATGGTAATTTGCAATGGGCTCAGATATAATTATGGCCTTAGCTCCATACCTTGTTCTAAAAAGCATGTGCGACCAATCAATAGACAAATAACATCTAATTTCAGCGGTGAAGTCTTTGGAAAAACACAATGCAAAATGTGATGGAAATTCTATGGCCCGATATGTTTTGCAATCTGAGTCACATTAGGGCATACGTGCGGTGTGAGAATAAAATCTTTGATGACTCCAACCATTGTTACCCTTTGTCCCACCTAGTTCAACTATGACTTTGGAGATGACTTCGTATTGAAGACCCAACTGATCGGCTATTTGTTTTGGCATTACAAAGCTACTTGCCCCTGAATCAATCATGCAATTATGTACCAATTTGTCTCCAATGATCAATGAAACATAGAATGGAGGGGGCTTCAAATTCTTACCTTGTTGTCCTCCATGGTTTCCCTCGGGTCGAGATGCATTGGTAAACACTTTCTCTTGTTGGTTAGGGGGCTGATTTGAGGTTGACCAATTGGCCATAGTAGTCTACAATAGATCTCTCTATCCTGGAATGGCCAATGACTCCCACATTGAAATATTCACATTTTCTTCTTCATTTGTTCAATGATGTTAAATGAGCTATCCTTTTGCTGCCCTTTTCTGGTACATTTTTCTCTTGCACATGGGTCATTACAACCGGTGCCTGAGTGGGTTTGGAAGGTGGCTTGGGCTGACTTTGCATATTGGGAGTTATACTTTGAGTACCAATACCTTGTGGAGTAATGGAGGGTTAAGGATTACCTGAGTTTGGTGACTATCCCTCTCCAATATTCCTTTTCTTGGACCGTGTATTGGAAGCTACACTTTGATAAGGTGTTTGATTCATCCCATATAAGTCTTCAAGCTGCTAATTGACAAGCATAGTCTCACTTGGAAGTGCCTCTTGCTGAACTTCTTACTACTGATTTTCTTCTTGGCTAGAGTCTTATGGCACACCAATGGTATGAGCCATCAAGGCCTAGTTTAGTGCACCATTAAAACACATTGACTATTTATGTGGCTGATTACATGGTAAACACTAATAATATTCTTGGGCCATGTTGGTTTGTGCTAGAACCAAGGCCCTTAATGTTGAAATTGTGTTTGGATCATATGGTCGGTAAGGCCTAACAACTTGAGGTTGTCCTTGGTTTTGATTTTCACTTGCACTGAGTGGTGGTCTATTTCTTGATATGGGGGCTTAGCTTGATCTGAGTTTGAGGCCTATATTGCCTAGAACTCTAAGCTTGATGCCTCTTGATGGTCACGAGCTCATTCCCTAGGTTTTGCATTTGTTTTATAACTTCTTGTAGCTATTTTGAAGTGCTAGAGGATGAGGTGGAAGCTTTAGATGAACTCTAATTCCTAGGAGTAGGTATAGGAGCTAATGTGGGTGTCTAACTAGTGCTTGGATCTCCTAGTTATGGGTATAGAGGCATAGGTGGCCTAGGAGCAAGCTTGCTAGCCTGAATTAGACAATTTTAAGCTCTAATGGAAATGTTGTAGGCTACGGGTAAGGTGGTGCCTCCCATTGATTGAATCATTAAACCAATATCAAAATTTAGAGATATAAGAAAGTATAAGAAATCACCTTCATCTCGTGGGTCTTACTGACTTGATGGAATCATGTGCCATGTCCTTTGGAATCGAAGTTTGTCGAGTTGTTCATTAGGGGCCCTCTTGATGGTTATCAAATGCTCTAATAAGGACGGAGTTATCTCCTTTTCTCAAACTAGTTATGGAGAGATCTACTGATTGTCCCAGTCCGAATAGAGCTTGTTGTTAGACTCTGAACCATTGTGAGGCTTTACCCTTAACTGAAGAGGCTAAGAACTTGACTGCAATGTCCATCTAAGTGATCTCATGGATTTCTAGACATTTGCAATGTCTTGAATTTGTTCACTAGGAGAAGTCTAGTTTTCTCCAATGAAATATGGGATTCTCTTTAATGTTATAACTGGGACTAGATTTTGTGCATTGAGGGTGAATGGGCTGCTGCTAGTGAAATTGGCATAAAGATTTGGTTGTGCCATCCTGATTGGCCTTAGAACCCTTGTTGATTAACTGAACGACCTACCAGGAGGAGGTGTTGAGAAGGTTCTGTTGGGCAAAGATGGACACCTCTGGGCTCTTCTCCCCCTTCTCCCTCTATTTGGGGATAAGTGTAGGTAGACAAATAATCCCTCTTCTCTAGTTCTTGATCTAGTCTAGATTCTTCTCATGAATCTGCCAAGACTGGGCTGCTGAAGCTAATGGAATCTGATTCTTTTGGAATTACCAGATGTGTAATTTCAAATCTTCTTAAAAGCTAAAATTACAACAAGTGCACATCAATCTTGGTGCAATAAAGATAGAGACTTTTGGTCCCACCGGGCATGTCAAAACTATTAGTGTAAAATCACAACACCCATTAATGTATGCAAACCAAAAGGATTGAGACTCTCAGTGTGATAGCATAACATGGAGAATCTCTCAAAGTGTGGGACTTTTAAATCAAGAGAGCTCTTCGGATGAAGGCCAGTTCCTATTCCTCTATTCAAGTACACACAAATAAATTGCAGAGGATCTACTCTAAACCTACTCTATCTTACCAAGGGGACATGGTTGAGAAGATGTGAAAGAAATAAACCTAAGCTAATAAGGTGATGCACCAAAGGAATGTTAAAAATTCATTTTTAATCTAACACAGACCATAGAAATGTAATACAATCACCATGCATAGATAACCAAACTGCAATGAGATATCAGAAGATAATAATGAACACATGAGAGGGTTGAGAATCACCCACAAACATATATTATTGCTCCAGAGTTGATATAGTACATTACAGTTATCCAAGAGGAAAAACTTTGTATTACAACTTGAATGGGAGGTTTGGACTCCACGAACTCGTCTGCAGACTAGAGGAGAAGGGAGAGTGCAAAATAGAAACTCTTAACCCTTTACAATGAGCCATGCCCCTTCTTTTATAGATTCAACATAGAGAGAAGAAGAAGAGAGGTGAGAAAACTAATTTGAAGCTCTCAAGCACGGCCATCAATGCCTCTATAAATCCACCCCAAATTTTTCATGTCCACTGCTTTGTGTCTTCTCAGTGTGTTGAAGAAGAAAAGAACAACAGATAAAATCAAATCTGATCTGGTTGTTGGAGCAATCAGATCGTGTCTTAATCACATGAAGATTTTTTCACATTTTTACCCACCTAACCTCATCTAAATTAAAGTTTCAGATCTCCATTGCGTAGACGAGGTCGAGATCTTTGCAACGGTGGTAGATTTGTTAGATTTCGAGCACTCAATCAGAAGATATGCCCATTTGAATATTTGAATCAGGTCCATACAAAAATGGCAAAAACCAATTATCAAAGCAGTGCTGTGGGCACTGAAATTCACGTTGTGCCCTTTTGCACAAAAATATAAAAGTGCAAAATTTTCCCCGCAGCCCCGCAATACCTTTTATAAAAAAATCATCTTCGGGTCCGCTGGTCCACCTTTTCCATTTGGGAAAGAAATCACTCGAAGGCCCACTGGCCCACATGAAATTTTGGTCTAACATGTGGCTCCTCAAACTTTGGTAGGCATATGCCTCATTTTTAAACTTTGTCTATTGGAATCGAGCCAAAAGTAAAAATTACTCCTGAAGACCCACCTTCCGCTTTGAGTTTTCAACATGGTCACGTGTCGAGCTAGTGCTAGTTTGGGGACTACTTTAGGATTCAATCTTTAGTGGTGCACCAAAGAGACACATGGCACCTTCCACAGACTTGCTCGGTTTCCTTGTGCTTTTGACTAATTCCTTGGTGGGGAAAAAAAATAAAAATTACTCCCTGGAGACCCGCCTTCCCAATTTGAATTTTCAACATGGCCACATGTTGAGCTGGCGCTAGTTTGAGTCTCCACCTTAAGCTCCCATCTTTGAAGTTACGCCGAGTCAACAGTTGGCACCTTCCGCTAAGTCAAAGACTTTTCAATGTTCGGTGCAACTTTTGGGGTTTTGGACATGTGGGGGTTTGGCACTTGTTTGAGTCTTTGATTTCAGATTTCTTGTTTGGAGATGTGTCATTGAGAAACTTGGCGATTCCGCTTATTCTTCCATACTTAGCCAATTTATGCTCACTTTGAATCATATGTGGAGCCGAAACCTTTGAGTCTTTCTCTCTTTCTCTCCCTTGAGCCTCTAGTTTTCTTTGACACTTTGTTTTCCCTTCGCCGACCTGTTACTACATTTTAGAGCCCACTTGTAACCTGTTTGTTGGAATTGAAACATTTTCTCGTACGATGGAACCATCTCTTGGATTTCTTCTGTACGGGGTCATGTTTGATCAATATTATAGGGGGAAAAATTGAGATATGAGTACTTTAATAACTTGAGAACCTTATAAATAGTAGTATAAGACCGAGGCAAAATTATGTGTAAAGTTCATAATTTTATGTCTATAAAACATAACAATACATATTTTTCATTATCATAGATAAATTTCAAAAATACACAAATTAATTGCAATCACGACATTTTTTCATCTTATTTTCATCCTACAAAACAATGTGAGCATGAGTCAGCAAAAATAACTAGCATGACATCCACCTAAATCTATCATAATTAACGTTATTAGTTTTTCCATTTATGCAGTAGTAATAATGCACATGCAACTAGAGAGGGTTAGGTATATATATTCATTTAATTTAATTTTATATTTTTATTTTTATTAGAAAAGAGAGAGAAAGAGATAAGAAGAGAGATACTAGAGAAAAACACTATTTTTTTAAAAGTATTTAATACTTTTAAATTTAGAAAGTATTTACTTTGAGCGAAGGAAGTTACCATTTTTGTTTTTGTGTTGAAACAACAACTGATTTTTGTTGTTGAAGACCACGACCGTGGCAAGAAAAATAGTAGAGAGAGAACAAATGAAGGAACATCAAATAATAGCTTGGGTCATACACGGGAGCGGAAGCTTACGCCACGCTAGTGTGAGAACAATGAATAATAGCTCAGTCACGTCTAAGTATATCCATGTATATGTATAGGTATGTAAACAAGACAGTGCAAAAGCGTGAAGCCCTTCACACAACAAGGAAAAAACATCCACGCAGCCTAAGAGCTTGTATTCTACAAAAATACTGGACACGACCGTGATGAAGGATCCATTTAGCTACTTTCCAACGAAACTCATGTGGCTCCCTGCATGAATCTAGACATGATCCCAATAGCATACGATAAAACCTGGGTGGCGTGAGTCAAGTAAATCAAGTTCCCCACCAACTTTCGGTAAACAATACCATCAACCGAGGAGTAGATAAATCTAAAACCAACTTAACCCCAGAAAGGAAAGGAGTAGGAGAAGACTTGCAATCAGACATCTGAAAACAAGCTAGCAAATCAAGAGCATACTTAGGTTGTGAAATCAAAATTCTTGAGTCAGATTGTGAAATATGGATCCCAAGGAAGTAATGAAGCAGACCTAAGTTAGTCATGGAAAACCTATTGGCCAAGGTGATCTTCACAAAATCAATAATAGAGGAAGAGTTGCCTGTGATCAACAAGTCATCAACATAGAGAACAAGAATGAGTATGGAGTCATCTTGCCATAGAATATAAACATTTGGATCGAGTGAGACCTAGTAAACCACGATGTAAGTAAAAGGAGTCCATCTTGGCATACCAAGCCCGAGGGCTTGTTTAAGGCCATAAAGAGACTTCTTTAACTTACGAGATGAGGGAGGATCTTGGACATAAGCCGAGGTTGTTCTATATAGATCTCTTCCTCTAGGTCACCATGAAGGAAGGCACTCTTAACGTCCATTTGATGGACTTTCTATCTATTCACTGCTTGTGCAATGGCTAGGGTAAGTCGAATAGAAGTCATCTTCACAACTAGAGAAAAGGTTTCAATATAATCAACCCTACCTATCTAGGAGAAACCCTTAGCTACTAATTGTGCTTTAAACTTTTCAACGTCTCCATCTACTCCATACTTTGTTTGGAACACCCACTTACACTGAACAATTTTTCTTCCTTTTGGAAGAGGGGTGAGATCCCAAGTATCGTTCTTTATAAGAGAGGAATACTCCTCATCCATGGCAGAATCCCACTCAAGAATACCATAAGCCTCTCGGAAAGACTATGGATTAGAAGTAGAGGTGAAGAAAGAGTGGGGTCAATGAAATCTGAGTGAGTACGTCTCATATCTGAAGTATCTCTAACTAAATCTCTAGCACTTTACAAAGTTTTCCTAGCCCAAAGAGGACCAGGAGGATCAGGCTCAGAGTCGAAGATTCTTCACTTGAGTGAGAAGGGACATAGTCCTCATCATCACTATTGTTAGAATTAGAAGACTCAAAGGTCTGATGGTTGGGAGGATCAGGAAGAGGAGCACGCTCAACAAGTATCATCATCTGATGAGTCAGAATCTGAATCAGTGAGTTGAAGAACCTCAATAGGTGGAGAAGTAGAAGTCGAAGAAGACTCATCAAACTTAACACTTCTTTTTATATACAACTCATGAGAAGTAAGATTCATCAATCGATATCCCTTCACATCATCAGGCTACCCTACAAAGATATCAAGGTTTGGATTGTGGTTCCAAGGCCTTGGATTTCTTCTTAGGAATCGAGCCATAGCCTTGGATCCAAAGACTCGAAAGTGCTCAACATCGAGGCATGTTTCCAAACCAGGCTTCAAAGGGTGTCATCCCTCTTACTACCTTATGTAGAACACGAGTTCTAAATGTAATTTGCACAATTCACTACTTCAATCGCCCAATCTTTGTGGAGGAAGAGTCTTGAGTGAATCAAACAAGTGGCCATCTCCTTGAGTATGGTTCTTTCTTTTTGTGACTCCATTTTAGGAAGGGCTATAAGAAACTATATGCTGCAAAGAGATCCCTTCAAAAGTACAGAAATCCATGAACCTATTATTTACATGTTCACCTCCATTGTTGGTTTGAAGAACCTTGATAGACCGTTCCACCTATTTCTTAGCAAGAGACTTAAAGTCTGAACATGTTCGAAGACTCAAACTCAAGCTTAAGAAAATATACCCAAGTATATCGTGAAAATTCATATATGAAGGTTAGCACATAAAGAGCTCTAGTAAATGAAGGAGAAGGAAATTGACAAGAAATATTCTTGTGAACAATATCCAAGGGACGAGTAGCTCTCAGGATTTTCCTTTGTCAAATTTCTTTTCAGGATGCTTTGAAGGGTACAACCTTCACAAATACCCTTAGAAAAATTGACACGGGGTAACCGTTGACCATTTCGTTTTGGCTCAATTGTTCAAGGTAGCGGTAATTTAGATGTCGAAACGCTCATGCCATAGCTTACTAGCCTCATTTACATGAGTGAGCAAGGCAAAGGTGGGCGTAGAATCAAAAGTAAAGTGGGAAAAGGTATATAACCATGAACGGTGATCATCCTTTCCCTCGACCACTGTAGTGTCATTGTTAAGCTTACGAATAATCACCGAGTTCGGACAAAATTCCACTCACATTCCTTCACCAAGGTGAGTAATTTGGTAAAGCTGGTAGGAGATTGGTAGAGAGATCGGGAACACTAAACATGTGGTTAAATGTTCCCCCATCCATCTCTACCGATCCACTATAGGAAGCCCGACATTGTCGTGTCATTACCCATCTTGATTTGGGACATTCCACAAGGTTCGATGTTGGAAAACTCAACATGCGAAGAACACATGTGGTGCGAGGCACTAAAATATATAATCCACGCTGATGAAGGAGAAACTCTTGCTACAAGGGCCTTTCATTTCTTCTTATCATTTTTAGAACTTTTTTTGCGGTAGAATACTCGGCCTTGAGCACTTTATTTTATAGATTCGGGAACACTTATTTTATTCTTCTCAAGTAAATGAGATAAGTGATCAATCATTTCTAAAAAAAACAGTTGTGCTTGTCATGACGAGATTCTTGCAATAGAAACACAAAAACTTTCTTTTTGTGCCTTAGGCTTAGAATTGAAGTGTTTGTGTCATTTTTAGGTTTGATCTTCATTTCTTTCTTAGGTTGATCCTTTGTTTCTTTCTTCTTTTCGGTCTTCTTTCCCTTGCTAGTAATTTCTACAAGGGCATGTGACTTGGACTTGAGAGACCCCATTTGAATGAGTTTTCCTGTTCTCAAATGAGTTGAGATGAAAAAGCAGTCAAAGGATGGCATAGTCAAGCATCGCCCAAACTAGCTTTTGTAGCGTAGAAAATTGACATGAAGACAGAATATTTGGGACCTAACTTAGAGAGAATCAACAAGATCGAGTTGAGAATCTTTCTTCTCTACTTGACATCCCTTTAAAAACAATATAATGTGGATAAATTTTGAGAAGAAAGCTTGTAGGTTTTCAAATTCACTAGGATTCAACCAAGTAGTTCACTTTCCAACTCATGCGCTCTCATGTCATCTTGTTTTCCAAAAATTGCATCCAATATTTTCCACATAAATTTAGGTGTTTGAGATGCCTCAATGTGGAAGAGCAAGTCGGGAGAAACAAACATGCAATAAGACCTAAAGCTTCATCACTACGGTTTAACCACTTAGATTTTTAGGATCATCATCTTGGTCTCGAGTTCCCATGGTGATGTGATATAACCCTTTACCCCTTAGTTTCATAATCATTTTCAATATCCATTCGAAGAAGTTGAATGGCATAAGAAAAGGAATTGAAATCGCATCCATAGTGAAGAGAAGAGAAGAAATGTAGAAAAGAAACACAACCACCGGGACAATATAACAACCCCCTACTTCGGCACTTTATAGTTTAGTGCGTTGATTACAATCAGTGTCTGTGTGTGTAGTTGGAAAAACTTGGTAAGTCGACTTGAAATTAGTGTAATAACACACAAGAGAGGAGACCAAAATAGTGTTTTGTGGAGCGCAGCAAAAAAATAGACACGTAAACAAGCACAAAGTAGAAAACAAGGAAGGGGGAAAGCAAATCTGGTTGTGAGAAAAATGTCTCACGTCGCAAAGAAAACCCCTTGCTACGGCAGATCAGTAGTGGACACACTCACTAGTAGTAGAAGCAATAATAAGGGTAAAATACAATGATTTTAAATGAACTCGAAGGAGTTCAGAGGTCTTCAAAATGCCATAAAAATCCTTGGAAGGGAAAAAAAGGTCAAAGCTGTCACTACACACTTAAGCTCACAATTAGTAAAAAAATGACAATTAAACGCGTAAAAATTATCATGTGGAAACATCAATTTAGCTAATTTAAGGCTAATAAGAGTTTAAAAATGATTAAAAATGTTTAATTTAAAGATGATTTTTTAAAAAAAAATACTAATCGAAAATTAATCACAAATAAAAAAATTTAATTAAATACGATTATTTAATATCGATTAAATAATAATTAAAATTTAAAAATTAATTTTGAAAGAATACTTTCCCTCTTGTTTAAAAGAAAATTTTAAATGAAATAAATCTAACTAAAAATTTTAGAAAGTTTTTTTTTTTTAAATATATATATATATATATTAAAAAAAAAAAAATCTTTTAACAAATAAAAGCGAGAAATTATTCTTTTTGTTTTCTTTTTTTTAAGAATAGAAAGTTTTTAAAATACTTACAAAATGAACTCACACTTTTTAAAAGATTGTAAGAAAGTGTTTAATACTTTTAAATTTAGAAAGTATTTACTTTGAATGAAGGAAGTTACCATTTCTATTTTTGTGTTGAAGCGACCTACAGTTTTTGTTGTTGAAGACCATGACCGTGGCAAGAAAAATAGTAGAGGGAACAATGAAGGAACATAAAATAATAGCTCGAGATCACATACTGAGAAGCGGAAGCTTCTACCACGGCTGGTGTGAGAACAACGAATAACAGCTCGGGTCATGTCCAGCAGATCCATGTATATGCATGGGTATGCAAACAATACTAGTGCAAAAATGTGAAGCCCCACACACAAAAAAAAAAAAGGTCCACCACGGACCTAAGAGCTCGTATTCTTTATCAACAATGATTGGTGGGAGCTTGACTTACTTGACTCACACTTGACTAGATTTATAGTATGTTGTTGGGATCGTGTCAGATTCATGCGCAGAGCCATATGAGTTGCATTGAAAAGTAGCTAAATGGATCCTTCATTATGTTCATGGAACTTATACTGATGGCATTCACTATCACGAGAGGGGTAGATATTGACTTAATTGGGTTCACATATTACGATTTGGCCGGTGACTTAGATCATCAAAAACTATTTTGCGCTCTGACTTCTCTCTTGGTTTGAGTCCTATTAGTTGGTCTAGCAAGAAGCAAAATGCAATTGCGATATCATCTATAGAGGCATAATACGAGAGGAGTAGTTAATGCTGCCACGAAGCTATTTGGCTACGAGTGTATTTTGACGAGTTTGGCATCCACTTTCGGCGGCCTATCATTATCTAGTGTGATAACACAAGCACTATCTCTATTTGTAAAAATCCAGACTCAACATCGGCGGATGAAGAACATTGAGATCCATATGTACTTCATACGAGATCTTATTCATGATGGCATCATCAACATTTAGTACATTTAAGCAAATTTGATCATATTGTAGATTTATTTACAAGTCCTTCTTGAGATGAAGTTTCTTCACTTACAGTCTCTTCTTGGGGTGATGTCTTCGTAGCTGCTCATCTTCTTTGAGCTAAGTAGTCCTTCTTGAGTTCTTCTTCTTTAGGAAGATTGTGTTTGTATATGGACACCTTGACTGGGCCTTTAGTTTCCGGGCCCCATTGACACATCTTTTTTAGTTATTTAGGAGTGTCTTCTCTTTTTGTCTGACTCATCATAACCGCTACCCCAGCTTCGATGAAAGGGGGTGTTTGTGTGAGTTATCCTATGTGTCCTCCTCACATATTGGAGGGTCATCTCACATGGGTTAGGTTTAGGGTTAGGTTTAGGGTTTGTTATTGAGTCATGCACTAGGGTTACTCAGCACCCTATATGTACCCTTTCACTATTCATTTATGAGCATGCCAAGACACTCCGCTATCTTTTCTCTACATGTGTAAGCTTTGTTCTATTATGCAAGATTGTTCAATTATTGATCAATTCTTCCTTGTGATTACGTTGGAGCCATTATGATTCAACAAGAGTGCAACTTGATCATGGTGCACAGTTTCCGATACGATTTGTCAACTCTTTCGGGATAGATACATTAAAAAATTATTATTAAGATACATTAGCAAGTGTTAATAAAACAAGAATATTTACCAAATAATTAAACACATGCACTACAAATTCAAACAATTAAAAAATTAAAATAAAGGAAACATTTTACCCCCATGGCCACATAAATGAGGTTACCCCCCCTTTGGGATCCTCCCAACAAAGCATACAACAAAAAAACATAACATTATACACAAGTTGTCAAATTTTGGCCATGTTGCACAACACCCGAAAAATCTTCCATGGTTGGTCCCCTATCCCCTTTTGATGTATATGATATAATTTCCTGCAACACAAAAAAACTCTCTTGCCTTACGGCTATATCAACAACATCGAGAATAATATACATATGGAAATCAATAATCTTCATCCAAAATTCACAATTCTATCATCTATCATCATATCAATTAATTTGATTTTAACATCCATAAAATCGTTATTATTACTCATAACATCTAACATAGGTAATTTATCCATAATATGACATGTTAGTATAAAATAAGAATACTAAAAATCAACATATATAACTATTTATCAATGTCATCTAGTGCATCATAATCAAAATGTAAATCACTACATGTTAATAGTCTAAATATCCGCATAGTCTATCATCTCTTTGATCACGATATAATAATCAAACTTTATAAGTATCAATCAATAGTAATAACATCATAATAAAATGTTTTTAAAGAGGAGTTGGCACTCACGTACCCCTCCCCTTAGACTTGACTTCCTCCTAGAAGTCATTGAAATAGGTGTGGAAACTTGGCTCATAACAAAGTAGCATCCTCCCATGTGGCTACAATCTCATCGTACCTATCCCACTGGACTCACACCTGGTCAATCTCATGGCCTTGAAGGCCCAAGGTTCTACTCTCTATGATGCACACGGGCTCTATAGTCACCTTTCCTTGGTCCTACATCCGTAATGCGGTCGAATCCAATACATGAGATGGATCTAGAATGTATCTCCTAAGAACAAAAACATGAAATACATCGTGGACATGAGACAAGATGGGTGGCAAGGCTAGACGATAAGCTAAGGGACTGATCCACTCCAAGATCTCAAATGGACCCATGAATCTAGGAGCTAACTTAGAGAATTTTCCATAATGGATAGGGCTCTTATGAGGTCTGACATGAAGAAACACCTTCATTCCCACCTCATAATAATGGTCAAATATCCTCTGATCTACATATTTCTTCTGTATATCATGTTCCTCCCATAGTCTCTATTTGATAAAAATAACCCACATGCTCCATGTCCTATAACAAAGCAGGCCCAAGAGATATTCTATCCTCCAATATGTCGCATGACTCGAGATGTCCAAAGACTCCCTACCATATAGTTCTGAAATGGAGCTATACCAATAGAACTCGAAAGTTGTTGTTGTACGCAAACTCAACCAACTTAAAATACTCCTCCCATCTTGAATGATGGTCCATGATACATACATCTAAAACATGTCCTCTAAAATATGATTCACCCACTCCATTTTTCCATCTATCTCTGGGTGATACGTTGTCTTTGAAGTTGATACTCACTCCGAGGACATGTTGCGTGGTAGTCTAAAAATTAGAGGTGTATAAGGGATCGTGGACATAAATAATATTTTGCATAATCCTATACAAGTATTATAGTCTTATCTAAGTACACTCGTGCCACTACACTAGTTTTATAGGTGGTCTTCACCAGGAGACAAATGAGGCACTTATCGTCGATATATCCATCGTTACCATGATGGCGTCATGGTGGTATCTCTCCATTGGTATCCCTACTTATTAAATCCTTGGAAATTGTGTCCCATTTCTACTCCGGTATAGCATGCACATAAAGAAGGCTAGGTGGATGATGATGCTATGCCTTCACCCTATAACACTCCACACAATGAGACAAAAATTGGGATACATCTCTTCAAATTCCTCTTCAATGGTACAACTTTCTCAAAGTGGCGTGCATCTTCTTCACCCATGTATGGGCTGAATATGGTGCACGACGAGCCTCTACTAAAATATCCTGTCTTAAACCTCCATCTCTAGGTACATATATCCGGCCTTTATGTATGAGGATTCCATCTAAATCTAATGAAAATCCATCAAAATTCCCCTCAAGGGTTCTTTAAGACTCAATCACTGCTCTGTTGTAAGATATAATCTATCATGTGGAAGTTGTCGTAAAATCCTTCTCCATAAATTTGTACCCCTTTGAAGTAGCCATAACCAAATGTCTTTGTCAACTCAAAGCATATAATACCATATTCTCCTTCCCCTTCACATTATCTACCTCCATGTCATACTCGCATGACAACTCCATCCGATGTCATTAATGAGCATTGAGATGGGGTTGCATGAAAAGGTGATGTAATCTAAAATGGTATGTCACGAGAATGAACCTCTTGCCTAGAAGAAAATGACACCAATGCACAAAAGAATTCACCACTACCGTAAGCTCAAGGTCATGATTCAGGTTAATTGATCTTATAATCCTTGAGTTTACGAGACTCAAAGGATAGTAAATGCAGCCATCCTACATCAAAACACCTCATAATCCTGCCAAAGAAGGATTCATACACATGAAGAAATCCCTTTTAGGATCTAGTACTATAAGAATTAGTTATGTCATGAGGCATTCCTTGAGTTCATGAAGGCCTACTCACTTCTATCTAACCAAACAAACTTCTTCCCTTTGCACTAAAGGGAAGTGATGGGATCTTGAATACGATAAGAATTCATAAACAAATCTCTTGTAATAATCTACCAATATGATGAAACTGCAATACTTGGTCGATTGATTGGTTGGCACTAGCCAATCCATAATAACTCTAATCTTGGAAGGATCGGCTGCAATACCTTCCCCAAAAATAATGCAACCTAAGTATTGAACCCCGATTTGGAAAAGGAACACTTCTCTAGGTTCCCATATAGTTGTTGCTCTCGAAGACACTTCCAAACCTAGAGAAGGTGATCCCCATTCTCCTCATGCATGCGTGAGCATATGAAAATTTCATCAAGAAACATGAGTATGAAGCAATCCAATAACATCCACGAACACCCAATTCATCAAACTCATAAATACTGCGGGTCGTTCGTCAAGCCAAATGGTACCAATGTGAACTCATAGTGGCCATATCTCATCTAGAAATTTTTCTTGTGGATATTTGTCTCTGTAATCCTCGGATAATGGTAGAATGACTTAATATCTATATTTTAAAATAAGTTGTCCGCTTAATTTGATCAAATAAATCATCTATCTTTGGAAGGCAGTAATGATTCTTGATCGTTACTTTCTTAAGTTGTTTGTATTCCATATACTGTTGTGAATATCTAACCTTATTCTTCACAAAGATCATTGATGCACCCCAAAGAGATACACTAGAAAATATTATTCCTTTCTCAAGAAGGCCCTCTTCTTATGCAACTTGGTCTCACATAGCTCAGGTGTGGTCATCCTATAAGGTGCGTGTGAGATAGGCTCCACTCTAGGAACCAATTCAATATGATATTCTATCTCATGTGTGGGAGGTAACATTAGAAAATTGCTAGGAAAAACAACTATAAACTCCTGAAAAATGGGGTGGTTATCAAGTGAATTTCCATTAGTCTCATCCTCTGATCGTTCATAAACTATGATGGCATATAGCTGACAAACTCATCGTGCACACAACTTAAGCTACATAGGGGATATGGTGCGAATAGAGATGAGACTCCTAACTCCAACTATCACTAACTCGAATCCCAAATTTTCTACATAAGATATAACCTTGTTGTAACAATCAACTCTATCTCTGTGTGTAGACAACCAATCCATGCCAAAGATAACTCCATATGAACCCAAGGGAAGGATACAAAGATCCAAATTCGTGGTGAAGGGTCCTAGGTCCACTACACACTCTTTAACTAAGGATTCCACTAATAGTTTGGCTTTAGAAGCCATCTCAACATCCTAACTAAGGCCCTTCCTAACTACCACCAGCTTTGTATTGCCCTACTAATGATAGAGAAATGAAAGAATTTGAAGAATCTGAATAAAATACAATAGGGGTAGAAATACCACCAATGCTACATGTGGTCTCAATCACCATGCCCTAGTACATTTCGTAGTGATTCTCAACCATTTTAGAAATCATGTGGCTCTGGCCATGTCACCAATCGTAGGCTTAGAAACAGGTGTCTTACCCAAATTAGCGGGGTTTTTAGGAAATATATCAAATTATTTCCATGTACACCACACCCATATCAACGACCTGGTCCCCTCCATCGAGCGTGAGATACTCCTCCATGTGGCCCTATGGTCTATTCTATAGAACATGATGATCCTGCCATAGATATTTATGGGTGTTTTTGGACATGCTCTTGTTGATTTTGCTCGAGGTGGATCTTTGTGTCATATTGGGCCCCCTAGCTTGAGGTCCCATACGACGCCCTCTCTCGAGCATTATGGCCTTGTGGAGTTTGAAAGGGAGTTCAAGCGATCGATACTAATGATCTTTGAGGAGGAGGCCTAAATGAATATTGATTGAAGTGTGCCCACCAAGAGGAGGAGGATTTGATCCCCTTGATCTACTATATTACATCTACTGTATATGGCTACTCACTCTGTCTGAAGCTTTCTAAGTCTCCCCCTAGTTTCATCTTTAATGTAGGCCTTCTCTATGGCCTCGAGATAGTGTCTCTGAGATAATACATTCACACTACCCCTCCCATGCCTAAGTTTGTGCCCTTGATGAACTTGTGGACGCTAACCTTCTTATCGTATGTCATCTATATATTAAAGCAGATCAAAAAAATTAACCTCGTACTCTAGTACTATTATAAATGCCTATCATAGGACATGAAACTCGTTGATCCACTTTTGAATGAATCTCACGGATATGAATCTACTCCTAAAACGTTCCTCTAAGAGATCCTAAGTAATAGTCTCAGAATTCACATGAAGCTTTTATTCCTCAATTCTTTACCAGACACAAGCTCTATCTCTCTAAATGTGGATGACAACACGAGTCTTTCGTGTTCTTTGGTACAAAGGACAACTTGAAGCATCGGCTCAAGCTAACCATCCACACCTCATCCTAAAACCCTCCTCTGTCTCCATAAAAATGAGGTGGGTGTAACTTCAATATCTCTCTAATGTGATTTGATGCCATCAACAGTTGTCATCCCTAGGTCCCTCTTCATGATCATCCTTCGGCCTAGGGATTCTAAACCTATCTTTGTGTCTCGTAGCTCTATCTCTGTGCTCTCAGGTGGTGACTCATGTCTAACCGACTCCATGTGGGAGTTCTCTACCTTATCATTAGCACTATGAATTGAAGGTACACTATTACGCACTGATGGCTCTCTATCATTTCTACTAGGTTTCCTTCCTAAATCTCTCTGCATATAACGATATTAACATTTTGTAGTGTCATACGATATCTAAGGAAATATGGTGGCTCTTTGCATGATACATGGGTGGTAGGTCTAGATCCACGTGTAGTAACCTCTCTTCTAGTTCGCGCCTCCTGCACAGACTAAAGTGAGAGTTAGTTTACCTTAATCTAGGTTATTTCGAGTTTCTAATTTTTTCTACATTTTAAAATATCATACAATGTTTTTTTTTCTAGTTGTGGTTTGAACTAAGTTTACATGTTCATTTTTCATGATTCCAAGTGCATCCGGGGTCTAAGCATTGAACTCATGGCTCGACACCAACTGTAACACCCACAAATTTCTACTCTCAAATCAAAATAAAACCTAATAATTTAATAGGAAAAAATACGGTAAATTTTTATTTTATTTTAAAAGAGGTTACAAGGTTAAATATAATCCACAAATTAATAAAAAATTTAGTTTAAATTTTTACACATCTTGAGAAGTTGGAATTAAATTAATAATTAAATATTATTAATTTACTTCCTAAAAATATTTACGATTTAAAATTGTTTGCCAAGTTCCATAAGTTTAATTAATTACCATGCACCAAGTTTACTTTATTTCCTATCACAAAAGTTCATCTACTTTGTCTAGCCACTAAGTGGCCCCATTCACCCCATTACCCATGCACTTTTTATTTAAACTTCATTCCCACAAAAATACCTCCCACTTATTTCGTGTAGGGTTTAATCTAAGCCATTAGGTTTTATCTATTTGAGCCATTGGATCTAACTTTCCCTAAATATCCTTATAGGTTTATTTTTATTTCAATTTTCCCTAATTTCATTCTCATTTGTTCATTCTTTTTTTACATCTTTAGAGGAGAAGAAAGATGAAAATCCATGGATGCCATCAGAGGGGGTTTGCAACCTCCATTTTTGTTGAAGTTTTGTGCTAAAACATATACCTACCCATTTCTTTTGTGGGTATTATTTTTCTTTCTTTATTTATTTTTTAATTTGACATTTGTTTCTTTCAGATTGGGTGTATATACAATATGTATATACCCATTTGAGAAATGAAAAAAACCATATATGTGTGTACACACACACACATATATATATTATATATATACACATATATGTATATATATTTTATATATTTATCTTAATAAAATGAAAACAATTATATATATTATTATATTATAAAAATATATACACATATAATAATTTATATTTATATAAAATATTAAATGATAGATAATTGTCGGGTATATAATACATACGGCATGTGCAAAGTATTCGGACTGAATTAAAAATGTGTCATGACCTTTGATTAACATGGCACAAGTTTTGTAGGGGGTGGGGGCGTTGGGTTCGACCCCCTAACCATTTTATTATAATGTAGTGTGGGAGAAGGAAGCGTGTTCGCCCCACCCATGAATTTTATTTTTCTTAATTTAATAGAATATGTGCACCCTCCGCCCCCTGTCCCCCTCGATCCCCAATGTTATGACTTTTTTAAACAAAACTTTATCAACAAAAATCATATGACTTATTAAAATTTGTTTATAATATATACATTTTTAAATTCTATTTTATATATATATATATATATATATTATAATACAACGATTTTATTTAAGCATATGAATAATTATAATATATATAAATTTATAAATATATACAATAAATTAATATATGTATAGGTAATCTATAAGTGTGTAATTTCATTTTATTTTATCCTTGCTTTAAATACAAAAAACAAATTTGTTTGAAAGGGACATATAAGGCAAATGTAGGGTATCTCTTCTATGTTCACATAGGTAGAGTAGTTAGAGCTTATTGTTTTTTTGTATTTATTTATTTCAATACAAGCAAAGAAGAACGAAGTATTGCCTTGATTTAAAAAAGTAATTTTCTATAATGTTCCCCTTGTAACTTTGTATAAAATTGGACTATAACTCACTCAAATAATTTACATTTTACAATTTATTGTGGAGAGGGTAAAAAGAATAACAACTTAAATAACTCCTCTCTTTTTTTGTAAATTTCAAATTTAAGACAATACAAGGAAAGCAGAAAAAAATCAACATAAAATTTACTTATAACAATATTATTTCTTTGAAATGAATACACCTTTGAAACATCCATTAATTTCAACATTTTAATAGACTAACTTTTACAACAAGATGAGAAAATTGCTCTATTCCTTCCTTGCAATACACCATTCTTTTGAACAATACATATTGAAACTTTGAAAAGCTTCCAAAATTAGAAGAGTTTTATTTCCAAAAAGTATGCAACTTGATTTTCCTTCTTTCCACTACACATTAACAGCTTGGCAAGTAATGTTTACAAGGCTTTTGTCTTATATACAAGAGTTACAATCTTCCACTCTAAGTGAGAACAATAATAAAATTTACAACATGGAGGTTCTTCCAACAAGCTCAAAAGAAATCTTCATCCAAGGTCATCACCCAAATTTTTAACTTTCAAACTTTCATCCTTTAAATCTTCAAATCTTGAATCACAATACAAATAAATGAGTATAGGCGACGTTCTCCGCCTAACCTATAACACAATAAGAGGATAAATCATCCACTTATTGACCCTCGAAGTGCTAACAAAGAACAATATGGGGTATTATGCAACATTTGAAAACTTTACAATATTTTTCCACATGAAGCATTCCACAAAATAACACAATCAATAACACACTCAAATAATACACTCGAGAAAATATAACAACTTTCCCAAAAAGAAAAAAGGCTTGAAAACAACAAGCCAAGAAGGTGCTTATAGAATATGGCACCACCTCCTTTTGTCTCCCAGTGATGTAGGAGTTCCACCCAAAATCCTCCATGTGCACAACTCAAAACATAATCAAATCCTTATTTCTACACTTGCAAGTATGCAAAATATATCCATGTTATCCTTTTCACTCCCCATAGGTGGAACTCAAACTCACACTCCCTCCAAAATGCATGTCTCACATCTCCCTTTTCCCTCCCCAATGGTCCCATAAATCCATCTCCCACACCCAACTTAAGGCAAGCTACCCATTCACAATCAAACATATCCACAACACTCATACAATATTCAAACAAGCACAATTTCTACATCAAAATACATTAAAAAAATACAATAAGAGGAGATCTTACCTCTCCGTAAATCTTCCAATTTTTTACTCTCTACAAGCTTGGAATCCTTCACACCAAGCTCAATCTAAGATGCAACTCCAAAATAAAACTCCAAGTATGAAAACCAAGACCAATTTTCAAAAGTGCAAGAGAAGAAAATAAGGCAAGTAACCCAAAATCCATCAAAATCATCCAATAAATAGAAAAGGGATGTGAGGATGATGAGGTGGCTCCATGTAGGATGCCACTTCATCATCCCTCCATTCCAACACATAATTCAAACACCAAACCCAAAGAAATTAAATGTACATTTAAGACTTATGACATGCCCACATGACACTCCAACTTTCACACCATGCTTATCAAGGAAAAACTTAAATGTGGTAAGTAACAAGTGCAATTATTTACCCTTTTAAACTCAAAAATGCATTAAAATGGTCAAAATATGTCCCATACTTCATAAGTAGGGTTGGTAGGAAATTTTGAGATGTGAGGGACAAGGTTAACTTGTCCCTCAAGTCTCTAAAAGTGGCCAACAAGGCCAAATTCGAATTTGGGAAGGATGGTGGAGTACACACCACAAAAATGCATTTAATTAAATTCACATCATGCACCAAAAAAAGGAATATCTACCCAATTTATTGCCCACATGTCATATCTTCCCTTTTAATTTAAATTTAAGCTAAACTAGTTAATTAAGATACATTAGCAAGTGTTAATAAAGCAACAATATTTCCCAAATAATTAAACACATGCACAACAAATTCAAACAATTAAAAAATTAAAATAAAGGAAACACATTACACCCATGGCCACATAAATGAGGTTACCCCCTTTCGTAACCCCCAACAAAGAAATAAATAACACAACATAACATTATACACACGTTATTAAATTGTTTCCATGTTGCACAACACCCGACATCCTTTCGTGGTTGGTCCCTTATCTCCTTTCGATGTATATGATATAATGTCCTACAACAAAACAAAATACCTCTCTAGCCTTATGGACGTATCAACAACATCAAGAATAATATACATATGGAAATCAATAATCGTCATCCAAAATTAGCAATTCTATCATATATCATCATCTCAATTATTTTGATTTTAACATCCATAAAATCATATTTCTTACTCAAAACATCTAACATAGGTAATGCATCCATAATAAGACATGTTATTTTAAAATCGAATACTGCAAATCAATATATATAACTATACGCATTGGCATCTACTACATCATAATCAAAATGTAATTCACAACATGTTAATAATCCAAATATCTCGCATATTCTATCATCTACTAATCCAGATATAATAATCAAAATGTCTAAGTATCAATCCAAAAATAATAACATCATAATGAAATAATGTCGAAGAGAAGTGGGCATTTACAACTTTGAAATCTAATGGAATAAGAGAACCAACAAAAGAGCATAATTCAAAGCTTTAGTGGGGTTATGTTGCATTATATGTTTTTACACCTTTTCTTTCGATTTTCCTTGAAAATAATCTACATTACGTGGACCCCTATAATAAGATTCTTAATGACTAACATGAGGAATGATTTATATAATATTTGTCACATTCACATTCCAAAGAGGGTTTTTCTATTCCTTAAGGTGGAAGGATTAGAACTAGAACGATAAATAGACCAAGCATTGTAATGAGAGAGAGAACATTATGAATGCAATCCAATCTATAGTGTGAATATGGTTCCAAGTTCTTTGATCTTTTTTGCTATGAAGGGAAAAGTTATAATAATTGCAAAGAAATCAACTCTACTTCTTGCAAATGAAGTTTTAAGTCAGCTAGTTATTACAACCTTTTGTGGTATATATGTTAAGAGAAAGATGGGGGATTTGGGTTTCAATGTAATATCTCTAGCATGCATTTAGAATAAATCCAATTATTTCTCCGGGTTATGAAATACAAAGGATACTAACATGAGTTGCTCAAGATCGGATTTCATGCTTTTTATATCAAAAAGATTAGATAGAATTCAATGTGCAAAATATATGTGATATTATTATGAGATGGAAGAACGTTCAAATTTTAATGATAATATAAATTAAAAGAAAAGAGCATTTTGAACCAGCCCTTGGATACCTCCACTTGTGACTTCCTCCACTTATTATAATAATTTCCACTCATCGAGATCCTCAATACATGATTTTATTTTTCCTTATCGTAGGAAGCATTGTACTATTTTGCCAAAAGAAATGATGACCCATATGCAACCAATTTCCTCACTCCATATATTTTGTATTGCACGACATTTACAAAATTCTTAAATTATATTTTTTTCTACCGCATAACACAAAGCGTTTCAAATTTTATCCTAACTTGTTTTTAATAAAATTATTTTTAAAAACAGTTGTGAAGCGACTAAGAACATTTGAAAGGATATTATCCAAGAATTTCTACTTCCCATTATAAGTGAGTGTGGTTTGGTGTGATTTAGGAGACACGCTCCTCCATTTTATTTGGGCGTGGTCGGGTGTGATTTCGGAGACACGCCCTCCATTTTAAGCGATCAAATCAATTAACTTATAAACTAAGTTTATGTTTAATAAATAAAAATATTTCATATTTATTTATTTATTTATTATTAAAGTTTGTTTATTATATAGATTTTATAATAATGATTTAAGGGTTCAAACTTACTTATTAATATTTTTATAACACTCCCATTTAATATTAAGTGAGGTTTATATGCCAAAATTACTTGTTTATACAATATCATTTACAATCCTTAAACCACGGTGATATTTTTATGTTAGCATATCACTTTTAAAGGATTTATACTCCTTTATTATGCTAACCTTACTTTTTATACAAAAGGATTTGGGATCCATAAAATACAAGTGATGATTTAGGATAAGCATAATTTGTGAGACTACATCTTATAGTTTCTCATTAAAAATATATATAAGCACATTTGGGATCCTTTTATAAAGCAAAGACCTCCTTTAGAAATGATACTTCTTTATTGGAATTATACTATAAACAAAGAATCACAAGTTTACTTAGTTCATAAGTAAATTTTTACAATATTTTTATGAAGAAGAAGTGTAGAGGTGAAAAAGAAAACACATGGTTGGTCATTATGAGATGGTCATGTCATGCACTCTCCCCTTACATGGATAATCATTGCACAAAACTTATAGAACTTCACATGCAGACAATGACTTTATTAATATATCTACAACTTGATCTTCAATAGATATATATATATATCACCATGAGAATCTTTCTCTCGAGATAAAAATTATTTGAATATATATATGCTTTATTCTATGATGTTGAAGTTTACTATTAGAGCTAGCAATACAATTATGACTACTAAATGAAATAGGATTAGTTCCTTTAATTCCCATGTTTTTTTTTCAAGCAACCTCTTTAGCCACATGAATTTCTTTGTTCCTTTTATTGTACTTCTATATTCTTCCTCGGTAGAAGAGATGAATCTTTGTTGTTGATTATTGCTACTCCAATTAATGACACCGATACCAAACTTAAAAACATATCCACTCATAGATTTTCTATCAATTATATCATCATCATGCTAAGAATCAAAATATCTAAATAAATAAGCATTATCATAAAAAGTGTAATCTAAAACAAAAATTGATTGTTCCTCTAATGTATCTTAATATACTTATAGAAAATTTCTAGTGATCTTGATATGACTTCTATGCAAATTTGGAATCTATATCTAATTCATATGCAATATTATTCTTAGTGATAGTAAGATAGATAAAACTTCCTACAAGCTACATATAAATAGTAGGGTTTATTTTGTTTAGGATCTAGTTTACAAAAAAATTCTATAGGAATGGAAAATATTTTACAATTAACCATAACAATGTATTAGTATATTGAGATATGAGAAACAAATTATAAGATTCATATTCTTGAAAAATAGCCATTCTTAGGATAATATATTAGAATAACATCCTATTTTTATGTATGATTAGTATGTAAAGAAAAATTACTTGATATAACCAATAATGAAAATATCCAATACAGACATGAAGATCATCCCCAACTATCATTTGATGTAAATACAATACTACTCTTAGTAATCGTGTACAATAATTTATCTAATCAAAAAAATATTGAAAAAAATATATTTTAATTTCATAATAACCATCATCAATAACTAAACAAATAAGATTACTAGTTAACTTGCATAATATTTGTTTTCTAAAAATACCTAGTAGTAATGCAACCAGTTTATCATACTCACTAAGAGGTATTTTTACCTCATTACAAAGTTAGGTGTGCATATTTAAATCTTCACTATTTTATAAATTTAAGATACAATTTAGATATAAGCCATAGCAAGGATGGTTTTGTATTACAATTCAAACTTCATTGGGATCTTAGTTAGATGATTCCTTCAACTATTTCAAAGTAATTAAATATGCCACAAAGGGGTGGGTGTAAAATCTTGATCATCGTTCTTCACAATCACCTCTTTTTGTCTCGGTGATTAAATATTAAGATATTCTTGTTGTAGTAGAAAATTATTCTTATGTGATTGTGATTAATAGAGGTATTTATTCATGGTTTTATTTAAATGTTTCCCTTATTTTTAGTAATTGAAGATATAATAACATGGGTCATAGCACATTAAATTCTTTTATTAATTATTGTCATCAATGTCTTCAACTAGTTCTTTCATTAATATTGGATTCATTTGAATAAAAATTATAATTTATAATTTCATTATAAACCTTTAAGACATGAAAATTTCAAATAAATTATTGAAGGACCCTTAGTTCATTGGTGAAGTTGAATGTCTCAGGAATGAGTCCATGAGGGATCAATTCTTGTTGAGGCAAGTCTTGGAGATACCGAAGCGGATAGGGCCGGGATTATTCCTTGGGTGACTTTGATGGATTGGATACTCCCTAGTCGTGGTAGCTTAGCCGAAGGAAGGTTTTGATGTATATGTATTCATACTCATATAGTGTAATCACTTTCTTAAAAAAACAAGAGATGTTGATATCTATGTAATTGTAGCCGACTAATAAACAAAAATCAAATAAATTTACATTAACATATCATTATGAGTGATTACATATATAAAAATAGTTTTTCAAAATGTATTCATTAAATACATTAATATTTTTAAAATAGTTCAATTCGATTATAATAAATATACTCTTATCAGTTATTCCATATTTTACTATTATCCCCATCAAACTAAATATTCCTAAACTAATAAATGATTTTTTCATGGTGTAACCATAATAATATGCAATAATATTGATAGAATATAATTATTTTAATAACATAATTTTTCTCTTTCTAGGTAATGCCATTATATATATATAAAGAAAGTAAATGACCAACATAATTTGTGCAATTTATGTTAATTAGATCTTAGATATGTATTCTTATATAAATATTATATATCAATGCTTTCTTTATTTCTCCTCCTTTTTCTGCAATTTAATTTTAACTTGTGCATTTTTGATCTAAAGAAAATAAGAAAACAATAGAATTGGCTTCTATGGGCATGAGAGAACATTAACAATAATACACTATATTTGATCTATTCATTAAATTATTTTGGGGATGATTGATGATGTTTTAAATTGGAGAGTATGGTATTCACATTCCTCTATAAAGTAATTGTTGACTTTATTATGTGATTATATCAACAACATTTTTCTATTTTTTTTGCTACAGGGGAGGGGTCAATAGGTGAACATGGTCAATATTTTACATGATTCTTGATCAAAAAATACCCAATAGTTGTTATAGTACTACTTCAAATTTTTCATAGTACTATCCCGTGTCTATTTATTTTTGACATAATAATTATGTAAAGTATCCAATCACATCATGATATGTAACACCTCTCACCCATGTGTTGGTGCTCAATTTGATCTCACCTCGTTTGTCCTGAAATTCTTCGGCCAGGCTCTGTAATGTTTTCTATCTCCTGTATTGATGCATGAAAGCTTTATCCTTCATTTGGTTGCCATGATCAGTCTTTTCCTTTGGTCAAGGATCACTTAAAGTCCAAAATTTGTTTTCTGTTCCTCTGTCCATGTGAAAGAATTTGTAACTTGGGCATAAAATCGGGTTTTTCCTTCCTTCCATTTTTCCTGATCACGTTTTGTTTTCCTGTCAATTTTAGTCCCAGTATATACGTGGAAACGTGGTCTTTCTAATTGGATGCAGCTCGGTGGATCACATTTGGGCCTTATATCATTTCCAAATTCTCAATACTTACAACAAGATTCATTTAAAGGTGCAAATAGTGATTTCCTTGTATTTTACGGTTTTGGGGTGTTTTCCCCATCAAATTTATATCTCAGCATATGTGGAAACATGGCCCTTTCTAGTTAGATGTGGCTCGGTGGGGCACTTTGAAACTCTAAGGCCTGATTCAACTCAAATCTTGTCCATGTGGAGGGCCGGCGCTCATTTGAAAATTCACCTTTTGGTTTGACCTTGGAGTTGTCGTTGGGGAGACACATGGAGGTTTCCGCTGCCTTTCTTGGACTTAGACATTTTTTTCAAGCGTCAAAGTGCATCTTTGATAGACCATGGACACGTGGAGGGTCGGCGCTCATTTGAGGATCGCCTCAGGGTCCCACCTTAGCAGTTGCACTAAGGGGACATGTGGTGAGCCCATGCTTGTTTGGGGTCTCCGCTTTTGGGGACCATCTCAAAGTTGCACCAGGGATACATGTGGAGGCTTCCATGGCTCTTCTCTATACTTAAAATTTTGAGAAAATTTCTAAAGGCCTAGGACACGTGGAGGAACCATGCCTGTTTGGGGACCTACCCCTAAATTTTATTTTGAAGAAGCGCCAAGAGGACACTTGGAGGTTTCGCTCACTCTACCCTTGCTTGGACTTTTCAACGGCCGATGAAACTTTCTCGGACCCTAGACACATGGCACCTTCCACTAGTCCTTCAACTTTTTCAACAACTCTATCAGACTGAGACATGTGGTGAGCCCACACTTGTTTGGGGTCTCCACTTTTGAGGACCATACCAAAGGTGCACCAAGGTGACATGTGGAGGCTTCCACTGGCTCCTTTTTATTGAGACTTTTCAAAGGCCAAAAGGCATTTTCTTGGGCCCAGGGCACGTGGAAGGCCCACGCTTATTTGGAAACTTACCTTTGTACCTCACCTTTGCAATTACGCTAAGGAAACATGTGGATGACTCTAATCTAAAGTTGAGAAGGGGCAGAATCAACGGTTGTTGTGCATTACATCTATATTTCTGCCATTTTTCTCCAATATTCCTGGAGATGTGAATACGTAATGCTTTTCATCATTTTTGATGAAATTCCTTATCATTTTTATCTAAAAAGTGCAAATTGAATGGATTTAGAACATAATTTGTGAGTCCAAGGTTCGTTAAGGTTGATATTTTGAAGTTGGAATTACTTGGGCATTGTAACAACATGAATTACATAAAAAGCTAGATGTGGGAAAGAGCTACAGAGAGGAAAGAGAAGGAAAAGGATGAAATGATGGAGGTTGTAGGCATAAAGGATGAAAAATGTGTTACCTCAAGGGGAAAAAGGATTACTGTCAGATCCAACTATACAAAGCCTCCTGAAAATGATTAAAATAGGGATTTCTTACATGACAAAATCTAAATGATTAGAAGGATTGTCAAAAAGTTGTGGCATGGCATCCTAGTCATTAGTCGAGGTTCTAATAAATGTGATCAATTCATAATTGGTCTTCCCGACAACTTTAAGATGTGAATTTGTTAAACGTGTCTTTCGAGGAAAATTTGTAACAAGCAAAGGTGCCTCGAATATTCTTCTTTTTTGGGGGAAATTTGGGATGAATGATCAAGTGAAATGTTTAAATGCAACGAGAATACTCTTGCAAAAGGTCGGGGTTGAATTCTTAAGATAAAATTTGAAAGAGCCCATCTTCCTGAGAGACCAATCTGAGAAACTTGTTAAATTCCCGTGTTTTAGATTTCAATCATTTCAGGTTGGTTGTGAGTGTATAGCCATTGACAAGATCTGAGACTATTCAAAGAAAATTTCCCTTGTTGATCAATCTAATCAAATTTGAGTTAATATGTGTCAATCTTGGAGAAATTTGTGTCTACTTTATTTCAGAATGTTTGCAAGTAGTTTTTCTTATTCCTATTACAATATTGTGTTAAATTCCCTCTAAATCACACAAGATCTCATCCTTGTGACAGTTTAGTGGCATTTGCAATTTCATTTCAAGAAGAGCTTTCATCTTGTAATGAGATAAACAATTTAAAATCACTTCACTGTCATTTGTTGATAAAGATTGTCTGTAAGCCTTCGAGTGTATCTTAGGCATGAGGAACCAGGGGTCTTTGATGTTTTATTGAGTCTTTAGCTTGATCCTTTGTGTTAAATTCTTGGAGATTGTGTAAAACCGTGTAAATCTAGGCCTCCATTGATGCACACCTTCTAGTTGAAGGAATATCTTAGTTATTCGAAGCTTTCTATCATTTAGATTTCCAATTATTGTGAAGTCTCTCAAATATCTGGTATAATCAATTTTATCTTTCTTAATCTCCCACCAAAATTATTCAAAAACCATGAATCCATCCTAAACTACCCCTATTTGCCCTATGTGTCCACAAATGTATAAATTCTACTGCTAAAATATGCGAAGCAATTAGGATTCCATAATGTCTTTAGTAACCTTAGCCCTGTATAGGAAATATCACCATTCTTTAGAAGTGACAACTCGTGAGAGTTAAACTTGGGTGTATTAATCATATGTTCTCGGGTCCCCTTTCAAATTTGTGCTAAGAAGGATATCTTCATTCTCCTTCACTAAAAGAGGTTACAAAACAGTCCTCTCACCCGATTCAAAAGGAACAACCTAAAGCAAGTAATGATATATCAAATCCTTAATGAAGGTGCTATCCATTTCTCTGATGCCCAAGTGATAAAGAGTTAGACAAATCCCCTCCCCGGCTACAAAATGACTCATAATAAGATCTATCTGTCTCTTAGTGTCCTACTAAATATTTGATGTTGCTCAGATTCAAGGAGAATCAATTTGGATACCAACACCAGAATGGTGCCATTGTCGAGGATCTGATTTGCATTCTTATATTCATCCCTGATAATGTTTCTTACATGATCTAAGTGTAATATGCATGGTTTAAACGCCATCCTTTGTTGGGATTTGTAAGAGTCAAGCAAAGTTACAAGTTCTGCATGCGATATTTCCTTTTTCGTTGGTTTTTTCACTAATTTGACATCATCAATGTTAAATATGGGTAAAGAAGGGTCATATCTATGAATCTTTGCATGAATTTTGTGTTATGAGACATTTGACAGACCAATTTTAGTTCATTTTCATAACTAAGGTTAAAATTCTTAGTGGCAACTTCATATTGAATGAATTTTTATAAATATCGGTGTTTTAACCTCACAATTGTAATTTATCACTAATATTTTCAAAGCTAGAAGGAAGAAGATATTTCTTCGCTAGAGACCCTACCAGAAAGTTGTTTCTAGAGATGGGAAAGACAAATTTAGAAGGAAGAATAATCTAGAAATTTATTAGAGATCGAAATTAGTAAAAGAGTTATCAATTGTGGAAATTGATCACCTATCATTGAATATTGTCACACTTCCTCAATTTCTTTGAATTAGGTACTCTTTGTAAATTCAAGTTCTCTAATTGGAGAGGGAACTTCTTTTGTATTTTAAAATTTTGCAGCTCATTCTATCCTGTAATGTGTTCTCGAAGATGATAGGATCTTCCAAGAAACAAAGTTTATAGAGAACATTCATTACGAGAATTGTATTCATATGCCCCACAAACCCTTCACTCGTCATCATTTTGTTTCTCTTGTATGATCACCTCCCGGAAACAATACGGCCTAGCCCCCACCCAAACCTTTGTTTCTTGTGAATACTTTTGGTTCTATAGATTTTAGAGGTATGTTTGGGTATCCAAATGTTGTGCCCCAAAATGTTAGAAATAGATTGCCTAAATTTCAAGGAAATAATGACATTCTTGGACATCAACACTTAATATTTTTTGTCAATATGATGGAATATATTAAGATTGAATTTTAGGATGTGTACATAAAGTTGTTTATTCATAATCTAGAGGAAGATGCACGGGATTGGTATAAATATTTTCCAGACAATTCCATTGATTCATGGATAGAGATGAAGAATGCTTTTAGATTGCAGTATGGAGATAAAACAAACCCTAGGTTTCTTTTATTAGAATTTGAAAATATTAAAAAGAATCCTAATGATTTTGTTCATGACTTCAATACAAGGTTCAATAAGACCCTAAATAGGCTACCTGTGATCCTAAGGCCAAGTGATGTTTCTTTTTAATAAAATACTCTGATGCTTTTGATAAGAAGGTTTCCTATTATTTAAGAGACAATAACCCAGAACATTAAGGCAAGCCTTCACCATGCCTTTGTAGATTGAGAATAACATCAAAGAAATTGGTAAACCTCCTAAGAGAGAAGGCATCAAGATAGTCAATCTAGAGAAGCCTCAGTCAAGTAAAGTTGTGGATCTGGAGGAGGTTGTGAAAACTTTGGCTAGAGCTATTAAAGAAATCTCCTATAAGTTGGCCAGAGTAGAGAATGGGATTAGACAAGGTTCTAGGGTTAGCACATGCCACAAGGTCAAGAAATATTTTCCAATCATCCTAGGGGTGATCAGAGATCTACTGACAGAGGAAAAGGACCCATGGGATCAGGAAATAGACAGCCCCAAGCCGATGAGAATAGAATTGTGCTTGATCCTTTTACTACTAGAGTTGTTGTTGTGGAAGAAGCTAATGAAATTGAGTGGTGTGAAATATGTTTCTTGCCACATGCCCCATGTGATGAAGACAAAGAAGTTGAGGAAGCTTATGATGACACTAATGATGATGTGTGCATGGTGGGGTGCTCTACAAGATCACAACAAGGAGTAACTTTGACTGAATTAATTAGTGCTAGAACTGCTATAGATTTCTGGGATTGCATCCACTGGGTATTACCCCTTCCTCCCTCTCATACTTTTTAAATAGATATGGTACAAGATTTTGAATTGCCTAGTAATGATTTTGAATACTTAAGGGCATTAATGATTAAAAAGTATGATGGAGGAATCCCTTCTGAGGAGGATAGGCAATTGTTAATGAATGTTGTAGTTGGCCATGAAAAGGAATATAACACTAGGAGTAAAGTTGTCAAAGGGGCAGGGCCTCAGGCCAAACCAAAAACTCCAGTTCTCACCAATATCTCAAAAGAAACTCCTAAGAAAGATACATTTGGAAAAAGCCTTGTGTCCCCAAGTAGAACTGGTATCCTTGTCGATGCTCAGACCATCAAAAATTCTTTGTTGTTAGATGAGTTTCTCAATCTTCCTCCAAATGTTGCCTTACCCAAATACGTTCCTTATGACATTGCCCAAGTCTTGAGTTAGATCAATATTTTTGTTCTAATTGTTGAGCTACTTAGGATTCCTGAGCACAAGAAAATGGCCTTTGAGTATTTGGGATTGAAAGAAGAAAAGAATACCCACAGTAGAAATGTAAACAGTGTTGAGACTCCTCCTACCATTTAAGAGGTTAAAAAACCACAAGTGATGGAAGAACTAGATGAGCCACCTAAATTACATTTGGTAAGATCTTTAGTTGAGTCCCAACTAAATTTAGATCCATTTTTAACTACTCTAATTATTAAGGACAAGTTGTTACACAATTGTATGTTTGGTTATGGAGCATCATGCAATGTTATGCCTCTTGAGGTCACGAATGAATTAGATATCAAAGTGAGAGCCACTTATGGGAAGTGCCCTACCATGGATTCCAGAGAGAGGTGCCAATGGTTGGATGTGTCAAGGGTTTGATAGTGCTACTTGAATCTTACCTAGGCAAGAACTTAAAATTAGATGGTGTTATTGTTGATTGCCCTGCCAAATGGGGAATGTTGTTATCAAGAAAGTGGGCTGCTAGTGTGGGTGGTAGTGTGTAAATGGATATGTATTTTTCCACTATACCTATTGAGGGAAGCCTTGTAAAGTTTTATGGTGAAAAGAAGATGCGACATCTCATTGAGGATCCCAATAATGCTTCCTATGAAATGTTATACACTAGCATTGATGCAGACAACTTTGTTTGTTTTGCTAATGGTAAAGAGCACAAAATTGATCAATGCAAGTCCTTTAATCAAAAAGGGTTCTCCTTGGAATTTGTTGTTTGTTGGGGCTTTCTCTAAATTTGGAAATGGTGCTGATATTTTTCTGATATCTCCAGGCCATGAAGAGTTTGATTTCTCTTTTAAACTTAACTTTGAGTGCACTAGCAATATTGCTAAATATGAGGCACTATTATTGCATTTAAGAATTGCTTGGAAATATGGTATTAGAGACATCATTATTAAAGGAGACTCATAGCTAATTGTCAAATACGTTAGAAAACTATATGCAACAAAAAATAAGAGAATGAAGCAAAGTATAAACATTTAGTTTGGGATTTCATTGATATGTTTGATTCCTTCAACATGATACATCATGATAGGAAGAACAATAATCTATTAGAAAAATTGGCCGTATTTGGGTCCAGATTTGAAAATTATACTATATCCCCCTATTGTGATTATAATGTTGAGGTATTGACTAGGCCATTTGTTCCTGAAAATGTTAAACACTAGAAATTATTTGAAGACAATGCCTAGGTGCAAAGGTTTTTGTATAACCAAGGAGAATTTTCTGATTAGCGTATAGATTGGGAGCCAATGGTTTGTGCAGCTGATGGGAAGGAGACTCTATTTGGAAAATACATCATTCAGTTGAAGACTAATATTATTCCCAGAGGTTTGGTAGCACATGAATCAAACTTTGATGATATTAATTACATTATCAATAGACACATGCCATCCTCGAGGGATGTTGAAGAGCATGACACATTGTGCACAAAGGATAAACCACGAAATGTCGACTAGGTAGAAATCGAGAAAGGAAGAAAAGCAATTATATGTCTAATTGTTGAAGAAATACCAAGACTGCTTAGCATGGTCTTATTCTGAACTGAAAGCATATAAAGAGGATCTTTTCCAGCATGAAATTCCCTTAGAATTTTTTTCCAATCCGTTTAGGAAGAAACATAGGCCAATCAATCCACTCCTTTCCCTGAAGATGCAAGAAGAATTGAAAAAATTGAGGGATGGAGGAATCGTATAGCCCACAAGGTACTCATCATGGGTTGCAAACTTGGTACTGTCAGAAAGAAGAATGGAGATATAAGGTTGTATGTGGACTTTAGAAACCTAAATAGAGCATCAATGAAGGATAACTACCCTCTACCAAATATGGAAAATATGTTACAATTGGTTACTGGTTCAGAATTGTTATCCACCTTAGATGGGCTTTCTAGATATAACCCGGTAGTTGTGAAGGAATCGAGAGAAAATCGAGAATTCCTTTACCACTCCTTGGGAACATATGTATATGTCGAATGTCGTTTGGTCTAATGAATGCTGGAACCTTTTTACAAAGAGCAATGGATGTAGCTTTCTATGGCTATATTAATGATTTCATTGATCTATATCAAGATGATGTGACTGTTTTCTCTAGAAAAAGGAGTGACCACTTGTAACACTTAGAAAAAAATGTTGTTAAGATGCGGGGGAGTATGGTATTTCACTTTATCCCAGGAAGTGCCATTTTGGAGTTTAGAAAGCAAAGCTACTTGGACACATTGTGTCAAAAGAGGGGGTCGTGATTGATCCTGAAAGGATATAAGCCATCAAAAAATTCCCCATTCCAGGAACTAACAAGGGAATTCAATCCTTTTTTGGCAAGATTAATTTTATTAGGAGATTTACCCCCAAATTTGCTGAACTAACTACCCCAATCACAAGCATGCTGAAGAAAGACCAAAGTATCAAATGGGAAGAAGCAGTTATTCAAGCTTTTGTTGGGATCAAAGAAGCATTAAATAATTCCCCTATTTTAGCACCTCTAGATTATAAGAAGGCTTTCTAATTTTTTATTTTCTTTAGAAAGTACTATTGCATCTGTATTATTGCAGAAGGATCATGAGGGAGCTGAAAGACCAATTTCCTTTTTCAGTAAGGCATTACACGGAGCTGAGCTAAAGTATACTATCATGGAGAAGTAGGAATTTTCTTTGGTAAAAGCAACAAATGTCTTTAGGCCATATATTCTGAGTTCTAAAATCATTTCTTATGTTCCCTACACCATGGTGAAAGATATCCTATCAAAAATGGAGGTTTCAAGAAAAATATGTCGATGGGTAAAAAAATTGCAAGAGTATGACATGGATATCCAAACAAAAAAATTGGTTAGAGGTTTGGGCCTGACAAAACTTATGGGAGAGAGAAATTTGCAGACAATTGAGGTAAATGAAGTTGAAGAAGAAAGGTTGAATGTCCTTGAAAAACTGATAAACTCTTAATGGTACAAGGACATCATTTTTTACCTCAAACATCTACATTGCCTTTAAAATTTGAGCAAGAATTAGAAAAGAGCACTTAAGTTAGCTTCCCAAAAGTATGTCATTACTGATTCTAGGTTAGCTTGGAAGAACCACTGAGAGATTTCTCTTAAGATGCATTACTAAAGATGAAGCCCCTAAGATAAATGATGATCTCCATGGAGGAGTTTTTTGGGGAAATTTTCTGGAAGAGTCATGACTCATAAAATCTTAAGGGCTAGTTATTGGTAAGAAAATGTGAGAGTTGTCAACACTTTTCTAGAAGACCGAAAGCTTTAGGCTCCTTCCTTTGCAACATGTATCATTTAAAGCCCCATTTAGGCAATGGGGAATGGATTTCATTGGGAAAATTTCTGATCCTTCAAGCGCAGGCCATATGTGGATACTATTGGCCACCGATTACTTCACCAAGTGGGTGGAGGTAATCCCCACCAAGAAGGTAATTCACCAAATTGTCATGGATTTTGTCTAGAATTATATCTTTTGCACATTTGGGGTACGTACTAAAATAGTTACTGATAATGCCATGAGCTTCTAGGCTAAACCTTTGGTGGCCATGTGCCATGAATATGGGATCAATTTAACATATGCTTCTAGTTATAATCCCCAAGGAAATGGATAAGTAAAGTCCAGCAATAAAAATATGTTGAAGATAATTAGAAGAACGTTGGAGTTGAACAAAACAAAGTGGGGTGAGCAATTGAAATTTTCGGTTTGGTCTAATCGAATCATTGTTAAACGAGCTACTAGAAAAAGCACATTTGAGTTGGTGTATAGAACTCAAGCTCTCCTGCCCCTACATATGCAATTGTCTTCTTTTCAATTTCTTCAACAACTGGAAGATCAAGAGGTTAGTCCCTATGATGCTCGCATAAATCAGATTGTTGAGTTAGATGAAGAAATAAGGGCATCCCATCAGAGGCATGTGAAATTCAGAGAAAAATTAAAGAAGTTGTTTGATAAAAATTTGACTCTAAGAGATTTCGGTGTGGGAGATATTTTGTTATTTTTGGGACATCGGGCACGAGGATAAGGAAAAACATGGAAATATTGATGTATTGTGGATGGGCCCTTATTCAATTGACATTCGAATTGGTGAACATACGTTATTCTTAAAATACTTAGATCGGGAATTGCTTGAATTTCCTATTAATGGAAGGCATTTGAAACATTTTCTTAATTGATTTCTCGAGAATCAACGTATGCTCCATTATCAGTGTATAGTCTTTTGGTTTCTTTCGCTTTCGCTTTTTTTTCTATTTTTTCATCATGGTCCTTGGTGGCCATTATGTTGGTTTCATGGTTCATCCTTGGGGGATATGGTTATTATTGTTCTGCTCTACAAGCTTATTCTCGACTCCTTCACCCAATGGTTTATTTTTGGCACTTGGTCTACTATTTGTTCATGTGGCACTCACAGGAGTACCCATCACCGGTGGAACCGATGTTGGTGCTCAATTTGATCTCACCCTATTTGTCCCTGAAATTCTTCAGTTTGTGGGCTTTGTCATGTTTTCTATCTCCCCGTATTGATGCGTGAAATCTTTGTTCTTCATTTTCTTTCCATGATCAGTCTTTTCCTTTGGTCGAGGATCACTTAAAGTCTAGAATTTTTTTTTGTTCCTCTATCCATGTGAAATAATTTGTAACTTGGGCGTAAAATCAGGTTTTTCCCTTCCTTCCATTTTTCCACAGTCACATTTTGTTTTCCCTATCAATTTTTGTCCTAAATATCTATGGAAACATGGTCTTTTCGATTGGATGTGGCTCGGTGGATCACATTTGGGCCTTATATCATTTCCAAATTCTTTGTCCTTAAAGAAAGATTCATTTCCAGGTGTAAATGGTGATTTCCCTACATTTTACGGTTTGACAGGTGTGTTTTCCCCATCAAATTTATATCTTAGCATCTGTGGAAATGTGGCCCTTTCTAGTTGGATGTGGCTCGGTGGGAACTTTTAAACTCTAAGGCCTGATTCAACTCAAATCTTGTCCATGTGGAGGGTTGGTGCTCATCTAAAAATTCACCTTTTGGTTTGACCTTGGAGTTGTGCCAGGGAGACACATGGAGGTTTTCGTTGCCTTGCCTAGACTTAGACATTTTTTTCATGCGGCCAATGCAGCTTTGACGGACCATGGACACGTGGAGGGTCGGCACTCATTTGAGGATCTGCCTCGGGGACCCAAATAGTAGTTGTGCTAAGTGGACACGTGGTGAGCCCATGCTTGTTTGGCATCTCTGCTTTTGGGGACCATCTCAAAGTTGCGCCAGGGAGACATGTGTAGGCTTCCGCCGGCTCTTCTCTGTACTTAAAATTTTCAAGAAACTTTGTAAAGGCACAGGACACATGGAGGAACCATTCTGTTTGGGGAAATACCCTAAATTTTATTTCGAAAGTGCCAAGAGGACACTTGGAGGTTTCCACTCACTCTACCCTTGCTTGGACTTTTCAATGCACCGATGAAACTTTCTTGGACCCTAGACACATGGCACCTTCTGCTGGTCCTTCAAATTTTTCAACAACTCTTAGGACTAAGACACGTGGTGAGCCCACACTTTTTGGAGTCTCCACTTTTAAGGACCATACCTAAGGTGCACCAAGGTGACACATGGAGGCTTCCGCTAGCTCCTTTTTCTTGAGACTTTTCAAAGGCTAAAAGGCATTTTCTTGGGCCCGAGTGCCATGTGGAAGGTCAACGCTTGTTTGGAAACTTGCCTCTGTACCTCACCTTTGCAGTTGTGCCAAGGAAACATGTGGATGGCTCTAATCTAAAGTTGAGAAGGGGCATAATCAACTTGGCCGGTTGTTGTGCACTTTGCATCTATATTTTCGCTATTTTTCTCCAAGACTCCTAGAGTTGCGAATACGCAATGCTTTTCATCATTTTTGATGAAATACCTTATCATTTTTATCTCGTAAAGTGTCAATTGAATAGATTTAGAACTTAATTTTTGAGTCCAAGGATTTTTAAGGTTGATATTTTGAAGTTAGAATTGCTTGGGCACTTGCAAAAACGTGAATTACCAGAGAATCTGGATGCGGGATAGAGTTGCAGAGGAAAGAGAAGGAAAAGGATGAAATGATGGAGGTTATAGGTGCAAAGGATGAAAAAGGTGTTGCCTTGAGGGTGAAAAGGATTACCTATCAGATCCAGTTGTATAAAGCCTCGGAAAATGATTAAAATGGGGATTTCTCACATGAAAAAATTAGAATGATTAAAAAGACTGTCAAAAAAATTTGGAATAGCATCCTAGTCATTAGTCAAGGGTCTGAGAAACATGATCAGTTCATAATTGGTCCACCTGGTAGCTTTTGGATGTGAATTTGTTAAATGTCACTTTTTGAGGAAAATTGGTAACAAGCAAAGGTCCCTCAAATATTCTTATTTTTTGGGGGAAAATTTGGGATGAATGAGCAATTGAAATGTATAAATACAATGAGATTAAATCTGGGATGAATTGGTAACAAGCAAATTTCCCTCAAATATTCTTCTTTCTTGTCTCTTTTGCTTTCATCCGGTCTTTCATTATAATCTGCAGTTATCTATGCTTGGTTTATTGTATGCATTTTGTTGTTTTATGTCTATTATCAAAACAAATGTTCGTCATTCCTTTGGTGCATCACCTTATAGCTTAGTTTGATTTCCTGCATTCCTTTTACCCTTATATTCTTGGTAAAACACATATTAGGTTTAGGAATAGGCCCTCTGCAAGTTTTCACGCATGCACCTAAATAGAGGAATAGGAACCAGACCTTTTACGGAGAGTTTTCTCATTTTTTAAGTCCCACGCTTTGGATAAAACTCAATGTTATACGAGATCACACAAAATGACTCTTCCTTAGAAAAGTAGATCTGACGATTCATTTGGGGGTGCTATGATTTTGCACTAATAGTTGATCATAGGAAAATGAAATGATCCACTAAAAATATTCACATTTGAAACATTGTTGCAGATTTAGAAAAGTGGAAGGACCATATGTGTTATCGATTACCATAATTGTAATGCTCACATTTTACACACACAAATACAACAATAAAAATACTGGAAGAATTTTTTTTACTTACACTTCTCACTACACAATATCGGAAGGGTTCCAAGTATAAAAACTCAACAACATAGATGAAAATTACATAAAAATGAACCCATTCATATAATAGGATACCATAGGGTACCCATCAATGTCATACTCAACAACATAAACCAGGAAAATGACCCAATTATAGTAATAAACGTCGGGTAGGAATTCTCCACGACATGGCCTTTTTATGGTTTACATCTTCATTACATTTAGGTTTCCATTGTATGACCCAAGAGAATTAAACACATAAGGTTAATTTCCAACTTTTCAATCTTCAAGTAGTTTACTTTGGGGAAATAGTCTTTAAAGGACAATGCAAGATCATTTCCTTTATTGAATCCCATTAATTATCCATAGATCCCTTGTTAATTAAAGTAAAATTTAAGCATCTATGAGTCTACTAATAACTCATTCTTACGTTAAAGTTTTGTTTCTCATTTTATGGTTATTTTAGTTCCAAATTCAATTTGATTTAATTTAGCAATTACACATCATTATTTATTTTTAGTGGACTCTATATTGGCTCAAAATCCTAGCCCCACCGGGGACAATTTGTATCCATTGTTAACAAAACACCAATGCTTAAATTAACCATAAGGTAATAAAGTGAAAATTTGTTCCTAAGCCATTTATCACGTATACTCTTGTTTTTTATCTTGTTTACATTATTTCTTAGGTCTCTTATTGACACCACTTTAAAACTAAAAAGTTACAATATAACTTGTCTAACATCTTGAATAAGTACATGATTGAAAGAATTATAATTACACATGAACCACAAGTGATTTGTTTTCAAGGTAATATCCCATGTTTTTCGGATTTCATGATTCTGCAAGTGAAATTTATTTTATTCTAATGTCATAAAAGGGCATAACAAGGGATTAGGAGACCAAGTTTACTAGGTTTTCTTAAGTCAACATCTTTCAAATCAATTTCATTTGCAAGGATTTACTTAGAATTTTCTACCCACAAGTTAACCTCCTAATCAACTGACGTTTAGTGTAATTCCAACATGCACGCAAGGATCTATGCCCTATTATATATCAGATTAAGGTGTGAAATAATATTCCCTATAAATCCTTTGAAAATATCACAACATTATATTATCACCAGCCAAGGTAACACATTTAGCTGTGAGGAACCAAAGAGATCATTAACAAGACTTTAAGTCATAGTACAACTATTTCACTAGCTCCATTTTGTGTCTTCTAGATCCCAAAAGGAACTCATTCGATGATGAATTTAATTTCTACATCTAACTTCATAAGACTTGGTATTCCACTAGGATACTAAGGAAGTGTTAGTTCTACATACTCCATATATGGTAAGGTTACATCGCATAGTCATTGCTTCAAAAAATGACTCTTAAGGTGACTTCTAAGGCAGTCTTCAACACTTAACACAATGTCGGGCCTAAAGAGAACACATTATCCTTACCACATGCATGGTTATCAATCCTAGAAGGGAACCACATACTCCGGATAAAGTTTTACCATGTCATTCCTAATTGACGGGTTCATGACAATGTTGCTAAACCTACGGGTTATGGCGATAACTCAAACTAGGGATCTTATTTACTTAAGCTAGAAGGTTTCATCGAGTGTAGAGATTTAAGTTCATTCTAAGGTTTTGGTTCCTTCTGTGTTAAGAAAGATCATGTGAGAAGGGTAGATATGCACTAGTTTTAAACTAAGGTTGACTATTATATTTAGGTTTCTTTTCTATATTTTCTAGTTAAATAACACAACACTCTAGAGATTCCAATGAGAATGCACTATAAGATGTCAAAGTCAGTTTCATTTAACATATTTATCCTACTTTACAATACAAATCTGAATCAAAATGACACATATGATTAAATGCACATTTCCCAAGTCTTCTCTAAATCTAACATCTCATACATACTAACAATTTTTAAATATTACATTTTCGTAACATGGCAATACATTATACATTTAAAATTTTTCTAATAACATACAAATATTACAATAATACGTAATGAACTTGCATCTAGTAAAACCATGACATCATGACATCCACCTAAATCTAGCATAATTAATGTTTTCATTTTTTCATTTACATAATAATAATAATTTGCATTCGAAAGGAGAGGGTTAGAGACACATATTTATTTCATTTCACTTCACTTCATTTCTTAACCAAGGAGAGAGAAAGAAATAGGGAAGAGAGAGAAACACTATTTTGCCAAAATTTCAATTTCACACAACAAGTCACATGATAGAGTTTCAAACAATTATTTACAAGTGTCAAAAAGTTTCCATGGTGGTTTGCAAACCCTACAAGGGTCCTACAACTTTATTTTTATGTTTTATATGAGAATTTTGTTGTTCGGGGTTAAAGCAGTGGGTCACAATGAAAGCCAACTTTTCGCTTTTAAACGGCTCCTTAAAGTGTAAAATGGAGTGACAGGATCCTAAAGAAGTGGAAAAGAGAGTGAAAACAATCAAACAAGGTTAAGCTAATGCTTGATGCGACTCTCTACATAAAAAGGAACGCATATGATGCTTGAAACCTCATGTACAAGGTTCAGAGTGTTGTTTTGTAAGTCTCTGGAAATTGCATTTTTCTAACTTACAAGGTAAACAGAAAAATTGTTTTAGTTGATGAGTCATCTAGCTCTTGCCAATACCAAGGGAAGCAAGCACCAAATTTTGATACCCTATTTCTAAAAATGGATAAGGTTATGTTCGTAAACATGAATGAAACTCAAATTACAAGTCAGTAATGTAAATCATAAGGAGTATTTTTGTTGTTTCACGCTAATAGTTTGGTTACAAAGCTTTCCAAATTATGTCTGAAGGAAGGGTTTATGTTTATGCTTTCTACCAAGTGAGATTTTGAATACATAAGTCTCATATTTTCTATTATTTTTTTTCAAAACAAGTTTATATAAAATAATCTAATATGAGATACTCCAAGGTTTTAAATTTATTTAGTTGCAAATGTAAAATTAAAGTACGAGAATTATGAAGGATAAGGTGGGATGAACTATGCACGAAATACTAGAATCCATAGGGAAAGAGGTGCTCCACACAGTTTCACTTGCACTCTAGTAGGATTCATCCCTCTACCAGGCATTCCATCAAAAGAAATTGACTCACGAGCATTCGAAAACTCTCCCATTTGTATATTGTTTGAAAATTATCTAAGTCACTTCAACAAAACAATTTGTGTTTTCAAATATTCAGAGCTCAACCCACATTATATATGGAATGCAGGATACAAAGAGTCCTAAATTGATTAGCATCCTACAACAACTCGGTCTCATTTGAGAAATGGAAGATATGTTACTTTTTCCATATGAGTTTCAACATGGTAGAAACAAACACGTTCCTTGATCTCGTACCTTTGTTTTCACAAGTTAAGCATTGGGATGCATTTAACAAGATGAATCCTTTTCATCTTCACGGCTATGCAATTTTATTCATATTAATACATTCAAATATTTATTACGTTTCCTTTTCTTTGCTATTTAACTACATCATCTCCCAGTCCCTTCAAAACTTCCTGTAATGAGATAAAAAGCAATCTAAGAAACTCAAGAATAAATTGTTATTAAAGATCCCAATATGGCTAGTCAATGTAAAAAAACCATTTTGAGCCCAAACCAAGCTAGTACCAACACCAAGGACAGATTCAAGCATATATATTGAAGATATATCTCTTATTCATGAGTGGGTGGAGCTTTGCATGGCAAAAACATCTCAAGCTAGTAAATAAACCATACCCGTTGAGTTGGAAAATCCATAGGATAAGCCATGCAAAGGAAACTCTCCAATGCAAAACATCAACACCACGATCCAATCTAAGATTGCAAGCCACTAAGAAATGAATGGGTGAGCCACCAAACAAGGCATTTAGCTTCAAATCTGAAACCGACAAAGTAGAAAATCATGCAACAAGTTTAATAATGGTGAGGGGGGGTAAAGAAGAGCTTGAACAACATAATCATAATAATCCAAAAGCGTGGACATCAAACAAATACAAAACCCTCTATTACAAATAACAACACCTAGTTTTTATTACCAGAGGTTTTTAGATGAATATGCAGATGGTACACACATAGATGATATAGGGAGCACAAGTAGCATTTCTAATGGGCATTCATTTGGGATATTTTATCGAGGCAATTTCACAAAACATTGTTTGATTTGAAATGAGGATGGGATTGTGTTGTGTTAGGAAGAAATGCATACCCATAATTCCTCTCTAACTCATGTCTTATTTAATACATGGATGAGCCTATATTTAAGTAAACAATGACCAGATGAATGAATCACCTCCTATCCTCGGTCTTATTTCTCAACGTACAACAATAAGGAAAAGGGCGGCAATATATTATTTCCATACTAGCGGTGAGGTGTGATTTGGAAAAGTAGCCAAGGACCGTGTTGATCCATGCTTAAGCTGAGCCATCAATGTAACTAGTACCACTTGGATCCCCTCTAACCGCTATCAAGCCCCCCAGTGACATCATCATGTAGTACATCCTAGGTATCCAATCCTCTTCTTCTTTTCTAGCACACAATAAAACAAAACAATAAGCAGGTATTCGATCCATTCTCCTCAGAGACCATCAAACTGCTTCAAAGTATAAAAATGAGACCCAACTCAAGAAATTTATGCCTCCTTACAACAGTATCATTCCATATGAATGCAAATTTTTAGTTGGGCATTTAAAGAATGTAAATCTTCCTTGCTGGACATCCATACCATGTTCACTCAGGATGGGAATGTGCAAGAAAATTTAAACCGATCACATTGGAAGCTTCTTTATTACGTCTAGAAACAATGTGACTATCCTATGAGGAAGCCCATGTCTTCTATACCTTGCAATGTCCTTCTACACCGCAACTATCCCAAGACTACTAAATTTTCAACTTTAACTTGGGTTTAACGTAGATCAATGCCTTTGGATTATTTACTGATAAATTTGTTGTATTCTTTTGCAAGGAAAGTGATAGGTTGTAGTTTTTGGTCGACACCAATGTTCCTTGATAGGCTCCTCCACATGCCAACCTCTACTCACCCCACCAACCCATGCATTACATAATTTTTTATTTATTTATTTACTATTTTTTATTTTGTCAAGCACTACAATAACCCACATCTTAACTCTTTATAGAGTCATGGATAGGAAGGAGAGAACATTAACAAAAAGTATTACTTGAAATATAAAGGTTATTTATATCGTTTATTTAATTTATATATTCACATGTATTGAAGATGGAGTAGAGTGGAAAGATACAAATTTCACATAAGAATTAGACAAATAAAATTATTTGATTCCAAATGTAATCATAGTTAAACTTTAAAAAATTGAGAATTTGGAGCCGAGTGGGCGAATTTTTTTGAAAAAGGAGTGAGGGGGAACATGGAGAAGTCAAGTGAGGGACTACGAGAGGGATCTTATTGGTTACTGCATGGATGGAGAACATCCGCCAAAGTAATATTTTCAACTCTCTCCTTGCTTGGAAGGTCATACCCCTCTCCTTTCTATGCACTGATGATGTTATTAAAAGGGCGAGAGAGGTGGTTAATATTTGTTGCTATTGGGAAATTGGTACGGATTCGACCCAATATATATTTTTGAGAAAATAGGAAATAAGGAACTAGAATCCCCTTGGAATCTTGGAGATTATGGCCTTCATTGATAGTGCCTTCTTATTCTCTTTCATGCAAGAGGAAGATCTTTTAAAGGTTTTTGAAGTGGCCTGCTTGTATTGTGAAGCTACTTTATTTCTTCACAAATGGAAACCCGGGCTTTATGACATGGCATTCCTCCTTGTCTTCATACGGTGTGGATTAGACGGTTTAGGCTTCCCGTCGAGTTCAGGAAGACCAAGTTTTTGTGGGAATTGCTAGGGCGATGCAATATCTGCTAGCCATTGATTCTACCACAAGGGCTCACACCAAGTTAACCTTTTCCAAGATTTGTGTCAACTTTGTAGATGACAAACCTCTCCCTATCTCCATCAAGATCCTTACCAAGGATGGTTTCTTGGAGAAAATACTAGTATACGAAAAAATTGTTTATTTTGTGTTAAATGAAGATTCAGTCATCCTAACATGCATTAGGATGCTCCCTCTCATATTTGACACCCTACTCCTATTTAATGGGTGGATCGTTTTACGGTCACTAGTGCAAATAATTTTTTTTATACCTAAAGGAATATGCCTTGTAGTGCCCCATATTTTGGCACTCAATCCAAACTCAAACATCTAAAAATTCTGAAAATATTTTTTTAAATAGATTCTTTTATTAAGTCCTCAACTATGTTCGAGGCTATAACCAGTAGTGAATTAATACTATTTTATTTTCCATTATTATTTCTGGGGTTAAATACCCCTTTTTCCATATTAAATTTATTTTCGAAAGGGTCCCAAAGACCAACCATACTAACCCAAACTAATTTATTTAATTAAATATCTTATTAAGTTTTCCTTTTATAAATTTATTCCCTCCTTGGCCTTTAAATAATCCAAATGGACCTATGATAAATACTTGTTTTCTTAACCAATTCCCTAGATGCCACATTTTTAAATTATACCCACCATGGTCATTTGAAAAGTCACCTAGGTTTCCCACTTATTAGTTTCCCCAACTTATTAATTTTCACCCAACCCATTAAAACATCTTTCCCATCAATTTTAAGTTATGAGGGTTAAATCTGAGCCATAGGATTATTTTATTTTCTACCCTAGATCTTAGGTATTCTTTGCAACCCTAAATCTACTTTATGATTTTCTTTTTGACTTTTGTTTTGTTTATTTTCTTCTCATTTGCACGAGTAGTGTTACGGGGAAGAGGATAAAGGAAGCCATGGAGGGAAATGTAAGCTCCATATCATATGTATTTAGATTTTATTGAAGGAGGGAGATTTTTCCTTCATTATTTTGGGACTGATTTTCCTTTTCTAGGGTTTCAATATTTATATTTTTTTATATTCCTCCTTAATAGCTATAGATATTTTTGTTACAATAGACACAAGGGTTTAAATTTGAGGAATTAATATATATAGTTAAGGAATTAATAAAATAATCTATTTAAAAAAAAATTCGAATATAAAAAGTATGTTGAGGAATCAGTATATATATGTGTGTGTGTGTGTGTATATATATATATATATATATTTGTGTGTGTGTGTGTGTACGTATATGTGTTTGTATATATATATATACATATATGTAAATATACATACATATATATATGTATACATATACATATACTGAGACACACATACATACAAATATATATATATATATATATATATATATATATATATATATAAAGAGTCGAGATTTAACCACGAAATAGCGCGTATAAAAAAACCTTGGTTTTGTATTGGGGCCATGGCTGAATGTGTAAAAAGGGAGGTGTGGGGTGTTGCGTGGCGAAGCCAAACCACACCAAGGTAACAACAACAGTGTGTGTCTATATGTGTGTACCTAAAAGGACATATATTCTTAGGATGTATCTTGTTATAAAAATTTACTAAGGAAGAGAAAAAGCAATTTCCACACACACACACACACACACACACACACACACACACACACACACATATATATATATATATATTTTAACTCAAGTAGAACCTAATAATATTTTCTATATGATGGTAATATCAAAAAATATAAATTTCTCTCACAAACTTAATGTCAAACCTTAGATTATTACAACATAATAAAACCATTTTCTTGATCCATAGTTTACAAGAAGTTTTTACAAAGAATAATATTTCCCTTTTTCTATTACAATTTTTCTTAAAGTTTCTTTTCCAAAATAAAGGAGAAATCCATTCATTTAGAATAAAAGACAATAAAGTACAAGGTTTATTTTTCCTTACAACATACTTTTCATATAATACATTTCAACCCAAACAATAATACACTAATTTTTAACATTCCCAACATTCCATTTTAGTTTACAAGATGTAAATACATTCCAAGCTTCCACTAAACTAGGTTTATAATAATATTACAAGTACAAAGTTACAAAACTTCCTCACAAAGTTAAAATGAAAGTGTACAATCCTCCCAAAAATGGGGAACAACATGCCCAAAATTTAAATTGTTTCCTTCCATGCTGCAATCCTATTTTCCAATCTTCCACACTAAATGAAAGTCTTGATGCATGAGAGAAAGGGCCCTATTTCCTCCCAACCAAATGGCATCATCACATGCCATCTCTAAAAATGGAGGACATCCTATCCTCCTTCGAATCCCATAGGAGAGAGAGAGAGAGAGAGAGAGAGAGAGAGAGAGAATGCATGCCTCAAGATTACACAAGTAAACGGGAGACAAAGGGTGACAACGCACACATGATTTCAATACAAAACAACCATAAGAGCATAAAAATCATGAGAGGAGAACTCCATGTTTTCCTCGATGGGGAAGGGTGAAAAGGAGCCCATTATATTAAGCTACATTTTGATCCAACCATATAAACACTAAAAGAATAGCCATGCCCCAAAACACCTTCTTACTCCATCTGAAACAAAATGCATCCTCCTTGTAAGGATTTTCAAACCAAGAATGGTTTCCTTAACAAGGATGGAAGAGGAGGTTCAAACCATATGAACAGTCCTTCTTCCACATCAAACCATTTAATGGGAGGAAAATAATAGAAATACCATCATGGTTTTCCCATCAAGCCATGTGGTGTAAGAGGGGATTTCATCGAGCTCTTCCCTTGTAATTCAAAAATCTTCCACAAAATCAGATGGATGGAGAAAATAAAAACAAACAAGATTTACAAAGACACCCACAACAACATGTAAGAATTCAAGAGTCCAAACAACCTTTTTTCATTTTCACATTATACCATAGAAAAAAATAAGAGATATGAAGGCCTATCTCAAAATATCTTTCCAAATTCAAGAACAAACCAATCTCTTCCAAACTCCAAGCTCCTATCTCCAAGCTCTCTCTAACTCTAAAGTAAAAAATGAGAAACAAATTTCCATACCCCACCCCAATAGGAGGTATAAAGAGAAGAAACAAATTACAATCCTCACAAATGAGAGGGTGAGATGCGTCACCCATCTCATTCTCCAAAAAAATTCCAAAATCCCAATAGAAATAAAAAAATCACATTTTGGAAGTAATCTCCCAAATTTACTAAAATGCCAATAATCCAACACACTTCAACTTTTAAGAAATAAAAAAACAACCACACTTACAAGATGGTGACAAGAGAGGGGTTAAATGGGAGGTAAAAATATCATTTGAACTTGAAAATAGATCCCCCTACCCATAAGTAGGGTCCAAGTGGTCCATTTCAATGTAAGGAGACCCCTAATGTGAAAAGAGGCCCTTATAAATGCCATATTTAGTCCAAATTCGAGATTGGGTAAAGTGGCTCAAAGGTAGAGGTGGTGGGGCCCACCCAAATGATGATTGGGTGGTCTCAAACCAAAAACAACAAGATTAATTAACCTAAAACATCTCTAATGCATGTAGGGACCATTAGGTCCATAAACTAACTTATCACAAGCCTTAAAAAAATCAAAATTAGCTAAGGTACATTAGGAATCACCAATGTAGTCCAAACATGAATACGTCACATACACACAAGGTTACACAAAGATCATGCATGGCTAAAGGACTCGGCCCAATTAGTCAGTTGTGTAACTTGAGGTACAACTTTGAAACCCATGTTCTCTGTGTGACCTATAATTTGCACACTCAATTCACACATTAAACATACTTGCTCGATACAATAAATCAGAGAATAATAACAGTATAACAACAACCAAATCAATCATGGATATTCATTCTAACTATGCAATAATCGATATCAAAATGAGATGACTATATTCTAACAACATGCATCCACAATAAAACAAGATATAAGATCCATCTAAGTTATAGCATGATAACATCCAATTTTCCATTATAAACCAATGATATCAAAGTATATAACAACATTAACATCCATCCATCATATATCAAATAAAAATAACTATACCATATCCGGATGGTATCCATAACCATATAATACAAGAAATTCATTTAATGATCGAATTATTTGGCACCATGTGCCATAAACAAAACATGTATCACAAGATAATCCATAATGAGACCACATAATATCAAAATAGTGTTGAATCAATGTCTATAGTCTAGTAAATGAAATGAGTAATCAAATGAAATGATGTAAGAAAGAGGTAGGCACTACAACTTCGGTAATGAACTCATGGTTTTGTAATATTAGTGAGTTATAAGTAGTTTTCAATCATCAACCCAAATTTTTATTCACATTGAGTTCATTGGATACTTTTAATAAATGGCCATGGGGAAACCTTAAGATAGGGGTTGAAATTATCCATATCGATTGAGTGGAACATAGCAGGGTGCTCTAAATGTGGATTTCTAAATGGACATTAAGTACCCAAGCCCACCCCTATGTCCCAATTAGATAAATTTCTCCACCACCACTCCAATTCATAGCTTTGGTATAATATAAGCATTTACCATCAATATTTTTTAGTATAACTTAGAAAGAGTACATGATGAGAGTGAGAAGAACTAATGGAGTAATGAATGAGTGTAAAGGAGCACCGAAGCGAGAGTGGTGGTGTAGCGAAGGATGCTGCTCCAAAATCATGGGTAGCGAGATTGTTCAGGATAGAGCATAGAGATCGCGTCAAGATCTTCCTAACCTAGATTGAGGATGGCCCAAACTTGGCCATTCCTAAGGTGGTTATTGATGAGGCTAGAGCGATTTAAATTTATGGCTATAGGAAGATTTGATGGTATTAGAAAACTCACATATTTAGTAAGAGACTAGTGCAAGAGGAAATGGGGTTTCAAGGTGGAGGTTAGATCTCTTGCATGGAATGTTTTTCTCTTTTATTTCCTAGTAGAGAAGGATCTAGAAAGTATTACATTGAGTTTCATGGTTCTACGGAGACCTTCCCTTAGCCTTCGATGCTAGCAACACAAGATGCTACCAAAGGCCAATTTTCAAGGTCTACTAGTTTGGATTCACCTCTAAGCTCTTCCCTTTGAAGTTCTTGGAGCCCAAATTTCTTTTATGGATTACAAAGTCTATGGGTTTATTGATTACTGTTGACCCTAAAACTGAATCCCAATCCATATTTCTTTATGTTAGCTTTGCATCAATGTTTTTATTGGTTCAAATCTTCCTAAAAAAATTAGACTCTGTGATTGTGAGATGGGAGAAAATATTGATATCGAGAGCTCCTCGATAATATGTGATAAGTGCACAATGGTTGATTATTCATTGAAATTTTTTTTACGGTGGTGATCTATGCTCTTAGCAAAAGAATGAGGATTGTTATCTCTAGAATCTCATCACACAAATGGAAAATGACTTAGGGAAGATAAATCTGAAAAATATGGTGATGAGATAGTGGAGGATGGTGAGATGACAGTGTCAATGCAAGTTTTGAGGATTCCCTATCTTCCACTCCTTTTTTAATCATAGTGCTACCGGTTTGGTTGGCGAAGATGAAGCCGAGAAGATGTTGGATGCTCTAACCATAGATGACCAATTCGCTAGTGGAAAGATAGGCGAACCCATTGTGTGTGATAGAAATTTAAATTTTGAATCTATATTTTCCATGGCAAGGGCCCCATCGGTGCAATTTAATGCTCCATGTCATTATTCAATTGTTGGGAGAGGGTATAGGGAAATATCCCTATTCAATTGTGACATGATCACATGAAGATTTGGATTTAAATTCGGAGGTGGTGTTTATGACCAATGTGGGTGAGATTAGTGATGGTTTTTTTGCCCCAAAAATGATGGTGATGGTTGGACTTGATGGCAAAAACAATAATGATTTATTGAATGCTTGACAAAATAGTGAACATAGAATATAAAGCATCAAAACGATTACATAAGTTAGGGACAGATTAAGGTAATCGTATGCAACGTAGGTAGGTATGCAACGTGTAGGTATGTATTAATTAAGCTAACATTCCCCCCTTAATACATTGTTCCTACATATGTACCCCCTAAACAAATCAAACTTCACCTTTCCAAGAGGCTTGGTGAGAATATCTGCAACCTAAAAATCAGTAGGGTAGTATTGGAGCTGAATTTGGTGGTTCAAGACCTATTCATGAATGTAGTGACATTCGACCTCAATATGCTTTGTTCATTCATGAAAAATAGGATTCTTCACAAGCTTCAACACACCTTGATTATCGTAGTGAATGATGGGAGGTTTCTCTTCAGGAATCCCTATATCTGCAAGAATGCGACATAACCAAATCACTTCGCACACAACTCCTCATGCGGCACGGTATTCAGCCTTAGTGGATGAGAGAGAAACAACAGTTTGCTTCTTACTAATCCATGAGATAGGTCTAGATCCGAGATGAAAAACATACCTTGAAGTGGAATTCCTGTCATCAACGGATCCTGCATAGTCCAAGTCTGTATATCCCTGTAATAAGTATTGAGTGTTCTTCTGATAATCCAGACCAAATTCAACTATACCTCAAACGTATCTCAAGACATGCTTTGCTGCTATCCAATGACATTTCTTTAGCTCCTACATAAATCTGGTGAGATAGCTCACTGCAAAGCAAAGAGTTGGTCTGGTATAAGTCAAGTAAATGAAACTCCCCACAAGCTTCTGTAGTGAGTGCCATATACCTGTGGTGAATCTAGGAATCTAGATAATTGTAAACCTTTTTCCATAGGTGTGGACATTGGTTTACAATATGACATTCCATACTTCTTGAGGAGAGTCTTGGCATATTTCATCTGGGAGATGAAGATATGATTCTTCTTCTGCCATATCTCTAAGCCAAGACAATAGTGAAGTAGCCCTACATCAGTCATTTCAAAGGATTTCTTCAGATCATTCTTTACATCATCCACAAGATTGTCAGAACTTCATGTGATCACAAGATCATCTACATACAAAACCAGAATAAAAATCTCTATTCCTACCTTCTTGATATACAAATTTGTATCTGAGGGGCTATAAGTGAATCCATGCTGCAATAGGTGATTATCAATTTTTATATACCATGCCCTAGGTGATTTTTGAGTCCATAAAGTGACTTTATCAAACGACATACCTTGTGTGGTTGATGCTCATCTACAAACCCTTCACTTGGGCTATGTATACTTCTTCTTTCAGATCACCATTCATAAAAGCACTCTTGACATCCATATGTTGAAATTTCCATCCATTTTGTGCTACAGGTGCATAGAAAACACGATGGTTTTGATCTTCACGGTGGGTGCAAAGGTCTCATCATAGTCAATTATTTCTTCTTTGAGCATAACCATTTGCAACAAGTTGTGATTTGCATTATTTAATTGAACCATCTACCTTATATTTTGTTTTGAAAATCCATTTGTAGCCAATGGATTTCTTACCTGGAGGCAGATCGACAAGTTCCCACATCTGATTCTAAAGTAGGGAATCATATTCAACATCCATAACCTGTTTCCACTTGTGGTTGATCTAATGCCTCATGAACAGTGTCGGAGTTCGGTGCTCTTCACAACTCTAATGAGTACAAAATTTACCTCATGCCCGGCATGACTTCATGTTCGACTCCGTAGAAGTCCTTGGAAGTGAGTTTAGGTGTGCATCCCCAATAGTATTCTGGACCCATTTCAGACATTGGTGTTGCTACTTTGATGTGAAGATGTGTTTTCCAATGTGCCTAGATCAACGAATAAGTCTCCACTTAGCTCTTCTTCTCTCTGATAAGAATCATCTTGCCCATCATCTGGATGTGTGAGAAATCTATGTGACGAGGTCGGTACTAGATCTCCATTGTGTGGTAGGGAATCAAAGGATGACAAATCACACACCACATATCAACTCTCGTAGATTTTCTTTGTCTCAGGATCCATGAGACGATATGTCTTTGAGGTAGTACTATACCCCAAGAAAAGACATGGCAGTGTCTTTGGATCGATCTTCTTCCTTTTCTCATCTGGAACATGCATATATGCAGTACAACCAAAAACTCTCAAATGATGGATAGAAGGTTTACGACCAGTCCATACCTCTTCCAGTGTCTGTTCTACAAGATCTTTATGGGTGCCTAGTTGAGTAGATACACTACTATCTGGACTACTTCTGCCCAAAACTAATCCTCCAACTTGGTGGTGGAGAGCATACAACAAGCCATCTCCATGACAGTCCTATTGTGTCACTCAGAAATCCCATTCTGTTGGGGAGTGTAGGGTGCAGTCAGATGTTGTTGAATGCCATGCTACTTCAGGTATGCTAAGAACTTCTTCGATACAAATTCCCCCTCCATCTGAGTAAAGGAGAAGGAGAGGCTTCTAGATGCTGGTGGCTTCTTTGGTAAAGGTTTGGAAATTGGCAAATGCCTCACTCTTCGGTGAGTAATCATCAATGATGAGCCTGGAAGTATTCAAAACCTTGGAAGCTAGCTAGTAGGTGTCCACATAGATTGGTGTGTATAATCTGAAGATGCTCTGTGGAATGATAAGAGCTCTATTTGAATGGACCTCTATGTTGTTTTCCCACAAGACATCCCGAGAAAATAGGTAAGGAATGGGAGAGTGGAGGAATCCCTCTTACCATTTCCTTGGCACTAAGCTGATGCAAAGCCCCGGTAGAAAGATGACCATATCAAAAGTGTCATAGTGCAGTGGACTCCACCGTTGAAGTAGAGAGAGCAATGTTAGATGAAGTGACCGCATCTAGTGTAAATAGATGGCCCTTTATAAATACTCGAGCAATAACTGAGTCTCCTTGGGAAATGATGTAGGACTTGACCCCTTTCTCAACAAAGAATTCAACCTACATTTAATGATTAAGAAGTGACTCACAGACAAGAGATTTGAGGTCAAACCTGGAACATATAGCACCTTTATGAGTGTACATCTTTGTGTCCCAAGAGGAATGATGACATCACCAATCCCCGCCACAATATACTCTTGATTATCTATTATGGTGATCCAATCTTGATGAGGCTGGTCACTCAGGGTATGGAACAACTTCTTATTGCCAGTCATGTGTTTTATGGTGCCCGAATCAATCAACTAGACACTTTCTATCAGCTGCGAAGTCTGCGAGACTAGGAAAATGTCGAATGAGTTGTGTCTGGAACCTCTTCATTAGAGGAGGCATCCTGTTGAGCAGCAATATGACCCTTTTACCTCTGATTATGAGCACGCCATTGGGATTTCTTGGAATATCCTTGGCCATAAGTGCTCTCTTCACTAGATTTTCCATACTTGCGACCATTGTAATAATAGTTTGTAGTCATGTGTGTATCCATGGAGAAAATGTGGCACCATCGATCCGCCTTGTTCTCGCGCTTACGGGGTGGCCGCTAATAAGGTTACTACTGTGGATGTTGCTTCTGATTCTGGGGGGCCGACTACCCTTTCTGAGGCGTATGATTTTGCCTCGTGATGAGAGCCTTGTCTTTGAAGGCTTCTTGAACATTCTGAATGGATTCTTCTTCTTTGGAGATAATTCACCAATTTGACAAAACTCACCTCTTGTTGAGTGATGGTCAACGTGGTGATCAATGTCTAAAACCGGAAGGAAGAGCTCACAAGGTGAGCAAGACTAGCAACTTGTCATCCACTGGTTCACCGAGAGTAGAAATTTCTATGCGTAACTCGGCCACACGCCACAAGAAGGATTCTACTGATTCTCCATCATGCATACTCATCGTGTGAAGCTTTGTTTGAAGATGCAACATCGTCGTCAGATTCTTGGCTTCATAGATGGTACACAATGTGGCCCATGCCATAGAGGAAGTGGTTTCTTCCCAAATGTGAGGTTGAACCTCATTAGAAAGGCTCAAAGTGATAAGCATTAATGCTTTTACATCAGCCTTTTCATACTTAGCCAACAGATCAGCATCTGTGGGAGGGGTGTCCATGCCAGAAATGATCCCCCAAAGATCTTCAAACTAAAGAATCATCCGCATCTTGGTTTTCCATGCGGTGAAATTTGGCCCTTTTAGCAACTAGGCATCGACAACAAAATGCGAGGTGCAGACATTTTCAAAAACTCAAAATTGTATTTTATTTATTTATTGTTCAAAAATGGTTACAAATGCTTACTGAAGGAACCTATCATGAAGATGGGCTCTATAAGCTCATGCAGTGAGACGTAGACACTCCTGTGGGTGTTCTACTTCGCGTTCATCATCTGCATCATAGCCACGTTCAAGTTCTGCATGAATCCGTTGTGCTTGACATCGAACATCGAACCAAAAATACTCCAATTGTCCTCGGTGCACAATCTCATCAAAGAGAATATTCCCAAAGTGTTGTGGAGCTTGTTGACCAAAGCATCGAACAATCCAGTGGTGTCTTCATTTTCGTTCAATGCCCAAACATTTGGTGCATTGCTCGTGGTGCTTTCTACATCTGAAATTTGTGACATACACGAGCTGGCCTCATTTTATTTTCCACACGGTTTTGTAATTTACAGGCTTTTCTAGAGTTCACTGTAGGCTTTTGATACTGTCCCATTTGGACAGATTTCAGCACGTCCTCTCCTCTAGACAGGGAACAGTCAATTTGCAAATCTCTTACCTATGTATGGATCTTCCTGGCACCACACATCAGTCTCCTCTTTCTCCCATACGCAGAGCACTCACAAATTCATGCTTCTTTTTCTCACCATGTAGCAACAAGTAACGTAGGATTTTGGAGAGTGCAAGTTGAGAATGGAGAAATTACACACAATAGTCTCTTGGATGATCTCTACACTATCAAGTTTGTCCAACAACTCAGATATCTTCACACAGGAAATAAACACCAAAATAAAACTTCAGGCTGATTTATTTGCTGCAGATAAATGTCTCTCCCTCAAACGCACATGCCAGACAACTCTGCCAAGCCAAAAACAAATACTCCACACTCATCAAATTCTTCTTCTCTAATACCAATGATGGTAGAAACAATAATGATTTATTGAATGCTTGACAAAACAACTGACAAAGAATATAAAACATCAAAACATTTATCGTAACGCCCACAAAAACGACGCCCAAGAACCCGCTTCAAAGAAACGCTTAACGCGAAAATGTGACTAATAAATTACTTACATTACTTAACTTAGATTGAAGATTGAGCAACCAAGTCTAGTCATTAGGTACATTTTCACAAAACTTGTAGGGTACATTAATCAATAGTCATAAGGAAGGTAAAATGGTTTAATTTTATTTAAATAAGTGTTTTCTACTCTTTCCATTAAGCTCAATTCTTAATAAGGTTAACCTTATACTAATTTATTAAATTCATTACTTTAATAATTTAAAAGAGCCCTTTTTTTAATATAATCCTACACATACTAAGGTCCTAAGGACACCACACCACTAGGTAATTAAAAGACCCCACTCACTCATCTACACATGCCCTTAAGGTTTGAAATTAAATATTTAAAATTACATTATTCTTTAAAAAAGGTAGGGTCAATTCTCCACCCTTAGATCAAAACCATCTTAGCCACTAGATCCTAGGGTTCCCAACTTAGCCCTAAAATCCTTATGAAAGTCTATTAAAACCTTTTCTTATTCTAACCTTCTCATTTGGTTCAATTTCTTTTGTTAAATTTACAGGTTGGAGAGAAAGAAGCCATGAGAAAAAAAGGGAAGAAGCCATGGAGGATTATTTAAGAAGATTTAGTTTAGATTTAGCTTAGTTATCCTTTTATTTATGTAATTTATTTCTTTCAGGATTGGGAGGAGTTTCCTCCTCCAATCTAGTTTTTATTTCAAGATTTTAGTGTATTGGGTTTTTAATTTGGGGCAAAACCCTACCCCCTTTGATATAAATGAAGAAATGCTTTTAGATTCACCATTAGAGAGTTTTGATGTCACACCCCTATGTATTCATCTTTATTTACTTGTTGGAAGCATTATATTTATTTTTTTACACTTAGGAATTAGAGAAAATGGTTACATTTTACGCACAAGCGCGAATCCACGGAATTTTGTCATAAGTGACAGGACCGCCACCCTGCGTAGGGTGATAAACACAGGACCGCCACCCTGGCTAGGTGACAAACACAAGACCCGCCCTGGTGGGTGACAAACACAGGACCGCTACACTAGCTGGGTGACAAACATAGGACCGCCACCCTGGCTGGGTGACAAACATAGGACCGTCGTCTTGGCCTGGGTGATAAACACGGGACCGCCACGTTGGCTGGGTGACAAACACAAGACCACCGCCCTGGCTAGGTGAAAAAAATAGGACTGCCAACCTGGCTGGGAGACACACGGGACCGCCCTACATAGGGGCGGTGAGTCTGTTTCGAAAAAATAGAACCTTAAAGCCGAGATTTTTACAAAAACTTAAAGTTGCTAAAGGGTGTAAAAATGCATCCTTGATTTGTTTTTATTTATTTCAAGTTCCAGATTTGATATTTATTGCTCATTTATTCATTTCTTAGCTAAATCTATTCATTTTATGTGTTTTCTTTTCTATTAACTTCATCTACTTACAAGAATAATTTCTCTTTGTTTAACTAAGCCTTTCTTTTCATTACAAGCAAAAAGGAATATAAATCTATTTCATTCTTTAGTCATTTTCTACTATAAAAACAACATTTCTACATACCATGCAATCTAACTTATTTTCTCTTTCATTTTACTACAATGTTCATTCATTCAAAATAACCATATTAACTTTATTTTCTATAAAATGATATTTTGCAACAAAACAACTTATAACTATTTCTACATTTTCTTCTTTCTCATATTTACAAACAATAACTACTTAATGCAAATATACTTTCTTTTCCATTGTAAATTAGATCAACCTTTCAATACATTCAAGATTTCAACAATGTGAATTTACTTTCTTTTACTACTTGCAAACTATCTTTACAATACATTATTTCTTCTTTCTTTTCCCATTTATTTCTTTCTCATGCAATGCAATAACAATAACAACAATAGGATAGCAACTTTCTTTAACAATGCCATTACAAATTTCCTCCACTTGAAGTGGGGAAACATACAAAATGTACATGAAGGAAAGAACAATATTATTACAATTTCTTCCACTCTAAGTGGGTAAAATAAAAAGGTAGTTTTCACATGGTCACCAACAAGACTCCAAGCTCCAAGCACCAACAAGATAGCTCCTCCAAAAATTTTCTTGATTCACAACAAAATAAGGGGAGAGGCAACGCTCTCCTCCCAACCAAGATACCCAATGGAGAAGAGAAGCCATCCTCTCCATTGGCCCCGAGCCCCAACCACATTACAATGGGAGAAAATTCAACTCATGGAAACTACTAGCTTCCACAAAACTTAACATAAAATTTCACATTCATTCCATATTCATTCAAACACAAACAACAACTCAACAAGAGGAAAACAACCAAAATAACAAAGTCACAAGGCTTATCAAGAAAGCCAAAAGAGTAAGACCTATGGGGAGGCCACTTATGCCTCCCAATGGGAATGGGTGCCACCTAAAAAGCCTCCAATGCAAAACAAAATACCCCTAACAACTCTTATGCCTCCCTCAAGTATCCCTTATCCCTCCATCCACTCTTATGCCTCCCTCAACTCTTATGGCTCCCTCAAAGTAAGAACAAGAAGAAAATGCAAGCATTTCTCATACTAGGTGGGCACCCAACCCAAACTCCCTCCTCAAGAACATGATCTCTTATGCCTCCCTCAAATAAACTCCCCATAGTCTCCTCCCACTCCCAACTTAGGCATTCTACCCATACCCAACAAGCATTTCAAAAAAAACAACAACATTCAACAAACATATACACACATACATGTAACAATAACATAATATAAACAAAGGTGAAGCTCCTACCTTTCCATGGTAGAGCTTGTTCCAAGTATGAAGTTCCAAACTCCTCCAAAGATCAAGCAAGCATCCACAAGCTCCAAAAATCAACAAGTATCCACAAGCTCCAAAGAAAATCCACAAACTCCCTCAAAAATCCTCCACTCTCAAAAATTCAAGAGACTAAAAATGATCATCCAACCCCAAAACAAGCAACAAGAATTCAATAAATAGAGAAAGGAGAGGGAGGGGTGATGTGGCTCCAAGTAGGATGCCACCTCATTTCCTCTCCACTCCACATCACTTGGTCAACCTCATATTCCAATGCACAATTAATGAGTGGTTGGAGGAATGACAAGCACCTTACACACTCCATCTAAGCCCACTCCCCCAAAGGACAAAATTAAATATTTGAAAGGAAGTGCAATTAACATTTTACCTTTTTATCCCCCAAAACACCTAAAAGAGCCTAAATTTGACCTCCCAACCCATAGGTAGGGTTGGCATGGGCTTTTAAGAGGTGTGGGACAAGTTTGACTTGTCCCACAAGCTTCCAAATTTGGCCTCTAAGGCCAAATTCGAGTTTCCCATGTGGGGTAGAGTGTGCTACACTCAAAACTCAAACACACATCACTCAACACAAAATCCAAAGTAAATCAAGCCTAATAAATGAACTCCTTTTTGGTCACATCTTTTAATTAGTTTAAAATAAATTCAAATTAACTTAATTAAGACACTACAACCCATGACTAATAAAGGGGAAACCACAAAAAAAATTTAAATAATAAAACAAGTAAATTTCATTACTAAAGGAAAAACACATATCATCATAATAAAAGGGAAAATTAAAACAAAACAACACATGACCCCTAGGTCACAATTTTATCCTAACCAAATAATTTAACACACACACAATTACATGTTTCCATGGTGACCCTAGTTGGATTCTTCTCGAATTCCGATGTGGTTGGTCTCCAATCCCCAATATTGTTGTGAATATAATATACCTGCAAAATAGAGAATACCTCCTTCGGCCTCGTGGCCACATTAAAACATTCATGCCAAATATACAATATAATCTAAAATCAACTATACATGAATTACTATCATCTATGCAAATATGATATCACTTACAATTTATAGCACATTTCTATTCCACATTTCATTATGTCAAAACGATCATCACATTAATCCAATTATCAAGATCTACCCAATATGACTAAATATATCACATGTCAGAATTAAAGATAAATAACCATGTCAAAAGTATACCAATATCATCATCAAATGTCTCTAGTAGACCATATGCATCATATAAGGATCAAATCAATAATAATTCAATGTCTATGATATCTACTAGCATGCTAAATCAAAGAAGCTATAATAAATCCATAAGTGAAGTAACCAGTATCGAAAACAACAAATCAAAATGGTGTCGAAGGGAAGTGGGCACTACATCCCCCTCCCCTTAGACTTGAATTCCTCCTGGAAGTCACTAGAAAAGGTGTGGAAACTATCCTCGTAGTAAAGTAGCATCCTCCCAAGTAGCTGTAGTCTCATCATATCTGTCCCACTGGACCCGAACCTGATCAATCTCTCTGCCGTGAAGGCCCAGGTCTGCGCTCTATAATGCATATGGGCTCCACCATCACCTACCCCGATCCTGCACCTGCAATGCGGTCCAATCTAGCACGTGAGAAGGATCAGAAATATATCTCCTAAGCACATAAATGTGAAACACATCATGGATGTGAGACAAGCTAGGTGGCAATGCTAGATGGTAGGCCAGGGACCGAGGTGCTCCAAGATCTCGAAGGGACCCACAAACCTAGGAGCAAGCTTAGAACCTTTTTCCGTAATGGATAGGGCTCTTATGCGGTCTGACATGAAGAAACACCTTGTGCCCACCTCAAAACTATGATCTGTCCTATGTTGGTCTACATACTTCTTTTGTCTATCTTGTGCCTCCTGCAATCTCTATCTGATCAAGGTAACATGTTGCTCCATATCTGTAATAATGTTGGCCCAAGGGAAACCCTGTCCTCAATCATGTCCCAACTAAGAGGTGTCCTACACTCTCTGCCATATAATGCCTGAAAAGGAGCCATGCCTATAGAACTCTGGAAACTATTATTGTAGGCAAACTCCACCAGGTACAGGTACTCCTCCCATCTCGCCTGATGATCCATCACGTACATCCTGAGCATATCCTCTAAAATCTGATTCACCCTCTCTATGTCTGTCCATCTATCTCAGGGTGATAAGTTGTGCTGAAATTAATCCTCGTCCGAGGGCATACTGCATGGTAGTCCAGAAATGGGAAGTGTAAAGAGGATCACGGTCGCAAATGATCTTCTGTGGAATCCCATGTAATCTGACAATCTCGTCAAGATATACATGTGCCACTGCACTAGCTGTATAGGTGGTCTTCACCGGAGAAAAATGAGCTACTTTCATCAATTTATCCACCGTGACCATGATGGCATCATGGTGGTATCTCGACGTAGGTAACCCAATGATGAAGTCCATGGAAATGGTGTCCCATTTCCACTCCGGTATGGCGCATGAGGATAGAGAAGGCCAGCTGGATGTTGATGCTTGGCCTTCACCCTCTGGCACTCTAAACAGTGTGACACAAATGAGGCCACGTCTCTCGAAGTCCTCTCCAAAAATACAACTGTCTCAAGGTGGCGTGCATCTTCTTCACCCTAGGATGGGCTGAATAAGGTGCACGATGAGCCTCTAACAAAATGTCATGTCTCAAGTCTCCATCTCTGGGAACATAAATCTGACCTCTGTGCCTAAGAAGACCATCTTCCTCTAGTGAGAAACCATCAAACTTCCCTTCAAGGGGCCTCTGGGACTCGATCTCTGCTCTCGCTGCCATGTAGAAACTATCAAGAGGAAGCTATTGAAGGATCCTACTCTATAAATCTGTGCCTACTGAAGTGGCCATACTCATATGTCTCCATCTACTCAAGGCATCTACAACCACATTCTCCTTCCCCTTCACATGCTCTATCTCCATGTCATACTCACAAAGTAGCTCCATCCAACGCCGCTGATGAGCATTTAAATTGGGTTGCGTGAAGAGGTGGCGAAGACTCAAGTGATCAGTCCTGAGTGTGAATCTCGACCAAGAAGAAAATGCCTCCATCGGACCAAGGCATGCACACTGCTGCAAGCTCAAGATCATGAGTCGGATAATTAAGCTCATAATCCTTGAGTTTGTGAGACTCAAAAGCCACAACTCTGCCCTCTTGCATCAGCACTCCTCCAAGGCCTGCCAAAGAAGCATATGTGCAAACGTAGAACTCACCATGAGGATCTGGTACTGCAAGAATAGGTGTTGTAGTGAGACACTCCTTCAGTGTCCTAAAGGCCTACTCACATCTATCTGACCAATCAAACTTCTTCCCTTTCCACTGAAGAGAAGTGATAGGGTGCGCAATCGAGAGAAATCCTAAACAAATCTCCTGTAGTAACCTGCTAATCCCATGAAGCTGCACACCTCTATCATAGTAGTGGGTGTTGGCCAATCCATAATGGCTCTAATCTTGGAAGGATCGATTGTGATACCTTCCCCAGAAATGATGTGGCCCAAATATTGCACCTCGTCTTGAAAGAATGCACACTTCTCCAAGTTCCGTAAAGGTGTTGCTCATGAAGACACTGAAGAACCTAGCGAAGGTGCTCCCTCGTGCTCCTCACGCATGTGTGAGTAAACAAGAATGTCATCAAGGAAGATGAGCATGAAGTGATCTAGAAAAGTCCTGAATACCCCATTCATCAAACTCATAAACACTGCGGGGCATTTGTCAACCCAAAAGGTACCACTGTGAACTCGTAGTGGCCATATCTCATATGGAACGTGGTCTTATGAATATCCACCTCGTAATCCTGAGCTGATGGTACCCTGACTTAAGATCTATCTTGGAGAAAACTATAGCCCCTTCATCTGATCAAATAAATCATCAATGCATGGAAGGGGGTAATGATTCTTGATCGTTACTTTATTTAGCTGACGGTAGTCAATACACAACCAAAGAGATCCATCCTTCTTCTTCACGAAGATCACCGGTGCACCCAAGGGGATACACTAGGATGGATTAGGCCTTTCACCAAAAGGCCCTCAAGCTATAACTTGAGCTCACATAGCTCAGGAGTAGTCATCCGATAGGGTGCTCGTGAGATAGGCTTTACGCCCGGAACTAGATCTATATGGAAATCTATCTCACGTGGGGGAGGTAACCCTAGTAGCTCCCCTAGAAACACATCAAAAAACTCTCTCAAGATGGGATGGTCATCAAGGGATGGTCCACTAGACTCATCCTTTGATTTGTCACTAACCGTAACAGACATACAACTGACAACCCCATCGCGCACACCGCTTAAGCTGCATAGTGGAGATGGTGCGAATGGAAATGGCCCTCCTAACTCCTGATATCACTGACTCCACTCCAAGATCATCTATGTAAGCAATAGTCTTATGGTAACAGTCCACTCTAGCTCTATGAGCAGACAACCAATCCATGCCCAAAATGACACCATAAGATCCTAATGGAAGGATTCAAAGATCTAAAGTAGTGGTGAAGGGTCCCAAATCCACTACACAATCCTTAACTAGGGAGTCTATAAAAATTTTGGATCCTGAAGCCATCTCAACATCCCAACTATGGCCCTGCCTAAATGCCACCAAGCTACAACTCTACTAAGGATGGTGTAATAAATGAATCAGAAGAACCATAATCAAATAATATAGAGGTGGAAATACCACCAATACTACCTATCATCTCAATCACGGTACTCTGGTGCTCAGCCTAGTAGTTCTTGACCACTGCATAGATCCGATGACTCCATGCCATATCTCCAATCGTAGGCTCTGAGCTCTATCTTACCCTTGTTAGGGTTCTGTGGGAAATCTCTCCAATGATGTCCAACAACACCACAACCATAACAAGTTGCCTGGTCCCTCCAGTGGGATGCAGCTCTAGCCATTACTCTAGATGTCTGAGTTGTGGATCCTGATGATCCCGGCTATGACTGCGATCTGCAGGTCTCTATTTGATGGGCCCGCCTGACTGAGCTCTCGGTGCACCCTGTGTCCTGACGGGACCCCTAGAGGAGGCCCCATACTCCGCCCTCTCTGCGCATCAAATATTTGAGGGGGTCTGTAAGGTGGGTGGGTCTTCTGCTGCATGCTGCTGCTTGTGGTGGCCTAAAAGAAGCCTTTTCTAAACTCTTTCCACCCCGTGGAGGGGGAACCTACCCCTTCGACCTACCATCCTGCATCTCTCTAACTGGATACGGCTCGAACTCTGTCTCTAGCCTATTGTGTCTTTCCTGTGTGTCCTCTGTAATATAGGCCTTCTCCATGGCCTCTGCTAATGTCTGGTGGGAAGTGAATGCGCACCGCACCACCCAAATTCAAGTTCAAGCCCTGATGAACCTGTGAATCCATACCTGCTCATCCTGCATATAGTCGACATACTAGAGTAGATCCAGAAATTGACTCTCATACTCGGCTATAGTCATCGATGCCTGACGGAGGTCGTGAAACTCATCTATCCTGCTACTGTATAAACCTCCTGGGAAAATACCTGCTCCTGAAATGCTCCTCAAATAGCTCCCAGGTGACTATCTCTCGAATCAACATGGAGCTTCTGCTCCTCGGTCCTCCACCAGACTCTGCTCCATCCCTTAGAAGATGGATCGCAACATGAGCTTTCATGTTGCTAGTACAAGGACAAAGCTTGAAGCATCCGCTCAAGCTCACCAACCAGGCCTCTGCTGAAAACCACCTGTATCACCCGAATAGTGAGATGGTCATAGCTTCAGGATCTCCCTGATATGGTCTGCAGCTGATGTCTGATGACCCTAGGTCTATCTGTATGCTCCTCCCTCTGTCTAGGGCTCGAGACCTATCCCTATGTCCTGAGATCCTGTCCCCATGTCCTCTCTGTGGTGACTCTACCCTAGCCGACTCTCGCGTGGAAGTTCTCTGCCCTATGCTCCTCACTGTGTTGAGGGGATACTGGGCATCTACTGATGGCTCCATACCATGTCTAGAAAATATTCCTCCCAAGGGCTCTCCACGTATAGCGGCATTGACGTCCTGAAGTCGTAAAATATGAGGTAGAATTACCGCTATAGCCTACTCTGGCGGTGGTATATCTAGGTCTATATGAAAAGACCCCTCACCTAATCCGTGCCTCCTGCATAGATCAAGGTGAGAGTTAGTTCATTGTTTTAGGTCTTGTTTCAATTTTCTAAGTTTTCTATTTAATACAATTTTAAGACATTGTGGTTTTCTAGATTTAAAAGAATCAATTTTTACTAGGTTAAATGTTCATGTTTCATGTTTTCTAAGTGTGCCCAAGGGTCCAAGATTTGAACCCATGGCTCTGATACCAAGTGTAACGCCCACAAAAATGACGTTCAAGAACTCTCTTCAAACAAACACTTAACGCAAAAATGTGACTAATTTTTTTTTTTTTTTTTTTTTTAAAGAGGGAAGTTATGGTACAAGAATGATGCAAGGGTGCTCTACCTTTATGGTTCATTAAATTACTTACATTACTTAACTTAGATTGAAGATTGAGCAACCAAGTCTAGTCATTAGGTACATATTTTCACAAAACTTGTAGGGTACATTAATCAATAGTCATAAGGAAGGTAACATGGTTTAATTTATTTAAATAAGTGTCTTCTACTCTTTCCATTAAGCTCAATCCTAATAAGGTTAACCTTATACTCAACTATTAAATTCATTTCTTTAATAATTAAAGAACCCTTTTTTAATACAATCCTACACAACTAAGGTCCTAAGGACACCACACCACTAGGTAATTAAAAGACCCCACTCACCCATCTACACATACCCTTAAGGTTTGAAAATAAATATTTAAAATTACTTTATTCTTTAAAAAGATAGGGTCAATTCTCCACCCTTAGATCAAAACCATCTTAGCCACTGGATCCTAGGGTTCCCAACTTAGCCCTAAAATCCTTATGAAAGTCTATTAAAACCTTTTCTTATTCTATCCTTCTCATTTGGTTCAATTTCTTTTGTTAAATTTGCAGGTTGGAGAGAAGGAAGCCATGAGAGAAAAAAGGAAGAAGCCATGGAGGATTCTACAAGAAGATTTAGTTTAGATTTAGCTTAGTTAGTCTTTTATTTATGTAATTTATTTCCTTCAAGGATTGGGAGGAGTTTCCTCCTCCAATCTAGTTTTTTTATTCCAAGATTTTAGTGTATTGGGTTTAAATTTGGGGGAAAACCCTACCCCCTTTGATATAAATGAAAGAATGCTTTTAGATTCACCATTTGAGTGTTTTGATGTCACACCCTATGTATTCATCTTTATTTACTTTGGAAGCATTATATTTAATTTTTACACTTAGGAATTAGAGAAAATGGTTACATTTTTGCACGCGTGTGTGGATCATGGAATTCTATCATAAGTGACAGGACCACCACCCGCGCAGGTGACAAACACAGACCACCACCTGGCTAGGTGACAAACACTGGGACCGCCCTAGGCTGGTGGTGACAAACACGGGACACAAGACCGACCACCTTCGTTGGGTGACAAACACAGGACCGCCCTGGATGGGTGACAAACAAAGGACCGCTGCCCTGGTTGGGTGACAAACATAGGACCGCCGCCCACACACAGGTGGCGGTCTGTTTCTAAAAAATAGAACCTTAAAGCCGAGATTTTTACAAAAACTTAAAGTTCTAAAGGGTGTAAAAATGCATCCTTGATTTGTTTTTATTTATTTCAAGTTCCAGATTTGATATTTATTGCTCATTTATTCATTTCTTAGCTAAATCTATTCATTTTATGTGTTTTCTTTTCTATTAACTTCATCTACTTACAAGAATAATTTCTCTTTGTTTAACTAAGCCTTTCTTTTCATTACAAGCAAAAAGGAATATAAATCTATTTCATTCTTTAGTCATTTTCTACTATAAAAACAACATTTCTACATACCATGCAATCTAACTTATTTTCTCTTCCATTTTACTACAATGTTCATTCCTTCAAAATAACCATATTCACTTTGTTTTCTATAAAATGATATTTTGCAACAAAACAACTTATAACAATCTCTACATTTTCTTCTTTCTCATATTTACAATACAATAACTACTTAATGCAAATATACTTTCTTTTCCATTGTATAGTGGATCAATCTTTCAATACATTCAAGATTTCAACAATGTGAATTTACTTTCTTTACTACTTGCAAACTATCTTTACAATACATTATTTCTTCTTTCTTTTCCCATTTATTTCTTTCCCATGCAATGCAATAACAATAACAACAATAGGATAGCAACTTTCTTTAACAATGCCATTACAAATTTCCTCCACTTGAAGTGGGGTAAACATACCAAAATGTACACAAGGAAAGAACCATATTATTACAATTTCTTCCACTCTAAGTGGGTAAAATAAAAAGGTAGTTTTCACATGGTCACCAACAAGACTCCAAGCTCCAAGCACCAACAAGATAGCTCCTCCAATAGTTTTCTTGATTCACAACAAAATAAGGGGAGAGGCAATGCTCTCCTCCCAACCAAGATACCCAATGGAGAAGAGAAGCCATCCTCTCCATTGGCCCCCGAGCCCCAACCACATTACAATGGGAGAAATTCAACTCATGGCAACTACTAGCTTCCACAAAACTTAACATAAAATTTCACATTCATTCCATATTCATTCAAAACACAATCAACAACTCAACAAGAGGAAAACAATCAAAACAACAAAGTCACAAGGCTTATCAAGAAAGCCAAAAGAGTAAGACCTATGGGGAGGCCACTTATGCCTCCCAATGGGAATGGGTGCCACCTAAAAGCCTCCAATGCAAAACACAATACCCCTAACAACTCTTATGCCTCCCTCAAGTACCCCTTATCCCTCCATCCACTCTTATGCCTCCCTCAACTCTTATGGCTCCCTCAAAGTAAGAACAAGAAGAAATGCAAGCATTTCTCATACTAGGTGGGCACCCAACCCAAACTCCCTCCTCAAGAACATGATCTCTTATGCCTCCCTCAAATAAACTCCCCATAGTCTCCTCCCACTCCTAACTTAGGCATTCTACCCATACCCAACAAGCATTTAAAAAAAAACAACAACATTCAACAAACATATACACACATACATGTAATAATAACATAATATAAACAAAGGTGAAGCTCCTACCTTTCCATGGTAGAGCTTGTTCCAAGTATGAAGTTCCAAACTCCTCCAAAGATCAAGCAAGCATCCACAAGCTCCAAAAAATCAACAAGTATCCACAAGCTCCAAAAAAAATCCACAAACTCCCTCAAAATCCTCCCACTCTCCAAAAATTCAAGAGACTAAAAATGATCATCCAACCCCAAAACAAGCAACAAGAATTCAATAAATAGAGAAAGGAGAGGGAGGGTGATGTGGCTCCAAGTAGGATGCCACCTCATTTCCTCTCCACTCCACATCACTTGGTCAACCTCATATTCCAATGCACAATTAATGAGTGGTTGGAGGAATGACAAGCACCTTACACACTCCATCTAAGCCCACTCCCCCAAAGGACAAAATTAAATATTTGAAAGGAAGTGCAATTAACATTTTACCTTTTTATCCCCCCAAAACACCTAAAAGAGCCTAAATTTGACCTCCCAACCCATAGGTAGGGTTGGCATGGGCTTTTAAGAGGTGTGGGACAAGTTTGACTTGTCCCACAAGCTTCCAAATTTGGCCTCTAAGGCCAAATTCGAGTTTCCCATGTGGGGTAGAGTGTGCTACACTCAAAACTCAAACACACATCACTCAACACAAAATCCAAAGTAAATCAAGCCTAATAAATGAACTCCTTTTGGTCACATCTTTTAATTAGTTTAAAACAAATTCAAATTAACTTAATTAAGACACTACAACCCATGACTAATAAAGGGGTAAACACCAATCCAAAAATATAAATAATAAAACAAGTAAAATTTCACTTACTAAGAGGAAACACATACTAACATAATAGAAAGGGAAAATTAAAACAAAACAACACATGACCCCTAGGTCACAATTTTCCCTAACCAAATAATTCTAACACACACACAATTACATGTTGCCATGGTGACCCTAGTTGGATTCTTCTCGAATTCCGATGTGGTTGGTCTCCACTCCCCCAATATTGTTGTGAATATAATATACCTACAAAACAGAGAATACCTCCTTTGGCCTCATGGCCGCATTAAAACATTCATGCCAAATATACAATATAATCTAAAATCAACTATACATGAATTACTATCATCTATGAAAATATGATATCACTTACAATTTATAGCACATTTCTATTCCACATTTCATTATGTCAAAACGATCATCACATTAATCCAATTATCAAGATCTACCCAATATGACTAAATATATCACATGTCAGAATTAAAGATAAATAACCATGTCAAAAGTATACCAATATCATCATCAAATGTCTCTAGTAGACCATATGCATCATATAAGGATCAAATCAATAACAGTTCAATGTCTATGATATCTACTAGCATGCTAAATCAAAGAAGCTATAATAAATCCATAAGTGAGGTTGTTTCTTTGGCCTCATTGAGGCATAGTTGCATACGAAAGAACTTGGTCCTTAAAATGAATGTAATACTATCAAAGTATCTAGCCAAGATGTTGACGATGAAGAGGAGGAAGATGTTGGGAAGGAATAATCAAAAAAGTATTTTATTGACAACCCTCGGGAAGAATTGAAATAGTGTTAAATAATGAGTAATTGCCAGTGGAGGTTTTGAGATCCCCTTGTGAACTGGAAGATTAAAGGTACTAGATTTTTGGGAGGGTTCAAGCTAGAGAGATTATGTGAGGAATGCTTTTATCCCTTTAGATTGTGAAGAAGAATATTTTGAGGGACAAATGGATGATGGACGGACTTGTGTGGTGCCTAGGAAAGCAAGGCTTGATTCTTGCGGAGCTTTGGAAGAAGCTAGATTCTCGTTTGATGTTATTTGTTGATCTGGGTTGTATCTCGATTTATATTTTGGTGGTTTTGGGATGTTTTTTTATTATTGGAAAATAGATTTTGTTAGATAGGGACTTTACCCTTGTATAACAAGGCTCAAAATCCAAATATTACAAGTTCAATATATCAAAAATTATTATAATTAAGATTCAAAAAATAAGCAAAATAGCAGAAAACATTCTTCTAAGATCACATTTTAAAACCAACCACCCTATAGCTAAAACAACTAATAGACAACAACTTCATAACAACCGTAACTACTCAATAGAAGCACAGTAGGCCAATATCCTAGATGCATCGATGATAACACCCAACATGACAAGACTCATGCCTTATACGATACTGATGGAGGGTATAGATTTGGTGTATCCCTTCTTTTTTCTATCCACCACCTTCCATTCCTCATTTCCTTCTTCCATTGAGATTGGAAGAACAACATCAAGTGACTTGATAGGGATATGGCCCTTAGCAAGTGGCATAGAATCAAACACTACCACTGAATCAACACCCAGGAGATGAATCCATAGGTTTCTTCTCTGTAGTGTCTAAAATATCTTCCATGATGGGTAAGTCAACTTGTGGGGGTTCCACAATTGGAGTGCTGTGTGAGGATTGATTATTAAGTATTCAGAAAGAGAATCCTTCCATCATGTAGTTTTGATCTTACATTGAGAATGTTCACAATCTTCTAAAATATGAACACTTTTAAAATATTGCCAAAATATGAAAACAAGACCCTCATAGTCCAATCTTTGTGCCCAAATTCTATCTCTAAATTGCAGATTGATTTCTGCTGTGGTAGGTCTTGGGAGGTATAAATATCTACAAGGATCCAAGCATAGGAGGTATGAATCTAAACGAGAGGCCTTATCACAAACTTTCACACGTGAGCCTAAACTATCACCTATGGAAAGCAAGCAAGATCTATTCCAGAGATGAAGTGGGATCCCTAGCAAATGAACCCAAATAGGATAGGTGTCAAAGGAATCTTTGAGGGGATAAAATGATGGATACCATGGCTTAAACATGAGCCTGTGTTCACCCCAAACCCAATAATGATTTAAAATCAAATCCCGATCCTTAGGAGTCTCAAAGACAACAATGAAATATGCTTTGGCACAAGGATAGAGTTCAATCTTACCTTGTATTTTTTCTCTCCATCTTTGTGTAATCCAGTCATGTAGTTGAGAGAGTTTAGGCCAAATTTTGTGAAACTTGCAAATAAGGGTGAGGTGAGTAAGATTATCCTCCTCCTTTAATACCTTGTGAAGTAGATCTTCCTCTATCTTTAGTGTTGGGATCTCCAGAGAGGGTTTCGAGGCACTTCTTTGTAGTCTTAACTCTATCCTTTTGATGTTGGGAAGCAACTTCAACAAAGCGAGGGGCCACCAATCCTCTACACATTGTGAGATGATGCAGCCCAAAGGAAGGTCTATAATGAGTTTCAAAAAGGAACAAGACCTTGGCTCCATGTGGCTTGGAATTTCCATTAATCCACGATTGTTCCCCATCCTATGCAGTAGTAGTGTGCAAGCATGGCCCCCGAAGCACCACCTCCAGATATTTGGGTGTGAGAATTTTTTTGATGCTCAAACGGAAAGGTGGTACCTCCTCCAATGTCATTTCGTTGGAGATTTTCCCCCCTGTTTGAGTCGATCCACCTTTTCCATTCATCTGTTGCATTTTCCTTTCCGAAGTCACATAGGTGATTTCAAATCTACTTACGAAATATAATTTGTTGTTACAAGTTTTGCAAAGGACTCCTTGAATAGGAATTCCTTCCTTGTTGGGAAAAATCCATATCAATACAAGATAGGTCACCTCCATTGTTCTTAGTAGCCAATACATCTTGCACCACCTGATTTTGTTGGGAAAAATCCATATCAATGCCTTCACGATGAGAGGAGAGGCTAGGGTTTCCGAGAACCAGGTTTTTGGCTTGGTTTTATGTTACAAGCACTAGTTATTTTTTATGTTTGGTCTAGTTTTGATTCTTTAAATTCTTATTGATATATCGGGATTGTAGATCCTTTTTGTAACAAGGTAGGGGCCCTTTCAAAACCCTTCTTTTACGAAATATAAGAAAAATCATAATTAACCTTGCTAAGTCTAAAAGGACAAGTGAAAAAGTAAGCATGTCTACATTTTCCCTTCCTTTATGTGTCTAATTTAAAATTTCATGTTCAAATAAGAGCAACGTTTTATGGTAAATCTTTGTTAATTCACAAATATTATCATTTTTGAAGTTTTCTTTTGGCCTAATTTTAGTTGTAGGGAAGTGAATGGGTCGCTTAAGTTTTCTTGGTTTAAGTTACTTTTAGGGGTCGCGTTACCTAGCGTTTACACTAATAACCTACTTTTAAAATTCAAATATTCATTTGTGTGAAGTTGAAATATTAAAATTTTCAATTCATATATACATAGTGATTACAAATTTAAAATTTTAAATATCAAGTACACATCAAATTTTCTATGCAATTCCTTTACCTATGGTCATGTTCCTAGGGTATTGACAAACAAGATCGATTAGATAGTGTAACCCTCCAACATTAATGGTATTTAACTATTAATATGTTACTTTTTGAATTCTGAGATAATGTAAAATGTTAGAAATGGTGTCAATCGGTAGCATATACTTCTCTACTATTTGTACCATATATTTATGCTATTTTCTGCAGTAGCATAAACATGTGCCATGGTCCGGAAGCATATATCTATGTTATTGGATGGAAGCATAAATGTATGCTATCGACAAGTGGCATATATTAATGATGTCAGTCCATAGCATATATTTATGCTTTCAGCTAGTAGCATACCTTACACTAGCATTCAATAGCATATTATATTATGCTTCTTTGGGGATGATAGTATAGATATATGCTACTAGTCTATAACATAAGTGTATGGTACTTGATCGGTAACATATAGTTATGTTATCGATCGATATCATGATTTATGCTACAGTTAAGTAGCATACGTTATGGTATCAACGGTAGTGTGTGTGTGTGTGCGTACACACACACACACACACACACGAGTAGCATAAATTTATGCTACCATTCGGTAACATTAATATATTCTACCATCTAAAGAACATAAATATGTACTTCCAAAAGGTAGCATACGTTTATGCTTTACTAAATAGTAGCATATATTTATGCTATGGGACGATACCATACATTATTAGAACCTTCACTATTATCAATATGAAACAGTTCCCTTATGCTTCACTTTCCGAAAATGACCTTCATAGAAATATACTCTTCCTCTCAAATCCTTTGGATGACATGTAATCACATATAACAAAGTTGAAATCGTAAATGCTTGTACAACCCTTAATTTGAGTATTAGCAAATGAAAGGAAGAAAATATGTGTGTGTATGGTGAAGCTAAACTACCCTTGATATGACAACCCTAGGTCTTGAACCACTCCAATTGGTGCACTAATTAAATTCCCTTGTATTGGGATCAAACCTAGTGTAGTTGTCTTACACACTTGTGTAAGTATATTCGGTGCAAAGTGGCAAACACGGTAGAGGGAGATCTCTCCTGTCTCTTGAAACCAATATAGTGGACTAATTATAGCATAAAATATACCCAATATTCTAGTAGCATGAGTTGGTGTATTTCATCTACATGACATTACCCTTTGTTGCTTAAAACCCTTGAACAATGTTAGAAGTGAATTTACTCTTGTTAAGACATGGTTCTAAGCCATTTGAATGTTTAGAAATAAAGGAAGCTAGATTGTTTTACTTAGTTGTCGTTGATTTCTTAATCCTATAGTAGGGATTGTTCTAAATGATGAGCAACCGATTTGTATAGATTTAAGAAACCCTTGAGTACTTTTGGAATGATATTTGGAATAGAAGCTTTTGAGAGTGTTAAATGAGTTATAAAGTTGCATAACTTTATTTATATATCCTTCCATATGTGAAATATTATAATGACGTTGAACCTACGAAGATCGAATAACCCAATAAAGATATTCACATAAAAAAATAGAGTTAGAAAAAGTAGAAGGTAAGGACCATATAGGTTGGCCAAGACAAGACCTCATTGCTTCCTAGACAGGATAAAATGCAATGTGAAATAGAAAGTTGCGACATGTAGTAAAAATGTTATTTGGTACTTTTATTTGATAATATTTGTTGAATTGATGGCGAGAATAGAGTGTAAAGATAAGCAAGCCGCGGAAGAGCTACATGGATAAAACTTATTGGATTTAGAATGTCAAAGCATTTGTCTTAGCAAGGGAGCATAATCAAACTAAGCATTGCAAATTGAAAAGTTACCAAATTTAGTGTCTACAATGGTTATTCTAGATTCTCATACAATTTATGAAGAGCAAATCGAGGCAAGGAAATTATAAATTGAAGTGGAACCTCTTTAATAACCTTTCGATCACTAAAAACAGTTACATGTCTGAATATTGTCTATGCACAACCTAATTGTCGTCATCAATAGGGTACTTAAAAACGTCCATGTGTATGGGGTTACATGATTTTCCTGAACTGGAAGAGCTCCTTTGCTCAGGACGGTCAGGGGCAAGCGCAGTCTTCGGGAATCACCCTTCGACTTCAGATTACAACTCTGATACTCAGATTACGACTCTGATACTTCAGATTACATGTGTCATTTCCCTCATAGTCGACCAAGTTGTTTGCACATTTTCTACAGTGTAACAAAACAAGGCTTATATTTGTCCTCATAATTGGAAAGTTTATTCCATGATCGCTGGTGCACTGACGAAGAAACTTCTATCACACGGCCCTTGTAATCTCCCAAAGTAACAAATCTATGTAGAAGAAGATGGAGACATTAATAATGTTCGTAAAAAACACGTTGTCAAGAATTTAATAATAGTTAGGTTACAACGTATTCGCTACTTTTTCCAGGTCTAAACCAGTGGGTCGCATAAGCAAGATTTCCTTATATGATTGAGAATCAAGTGTACCGTTTTCTACTTTATAGATTTTCCCATATAAGTCAATCATCTCACATTTACTCTAACCAATAATTTTTGTACAAGAATGCTACAAAACAGAATTTGCGAAGGGCACCGCCAAAAGAATTAAAGAACATGGCCTACTGTTCATTAGAATAATATTTTTGTATACCATGTCCCTCACACTTTGTTCCAACTCTACCTTAGAAGGTCCACTGTTGAAATAATTGGGAATACATTTTCTTTATGTAGTCCACCTTATAATTTCTTGTTCTATGTGTCATATTTTCATTCGGAACATTTCACATATGGGTCTGCTCTGAAACTTTTGCTTAAATCACTCAGTCAATCTATAAATAATTGGTTTCACATTGACTGCAACCAGTACTATATTCAAAGCAAGCGGGGTCATAACAATCATCTTCATATCTTCATTAGTTTTTTTTTTTTTCTGTGGCTTCTTGTGTATCTTGTAATCATTTTGTCTTTGCTTTATTCCCATTCCACACTTCTTTTGATGCATGGAATAATCTTTTCTATTATATAATAACCACTCAAAGAATTCATTTGGCACACCAACCCTCCATTTCCTCAACTGCAGTAATGCGGATGAGATCTATGGCTAGGATGCTGGCATTATTTGAGATCACGATGCTTTTTCTTCTAAGTTTAGCTCCACTCCAGCCCATCTATGGTGCTCAAGAGGTTACATTGGTTTCTAGATTGTCACATTCTTATATTTTTTTTTTTCGGAAGTATATACAATATTTGTCAAATCTATAGATAATTCAGAGGATTATAGCATTTTTAATGGTTTAATGAGCCCTTTTCATGCTTCCTTTTAGAGGAGAAGATTAAATGTCCGTTTTTTTCCATAAAACATTGTAATTGATTGTTTGTGAGAATGATTGATAATTATTTTATTGTTTTTATTTGCTTTTCTCAATTTAAGTTATTAATCTATTGTTATTAAAGTAAAAAACATTTTTTCTACTGTATTTTTCGTTTTTAAAATTTAAACAATGTTATCCACTTTGTTTCTCTTTGCACCTTCTAGTGTAAAACTATACAATAATTTTGTTTTCTTTTATCTCTCTTCGATAGCAGAAAGATTTTCTTACAAGATGTAGCAAACCCGTTTCTATTTTTTTGCTCCTAAAACCTTTGTATGTAAATGATATATATATATATATATATATATATATATATATATATATATATATATTGAAGCTACGAATACAGGAAGAAGAGGCTACCCTTTACTCAATATACCCTGCTCAATGATGATGATCAACTCATTATGACCGTCCACTATGAAATGGACGATCATGATGCATTGACCGACATTGACCGGGTACATATTAAGTAGAGATTAGCGGCTGCCATAAATACTGTCTCTTTTATAGTAGAGCATCGTATCATTTCTCAATGCTTTTCTTTTTTAATTAAATAAATTGATAACGATTTTTCATTTTTAGAAAAAATCTTTAATAGATTTTGTCCACGTTACGAGATGGCATTTGGGTATGAATAATTCAAGATGCGATAGAATATTTGATATAGTAAATTTGATATTTCTTTTATTTTATCTATAAAAGTATAATATCTTTGGAGTTCTCTAAAACCACATATTCGTGAGATTTATAATCATTTAGATAGATGTATTTAAAACATCCGTAGTTTTTCACGCTAGGTGTAACTTGTTTGAATTCTTGTTAGTAAATTTTCTGTATGATTTCATTTCACATAATTTTTCATTTGGGTGTAGCTATGTGTTTACATAATAGCATATAATAATAATAGGGAAAACAATTAGGTCTGGAATAATCGTTTCTAATATTTACAGGGAAAGCTGTGCTCATACACGCTGGATGTCAAGACGTCGAACAAAAAGAAACTTTTAATTTTCAAGTAAACATTCGGGCACGAGATCTCTGTCCATGTGAGGTTTCGGAACAAAGATGGAATAGAAGTCTTAAAAAAGCATCTCGAACGAGGGAGACGAAGAAAACCGATTTAAGCTCGGCCAAACCGATTCATTCTCTATAAGTGGCGCATGTTTATATGGGTGGATCTGTCTAATCGATTTCTTCCTTGGACGGCGAAGATAAGTGGCAACTGACTCCACTACGGTGTATCGTACAAATTTAGATCCCGACATTTTCCATTTAGATCACGTAACGTTTCCTCTGAAAGCTTGGAATGGCTGTAATTTCTGCGATGTTGCCGAGGGTGTGGCCTCTATCAATCTCAATTCTATGGTAGCGACGCAGCGGCGATGATAATCGCAAGAAGAAGCGAAGTGGGTAAAACCTAAAGGAAAAAGGGGAATAATATAGTGGAATGCATTAAGGGAAATATGAGTTTGTCATGTGCTTGTTAGCAATGAATGAGTATTTTAGAGTATGATCTAAAGTGAATTTCATCATTAACGGGATATGAGGATCTTGTATAATATAGTGTTTAGTGTTTCTAAGAATAGAGTAGTAAGTAATATATGTGGAAGGAAATCGAAGATAGGTTATAAGAATATTTGGAGATGCAAGGAGATTTAGTAGCGAGTAATTGAGAACGGTTCAATACATTTAGTAGATAAGTGTTGGAAGATGCAATAATGAGATTGTGTTTATTTAAACAATTTAATAGAAAAATGTGATGTATTAATTGAGTAAAATGAATTGTGTATAATTTGTTATTAAAAAAATTGTATTTTGTTTTGTTTTTAAATGTATTTTGTGTATTACAATAGTGTTATAGGTTTTTATATTATGGGTTCTTGTAAATCTATAAATTCATTTTAATTTTTAAAAAAGGTAAGGAATGAAGTGAAGTCCTTAATAGATCTCTAAGCCCTTATAGGCCACATAACACACCCATTCACACATTGAAATTCAAATATTGAAAAGAAATCGCATTGACTCTTATGTATTTTATCACTCACTCATATGTTCTATCCTTATGTTAAGGTTTTTATTATTCATCATCTTGAGATTTATTTTGACAATAATCTAAAAATAGTATAGTTATAATTTATTAATCTTTTATAAGAAATTTTACCTTACAATAGCCTATGTAAATAACATCTCACATTTCATGTCTAATTATTATCACTAATATTGGTTGTGAAACTATCAACCTATAACCAATCTATTAAAAGCAATCACATTCATTGCTAAATTTTTAACTTGATTTATGAAGTGCGGTGTAACAAGCACCTTCATATAGTCATTAATTGTTTATTTTCTATTTATTTATTATTCATTTTTAATCATTTTCCAATTTCCTTTATTTCCATTCCACACTTTTTCTAAACAACAAATAATGTTTTTTTTTAATAACTACTCAAAAAAGTCTTGTGTCACAACCGGATTCTCATTTCCTTTACTCTTTTATCATATATCATTTTAGGTCGATAATTTTCTTTAGGCTCTGTACTAAAGTAAAATCAACTAGCCAAATAGCATAATTAAAATTTAAAATTAATATAAATAAAAAATAAATAAATAATGAAAATATAATTTTATTAAATTTTTATTAATAATTTTATTTTATAGTTATGTATTCTTATCTTTATCTATTTTATTACATCAATTTTATATTTTAATAGTGATTTAATGTCATTTTAAACTCAAAAACATGTTAAATATTCATGTGATTTTAACCTTATTTTGATTAAAACTATTTATTTATTACAATTTTTCTATTTTTTAAGAAAGATATAATATTTATATATAAGTAACATATTTTAAAATACACTTAAAAAAATACACCTAAATAGTAAATTTAAAAACTCAAATTTTATTATAATATTTAACAATGACAAAAATGTTTTATATCTATAATATGTATTTTAAAAGTAAAACAAAAAAAAACACAAGATATTCTATTTTTTAAGAAGCACAACTTAGATTCACATGTGTTTTTTTTACCATTTATATTCTAAATAGACTTCTCATTAATAATTAAAGATAAAAAAATCAATTCCAACAAAATTTATTTTATAGATAATCATGTTTAGAAATACAAATCATTTTGACATATTAATAATTGAAAAAATGTATATAAACGTCGAATTAAATAAAAAATTCAATAGACTACAATCCATGTATAAATAAAGTGTTTTTATAATACACCCCTACTAGTATAATAGTTAATTAGTTATGGAATGTGTGTGTTTACTCTCTTAACATTCGCCTTTTAACAAATGTATTCACACACTTCTAAACACATGGGTTAATTTTTTTACTAGGCATGAAAGCTGCTTCTAAAGCACTATAACATCATTTATTTGCTAAATTCAATAAGAATGATAACTCTAAATGAAGTGGGAAGAGGCCCCGTCCTTGTTTTGGCCATCGTAACTCAATATGAATGTTTCAGATATGCGTTCATATCTATAAAAAATAGAGACAACATAGTAAATTAGAAAAAGTATTCATATTCATATGTGTTTGTGAAAGGAAAATAGGCAAGGTTACTATAGACTTTTTGTTCATTAAAAGCGTTTTAAAATAGTGCTCTTTAAGAGTTTAATTTATTTGTATTATATTTACAATCAACAAATTTTAAATTAACATTATTGTATTACAAAGTATTCTTTAAAAAAGAAAAGAAGAAAATATTGATCATATCAATGAAAATTTTCTTTGGTAGTTTGGGGCACTATATATTTAACATACCAAATTTTTAAAAAAGTTTGATGAGTTTTCGACAACAACGGTCGATTATTGAGAGCAATTATGGTTAATATTGTGTCTTAACACTATTGTTTTATTCAAAATAAGGTTGCTTCTCCATGTGAATGTAATGCCCCGCTTTGTCGCCCTTAACCGATGAAGTGTGGATTCTGCCTTCGCACCTGGTTTTCGATGCAAGAGTGTACTCCTCCAGTTTCTCATATGTCCCTAGAGGTATCGGATCCAAGTCGTCTTATCTCACTGAAGCTTTGACGACCTTCATGGACACTAGTTTTTCTGAAGTTATTTAATTTTCTTTTCTTTTCTTTGTTTTGGTTGGATAATGGCAATGAGGAGATCAATAAACAAATTCAAACAAAATATATAGATTAATTAAATATTGTTTAACTTGACCGAATCAAATAAATAAATGGAGATAGTTTATTAAACAAAAGTAAAATTTAATAGCAAGTAAGACAATATTTATATATGTACATATATTAAATAGAATATTATTAAAATGCATACATTTACATTATGGCAAATGTTGCGGTGGGTAAAGCGTAAGGGTATCTTCCTTCCCTGCCACGCAATGCTGGCAGTTAATTCTTTTGTTGGCTGTGAGTGTGAGGTGACTCCCCCAACGTCCCTTTCAGACTTGACTCTTTCCTTGCATGAGAATACAAGCAATCTTTTAAGATCCTGAAGCCGTATCCAATCTGACCCGAGTTAATGTGAGGAGTGGTTGGATAGTGGTTGGACAGATCTTCCCTCTCTGCATCCTAGGACTTTGTTCCCCCTTGCTGGCTCAAAAATGATTTTTTAGGATCTGTATTTTTTGGAGGACAGACTGTTTTGTTTTCTTTTTCTAAGAAATAAATTCTTCCTACCTATTGTTGGTGTGGAGGATGATGATGGGGATCTATGGAAGTGCCGTTGCAATTATTGTGATGTTAATGGGATCCATAGAGTATGGCATTTCAGAAGACACGAACAGGGTTTTCAGTCCATGCTCGGATTCATTGGTGCAGAAGAAGGATGGATTTACGTTTGGTATAGCCTTCGCGGATAGGGACTCCTTCTACATCGACACGCAGGCGAGGACCAAGCTGGAGCTCTCGCCCTGTGATACGCGTTTGGCGTTGTCGTCTAAAGCGTCTCAGTTGGCTGTATTCAGGCCCAAGGTCGACGAGATTTCCCTCCTCACTATCAACACCTCCACTGGCTCCTTCTCTCCGTAGAAGAGGAACGAGTGGCCGCTTTGTGCAGAAGGAATGTCTAGCTAGGCACTGTGGTTCTCTTTTCAAGCATCGTGGCTCATGGAATTTTAATGTGTGCATGGAACAATCTTGTTATTTTCTTGTTGTTTCAGATAGTGGTGGTGTTATTTTTTTATGGAGCTTCAAGCTAGTGAAGTAGACGTATTACCTCCACTTCCTGGGGTGCTGTAAGGTGTGTTCTTGTTGGGGATCCACAGCAGAGACCTGCCATAGTTTTCAGCCAGCTGCGCAGCACGTTTGATAAGGAAGAAGCCTTTTTGAGCGCCTCAACAAGCGAGTTGTCCAACTATGATGTTATCATTCAAGAGATCGATCATTGCATCCTCAATTTGGGATTCTCCTTCAAGGTGACAGATCACACCCACGGGCACAGGAGATCTATGCAATGTTGGAGAAAATGTCTTGGGAGATGAAGGTAGTAGGATTTTTTCAGATCCAGATCATGTACTGAGTTTGTATCTTCAAAATTGATTATGTGACAGTGAGGGTGTTACCAGCAGACCTGATGAAATTTATTTACAAAGATTCTCTATTGAGATCTTACTTGTTGTACGATGTAACTCATGGAAGAGAACCTCATAGAGGCCGATCTGTTTCATATCAGAATATTCATGAAACACAATTTGCTTTGCCATTATATGAGCTTCTTCAACGAGTCACCAGGTTGGCAGGCATAAAGTTTCTTGTTGGAATTATCACACCTTACAAGCTACAACTGTAATGTTTGCACCGAGAGTTTGATGTTGTCCTCAAATCGATGAAGGAAAAGGTTTATTTATCATTACGGTAGATGCCTTTCAGAGCCAGGAGCGTGATGTAATCATTATGTCTTGTGTCCGAGCTTCAAATCATGGGGTTGGCCTTGTAGCTGTTTTTCACCGCGTGAATGTGGCGCTAGCACGAGCTCGCAGAGCACTTTGGGTTAAGGGCAAGCAGCTGCATTGAAACAATCAGATGCATATTGAGATGGCATTTTAAACCAGGCATGTTAAACTCGGCCCTTGCAATCTTCTGCTACCCTTTTATTATGTCATGAATTGAATGTCCTTCTATTTTTTTTTCTGTTATGGCATTTAGAATGGGCTTCTGCTTTTTCCTTGTGAATCGACCCAGATTGAAGGAAAGGAAGGACTGTTGGGAGTTGTTTGTTTTTCATACCCTGATAGCAACTGTGATAGCATGTATACATTCCTTTCTACCTCTCGTTTTTTTTTTTTCTTTTCGAAATAAAAGAGTAACTGCTATGTGATAGCAAAATAATGGTTGAAGTTTTATACTGTGGGTGTTAGATCTTTAACCTAGGTGTTTCCTGCTTAATTCTTCAATTCGGGTGACGTTTAGAGACAATAGTGAACAATGGCCATTGGGTTTGATTTCTAAACCAGCAGTAGCAGATATAAACTTGAGCCATGAATAACATTAGTGGATATTTGTAGATTTGTCGACTCATGGCCAGTTTTAGGCTAAGTGTTGTTTTTGTCTTGGTAAAAGCTTTTCTTGGGCTGAATCTGTGTGTAGACCTCGCATAGTGAGCATGATGTTTTCTTAGAGGCCTACGTGAGTGGAATATCGATTGCTCAATACAGATCCTATGACGTGAGTCACTGTATCATAAGATAAAAGAGTTCAATCAAACTTTGTAGTAGCAGATGTTTTCTTTGGAGCGACTATGAGGATAGGTCGAGTAGACAGTCGTGAAATAGATGGGTATGCCCAAGCTATTCATATGTTGTTTTAGAGATGGAAGAGAAGGCATAGTTCGTAGGAAGAGTATTTTGCTTTGTATTCCTCCTTCGTTGACTGTTAACCTTGTGATTGGTGACTTGAGTTGGGTCACGGTAGAGGATCTTGTGTCGATTCACTTATATTTTCAACAGACTATCCCTTGCTTGTTTAAATTCAAGTATCGAATGAAATGGGTTTCTATTAAATCCATTTTGTAGCTTAGCAAACCTTCAATAATTCAGGTAGGGACTTTCTGAGTAAGTGTTGACTGAGGCATGTATGAAAATAGAATGGTTACCTTTCTTCAAATTGGGTTAGACTTGTATGAAAATGGAAAAGGTAGGAATCGACTCAGTTACATATTTTAGTGAGCTAAGTCCTTAACTCTTACAACAATCATACGAGTGGTGGATTACGGGTTTATTACTGTTTATGTGATGTAAGATAATAACAACCTTTGGTGAAAAGAATTCTTCTTGATCCTTGCTTGTGTAATCCAATTATAGTTGTTGAATGTAATTTAGTTGGATAGAATCTAATGTATTTAACTTCTTAAAGAAAAATAATTAGGTTCGGTGAGAATTACTTGGTATTTTGAATCTTCATATTCAGTTTTTGTGTTGTGAGTATTATATGTATGTTGGTTTATTCAGTCGAGTGAAGTTAACTTTAATATTTGACTGATTTGTGTTCATATATGGTTGGGGCCTATATTCTTCCTAAAACAAGGATGTGTGTTAATGCAGTCTTGTTACCAAGCAATTTTGAATATGTTAAGTCATTTTTCTGATCTTTATCTTTTTATGGTTAATAATATTAGAATGATGTTTGGGTGTTAGATTTCAATCACGTAATCTGTAGGATTACATGACTGAAATCTCAATACTCTCAGTCTTGTTGTCTTCACCAATAAGGTCTCACCTTGATTGTCTTTGGAATATCTCTCTCACTTGAATATTGGGATTCCTCCTTGTTGGCTGGTATAAATCTCTTCATCTTGTGAAACATATTGATTAGTGGTTTGTGATTTGATCCATTCTTGAGTTTAGAATTTTTACTTTCATGATATTATAAAATGTTAGCCTACTTTGTTCAGTAATGGGTAGTCTTAACATGCTCGGATTCTATGAACTCGACTCTAGTTAATATTTGTGCGAGATGGATTATGCGAGTGACTAGAGGAAAAGAGTGTTAAAGGTTCATCTCGTACAATTTATGAAGTTCCTTGTGAAAATGTCCAATGTGTTGTAAATTGTGTAACATTGCTTGCAAAGAGAGTTTATATAACCTCTTTCTGGAATTGTTTGGAGAATTACGTGAAGAAGTAGTTTTGTCCTTTTTGTAATTTGGTGGTAACTCTTCTTAGTGAGAAATGTTATTCAATCCTTTCACTTTGGCATAAGCATTGTAAAACTTTGATCTTGAGAATTAAGTGTTAAATTAAATCTTTCTAAGACTTTGTATTGATGGGTTATATGTAAGTTTTAATGGGGTGGCTTTTCCTTACGTGAAGTTACCTAAAATTTTGTTCAAAGAAATATGTTGTGGTTTAGATCCTCTTGAAAACAAACGATGCCTTAAGTAATCAAGAGTGAGACTATCCTTGCAAAGTGATTTTATATAACATGTTATCCCTAAGCTCGAACTAGTAAACACTACTCTTTTGGAGAACGATAAAGACAAGCTTAAAGGAAAACAATGGTTAGTTTCTAATAAGATTTAACAAGTAAGAGAAGAAAATTTTGAAACCACTCAATTGATTTCTCAGCCTATTTAAAAGTAAGTAGCTTCCTCTTGATAAGCTTTTTCGGTGAAGCCTAAGTAAGAGTGCTAATAACTACGTATAAAACCTCAAGCTTCAATTAAACCTTAGTAAGAGCTAATGACGTCTTAAGGGTGAACTCATTTGACCTTCTTCCTTTAACTTTATCTAGGGTACCTTGTAATTTTCTCTTAAGTTTGTTGAATGTGAACCGATGTTGTCATAAGGGCATGAACGAGTTCTAGTAACGTAAGTGTGAATAGATGGCCCTGTGGAATTAAATTACCATCTTTATCAAATAAATATATAAAACAAATAATTGTTATAAAGGAGAAGACTGTAAGTGAACTACTCTACAGTGTGTGAGAACATAACTCAGTTGGTAAGATGATTTGTGCGAATCATATATTGAATCCTTCTGAAAAATTAAGTCATGAGTTAAAGGGTGTCTTATCAAAATAAATAACCTCCAATTATTCCTTACTATGGCTTGCCCTATTTTGTGAGAGTGTCTTGTGGTTGGGCTTCTATGTTATTTTGTCAAAAAAAAAAAGAAAAATATATTATCCTTTTGGGTGTGAACGTTTCCATGCTGACCTTGTGGTCATCCCTGTAACAAGTGGTTCCCAGAGTTGATTGTAACCTTGTGACGACATGTTGTGTCATGTTTTGTGTCGAAGCAAGTCAAAAAATATATATATCCTGTCTTTTATTGTGTTGTCGTGTGAATTTTTTTGGGTTGTTACAGTGAACCATTCAATTGGCATAGTGTCATGCCCACATTTTCAACACCAAAATACAATAGTAAAATTATCTGAATAATTTTATTTTTTTACTTTAAATGCTCACTACACAACACCACATGGTCTCCAATAGATAAAATTAACATCACATAAGCCACTTACAAAAATCATCAATGCACATTAACAACATGATAACACCATATACATGTTGATGCCACACTCTCCCTAATGAGCGAACTACCAACGACCGAACCACAAACGGACCCAAGGATTGGCAAATCCACAACACAACATTACCCGCATGTTTACACATTAGTTATGATTAAATTGTAAGAGCATTTGTCACGCAAGGATAAATTATCATTTTCCACCTACATATTCTTAAATTCATTCAACAATCAACTTACAATACGAAAACTTAATTTGGCTCTTTATCCCTTACGATAATCTCCATAACTTAAATAATTATTTGCCATATTTCAAAATGCATACAAAATTCTTAATTCTCTCATTCTTATGTTAAGGTTCTGCTTCTCAAACATTTATTTGATGTTTAAATTTTACCCTTGTTACACAAGGGAAACTAACATGAAGTCAAGGAAGAAATCTTAGGATTTAAGGGAGATTTAGATTCAAGATACCTCTTCCCATAAACATTCTTCCATCACAATATCTTTATTTTCTGTTATAGTTTCTATAGTTCAATAACTTGTTTGAATCCATTCAACATTTTCACATCAAGAAATTTTATTTAGATTTATATATATCTTTTATTTGCTTGAAAGTTTGATCTCACCAAGAGCAATTCATATTTATTTTTAAAACATTGAAAATGTCTAGTTGAGTTATAAGGACTTCAAGTATGACATTATTCCTAACCCAAAATCTTATTAACTCTTGTACTCTTTACACTTACATCATACTTTGGTCTCACTATTGGAATTATTTTAGAACAATTGTAATTCAAATGACACATAGTTTACACTTAAGGATTCATGACTACAAGGAGTGGTGACCCTGCACCTAACTACTCATTTCATTGCTCTTAGACCATCAAGTATTAAATGCATATAACAAGACAACCCAACAACTATATGCTTCTCAAATGCCTTCCAAGGAACAATTTAAATCATTGGGTGAATATGCATTAGTGTTTCCTTCACCAATAACCTTAAGAGAGACTCTACTGTCTATTAACTTCAAAAACATTCGTTGATGGGGGAAAATTAGACCATATGAGAATCATAGAGTAATCCACTAGTTCATACTAAGCGATGCATTTATATAAGAGGGGGAAAAGAGGTTCCAATGAAAAAGTTATAAACTTTTATGCATTCAAAATCCTTCTAAAGAAATATTTACAATCTTTGGTAATCATACATCATATGTCCTTTACTTAATCACTAATATCCCAAGGCGTATGATTTCACACTTAACCAAGTTTGGATTATCCTTGGAAATTTAAGTATTAGATGTGTATTACAAGGTGATATGCAATTATAATGTTATACACCATATGATCCTCTAACAACTACCCTTCTCACTGGACAAATTATACTAATGTGTAATTCACCCTAATTCCCATAAGAGGTCCACTTTTGACTAATTTCCATTATCACTTAAAATGGGCCTACACCATACCAATAGGAAAAACTAGATAAAACAATTATGCCTACCTCACAGCCTTATGCACAACTAGAGGGACTCTGCCAAGATAACACCCCTATTTGTGAAGAGACATGGCTTCAAAATCAAGGGTTTCATGCATAGGTATCTTACGACATAGGCTTCACTCATTAGGTTCAACACCTCATTAGGACCAAGTCTAGAGGATTATACTAGATATGAGATTTGCAAGGTAATACACAAGGGCACAGCCCATCATCATGAATATCTATAGAAGCATGATAGTTGAGAGAATAACTACTAGTTGGTAAGCACTAGCACCCATAGTTAGGATGGTCATAGTCAAAGTGGAGATCACTCAATATGGAAGAACTGTCAAGTTTTTCTCAACCGTATAGTGTCAAAGCTCACCTACTAGTCATGAAATAATCAAGGGAAGAAGCCAAATTGAATGTTTTTAAATAACAATTCCATTTTTAATTTATAAAGAAATACTTCTTCCTTTCATGCATGATGTAAGATTTCACACCATAACAATAAATGAAGTCAATAAGAAAATTTAGTAATTAATGGGATACCTCTTAAAACTTGATAACAAGGAATAAGTACAAGTTTATTTAAACTACATGCACAACAAGGAAATTTTTTTATTTAAAAGCATTAGAAAGGTGAAGCTTTGATGTAAACATGATTTTAAAAATGGAGATCCTAATGATCCTAGATTGGGGTATTAGGGTGTTAATGATAATCTAACTAGGAGGACTAAAACACTTTATAAATGAACTAAAACAATATGGAATAATTGTAATTAATTATTCTAAGTGAAATAAAACCCTAAGTATGCAAGCGAAGGGAAGGAAATAGCTTAGTAGGTTTTTGTAGATGGTGGTATAGTGTCCTGGTTTGAACAGAGAATCTAGAAGTGTATAAAAACACTTAGGGACCTTTTGAAGGGCATATCTGGTGAATCTGAGATGTCTAAGGTACTTGGGAGTGTACTAAGGTGCCCCAGGGTGCCTTGGTCTACAATCTAGGTGCTCTAAACATCAGTAAACGCTCAAAAATAAGTTCACAATGTCACAACTTAGTTTGAAACCATTCCTTTTTATCGCACTAGATTTTTTAGATGAACTAGGAAATAACCTAAAATGCAATGAGAAGTATCGAACCATAGAAAAATAAAATATGAAAACTAGTGGTATTATCACTGAGCATTGCACTACATTTCAAACCCGGATGTAGTTCTAGTGTGTGTGTGCATGTCATGCCCTAGGTTCTCTCGTGTCAGTCACACTTTGTGAAATAGCAAGAAATATAAGCTATAGAAAATATAAGTAGAATGTGTACATGGAATAGAATATAATCCCTTCCTCCGAAGTGTGTGTGATTCATATCTCCTATCCTTGGTGCATGGCACTATGTGGATGTAAGTTAGGTAATGGATGCAACTCTAGATGGAGTGATAGTAGCATGTGGCGCTAGGACCTCATACCCTAATTATAGTCTTATAATATTTATATTTATAGGGCTCTCAATTTTAATTTTGTAATTAATCCCGAAGAGGGTAACTAAAGAAAATATAAAGATAAAAATGACTAGAAAACCACCAAAAAGAAGTAATAAAAACATTTCAATAGACCGAGGCACCTAGGAGTGGGACTAGGGTCCCCAAGACAGGTTGGGGCACCCTAAATTTGGGCTAGAATGATGGGGTAGTTACAAAATGTGTGGGTATGTGCTAGAAAATAAATGGGAAGTACGAAATAAAATATAAAATAAATATAGCTAAAAGGTGGGATTAATTGGTACTGTTAGTGTGAAATCACAAGACCTCTGAATGTCTACAAACCAAAAGGGTTGAGACTCTCAGTGTGATAGCATAACATGGAGCATATCTCAAAGTGTGGGACTTTGAAATCGAGAGATATCTCCAGATGAAGGCCGGTTCCTATTCCTCTGTTCAGGTGCACACAAATAAATTGCAGAGGATCTACTCTAAACCTACTCTATCTTACCAAGGGGACAGGGTTGAGAAGATGCGAAAGAAATAAACCTAAGCTAACAAGGTGATGCACCAAAGGAATGTTAAACATTCGTTTGTAATCTAACACAGACCATAGAAATGTAATACAATCACCATGCATAGATAAAACAACCGCAATGAGAGATTAGAAGATAACAATGAACACATGAAAGGGTTGAGAATCACCCACAGACATATAGTATTGCTCCATATTTGATACTGTACATTATAATTAGCTATGAGGAAAAACTTTGTATTACAACTTGAATGGGAGGTTTGGACTCCACGAAATCATCTGTAGACCAGAGGAGAAGGGAGGATACAAAAAGAAACATCCAACCCTTTTCAATGAGCCTCGCCCCCTCTTTTATAGATTCAAAACAAAGAGAAGAAGGAGAGAGAGGAGGGAAAAATAATTTGAAGCTCATCTACTAGCCATCAATGCCTCTAAAAATCTAGCCCAAATATTTCATGTCCACCACTTTGTGTCTTCTTGGCATGTTGGAGAAGGAAAGAATGGTGGTGGATCCAATAAAATCCAATCTAGATGTTGGAGAAATTAGATCACGTATTAATGGCACGAAGAAATTTTCCAAATTTTTACCCACCTAACCTCATCTAAATTAAATTTTTAGATCTCCATTATGTAGATGAGGTCGAGATCTTTCCAATGGTGCCAAATTTGTTGGATTTCGGGCACTTGATCAGAAGATATGCCCATTTGAATATTTGACTCGGGTCTATACAAAAATGGTGGAAACCAGATATCAGAACAGGTCTGTGGGCTCTGAAATTCACTTTGTGCCCTTTTGCACAAAAATATAAAAGTGCAAAATCTTCCCCTTAGCCATGTAATACCTTTTGTCAAAAAATCATCTTCGGGTCCGTCAGTCCGCATTTTCCATTTGGGCAAGAAATCACCCAAAGCCCGCCGGCCCACATGTAACTTAGGTCTTACACGTGGCTCCTCAGGCATCGGCAGGGGCACAAATCATTTTTAAACTTTATGTCCCTTGGAAGTGGAGCCAAAAAGTAAAAATTACTCCCGTAGACCCACCTTCCCACTTTGACTTTTCAACATGGCCACATGTCGAGTTGGCTCTAGTTTGGGGATTGCTTTTGGATTCAATATTTGGAGGTGCGTTGAAGAGACACGTGGTACCTTCCATGGCTTGCTCAGTATCGTTGTGTTTCAGGCTAAGTATTTTCACTTGGTGGGGCCAAAAAGTAAAAATTACTCCCAAAGACCTGCCTTCCCGCTTTGAATTTTCAACATGGCCATGTGTCAAGCTGGTGCTAGTTTGAGTCTCCACCTTGGGCTCCCATCTTTGAAGTTGCACTGATTCGACACTTGGCACATTCCACTGAGTCAAAGAATTTTCAACGGCAGGTGAAACTTTTGGGGCTTTAGACACATGGAGTCTTGGCACTTGTTTGAGTCTCCACTTTTGGATTTACTGTTTGGAGATGCGTCGTTGAGACACTTGGCAGCTTCCGCTGATTCTTCCATACTTAGCCAATTTCAGCTCGCTTTAAATCATTTGTGGAGCCCGAAACCTTTGAGTCTTTCTCCGTTTCTATCCCTTGATCCTTTGGTTTTCTTTGACATTATTTTCTCTTCGCTGACCTGTTACTACATTATAGAGCCCGCATGTAACCTGTTTGTTAGATTTGAAACATGGGCTCGTACGATGGAACCTTCTCTTGGATTTCTTTCTATATATGGTTGTGTTTGATTGATTTTTCCGGTGGCAAAATTGAGATAACAATTTGGTGACTCATAGGGGCATTTTCTGCTAGATGAAGAGATCAGCTGCCTTGTTGTATCTATTGGGCTTGGAGTCATAATTGATAGCCTGATCTAATCTAAACATTGAAAATCTGATCCCCGAGTTTCTTAGACATCGAAACCTGCCCCTTTGTTCTAGAAATGGACCCTTCGAGACCTGATTTTAGTTGCTCTATATTTGTTCTATTTTAAAATAAGCAATTTTCATGAAAACTATGGGTCTCCTTGTTGCAAATGTTGAAGGGCCTAGTGTATTTGCGTGGAGGCACATCGAATAGTATAACGACACAAATATGGAGAAACAAAACTATGTCATAGAACTTAGGGAAATAAAACCTATCCTACAATAGAACAATGTGCATATGCCCTTAGAGAAATTAAATTCCTATGCTAATATTTACAGGGAAAGTAATTTTTCCTTTTAGTAGATGTTTGAGATGGATCCGTTCATTGGGATCTATAATTCTTGTCATCCAATCTAGCCATCTAAAAGGCATTGTTACTCGTACATCTTATGACCATGTAGGGGCCACTCCAAATGGCATCAAACCTGGAATGCTTTCCTAGTTTTTCCCGATCAGCATCCCATTTTAGAACTAAGTCCCCCTCTTGAAAGGTCCTTGTTCTTGCTATCTTGTCAAAAGTATTTTTGATCGATGCTTGATCTTTCTAAATGACCTACATTGCATGCTCCCTTGCCTCTCCTACTTCCATTAGCTCTGGATACCTGATTGCCATAGGTTCAAACTCAACAAGTTTCAACTATTTCATGAGTTCCAAAGTGGGAAACTCCAATGATATGGTCAATACTACCTCTTTTCCATACACAAGCTTGTATGGGGAGCTACTTGTGGACCTCTTTGATGTGATCCTATCAGCCCATAGAGCTGATTTGAGCTTTGTATGCCAAGTTCTCTTATTTTCATCAAGAGTCCTTCTAATAATCCTTAATAGGTTCTTATTTGTGGACTCTTCTTGGCCATTACCTTGAGGGTAATAATTTGATGAAGTGTTGAGGTACACACCATTCTTGATAGCACATTCAGTGATCCTTGTACCAAGGAATGCCAATGCATTATCTGATATAATAGTGGTAGGGACTCCAAACCTGGTGGCTATCCCTTCATAGAAATCTAAGATGTTGGATTCATTTGCTTCTTTTAGTGCCACTACTTCAGTCCACTTGGTGAAATAGTCTATTGTAGTAAGTATCCACTTGTGGCCTTGGCTTGAATTTTAGTTAATCACCCCAATGAAGTCTAGTCCCCCATTGTATGAATGGTTGATCCACTGAAATGGGATGAAGGGGAAGGGCTGTTAGCTTCTCCTTTCCTATGAAGAATGCACATTTTTTACACTTCTTGATCCATGAGTAGCATTCCCTGAAAACCGCAGGCCAATAATAACCAGCTTTCATGATCTTGAGAGTTGTTACTCGAGGGGAAAAGTGACCTCTTGCTTCTCCGTCATGGAACTCATGCAACACTCTCTCAATTTGGCTGTCCCAATGCACCTCAATAGAACACTATTGATATCCTTCTTAAACAAGACACCACCAACAAGCACATATGGGATGGCTTGTAGTCTGAAGTATCTTCTCTTTGCTTTGTTCCATTCTAGAGGGCACAAACCTGTTTGAAGGTAATGCACCAAGGATTGGGTCCAACATGGAGCAGGTGCATCATTAGCTGGTTGTTCTTGATCATTTTGTAGAAATAGGACAACCTATTTTCCACCCACTGACTCAACCTATTGCTTATAGGAAAAATATTCACATAGACCCTTGCCTTGAACCAGTTTGGTCACCTTGATCTCAATCTCATATTCCATTACGGAGGATCCAACTTGCTCTCTTCTCATTCAAGTCCTTGTTCAGAGAAAATCCCTTACACCAAAGATGAGATACTAGCAATTGAATCTTATTGTTTGAGACCAAGTGTTTGAATTTTTCAAGCTTCTAATAACAACAAGTAAATGTTAATCAATGAAAGAGTATTTTACCTTGTATTCCTCCAAGCTCTGGATGAAGAAGGATATGGGTTGTTCTGAACCTTCATTGTTGGGCTAGACCAAGATGGCTGAGATGGTGTCTGATCCTCCAAAAGCATATAGCATGAAGTCTTTTGAGAAGTCTGGGTTAATAAGAGTTGGAGCCTGTGATATTGCGAGCTTGATGGCCTCAAAACTCTCTTTGCCTTTTGTTGTCCATTTAAATGTAAGACTCTTCTTTAACATCATTGTCTAGATTCTTCTCATGAATCCACTAAGCCTGGGCTACTGAACTAATGGAATCTGATTCTTTTGGAGTCGCCAGATGTCTAATTTCAAAGATTCCTAAAAGCTAAAATTATAGCAAGTTCACATCAATCTTACTGCAATAAAGATAGAGACTTCTTGGTCCCACAGGCATGCCAAAACTATTAGTGTGAAATCATAGAACCCATGAATGTATGCAAACAAAAAGGATTGAGACTCTCTCAGTGTGATAGCATAACATGGAGCATCTCTCAAAGTGTGGGACTTTGAAATCGAGAGAGCTCTCTAGATGAAGGTGGTTCCTATTCCTCTGTTCAGGTGCACACAAATAAATTGCAGAGGATATACTCTAAACCTACTCTATCTTACCAAGGGGACATGGTTGAGAAGATGCAAAAGAAATAAACCAAAGCTAACAAGGTGATGCACCAAAGGAATGTTAAAAATTTGTTTTCAATCTAACACAAACCATATAAATGCAATACAATCACCATGCACAAATAACCAAACTACAATGAGAGATCAGAAGATAACAATGAACACATGAGAGGGTTGAGAATCACCCACAAACATATATTATTGCTCTAAATTTGATATAGTACATTACAATTAGCCAGAGAAAAATCTTTGTATTATAACTTGAATGGGAGGTTTGGACTCCACGAACTCGTCTGTAAACTAGAGGATAAGGGAGAGTGCAAAACAGAAACGTCCAACCCTTTACAATGACCCCTGCCCCTCCTTTTATAGATTCAAAACAAAGAGAAGGAGAGAGAGGTGGGAAAAATAATTTGAATCTTAGCTACTAACCATCAATAACTTTGTAAATCCACCCCAAATCTGTCATGTCCACTACTTTATGTCTTCTCGATGTGTTGAAGAAGGAAAGAACGATAGTTAAAATCAAATCTGATCTCAGTTCTTTGGAGCAATCGAATCATGTATTAATGGCATGAAGATGTTTTCCATTTTTTTACACACCTAACCTCATATAAATTAAAGTTTCAGATCTCCATTGCGTAGACAAGGTCGAGATCTTTCCAACGGTGGAAAATTTGTTGGATTTCAAGCACTTGATCAGAAGATATGCCCATTTGAATATTTGAATAGGGTCTATACAAAAATGGTGGAAAATGGTTATCAAAATGGGTCTCGTGGGCCCGAAATTCACTTTGTGCTCTTTTACACAAAAATATAAAAGTGCAAATTTTTCCCCGCAGCCCCGCAATACCTTTTGTCAAAAAATCATCTTCGGGTCCGTCGATCCGCCTTTTCCATTTGGGAAAGAAATCACTCAAAAGCCCACCATCCCACATGAAATTTTGGTCCGACATGTGGCTCCTCGGGCTTCGAAAAGGGTATGACTCATTTTTAAACTTTATGTCTCTTGGAATCAGATCCAAAAAGTAAAAATTACTCCCAGAGACAGGCCTGCCCACTTTTCAACATGGTCACATGTCGAGCTAGCGCTAGTTTGGGGACTTTTGGATTCAATCTTTAGTGGTGCCTGATCAAGAGACACATGGCACCTTCCATAGCTTGCTCGGTTTCCTTGTGTTTTCTGCTAAGTCTTTTTGCTTGGCGGTTCCAAAAGTAAAAATTACTCCTGGAGACCCGCCTTCCGACTTTGACTTTTCAACATGGCCACATATTGAGTTGGCGCTAGTTTGAGTCTCTGCCTTGGGCTCCCATCTTTGAAGTTGCACCGAGTCAACACTTGGCACCTTCCACTGAGTCAAAGACTTTTCAACGTCCGGTGCAACTTTTGGGGTTCTAGACATGTGGAGGCTTGGCACTTGTTTGAGTCTCCACTTTTGGATTTACTATTTGGAGATGCGTCATTGAGACACTTGGCAGATTCTGCTTATTCTTCCATACTTAGCCAATTTATGCTCACTTTGAATCATTTGTGGAGTCCAAAACCTTTGAGTCTTTCTCTATTTGTTTCCCTTGAGCCTCACGGTTTTCTTTGACATTGTTTTCCTTGGCCGACCCTATTACTACATTGTAGAGCACACCAGTAACCTGTTTTTGGAATTGAAACATGTGCTCGTACAATGGAACCATCTCTTCTATTTCTTCCTATATAGGACCTTGTGTTTGATCAATCTTACCAAGGGAAAAATTGAGATAATAGGTACTTTAACAACTTGAGAACCTTCTAAATAGTAGTATAAGAAGGCTAAATTATGTGTAAAGTGCATAATTTTATGTCTATAAAACATAACAATACATATTTTTCATTATAATAGATAAATTTCAAAAATACACAAATTAATTGCAATCACGACATTTTTTCATCTTAGTTGCATCCTACAAAATAATGTGAGAATGAGTCAACAAAAATCACTAGCATGACATCCACCTAAATCTATCATAATTAACGTTATTAGTTTTTCCATTTATGCAATAGTAATAATACACATGCAACAAAAGAGGGTTAGGTATATATATTCATTTCATTTAATTTTATATTTTTATTAGAAAAGAGAGAGAAAGAGATAAGGAAGAGAGATACTAGAGAAAACACTATTTTTTCGAAATTCACGTTTCGCGCAACAAGCCCCAAGAGAGATTTTCGTGATACTACAATTTTTTCCAGTACTTGTAAACAATGGAAAAAAATAAAATAAATAAAATAAAAATAAAAAAGTAGAATAAATGAATGTGTTTGATTGGTGGAGACGGTGGAAGAATTTAAAAGAGAATTGATGGAGTGGCATGTACAGGTATATGTTAGGTGACTAGCATGAAATAGGGTCCGACAAGGTGTGTGGCCACCCTAAATGCCCACTCAGATCTTTTATTTCCCTAGAATAATAATACATTCAGTTTATTTGAGACTTGGAAGGCATTAACCGCACGTAATCCCTGTGTCAACATTGTAAATTCTAGCAAAGATTGGTTACTTTTAGCGAGGGAAGTGTGAGATGGTGATTGGCGGTGTTTGGAATTGGCATTCTATTTTTGTTTCTATGTTTGACCAAATGAAATAATGAGGAAGCTTCTCAGGTAATGGGATTGGGAAGTGTACATAAAACATGGGTTTCCTCACAGGACAATCACACTATTTCACCATTGCAATAAACATGTCTTGTAGTATCCACTCCTCTTCGACACTATTTCACTATAATTTTATTATTGTTGGATATGTTGGTGTGAGTTATCCTATGTTTCCTCCTCACATATTAAAGGGTCATCTCACATGAGTTAGGTTTAGGGTTTACTATTTAGTCATGCACTAGGGTTACTCAAAGACCCTATATGTACCCTTTCACTATTCATTTATGAGCATGCCAATACACTATGTTGTCCTTTCTCTACATGTGTAGGCTTTGTTATGTTATGGAAGATTGTTTAGTTATTGATTTATTCTTTCTTGTGATTATGTTGGAGCCATTACAATTCAACTAGAGTACAACTTGATCATGGTGCACAGTTTTCCAATACGATCCATCAACTCTTTCATGGTAAAAAATTTTAGAAAGTTTTTTTAATATATATATATATATTTTATATATATATATATATATATATTAAAAAAGAAAAAAATCTTTTACCAAATAAAAGAGAGAAAGTATTCTTTTTGTTTTTTTAAGAATAGAAAGTTTTTAAAAATACTTACCAAAATGAACTCGCACTTTTTAAAATATTGTAAGAAAGTATTTAACACTTTTTAAATTTAAAAAGTATTTACTTTGAATGAAGGAAGTTACCATTTTTGTTTTTTTGTTTAAACAACCACAAATTTTTGTTGTTGAAGACCATGGCCATGGCAAGAAAAACAGTAGAGGGAACAACAGAAGGAACATCAAATAACATCTCGGGTCATGCACAGAGCAAAGCTTCTGCCACGGCTGGTGTGAGAACAGCGAATATTAGCTCAGTCACGTCCAAACAGATCCACATATATGTACAAGTATGTAAAAAAGACAGTAAAAATGTGAAGCCCTCCACACAGCAATTAAAAATGTCCATGTAGCCTAAGAGCTCGTATTCTACAAAAAAAATACCGGACACGAACATAATGAAGGATCCGTTTAGCTACTTTCCAATGCAACTCATGTGGCTCCCGCATGAATCTGGACATGATCCCACATAGCATACGATAAATTGGTCGAGTGTGAGTCAAGTAAATCAAGCTCCCCACCAACTATCAATAAAGAGTACCATCAACCAAGGAGTAGAGCAATCTGAAACCAAATTAACCCCGTAAAGGAAAGGAGTAGGAGAAGACTTGCAATCGGACATCGAAAACAAGCTAACAAATCAAGAGCATACTTAGGGTTTTGAAATCAAAATTCTGAGTCGAATGAAATCCGATCCCAAGGAAGTAATGAAGTAGACCTAAGTTAGTCATGGAAAACCTATTGGCCAAGGTGATTTGCACAGAATCAATAATAGAGGAAGAGTTGCCTATGATCAACAAGTCATCAACATAGAGAACAAGAATGAGTATGGAGTCATCTTGTTGTAGAATATAAACATTTGGATCAAAGTGACACCTAGTAAACCCTAATGTAAGTAAAAAGGAGTCCATCTTGGCATACCAAGCCCAAGGGGCTTGTTTAAGGCCATAAAGAGACTTCTTTAATTTACAAACAAGGGAGGGATCTTGGACATAACCTGGAGGTTGTTCCATATAGATCTCTTCCTCTAGGTCACCATGAAGGAAGGCACTCTTAATGTCCATTTGATGGACTTTCCATCTGTTCGCTATGGTAATGGCTAGGGTTAGTCGAATAGAAGTCATCTTTGCAACCGGAGAAAAGGTTTTAGTATAATCAACCCCAGCTATCTGGGAGAAACCCTTACCTACTAATCGTGCTTTAAAATTTTTGACGTCTCCATCTATTCCATACTTTATTTGGAACACCCACTTACACTCGAACAATTTTTCTTCCTTTCGGAAGAGGGGTGAGATCCCAAGTATCGTTCTTCGTGAGAGAGGAATAATCCTCATCCTTGGTAGAATCCCACTCAGGAATACCATAAGCCTCCTAGAAAGACTGTGGATCAGAAGCAGAGGTGAAGAAAGAGTGGGGTCCAATGAAATCTGAGCAAGTACATCTCATATCCAAAGTATCTCCAACTAAATCTCCAACACTTTACAAAGTTTTGCTAGCCCAAAGAGGACCAGGAGGATCAGGCTCAAAGTTGGAAGATTCTTCACTTGAGTGAGAAGGGACATATTCCTCATCATCACTACTATCGAATTAGAATACTCAAAGGTCCGATGGTCGAGGATATGGAAGAGGAGCACGCTCAATGAGTATATCATCCGATGAGTCGAATCAATCAGTGAGATGAAGAACCTCAATAGATGGAGAAGTAGAAGTCGAAGAATAATCATTGAACTTAGCACTTCTCTCAATATATAGCTCATGAGAAGTAGGATTCATTAATCGATATCCCTTCACGTCATCAAAGCATACCCTAAAAAGATACAAGGTTTGGATTGTGGTTCTAAGGCCTTATGTTTCTTCTTAGGAATCGAGCCATAGCCTTGGATTTTAAGACTCAAAAGTGCTCAACATCGGGCTTGTTTCCAAACCAGCTTCTAAGGGTGTCATCCTCTACTTGCCTTGTGTGGAACACGTTTGAATGTAATTTGCACAATTCACTCGCTTCTGCCCAATACTATGGAGGAAGAGACTTCGAGTGAATCATATAAGTGGCCATCTCCTTGAGTATAGTTCTTTCTTCTCGTGACTCCATTCTCGTGAAGGGCTATAAGCAACTGTATGCTACAAAGACATCCCTTTAGAAGTATAGAAATCCATGAACATATTGTTTACATGTTCACCTCCATTTTTGGTTTGAAGAACCTTGATAGACCGTTCCGCCTGTTTCTCAGAAAGAGCCTTAAAGTCCCTGAAAATTTTCAAAGACTTCAAACTTAATCTTAAGAAAATATACCCAAGTATATCATGAAAATTCATCAATGAAGGTTAGCACATAAAGAGCTCCATAGTAAATGAAGGAGAAGGAAATGGACCAGAAATATCACTGTGAACAAGATCCAAGGGACAAGTAGCTCTCAGGATTTTCCTTTGTCAAAGTTCTTTTCAGGATGCTTTCCAAGGGTATAACCCTCACAAAGACCCTTAGAAAACTTGACGCGGGGTAACCCATTGACCATTTCATTTTGGCTTAATTGTTCAAGGTAGCGATAATTTAAATGTCCAAAACGCTCATGTCATAGCTTACTAACCTCATTTTCATGAGTGAGCAAGGTAGTGGGCGTAGAATCAAAAGTAAAGTGGGAAAAGGTATATAACTGTGAATGGTGATCATCCTTTCCCTTAGCCACTATAGTGTCATTGTTAAGCTCACGAATAATCACCGTGTTAGGACCAAATTCCCCTCGCATTCCTTCACCAAGGTGAGTACTTTGGTAAACTGATACGAGATTGGTAGAGAGATAAGGAAAACTCAACACTTGGTTAAATGTTCCCCCATCCATCTCTACCGATCCACTATCGGAAACCGACACTGTCGTGTCATTGCCCATCGTGCTTTGGGACATTCCACACGGTTTGATGTTGGAAAACTTAACATGTGAAGAACCCATGTGGTGTGAGGCACTAAAATATATAATCCACATCAATGAAGGAGTAACTCTGGCTACAAGGGCATTTCCTTTCTTCTTATCATTTTTAGAACCTTTTGTAATAGAAGACTAGGCCTTCTGAGCACTTTGTTTTATGGATTCAGAACACTTATTTTATTCTTCTCAAGTAAATGAGATAAGTAATCAACTGCTTCCGAAAATAGTGGTGCTCATCATGACTAGACTTCTTGCAATAAGAACACAAAACTTTCTTTTATGTGCCTTAGGCTCAAAATTCGAAGTGTTTGTGTAATTTTCTCGGTTTGGTCTTGGTTTTTTTCTTAGGTTGATTCTTTGTTTCTTTCTTCTTTTCGTCTTCTTTCCCTTGCTAGTACTTGCTACAAGGGCATGTGACTTGACTTGAGAGACCCCATTTGAATGATTTTGTCCGTTCTTGAATGAGTTGAGACGAAAAATAGTCAAAGGAGGGCATAGTCCAAGAATCACTCAAAGCAACTTTTGTAGCATAGAAAGTTGACACAAAGACAGAATATTTGGGACCTAGCTTAGAGAGAATCGACAAGATCAATTGAGAATATTTCTTCTCTACTTGACATCCCTTTAACAACAATCAAATGTGGACAAATTTTGAGAAGAAAGCTTGTAGGTTTTTGAATTCACTAGGATTTAACCCTAGTAGTTCATTTTCCAACTCATGCGCTCTCATGTCATCTTTTTGTCCAAACATCACATCCAGCATTTTCCACACAGATTTAGGTGTTTTGAATGCCTCAATGTGGAAGAGAAAGTTAGGAGAAACAGACATGCAAAGAAGACCTAAAGCTTCATCACTACGGTTTAACCACTTAGATTTTTTAGGATTGTCATTGTCTGGTTCAGTCTTAGTTCCCATGGTGATGCGATATAACCCTTTACCCCTTAGTTTCATAATCATTTTCGATCTCCATTCGAATAAGTTGAACGATGTAAGCAAAGGAATTGAAAGTGTATCCACAAGTGAAGAGAGAGAGAAGAAATGCGAAAAGGAACACAAACACCCAGACAATATAAGTAACCCCCTACTTTGTTGGCACTTTATATTTTAGTGCATTGATTACAATCAGGTCCGTGTATGCGGTTGGAAACACTTGGTAACTCAACTTTCAATCAGCGTAATAACGCACAAGAGAGGAGACCACAATAGTGTTTCGTGGAGCGCAACTAAAAAATAGGACACCGTAAACAAGCACAAAGCAAAAAACAAGGAAGGAGGCTAGAGAAAATCCTGGTTGTGAGAAAAAACGTCTCACGACGCAAAGAGAAAACCCTTGCGCAGATCGTGGCAAACGCACTCACTAGATGCAAGCAATAATAAGGGTAAAATACAATGATTTTAAATGAACTCGAAGGAGTTCAGAGGTCTTCAGAACACCATAAAAATGCTCGGAAGGGAAAAAATGGTCAAAGTGTCACTGGACATTTGAGCTCATGATTAGTAAAAAAAGACAAAAATTAAATGCCTAAAAATTATCTTGTGGAAACGTCCAATTTAGCAAATTTAAGGCTAATGGGAGTTAAAAAAATTATTAAAAAATGTTTAATTTAAAGGTGATTTAAAAAAAAAAACTAACCGGAAGTTAATCACAAATAAAAAAATTAATTAAGTACGATTATTTAATATCTAATTAAATAATAATTAAATATTAAAAAACTAATTTTGAAAGAATACTTTCCTCTTGTTTAAAAGACAATTTTAAATGAAATAAATCTAAAAAAATTAGAAAGTTTATATATATATATATATATTAAAAAGAAAAAAATCTTTTACCAAATAAAAGCGAAAGTATTCTTTTTGTTTTTTTAAGAATAGAAAGTTTTTAAAAATACTTACCAAAATGAACTTGCACTTTTAAAAAGATTGTAAGAAAGTATTTACTTTGAATGAAGGAAGTTATCGTTTTTGTTTTTATGTTGAAATGACCATGATTTTTGTTGTTGAAGAACATGGTTGTGGCAAGAAAAATAGTAGAGGGAACAATGAAGGAACATAAAATAATAGCTCGGGTCACGCACATGAGCAGAGCTTCGCCACGGCTAGTGTGAGAACAACGAATAATAGCTCGGGTCATGTCCAAGCAAATCCACATATATGTACGGGTATGCAAACAAGACAGAGCAAAAAACTTGAAGCCCTCCACACATCAAGCAAAAATGTCCATGCAGCCTAAGAGCTCATATTCTTTATCAACAGTTGGTGGGGAGCTTGATTTACTTGACTCACACTCGACCAGATTTATCATATGATGTTGGGATCGTGTCCAGATTCATGTAGGAGCCACATGAGTTGCATTGGAAAGCAACTAAATGGATCCTTCATTATGTTTGTGGCACTTATACTGATGGCATTCACTATCATGGAGGGGTAGATATTGACTTAATTGGGTTCACAGATTCTAATTGGGCCGGTGACTTAGATCATCAGAAATCTACTTCTAGCTACAGTTTCTCTCTTGGTTTGGGTCCTATTAGTTGGTCTAGTAAGAAGCAGAATGTAATTTTGATATCATCTACAGAGGCATAATACAGAGGAGCAATTAACGCGCGCCACGAAGTTATTTGGCTATAGCCCGTATTTCGACAGAGTTTGGCTTTTGGTGGCCTACCATTATCCACTATGATAACACGAGCACTATCTCTATTTGCAGAAATCTAGTTCAGCATCAATAGACGAAGAACATTGAGATCCATATGCACTTCATACAAGAGCTTATTCATGATGGCATCATCGACATTCAGTACATTCAGACTATTGATCAGATTGTAGATTTATTTACCAAGCCCTTCACTGAGATGAAGTTGCTTCACTTATGCTCTCTTCTTGGGCTGAGGTCTTCTGCAGCAACTCATCTTCTTCAAAGCTAAGTAGTCCTTCTTTTTTTCTTCTTCTTCTTCTAGGAAGATTGTGTTTATATATGGGCACCTTATCAAGCCTTTAGTTTTCGAGCCCCATTGACACATCTTTCTTAGTTGTTTAGGAGTGTCTTCTCTTTTTGTTTGACTCATCATAGCCGCTACCCTAGCTTCGATGAAGGGGGGTGTTGGTGTGAGTCATCCTATGTGTCCTCATCACATATTATAGGGTCATCTCACATGGGTTAGGTTTAGGGTTTTCTATTGAGTCATGCACTAGGGTTACTCAGCACCCTATATGTACCCTTTCACTATTCATTTATGAGCATGCCAAGACACTCGCTATCTTTTCTCTACATGTGCAAGCTTTGTTCTATTATGCAAGATTGTTTAGTTATTGATCGATTCTTCCTTGTGATTACGTTGGAGCCATTATGATTCAACCAGAGTGTAACTTGATTGTGGTGCATAGTTTCCGATACGATCCGTTAACTCTTTCAATATAGATACATTAAAAAAATTATTATTAAGATACATTAGCAAGTGTTAATAAAGCAACAATATTTTCCAAATAATTAAACACATGCACTAAAAATTCAAAAAATTAAAAAATTAAAAGAAAGGAAACACATTACACCCATGGCCACATAAATGAGGCTACCCCCTTTGGGAACCTCCCAACAAAGCATGCAACAACAAAACATAACATTATACACAAGTTGTCAAATTTTGGCCATGTTGCACAACACCCGAAAACCTTCCATGGTTGGTCCCCTATTCCCTTTTGATGTATATGATATAATGTCCTGCAACACAAAAAAATCTCACTTGCCTTATGGCTATATCAACAACATCGAGAATAATATACATATGGAAATCAATAATCGTCATCCAAAATTCACAATTCTATCATCTATCATCATATCAATTAATTCGATTTTAACATCCATAAAATCATTATTCTTACTCATAACATCTAACATAGGTAATGTATCTATAATACGACATGTTAGTAAAAAGTAAGAATACTAAAAATCAACATATATAACTATTTATCGGTGTCATCTAGTGAATCATTATCAAAATGTAAATCACTACATGTTAATAGTCTAAATATCCGCATAGTCTATCATCTACTAATCCCGATATAATAATAAAAATTTATAAGTATCAATCCAATAGTAATAACATCATTATGAAATTGTTTTAAAGAGGAGTGGGCACCGCATACCCATCCCATTAGACTCAACTTCCTCCTAGAAATCGCTGAAATAGGTGTGGAAACTTAGCCCAGTAATAAAGTAAAGCATCCTCCCATGTGGCTGCAGTCTCATTGTACTAATCCCACTGGACTCATACTTGGTCAATCTCATGGCCTTGAAGGCCCAAGGTCCTACTCTTTATGATGCACATGGGCTCTATAGTCACCTTGCCCTAGTCCTACATCTGTAATGCGGTCAAATCCAATACATGAGATGGATCTAAAATGTAACTCCTAAGAACCAAAACATGAATACATCGTGAACTTGAGACAAGATGGGTGTCAAGGCTAGACGGTAAGCTAAGGGACTAATCCACTCTAAGATCTAAAATGGACCCATGAATCTAGGAGATAACTTAGACAATTTTCCATAATGGATAGGGCTCTTGTGAGGTCTGACACGAAGAAATGCCTTCGTTCCCACCTCATAACTATGGTCAAATCTCCTCTGATCTACATATTTCTTTTTTAGATCATGTTCCTCCCGTAGTCTCTGTTTGATCAAAATAACCCACACGCTCCATGTCCTCTAACAAAGTTGGCCCAAGAGATATTCTATCCTCCAATATGTCGCAACTTAGAGATGTCCCTGCACTCCCGCCATATAGTTCCTAAAATGGAGCTATACCAATAGAAATCAAAGTTGTTGTTATACGTGAACTCAACCAACTTAAAATATTCCTCCTATCTTTAATGATGGTCCTTGATGTACATCTAAAGAATGTCCTCTAAAATATGATTCACCCGCTCCATTTTTCCATCTATCTCTGGGTAATACGTTTTACTAAAGTTGATACTCACTCCAAGGACATGTTGCGGTAGGTAATCTAAAAATTAGAGGTTTATAAGGGATCGCGGACATAAATAATATTTTTCATAATCCTATACAATATTATAGTCTTATCTAAGTACACTCATGCCACTACAGTAGTTGTATAAGTGGTCTTCACCGGAGACAAATGAGCCACTATCGTCAATATATCCATCGTTACCATGATGACGTCATGGTGGTATCTCTTCGTTAGTATCCCTACTATTAAATCCTTGGAAATGGTGTCCCATTTCTACTCCAGTATAGAATGCGGGTAAAGAAGGCTAGATGGATGATGATGCTCAACCTTCACCCTCTGACACTCCACACAATGAGACAAAAATTGTGATACATCTCTTCAAATTCCTCTTCAATGGTACAACTGTCTCAAATTGGCGTGCATCTTCTTCACCCGTGGATGGTCCAAATATGGTGCATGATGAGCCTCTACTAAATTATCCTGTCTCAAACTTCCATCTCTAGGTACATATATCCGGTCTCTATGTCGAGGATTCCATCTAGCTCTAATGAAAATCCATCAAAATTCCCCTCAAGGGTTCTTTAAGACTCAATCACTACTCTAGTTGTAAGATAGAATCTATGATTTGGAAGTTTTCGCAAAATCCTTCTCCATAAATTTGTACCCACTAAAGTAGCCATAACCAAATGTCTCTGTCAACTCAAAGCATATAATACCATATTCTCCTTCCCCTTCACATTATCTACCTCCATGTCATACTCGCATAACAACTCCATCTAGTTTCATTAATGAGCATTGAGATTGGGGCTGCATGAAAAGGTGACGTAATCTAAAATGGTATTTCTTGAGAATGAACCTCTTGCCTAGAAGAAAATAACACCAAAGCACAAAAGAATGCACCACTACCATAAGCTCAAGGTCATGATTCAGTTAATTGATCTTATAATCCTTGAGTTTCCAAGACTCAAAGGATACTAAACAGCCATCCTACATCAAAACACCTCATAATCCTGCCAAAGAAGGATATGTACACATAAGGAAATCCCTTTTAGGATCTATTACTCTGTAAGAATCGGTTATGTCGTAAGGCATTCCTTTAATTTATTGAAGGCCTACTCACATCTATCTAACCAAACAAATTTCTTTCCTTTGACCGAAGGGAAGTGATGGGATGTTGAATACGAGAGAATTCATAAACAAATCTCCTATAATAATCTACCAATATGACGAAACTGCGATACTTGGTCACATTGGTTGCACCGCCAATCCATAATAACTCTAATCTTGGAAGGATCGACTACAATACCTTCCAAAAAAATAATGCGACCTAAGTACTCGAACCCCCGATTGGAAAAAGGAACACTTCTCTAGGTTCCCATATAGTTGTTGCTTTCAAGACACACCGCCAAACCTAGAGAAGGTGATCCCCATTCTCCTCACGCGTGTGTGAGCATATGAAAATTTCATCAAGAAACATGAGCATGAAGCAATCCAATAACATCTTGAACACCCAATTCATCAAACTCATGAATACCGCAGGTCGTTTCAAGCCAAATGGTACCAATGTGAACTCATAAAGTGGCCATATCTCATCCAGAAATTTTCTTGTGGATATTTGTCTCTCGTAATCCTCGGATAATGGTAGCATGAATTAATATCTATTTTTAAAATAAGTTGTCCCCTTAATTTGATCAAATAAATCATCTATCTATGGAAGGTAGTAACGATTCTCAATCGTTACTTTGTTCATTACCTGTAGTCCATATACAACCGCAACTATCTAACCTTATTCTTCACAAAGATAATTGGTGCACCCCAAGGAGATACACTAGAAAATATTATTCATTTCTCAAGAAGGCCCCTCGACCGCAACTTGATCTCACATATCTTAGGTGTGGTCATCCTATAAGGTGCGCGTGAGATAGGCTCCGCTCTAGGAACCAATTCAATATGAAATTCTATCTCATGTGTGGGGGTAACCTTAGAAAATTGCTAGGAAAAACAAGTATAAACTCCTAAAAATGGGGTGGTTATGAAGTGAATTTCCATTAGTCTTATCCTCTAATCGTTCACAAACCGTGATGGCATATAGCCGACAAACACATCGTGCACACCACTTGAGCTACATAGTGTATATGGTGCGAATAGAGATGGGTCTCCTAACTCTATCACTCGACTTGAATCCCAAATTGTCTGCATAAGATATAACCTTGTTGTAACAATCAACTCTATCTTTATGTGTAGACAACCAATCCATGCCCAGGGTAACTCCATATGAACCCAAGGGAAGGATACAAAGATCCAAATTTGTGGTGAAGGGTCCTACGTCCACTACACACTTTTTAACTAAGGATTCCACTAATAATTTGGCTCCAGAAGCCATCTCAACATCATAACTAAGGCCCTTTCTAACTACCACCACCGCATCACCCTACTAATGATAGAGATGAAATAATTTGAAGAAGTTGAATCAAATAAGATAGGGGTAGAGATACCACCAATGCTACATGTGGTCTCAATCACCATGCCCTAGTACATTTCCTAGCAGTTCTCGAACGTTGTATAAATCATGTGGCTCCTAGCCATGTCACCGACCGTAGGCTTAGAAACAAGTGTCTTACCTAGATTAGCAGGGTTTTTAGGAAAATATCTCAAATGATTTCCATGTACACCACACCCATAGCAACTACCTAGTCCTCTCTAATGAGCAGATACTCCTCCATGTGGCCCGGTGTTACGTTCTCTATAGAGCTTGTCGATGAATCTTGCCATAGATATTTATGGGTTTTTTTACTGGACATACTCATGTTGATTGTGCTTGAGGTGGAGACTGTGTCCTATTGGTTCCCCTAGCTCGAGGTCCCATACGACACCCTCTCTCGAGAATCATGGCACCGTGGAGGTCAAAAGGGAGTTTGAGCTCGATATTTGATCTGCTTAGAGGAGGAGGCTGAAGGAAGATTATAATGAAGTGTGCCCACCACGAGGAGGAGGATTTAATCCCTTGATCTGCTATACTACATCTACTGTATATGGCTACTCACTCTATCTCGAAGCTTGCTAAGTCTCCCCTAGTTTCATCTGCAATGTAGGCCTTCTCTATGGCCTCGAGATAGTGTCTATAGACAATGCATTCACACTGCCCTCCCATGCCTAAGTTCATGCGCTGATGAACTTGTGGACTCTAACCTAGTTATCCTGTATGTAGTCTATATATTAAAGCAGATCCAAAAATTACCCTCGTACTCTAGAAATCTTGGCATAGAGGCCTATTGCAGGGCATGAAACTCATCGATCCACTTTTGGATGAATCTCCTAGATATGAATCAACTCCTGAAACGTTCCTCTAAGAGATCCTAAGTAATAGTCTTAGAATTCACATGAAGCTTTTATTCCTCAATACTTTACCAGCACACAAGCTCTGTCTCTCTAAATGTGGATGACAACACGGACTTTCGTGTTGTTGGTACAAGGACAACTTCAAGCATCACCAAGCTCAAGGCTAACCATACACACCTCATCCCGAAACCCCTCCTCTCGGAAAAATGAGGTGGGTGTAACTTCAATATCTCTCTAATGTGATCCGTTGCCATCAATTGTCATCTCTAGGTCCCTTTTTATGATCATCCCTCGGCTAGGGATTTTAAACTGTCTCTGTGTCTCGGAGCTCTTTCTCTCGTGCTCTGTAGGTGGGGTGACTCATGTCTAACCGACTCCACATGGGAGTACTTTTCCTTATCATTAGCACTATGAATGGAAAGTACATGATCCCGCACCGATGGCTCTCTATCATTTCTGCTAGGTTTCCCTCCTAAAGATCCTCCACATATAATGATATTAACATTTTGTAGTGTCTGCAATATCTAAGGCAATATGGTGGCTACTATGTGATTAATGGGTGGTAGGTCTAGATCCACATGTAGTAACCCCTCTTCTAGTTCGTGCCTCCCGCATAGACTAAAGTGAGAGTTAGTTTACCTTCATATAGGTTATTTCAGTTTTCTAATTTTTTCTACATTTTAAAATATCATACAATGTTTTGTGTTCTAGGTGTAGTTTGTACTAGGTTTACATGTTCATTTTTCATGATTCCAAGTGCGTCTGGGTGTCCAAGCATTGAACCCATAGCTCCGACACCAACCGTAATGCCCACAAGTTTCTACTCTCAAATCAAAATAAAACCTAATGATTTAATAGGAAAAAATATAGTCAATTTTTATTTTATTTTTTAAGAGGTTACAAGGTTAAATATAATCCACAAATTAATAAAAATTTTAGTTAAATTTTTTAGTCTTGTAGAAGTTGGAATTAAATTAATAATTAAATATTATTAATTTACTTCCTAAAAATATTTACGGTTTAAAACATTTACCAAGTTCCATTAGTTTACTTAATTACCATGCACCAAGTTTACTTTATTTCCTATAACAAAAGTTTATCTATTTTGTCTAGCCACTAAGTGGCCCCATTCACCCCATTACCCATGCACTTTTATTTAAATTTCATTCCCACAAAAATACCTCCCACTTAAGTGATGTAGGGTTTAATCTAAGCCATTAGATGTGATTTATTTGAGCCATTGGATCTAACTTGCCCTAAATATCCTTATAGGTTTCTTTTTATTTTAATTTTCCCAAATTTCATTCTCATTTGTTCATTCTTGTTTTTGACTTTAGAGGAGAAGAAAGATGAAAATCCATGGATGCCATTAGAGGGGTTTGCAAGCTCCATTTTTGTTGAAGTTTTGTGCTAAAACATATATCTACCCATTTCTTTTGTGGGTCTTATTTTCCTTTCTTTAGTTATTTTTTAATTTGACATTTGTTTCTTTATTTGGGAAATGAAAAAAACCATATCAGCACACACACAAACACACACATATATACACATATATGTATATATATTTTATATATTTATCTTAAAAAATGAAAACAATTATATATATATTATTATATTATAAAAATATATACACATATAATAATTTATATTTATATAAAATATTAAATGATAAATAATTGTCGGGTATATAATACATACGGCATGTGCAAAGTATTCAGACCGAATTAAAAATGTGTCAGATTAACATGGCACAAGTTTTGTATATTGGGGGTGGGCGCCCCCTCTCCACTGTATAATATTGTAGCGTGGATTCGGCCCCCCAACCATTTTATTATAATGTAGTGTGGGGGAGGAGGCGTGTTCACCCCACCCACGAAAACATTTTTTTCTTAATTTAATAGAATATGTGCGCCCTCACCCCCTTGAATCCCAATGTTATGAATTTTGTTTTTAATAAATAAAACTTTATTAACAAAAATCATATGGCTTATTAAAATTTGTTTATAATATATATTTTGTTAAATTCTAATTATATATATACAACAATTTTATTTAACCATACGAATAATTAGAATATATATAAATTTATAAATATATATAATAAATTAATATAGGTATAGGTAAACTATAAGTGTGTAATTTCATTTTATTTTATCCTTGCTTTAAATAACAAAAATCAAATTTGTTTGAAAGGGACATATAAGGAAAATGTAGTGTATCTCTTCTATATTCACATAGGTAGAGTAGTTAGAGCTTATTATTTTTTTGTATTTATTTATTTTGATACAAGAAAAGAAGATGAAGTATTGCCTTGATTTTAAAAAAAGTAATTTTCTATAATGTTCCCCTTGTAACTTCGTATAAAATTGGACTATAACTAACTCAAATAATTTACATTTTACAATTTAGTTTGGAGAGGGTAAAAAGAATAACAACTTAAATAACTCCTTTTCTTTTGTAAATTTCAAATTTGCACAAGGAAACAGAAAAAATCAACATAAAATTTACTTATAACAATATTATTTCTTTGAAATGAATACGCCTTTGAAGCATCCATTAATTTCAACATTTTAATAGACTAACTTTTACAACAAGATGAGAAAATTGCTCTATTCCTTCTTTGTAATACACCATTCTTTTCTAACAATACATATTGAAACTTTGAAAAGCTTCCAAAATTATAAGAGTTTTATTTCCAACAAATATGCAACTTGAGTTTCCTTCTTTCCACTACACATTAACAACTGGTAAGTAATGTTTACAAGGCTATTGTCTTATATACAAGAGTTACAATCTTCCACTCTAAGTGGGAACAATAATAAAATTTACAACATGGAGGTTCTTCCAACAAGCTCAAACACAAATCTTCATTCAAGGTCATCTCCCAAATTTTTAACTTTCAAACTTGCATCCTTCAACTCTTCAAATCTTGAATCACAATACAAATAAAGGGGTATAGGTGATGCTCTCCACCCAACCTATAATACAATAAGAGGATAAGTCATCCGCTTATTGACCCTCGAGTGCCAACCAAAGAACAATATGGGGTATTATGGAACATTTAAGAAAATGGCTTGACAACAACAAGCCAAGAAGCGGCTATAGAATATGGGCACCACCTCCTTTTGTCTCCCAAGTGATGTATGAGTTCCACCCAAAAGCCTCCTTGTATACAACTCAAAACATAATCAAATCCTTATTTCTACACTTGCAAGTATGCAGAATATATCCATGTTATCCTTTTCACTCCTCATAGGTGGAACTCAAACTCACACTCCCTACACAATGCATGTCTCACATCTCCCTTTTCCCTCCCCAATGGTCCCATTAATCCATCCCACACACCCAACTTAAGGCAAGCTACCCATTCACAATCAAACATATCCACAACACTTATACAATATTCAAACAAGCACAATTTCTACATCAAAATACATTTAAAAATACAATAAGAGGAGATCTTACCTCTCCGTAAATCTTCCAATTTTTTTACTCTACAAGCTTGGAATCCTTCACACCAAGCTCAATCTAAGATGCAACTCCGCACATGAAAACCAAGACCAATTTTACAAATGCAAGAGAAGAAAAAAGAAAAGTAACCCATAATCTATCAAAATCATTCGATAAATAGAAAAGGGATATGAGGATGATGAGGTGGCTCCATGTAGGATGCCACTTCATCATCCCTCCATTCGACACATAATTCAAAACTAAATGCAAAGAAATTAAATGTACATGTAAGACTTATGACATGCCCACATGACACTCCAACTTGCACACCATGCTTATCAAGGAAAAACTTAAATGTGGTAAGTAACAAGTGCAATTATTTACCCTTTTACACTCAAAAATGCATTAAAATGGTCAAAATATGTCCCATACTTCATAAGTAGGGTTGGTAGGAAAGTTTGAGATGTGAGGGACAAGGTTAACTTGTCCCTCAAGTCTCTAAAAGTGGCCAACAAGGCCAAATTCGAATTTGGGAAGGATGGTGGAGTACACACCACCAAAATACATTTAATTAAATTCACATCATGCACCAAAGAAAGGAATATCTACCCAATTTATTGCCCACATGTCATATCTTCCTCTTAATTTAAATTTAAGCTAAACTAGTTAATTAAGATACATTAGCAAGTGTTAATAAAGTGTTAGCAATTTAACTTACCCTGAAAGATAAGTCAAATGAGGTTAGAAAAATTCTTTAAGAAATCCCCTGTACAATGAATTTCCAAGTCTTAGAGTCTAATTGTTAGATTTTGGATTTTCAGAATTTTCATTTCGGAAGTTTTTTTGAAGTCCGAAAGTTTGAATTTTTGGACTTTCGGGTTTTCAGAATTCAGAGTTTTCTTTCGAACATTTGGTGTTTTGGTTTCATTTTTTTCAAGTCCGAAATTCCAAATTTTTAGACTTTCAGGTTTTTGGGTTTCAGAACATTTCATCACCAATTCACATTTTGTTTCCAAATTTCCCCAAAGTCCGAAATCTCGAATTTCCAAATTTTCATACTTTTGGGTTTTCTAGTTTCAAAACTTGAGTGTTTCTGAGCATTTATTTCTTCACCAACCCTGTACGGATTGGATTTTAGCCATAAATGTCAGGGTTTTCTATTTAAACTCGATTTTCCACGGTCATTTTCACCTGACAGATACATCTAACATTCCCTATTTTTGTCCTTTTCGACATCCTTTTTCAGTGAGGTATGTTATTTTTGTTATTTCTTTTTGGTTTTATATTTTCCTCTTTGTTCTCATCTCCCCATTTTTCTTCCCTGTTTGTTCTTTGTGTTTTCTTTGGCGCAATGGACTCTTCATTCACCATGTTGTTGTTTTTGAGTTATCTCCATTTTTTTAGGTTATTCACAAAGCTATCCCAATGTAGATCCCAAGATTTTGCAGAGTTGTTAGTTTGCTTTGTTTCGGGAAACTTTTTCGAGAAAATGACTTCGGAGGTTTATTTAAGGAAAATCACTTGAGATATTTGTTTGTGAAACTTTTTCAGGAAAATCACTTGAGATATTTATTTCGGGAAATTTCTCTAGGAAAATCACTTAAAACTTTTTCAAAGATTTCCATTTCGGCATTTCTTTCGCGATTTTCTTTTTGGACATTCGGAACTTGGAATTTCGAACTTTCAGAGATTGTGACTTGAGATTTCTTTGAGAGATTTTCATCCCTGCAATTTGAGTTTTTCCTTCTTCGGCCTCTCAAATCCGTAACTTGTGTCTACTTCTACTTCAACAGAGAAAGAGAAGATGAAATATTCATTCCTTGACTTTTCTCCTTAGTCTTGCCTATTGTCTGATCTAGGCAACATAGGGGATACTGACTTAGGTCAGATTGACTTCCCATATTTCTAAAGTAGGGTAAAGGCTCCTAACAAAAACCATGGATGCAGGTAATTTATGACAACGGGCTTGTCCTTGCGGCTGGTTTTCCTACTTCAATGCATTGTCCGAGTTTGTTCTAGCTACAACTGCCCACTTTGATGTAGATTCTATGTCAGTTAAGGATGATGATGACAAGGTGGTCATTCGCCTAGATCCTGATTTCTTTGAAGATCTTCTCAAAGCTACCGACATTCAAGACTATGACGTTATTTCACTTGAAATCGCAGTAGAACATTGGAACAACGATGTTGATTCATGTACCAAGATTATCATGAAAAGCTACTTGGCCAAGAGCATGGCCAAGTTGCCAAAAACCTTGTATAGGGTAGACTTCATCCAAGAAGTCAATGACATAATCATACTACTGAGCTGAGTCTTAGGCCTCCCAGATGCCAAGGAATTCCAAGAGTGGATGTTTTTGTACATTTCCACTATCAAGAAGAACGAGGAGCTTATCAGGTGGGGAGAGCATATTAGTAGCTCCATCTACTATCAGCTGGGCATAGTGTCAACAACAAAATCATTCTACATGACATCATTCCTTGTCTATGCTGCCGCTACCATGGGAGATTTTTCCGTACTAAATACCAAGGGCATTCGGAGCACATCCCAGATTTATGACTTCTATGCCCCGCTCACTCTGAGTGAGGGATGCAAGCACTTTCGAAGGGTCAATGATGCTTTCTTCACAATCATCCTCTACCGCTTTGACAAAAATTTATACAATCGGAGAATTTTTATGAAGCCTTCAAAGAAGTACGGGAATGGGGAGCCATCTATCTCCAATTTCCCACTTTGACCTACATTCAAATTCCAGGCTTTTTGGTGCCCCTAGCAAATTGCCAAGGTGTCCTACGGACAAATGGGTTCTACTGGAGCTGGTTCGATAATTATTGGATTATCATCAGATCCAAAACAAGCGTCATAAGGCAGGAGTGCATTTCTAATTTTGATTTACAGGTACACTTGTCTAAAAATTCACAAAGCCAAGAATGTCAATGCAGAGATGGCCGAGGTAACCCTGCGGAATTTTCATCCAAGAACCAACTTCGACTGTACTTGGGAAAGTTTTGCAAGACAAGACATTCAACTTCTCATACATCTCAACTAGAAGACATCTGGATTCATTGTCGGGATGAGTATATCATTAGACAAAGAGATTATGAAATATTGGACTTCAATGAAATTCGCCAAGATAGAATAGATGAGATCCCAACAAATTTGCAAGATGACGGTGAAGTATTGGACAAAGCATATAAGACCAAATATGTTGCCAATCAACCACTTCCATGGATTGATTGGTATCAAGAGGAATGCTCCAATACAAATGATAGAGTAGGTCCCATTCTTCAAAGGACCTACAAGTGGTTGGCTACTTTTGGGATCAAACCCAAAGGAGTTGAGCAAGTTACAAATACAGGAGCCCCACCAGTCCTAAACCCAACATCACCCATAAAGGGAAAGCGGTCAACTCAGAAGACCCCACAAGTACCAAGGAAAATTTCATTTGTTGTTGGAAGTTCATCTCTTCCTCAAACTCTTGTTTCTTAGGAAATACCTATAGCCAAGACTACGGTAGATGTGATTGTGGTCAACGATTCTCCTGATTGTTCACAAGGTCCATCACTTCCTTCTTCCCTTCCATCATCCCTTCTTCTATCAGTTCCTCCCACTTTTGCCAGATTTCATCTTTTCCATCTCCTTCTATGGCCCAAGTATTCTCATCCCTTCCAGCTCTCTCGGTTGGAGAGAATATTGGATCACCCTTCCCTCCTCCATTTCCTTTATCACTTCCTTTTTCTACTATTCCATCTTCCAATACCATTGTATCAATTCCCACTGTTGTGCTAACATCCACCCCATCCATCATTGCCACTTCTATCTAGACACCCATGAATGTTCCCAATACCCTTACCTCAACTTAGACCTTAAGTATCACATCTACCGCTCCATCTTCTTCATTATTAGCTATTCCAGAGTGGCTATTTAGGTAGACCCCCAAGCAGAAAAATAAGGTGCCTCTAGGAGATGTCATAGATCTCAGCATCTTGGAGCAAACACCCAAAAGACAGGCCAAGAGACCAAGGACCATGTCAAATTTGACAATAAATTCATCCAGAGAATGGGTGATAGAGGTCACTACTCCTACCGAGGGAAAAACCAAGGAAATAATCATGGCTGCAGATTATCAGATTTCCAGATTTTCATTGGGAAAGGCCACTCATGAGGGAGCCAAATAGGATGTTCACACTACTCTGAGGGCCTTGATGGAAAAATACGACATGGTTAAAGCTACAAAAGATGAGCTAAAGGGTAAGATGAACAACCCACATCTTTGTTACAGAGAGTTACACAACCCATTTCATCTACTGAGTCCTCATCTACTATGACCTTAGCAGTTTCAGCTTCTATTAATGACTTCTCTTATCACGAGCTTGAGAAACTTGGCTAGAAAGGGAGATCAGTAAATGGGTGGATTAAACAAATATCCAGGAAGCAAATCCATTGATCAAGGAAGCTAATGGAAATGTGTAATGATTTGCATGATGCAAGGATAACTATTCAGAAGATGGATGAGGCTTTCTCTAAAGAAAGTAACAATCTGAATCTGAATCTAGCAACATGGGAAGAGGTTAGGGCAGTGGGTTCTGACTTGCTTCATCAGGAAGGGGTGATTGATGATGCCTCAAAGTTGTTTGAATATCAGACGGCTATGGAGTTCAGGTGCCAAGTGTTATAGGGCTTGATTAAAAGTTAGGCGACAAGCGATTAGAAATCACATATGCCTTGAATGACATATCAAAATAACTTGATATTGCTCATTGTAGATTCTTCAATGAGAGTATCAATGCCCTCCCTCAAGAACAGATTCAGGAAAACTTCAAAGACTTGGTGAAGTAGGATGATGATGTCACAAGAACTTTCAATTCTGATTCCATCAATAGAATGGTCTTGTACTAGAACTTCATAGAAAGGATGTCCAAGGTTGTTTTCAAGCTGCAAAGAATACTAGCCCAAATTACCAGAGATATCAAGACAACCGACGTAGTAAGTCACTACGCATGTGGACTGAAGATGAGGAAATCCAGGGAATAATCAAACATTTTTTCGAATACAATCAAAGAGTGGTCTGTATGGAAAGAAAGCTAGGAGAATCTTGGGAAAAATGAAGAAGTTGCAGAGCCAGATCAGGATTGAGTAGCCATGGAAGGAAAAATTTGAGTTCCAGATCAGTCAAAGTTTTAGGGTTGACTTGGTCAAACCCTTGCAACAGTTTTGCTATTTTCATGGGATCTTGTTCCCTTAATTTAATGACATTTCTATTTTTAGTAAAATGTTAGTTGAGGGCCCAATTGTAATGGCTCAGCCTAAGGAACTTATAAATAGATGAATGCTTAGAGTTCATAGGGGAGACATTTTTGAGATTTTGGTGAAACTACTCTTCAAGATTGGAAGAGTATTTTCAAAGATTTGTGAAACCTTTTAATTTTATTCAGAATTTACACTTTTCCATTTGGAATTCTAAATTCTCTTGTGAGAAATAATTATTCATTGCATGCTTTGTGAATGTGATTCCTTTTGATTAATTTTCCTTTCCTTCGATTATTTACTATATGTCAACATAAAGTGATGTGGTTGTTTTTCCTTCAGTTGTGATTGTATCTTTCCTGTTGTTGGTTAGAAGTTACAATCATTTTATTTTGGGAATTAAGTGGATGCTTAGGATGTGTTTGTGTTAATTTTTTCCAATAAAGTTATGTGTGTGTCTCGAACAAAATCACATCTTTTTTTTTGTGTAATTTTAACAAAGGAACATGTGTTTCTAGTTTGTGGTATTCATACCCTTTCCAGTTACAATAGGTGAAAGTGATTTAGGATGCTAGCATCTCACTCACATTAACCCTTCCAAAAGTTGAGCATCCCTACTCTTTGGTGCATCACCACTTCTAGTTTAGGATTTATTTCTTTGCAATCTCTCCTTAATCCCATGAAGAGTTATAGAATCTAGTTTAAATAAAGGAAGTCGGCTTTTATCCGGAGTTTCATCTCTAGTCTAAGTCCCACAACTTGAGAGGTGATCCCATGTGTCACTATCACACCAAATGTCGTGATTCATTTTCAGGCCATTAGGAGGGTGCAATGATTTTGTGACAACAGTTTTTGGCATGCCGATGGGACAGAGTTGGTACTTCTCTTCTCATTTTATCAATCTAAGTACTTGGCGACTCCATATCTCTAGATTTCAAAGTTCAGTATATCAACTTATGCGAAGGATTCATACAAGAGCTTCTTCAAGGTAGGGAAATTATCAGCATATAGAGCTTTCATTATCTCCTCCAAGAAGAAGAGGCAAAATTCCTTTAGTCACCGCACCTGCGGCTTTTCCTCGTAGGGGGCATTCAACTCCACCTGAAAGACGTTTTCCTCTACCAAGGTATAATCCACGTAGATTCACAATGGTGGAAAATACTTGTCCTCCTTTTAATGCTAGCACCCCGCAGTTGGTGCAAAGAGACACTATACCAGCAGCCGCCCTTAAAAGTTTGCCATTTTTTAATGGTGAAACTAATATTTCCCTCGAGAACACATACTAGACATAGCAAGCATTTGCGCAGTTCACAGTATCACAGAAGATAACATAGCAGTTCAACTTCTTGCTACTTCTTTTAAAGGAAGGGAACTTCAATGGTTCAGGAGCTTAAACGCTGGTTTGATTACTACATGGAATGAGTTGGGCACCAAGTTTTGCAAGCAGTTCAAGACAAAAGTGATCATTTATCCCTTGTGGAACAATTCCATACCATCAAAAGATCTCCTCAAGAATATATGAGTGATTTCAATCTTCACTTCGACAAAACTTGGAAGTGGATTCTGGCTCTTGTACGTCCATCTCCACAAAGCACTTTCCTATATTATTTGCGAGTAGTTGAATAGTGATATTGCTGTCTTGATTCAATCAATGGGAGGCAATATTGTTCCTGACGTCTATGAAATTGTTGTCACAGATGAGAATTGCCTAATTCAAGTAGGTAAAATTACCCCTAGGCCTCCTATGCCTATGTTTACAAAACTCACAGGAAAATAGCCAACTCTTGTGCCAATTCCAGAGCTTCGAATTCGGCAACTACGCCTGTGTCCAACCCTGCTAATGACCTGACTGAGGTAAATTCACTGTTGCAAAATTTCAAGAATGAACTTGTGGCAATGAAGAGGCAGCAGTCCCAATATACTCACCCTTTCCAATCTCAATATCAAACGAACCGGCCTCCCTTTCAAGGAAACGATCAGTCACAGAACCAAGCCATAAGCCAAGCTGCAAATATTAAACCATTGAATTCCTGAAATCCTTCTACTACCAGTTCTTATAGAGCCATAGTTACAGTCTAAAATTATCTCATCCAAGATTATGAGTGGTGTTATCCTTGTTCCCAACCCCACAATCAGAATCTCTACCCAAATGGGGTTTTGAGTCAGGATCTCATGGTCCAAAGTACATCCAGCCCATCAAAATCAGCAGTTGAGACAACAACCTAAGATAATCAAGCTCAATTCACTCGAAGAAACCACATTAGTAAATTGGCAAGCTGATGATTTTTGTGGACTAAATACCGACGCCTCCTCGGTGGCTTCAAATACACGTTCCAAAAAGAGGGCAATAGAACCAAAAAGTTATTAAGTCGACTAAGCATCTACCTCACGTCTTCAAGCACAACCAATGATGGATAAAGATGTAGGAAGGAAATCACCGTAAGTATCTACCACCCAATCTCCAAGGAGTAATGGACCTGCAGTTGTGACGGTGCCAAACAAACATTTTCCAAAAGAAGATACTATCACCTAAAAGAGCATCAACAAGGTGGGGAAATATTGTTCAATATTGTAGAGCAAATGAAAAAGAATAATTTGAGTGTTACCATGTGGGATGCGCTTTCAATACCATCTCAATGGAATTTTCTATGAGAAGCTTTGAATAGTTTTGGCACTACTGATAAACCATCGAGTCATGGAGCATCCATATCAACTAGTCTATGTCAACCAGAGACAAAAGGGATTCCTAGAGCAAATAAACCACCACCATTTTATATCTCTCTAATCATCGGTAATCATTTGGTTCATAATTGCATGATCGATTCCAGGGCCAGTAGTTTTGTCATGCCTAAGCAGATTGCAGATGTGTTGGGGATTTCATATACCCCAATTTCAAAAGGAGTAGTTCAGTTGGATGGTACGGCAGTCAAGACTGTTGGGATCATTAAAGGGCTACAACTCACCATCCACGCATGTCCCAGTTTGTCATTCACATAGGACATATCGGTCATTGATCTCCCTCCTCTTTTTCCATTTTCTTATCACAAGATTTCACCACCAAAATGGGTGGTTATTTATTAGTAGATGGTTCGCATATGATTTTGAGAACTCGGTATGGAACAAAGGTGACTATAAGGGCTGAACCCATTTGCCACAACCATGTGGAACCATACATAGTCAAGCCCGTAAATGGAAATTACGCCATTGGTGAACCCGAAGAGGAAGACGCAGACCACGAACCGACTACTCTCATAGAGGAGGTTCCTGACACAATCCTTGATGAAGTAAGTACAGATCACCAATACGACCCATATGACGATTTCTTTGGAAAATGAAGAGTCTGGTCTGCTGTTTTTAGAAGAGACTAGATTGGGAACATACTATGTACACGAGGAAGGTGTGATTGTACCTCAGTTGGTCAAAATGCCCAGCGATTCGAAGGACTATGGAAACTCTTCTTTGATGGCTCAAGGAGAAAAAATGGATCCGGTGTAGGAGTTATGTTGATCTCTCCAAAAGGAGATAAATATTTCTCATCCTTCCGATTGCAGTTTAGTTGCACCAACAATGTTGTTGAGTACGAAGCCCTAGTGCAAGGGATCCACTAGCTCAAAAGAGGGGAATCAAGGCTCTAACTATGTTTGGAGATAGTGAGTTGGTTGTTCATCAAGTAATAACGTGCAGTGCATCCAAGAATGATCTTCTAAGATCATACAAAAATTGATTTTGGGATCTAATTGAAGATTTTGAGGCTTTTGGAATTCATGTAATTCCCAGAAGTCAGAATCAAGACGCTGATAGGCTGGCCATGGTGGGCTCACAATATGACATACCTATTGATATCATGGAGGAAAGACAACAAATCGTCAAAATGGTGGTTCACCCTGTAGTACCCGATAATGTGAGTAGTTGGTAAGTGTTCGATAGTGACGAACAAATTTTCCTCTTCCTACAACAAGAAGCAGAGTTCATAGTCAAACATTAGGATAAATTTAAGGAATCCTATGGCGATCAAGTCATCCAGTTGAAAGGGAATAAGTTACCAAAAGGCCTAGTCACTCTCGAATCCATTTTTGACACAGATGATCAAGTCAAGGCAAGGCACTAACATGATAATCAAAGAAGAAGATTTCAAGGAGGTCGAGGTAGCTAGTGAGAAATTTCTGAAGATTGGAAAAGTGTGCACTAATCAAGAAAAGAAAGCCTTCAATGAGTTGTGTTAATAATACCATGACATCTTTTCTTAGAGTTATAAGGACTTGCGTGGTTTTGATCCAGGCCTAGCACAACATACCATTGAACTGGACCCAAATTCTAAGCCAATTCATCAAAAGTAGAGGCCGATCAACCCTAGGATTGAGCCATTAACAAGGAAAGAACTGACCAAGCTCATCGAAGCCTGCATAATTTTTTTCATCAAGCATTCATCATGGGTGGAAAATCTGGTACTTGTAAGGAAGAAGAATGGTGAGATTCGATTGTGCGTGGACTTCAGGGATTTGAATCACACCTCACTAAAAGATCATTACCCTCTGCCATCAATGGAACAGATTCTTCAAACAGTATCGGGGGCCCAAAGGTTTTCTTTACTTGATGGATATTCAGGGTATAATCAAATTCGGGTCCAAGAATCTGATCAATTCAAGACAAAATTTACTACTAAATGGGGCACTTATGCATACAACAAGATGTCATTCGGGCTATCCAATGCAAGGGCTACTTTCTAGAGAGCTATGGATATGGCATTCAAAGGGCTTATCAACAATATTATCTTGGTTTACCTCGATGACATAACTGTCTATTCCAAGCATGCTGAGGATCATATTGCACATCTACGAAAGGTTTTCCAAAGATGCAGAGACTTTGGGGTCTCATTGAATCCTAAGTGTATTTTTGCAGTTCAGGAGGGAAAGTTGCTAGGACATATCATCTCTGTGGAAGGACTGTCCATTGATCCAGCCAGAATCCAGTCAATTATGTCCCTATCTCTTCCGAGTCACAAGAAGGGTCTCCAGAGCTTCCTGGGAACCATTAATTTTGTATGAAGATTCATTCCCCAATTTGCAACAATGGCCAAGCCACTTACAGCCATGTTAAAAAAGAATATTCCATTTTCATGGACAAAGGAAGGAAGAGAAAGTTTCGAGGCTATCAAAACAGCCATTTCACAGTGCCCACATTGGTGAATCCTAAGTTCGATAAAGACTTCATTCTCTACGCCTTCATAGGACAGAAAGTATTTCAGGGATTCTAACTCAGCAGAATGATGATCTGATGGAGCAACCAATTACCTTCTTCAGTCAGTCTCTCAAGGAGTACGAGCTCAAATATTTATTCATCGAAAAGTAGGTCTTTGCAGTCATTCAAGCTCTGAAAAAATTCAGGCACATGTTGTCCAATAACAAGGTGCATTTGATGGTTTCTCACCCCGGCGTTAAAGATTTTTTTTGAATAAAGAAATGAATGAGAAACGCTACTGGGTGGATCATGAAAGTAATGGAGTACGATGTATACATCAAAGTCACTAAGCTTGTTAGAGGCAAGGGGTTATGCCAACAATTGGCTACTAGACATGGAAACTAAAGAGAACAAAGATGTTGTGCTCCTCAATACTGATGGTGAAAATGATCAGGTTGATTGGTTGACTAAGATGCAAAATTTCCTCCTCTTTGGGGTATATCCTCCAAATATGGATAAGGTTCAATGACGCACTTTTCGCCTCCAGTCTATTCCATACGTTGTGGTGGATAATGTTCTCTTTCGAAAGGATTTGAATGGCGTCCTCCTATGTTGCATCAAGCCAGAACAGGTAAGCAAGATATTGGAGGAGTTTCACAATGGCCTTTCGAGGAGGGCATTATTCAAAGCATGAACAACGGCTACCAAAATCATGTGAGCTGGTTATTACTGGCCAGACTTATTCAAAGATGCTCATTTTTGGGTAAGGAAATGTAAGGAATGTGCCCTCTTTGTGGGTAAATAGAGGTTGGCAAAGCACTTCCGTTGCATCCCATTCAGGTAGATCAACCTTTTGTTTAGTGGGGATTGGAATTTATTGGTATGATTAATCCTCCATCCAGTGAAGGGCATAAATGGGTTCTTACTACTATAGATTATTTCACTCACTGGACAGAAGCAGTGGCTTTGAAGGAAAGTAATGAAAAGGCTATTCTTGAATTTTTGGAAAATATCATGACAAGATTCGGTGTCCCATTTACTGTTATCTCTAACAATGCAATGGCATTCCTCAGATGAAGATAAGTGAATGGGCAGTCAAGAACGGGGTCTACCTCAAGACTTCGTCCAACTACTACCCGCAAGGAAATGGGTTGGCCAAATCTAGCAACAAGAATTTGATAAGGATCATCAAGCGCACGATGGAAGAAAATAAAAGGACCTGACATACTTAGCTTAAGGTCGCTCTGTGGGCTGACCGAATAATGCCTAAGAAGGCCATTGGGGTTTCACCTTTCATAATGGTATACGGATGGGAAGTAAAACTCCCACTTTCATTGGAAATACCTTCCTTAGACTTGGCCTATCGGCTCGAGGTTATGGAAGATGACGCCTTAACAAAGTGAGATTTGCTGAACTCATGGAGTTAGAAGAGACTCAGAATATAGCTATGCATACACTCACACATCATCAGACCCAGGTCAAAAATCCTTTGATAAGAAAGCTTCAAACAAATCATTCAGGGAAGGAGAGTTGGTCCTTAAGTGGGATGAAGACCGAGCTAAACCAAGCGCATGCCAAGTTTGACACCCTCTGGAGTGGGCCCTATATTATCACAAGTTGTAAAGAGGTGAATTCCTTTCGTCTATCCAGACTGAACGGAGAAGAATTACCCATTCATGTGAATGGGATACATCTCAAGGCTTGCTTTTGAGATTGTTCCACCTCTGTATAGTGTTTTTCTTTCCTCCAAGTGCTTTACACATTGTTCATTTTCTTTTGTTTCTTTTTATTCTTTTGTTTTTGTTGTTTAGGGACTCCTTTGCCCAATGTTTTGCTTAAGGCTACTGGTCTAGAAAGCTTAGTAGGCAAGTTTTCCCTAGAGGTCGCCAAAAATGTTAGCAATTTAACTTACCCTGAAAGATAAGTCAAATGAGGTTGGACAAATTTTTCTAAGAAATCCCTTGTACATGGAATTTCCAAGTCTTAGAGTCTAATTGTTAGATTTTGTATTTTCAGAATTTTCATTTTGGAAGTTTTTTTTCGAACTCTGAAAGTCTGAATTTTTGGAATTTTGGGTTTTCAGAATTCGGAGTTTTCTTTCAAACATTTGGTGTTTTGGTTTCATTTTTTTCGAAGACTGAAATTCTAAATTTTCAGACTTTTGGGTTTTTGGGTTTTAGAACTTTTCATCACCAATTAACATTTTTTTTCCAAATATCCCCAAAGTCCGAAATCCCAAATTTTTGAATTTTCAGACTTTCTGTGTTTTTGGGTTTTGAAACTTCGAGTGTTTCGAGCATTTATTTCTTCACCAACCCCCTGTAATGTCAAGGTTTTCTATTTAAACTTGATTTTCCATAGCCATTTTCACCGACAGATACCTCGACATTCCCTCTTTTTGTCCATTTCGACATCCTTTTTCAAGATATGTTATTTTTGTTATTTCTTTTGGTTTTAGATTTTCCTCTTTGTCTCTGTCTCCCATTTTTATTTCCTATTTTTCTTCGTGTGTTTTTGGCGTAATGGAATCTTTATTCACCATGTTGTTGTTTTTGAGTTATCTCTAGTTTTTAGGTTATTCACAAAGCTATCCCAAGGTAGATCCCAAGAATTTGGAGAGTTCTAGTTTGCTTTGTTTGGAAAACTTTTTCTAAAAATCAGTTTGGAGATTTGTTTGAGGAAATTTTTTGGGAAAATCACTTCAAAGATTTGTTTCGGGAAAATCACTTGGAGATTTGTTTGAGGAAATTTCTTCAAGAAAATCACTTCGTAAAACTTTCTTCGAAGATTTCCATTTCAGCGATTTTCTTTTCAGCTTTCGGAACTTGGCGTTTCAGACTTTCAGAGATTGTGACTTTGGATAGTTCTTTTAGAGATTTTCATCCTGCAAAATTTTAGAGTTTTTCCTTCTTCAGCTTCCGAAATCAAGAACTTCATGTCTACTTCTACTTCGAAAGGGAAAGAGAAGATGCAATATTCATTCCTTGGAGTTGTTCCTCAGTATTTCCTATAGTCTGATCTAGGTAACATAGGGGATACTGACTTAGGTCAGATTGGATTCCAAAATTTCTAGAGCAGAGTAAAGTCTCCTAACAAAAAGCCATTAATGTAGGTAATTTATGACAAATGGGCTTGTCCTTGTAGCTAGTTTTCCTGCTTTAATGCATTGTTCTGAGTTTGTTCTAGTTGCAGCTACCCACTTCGATGCAGATTCTATGTCAGTTAAGGATGATGATGACAAGGTGGTCATTCACCTAGATCTTGATTTCTTTGAAGATCTTCTCAGGCAACCCGATGTTCAAGACTATGCCGTTATTTCACCCAAAATCACAGTAGAATATTGGGACAAGGATTTTAATTCATGTACCAAGATTATCTTGAAGAGCTAATTGGCCAAGAGCATGGCTAAGTTGCCAAAAACCTCAGACAGGGAAGACTTCATCCAAAGAGTCAATGGCATAATCAAGAAGCTGAGCCAAGTATCGAGCCTCCCACCGCTAAGGAATTCCAAGAGTGGATGTTTTTGTACATTGCCACTATTAAGAAGAACAAGGAGCTTATCAGGTGGGGAGAGCATATTAGTAGCTCCATCTGCTATCAGCTGGGTAGAGTGTCAACCACATAATCATTCTACATGACATCATTCCTAGTCTACGTTGCCGCTGTCATGGGAGATTTTTTTGGACTAAATACCAAGGAGTTTGGAGCACATCCCAGATTTATGACTTCTACCCCCAGCTCACTTTGAGTGAGGGATGCAAGCACTTTCGAAGGGTCAATGATGCTTTCTTCACAGTCATCCTCTACCACTTTGACAAATATTTGTACAATCAGAGAATTTCTTATGAAGCCTTCAAAGAAGTACGGGAATGGGGAGCCATCTATCTCTAATTTCCCACTTTCACCTACATTCAAATTTTAGGTTTCGTTGGTGCCCCTAGAAAATTGCCAAGGTGTCCTACAGATAAATGGGTTCTACTGGAGCTGGTTTGGAAACTGTTGGATTACCATCGGATCTAAAACAAGCGCCACAAGGCAGGAGTGTATTTTCTTATTTCAATTGATAGGTACACTTTTCTGAACATTCACAAATCCAAGAATGACGATGCAGAGATGGCCGAGGTAACCCTACAAAATTTTCATCCAAGAACCAACTTCGACTACTTGGGAAAGTTCAGCGAGACAGGACGTTCAACTTCCCATACATCTCAACTAGAAGACATCTAGATTCATTGTCGAGATGAGTATATCATCTGAAAAGAGATTATGAAATATTGGACTTAAATGAAATTTTCCAATATGGGATAGCTGAGATCCCGACAGATTTGCAAGATGAAGGTGAAGTATTGAATGAAGCATATAAGACCGAAGATGTTGCCAATCAACCACTTCCATGGATCGATTGGTATCAAGAGGAATGCTCCAATACAAATGATAGAGCGGGTCCCATTCTTTAAATGATGTGTACAGGTGGTTGGCTACTTTTGGGATCAAACCCAAAGGAGTTGAGCAAGTTATAAATACAAAGAACCCCACTAGTCCTAAACCCAACAAGTACCCACAGAGGGAATCGGTCGACTTAAAATACCACCACAAGACAAGGAAGATTTCATTTGTTGTTGGAAGTTCATCTCTTCCTCAAACTCATGTTTCTCGTGCACTACGTATAGCCAAGATGCGACAAATGTGATTGTGGTCAGCGATTCTCCGATTGTTCATGAGGTCCATCACTTCCTTCTTCCCTTCCATCGTCCCTACCTCTATCAGTTCCTCCCACTTCTTCTAGCATTTCATCTTTCCCATCTCCTTCTCTGGCCCGAGTATTCTCATCCCTTCCACTCTCTCGGTTGGAGAGAATATTGGATAACCATTCCCTCCTCCATTTCCTTTATCACTTCCTTTTTCTCGCCATTCCATCTTCCAATACCGTTGTATCAATTTCCACTGTTATGCTAACATCCACCCCATCCATCATTTTCACTTCTATCTAGACACCCATGAATGTTCCCAATGCCCTTACCTCAACTCAGACCTTAAGTATCACATCTACCACTCCATCTTCTTCATTATTAGTTATTCCAGAGTGGCTATTCACGAGGACCCCTAAGAAAAAAATGAAGGTGCCTTTAGGATATGTCATAGATCTCAGCATCTTGGAGCAAACATCCAAAAGACATGCCAAGAGACCAAGGACCATGTAAAATCTGATAGTAAATTCATTTGGAGAATGGGTGATAGAGGTCACTACTCCTACCGAGGGAAAAACCAAGGAAACAATCACAGCTGCAGATTATCAGATTTCTAGATTTTCATTGGGAAAGGCCACTCATGAGGGGGCCAAACAGGATTTTCACACTACTCTAGAGACCCCGATGGCAAAATATGACAGGATAAAGCTACGAAATATGAGCTAAAGGCTAAGATTGAACAACTTACATCTTTGTTCTTGAGAGTTACATGCCCATTTCATCTACCGAGTCCTCATCTACTCTGACCTTAGCATTTCAGCTTCTATTGATGACTTCTCTTATCACGAGCTTGAGAAACTTGGCTAGAAAGGGAGATCAGTAAATGGGTGGATTGAACGAATACTGCAAGAAGCAAATCCTTTGATCAAGGAAGCTATGGAAATCTATAATGATTTGCAGGAGGCAAAGATAACTATTCAGAAGATGGATGAGGCTTTCTCTGAGGAAAGCAATAATCTGAATCTGAATCTAGCAACATGGGAAGAGGTTAGGGTAGTGGATTCTGACTTGCTTCTTTAGGAAGGGGTGATTGATGATGCTTCAAAGTTGTTTGAATATCAGAAGGCTATGGAGTTCAGGTGCCAAGTGTTACAAGACTTGATTAAAAAATTGGACGACAAGTGATTAGAAATCACAGATGCCTTGAATGACATATCAAAAGAATTTGATATCGCTCATTGTAAATTCTTCAATGAGAGTATCGATGCCCTCCTTAAGAACAGATTCAAGAAAACTTCAAAGACTTGGTGAAGTGGGATGATGATGTCACAAGAAATTTTAATTTTGATTCCATCGATACAATGGTCTTGTGCCAGAACTTCATAGGAACGATGTCCAAGGTCATTTTCAAGCTGTAAAGAATACTAGCCCAAATTACCAGAGAGATCAAGACAGCAGACGTAGTAAGTCAATACGCATGTGGACCTGAAGATGAGGAGATCTAGGGAATAATCAAACATTTTTTCGAATACAATTAAAGACTGGCCATATGGAAAGAAAGCGAGGAGAAGCTCGGGAAAATGAAGAAGTTGCAAAGCCGATCGGATTAAGCAGCCATGGAAGGAAAAATTCGAGCTCCAGATCGGTCATAGTTGCAGGATTGACTCAGTCAAACCCTTGCAATAGTTTTTCTATTTTCATGGGAGCTTATTCCCTTAATTTAATGGCATTTCTATTTTGAGTAAAATGTTAGTTGAGGGCCAAGCTGTAATGGCTCAGCCTAAGGAACTTATAAATAGATGAATGCTTAGAGTTCATAGGGAGACATTTTTGAGATTTTGGTGAAACTACTCTTCAAGCTTGGAAGAGTATTTTCAGAGATTTGTGAAACCTTTTAATTTTATTCAGAATTTACACTTTGCCATTTGAAATTCTGAATTACTGTGAGAAATAATTATTCATTGCATGCTTTGTGAATGTGATTCCTTAGTATGTTTGAGTAATTTTCCTTTACTTGATTATTTACTATATGTCAAGATAAAGTGATGTGGTTGTTTTTCCTTCAGCTGTGATTATATCTTTCCTGTTGTTGATTAGAAGTTACAATCATTTTATTTTGGGAATAAAGTGGATGCTTAGGATGTGCTTGTGTTAATTTTTCCAATAAAGTTATCTTGTGTCTGAACCAAATCTCATCTTTCTCTTTTGTGTAATTTTAACAAAGCAACATGTGTTTCTAGTTTGTGGTATTCATACCCTTTCCAGTTACAATAGGTGAAAGTGATTTAGGATGCTAGCATCTCACTCACAATAACCCTTCCAAAAGTTGAACATCCCTACTCTTTGGTGCATCACCACTTCTAGTTTAGGATTTATTTCTTTGCAATCTCTCCTTAATCCCATGAAGAGTTAGAGCATCTAGTTTAAACAAAGGAAGCCAGCCTTTCTCCGGAGGTTCATCTCTAGTCTAAGTCCCACAACTTGAGAGGTGATCCCATGTGTCACTATCACACCGAATGTCATGATTCATTTTCAGGCCATTAGGAGGGTGCAGTGATTTTGTGCCAACATAAAACAATAATATTTCCCAAATAATTAAACACATACACAAAAATTTAAATAATTAAAATAAAGGAAACACATTACATGCATGGCCACATAAATGAGGTTAGCCCCTTTCGTAACCCCCAACAAATCAAGCAAAAACAAAACATAATATTATACACAAGTTATTCAATTATTCCCATGTTACACAATACCCGACATCCTTTTGTGGTTAGTCTCTTATCCCCTTTCGATGTATACAATATAATGTCCTACAACATAAACAAAATACCTCTCTATCTTTACGGTCGTATCAACAACATTGAGGATAATATACATATGGAAATCAATAATCGACATCCAAAATTAGCAATTTTATCATATATCATCATCTTAATTATTTTTATTTTAACATCCATAAAATCATTATTCTTACTCAAAACATCTAACACATGTAATGCATCCACAATAAGACATGTTATTTTAAAATCAAAATACTACAAATCAATATATATATATATATATATATATATATATATATATATATATATATATATATATATATATATATATAATCTGTCACAAATGTCATATAGTGCATCATAATCAATCAGTAAATCATAACATGTTAATAGTCCAAATATTTGCATATTCTATCATTTACTCGATCCGGATATAATAATAAAAATGTCTAAGTATCAATCCAAAAATAATAACATCATAATGAAATAATGTCGAAGTGGAGTGGGCATTATGACTTTGAAATCGATGGAATAGGAGAACCAACAAAAGAGCATACTTCAAAGCTTTAGTGGGGTTATGTTGCATTATATGTTATTACACCTTTTCTTTCAATTTTCCTTGAAAATAATCTACATTACATGGACCCCTATAATAATATTCTTAATTACTAACATGAGGAATGATTTCTATAATACTTTGGTCACATTCACATCCCAAAGAGGGTTTTTCTATTCCCTAAGGTGGAAGGATTAGAACCAGAATGATAAATAGACCAAGCATTGTGAATGAGAGAACATTATGAATGTAATCCAATCTATAATGTGAATATGGTTCCAAGTTATTTGATATCTGCTATGAAGGGAAAAATTTATAATAATTACAATGAAATCAACTCCACTTCGCAAATGAAGTTTTAAGTCACTAGTTATTATAACCTTTTGTGGTATCCATATGTTAAGAGAAAGATGGGGGATTTGGGTTTCAATGTAATATCTCGCATGCATTTCAGAATAAATCCAATTGTTTCTCTCGGGTTATGAAATACAAAGGATACCGACATGAGCCGCTTAGTATCGATTTCATGATTTTAATATCGAAAGATTAGATATAATTCAATGTGAAAAATATATGTGATATTATTATGAGATGGAAGAACGTTCAAATTTTAATGATAATATAAATTAAAAGAAAAGAACATTTTGAACCAGCCCTTGGATACCTCCACTTGTGACTTCCTCCACTTATTATAATAATTTCCACTCATCGATATCCTTGATACATGATTTTATTTTTCCTACTGTAGGAAACATCATCGTTGTTTCCAAAAGAAATGATGACCCATATGCAACCAATTTCCTCACTCCATATATTTTGTATTGCACGACATTTACAAAATTCTTAAATTATATAATTTTTCTACCGCATAAGACGAAGCGTTTCAAATTTTATCCTAACTTGTTTTTAATAAAATTAATTTTAAAAACAATTGTTGAACGACTAAGAACATTTGAAAGGATATTATCCAAGAATTTTTAATTCCCATTATATGGGTTTGGTCATGTGATTTAGGAGACACGCTCCTCCATTTTAATTGGGTGTGGTCAGTGCGATTTAGGAGACATGCCCCTCCATTTTAACTCGATCAAATCAATTAACTTATAAACTAAGTTTATGTTAATTAATAAAAATATTTCATATTTATTTATTTATTTATTATTAAATTTCATTTATTACATATAGATTTTATAATAAGGATTTAAGGGTTCAAACTTACTTATTACTATTTTATAACACTCCCATTTAATATTAAGTGAGGTTTATATGCCAAAATTACTTGTTTATACAATATCATTTACAATCCTTAAACCACGGTGAGATTTTTATGTTAGCATATCACTTTTAAAGGATTTATACTCCTTTATTATGCTAAACTTACTTTTTATACAAAAGGATTTGGGATCCGTAAAATACAAGTGATGATTTAGGATAAGCATAATATTTGAGACTACATCTTATAGTTTCTCATGAAAAATCTATATAAGCACATTTGGGATCCTTTTATAAAGCAAAAACCTCCTTTAGAAAATGATACTTTTTTATTGGACTATACTATAAACTAAGAATCACAAGTTTACTTAGTTCATAAATAAATTTTTACAATAATTTTATGGAGAAGAAGTGTAGAGGTGGAAAAGAAAACACATGGTTGGTCGTTATGAGATGGTCATGTCATGCACTCTCCCCCTTAATGGAAACTCTAAAAGGATAATCATTGCACAAAACTTATAGAACTTCACAATGCAGACAATGAATTTATTAATATATCTACAACTTGATCTTCAAAAGAATATATATATATATATATATATATATATCTACAAATAATTTTTATTTGAATACATATATATATATATATTTATATATATATATATAAAATTATATTATAATATATATATATATATATATATATATATATATATATATATATATATCTCACCGCAGCAATCTTTCTCTCGGATAAAAATTATTTGAATATCTATATGCTTTATTCTATGATGTTGAAGTTTACTATTAGAGCTAGCAATACAACTATGACTACTAAATGAAACACGATTAGTTCCTTTAATTCCCATGTTTTTTTTTCTAGCAACATGAATTTCTTTATTCCTTTCATCAGACTTCTATATTCTTCCTTAGTAGAAGAGATGGATATTTTTGTTGATTATTGATACTCCAATTAATGACACCTATACCAAACTTGAAAACATATCCACTCATAGATTTTCTATCAATTATATCATCAACATGGTAAGAATCAAAATATCTATATAAATAAGCATTATCGTAAAAGTGTAATCTAAACCAAAATTGATTGTTCCTCTAATGTATCTTAATATATTTATAGACAATTTCTAGTGATCTTGATATGACTTCTACACAAATTTGGAATCTATATCTAATTCATATGCAATAATATTCTTAGTGATGGTAAGATAGATAAAACTTCCTACAAGCTACATATAAATAGTAGGGTTTATTTGGTTTAGGATCTAATTTACAAAAATTCTATAGAAATGGAAAATGTTTTACAATTAACCATAACAATGTATTAGTATATTGAGATATGAGAAACAACTTATAAGATTCATATTCTTGAAAAATAGCCATTGTTAGGATAATATATTAGAAAAACATCTTATTTTTATGTATGATTAATATGTAAAGAAAAATTACTTGATATAATCAATCTGAAAATATCCAATACGTATACATGAAGATCATCCCCAACTATCATTTGATGTACATACAATACTACTCTTAGTAATCGTGCACACTAATTTATCTAATCAATTTTTTTGAAAAATATATATTTTAATTTCATAATAACCATCATCAATAACTAAACAAATAAGATTACTAGTTAACTTGCATAATATTTGTTTTCTAAAAATACCTAGTAGTAATGCAACCAATTTATCATATTCACTAAGAGGTATTTTTACCTCATTACAAAGTTAGGTGTGTATATTTAAATCTTCACTATTTTATAAATTTAAGATAAATTTTAGATATAACCCATAAAGAAGGATGGTTTTGTATTACAATCCAAACTTTATTGGGATCTTAGTTAGATGATTCCTTCAACTATTTCAAAGTAATTAAATATGCCACAAAGGGGTGGGTGTAAAATCTTGATCATCATTCTTCACAGTCACCTCTTTTTGTCTTAATGATTAAATATTAAGATATTCTTATTGTAGTAGAAAATTATTCTTATGTGATTGTGATTAATAGAGGTATTTATTTATGGTTTTATTTAAACGTTTCCCTTATTTTTAGTACTTGAAGATATAATAACATGGGTCATAGAACATTAAATTCTTTTATTAATTATTGTCATCAATGTCTTCAACTAGTTCTTTCATTAATATTGGATTCATTTGAATAAAAATTATAATTTATAATTTCATTATAAACTTTTAAGACGTGAAAATTTCAAATAAATTATCGAAGGGCCCTTAGTTCATTGGTGAAGTTGAATGACTTGGAATGAGTCCACGAGGAATCAATTTTGTTGAGGCAATTCTTGGAGATACCAAAGTGGATAGGGCAAGGATTGTTCCCTGGGTGACTTTGATGGATTGGATACCCCCTAGTCGTGGCCGCTTAGCCAAAGGAAGGTTTCAATGTAGATGTATTCATACTCATATAGTGTAATCAGTTTCTTAAAAAACAAGAGATGTTGATATCTATGTAATCGTTAAATGACAAATAAACAAAAATAAAATAAATTTACATTAACATATCATTATGAGTGATTACATATATAACAATAGTTTTTCAAAAGGTATTCATTAAATACATTAATATTTTTATAATAGTTCGATTCAATTATAATAAATATACTCTTATCATTTATTCCATATTTTACTATTATCCCCATCAAACTAAGTATTCCTAGACTAATAAATGATTTTTTCATGGTGTAACCATAATGATATGCAATAATATTGATAGAATATAGTTATTTTAATAATATAATTTTGATCTTTCGTAATGCCATTATATATATATATAGTAAATGACCAACATAATTTGTGTAATTTATGTTAATTAGATCTTAGATATTTATTCTTATATAAATATTATATATCAATGCTTTCTTTATTTATCCTCCTTTTTTGTAATTTATTTTTTAACTTGTGCATTTTTGATCTAAAGAAAATAAGAAAACAATAAAATTGGCTTCTATGGGCATGAGAGAACATTAACAATAATACACTATATTTGATTTATTCATTGAAGTATTTTGGGGATGATTGATGATGTTTTAACTTGAGAGTATGGTATTCACATTCCTCTATAAAGTAATTGTTGACTTTATTATGCGATTATATTAACAACATTTTTCCATTTTTTTGCTAGGGGAGGGGGTGGTAGGTGAACATGGTCAATATTTTACATGAGTCTTGATCAAAAAATACCCAATAGTAGTTATACGGTACTACTTCAATTTTTTCATATACTATCCATTGTCTATTTATTTTTGACATAATAATTATGTAAAGTATCCAATTACATCATGATATGTAACACCTCTCACCCATGTGTTGGTGCTGAATTTGATCTCACCCTATTTGTCCCCGAAATTCTTCATTTTGTATCACATTTTCGATCACTTAAAGTCCAGAATTTGTTTTTTGTTCCTCTGTCCATGTGAAAGAATTTGTAACTTGGGCATAAAATCAGGTTTTTTCCCTTCCTTCCATTTTTCCACGCTGTCACGTTTTTTGTTTTCCCTTTCAATTTTTGTCCCAAATATCTATGGAAACGTGGTCTTTTCTAATTGGATGTGGCTCGGTGGATCACATTTGGGCCTTATATCATTTCCAAATTTTTGTCCTTAAAGAAAGATTCATTTCAGTGCAAATGGTGATTTCCCTGTATTTTATGGTTTGACAAGTGTGTTTTCCCCGTCAAATTTATATCTCAGCATCTGTGGAAATGTGGCCCTTTCTAGTTGGATGTGGTTGAGTGGGGCACTTTGAAACTCTAAGGCCCAATTCAACTCAAAAATTTCCATGTGGAGGGTTGATGCTCACTAAAAATTCACCTTTGGTTTGACCTTGGAGTTGTGCCAGGGAGACACGTGGAGGTTTCCGCTACCTTGCCCAGACTTAGACATTTTTTTCATGCGGCTAGTGTAGCTTTTGGCAGACCATGGACACGTGGAGGGTCGGCACTCATTTGAGGATCCGCCTCAAGGTCCCACCTTAGCATTTGCACTAAGGGACACGTGGTGAGCTTTGCTTTTTGGGGTCTCACTTTTGGGGACCATCTCAAAGTTACACCAGGGAGACATGTGGAGGCTTCCATCGGCTCCTCTTTATACTTAAACTTTTCAAGAAACTTTCTAAAGGCTTGGGACATGTGGAGGACCGTGCCTATTTGGGGACCACCCCTAAATTTTATTTTGAAGAAGTGCCAGAGGACACTTGGAGGTTTCACTCACTCTTCCCTTGCTTGGACTTTTTCAATGGCCAATGAAACTTTCTCGGACCCTAGACACATGGCGCCTTCCACTAGTCCTTCAACTTTTTCAACAACTCTACCAGATTGAGACACGTGGTGAGCCCACACTTTTTTGGGGTCTCCATTTTTAGGACCATACCAAAGGTGTGCCAAAGTGACACGTGGAGGCTTCCGCTGGCTCCTTTTTATACTGAGACTTTTCAAAGGCCAAAAGGCATTTTTCTTGGGCCTAGGGCATGTGGAAGGCCCGCGCTTGTTTGGAAACTTGCCTTTGTACCTCACCTTTGTAGTTACGCCAAGGAAACATGTGGATGGATCTAATCTAAAGTTGAGAAGGGGTAGAATCAATGGTTGTTGTGCATTGCATCTATTTTTCTACCATTTTTCTCCAAGACTCCTGGAGATGCGAATACGCACTGTTTTTCATCATTTTTGATGAAATTCCTTATCATTTTTATCTGCAAAGTGCCAATTGAATGGATTTAGAACTTAATTTGTGAGTCCAAGGATTGTTAAGGTTGATATTTTGAAGTTGGAATTGCTCGGGCACTTGCAAAAAAAATGTGAATTACCAGAGAAGCTGGATGCGGGATAGAGTTGCAGAGGAAAGAGAAGGAAAATGATGAAATGATGGAGGTCAGTAGGCATAAAGGATGAAAAAGGTGTTTCCTCGAGGGTAAAAAGGATTACCTATCAGATCCAACTATACAGAGCCTCCAAAAATGATTAAAATGGGGATTTCTCGCATGACAAAATCTAAAATGATTAGAAGTATTATCAAAATGTTTGTGGCATGGCATCCTAGTCATTAGTCGAGGGTCTGAGAAATGTGATCAGTTCATAATTGGTCCACTGGAAACTTTCATTTGTGAATTTGTTAAACGTCACTTTTTGAGGAAAATTGGTAACAAGCAAAGGTCCCTCGAATATTCTTATTTTTTGGGGGAAATTTGGGATGAGTGAGCAAGTGAAATGTATAAATGCAATGAGAATACTCTTGTAAAAGGTCGGGGGTTGAATTCTTAAGAGAAAATTTGAGAGAGCCCATCTTCCTGAGAGACCAATCTAAGAAACCTGTTAATTTCCTATGTTTTAGATTTCAATCATGTCAAGTTGGTTGTGAGTGTACAACCATTGACAAGCTCTGAGACTATTCAAAGAAAATTTCCCCTACTGATGAATCTAATCAATTTTGAGTTAATCTGTGTCAATCTTGGAGCAATTTGTGTCTACTTTATTTCAAAATGTCTACAAGTAGTTTTTCTTATTCCTATTGCAATCTTGTGTTAAAGTCCCTCGAATCACACAGGATCTCATCCTATGTGATAATTTAGTGGCATTTGCAATTTCATTTCAAGAAGAGCTTTCATCCTATAATGAGATAAACAATTTAAAATCACTTCACTGTCATTTGTTGATAAAGATTGTCTGTAAGCCTTGAGTGTATCTTAGGCATGAGGAACCAAGGGTCTTTGATGTTTTATTGAGTCTTTAGCTTGAGCCTTCATGTTAAATTCTTGGAGATTGTGTGAAACTGTGTAAATCTGGGCCTCCATTGATGCACACCTTCTGGTTGAAGGAATATTTTAGCTATTTCAAGCTTTTTATCATTTATATTTCCAATTGTTGTGAAGTCTCTCAAAGATCTAGTATAATCAATTTTATCCTGCTTAATCTCCCACCAAAATTATTCAAAACAATGAATCCATCCTAAACTACCCCTATTTTCCTGTGTGTCCACAAATGTATAAATTCTACTGCTAAAATATGCAGAAGCAATCAGGATTCCATAATGTCTTTAGTAACCTTAGCCCCTGTTTAGGAAATATCACCATTCTTTAGAAGTGACAACTCATGAGAGTTAAATTGTGGTGCATTGATCATATTTTCTCAGGGTCCCCTTTCAAATTTGTTGCAAAGAAGGATATCTTCATTCTCCTTCACCGAAAGAGGTTACAAAATGGGTCCTCTCACCCTATTCAAAAGGCATGACCTAAAAGCAAAGTAAGGATAGATCAAATCCTTAATGAAGGTGTTATCCATTTCTCCGATGCCCGAGTGACAAAGAGTCAAAAAAATCCTCCTCGGCTATAAAATGACTCATAATATGATATGTCTGTCTCTCAGTGTCTCTACTAAATATTTGATGTTGCTCGGTTTCCAAGGGAGAATCAATTTGGATACCAACACTAGAATGGTGCCATTGCCAAGGACATGATTTGTGCAAAGTTTAAACATTCTTATATTTGGCCCTGGTAACATTTCTTACATGATCTAAGTGCAAATACATGGTTTAAATGTCATCCTTTGTTGGGATTTGTAAGAATCGAGCAAAGTTACAAGTTTTGTGTGTAATATTTCCTAGTTTTTGGTTTTTGCACTAATTTTACATCATCAATGTTAAATATGGGTAAAGGAGGGTCATATCTATGAAGATTTACATGAATTTAGTGTTGACAGACATTTGACAGATCAATTTTAGTGCATTTGCACAACTAAGGTGAAAATCCTTAGTGGCGACTCTGTATTGAATGAATTTTTGATAAATGTCAGTGTCTTAACCTCTATCAATTGTAATTTATCACTAATATTTGCAAAGCTGGAAGGAAGAAGATCTTTCTTCACTAGAGACCCTACCAAAAAGTTGTTTCTAGAGATGGGAAAGATGAATTTGAAGGAAGAAGAAGAATAGAAAGTTATTGGAGATCAGAAATCAAGAAAAGAGTTATCAATTGTGGAAATTGATCAGCCTATCATTGAAGATTGCCATACTTCCTCAAGTGCTTCTGAATCAGGTAGTCTCTTTGTAAATCTGAATTCTCCAACTAGAGAGGGTCCTTCTTTTGTATTTGAAAAATTTTACATCTCATTTTGTCCCTGTGTTCTCCAAAGATGATAGGATCTTCCAAGAAACAAAGTTTTTAGAGAACATTCATTCTGAGAATTGTATTCATGTGCCCCACAGACCCCTCACTCCTCATCATTTTGTTTTCTCCTGTAAGATCACCTCCCAAAACAATATGGCCCAGCCCCCACCTAGACCTTTTTTTTGTGAACACTTTTGGTCCTATAGATTTCAGAGGTATGGTTGGATATCCAAATGTTGTGCCCCAAGATGTTAGAAATAGATTGCCTAAATTTCAAGGAAATAATGCCATTACTGGGGATCAACACTTAAATATTTTTGTCAATATGATGGAAGAATTTGAGATCAAATTTGAGGATGTGTACATAAATTTTGTTTATTCATACTCTAGAGGAAGATGCATGGGACTGGTATAAATCTTTTCTAGAAAATTCCATTGATTCATGGATAGAGATGAAGAATGCTTTTAGATTACAAGTATGGAGATAAAACAAACCCTAGGTTTCTTTTATTAGAATTTGAAAATATAAAAAATAATCCTAATGAGTTTGTTCATGACTTCAATACAAGGTTCAATAAGACCCTAAATAGGCTACTTGTGATCTTGAGGCCAAGTGATGTTTCTTGTTTAATAAAATACTTTGATGCTTTTGATAAGAAAGTTGCCTATTATTTAAGAGACAAGAACCCAACAACATTGAGGCAAGCCTTCACCATGGCTTTGTAGATTGAGAATAACATCAAGGAAATTGGTAAACCTCCTAAGAGAGAAGGCATCAAGATAGATCAATCCAGAGAAGCCTCAGTCAAGTAAAGTTGTGGATCTAGAGGAGGTTGTGAAAACTTTGGCCGGAGCTATTAAGGAAATATCCTATAAACTAGGCCAAGAGAAGAGAAGGGGATTGGACAAGGTTCCCAAGGTTAGCACAGGCCACAAGGTCAAGAAATATTTTCCAATCATCCTAGGGGTGATCAGAGATCTGATGACAGAGGAAAAGGACCCATGGGATTAGGAAATAGACAGCCCCAAGCCCATGAGAATAGAATTGTGCCTGATCCTTTGACTGCTAGAGTTGTTGTTGTGGAAGAAGCCAATGAAATTGAGTGGTGTGACAGATGTTTCTTGCCACATGCCCCATGTGATGAAGAAAATAATTTGAGGAAGTTGATGATGAAACTGATGATGATGTGTGCATGGTGGGGTGCTCTACAAGCTCACAAAGAAGGAGCAACTTTGATTGAATTAATCAAAGTGTCAGAATGCTGCAGATTTTGGGATTGCATCCACGGGTATTACCCCTTCCTCCCTCTCATACTTTTGAAATAGATATGGTACAAGATTTTGAATTGCCTAGTAATGATTTTGAATACTTAAGGGCATTAATGATTAAAAAGTATGATGGAGGAATCCCTTCTGAGGAGGATAGGTAGTTGTTAATGAATGTTGTAGTTGGCCATGAAAAGGAATATAACACTAGGAGTAAAGTTTTCAAAGGGGCAAGGCCTCAAGCCAAACCAAAAACTCCAGTTCTCACCAATATCTCAAAATAAAACTCCTAAGAAAGATACATCTGGAAAAGCCTTGTGTCCCCAAAGAAATGGTATCCCTGCCCATGCTCAGACCATGAAAAATCCTTTGTTGTCAGATGAGTTTCTAGTCTTCCTCCAAATGTTGCCTTGCCCAAATATGTTCCTTATGACATTGCCCAAGTCTTGAGTCAGATCAAGATTTTTGTTCCAATTGTTGAGCTGCTTAGGATTCTTGAGCACAAGAAAAGGGCCTTTGAGTATTTGGGATTGAAAGAAGAAAAGATTACCCAAGGTAAAAATGTAAACAATGTTGAGACTCCTCCTACCATTTTAGAGTTGAAAAAACCCCAAGTGCTGGAAGAACTAGATGAGCCACCTAAAGTATATTTGGGAACATCCTTAGTTGAGTCCCAACTAAATGTAGATCCATTTTTCACCACTCTGATTATTAAGGACAAGTTGTTACACAATTGTATGTTTGATTCTGGAGCATCATGCAATGTTATGCCTCTTGAGGTCATGAATGAATTAGATATCAAAGTGACAATCACTTATGGGAAGTGCACTACCATGGATTCCAGAGAGGTGCTAGTGGTTGGATGTGTCAAGGGTCTGATAGTGCAACTTGTAGCTTACCTAGGCAAGAACTTAAAATTAGATGTTGTTATTGTTGATTTCCCTACCAAATGGGGAATGTTGTTATCAAGAAAGTGGGCTGCTAGTGTGGGTGGTAGTGTGCAAATGGATATGTATTTTTCCACTATACCTATTGAGGGAAGCCTTGTAAAGTTGTATGGTGAAAAGAAGATGCTACATCTCATTGAGGATCCCAATAATGCTTCCTATGAAGTGTTATACATTGACATTGATGTAGATAACTTTGTTGGATTTTCTAATGGTAAAGAGCACAAAATTGATCAATGCAAGTCTCTTAATCAAGTAGGTTCTCCTTGGACTTTGTTGTTTGATGGGGCTTGCTCTAAATTTGGAAATGGTGTTGGTATTGTTTATGATATCTCTAGGCCAGGAAGAGTTTGTTTTCTCTTTTAAACTCAACTTTGAGTGCACTAACAATATTGTTGAATATGAAGCACTATTATTGGGTTTAAGAATTGCTTGGAAATATGGTATTAGAGACATCATTGTTAAAGGAGATTAGAGCTAATTTTCAAGTAGGTTAGAAAACTGTATGCAACAAAAAATTAGAGAATGAAGTAGTATAAGCATGTAGTCTGGGATTTCATTGAGATGTTTGACTCCTTCAACATAATACATCACGATAGGAAGAACAATACTCTATAGTAGAAAATTGGCCGTATTAGGGTCCAGATTTGAAAATTATACTATATCCCCTATTGTGAGTATAATGTTGAGGTATTGACTAGGCCATCTGTTCTTGACAATGTTAAACACTAGAAAGTGTTTGAAGATGATGCCTAGGTGCAAAGGTTTTTGTAGAACCAAGGAGAATTTGCTGATCAACATATAGATTGGGAGCCAATGGTTTGTGTGGCTAATGGAAAGGAGACTCTATTTGGAAAAGACATCATTCAGTTGAAGACTAATACTATTCCTAGAGGTTTGGTAGCACTTGAATCAAACTTTGATAATGTTGATTGCATTATCAATAGACACATGTCATCCTCGAGGGATGTTGAAGAGCATGACCTGGGCACAAAGGATAAACCACGAAAGATCTGGCTAGGTAGAAATTTGAGAAAGGAAGAAAAGTAGTCGTATGTCCAATTGTTGAAGAAATACCAGGACTACTTAGCATGGTCTTATTCTAAATTGAAAGCATATAGAGAGGATCTTTTCCAAAGCATGAAATTCCCTTAGAATCTTTTTCCAAGCCATTTAGGTAGAAATAGAGGCCAATCAATCCACTCCTTTCCCTGAAGATGCAAGAAGAATTGAAAAAATTGAGGGATGGAGGAATCATACAACCCACAAGGTACTCATCATGGGTTGCAAACTTGGTACTGTCAGAAAGAAGAATAGAGATATAAGGTTGTGTGTGGACTTTATAAACCTGAATAGAGCATCAATGAAGGATAACTACCCTCTGCCAAATATGGAAATATGTTACAATTGGTTACTAGTTCAGAAATTGTTATCCACCTTGGATGGTTTTTCTTGATATAACCAGGTAGTTGTGAAGGAATCAGAGTGAATCAAGACTTCCTTTACCACTCCTTGGGGAACATATGTATATGTCAGAATGCCTTTTGGTCTAATGAATGTTGGAGCCACTTTCCAAAGAGAAATGGATGTAGCTTTCTCTGGCTATATTAATGATTTCATTGTTGTATATCAAGATGATGTGACTATTTTCTCCTAGAAAAAGGAGTGACCACCTGCAACACTTAGAAAAAATGTTGTTAAGATGCAGGAGTATGGTATTTCACTAAATCCCAAGAAGTGTCATTTTGGAGTTCAGAAAGAAAAGCTACTTGGACACATTGTGTCAAAGGAAGGGGTCATGATTGATCCTGAAAGGGTAGAAGCCATCAAAAAGTCCCCATTCCAAGAACCAAGAAGGGAATTCAATCCTTTTTTGGGAAGATTAATTTTATTAGGAGATTTATCTCCAACTTTGCTAAACTAACTATCCCAATCACTAGCATGTTGAAGAAAGACCAAAGTATCAAATGGGAAGAAGAAGTTATTCAAGATTTTGTTAGGATCAAAGAAGCATTAAAGAATGCCCCTATTTTAGCAGCTCTAGATTATAAGAAGGCTTTCCAAATGTTTTATTTTTCTTCAAAAAGTACTATTGCATCTGTATTGTTGCAGAAGGATGATGAGGGAGCTGAAAGACCAATTTCCTTTTTTAGTAAGGCATTACAAGGAGCTGAGCTAAAATATACTATCATGGAGAAGCAGGCATTTTCTTTGGTAAAAGCAACAAAGGTCTTCAGGCCATATATTCTGAGTTCCAAATCATTGCTTATGTTCCCCACACCATGGTGAAAGATATCCTATCAAAAATGGAGGTTTCAAGAAAAATATGTCGATGGGTAAACAAATTGCAAGAGTATGATATGGATATCCAAACAAAAAAAATTGGTCAGAGGTTTGGGCTGGAAAACTTATGGCAGAGAGCAATCTATAGACAATTGAGGTAAATGAAGTTGAAGAAGAAAGGCTGAATGTCCTTGAAAAACTGATAAATTCTGAATGGTACAAGGACATCATTTTTTATCTCAAACATCTATAATGCCCTAAACATTTGAGCAAGAATCAGAAAAGAGCACTTAAGTTAGCTTCCCAAAAATATGTCATTACTGATTTTGGGTTAGCTTGGAAGAACCCTGAGGGAGTTCTCTTAAGATGCATTACTGAAGATGAAGCCCCTAAGATAATTGTTGATCTCCATGGAGGAGTTTGTGGGGGACATTTTGTTGGAAGAGTCACAAGCTCATAAAATCTTAAGGGCTTGGTTATTGGTGGCCAACTCTTTTCAAGGATACAAATTTGTTGGTAAGAAATGTGAGAGTTGCCAACATGCTTTTCTGGAAGACTAAAAGCTTTAGGCTCCCTTCCTTTGCAACATGTATCAGTTGAAGCCCCATTTAGGCAATGGGGAATGGATTTCATTGGGGAAATTTCTGATCCTTCAAGTGTAGGCCATAAGTGGATACTAGTGGCCACAGATTACTTCACCAAGTGGGTGGAGGCAATCCCCACCAAGAAGGATAACTCACCAAATTGTCATGGATTTTGTCCTGAATTATATCATTTGTAGATTTGGGGTACCTACCAAAATAGTTGTTGATAATGCCATGAGCTTTCAAGCTAAACCTTTGGTGGCCATGTGCCATGAATATGGGATCAATTTGACATATGCTTCTAATTATAATCCCAAGGAAATGGACAAGTAGATTCCAACAATAAAATTTGTTGAAGATAATTAGAAGAAATTTGGAGTTGAACAAAAGGAAGTGGGGTGAGCAGTTGAAAAATTTTTGTTTGGGCTGATCGAATCACTGTTAAACAAGCTATTGGAAAAATCCCATTTGAGTTGGTGTATGGAACTCAAGCTCTGCTGCCCCTGCATATGTAATTGTCTTCTTTTCAATTTCTTCAACAATTGGAAGATCAAGAGGTTAGTCCCTATGATGCTCGCATAAATCAGATTGTTGAGTTAGATGAAGAAAGAAGGGCATCCCATCAGAGGCATGTGAAATTCAGAGAAAATTGAAGAAGTTGTTTGATAAAAAGTGACTCCAAGAGATTTCAGTGTGGGAGATCTTGTGTTATTATGGGACAACAGGCACGAGGATAAGGGAAAACATGGAAAGTTTGATGCATTATGGATGGGCCCTTATTCAATTGACATTCAAATTGGTGAACATACCTTCTTCTTAAAATACTTAGATGGGGAATTGCTTGAATTTCCTATTAATGGAAGGCATTTGAAACATTTCCTTGATTGATTTCTTAATCAAGGTATACTCCATTGTACAAAGTGTATAGTCTTTTGGTTTCTTTCTACTTTCATTTTTTCTATTTTTGTTTTTCCTAGTCCTCGCGGCCATTTTGTTGGTTTTCATGGTTCATCCTTGGGGAGTTGGTTATTATTGTTCTTCTCTGCAAGCTTATTCTTTGAATCCATCACCCAATGGTTTATTTTTGGCACTTGGTATGTTATTTGTTCTTGTGGCACTCATAGGGAGTGCCCATCCCAAGTGGAGCCGATGTTGGTGCTCAATTTGATCTCACCCCATTTGTCCTTGAAATTCTTCATTTTGTGGGCTCTGTCACATTTTCCATCTCCCCATATTGATGCGTGAAAGATTTGTTCTTCATTTGATTTCCATGATCGATATTTTCCTTTGGTCGAGGATCACTTAAAGTCCTAGAATTTTTTTTCATTCCTCTGTCCATGTGAAATAATTTGTAACTTGGGCATAAAATCAGGTTTTTCCCTTCCTTCCATTTTTCACAAGTGGCATTTTGTTTTCCCTATCAATTTTTGTCCCAAATATCTATGGAAACATGGTCTTTTCTGATTGGATGTGGCTTGGTGGATCACATTTGGGCCTTATATCATTTCCAAATTCTCTTTCCTTAAAGAAAGATTCATTTCTACGTGCAAATGGTGATTTCCTTTTATTTTATGGTTTGACAGGTGTGTTTTTCCCCATCAAATTTATATCTCAGCATTTGTGGAAACGTGGACCTTTCTAGTTGGATGCGGCTCGATGGGGCACTTTTAAACTCTAAGGCTTGATTCAACTCAAAGCCTTTCCACATGGAGGGTCAATGCTCATATAAAAATTCACCTTTTGGTTTGACCTTGAGTTGTGTCAAGGAGACACGTGGAGGTTTCACTACCTTGCCTAGACTTAGACATTTTTTTCATGCGGTTGATTTAGCTTTGTGGACCATGGACACATGGAGGGTCGGCACTCATTTGAGGATCCACCTCAGGGTCCCACCTTAGCAGTTACACTAAGGAGACACGTGGTGATCCCACGCTTGTTTGGGGTCTCCGCTTTTGGGGACCATCTCAAAGTTGCGCCAGGGAGACATGTGGAGGCTTCCACTGGCTCCTCTCTATACTTCAACTTTTCAATAAACTTTGTAAAGGCCTGGGACACATGGAGGAACATGCGCTATTTGGGGACCTACCCTAAATTTTATTTTGAAGAAGTGCCAAGAGGACACTTGGAGGTTTCCGCTCACTCTTGCCCTTGCTTGGACTTTTCAACAGCCAATGAAACTTTCTCATACCCTAGACACATGGCACCTTCTATTGGTCCTTCAAATTTTTCAACAACTTTTGAGACTGAGACACGTGGTGAGCCCACACTTTTTGGGGTCTCCACTTTTGAGGACCATACCAAAGGTGCACCAAGGTGACACGTGGAGGCTTCCACTGGCTCCTTTTTACTAAGACTTTTTCAAAGGCCAAAAGGCATTTTTCTTGGGCCTAGGGCATGTGGAAGGCCCATTCTTGTTTGGAAACTTACCTTGTACCTCACCTTTGTAGTTTGCACCAAGGAAAACATGGATGACTCTAAATAAAGTTGAGAAGGGGAAGAATCAACATGTGACAACATCTATTTTTTTCACCATTTTTTTCTCCAAGACTTGAGATGGAAGAATGCACTATTTTTCATCATTTTTGATGAAATTACTTATCATTTTTATCTATAAAGTGCCATTGAATGGATTTAGAACTTAATTTGTGAGTCCAAGGATTTTAAGGTTGATATTTTGAAGTTGGAATTGCTCGGGCACTTGCAAAAATGTGAATTACAAGAGATCTGGATGCGGGACAGAGTTGCAGAGGAAAGAGAAGGAAAAGGATGAAATGATGGAGGTTGCTAGCGCAAAGGATGAAAAAGGTGTTGCCTTGAGGGTGAAAAGGATTACCTGTCAAATCTAGTTGTACAGAGCCTCTAGAAAATGATTAAAATGGGGATTTCTCACATGATGGAATCAAAATGATTAGAAGGAATATCAAAAAGTTTGTGGCATAACATCCTAATCATTAATCAAGGGTCCGAGAAACATGATCAGTTCATAATTGGTCCACTTGGTAGCTTTCAGATGTAATTTGTTAAATGTCACTTTATGAGGAAAATTGGTAACAAGCAAAGGTTCCCTCAAATATTCTTCTTTTTGGGGGAAATTTGGGATGAATGAGCAAGTGAAATGTATAAATGCAATGAGAATACTCTTGCAAAAGGTGGGGGTTGAATTCTTAAGAGAAAATTTGAGAGAGCCCATCTTCTTAAGAGACCAATCCGAGAAACTTGTTAATTTCTATGTTTTAGATTTCAATCACATCAAGTTGGTTATGAGTGTACATCCATTTACAAGCTCTAAGACTGTTTAAAGAAACTTTCCCCTACTGATGAATCTAATAAATTTCAAGTTAATTTCTGTGTCAATCTTGGCAATTTGTGTCTCTTTATTTCAGAATTTCTGTAAGTAGTTTTTCTTATTCCTATTGCAATCTTGTGTTAAAGTCCCTCCGAATCACACAGGATCTCATCCCTGTGATAGTTTAGTGGCATTTGCAATTTCATTTCAAGAAGAACCTTCATCTTGTGATGAGATAAACAATTTAAAATCACTTCACTGTCATTTGTTGATAAAGATTGTTTGTAAGCCTTTGAGTATATCTTAGCATGAGGAACTAGGGTATTTGATGTTTTATTGAGTCTTTAGCTTGAGCCTTCATGTTAAATTCTTGGAGATTGTGTGAAACCATGTAAATCTGGGCCTCCATTGATGCACACCTTCTAGTTGAAGGAATATTTAGCTATTCTGAAGCTTTCTGTCATTTAGCTTTCTAATTGTTGTGAAGTCTCTCAAAGATCTGGTATAATCAATTTTATCTTGCTTAATCTCCCACCAAAATTATTCAAAAACCATGAATCCATCCTGAACTACCCTGTTTTCCCTATGTGTCCACAAATGTATAAATTATACTACTAAAATATGTAGAAGCAATCAAGATTCCATAATGTCTTTAGTAACCTTAGCCATGTCTAGGAAATATCACCATTCTTTAGAAGTGACAACTTGTGAGAGTTAAATTATGGTGCATTGATCATATTTTCTCAGGGTCCCCTTTCAAATTTGTGCAAAGAAGGATATCTTCATTCTCCTTCACCGAAAGAGGTTACAAAATGGGTCCTCTCACCCTGGTCAAAAGGCACGACCTAAAGTAGTAAGGATAGATCAAATCCTTAATGAAGGTGCTATCCATTTCTCTCGATGCTCTCGATGATAAAGAGTCAGAAAAATCCCCTCCCAACTACAAAATGACTCATAATATGATCTATCTATCTCTTAGTGTCCTGCTAAATCTTTGATGCTACTTAGTTTCCAAGGGAGAATCAATTTGGATACCAACACCATGTACAAGTATTATAAATTCAATGCTCAATCATTATCACCCATGTTCAAGTAATTGTTTCCACCGTGGTTACAATGTAATTCAAATGTGCTATTTTAAATCAATTCAAAATATGGATTTCATTCCAATTAAACATTCTAAAGAACAAATCTAAAATACATATTGGTGGAAGGATTTCAATTTAGAAAATCTAGTGGTTTATGCCCTTGAGGACGGTGATAAGGATAATGATTTAGCTAGTCGGACATATAACCAACAAGAGAAAAATGTTGAGAAGAATGATAAGACTCTCTCCTCTCCCACTAGACCGAATCTTGAATCAAAATAGGTTGTTGGTAAGGGGGAGGCCTCTTTTCCGTAATCCTTAGGATCCATGTAGATTAAAAGCTTGTGAAATAAGGATTTTCTTGAAGTTTTTCTACCTATCCACCTAGATAAGAATGTGGATCCTAATGGGGGGAAGTGTTAGAAGATTGTAAACAACAAGAAGAAATGTAAAAATGGAAATTCACCTCTTAAGATGAGCCTTAGATCTCATAAGGGGAAAGACCATTGTAGTTGAGGTTTCTTCTTAGGTAGGGGGCCAAGTAGCTTTGACTGACCTGCTTTGAGGTGCCCTTTCTCTTTTTTGGTGTTTTCCTATTTCTAGTTCATTGGCTTGTTTGGTTGCTTCACCTTGGGCCTGTGGGGCCCCGATCCTTAACGTTTCTCTTGTTTGTTTTGATGCTTATCTTTCATTTGTATAGGGTTCGTAATCCCTTCAAAATTTGCTTTCTTACCTAATATAATAATAATCATATTGGTAAAAAAGCATGACCCTTAATAATAAACAATTGATTTTGTGGACCCCTTAACTTAGGGTGTACTCCAATAGTCATATTTATTTCCCTTAACTTTGAGAGAACGATTTGATGTAATGTGGTGCACCACTTCCATGTGTAATGATGGACATCAAGGAGGGGACTATTACTTCTATTTTTAATTTGTAGGAGGCCATTTGCATTATATGTTTATAACATTGTCATGTTATCTAGATTTAAATATTGAGTAGATTCATAGTTCACTCAATGGGACCTCAGACGAGATTTTTAGCACTAGCCTAATATTTTTAGAATATTAAAATTCAAAATAACATGTGCTTGTAAATAATATTTATTTATTATCAAATTTACAAATTTATAAAGGTAATTTTCTAATCAAATTCTTAGAAGGCATAGCATAAAACATTATTGAGCATTCAAACTTTTCACATAAACCTTGTTATATAAGACTAGTAAGTAAATTCATATTTTATTATGAAATTTTTACATGTGTCTAAACAATAGACCTAGTTGAAACATGTTTAAAAATACAAATTTATTCACCTAAATATAACTTATGAAACTTTAGTTGAATTATAAACATCAATAAATAGCCTAACATTTAATAATGAATAAAATTCATACTTGAAACACATTAAAATATACAAACTATCATTTCATCTGAACTAAAAACATGCGCATTTATTGAAATAAATGAGAAGAAGGAACTGATTTATCTACAAGATGTACTCAAATAAAGGTTAACCGAAAAATACATTACAATTCATGATACATAAATAATAGTTAAGAATAAGAATATAGTATCTCTTGAGTGTGTGATTGAATAAGATTCCTTCAAACTCCATTTTATTTTGGAATCTCAATATTTTTTATGAACCATACTCTAGTCTTCATATAATATATTGTTTTCCTTTATTGAATTTAAGAAAAAATATCTAGTTTATCTTCTTATCATAAGGAGAGAAATATTAGTTTTAGAATATTATGATTTGTTATGTTATTCTATAGTTATTAAGAAATAAAATTCTCTATAGCAATATTAATATGGGCATTTAATCTTATGTACATGTATTTACCCATCCTATACCTAAATAGCAACACAATTTTATAATACAATATTGATAATTATTTGAATTATGATGATATTTACTTAGAAAGTGCTAGATTGTAGTAATTAAAATTCAAAAGGTATAAGAAATTGAAATCATTACATCATGTATGGATTTGGTTTTCCCTTGAATTTTATTAGAATGATGCCATAAAAATATGAGAGTTTGAAGAAAACACTTTCAATGTTTGACATAAAAACCATAGACTAAAATATCAATTACACATATCTTATACGTGTCACTATTTTCAAACATACTAATAATTATTTCCACATGAATTTTTAGAGGCAATAAACACCATATGATCAATTTAAAATATCTTTAGGTACCTAAATTTGATTGCACATTTTAAGACTAAAATTGTTTTAATTATCCTCTTTCTTGTCATTTCATTATAATTATTGATTTCCCATTAATTAACTAACATTCCCCTTCATTTTTTTCAATTAACGACACTTTGTTAGTTATAATCCTCTTTTAATTAATTAATTAACCATTATTAACTAATTAATCCTTTTTAATGTTGTATTTAACTAATAAACCTTCTTATTAGTTACATCCACCTTTCAAATCCTTCAAATTCTACTAATTTCCTTCTAAATCATCTTCAAATGGATTTTATAAGCTTAATTTCACCTAGTAATTAATCCTTGTCGATTAATTAAATCAACTTCAAATCACCTGAGTTGTTAATCTCTAATTGATCTATTATTATAATACTTATTTGTTTATAATTCTACTTTACCTTTATCCCACATTCAATAGGTTGCAAGATTCTCCAAAAATGAAAATATAGAAAAAGAACCTAGTACACATTATCCAAATTTACACCATGTCCTTGTAAGACATCTGCATATGATAAGAGCATTTCAATCTTGGAAGGCTTATTGATCAAGCAACCTTTTCCCTTTTCTACTTGGCTAAGAGTAGTAAGAGAAGAACCAAAAATGGAAATTAAGCCATATTGGTGAGATCTCTTCCTCTTCCTTCGAGAAATCCTTTAATCACATGTAGTTACATTCATCTCGCTAATAGAAATATATAAAATTTATAATCAAATATAAATATCAAAGGATAGGTTTTGTATTTAATGTTTTAATGCATATTAGGTAAGATTTTCCTTTATGCTTTATCTTGATGTTTATTTTTTTGATTAACTAAGTTAGGAATCTACTTGGTGTTAGTTTCCTTTCATTAACTTAGATTAATTCAATCACATGCATACATATGGCACACCCAATGGGACACTCCTTTGTCTCATGCACATTCTTTGTTTTTGTTAAGTTTCATTTTTCTCATTTGCATGCTAACCCTTTTTAATATATTGACATAACTTGTGTTTCTAAGCATTTTTATTTTATTTTTAATGTATTTAGTCTTCCTTGTGGGTATAAAGGAGGAAAAATTCTATAAAAATAGGATCTTGATGAGAAAAATTCAAGCTTTCTTCATGTTTTCATTTTTAGAGATTCTTTTTCTATCATTTTACATGCTAGTTTTTTCAATTTATAGAATTTCTCATTTTTTTAGCATGTATGTTGGTTCTTGCTAGTTTTGAGTATTATTTACACATATAAAGGAGGTGGTTTGCTATCAAAATGAGATCTTGATGAGAAAAATTCAAAATTCTTCATGTTTTCATTTTTAGAGCTTCATTTTCATCATTCTACATGCTAGTTCTTTCAATTCATTAAAATATTAAGGTTTTGACCATGTATGTTAGTTTTTTATAGTGTTGAGTTTATTTGCACATATAAAAGAGGTGGGTTGTTGTCAAAATGGAATATTTATGAGAAAAAATCAAGATGAATTTCATGTTTTCATTTTTAAAGCTTAAATTTTTATCATTTTATAAGCTAGCTCTTTCAACTTATTGAAAATATTAAGTTATTGAGCATGTATGATAGTGTTTGATAATGTTGAGTTGTCTTTGTAAATATCAAGGATATGGGTTTTTGTCAAAATTGAACCTTACTAAGAAATATTTAATATTTTCATAGTTTTTGGGATGTTCTTTGACTTTTTTTTAGTACAAAGTTAAGTGTGTTGCCGCAACTATAAAAGTGTATACATAACCTATCTTCTGTAGAGGCTATAACATTTTCTCTAGAACTCAAAATGACTCCATTTATTTTACGATGGAAAGCTATTGAGGTGAACTATGCAATGAACACATAAATTTGGGATTTAATCTAAGAGATAATATAAGGTTTCCTTATAAAGTGGTCATTTTCTTTACATGTTAGATTTTTTGTAATTTGTTGAACACAACATATGCTCTTCTCTTGTGCTTTCAAGTGACAATGAGAATAAAAATGGTTATGATTATAAATATTTTTCTAACATTATGGTTATCATTTTTTTAGAAATGGTGTTATCATTTTAAATATTTGTTAGAAATATCATTTTTGTTATAAATTCATCAAAACCACGTATGTTCTTCTCTTACGCTTTCGAGTGATCTTGAGAATCGAAATGGAAAATGTTTTTGGATGATTTTATAACATTTTGATTATAATTTTGAAATATGGATAACACTTTATAGTTTGATAGATTGCATTGAAAAACTAATCATTTGAGTTGTTTTTTTAGAATTAGTTATTTTACACACTTGAATGTGTTGATTACGATTGTATGCTCTTCTCTTGTGCTTTTGAGTGATCTTGAGAATCAAAAATGACCTTGATATTTATTCTAACATTATGTATTACTTGGAAAAATTCATCATTTGAGTTGATTAAAAATTTCCCATTTCTACTTAGTCTTATCAAAAGTCATTTATGCTCTTCTCTTACCCACAAGAGATATTGGGAATAGAAAAATACTATGATCCTCTTTCTATAAATTGTGGTTTACATAGAAAAATACTTATCCTTTTAGTTTAAGACCTCTCACTTATCAAAGTTAAAATCAAAGAAATTATGATACAATATGTGTAGGTTTCTAAAGGAGTTAAAAACTAATTCTTAATAAATATAAACATGAATCATACACATTGTATTTGTAGGTTCAAACAAGGGTCAAACCCATCCACTTCAAATTGTGGGAAGTATCTTGGATTAAGCCATAAAACTCGTTATGAGGATTATCAGAGGAACCCCTAAGTATTCAATATATTAAGGGAACTAGTTGAAAAAATGGGAAGTCCCCCATCACATAATTGGCTAGAAAAACCTTTGAGGAGTGCTAAATGTTGTCCATATGAGGCTTCGTTCATTAATTTGATTGTGAGGTAATGGTCCTTTGTTTAGAATTTATTCTAAAAAGTGTACCTCTCTTAGAAAATATATTGGTGAGTGTTGAGAAAAAATCCTAGGGAGCCATTTGGCATTGGGGACAACTTTACCATATCCAAATCGAGAATTTCAAAGAGCCATTACAAAGCAAAACTTCCTCAAAGTTAAAAACTTGTTTGAAAAACAAGGAGAAAGTACATTTAATTTATGTTGCATATCTTTCATCACGAATCATACATAGTAAAACTTTGTCCTAGTTTTTACCTCATTATTAAACAAGGTGAAACTCTAGAAACGTTACACCACATAATTTTCATCACTAGTCATAAATTACCTTGTTGTACTGGAATTATTGGTCAAAATAGAGAAACTTGAATTGATTTTAAGATTATGTCGCCTATTTTTAACCCATTTGAAACCATTTTTCCTTTAAAATTATTTAAGTGTTGAAAGAGTGTTGGTATGCTATTCACATTTGGTATCTGGCGTAAAACCAACATTAAGACATCTCACTTATAGGAAATATTTCATGTTTCTTTAACTTTTTCATCATTATGCTTCCTACATTGTATCAATCCATTTTTTATACTTACATCTTGTTTTCTTAAACTTGATTTAAGTGTTGAAATTGTGTTGTTATGTTGCTCTTATTATATCGACCCATTTTTATACTTAAACCTTGTTTATTTAAAACTTGATTTGATTTTTGAAAGTCTATTGTTACGTTACTTTCCTTGTGCTAAATCATTTTTGATACTTACATCTTGGTTTCTTAAATTTGATTTAAGTATTTAAATTATATTGTTATGTTGCTTGCATTGTATCACACATCTTTGATACTTAGAAATTGTTTTCATTAAACTTTATTTTAGTGTGGAAATTTATGTTTTTATGCTATCAAAATCATATCAACCCATTTTAATACTTAAATATTATTTTCTGAGTTAAGTGTTGAAATTGTGTTATTACTCTATCAAACAATTTTTTGTGGCATTAACATCTAGGAAAATTTTTATTTGCAACCGTTATGCTACTAAATTTTAATCAACCACTTTGACTTTCACAGATTGCAATGTGATTTACAAACCTTTTTTTGTCAAAATTGAATTGTTATGTTATATGTCTTCCTTATATTCCCTTTGAAAAATCACATGCACATCCCTATATTTATAAAATGTCTAGTTGGTCACCATTATGCTTCTCAAATCGACATGGAACTTCCTTCACCATGAAGGATTTCAATCACACAACCTAGGTCTAGGCATTCACATCAAACGATGCCCATCATGATTAAACCTCGATTGGTTCTTTACACTAAGGAACCCATTATGTTATCCACTTCCCCACCTTCATCTTCTAGTCTATGGTATGATTCTAATTCTCTAGATAAATCGCATCCTTCTAATCCTATTCATTAGTTGTATTCTTTTGATTATCCTCATCAATTCTATTCTTATGATTTTCCTCAGTCTCTTGAGCCTCATCCAATCAACTTTATTCTAAGGAATAATCAGTCACCTCAACAACATCTTCCTCCTTGTAAGATTTGTGTGTCTCCAAATTCATCCAATCATTCATCCTAGTCGACCCATAGGTCACAATCCACCGTTTGGATACAATATCCTCTTCTTCTACTAGAACCATGTCATATTGTAAACAAACCAATACCAACCTATTCCAAATCCATATCTAACTCCACTCTTGAGACATGCAAATCTAAATATAATTTGTCTCATGATTCATCTTCTTCTATCAATCCAAATCCAATCTCTCTTTGGCCCTTGATCCCTTTTAAATATATCTTACCATATCATTATCAATTGTCTAAATATTGATGTTTACATCCACGACAAATAATTCACAAGAAATGAGGTTATAAGATATATTTTTGAAGAACTATCTAATTCCTTTGTGGAAGAAATAAGGTCAAACCATCCCATAATATTCACTATCAAACATCTTCTAAATCTTAAAAAAATATTGACCCCTTCCTTTCAATCAACCTACTATCATTGACCAATAAGAACCCATACCGATTTATTTCTTTCAAAATGAAGAAGTGATCAAAAAATTCATGAGGCTACACAATGACATTTCTATAGAGTATTAAATCAAGGATTCTCTTTCGACACGAGTGTGTTCACATATTGTGTGTGGAAAAGGTTGATTCTTTCTAAGATCATCAAATTTGATCCTCCTCTTGTTCTTCCATCTTCTCATTTCCCATTACATGGTGAAATGATGGGGTCTATCCTTAATTCCCCTCCTATCTTCTCATCACCCAACCATTCTTTATCTATCACACCTCCTCAATCACCATCGCTTATTGGGTCACCTCCAGGTATCCCTTCATCTTCTTCTATTTTTGGGTCACCTCCTGGTATCCCATTATCTTCTATACTTGGGTCACCTCCTGGTATCCCATTATCCCCATTATTTATTGGGTCACCTCCATATAGCCATTCATATTATTCTATTTTTGGTAACCTCCTGGTAGCCCATCATCTTCTATACTTGGGTCACCTCCTAGTATCCCATTATCTTTTATCCTTAGGCCACGTCCTAGTATCCCTTCATCTTTTATCTATGGGTCACCTACTAGTACAACATAATCCTCAATTATTGGTCCACCTCTTATTGCCCTATTGTCTTCAATCCTTGGACCTTATCCTCTTCATCCATCATATCATCCCTCTATCAACAATTGTGGAAATCCCACCGTCATTCTTAACATGTATATCATCAATTCCAAACATATACTTTCTTCTTCCATTTCCTAAGACTAAAAAAATCATACATTATCTTGTAATTAATACTAATATTTCCTTCATAAAGATAATATAAAACATATGAAGATCTCAAAAGATCCCGAGAAAATTCAACACCCGTAAATCCAATACACAAACACGATTCAAAATTCACACCAATGTCAATGAAAAGTATGACACAAATTGCATAAATCTATGGATAAATAACTCAAGATCCCACACACAAATTCCATGTTGCAAGATAATTCCCAATCACTTATGGAGTATGATCTCACCATGATCATAGATATTGGAGATAATATCACCCTTGATAAGGAAAATCTCCTAGTATCCCTCATAGAAGAAAACAAAAATTTTTTTGTTGTATCCTATCATGCGAAGTGACAAGTATTGGTCCCAATATTCCCATACATATTATCATAGTATTCATACCCTATCATGGATCTTATTCCTGCTATCTATCCACATTGGTGTCTTCTATGTGTGGTTTTTCCGCTTGAAAAATATGTCAAAAATTAAATAATCAAAAAAAAAAAATAATAAATAATAAATAATAAATCATTAAAATATTATTAAAAATAAAAGGTATAAATATTAATAGATTATTCTAGAAATCACCCACCATTTTCATCCCTTCAAAGTGATCTTTTGGTTTGTCTATTCGTGATCAATGTGTGACATTTTATCTCTAATGTATCTATTTGATCCTCATATTTCATCACCTTTGTAAATTAAATACCAAATGACCTCTTAGAGATCCTATAACTATCATACATCTTATAAAATTGTGGTGAAGACCTTTTGGCATATCTGTTGAAACTAGCCAATTTTGTCATCACCATCACTTACACTTCCTTCCATCAATCCTTTAATGGTTCATAAACCCTTATCTAAATAATCAAGAGAGCTATAATATTTTTCAAAAGCAAAAAAATTAAACTAAAAATTAAAATAAAAATAAAATCAATATATAATTCTCTCCTAAGGTATTTCCAAGATCTCTATCGTGGCTATAGACGCGCTATTTGAAGTAGAGAAATGTTACGACTAGAATCAAATACATCTTCATCGGGGCTATAAACGCTAAGTGGAAAAATGTATGGCTCTCCTTCCACCCTCCATTCACTAATCAAATTTCAAAATCAATCATTCCTACACATTTTCTAGTGTGTCTTCACTTATTACCTATTAAATTTTTCTATCGAGAAGTAATTAATTTCCACATGTATCCACATATTGGATCTCTATGAGAACAGGACTAATATCTTACTAGGTGTTGTTTAGGACCTTATTGAGACTTTTTCTTTATTGTATGTCTTGTCTCATGTTTTTTAACTTCGTATAATCAACTTTTCATCACCAATATTCTAGCTAAAAATTTATATCCTTCCATACCATTCACATTTTTCTTTTACTTTGTTCAAAACATTCATGTGTATAATATTACCCTTTTACATTGTTTTAGGGATACTTTTTCCCTTCTTTCAATAAATAATATTTTCCTTCTTTTATATCATATGTTTATTTGCTAGCTTGCAATGGGGGCATGGTCACTCCTTCCTAGCTCTTCCTTGGCATAAGTTCATCATCGGGTTGAACTTATCCACCTTGGCCTGATACATCTTACCATCTTATTTTATATATGTGTAATATTTTTCCTTGTATATTATCACTTCTCACTTGGGGCATTTTTAATGTGTCTTCTCTGTCCTAATCGAATATAAATATTATGTGGGACAGATCTATTGTGGTCTCAAGCACCTCGGCCCTTACAAGATTCTAGACTTGGGTGCACGTTTGAGAAACCAACAGTTTCTATACATAGCTTCAGAAATATTCAAAATTTCCTAAAATTTTCATAAAACTCTTCAAAAATATAAAAACATTAGTAAAATCTTGAAAATTCAAAGATAAAACCTTAAAAATCCAAAAAACATTGGCAACACCTTTAAAAATACAAAAACATTGGTAAATCTTTCAAAAACCCTAAAAATTTAGAAAATCCTAGAAAAATCTAAATAACATTGGTAAAACCTTCAAAAATAAAAAAACATTTGTAAAACAATTAAAAATCCAAAAACATTGGTAAAAATTTTTAAAGAATCTAAAACATTCACGAGAAAAACAAAATTATAAAAATATAAAACTATCCTATAGAACATCTTACTTAAGTTTTTTTCTTGTTCTAGAAAATGACATGTGGATCATCTTGTGATCTTCCTTCATCAACAAAGTTGGTTTGCTTGCTATGTCTGTCTTCTCGGTATATGTTGTTTCATGAGGTTTCATAGTACACATTATTTTCCATGGGACTTCTATGTCCTCCTTCTATTACCAGACATTTATCCTTGTTTAGGGCATCATTTTAACCCTTTTCATATAACTCAAACATTTGGGAACTAAAGATAGATAACAAAAACATGTGTATAACTTTCTTGAATGTTATTTGTTTGAGTATGTTTGTATGGGCTTGTTTGTTTTCTTTACTTATTGTTTACTTTCTTGTATTGCATTGCTTTATGTATTTTTATTTGAGTCGATCCTTTAGCAATGAACAAAAATCAATATTATTGACCTTCATGTCATTTTACATTTTTTTGTATGCCTATATCAAATAAAAGATACTTTTGATCCAGATAGTACATTAGCTACACCTTGGTCTTCTTGTTCCCCATCTATCTTATTTTCCCTTCTAAAATTCACTTTCTTACCTTCCCCCTTATTTCTTCCACAAGAAGAGGCCCAAGATCTATGTTTCAAATCAATTAAAATCAAATAATTTCCAACCAAACCCGGTTTGAACCCCACTACTATAATTTCTTATTGTTCTATTATGATCCTTTTTCTTCTTTTTGAGTGTTAATTTCCCTCATTTATCACCCCATCTTCACTCGAGGGGAATCCTCCATCTTACCAAATTTTCTTCTATTATTACAAAATTTAATTATCTGTAATTGTTTACAATTTTTGAAATAGCATTGTTTGCGATACACCACATCAAGGAGGGGAAAATGTAGACACCTAAATATGACTACATCGTTTTAATACTTAAATTGCACTAATTATACTATTTCAACCATTTCATTATAATTAGTGAAAATATCACTAATTATCTAACATTTCCCTTCATTTCAGTCAATTAATGACACTTCATTAATTAACTAGGCTTCCCCCATTCTTGATGCCAATTAACGAAACTTTGTTCGTTATAATCCGCTTTTAATTAATTAATTAACCATTATTAATTAATTAATCTTTTAATTTTTGTATTTAACTAAAAAACATTACTATTAGTTAAATCCCCTTTCAAATCCTTCAAATTCTACTAGTTTTCTTCTAAATCATTTCCAAATGGTTTCTATAAGCTTAATTTGGCCTATTAATTAATCCTAGTTTATTAATTAAATCACCTAAAACTCTCATGAGTTGTTAATATCTAATTAATATCTTCTAATAATACTTATCCCTTTCTAATTCTACTTTACCTTTATCCCACATTCACTAGGTCAGTAAGCTTCTCCAAAAGTGTAAAGCTATATAATGAACCTATTACACCTTGTCCAAATTTACACCATGTACTTGTATGACATCTACATATGATAAGATAATTTCAATATTGGAAGTCTTATTTATTAAGAAACATAGTTCCTTTTCTACTTGGATAAGAGTAGTAAGAGAATAACCAAAAATGGAAATTAAGCCATATTGGTGAGATCTCTTCCTCTTCCTTAGATAAATCATTTGATTGCATGTAGTTACATTTGACTCACTAAAGAAAATATCTACAATTACAAATCACATCTAAATATCAAAGGATAGGTTTTTAATTTAATGTTTTAATGCATATTAGTTAATCTTTTCCTTTCATGTTTTATCTTGATGTTTATGTATTTGATTAAAGAAGTTTGGAATCGCTTGGTGTTATTTTCATCTCATTTAACTTAGATTAATTCAATCACATGCATACACTATCTTCAAGTTTGATTCAAATATCAATCAAAATATCTAATGCTTTGTAAGAATAAATAACTAATATAATTCTTACACACACACACACACATGATCATATAAAACAATTTACGTGAGGAATTTTTCCAAATAATTCACATGTATTGTGTATGTTTCCTCAAATTTCATAATGTATACAAGGGTACTTATAGGCTCTACAACATATAAATAAATAAACCTTTTCACCATGCGTTTTTGGATTCCCATGCCATATTAAAAATATTTTCTATCTATAAATTTTGGGAATGTGCTCTAAAATATGAATATAAAGTTCCATAAAACTTTAATTTATATTTGTTGAAATACTTTTGATTCCTCTATTGGAGCTCAAAAGTGTACCCACCCCAATTTAGGATGATTCAAGGCAAAGTGAAAAATATGGGATTGTCTCCAACTTGCGGGACTTTAAGCTTAAGATAGACCTCTGGAGAAGGATGACTTCCTCTACTAATTTCTATTGATACAAATACTCCTAGGAAGGGAAACACAACTAACTTTTCTTTGTGATTCGAAGGAACCATGGTGAGAGGAGATTCATAAAAAAACTGAAATAGTAAGATAAAGGGAGATGATATCACCAAAAAGAATGGGATGAACACTCTCAAGTGAGAAAAAATGGAGAAAGAAATGGTAGAAATGCATGCCATAGTCCCAAAAACACTCACACTCTCATTTTAATGGGTCAAAATAGAAAAAAAAACCTTTCAAGGGACATAAAACATTCAAAACATACCAATAGTTTAAAGTAAAGGAAATTGAATGAAATAAAATGTGATCTAGGGCAGAAAATAGCCACAAAATAGAATTTGATTGCTTCCAAAGTATGTATATTCAATTACAATGAGAGGATAAGGTAAGAATCCACATTTATCCGGACAAATCGAGGCCTATAACTAGGATTTCAAAGGAACACTACTATGATTAATGTTCTTGGAATCCAAGAGGGTAAAATCACAACCACCAACAACATGCAATAAATGACTTAAAATTCACCTATAGCTTTTTCAAATCCACCTACCCATCTAATTTTTATTATGGATGAATGAAAGGAGCCAAATCCTATCAAATTTGTGTGGTTAAGTCGACTGGAAGTATGCATTTATGACCTAAATATTTTTTCCTAGTTTTCACCTATCAAATTCCACCAAAATAAGATTTTAAAAAGTCCAGAGTGTATCCCACATCAGAATATTTCCAATAATACTAAGTGATCATGATTTAGAGCTATTTGGAAGAAGTTGTGGTGATTTGAAGTTTTTTATTTTAAGAGGAACACGCATGAAGACATGTGGCGCAATCTAATTTGAGTTGGAATTGGTTGATTGCGTGCTTTGGTTTTATCCCTACCACATGTTGTGCATCTCTTTTCCATAAGGATTCAACATACAAGTGGTGTTTTTATAGTTGTCTTATGAGCTGAAATTTATATGATAAGTTCCCAGAATGGGACTTGTGTCATGCTTGGATTGGTCCAAAGGTTTGTATCTTTGGGAACTTGAGTAGAAGCAAAAAAGAAGGAATAATGAATGTAGAAGAAATCCATTGGAATATGTGAGAAGGTGCACTAGGAAATGGATGGATACTTTCATAATTAATTAAGGGGAAATGTGAGCATTTAATATAGGTGATACACATAGCTTAGAGGAATGCGGTGTGTAAAGCATGTCAAGAGGAAATAGGAGGTGCACAACATAAGATTATGCGAGAAGGACATGCAAGCACGTGAGAGAGGGAGAGCAATGGAAACATCCATGAGGGAAGAGAACAAATGGAAATAAGTGCACAAGTGGCTATGTGAGGGACTGGGAATAAGGGGGCATGTGTGCCGACATACTAAAGACTTGAAAAAATGAAGAGGAAATCCAAGAGTACACATGATCGATTTAATATAATCGGGAAATAATAAGAGAATGCATAGAGGAATATCCATAAGACTGAGAAAAGTGGGATCACACAAATTTTTTTAGAAAAAGAGAAGGAAAAGGGAAGAACATGTGAAGGTGGGTGAGGACACGTATGAGGAATTGAAAGTAGATAAATTTACAAAAGAAGGAAACTAGTAATGCGTGTAACCCAATAACTTTGATGCCATGACCAAATAGGATTGCAAGTTGCTAAAAACTAGGGGGTTTATTTTTAGCAACATTTGGAAAAAATTTGGGACATCTTCCTACTAGATGAAGATGATTAGTGGCCTTGAAGCATCTTGAGCATGAGTCAGCCTAAGAATATGATATTTTGATATGCAACCTTAAGAAATAACCCCTAAATCCATAGGAAGTGATTTCTAAACTTTGTAATAAATTGTTACTCTCAATTATGAAGATATTATGATTTTGAAACTATGAGAGTGGAAAACTATTGGATATTTCCTTCTATGAATCTAACCACCTAGACATAGAAACAACCATCGCAGAAGTAAAAAAAAACATGCGAGAGGAAGGATACCTACACTACAACAAAACATTGAGCACACGTGTACTTGGAGGAATTGAACCTACTCTAATATGTACATGATGCAATGGAACTACTTAATGGAAATGTGGGAGATATATCTCATTGATTGGGATTGATAATGCATCTCTATCAAGATCATACAACTAAAAAGAGTTAGCCTCCATACAACTTATGATGATATATGGCTCACTCCAAAGTGCATCAAAATTTGAATGGCACCCAATTTTAGCTCTATCAACATCCCATTTTAAGATAAGATCACCCACTTTGAAATCCTGAGCTCTATCTTTCCTTTCAAACCACTATTTGGTTGATTTCTTATGTTTCTCTAATCTGATCATGGTATAATTTATTGGTTCTTCAAGTCCAACCAATTCTTTCATGTTTATATCTCTTTTGTCTATGCCCTTAAAATCCAGATCTTTTGAGCCAACTCTAATGAAGGTAATTCTAAAGATAAAGGAAGTTTGGCCTCCTTTCCATAGACAAGTTTCTAGGGTGAAGTACCAATTACCTTTTCTTTGTGATTTTATCTACATAGAGTGCATGCAAGACCTTTGTGTGCCACTACCTCTAGTTTATATCCATTTTCCACTTTATGATTTTGATTATGTTCTTGTTAGAAGACTCTAGCTAGCCCTTTCCATGAGGATATTAGGTTGAATAAGTATTCATATAGGTTCCAAGATTAAGAGCCCAATCAAAAATTATAGTACTAAGAAAGGAATTTACATTATCAATGATAATATTTTGAGGAATACCAAAACCTTGTCACAATACCTTTGATAAATTCAAGGATAATTGACTCATTTTATTCTTTGAGCATGAAATCTTTTGTCCATCGGTGAAGTAATCTTTATTTATTAGGACCCATTAGTTGGATGTTATTGAAGTAGTATTGATTATGCCAATGAATTCATGACCACATTGGTATAATGGTTGATTCACTTGGATTGGATGGAGGGAATGCGCATGTCAACTTCTTTTTTCCGTAAAGAAAGTGCATTCTTTACATTTTCTAACCCACTTGTGCACATCACCAAATAATGTAAGCCAAAAGTATCTTTTCTTTATGATTTTTATTGTTTTTTCCTTGGAAAATAAGTGTCCACCAGATAATCCATCATAAAATTCTTCCAATACCTTGTTGACGTGCACACCATCAATACATCTCAATAGCACACCATCCATGTTTTTGTGAAGAGAAGGCCATCAATGAGTGCATAAGGAATAGATTTCAGCCTTATATTTCTTCATTTTTCTTTGTCCAGACTAGGAGGGTATGTGGAAAAAGAAATAAATTATCTCATGGCTTTCAAAAAAATATGCACATAAGGGTTTTCATCTTATTCTACTTGATTGCACAAGATTTTTTTCTTCCATGAACAAAGAATTATCTTGATTATCTCATTCATCCTCAAAAATCTTATTACAAAGCACATTTCCTCTTACCAACTTAGTGGATTTTATATTCACATAATATTACATGATTATGGTCTCCCATCTAGCTCTTTTCTTGCTAATATTTTCTCCCATGATTAAGTCCCTCACACTAGAGTGTGAAACTAAACTCTTGACAAGATTAGTTGAAAGAATACTTTTGAACTTATTTAGTTCACACATGATAACGAAGACCTTTTTTTTCCATAGGATTGTATTTCAATTCATAATCCGTCATTTTTTGACGTGAAGAAATCCATTAGCTACTCCAGGATATTGGTCATTTTTATTTCATCAAAATAACATCAACACTATATTAGCTCTATATGCACAAAGGATGAAATCATTAGAATAATACAGATCGATAATTTTTAGGGCACAAGAAATTTATTTATCGATCTTATTAAATATGTCATTTCCTTATGATATCCACTTGAAGATTTAATTATTCTTAAGCATGAGAGTGATAGGCCTAAGCAATCTCCTAACAAAGTTGATTTTTCCTAGGAATGATTGCAAAGAATTCTTGTGAGTTGTTAAGGCAAGAGAGAGAATGGATGATATTCATTCCACATCAATAGAAATATGATACTTTGAGACAACATGGCCTAAAATATTTCCTTGTGCAACCGTGGTGTTAAGGGATACCCCAAATTTTCTGCATGTTTCAAATAATTTCTCCATATGCATGATGTGATATGTGCTCTACTTTGAGAACATAGTCATGTCATCCAAATAAACTAGGATGAACTCATTGATGTACCCTTTGAAGACCATATCCATTTATCTTTCGAAAGTAACAACTACATTTGACAAGCCAAAAGTAATTTGTTGATAGGAATATGTTCCCCATTTGGTTATAAATATAATATTGAATTGATCCTCATCCTTGACCATGATCTGATTAAATCTATAGTATCCATCAAGCATGGATGACCTCTATGTGCCAGCGATTGCTGCAAAATATTCTCCATGGAAGGAAAATGGTAATGATCCTTCAATGAAGCCTTATTCAAATCTCTGAAATCAACATAAAGTGTGATTTCACCATTATTCTTTCATATAGGAACAAGATTTGAAACCCAAGTAGAATACTTGATGGGAAATATTATCTTTTCCTTGATCGTTTTGGATAACTCCTTCCTCATGAGGGGCTCTGTTTCAAGATTGATAGTCATTTTATTTATTCAGATGGGCTTGACATCAGGATCAAGGTCAATGAAGTGTTGAGCAACACTTGGATCAAATCCTTTGAGGTCTTTATATTCCCATGAGAAGATATCACTATAATTTTGACATAATAAGATGAAGGGGTATTTTTCTTCTTCTTTACACACTTCTCTAGAAAATAATTGTTTTCCACATGTAATAGTGACTCGTTAATAGTATTTTTGCATTGCAAACATGTTATTCTCTTCTTGGCCCTTAAACTCATCATAAGGACTAAAAATTCACTCTAAGGTGACCAAATATTTAGGTAGTTTGATCGTCTTAAGTTGAATCACTTCATCACCTTATTTGTTTTCCAAATCAAATTGTATTTTAAATAGAACTCGAGTGTCACTATGAATGAATTACATAATGTGTGCATCATTTTCACACACTTTCCAGTTGGTTTTATTATCTAGAATTGATGGCCTGGTCATCATCTTCATGTGCTACACATTACCGTGAACAATATCCTTAGTTAGTGAGAATTTTGAACCAAGGGCTTCCTTCGATCCCATTCTTTATTTAATTTTCTTGGCATCACCTATAGATTGAGAGCATCAAATCTCTCCATGAGATCCAAAAATATATGTTTATAATATTTCAACAACATATTCTTTGTTGTGCATTGGTTCCTCACCGATAAATGACCAACTTAGTTTCACCAAAGATATTAAATTCCTTAATATGTCTCTTTTTAGTAATAATAAGGTCATGCACCAGTGCTTCACATTCTACTATGTTCTTAGATCATGCAAACTATAGCCTATGCACAAAGAATATTTATTATCCATACGAGAGATTAAAAAACTTCTTGAACCATCAAACAAAATTTTACATAGTTCAAAAGCATCATCATTTTCTTATTTTAGCAGGGTAGGAAAGGTGGCTCCTTCTTCAATAATATAATAGGTAGTAAGTACATTTGTTACTATTCTATCATAAGGATCAAATTCATAACTCTCTTTGGACCATTCATCTAATAATAAATCAATTATTAAAGGAGGAATAGGTTTCTCTTCTAAAACTAACTCTTGTTATTTGTCTTCTTGAATGAGACAATTTTATTGGAGAGGAGAGGGGTCATATGACTCAATAAGATAGGAAAATAGAGTTTCAGCTTGTATGGAAAACTTGGTACCATACTTGGTTCTTAGATTCATATGAGACCAATTAGAATAAAAGTAATCACCCAATTTGGTAGTGAAATCCCTTGATAAGAAAATGACACACATAGGAAGTAATTCAATGAATGAAACTTATTGAGTTATTATGAGACTAGGGAAAGCATGAAGGGTTAGCTTAAGATCCTTGATGACTCCTAGGATGTTGACATTTGATCCATCAAGTGCAAGAATCCTTTAGAAATAAGGCTATAATTAATACCTATGATATCATACATTTTATTACACATGACTAAAATACTAGCCTCCGAATCAATCATACAATTGTGAACAAGGTGTTTTCCTACTATTAGAGATAGATAAAAGCATATGATTTTAAAAAAAATATTACTTTCATCTCCTATTCCCAAAGAATATTGACAACGACATGAGTTATTGAAATAAATGGACTAGCTTGAGGCATCTACGCAAGAGCTTCATGCGAAGGTTATGTTGAGATGGAATGGAAAAATTATCCCACATTATGACACTAACATTTTTCTTCTTCATCTGATCCATAATGTTGAAAATAAGACCTAAGGATTTATGCATTTGAGATGAAACATTATCCCTTCTTGTTTGTTTAGGCACTAAGATAAAGGCTGGTATGTGCAACAACTTGACTTGTAGAGACAAGATATGTGCATGAAACTTCATTTGTATCTATGTGTGGTACCTTGTGGTATTGAATATGCATGTCGAAGCTGTTAGGTGAATTTACATCTTAATCATTATGCTTGTGAAGTGGGTCATTCTTCCTAACAGGGGGTGAAATTTATGCGTGGGCTTCCAACATTCTCTTTTTTGACCTCGTATTTTCAACAACTTACATGCGTAATCTGTTCGATTTTTCTATAGCTTGTTTTATTTCATAGAATTTATCAACCCCAAAGAATATCAATTTGGTCGTAGGAATGACTCCTTAAACTTCTTCGTTTCCAAATTCGTGTTCACTCATGGATGGCTTGCGTCAATTGGAATGAGTCCGGATCATGAAGTTTTGCGCATGTAAATCATTTCCGTAATTATACTAAATTTTTGGTAAATTATAAGGAAATCACCATTTTGTCTCTTCAACCATGTTATTTTGCATTGTAACCAATGCCTTAATTATGCTAGTTTTAGGAATAGGTTGTGCATTAATTATTGTCTTAAGAGGAAAGAGTGCATTATGTCCCTTCCATCTATCATTTTGTTGTTTTTTCACATACTTATGATTTCCATATTGATTTCTAAAGGGGTAATGGCTTTGATTCAATCCTTTATGGAGTTATTTCAAAAGGCTTTGCACTGCTTTTTTTGAAATGTATGAATTTATTTGACATTATTATAATAAATTCCTTCATTTTTTCATCTTATTTTGCTTTTGGGAAGAATAGGATGTGGAGGCAATTGGATGGGAAGTCTACTTAGGAATGGGAGAAATGGAAGGTGAAGAAGTTTGAGGAAAATTAGGGAATAATGTTGTAGGTAATCTAGGGGCCATTTTACTAGCTCAAAGCTAGATAATTTTCTACCCTAATGGCTATAGAATAGGCATTAGGGAGTTATGCAAAGACTACCCATAAATTGAATCATGACAACAATATTAGAATTCAAAGATCTTAATAAGTAAAGAAAATAACCTTGTGGAGTTTTTCTTAAAAGAAGAGGAATTATGTCCCATGTTTTCTAAAATCTAAAGTTAATATCAGCCATTAGCTCATTTAGGAGCTATCTTCATGGTTGTTAGATGTTTTAATAAGGAGATGTTGTAATCTTTTTCCCCAAATTGATGTAAAGAGCAATGCCAAGATAATCATAAATGTGAATAGAAGTAAGCCTTCAACTTATGTATCATTAAAGAATTTTTTATTTGAGTGAAAAAATAAAATCATGACTACAATATCATCTCCTGTAGCTAGATGAACCGAGTAGACATTTACAATGTCTTGAATGTGATCAGTAGGGGTAGTTTGATTCTCACTAGTGAAAAATGGAATACTTTTGAGTGCAGCCACTGGTATATCATGTTGCGCACCAAGGGCTAAAAGACTACCACCATTGAAGTTGACAAAGGGAATATTTATCTATTATGCCATGAGAATAATGGGATTTAGGGCTCTAGATGAGCACATGAAAGGTATTCAAGGAGGAGGAGTGGAAAATAATTTATGCATGGGAGATAGAGATCGTGCAAAACTCTACTACTTTTTCTTCTTAGACAACTACAAATATTCAAATTCTTTACCAAGGTTTGCAGACTGTCTCTGGTTTAAATCTTTCTCATGAAAGAAGTTTGTTGACTACTTAAATCACTAGATTTGGATGCTATGAGTCATAAATGTGTTGAAATAAGACACCAAAGGTTTGGAATCACCAAGTCACACACCAAAACATAGCAATGATGAAATGTGAGATTTCAATACAGTCCCACAAGGTGTTCCAAAACTATTGAGCTCAAAATTACACCTATCATAAATCAGGATTGTTTAGGGATTTGAGGCAACATAGGACTCTCTCCAAGTTGTGGGACCTTACGCTTCAAACAAACCTTTATAGAAGGTTGGCTTCCTCTACTAAATTCTACTACTACAACTACTCCTAGGAAGGGAAACACAACTATTTAACTTTTCTCTATGATTCCAAGGGACCAGGGTGAGAAGGAGATGCATAAAAAATTAAATACTAACCTAAAGGGACGTGATGACACCAGAAAGAAGGGGATGAACTCTCTCATATGAGAGAAAATGAGGGAAAATGGAGAAAGGAAGGGTAGACATGCATGCCACAGTGATTAACTAAAATTAAAACTACTAAGACCTAAAGGGAGGTATAGTAAATTAGTTAATCTAAGTAGGAGGACTAAAATGATCTATAAATGAAATAAGCAGAGGTAAAAATAGTAAATGAATAACTAAAATAGCATGTGATGAAATTAAATGACTACACTAAGTGAAACAAAACCCTATGTGTGAAAGAGAGGGAAATTAAATAGCTTAGCTGATTGGAGGAGACTGTCGCGAGTTGTCATAGGTCTAAACAGAGAATCTAGAAGTGTAGACCGACACTCGAGAGACCCTACGAAGGGCGATATGGAAGATCTGAAATTTACGGGGCACCTAGAATTGTACAAGGGCACCTTCGTCTCGTAATCTAGGTTCTTTGAGCAATGTAAATGCTCAAAAATTTTAACTAATATGTACGTAAGTTGATTTTGAATGCTTCTAGTCTATCACACTAGATTCACCGAGTGAACTATGTAATGACCTTAAATATAAGGAGAAGTATCAAAACCTAGAAAAATAAAATGCAATATGAATGGATTGAACCGACCTCACCTCCAAACTAGTGAACTTATCACCGAGAATTACACTCCATTGTAGACCCCGATTTATTTTTGGTATGCATGTTCATGTTGTGCCCTAGGTGCTCTCGTGCTAGTAGTAATTTGTGAAGTAACGAGAAATAGTAACTATAGAAAATGTAAATAGATTGTGTGTATGGAATATAATAGAATCCCTCCCCTTATGAAGTGTATGTGATGTAGATATTCCTAGCCTTGATGCATGGTCCTATGTGGATGCAATGGATGTAATTGATGTAGATCTAATGGATTGATAAAGAGTAGTGATGTTATGGCCCTCATATGGTCTTTTAAGCTTTATATTTATAGGGCTCTCAAGTTTAATTTCATAATTAATCCCGACAAGGTCGATTGAGAAAAATATAAACACAACCAATGGCTAGAAAATCCCCAAGGAAAGTGGGAAAAGCATGTTCATGGACAAGGGCACCCATAAGTGAGACCAAGGTGCCCCATGGTTCCTCGGTACAAGCTAGGGTGCCCTAAATTTGGGCTATAATGATAGGGCAATTGCAAAATTGGTAGGTATGTTCTCAAAAAATACATAGGAAGTGCAAAATAAAATATAAAGTAAAGATGGCCAAAAGGTGGGATTAATTAGTACTTTAACCACTTGAGAACCTTCTAAATAGTATTATAAGACTAGGCTAAATTATATATAAAGTGCATACTTTTGTGTCTACACTTTCCCCACTTTTTTTTTAATGAGTTGAAAGCTCATTAACATAAATTAGATAGATATGTGTATCTCGATATCAATGTAGAGTGCAAAATAAAACACATCGATGGACTAGAATCAAGCGTGGAATGACAAAAAAGATGGAGGAGCATGGATTTTAAAGATGAAAAATGTGAAAAAAATGTTATGACAATGAACCTAACGTGGAACGCTTATGTAGCTTCGTTGTGTGTAATGTACCGCATGGATAGTATGGAAATTACATGTCGTGGTGTGTTTCCATTTTCATTGTTGTTATTGACCCCAAATTTGACTACTTATTTATCATACAAGAGACTTGCAAAGAGAAAATTCTCAAGTCACAAATATATATGTATGTAAAAATGTTTTGTAAAATACATAAATGTAAAGTACACAAATGTAAAATATGCTAGAAAAGTGTAAATGGAACATGTGCACCTGATCCATGTCTAGAAAAAGGGTGTAGTAGGATATCCTATATTGTCACGAGTTTTTTAGGTGATCTCACGCCAACCTCGGGTGAAGAAGTCTAGGAGAAAATTCTTTGTGTCCTCCAAGTCTAACCTCTTCTACCGCAATTTGTCAAGAGATCTTTGTATCGCACTTGTTTTTTAGGTGATCCTACGCCACTAGATGGAGAAGTGTAGAGAGGTCACCCACTGTAACCCCTAATCCTATAACTATTCCATAGAACTACTGAAGGACACCATGTAATGTCATGGCCGTTGTGTATGGATTTCTATTATCACCAATTTTGACTTCGTAAAATTAATAAGTATGATTTTTTAAAAAAATCAAAAATGTTGTTTCTCATGATTTATCACCCTCATCATGATTGTCTCATTCTTGTGATCATTTTGGTCTTCGTTTCATCCATTTCAGGTGAGAACTCCTCCGCCAGGTCACAAACTACATTAATAATTAATTAATTAATATTTAATTAATTTCTTACCCTTTTATTTAATAAAATTAATTTTATTAATTTTTGGGGGTTTTTAATTAAATAAATATTAATTTAATATTCATGAAAAATCAATCGACAAGTTTTTGTCATTTCCGTGGGAAATAAAAATTTCGCTTCCAATTACCAAGAATGTGAATTGGCTTTCGCTCCCGAATTTCTATTTCCGACAAAATCTTATTTTTCCCGCTTGTGGAATTTCTCCTACCGATTCACAACCCAACCACCAACAAGATGGAAAAATGGCAAAATATCTCCCAATTTCCCACATGGGGAAATAGATGGGAATTGTTAGCCCGCTTTTCCATTGCAAGGGCAAATGATTAAGCTTTTTCCCATACTCCCTAGCAATTAATGTCCACTACCCAAATAAGGAGGAAATTGTTTATTTCAATGAAAAAAAAAATAAATGGTTACGGGAAGATTCTTAATCCACATAAAAATTCTCCATGAAATTCTTTTAGTAAAAGTCATGCGAAGAAGCTTTCAAGATTTTTTTGTTCAACTTCTTCTTATATCCTCTATAGAAGCATTTTCAGAGAAATATTTCATTTGGAAGATTTCATAGCACATTTTTCATAGATGATTGACTCTCTACTCATTCCAAGAAATTTATTGAAGAACCTTCATCGGTTGTGCATGTGAAAGAGGAGGTTGTCCATGTTGGGGAGGAAAGAATTCTTTCCAAGGAACCATTTCCATGCTAAAAACAAACTTGCACAAGAATTTATTTTAGAAGCCCCATGCATTCACTAGGAGTTATTAAATGCCATGAATTGCTTAAAGTTCCCACACGGGGAAAAGAAATAATATCTCCATACCTTGGTAAAATACATCAAGCCAAGAATCCAAAACAACTAGAATACATGCCCATGTTTGCTAAATAAAAATTCTCCTAAGAATCCAAAACATGCATTCTTGCATGTATACGTGTAGTAAAAGGAAGCAGAAAGTTCCCACACCTTAGAAAAGGAGGAAAAAGCCAAAAATAAACAAGTTTCCATTCATGCAACTAAAGCAAATGCACACACCAACTAAGGAAGAATATGATTTTCTATGTTTTCATGTAAAAGATAAAAAAATCATGCATCAAGTAGGCCACGTGGGAATGAAGAAAAACATCAGTCCACGCATTTTCACAAGTAAATGCCCACACACCAAGCGGAAGCTCGGACCTCCAAGAAAAGAGTAGTTTAGTGCATTAACAAAGAGGATCATTCATGCCAAGAAAAGGAAATACAACATAGATCATTGAATCTTTATCTATGGTTTCTTTGCATGCAATCATGCAGGTTTAGTGGATGAGGGTTATAAATACTTCATTGGCATGGGTGTCTCTTATTGCATTATCCATCGAATGGATCGTTATGTATGTATATATGAGTTTCTTGGTCATGTTGGCTATCTCGAAGAAGCTCTAAATTTTATCACCAAAATTCCAATTAAACCTATAGTGGTTGTATGGATGTGTTTTCTTGGTGCGTGTAGATCACATAAATATATAAGGCTAGGAGTATATACAACAACGCTCCTTTTTGAGCTGGATCATTAAAATCCCGCACCTTTGATACATTTATACGGAAGTGGGTAGTCAGTGACGTCCAAAAGGTAAGGAGGTTGATGGAAGATGGAGGAATTAAAAAGACACCTAGATGTAGTTGGATTGAAGACCATAGAGTGATTCATACTTTTTTTGGAGGAGATAGATCACACTAACAATTACCCGAGAAGATGAAGGTAACATGGTATTTTTTTATTCAAGATTCCTGAATGATCTTTACAAGTAAAATAATCATTCCTCTGTCACCTAAATGAGAAGTTTACAATTCCATATTGATTGATTAAAATGTCTCTTGGAATAACTATTTGACTTGTTAATAACCTTCAATCGTGTGCATGCTTTGGCACACTATAACCAATTTTATCTCCGAGATTCTTGTGAAATATGAGAATTGCTTTCATCATTTCAAATAAAGAAAATTTTATTTTTCATGATTATTGGTGATGCTAAGTGAGCCAATAAAAGATAGGTTGTCAACATGTGAGAAAAGGAAAGGTTTTCCACACCAAGGGGGAGATACTCATCTCACACCATAGGTATCAAGTTCCACATAGTTATATACGCATTGGTCAAGCACACACATACACTCGAAAAAGATAGATCCGCAACAAATTCGTCAAAAAAGAGATTGGCCACATAAAGCAAGTCAAGTGAAGTGCCCATACTTCCCACATATTCATGCAAGTCAAAACAAAGGTCACGAATAGGTTGAGCAGAGTAATAAATTTATCAACACATTACGGGATGCAGAACAAGGGTTCTTTGTTGTATCTATCAAAGTAGTCAACTTTGGAGCTTAATATCTTGAAGCTGATTGATTTTCATGAAAAACCAATCATTTCCCATATTTTTTCTCATGTTAATGTATTTTTATACTTATTTTCTAAGCCCCAACACCTCCTTTGATATTTTTCATGGACCTAAAACAACACGCTTTGTTCGATTTTGTTGCACGCCAATTTTTAGCTTGTCAGAAGGCCTACTTTGAGCATCCGTATTTCAGACTTGAGTGATTTTTAAGAAGAACGGTTTTCTTTTGATATTCTCTATCTCCATGTACTATGTTTCCAAGTTGTAAATGCACAACACCTCATTTGGTATTTTTCGCAAACCCAAATAAATGACACTTTATTTTATTTCAATACGCATATAGTTTTTAGCCTATCAAGGGGACTCACTTTGAAAGTCAATATTTTGAACTTGGTTGATCTTCAAGATAAAAGGATTGGTTATTTGAGTTATCCCTAATTTGATGTACCACCTTGCTAAGTTGTAGATTCATAGAGTGACATTTTGTATTTTTCCTAGGCTAAAATAAAACAGAGTTTTCACAGTTTCACACCTCCATTTTCCGACAACTTTAGAGAATTCATCTTTGACCTTTAATATTTAAGTGAATAATTTTATTTGGGAAAAAACCCTCTAACACGCTAACTTTTTATTCCTTAATAAACTCCCTCATCTAGTGAGATCTTCTCAAAACAAGATTTGTTATTTTTCCTAGGGCAATTTTGAGCCGATTTTTAGTTTAGAAGTATAGAAGTAATAGCGTAAATCAATCTTTTGTCACATCTTCACAATCTTGTCATCTTAAAACAAGTGTGGTATTTCAAATCATTCAACAAGGCCACATAATTCAAGTGTGTCCCTTTCATCTCTCAGTTAGCAACGGGCACGATACTTCATCACCAATCTTAAAGTTGGAGCATTCTCAAATTGGATGATCGTGAGCGAATCGAGAATGGAAATTCTTTGGGATAGTGAAAAATAACAAAGACATAACCCCACGAAGTGAATTGAAATCTCAAATATTAGAATTTATCAATGGAGAAAGATCGGGATCTAGATTCGACAAGTCAAGTTCAAGCAGTAACGACTATGGTCTCGTGACAAATGAAGAATTCACCATGGAAATTTATTTGAAGCATGTGGAGAATGTGTGTAATCGTGAATGTGAATGTGAATAAATAAAAAATTTCTCACACCAGAATGTTGCTCAAATGAATAGGTTTATGAATTTCTCAAGGTTTAATCTCAGCTCTCTTGTCATCCGGAGGATCATGAGCAGCATGGTCAATGAGTTTATTCTTAGACGACAGGGATAAAGCGGACTAATTGCCCAATGGATAAGGAACTGATCCTAGGTGTCTTAATCTAGGTGGTGCGTTGCTAACTAGGATGTCTATGTGGGTGTCCAAGTCATCTAAGTGGGGTCCAAATGTGTCCATTTATTTTATTTATGAACTTTTCCTAAACTGACTTTAAGATTGTTATATAAAGTTGATGTTATTGTTAAACTCACTTTTGGAAAATTTAGATAAATTAAGTGGTTGAACTATTTTTCAAGTTACTTTTTAAAGTTGGTTGAATAATTCAAATTCATTTAATATGCCCTATTTAATTTTCATGTAAACCTAACTACTTTATAACCAACTTTTGGGTTATAAAAGGGAGTTAGAGGCTCATTTGTAAGGGTGAATTTGATAGAGGAGAAGAAAATACTTTTTGTAAAAGCTTTGTTTCAAGAAAGAAACTTTGTGTTCTTATGTTAAGACATTTTGGAGTTAAAGAAATATGAATGTTGTGTCCCATTTATTATCTCTTATAGCATTTGATGTTATTTTGTTAATTAGATGTTAGTGTTTAAATCTTGCATGTAAATATTGTCTTTGATCTTATCATCAACACTTTTAATTTGTTCTTCTTGTTTATAGTAATCAAGCTATACTATTTAATTGCTCGTGTACATTCCCTTTTACTTATTATTATTTAGATGATTTGAACTCGATTTATTTGAGTCGGATTATTCATTGTTCTCCTTTATATGATAATATGTTATGCTTTTACCTAGCTATTGCATGTTCCTCTCATTCACTTCTTTCCATTTGATGTTCCAAAACACCCCCATATACAAATTTGAATGCACAGATGTAAATACGTTTTGGTTTTCAATAAAGACAACCTCACCTTCATTGAGGAGGGAGTTTGTTCCCTCATGCTACATGTCATTTTCATCTATGTAAATATATATGCTAACAAGTTAGTATGTTGAAGTAAACTCACTCGTTGTGTGTGAGCCGGTGTAAATATGTTGTGTTAGTAGAAAACCTACAATGATACCCCCATTCTTTGGGGTGCATATGACAACCCTAGAAGGAGAATGTGGGCCCAAAAGAGGACCAACCGTACTCTTACCTATAACCAAACTCAACCCTACGGTGGGGAAGGGGAAAGCACTTGGTAGATACCAAGGTACACACAAAAGGGGATGGATAGCCAAAACAAGTGTTAGTCCACAAGCACATGCATTTAATCAATGTAAAGAAACATAAGCAGATAGAAAACTACCAAACATAGTAGTTTAAGCATGCAAGAAACAATAGGAAGGCTACAAAAAGTAGGTTACAAAAAGGGAAATCACTCACGATGTCTCAAGACACATAAGACCATCATGGCCGCAAATGTAGTCAAGTGTGCACACAAGCAAAGGGAAAATCCTACATACAATATGAAATAGTAGAAGACAAGTAAACATACAAGTAGTCATGGAAAACATGTAATCTTGAAAAAAACTACTTCACATGGAACACCTATTAGCATGTTAGAATGATAACCGATATGTCAAAAACATGTATAAGTAGTATAAGATGCTACGACAAAGTGAAACAATAACACTGTATAAGTCAAATGTGGATGCCCCCAAAGAACCAAAGATAGTAAGGGTAGAAGGTGAGCATCCATGCCACATGTAAGTGTCCTGTATCTACGATCACACTAAATAAATAGGTGAACGCACATGTGTGTATGATAATGACATATAAGAAAGAAAGATAACATGTGTAGTAAAGTGATCATCCAAACCGCTAGTAAATAAAAAGTAAATGTTCTAAGACAAATCCAAAGATGATGTGGATGGGAAAAATGGAATGATAGGGGAATCGTTCACCCTGAGTGGATTGAAGTGTATGCGGTGAGGTTCATTTTTCCCCCTCGGTAGTCTAGAATGAGCGTAAATGAGAGTGTGTCATCGGGAAATGGTCAAGTAGTGTTTTTGTGTCTTATGCATTACAATGAGTGTGTATATGTAGTGGCAATTAGATGTGACATGGAGATAAGATGTGTGTGGGCCCTATAGCCTAAGCATATAGCACAATTCATTGAGCAGAGGAGTGATGATTTAGCCCTAAGTGTATATCACTATAGGATGAGTGGTAGTATGTGATGAAGAATATAGTAGATGTATGTGACTTGATGAATGGAGGCATGATGATTTAGACATAAGAGTATATCACTACATGATGGTAGAAGAAGGTGATGATTTAGCCTATAGAGTATGGCACCACGAGATGGGTGATGAGGGTGTATGAAGTGGATATGACTATGTGGTAGGTGATGATTTAGCCTAAATCATATACCACTAAGAGATGAGTATGATGAATAATAGAATGACTTAGAGTAGGATAATAGGATAGGTAATGATAGGTTATAAGAGCATAACAAGAAATTGATGAAGAGAGTGGTGATTTAAGCTAAGGTGTATACCTCTACATGACGATTGGATGAAGTGGAATGTGAGGCTGAGTGAATGATATAATGATGAAAGGAGTGGTTATTTAACCTAAGGTGTATACCACTACGATAGGTGATGATAGAACGAGATAGAGTATATGATTAAGTGGATGATAGAAGAATTTGGAAAGTTGAAAGGAGTGGTGATTTAACATAAAGGTGTATACCGGTAGGTGATGTGATGGTGAAAGTGGGTGACAATATAGCCTAGAGCATAGGTCAGTAGGTAGTCGATGAATGTGGTAGGATGACATGTTGGATCTAGGTAAGTTCCATTTTATTGGTAAACCCTTGGCAATCGAGTATGGACTGAGGAACATAAGTGCATCATAGGGTTGTGAGTGAAGCGCATAGAACAATGTAGTGTAGGTGACCAAATGGTGGATATGATGTGTAGATGTGTAGAAGAATGTATAAGGTGTGATGGTAGGTGTAGATAAAATATGTAGCAGTTGATGATAGGCTAGGATAGACCCATGAATAATGTGACCTAGAAAAATATATAATGTATATATGACATAAAAACTATACTCATATATGATGATGACTAGTGTAGTGTGTATGAAATAGATGATGTATGAATAACTAGCAGATGAGGTATGTATAGGATGATGTAAGATATGTGGTGTGTGGGGTTTAGTGTAAGGGTAATCCCTCATCACGGTCAAGTGTGAACCAAAGCACAAGAGTTTGTCATCGGTTAACAAGGGTGTTATGACACGTGAGATAAGATGCCTATGGAAAGGATGATGATGTAGATAAAATGTGTAATGTGAGACTATACAAGTATGATAGAATATAAGAGGGGGTTAAATATTTGATGGGATATGCCCTCGATAGTAGTGTGTAGCTAGGTGAACTCATCAAGGAGATCATCGTCATCTAGATCAAAGTAAAATGGATTGGAATTGGAAATTTGGTAGGCTATAGTATGAGGTTGATCATGTAATGAGCCAGTGAGAGATAAATGGTACATACCCATAGCGTATTCTTCATCAGTAAAGGAAGGATGTGGAAAACCATGTGCATACCATCGAGTGAGGTTGGGTGAGTGGCCAAGAAAGGAACTATTGCAAATGAAAATGCGGCCAAAGGGAATGGGAAATGAAATATCAGTGTGACTAGGGTCTAATGTACCTCCAATATAGGTAAGCCAAGATTCCCTAATGTGAGGAGTGAGGAAAAATGGGTGCGTGTTAGATAGACTAAAATATCAAAAACACACAAGGTATAAGCAACATTGATGGGGATGAAACCGTAATATAGATGAGAGAGGTGAGTAGTGTTGGTGCTCAAAATTGTCTCACCCCATTTTTGCCTATGAAAACTTATTGATTTACGGCCTCTGTCATTTTCTCCTTCCCTGTATTGTGCCTGGTTAATCTTTGTGGCCATTTTTAATTTGTTCTTGGGTTGTAAATCACTTAAGGGTCTGTATTTTGGGTCCCCATTCTCTGTTCATCTAAAAACTCGGGTTCCCCCATGTTTTCTGTTCTCCACGGTTGAGATTTGTCTTCCTTATCATTTTTACCCTAAGTACTTGAAGAAAATGAATGGATGTATCCCTGAAGAACATATTTGAGCCCTGTAACATTTCTAAACTTTTTGTCCTTGAAGAAAATTTCATTTTCAGGCTCAAATGGTCATTTTTCTATATTTTACAGTTTGATGGGCATTTCTCCCGGTCAAATTTGCATCCTAGCATCAGCAAGGGATGTGGCACCTTTTGGTTGGATGCGGCTCATTTGGGTACTTAGAAAAATTCATGAAAAGCCTCAACTCAAAATGTGTCCACGTGGAGGCATGACGCTCATTTGAAGATCTAATTTTTAGTTTTTCCTTGGAATAACACCGGGAGGACACGTGGAGGCTTCCACTGCTTGGCCTGGACTTACAAAAATTTTATTCAGTTGGAGCAATTTGGTGGAATAGGACATGTGGTAAGCTCACACTCATTTAGGGTCTCTGCTTTGGGCACCATATTGAAGTTGCGCCATGAAGACACGTGGAGGCCTCTGCTCACTTTGCATTTTTCTTAGAATTTTCAATAGCCAAAGGAGACTACCTCAAAGCATGACACGTGGTGCCTTCCACTAAGATTTAAGCATTGTGAAAGAATTCATTGGGAACAAGACACATGGTGATCCTGCGCTCGTTCAAGGTATCAAATTTTTGGGACCGCCTTAAGGTGTGCCATGGTGACACGTGGTAGTTTCAAAATTCAATACGTGGGGAGGCATACCATCGAAGCAACTTGGATGTTTTGCCTCCTTAAGGATTAAAATTTAAAAATGACCCGCAAGCCCGATGAGGGAAATAGTCAATGTTTTTCCCCGGTCAATGGCAGAGGTGCAAGCTCTCGAGGAAAATTTGAAAAAATTTCCTTTGGGAGAAAAGAGTCAAAAGTAAAAAGGGAAGTGCAACCCCACTCCAATCACATTTAGACACGTGTTAGGCTTGTTCTCGAGGGCATAGCTGTGGGGAAAATTTGGAAAATTTTCCCTTTCCCAAAAGGAGAGTAAAATGGCATAATTTGAGTGTGTTTCTGCTCCAATCATATTTGGACACGTGTCAGGATCGTTTCCCGAGGGTGGAGGTGTGGAGCAAAATGGAATTTTTTTCCATTTTTCCAAAAGTTTTTAAAAGGTCAAGGGAAGCCCCCGAGTCTGTTCTAAAGTTTGAATCTATCATGTGGATGGCCCAAATTCAAAGTAAATATCAACGGAAGTTGTGAGTCTAAATCGATTTTCCCCCCATTTCTTTGAAACATGTCTAGAAGTGTGAGTCTCCATGATTTCTTGGTCTTTTCTACATGCCAAGTAGAGAAGGAAGTTAATGTTGATATCTGAAGTTTGGTGGGAAGATCTGGAGGACATCTTTCGCCATTAAAATGGTCTGACTTTCATGCTCGGGTCGATTTTCCATTTTTATTTTCCGAGCACGCTAAGGGAAATATTTGGCATGATTAGGGGTGTAAGTGGTTGGAAAATTTAAGGAAGAGTGATCTACCAGAGCAAGGAGTTGAATGTGGGAGGCATTCGATGAAATCTGCCCCTTCGAGCACCTAGAGACTTCTTGCAGATTTGATTATGAGAATCGGGGAAAGAATCATGGCAAAGACTCGGTGCATTAAACTTTTTTTTTTTTTAGGGAAGAGGGGGCTCTATTACAAAATTTATAAATGGCACAAATTTTTCATGTAAAAGGGTTGGGAGGTTGGAAGTTGGAGGTCGAGTGCTAGAGGTCAAAAAATTTCCCAAGAGGAAAATTTGACTAAGCTGTCTTTTGAGAATCCATCCGAGAAACTAGGTTATCTCTTTTGTATTAAAATTTGATCATGTCAAGGTGGTTGCAAGTGTACGACCATTGACGAGATCTCGAGACTATTCTAGAAAATTTCCCTTCTTTGATAGATTTAATCAAATTCAAGTTATTTCTATTTTGTCTTGAGTAAAATGTGTTGATTTTATTTCTGAATGTATGCAAGTAGTTTTTCTTGTTTCTATTGCAATCTTGTATTAAAATCTGATTCAATCGCATGAGGCCTCAATCCTTGTGACAGTTTAGTGGCATCTTGTAATTCCATCTCTCAAAAGAGCTTTCATTTTGGATTGGAATAAACGATTTAAAATCACTTTTCTCTCATCTTGATAGAGATTGTCTTTAAACCTTTGGGTGTACCTTAGCAATATTTGGCTCAAATCTTGATGCTTTGTTGGGTTTTCTAACTCGATCCTTCATGATAGAATTTCATGGATTATGTGAAAGAGTGCTAATCAGGCCTCCATTGAAGCACATATTCTAGTTGAAGAAACATTTTAGCTATTCTGTGGCATTCTGTTGGTCTGACTTTCCATTTTGTAAGTTTCTTCAAGGATCTGGTAAATCTAGTTTCACCCTGCCCCACCTCCCACAAAAAAATTCATTTAACAACAACAAATCCTACCCATACTACCCCTATTGCAAATATTATAAATGGAACAAATTTTTCATACAAAAGGGTTGGGAGGTTGGGAAGTTGGAGGTCAAAGTGCTAGAGGTCAAAGAAAATTCCCAAGAGGAAAATTTGACTAAGCCTATCTTTTGAGAATCCATCTAAGAAACTAGGTTATCTCTTTTGTATTCAAATTTGATCATGTCAAGGTGGTTGCAAGTGTACAACCATTGATGAGATCTGAGACTATTCTAGAAACTTTCTCTTGTTGATATATTTAATCAAATTCGAGTTATTTCTATTTTGTCTTGAGCAAAATGTGTTGGTTTTATTTCTGAATGTCTATAAGTATTTTTTCTTGTTTCTGTTGCAATCTTGTATTAAAATCTGATTCAATCACAAAGGCCTCAATCCTTATGACAGTTTAGTGGCATCTGCAATTCCATTTCTCAAAAGAGCTTTCATTTGGGATTGGAATAAATGATTTAAAATCACTTTTCTCTCATCTGTTGATAGAGATTGTCTGTAAGCCTTTGGGTGTACCTTAGGCATGATTTGACTCAAATCCGATGCTTTGTTGGGTTTTCTAACTCGAGCCTTCGTGATAGAATATCATATATTGTGTGAAAGAATGCTAATCTAGGCCTCCATTGAAGCACATATTCTAGTTGAAGAAACATTTTAGCTATTATGTGGCATTATGTTGGTCTGAATTTCCATTTTGTAAGTTTCTTCAAGGATCTGGTGAATCTAGTTTCGCCCTGCCCACCTCCCATAAAAAAATTCATTTAACAACAACCAATCCTATCCATACTACCCCTATTTGTCATGTGTGTACATAAATGCATAATCTCTATTACTAAAACATGCAGATGCAATCAGGGTTTCAAATGCCTTTAGTAACCTTTGCCTTATTGTGAAAGTATCTCCATGATCTGAAAGTGACAACTCGTGAGAGTCAAATTTGGTGTGTTGATCATACTTTCCCAAGGTCCTCTCTATAAAATTTATGCAAAAGAAGGATTTCTCATTGTTCTTCAATAAACAAGAGGTTACAAAATAGGTTCTCTTACCTTGGTTGAAAGGCACAACCTAAAATATTAAGGATAGATCACATCCTTTTAAGGTCTTACTCACTCCTCTCAAAGCCCGAGTGTTAACAAGGCGCTGTTATATTGCTTCCTTTAAAGGAGGCTAAAACGCCATAAATAATTTTATATTCGTCTCTGAGTGTCCTGTCTAATCCATGATGCTACTCGGCCTTTGAAGGAGGTTAAATTTGGGTACCAACACACTTCTAGCCCTCGATTCGTTCTTGGGGATTCTCGGTTCAAAATCAAGAACCTGGTAAAACACTTCTTGTATGCTCCAAGTGTTATGTGCAATTATTTGATTTTCACATCTAGTGTACTAGATTTTATTTGATAAATCTTCGTAAAGAAAGGTTAGAGTATTTCCATTTCTAGTCTCTAGAATTGATGAGACATTTGATGAGACCATACTTAGTGCATTTGCACAACTAAGGTGGAAATCCTTAGTGGTGACTCCTGATGATCTAATTTTTAATGAGTACCGGTGTCCTAAGACTCTATCAAAATCATATTTGTTACTAATATTTGCAAAGATGGAAGGAAGAAGATATTTCTTTGCTAGGGATCTTGCTAGGACATTGTTTCCAGTGTTAGGAAAAGAAAAATCAGAAGGAAGAAAAGCTTGGAGAGCTGCTTGGAGGGTAGCAGACAAGAAGAGGGATCTCCATTGATGAAAGTGAATGGTCTATCATTGAGGACTACCATTCAAGTGACTCTAAATCAGGTAGACTCTTTGTGGAATTGAACTCTAGCTGGAGAGGGGCCTTCATTTGATTTTGAAAGGTTTGCTTCACACTCTGCACCTATCTTTTCTAAAGTTAATAGGGTTTTCCAAGAGATAAGGCCTTTGGAGATTTCCATTTTGAAAATTATACTCTTGTGTTCCAAGGACCTTTAACTCCTCATCAATTTTTCACCCCTCCAAGGTCACCTCCTCAAAGAAACATGGCCTAGTCTCCACCTAGACCGCCTTTCATTGTAAACACCTTTGGACCTATAAATTTTGAGGGGATGGCTAGATACCCAAATTCAGTGCCTCAAATTGTAAGGATCAGAATGCCAAAGTTCCAAGGAAATAATGCTATTATTGGGGATCAGCATCTAAATATTTTTATCAATATGATGGAATATTTTGAGATTGAACATGAAGATGTATGCATCAAGCTATTTATCCATACCTTGGAAGAGGATGCTAGGTACTGGTACAAAGCATTGCAAGATATATCTATTAATTCTTGGATTGATATGAGAAATGCATTCATATTACAGTATGGTCACAGAATGGACCCTAGGTTTCTCTTGACATAATTTGAAAATATCAAAAATAATCCTAATGAGTCAATACATGATTTCAACACAAGGTTTAATAAGACCTTGAGAAGATTTCCTGTTAGAATAAGGCCTTGTGATGAGTCATGTTTGATCAAATATACTGATGCATTTGATAAAAAGGTAGCATATTATTTAAGAGACAAAAACCCGACAAATTTGAGGCAGGCCTTCACCATGGCTTTGAAAATAGAGAAAAATATCAAGGAAATTGGAAAGCCTCCAAAGAGGGAAGGTGTAAAGCTGGTTAACCTAGAAAAACCCCAAACAAGTAAGGCTGTTGATTTGGAAGAAGTTGTGAAGACTTTGGCAGGGGTTGTCAAAGAAATTTCCTACAAGCTAGCCCAAGTTGAGAAGGGAATTGGGAAGAGCTCACAAGGTCAACACAATCAAAAAGGCCAAGAAGATCCACAAATCACCAAAGATCTAATGATAAAGGAAAGGGACCTATTCAATTTGGAAATAGACAGCCCCACGGTAGAGAAAACATAATGGTGCCTAATCCTTTAGCTGCTAGAGTTACTGTTGTGAAGGAGACAGATGTCATTGATTGGTGTGAAAAATGTTTCATGCCCCATGCTCCTTGTGAAGAAGATCAGTGGGAAGAAGAAGGAGCTGATAATGATAATGATGATGTTTGCATGATGGGATGCTCCACCAGCTCACAACAAGGAGCAACCTCAACTGAGGTGATAAGTGCTAGAACTACTACCACCTTTTGGAACTACATTCATAGGGTACCTATTATTCCTCCCTCTCATACTTTAGAAGTAGATAATATATAGGATTTTGAGTTTCCCAATAATGATTTTTAATATTTAAGGGCTTTGATGATCAAAAAATATGATGGAGGAATCCCATCTGAGGAGGATAGAAAACTGCCAATGAGTGTTGTTGTTGCTCAAGAGAGGGAATATAACACAAGAAGTAAGTTTTTTCGAGGGGCAGGGCCTCAAGCCAAGCCTAAATCTCCCTTACTTTCAAATGTTCCTAAAGAGACTCCTAGGAAAGAGGCATCTACCAAAAGCCCTGCAATACCAAACAAGAATCATACCCCTCCTCATGCTCAAGTTGTCAAAAGTCCTGTACCACCTATGAGTGTGTTGGCTTTCCTTCCAATCTTTGCCTTTCCAAATAATGTCCCATATGATATTGCCCAAGTTTTAAGTCAAATCAATTATCTATTCCAATTGTTGAGTTTCTTAGGATTCTTGTGTACAAAAAGAGAGCATTTTAATACTTGGGGTTGAAAGAAGAGAAGCGCCTAGGTAGAAATGTAAATATTGTGGAGAATCCTCCAATCATTGAAGAACCGCAAGCACCACCAAGCATCGGAAGAGCTATATGAACCACCGAGGTCTATTTTGGGACATACTTGGTGGATTCTCAAATGAATGTGGATCCATTCTTCACCACTTTGATCATAAAGGATAGACTGCTACACAACTACATGTTTGACTCAAGGGCATCATGCAATGTCATGCCTTTGGAAGTCATAAATGAGATAAACATCAAAGTGACTACATTATATGGGAAGTTCACTACCATGGACTCTAGGGAAGTGCCAATAGTGGGGTGTGTGAAGGGTTTGGTGGTGCATCTTGGAGCATACCTAGGTAAAAACTTAAAACTTGATGTTGTCATTGTTGACTACCCAGCCAAGTGGGGCATGCTACTGTCAAGAAAATGGGCTACAAGTGTTGGTGGGAGTTTCCAAATGGATATGTCCTATGCTACCATTCTATTTAAGGTCATCCTTGTCAGGTTGTATGGGGAAAAGAAAATGTTACATCTTATTGAGGATCCCAACAATGCATCCTATGAGGTATTGTACACAAATGTTGATGTAGATAACTTTGTGGGGTTTGCTAATGGAAGGGAACACAAGATTGAGGAATGAAAATTCCTTTAACAAATGGGATCTCCATGGACTCTATTGTTTGATGGAGCTTGCTCCAAATTTTTGAATGGTGCTGGTATTGTTCTACTTTCTCTTGGTAAGGAAAAATTTGTTTTTCCTTCAAACTCAACTTTGAATGCACCAAAAAATTGTTGAGTATGAGGAATTGTTGTTGGGTTTAAGAATTTCTTGGAAACATGGTGTCAAGGACATCATTGTCAAAGGAGACTCAGAATTAATTGTGAAACAAGTTAGAAAAATGTATGCCACAAAGAATGAGTGAATGAAGCAATACAAACATGCAGTTTGGGACTTCATTGAGATGTTCGATTCATTTAACATACTTCATCATGATAGGAAGTTTAATGACTTGGCAGACAAACTTGCAGTGTTGGGGTCTCAGTTTGACAATTATACAATGTCCCCATATTATGAATATGAGCTTGAGGTATTGACTAGGCCTTGTATTCCAGATAACATCAAGCATTGGAAGGTTTTTGATGATGATACTCAGATCAAAAGATTCTTGCAAAATAAGGGAGAATTTTTTGATCAAAGTATTGATTAGGATCCTATGGTTTATACAATAGAAGGACAAGAAACCTTATTTGGCAAGGGTATCATCTAGCTAAAAACAAATACCATTCCTAGAGGGTTGGTTACTCTTGAGTCCAATTTTGATAATGTTGATCGCATTGTTAATAAATGCATGGTAGCCTCGAGGGATATTGAGGAGCATGATCTTTGTATAGAGGAGAAGCCAAGGAAAATTTTGTTAGGCAGTAATCTCAGCAAGGAGGAAAATTAGTCATACATCAAATTGTTGAAAAAGTATCAAGATTGCATGGCTTGGACCTATTCGAACTAAAATCATACAAAGAGGATTTGTTTTAGCATGAAATCCACTTGGTGTCTAATGCAAAGCCATTTAGTGTAAAACAGAGGCCCATCAATCCACTCTTATCCCTCAAAATGCAAGAAGAACTAAAGAAGCTAAGAGATGGAGGGATTATCCAGCCCATAAGATATTCTTCTTGGGTTACAAACCTAGTACCAATCAGAAAGAAGAATGGTGACATCAGGCTGTGTGTGGATTTTATGAATCTAAACAGAGCATCAATGAAGGATAATTATCCTTTGCCAAATATGGAGAACATGTTGCAATTAGTGACTAGTTCTGAGTTGCTCTCCACCTTGGATGGTTTCTCTAGTTACAACCAAGTTGTGGTGAAGGAATCAGAAAGGATCAAGACAACCTTCACTACTCCTTAGGGGACCTATGTTTATGTCAGGATGCCCTTTGGTCTGATGAATGTTGGAGCTACCTTTCAAAGAGGAATGGATGTTACTTTTTTGGTTACATCAATGAATTTATCGCAATCTATCAAGATGATGTAACTGTATTTTCTAGAAAGAGAAGTGACAACTTGCTGCACTTGGAGATGATGCTAATAAGATGTAGAAAATATGGCATCTCACTCAATCTAAAGGAATGCCATTTTGGAGTGTAGAAGGCAAATTTGCTTTGTCACGTAGTGTCACAAGAAGGAGTGATGATTGATCTAGAAAGAGTAGAGGCCATCAGCAAGGTCTCAATCCCAAAGAACAAGAAAGGAATTCAGTCCTTCTTTGGGCAGATAAACTTTATTAGAAGATTCATATCAAACTTTGTTGAACTGACCATTCCAATCACTTCCATGCTAAAGAAAGACCAGGTCATCAAATGGGAGGAGGCTACCATTCAAGATTTCAATGGGATTAAAGAGGCACTCAAGCATACACATGTACTGGCAGCTCCATATTATAAGCTCAATGCTTCTCTCGATAGACTCGAAAGCTTTGCTCTCTCCCTTTGCGCAGTCTCATATCAATTGAAGCCCCATTCGAAGGCAATGGGGGTGGATTTCATTGGTGAGATTTCAAACCCTTCAAGTTCTAGCCATAGATGGATTCTTGTAGAAGAATCGATTATTTTACTAAATGGGTGGAGGCAATCCCCACCAAGAAGGTAACACACCAAGTTGTCATGGATTTTGTGCTAAACAACATCATCTACAAGTTTGGGGTACCGGTCAAGATTGTAGCTGATAATACCATGAGATTTAGAGATAAACCTTTGGTGGCAATGTATAGGGAGTATGGAATCAACTTGACATATGCCTCCAATTATAATCCCTAAGGAAATGGACAAGCTGAGTCCAGTAATAAAAATTTGTTGAAGACCATTAAAAGAACATTGGCAAGAGAAAGTGGGGTGAATAGTTGAAGTTTGTTGTGTGGGCAGATAGGATCACTTTCAAGAGGCTAACTGGAAAGAGTCCATTTGTTTTGGTATATAGAACTCAATCCCTACTACCTATCCATATGCAACTATCTTCATATCAGTTTATGCAACAACTAGAAGATTAGGAGGTAGGTCCTTATGATGCCCACATTAATCATATTATTGAGCTTGATGAAGAGAGGAGGGCATCCCACCAAAGGCATATAAAGTTCAGAGAGAAACTAAAGAAGTTATTTGACAAGGTCACTCCTAGAGCCTTCAATATTGGAGATCTTATGTTGCTATGGGATAGCAGACATGAGGATAAGGGCAAGCATGGCAATTTTGACTCATTATGGATGGGTGCTTACTCTATTGATATCAGAATTGGGGAGCATACCTTCTTCCTCAAGGACTTGGATGGTGAACTGCTCAAGTTTCCTATTAATGATAGGCATTTGAAGCATTTTTTTATTGATACTTCTAGATCGAGAGAGTCTTTTTGTACAAGTGTATAGTTTGTTTTTTATTTCTGTCTTTTGTGTTTTTGCTCCTTCGGTCCCCAAAGTGACATATTTTTTGGTTTTCTCTGTCTGCTTTTGAATATAAATTTGTTTCTCTACTCTACAAGATGACTCCATTGCCCAATGGATATTTTTGGCACTTGGTCTACGTTTTCTTGTGGCACTCGTAGGGAGTGCCCTTCCCGAGTCGAGCTGGTGTTAGTGCTCAAAATTGTCTCGCCCCATTTGTGCCTATGAAAACTTATTGATTTATGGCCTCTGTCATTTTCTCCTTCCCGTATTGTGCTTGGTTAATCTTTGTGGCCATTTTTAATTTTTTCCTAGGTTGTAAATCACTTAAGGGTCTGTATTTTGGGTCCCCCATTCTTTGTTCATCTAAAAACTTGGGTTCCCCCATGTTTTATATTCTCCACATGGGATTTGTCTTCCTTATCATTTCTTCCCTAAGTACTTGAATAAAATGAATGGATGTATCCCTGAAGAACATATTTGAGCCTTGTAACATTTCTAAACTTTCTATCCTTAAAGAAAATTTCATTTCCAAACTCAAATGGTCATTTCTCTGTATTTTACGATTTGATGGGCATTTCTCCTAGTCAAATTTACATCCTAGCATCGGCAGGGGACATGGCACCTTTTGGTTAGACGCGAATCGGTTGGGTACTTAGAAAAATTCATAAAAAGTCTCAATTCAAAATTTTTCCATGTGGAGGCACGACATTCCTTTGAAGATCTACTTTTTAGTTTTACCTTGGAGTAGCACCAGGAGGACACATGAAGGCTTCTGCTACTTGGCCCCAGCTTAGACAAACTTTAATGCGCATTGAGAGCAGTTTGGCGGAATAGGACATGTGGAAATCTCGCTCTCATTTAGGGTCTCCGCTTTGGGCACCATATTGAAGTTACACCATAAAGACATGTGGAGGCCTCCGCTCACTTTGCATTTTACTTAGACTTTTCAATGGCCAAAGGAGACTTCCTTGGAGCATGACACATGGCACCTTCCACTGAGCTTCACGAATTGAGACAGACTTTCATTGGAATAGGACACTTGGCGAGCACACTCGTTTAAGTTATCAAATTTTGGGACCGCGTCAAGGTGTGCCATGGTGACACATGGCAGTTTGAAAATTGAAAGAGGCGGGGAGGTGTAACATCAAAGGAAACTTGGATTTTTTGTCTCCTTAAGGAATAAAATTTAAAAATAACCCACAAGCTTGATGAGGAAATAGTCAATGTTTTACCTCGGTCAATGGCATAGGTGCGGGGCTCTGGGGAAATTTCAAAAAAATCCTTTGGGAGAAAAGAGTCAAAAGTAAAACGGGAAGTGTGGCCCCAATTCAATGACATTTAGACATGTGTCGAGATTATTTCGATGGCGGAGCTCTGTAGGGAAACTTTGGAAAAATTTCCCTTTTCCGAAAGGAGAGTAAAATGGAATAATTTGAGTGTTGTTCTTCTCCAATTATATTTGGACACGTGTCAAGCTCATTTCCCAAGGGTGGAGGTGTGGAGCAAAATGGAAAAAATTTCCATTTTTCCAAAAGGTTTTAAAAGGTCAAGGAAACCCCAAGGTGCATTCTAAGGTTTCAATCTGCCATGTGGATGGCCCAAATTCAAAGTAAAGATCAATGATATTTGTGAGTCTAAATCGATTTTCCCCATTCTCTACGAAACATGCGGAAGTGCATGTCTCCATGATTTCTTAGTATTTTCTACACGCCAAGTAGAGAAAGAAGTTAATGTTGATATTTGAAGTTTGGTGGGAAGATCTGGAGGACATCTTTTTCCATTAAAATTTTCGACTTTCGTGTTTGATCGATTTTCAATTTTTCTTCTCTCGAGCATACAAGGGGCCAGATTTGACAAATTAGGGGAGGAAGTGGTTGGAAAATTTAAGGAAGAGTGATCCACCAAAGCAAGGAGTTAAATGTGGGAGGAATTCAATGAAATCTACCCCTTCGAGCACCTAGAGACTTCTTGTAGATTTGATTCTAAGAATCACGAAAGAATCATGGCCAAGCAATGGTGCATTAAACATATTTTATTTTAGGGAAGAGGGGCTCTTGTAAATTTTATAAATAGCATAAATTTTTTGTGCAAAATGGTTAGGAGGTTGGGAAGTTGGAGGTCGAGTGCTAGAGGTCAAAAAAATTCCCAAGAGGAAAATTTAACTAAAGCTGTCTTTTGAGAATCCATCGAGAAACTAGGTTATCTCTTTTGTATTAAAATTTGATCATGTCAAGGTGGTTATAAGTGTACACCATTAACAAGATATGAGACTATTCTAGAAAATTTCCCTTCGATAGATTTAATCAAATTCGATTTATTTTTGTTTTCTCTTGAGAAAAATGTGTTGGTTTTATTTCTAATGTCCTGCAAGTAGTTTTTCTTGTTTATTTGCAATCTTGTATTAAAATCTGATTCAATCACATAAGCCTCAATCCTTGTGACAGTTTAATGGCATCTGTAATTCCATCTCTCAAAAGAGATTTCACTTGGGATTGGAATAAACGATTTAAAATCACTTTTCTCTCTTCTTGATAGAGATTGTCAGTAAACCTTTGGGTGTACCTTAGGCATGATTTGGCTCAAATCTTGATGCTTTGTTGGGTTTTCTAACTTGATCCTTCACGATAACATCTCATGGATTGTGAAAGAGTGCTAATCTAAGCCTCCATTGAAGCACATATTCTAGTTAAAGAAACATTTTAGCTATTCTGTGGCATTTTGTTGGTCTGACTTTCCATTTTGTAAGTTTCTTCAAGGATCTAGTCAATAAAGTTTCACCCTACCCCACCTCCCACAAAAAAATTCATTTAACAACTAATCCCACCCATACTACCCCTATTTGTCATGTATGTACACAAATGCATAATCTCTATTACCAAAACATGTAGATGCAATCAGGGTTTCAAATGTCTTTAGTAACCTTTGCCTTGTTGTGAAAGTATCTCCATGATCTGGAAGTGACAACTCATGAGAGTCAGATCTTGTGTGTTGATCATACTTTCCCAAGGTACTCTCTATAAAATTTATGCAAAAGAAGGATTTCTCATTGTTCTTCAACAAACAAGAGGTTACAAAATAGGTTCTGTTACCTTGGTTGAAAGGCCCAACCTAAAATAGTGAGGATAGATCACATCCTTTTAAGGTGCTACCCACTCCTCTTAGATCCCGAGTGTTAACAAGGTAGTGAGATTGCTTCCCCGGCTACAAAATGAGATAAATAATTTTCTATCTGCCTTTGAGTGCCCTGTCTAATCCATGATATTGCTCAGCCTTTGAAGAGGTTTAATTTGGGTACCAACAAGTAGAAGGCTAGAATTGTTCAAAAGTAAATCTAACGTGAGCTAGACCAATAAGTGAAAAGATGGTTTTGTCACATGTGGTGTCGAATGAAACATGTTCCCAATAAGAGTTGTGAATAAAAAGTGTACATGTAAAAGGGGTGGGGGTAAAGATGAAGACGAAGAAGGAAGGATATCATGTGCGAGTAGATCAAGTGGATGATGTGGAACAAGAGCGGTGGTAGGAGATAATGTGGGAGGAATAGTGTATAGTAAATAGAAAACACCCTCAAGTGGTGGTAAATGGGGTTGATCATCCATATCCTAAGATTCATAAATAGTATCAATGTAGGGAATATGGATGCTAGTATGAGGGTCAAGGGAACAATCTTTGGAAGGGATCACGATCATAGAATATGGTATACTCGATACGCTCATGAAATAATTTGACACAACAAAGGGTGGGTGTAGATGCAACATCTTGCATGGCATGGAACCATGGACTTCGAGAAGAAATTTATAGGAGACAAGAAAATCAATGATAAAGAATATAGTAGTGAGAGTCTTAGGTCCTGCAGTGAAAGGAAATGTCGGCCTAGACACAAATGGACAAGTACCATCATAAGCACAGAGTGAGATGGAAGAAGGGCTAATGTCATGAGTAGACAAACCTAAAGCCTGGAGAAAAGTCATAGAACACAAATTGAGCTCCGACCCATTGTCGATAAGAGTGAATTTGATAGTGACATTGTAAATGCAGGAGATGATGTAAAGTAGTGAGTCGTCATCAAAAGGATGTGTATCGAGTGGGATGGTTGGCTCATAATTCTATATGTTGGGAAAATGCATGGGAAAATGTGTCATATAAGGAATTGGGATGCATTTCAAGTAGTGACATTGGTAGTAGCAAAAAGGGTTTGAATGTGGTGAATCAAATCACGGTGGGTAAGTAGATACTCATGTTGATAGATACATCCATCATTAGAAAAGGAAAAAGTCCTGGAAGGTGCAAAAAGGGCACGTCGAGTTCACCAAAATGATTAACTCAAATTAAAACTATTAAGATCTTAATGCAAGGTATAGAAAATTAGTTAATCTAAGTAGGAGTACTAAAAAGATGTATAAATGAAATAAGAAAAGGTAAAAAATAGTAAATGAATAACTATAGTAGCATGTAATGGAAGTAAATGACTACACAAAGTGAAATGATATGCTAGATGTGTAAGAGAGGGGAAGGAAATAGGTTAGTTTGTTTGGAGAAAATTTTCGTAGGTTTTTGTAGGTCCGAACAGAATGCGGAGGCATAGATAGACACTCAAGGACATTGCGAAGGGAAGATCTAGAAGATCTAAGATGTTTGGGGTGATTGGAACTATCTTGGGATGGCCTAGAGAATCTAGAAGGTTTGAACAGATAATCTAAAATCACGAGATAGACATGCAGGACCTGCGAAAGGCATATCTCGGAAGATCTAATATGTTTGGGGTGCCCGGAATAGTACTCTTAGGGCAGCCCAAGGCACCCTGGTATGCACTTTGGGTGGTCCGAACAATGTAAATGCTAAAAACCTACAACTAATATGGTCATAAGTTGATTGAGAATGCTTCATGTCCTGTCGCACTTGATTCTCCAAGTGAACTATGTAATGACCGCAATACAAGTATCAAACCCTAAAAAAAAAAGAAAGTACAATATGAATGGGTCGATTGACCTTAGCCAACAAACTAGTGGACTTATCACTTTGAGCACCGCACTACATTTCATACCCTGATGTAGTTCTTGTGTATGTGTTCATTTTGTTTCATAGGTTCTCTCATATTAGTTGCATTTTGTGAAGTAACGAACAATAATAACTATAGAAAATGTAAATAGAATGTGTGCATGGAATAGAATAGAATCCCTCACCCTATGAAGTGTGTGTGATGCATATTTTCCTATCCTTGATGCATGGTCTTATGTGGATGTAATGGATGCAATGGATGTAGCTCTAATGGAGTGATGTGTCTCTCAAGTTTAATTTCATAATGAATCCTAACTTGGCTAACTAAGAAAAAGATAAATACAACCAACAACTAGAAATTCCCAAAAAGAAAGAAGGAAAAGAGTGTGCATATATGGGGCACCTAGAAATGGGACTAGGTCACCCTTTGGCGCCCCATTACAGTGAGGCACCCTAAATTTGGGCTAGAATGACAGGGTAGTTGCGAAATGGGCAGATATGTCTTTGGAAAATACATGGGAAGTGTGAAATAAAATATAAAGTAAATATGGATAAAAGGTGGGATTAATTAGTACTTTAACCACTTGAGAACCATCTAAATAGTAGTATAAGACTAGGATAAATTATGTGTAAAGTGCATAATTTTTTTACACTGATCCCAAAAACACTCACACTCTCATTTAACTGGAGCACAATAGAAAAGAAACCCTGCAAGGGACATAAAACATGGACAACATACCAATAATATAAAGGAAAGGAAATTAAATGCAATAAAACATGAGATAGGGTAGAAAATAGCGAAAAAAACATATTCTATTGCTTTCAAAGTTTGCATAGTCGATTACAATGAGAGGAGAAGGTAAGAATCCATAGGTAGATAGCCACATCGAGGCTCGCATTTATGAATACAAAGGAACACTACTCCGAATAATGCTCTTGCAATCCAAAAGGGTCCAACCTTTACAAATGAGCATTATTCAACCATATATAGAAGAATGGGAGAGAAGAAAAGAAAAAAAGAGGGAAAACTCAACTTTCCAATCACAACTACTAGCAACTTGAAATAAATGACTACAAGTCCTCATGTAGCTCTGTCAAATCCACCTACGCATGTCATTTTTCTTATAGAAGAAGGAAAGGATCCAAATCCCATAAAATTTGGGTGGTTGACTCGACTAGAATTATGCATTAATGACCTGAATCGTGTTTCCCAATTTTCACCTACCAAATTTGGCCAAAATAATATTTTGAAATTTCCAAAGTGTATCCCATGTTAGCATCTTTCCGGTGAGACCAGTGCATATGATTTTGAGCTCTTTGGAAGAAGTTATGGTGATTTTAATTTTTGCAGTGTAAGAGGAACATGCAAGACATGTGGCATGATTTGATATATGATAGAATCGGTAATTGTCTACTTAATTTATTCCTATGACATGTCACACATCCATTTTCTATAAGTATTCATTGCACAACTAGAATTTTTCTATTTGTCTTGTGATCTATAGTTTATCTAACAAGTTCCCAAAATGGGACATGTGGCATGCTCAGATTGGTGTGTAGGTTTCCATCCTTCGCCACTTGTGTAGAATCGGGAGGGAAGTAATCAATAATGTATAAGAATTCTACTAGTGTGCGCGAGAGGGTGCACAGGGAAAATGATGCATACTTGCATAAGTATGGAAGGGAAATTCTCATCATCCAACAAAGGGGATACATGAAGCTTAGAGGAATGTGGCACATGAAGCATGTCAAAAGGGAACAAGAATTATGTAACATAATATTGCAAGGAAGGACATACAAGCACATGAGAGAGGGAGAGTGAGGGAAAAAATAACAAGGGAAGATCACAAAGGGGAATAATTATGTGTTTGGGACTTGAGAAGAAGGGGAATCCATGCATGGCATACTGAATACTTTCCAAAATGTAGAGGAGATCCACGAGTGCACACGATGGAGTGCGAGTTACAAGGAAAGAATAAATGAATGCACAAATGACTGTATGAAAGGAGAAAGGAGAGAAATAGTATAATACGGATGAGGAAAGAGGGAGCACGTGAAATTTGTGTAAAATAAAGAGATGGAATATAGAAGAACATGGAAAGGTGCACGAGGAGGTGCGTGAATAACTAGAACCAGAGAAATAAAACAAGGAAAGAAACTAGAAATGCGCACAACATGAGAACTTGATTCCAAGGCCAGGATAGAATTGCAGGTTGCTAAAGTAAACAAGGGGGTTATTTTTGGTAACAACCTCTAAGGATACCCATGGATTCGATAATCTATAATTAATACACCTTGATCATATACCTTATTTCATCATGTCATAAATATCTTTATGACTGTCCACCAAACTACCACACCTAATATAGATGTTGATGAGGTTATTTTTAAAATATTTTTCAATAAAATTTAAAGTCCCATGAGAGAGTGGACTTCATTACCCAGTGAAAAACCCATTCTAGAAATAAATGTCTTTGATAATTAAAAATACATAGAAAAATTTACGTGAAAGTTGTGTTTGAAATAAAATGAGTAATACCTATCTCAGATGACCCTCTCTCCATGATATGATATGTTAGACTGATATTAAGATTAGAAGTGAATGAAATTTCGATTATATTATTGTAATGAAGTATTGAAATATCACAACCAATTTTAGAAAGGATACAATGTGATCACTTCATGAACAATACCTAAAATTATTTATCCTTAATGGAAAAAGGATGGAGCTTCATCAACCCTACAACATTATGTGATAGAGAAATAATATTGAATATATTATCATGGGGTCCTATCTCTAACCAAAAAAACAAATTAACAAATGATACAAGTTTTCACATAGTTTAATAGAAAAATATACATATTACCTTAGATTCTTCAAGTACAATTAGATTAAACTTAATAATTGAAGAGTAAAAAAACCAAATAATTTGTAAAACATCATTCATCCTAGTAATAACATTGAGTATGTCAATGGATGTACAAGTAATGTCACAAACATTTATCTTGTATTTAGCACAATATTTATTCTTTTCGCTGGTTTTATTTTTGGATTTTCATTGGCCATTTATAACTATAATTGATTCACTTGATCTCTCTTCATTTATGAACAAGTTTTCTCTTTATTAACTCCTGTAGCATTAAAACAAAAAAATGGGCTCCTCCCTTTAAACTATAAAAGTTTAAATGAAAGTATATTTTCCTAAAAATAAGGACATTTAAGATGTCTATAGTTTCGGGCACATTTTTATGTCTTGTTGGTTACCGAAGTCCGCGTCCCTTGTTGTCTAACCATTTGATGTGGATGGAATTTTTGGGCTACACATGGATAGAGAAATTCTTTTATTTTATACTACGGAAGTAGGTATGGTTAATGTCTATAAAATCATTTATTTTGGATAGGATGTGAGAGACATGTTTTATTGCAAAAGCTATATCTATGTCATAGAAGTCTAGTTTGGCAATTTTTAGATTAGATTTTATAAATTTGACCAGGGTTGTTTGTTTGTTACTTATATCATAACATTAATTTGTAATCAATAATTAATTATTAATATATCTGGTTCATATCTCGGCCAAATATATTTACTAGAAAATATATATATAGTACAATAGGTCAATATTCAACACTTTCTACGCTTATGAAAACATTCATGACCATCACAATCTTATATCTCATGATAATTTAATACAACATTATTTTTCCATCATATGCCTTTGCTAATGTTTTTGTAGAGAAACACTATTGTCTCTCCATTTTTTATTTTAAACAGATATATCACCTATCACATTTTCATCATTTCTATTTTTCTTTATTTGCATAACCCTTTAAAAATAGTTTTTCATGGGAAAATCTTTTCTCCTTAAAATTTCACCCAATAATAGTGTGATGTGCTCATTTATGAATGATAATATTTTTAAGTTTCAACATCTTGAAGTTATAGCTCTTTCTTTCTTTATTTTTAAAACTTGAAATTCATATTATAAGGACTTGATCAATACAATCAACCTTATACCTCATGTCTTGATGACAAGATCTCCTTAATGCACTATAAGTTATTTGCATATTATTATAGGCATATCTTGAGTATATTCAAGGTAGATCCTAAGTATGTTGCATGATTTATTTGTTATTCACTAACCTATGAAAGGCCATCCACTCAAACATTTATTTATAGTTATGATTAAATAATATAGAAATTCCATAATATTATTTGAACACTTGAAGCTCATCATATATTGACTTGATCAAATGTAATGTTATCATACTATTGAACTTAAGATAATATAATATGCATTTTTATTATAGGCCTCTAGAGTAGAAGTGAAAAAATGATCTAGAACTAGTGATGTATATATTTGGAACATTAGTATAACAAAATTTAAAAATACATAATAGTCTACTAAAAATAGATATTTGTACACAATATTTTATCATAGACTCAATTGCATATCCATGCATGTATTACAACACTTCTTGAGTATACTAAGGATTATTTAGATTTTCTAAAGGAGGTTCATTGGTGCATTAGGTTCCCTCACTTCAAAATCACACAATGGAATACATGATAAAAGTTGTATATTTTCCATTCATTTCAGAATCCTATACAATATCTATAAGAAGCTCTTCCCAAGTAGCTTACAACACTCTCACAGAGTGTCTACATACTAGTGTGGTGTTTCCCTAAGGTCCTATTTTGATTTTTTCACCTTAGGGTTCTAAATACCTCCCACATTCTTAACCTTAACCTTATAAGACCATTTCCTAAACTACGATCGTTTCAGATATTTTGGTCCCTTTAGCTCACCTTGAAATGGATAATTATCTCTCTTTCAATAGTCATTGGAATCTCATTCATATATATCCTTAGAGGATATTATCATTGTGAGATAAATGCTTCATGACTTTTCGACGTGGTACACATAGTTAATGCCATCAATTCTCTAGCTACCTCCATCTATAAAATTACAAGTTTGCATCATGTCGGGATGGTAGATAGGAAAATCTACCTACCACATTCAATCATCCTCTCTTTTATGATCCTATAAATAACTCTTTAACATCTCTTTTTATAGTGAAATCACTGTGTAAACATTTCCATTATATCGCTCATTATTTACCTCTTTTCTCATGTACTAGCATTTTGGGTCTTCTCAAAACATTTTTGCACACTTATCAATTACATTCTATCTCCTTTATTATCCTTTTTGGCATCCTTCATGATCTCAATATTTCATGAAGAATCATTTTTTACACATCATTCCCATTCTTTTATTCAAACCCTCATGTGCCTCACTTTACTATGTGTCCCTCCAAACTTATATGCTTTATTGTGTGTCCATGTTATTTCCCATGTCACTCTCCTTTATACATTGTGTAAAGCCTCTTCCTTTTAACACTATTGAAATTTTAATATACATGTCCTACACTCTTTATCCCTTATTCCTTTTATCCTTATCACACCAACACTTTCCAAAAACTTCTATAAGATTTCCTTGAACATAGGATTCTCCTGTATAGAACACTCGAGCTACTTTAAACTTGAGCTCCACCTCAAGTATGCTCGAGTAAATTGTAGGAAAACCCTTTGGGATATTGCAATAGATATGCCTAGCTCATTCATTAAACAATCATATTTTTGGCCTTCACACTTCTTCTTGTACTCTTCTAATCCTTTAGTATTCTTATTTGACATTTTCCCTTTCTTGCACACCTTAGTAAGCTTCAATCCACCATAGTCCAATCTCCTCTACCGATGGATCTTCTTCATTGATCCTTTACGAAATTCTACTTGTTGGAATCCTTCTCCTTTGGTGTAAGTACTTATTTTCTAAAACCATCCTTCTCCTACCAAGTATTTTCTTGTATTCTTCTTCATGGGTTTGTTATTTTCCATATTCATCCACCTCCACTTAAATCCTTCAAGGATTTGATAAAATATTGTCCACTTTATTTATAATTCTTTTCCTCTAAGTGTCCATGACACGAAACTTCTTTTATCCTTCCTTTATTCATCTCCTATTCATCCTACTATCTTATTTTTTTCTTTGACACTCCTTAGCCTCACACACCTATCTCCCTCTACATTCTCTCTTATTCCCTTCTTGTCCTCAAAATTTTTCATTGCACATTCTACCCTTGCATCCTTCTTTAGTTATCATCAACATGTTACATTCCTACTATAGCATTTTCTTGCGTATTTTATCTTTGCACTTTTTGGCTACATTCTTTCTTGTGTGACCCTTCTCTTTTGCATCATCTAATGTATTATCATATAATGCTTCCTTCTTCTCCACGTGTTCATCTCTTCATGCTCTCATGGGTTTGGAAACATTATGGACCATATCCTTTGTATCCGTCTCTATCTTCCCACTTCTATATTAGGAGTAACTCTCCTTTATGAATTTATTGCAAAAAATATTCATCTTCTTTCTTGAAGCCTTCCTATGGGATTCTCTATTTTTTTCTCATGTGGTCTATGTTAGAGCACACTATAATTTCTTATACATATATAGGGCATTAGATTCTCACTCATGTATTTATCTCTATTTCCTTGCCTCTTAAAATTTTTCTTACGTCTTCTCCATGAGTTGGGTGATAATGATTATGTGCCACATATTCTCCCCATCTTCACAAGGTGCCCCTATTTTCTCGTTACATATAATGCAACCTTCATATATATACATAGTATCACTAGACTATCGTCATGATTTCCTCTATTGAAGCGCTCTTTCTCCTATGTTATTATTGCATTACACACTTTTTCAACCTCTTCATCTAAGTTCTCCTCCTTAGATTCCTTCAAAGAAACTTATTCTTCTTCGTATAGTTCCTCTTTCCATATTTTCTTATCTTCCTTGATGTGTTCCTTTGTAAATTGTCCCTTTATATATTTTTAGGTCTCATTTATCTTTCGTGCACTTTGTTTCACCTATACTCTCAAAATCTATACTTTGGGTTACTCTACTTTAGTTAGCTTCAAGGAAACATATTCCTCTCCTTCATCTATTTCCTCTCGTAATGGTGATACTATCACTATGTGCATCTTTATCTACATGCTCTTCATTTCCTCTCGATATTATTTATTGATGAATTCCACTACACCTTTTGGACCTTTCATGGGGTCCTCTTCTCTTTCACACTTAGTAACGGATCCCATATGTCCTTCCTTCCTTTGAGACATTTTTCTCCATGCAATCATCAACATCACATATTCCTTCTTTTAGGACCGATTTTGCATGTTCTTTGATTCTTGGCCATGAAAAATGTTAAATATTTCCTTTTGTTGTCCATCTTTTTCTATTTTTGTATTTACACAATCATTTGTGTAATTAAGCCCATCAACAACCAACCATTTTCCCCTCTTTGGAAACTTCCTTATACTATGCAATACTCTTGCACACTTCCATGTACCTCCAGGTGATTAAATTTCTCACTTTATCATCAGATCATGAGCCCTCTTCATATGTAATCATTAACATATTTCTCATAGATGCTATCATGCATACTTTATCTTCAGTTTTGCACCTTTTTTGCATAATATCTATTTATGCCTCTACACATGTATTTTCTTGCTTCTTGTTGGTACTCAAATTGATTCTCCTCGAGAAGATGAGCAGCATCATAGGTTTGGTAGGAAGCTTAGAGGAAAAAAGAGCATGTAGTGTGTCATTTTGTAGTCGGGGATGAAATGCAGCTTGCTCTTTATCACTCAGATGTGGAGAAATGGGTAACACCCTCAAGAGGATTTGACCTATCCTCGCTACTTTATGGTTGTGCCTTTCAACCAGGGTGAGAGGACCCTTTTTGTAGCCTATTTTTTTAGGAGGAGATGGAGATATCATTCCTTGTGAAATTATTAAGAAGGCCTTGAAGAAAATATGACCAATGCAACAAAATCTAACTCTCACAAGTTGTCACTCTAGATAATGGAGATATTTTCTAAGCAAGGTTCAGGCCACTAAAGACAATGAAAACTTGATTGTTTCTGCATGTTTTGGTAGTAAAAATTATGCATTTGTATACACACATGACAAATAGGGGTAGTATGGGTATGATTAATTATTTTTGAATGAATTTGGTGGGAGGTGAAGCTAGGATAAAGTTGATTATACCAAATATTTGGAGGGACTTTACAATAATGAGAAACTTCACAACAGAAAGCTTCAAAATAGTCAAGATGTTCCTTCAACTAGAAGGTGTGCTTCAATGAAGGCTCAAATCAGCACGTTTTCACATAATCTTTAAGACTCCAATATGAAGGCTCGAATTGGAAAGACTCAATTAAACACTATAGTTTCTGATTAACCATGCCTAAGGTACACTCGAAGACTTACAGACAATATTTATCAACAAATGATAGTGAATTGATTTTAATCTGTTTATCTCATCCAAAATGAAGGCTCTTCTTCAAATACCATTAAACTATCACAAGGACAAGATCTTGTGTGATTTCACAAAAATTCAGTATAATATTGCAATAGGAACAAATAGAACTATTTGCAGACATTCTAAAACAAAGCAAACACTAATTGCTCAGAGTCAACACAAAATAACTCAAATTTGATTAAACTTATCGTCAGGGAAAGTTTCTAGAACAATCTCAAAACTTATTAATGGCTATACACTCACAACCACCTTAACATGATCAAGTTTAACGAAAAAGAGATATACATGTTTCTCAAACAGTCCCTTAGAAAGACGGGCTCTATCAAGATTTTTTCTTAGAAAATCAGTTCTGACCTCTAACACTCCAACATTCCAATCTCCAACCTCTAACCCTTTGCATGAAAAATTAATGCAATTTATAATACTTCATTTACAATAGAGTTTTCCCCCCAAAAATATAAGCATTGAATGCACCAGTGCTTGCCATGATCCCGATTGTGATTCCCATAATCAAATTTGTAAAAAGTTGTCAGGTGCTCAGGGGGTGGATCTCTTTGAATATCTCCCACATTCAACTCCTTCTGGTAGATCACTTTTCCCTCTACTCACCAACCACTTCCGCCCCTAATCTATCAAATCTAGTTCTTTGCATGCTCGGGAAGGAAAAATGGAAGATCAGATCGAGCCTAGAGGTTAGATCTCATCTTAATGGAAAAAGATGTCCCCAAATCTTCCTCACCAAACTTAGATATCAAATTAACTCCCCTTCTTGTTTGGTGTGCAAGAAATATCGAGAAATCATGAAGACTCACACTTCCAGGAGCTCTGGAGTGAAAATGGCAAAAAAATAGATACATATGCACAACTACCGTTGATTTCTATTTTGAATTTGGACTATACACGTGGGAGATCCACTTTAAAATGGGCATGCGGGTTCCTTTTTTCCTTTTACACTTTTTGGAAAAATGTAAAATTTTCACATTTTGCTCCGTAGCTCCGCCCTTAAGAAATGAGCCTAACACGTGTCCTAAGGTGGGTCCCAAAGGAACCACGGCCAAATTCTGCTATTTCACCTCTTTTTGGAAAAGGAAATTTTTCCAAGTTTTCCCCATAGCTCCACCCTTGAAAAATGGGCCTAACACATGTCCCAATGTGGGTCCCATTGGAACCACACTTCCTTTTTCACTTTTAACTCCTTTTTCCACAAAAGGAAAATTTTCCAATTTTCCTCCGAAGGTCCACACCTCCGTCGTTGACTGGAGCAAGTTTTGACTTTTCTCTATTGGGCCCATGGGTCATTTTGATGATTTCAGCCTTTTTGAACATCAAGGGGAAAAAAATCCAAGTTGCCCCCGCCGCCTACCTCCCGCCTCTTAACATTTTCAAAGCCAACCTTGACCTCCTTCTTGTTGGGCTTGCGAGGCCATTTTGATATTTTAATCCTTTTGATGACAAGAGGCAAAAATCCAAGTTGCCTCGATGGTTCGCTTCCCTACCCCTTTGACTTTTCAAATTGCTACATGTCACAATGGCGCATCTTGAGATGGTCCCCAAAATTTGAGACCTTGAATGAGCACGAGCTCGCCATGTGTCATTATGGCACAACTTTAAAAACCTTAAGGCTTCAAAATGATTTGGCAGGGGTGCGCTTCCATTTTATAATTTTACTCCATTTTGCCAAAAGGGCAAAAAATCCAAGTTACCTCTAAAGGCCTGCATCTCCGCCTTAACCTTTGCCATGTGTCCTTTTTCGGGGCAAAGTAAGACTTTTTCCCTGCCACTTAAAATTTTCTTTAATTAAAGCCTGGCAGGGCCGTGGGGTGGGTTCAAACTTTTTACCAAAGTAGCCAAAAAGAAAAAGTTCAAGAATAAACCCTTCGCACCCCATCCAATTAAAAGAACCCACGTAAGAATCAAAAGAACCAATCAGAATTGGCGGAGCCACGGGTCGAATTCACCTTTTTGCCAAAAAAGCAAAAAGTGATAAGTTAAAGCATTTTCTCGTCATCCCCTAACCAACCAAAATAATCCATGTGATTGCCGAATCTTTGAGGAATAATTTTGAGGAAAAAGACACTCGCTTGATCGTCAAAAACACAAAAATTCACCATTCATGCCCATAACCCGATTTTTTTGCTAAGGATGAATTTTTTTGAAACAAAACCAAGTGAATAATGGTTCCGAGCATTGTTTCGACCATGGATTTGGATTTTAAAAGGAATGTAAATATAAATTGGTCATTCGGAGCTTCCATGGTTAGGGAAAAATAGGAAAAATGACAAATCCCATGGATTTTGAAAAATTAGGGCAAAAACAAGGCAAACTTGGAGACTCCTTCAAGGAGGGACATGACAATGGATTTTTCAAACAACTCAAGGCATTCAAATGAAGGTAAAATATTTCAGAAGACCCACATAGAGAGACAAAATGTTTTGAACACTCTTAAAGAGGAAAATTAGGGCAAATGGTGTGAGATAAAAACGAGCACCAACACTTCCTACACTACATTAAAGCTCTTTTTCACATTATTTTGTATGATTATAACTCTCAAATGAGTCCTTTTCCTCCCTCTAAATGCTTTGTACCACAAGAGACCTTCTTCTCTTGTGGTTTTCTTAAGTGTCCTATATTCGATTTTTTAAACCATTGCACTCCTAGAACATTTCCTCCAATATTTTCATAACTATTACAGATGAGTAGTCTCTCTTTCATGAAGACATATTGTATGTTGGACAATAATGTGTCTCAATAAATTGCACTCCTAAATAATCCATTCTAAAAGGGTATTAATGCAACGAGTAGAAACAAACATGTATCGACATATAATGGGTAATCTTAAAGGGGCTATAGTGAGCATTAGGGTCACATGTCTAGAGGAAGAAAACCCTACACTAGGTCAACCTAGGGTTTCCAAGGCCTATGATCAAGATAGAGGAGATAAACCTACTAAGATATCAGTATTGTGTATGGAGAGGTATAGATCAACAATAAATGAAAAATCATGCATGATATAACTAAAATGAAAATGATGATAGCTAAGGAGATAATTATTAGTAATATTACTATGATAAATAACATCCAAACACATGTAATACTAAGCAAACATAGCATAATGAGGAAAGGAAATGAACTTATCTATGCAAAGTGAAAAAATATGGTTAGAGCATAAAACTTGTACCTCTAGGGTGGTCACCGATGTATCCATCTCTCCAACAAAAGTAACCCACTAAGAGAGAATCACTATCAAGTGGAGAAGGTGAACACCGTTCATGTCCTAAAATCACTATAGGTGACTTAATAATGCAAGAAACCATATAAGAAGAATACTATCTAATCCAATATAAACAAGATGTAAGATGAACCTAGAGCTAGGTGAGAAGATGTGAAGATGGAACAAAATAGTAGATAAAATGGAATTTCAAATGATTTTATCTTCCTTTTTAATTTTTAATGTCAAATGTGAGGTAGTTATATACAGGATTCCATCAATCCATGGTTAATAGAATCAAACAAGGAAAATATAATAGTGACACCATCGCCCATGGGTGATGACATCTCGCCAAAGGTAATGAAATGAGGCAAAGTGTGTCCTAAAAGTAAAAATAATACATCATAGATCATCGATAGGGATAAAAAAGGTACAAAGTGGTGGGATGAAAGAAATAAGTTGTGAATGATATGTGTGCAAGACCTAGGAGGAAAAAGATAACTAGTGTAAGGAAAATTAAGGCCAAGAACAAATACCAACACTCTCTCATTGTACTATCTCTAACCCATAATGGTTACGTGAATAACCATTACCCATTCCCAGTAGGCCCTTTAAGGAATCCACTTTAGAAATAGATGAATCACTGACCCTTATCTACACAAAGTAAATTTTTAGTAATAGGTATGAAAGATGAGAAGTGAAAATTATATCTATATAGATGTCCCCAACAATTGATCATCGTATGTGATAATAGAAAACATGGGGTGGTTAAATAAAAAATACTCGATAACACCGATACTAAAGTTAAGTAAATTAAAAAAATTATGAAAGGATTAGTTGAAATGAAATAGTACTTAATAGTGTCACTCGTCATGTTATGTGCAAGCACAATCAATGTTGTAAGAACCACGGAGAAGCATAAATAAAAGGAAACATTAGAGGATCATCAGTAATATAAGACATAAATCACCTATCTAGGGGCCCATAGGATGGATGTCATGTCGAAATGTCATTATTTTTGAAGGTATGGTATCATAGTGTCAAATCCAAGTGGTGAGTAGTAACATTAAAAATCACAACCAAATATATGGTAGATGTTATAAGGTAATTAGATAAATCCAAGAAAGACCATGATCCTAAGAAAGGATGTGTATAATATCGCATCGATCCATTAGGAAATACCAGGGTGTACAAAGCCAAAGTGTTGATAATGTTGTCGAGAAGGTTAATGAACTAGTGAATTTTATAAGGATAGGAGATGGTAGATGAGTACTAAAAATCCCGAGTTCTTTTATGCATAATTTTTTTGAGGAATTAAACATTCATTAGTTCTTTAAAAATGTGTCCTTTATTAGTTTTAAGAAAATATTTATTAGGAACTATGATATATTTGATGAGATAAGTACCCCACCATTTCTAAGTGTATGTGCTTTCTTTTTCACATGTGTAAGAAATTTTAATAACAAGGTCACCCACATCAAAAGTACGTGAGTGAACAAGCTTGTTATGCTAATTTGAAAGGAGTTTTTAATTTATGATTAAAAGTGTATGCTTTGTCACATCATTCTTCTAATAGGTCAAGGTTATGGAGACAGATTCAAGCAGCTCCTCATCCGTAATGATACCGCAAATGAAAATATATAGGGAAGGGAGTTCCATCTCATGTTGAAGGACCGCCTCGGCTCTATACGTAACTGAAAATGGTGTTACCCTAGTGGTCGTAAAGACACTAGTGGCATATGCCCATAATGTTGGATATAGATTCATATTCTAATCCTTATATTAGAGTAAGTGCAGCAAGTTGGGGGACAAAAAAGGGGTCATAAGTGGACGTCATATTGCAAATAACAACATAATATCAACTTGTAGGGATTATTAGCAATACATACACTCAAAATTAGAAAAACTTATATTAATATGAATCATAGCATCTAGAATCTAGTTTCTAAAATACTATTTTTTTTTTTAAAGGACAAGATTAGCTATATTAAACACTCAAAATTCAATGACTTGGTATTTTTTTTAAAAACGCCTATAAGATTATAGTCTGTTTGCCCATGATTTGGATGACCAAAAATTGATATATATTTTTCTCCTTTGGTGAGAAGTTAGATGCCACTATCTATCTTGGGATGAATTTTATTTTGTATTTTTTTGAGCAATATTTTATTTTTTATAATTTTTTCCGTGAAAGTGGTATGACAACATAAATAAAACAGAGCACTTTCCGTTTGCCCGCCATAACTTCATCAAAAAATATTGAAATCAAATAAATTTTTTTTTGAACATGTATATAATTTCACCACGGTTGGGATGGTATAAGTTTTATCACATTCTGATAAGTGAATCAAAATTTGTAGTCTTAAACATAGACATAAAAATTCACAGAAAAAGTGTCTTAAAGACCTACTATTAGTAAAAAATTATAAAATGATATTTATCCTATTCTATTCACTTTAAAATTGGTATTTCTACAAAGCTAATAGTCTCCCCTATGCAATGGTACCATTTTTATGACATATTTTTTACTTTTCGGTATGGTTCAAGTCCGCGGGAGACTAAATTTGATGTTTTGTTGTTTTTAATGTAAAATTCAGGATTTGATGTCCACTTAAATGTCCCCCAACTTGGTGCACTTACCCATTATCTACAAAACATATTTTGTAGGATCTTTTCCGAGAATTTTATTTTTTGATTCAAATTGTCCATTGCATTGTGGATGATATGGTGTTGAGAATAGATGTTTGATTTTGAACTTAGCAAAAATTTGCTTCATTTCTTTGCATTTAAATCTCCCACCATTGTTAGATATGATGGTATGGGGAATTCTAAAGCATAAAATGATTTGATTAAGGATGAATTTGGATGTTTTAATCTTGTACATATTAGTGAGAGGCATGGATTCAACCCACTTAGTAAATTATTTTATGGCTATAATGATGAATACATGACCATCTTAAGACCAATGTAATCCAATCCCAATATCCTAAAGAGAAAGAGAGAGGTGATTGATTGCATCCCGATCGGAGGAGTGAATCAAGTCATCATGAAATTGGAAAGTTTGATACTTCTTGATAAAGGCATGAATCGTAGATTATAGTGTAAGCCAATAGTAACTCATATGGAGGTGCTTGTATGCACTAGAATGAACTTTGCAATGTCCACCGCAAGTTCACCTATGTGCTTCCTCTAAGATAAATGGAACCCCATCTTTGTTGACACATCGAAGTAGGATACCTTCAAAGTTACGATAGTATAAGATGTTGTCCTTAAGTATGTATTTGAGATCCTTTTTGCATATTCGTAGTAATGTTCACGGATTTCTACCTTCTAGGTAGGTCTAGTATCGTATAAACTAGAAGATGTCAAAGCATACCAAGGGTCTTGTAAAGGGATGTGTGACTCGATTTGACAGAAATATTGAATGTCTTGAGGAGGTGTAGTGGTTGGATTTTTATAAATTTGTATAAGAGCATCATCACAAGAATCTAATTATGACTAAAAATAAGTGTAGATATGGCCAAAGAATCATCCAAGGCATTTTGTTTGCATAGTATTGATTCTATGGTAAACTAAGTGAATCATGGCATTATTTCTTAGACTAATTCATAATAATTATTAATATTTTGATTGCGACATTGGTATGTATCACTAACCTATTGACACAAAAGCGAGAATATCCCATGACATGAATATAGGATAAACCTTTAGCTAAGGTATCCTACATACTTAAGATAAGGGCCTGATATTCATCTATTTTTTTGGTGATTTAGAACTGAAGTTGATAGGAAAAAGGGAAAGACTAGAAAAATGGGTCGAGTAAGTACATATCTGTCTCATCTCTTTATATGTACTTTACTCCATCGAGGTGTAGCATCAATGTATCATCATGGAGATCGGTGGTGACCTCGTCTTCAATGATTTTGGTGTTGGTTTCTTTTTGGATGGGGAAGACTCAAGTTCGGTCGTGAAGCTAAATTAGTAGTATCTTGTGGAAATATAATTATATATGCCCTTAATGAGGAGGATGTCCTCACTGGATAATACATCATGGATGGGTTGAGGATAAGATATGGTAGTGGTAGCTAAAATATCTACTATTACATCACCTTTTACCACCTATCATGTGATGATGTGGAGTTCAAATTCCATAAGGAGGGACATCCACTTCCCAATGCAATGCGTAGGGAGAATAGTATGTGAAAATAATTTCCACGAAGGATCTGTATGGATAATGACATAGGTGTTTTAATACATCATATAGTGAGGTAAAATCATATCCGCGTAATATATAGATAAAAGCTCACTTAATATATTTATATCATGCATAAAAATCTAGTAAGGATCCACTAATATAATATATTACTTCCCCTTTTAATCTTCATGTGCTAACATTTCCCCCACAAACACTGGAGTGGAAGAGGTATAAAGTAACAATGATTGATCTTGAAAAGGAGGTTGTAAAGTTGGTAATGAAGACAAAGAGTGTTTGATATTGTCAAATGCTTGTTAACGGTCTTTGTTCCATTCTAGTTTGGTAGATTTCTAAAGTAGTCTATAAATGGCATGAGCATAATAGGTAAACTAGGGGATAAAAATATGGATTTCCCAAGTGTTCTCGATAAAAGTGTGTATGTCTTGTATGGAGGAAGGTTCTAGCATGTCAAGAATAGATTTAATATTTTCTAGGTCAACATAAATGCGATGTTTAAATATAAAGAATCCTAGGATATCTCATCATGTCACCCCAAATACACATTTTCCACAATTGAGGTGAACCTTATATTTATGAAGGTATCCTAAGGAAAATTCCATGTCATGAGTGTGATCATCGGTATGCCATGATTTGATGAGTAGATCGTTGATATAGAATTCAAAAATTTATATATGAGTTCATGAAATATGTGTATCATGGCCCGTTGATATATTGCACTAGTTTTTTTGAGTCCAAAGGGAATTTTAGGTAGTAATTGTTGCCTCAATCTGTAGTAAAGGTATTCTTGTGATAATATTCGGGAGAAATATCAATTTGTTTGTACCTCGAGAACCCATCTATAAGAGATAACATTTCGTACCCTAACATGGCATAGATGATGGTATTGATGGAGTGTAATGGAAAGTTATCCTTAAAACAAGCAAGGTTAAGGTTTCCAAATTTGATGGAAATACATATTTCCAATGTAGTATTCTTCAAACTAGGATGATATTAGACACCCATTCAGAATAGTCCACCATACGAATGAATTTTGTGTCTAAGAGTTTGATGATTTATTTATGACATAAATTATTGCTCTTGGTAGGTAATTTCCTTATCTTTTGTTAAATGGGTAGAGCATCAGGGTAGGTGATGATTTTATGGGATAAAAATTTAGGATCAATGTCAATCATATTGGTATATCCCCATGCAAATACCTCTTTATGTTTTCATCAAATTTCTATGTGTTTCTACATAAGTGAGAAAATAAATCACAAAGCATGACTACATGCATGAGATCATCATCATGATGTATACTAATAGTTAATTCATCCAATATAGAATTTCCATCTTGGAAATGGTATGGGGCTTCAGGTAATTTGGCTACTTTTTCCTAGAAAGGATCAATAGTAGCAACAAAGTCCTTAAAGTGCATACATTTCTTAGAAATGTTTCCCAACCTATCATGATGGAAAGAGACTTTATCTTCTCAGGCATATAAGAGTTCTAGAATTACTCATCATTGTCTAAGGTAGGGAGAGGCCCATGGTATTCTACATTGATTTCCATGCCTATTTATCACCCACCATATAGATATTTATTAGAGCTTGTTTATTCTACATACAATACCCTAACATCTAAGGTGACCTCTTTGGGTGTAGGATCAATAGTGGCCATGATAAGAGCATCAGGACTAGTGTTGAGTGCAGAGGATGACTCAAAATATGTTACAAGTGGCATTTTTATAGTGGGAGTGTGATGTGAAGCATAGTAATATATTTTCTCGATTATCCAAGGCGTATCGAGGAGTGGTATATTAGCGAGAGGAATCTAAAGAAATGATTTTTACTCATACTCATTATTACTAGTATCATATATATGGGAATAATAAGATGTTTTTATGGTATTATATTCCATTCAAGAAGACCATATTTGGGCCAAGGTATGTTGGCAGTGCAATACTTCAAATGTCCTAGACTCAGCTTGCTAAATGATGTAATCTTCATTGAAGGCAATTCTCTTTCCTTTAAGATCAAGTGCATCCTCCTTAGATGAACCACCAATCTTGATAAAATATCATGGTGAATGAGAAAATTGGTGAGAAAATATATTTTTATCCCTAACTCGTTGCGCAGTCTAAGTGATTAAAGGTTGAGGAATCACTTGTTGTATCCTTCATGTTGGTGTGAGGTGGAAATTGATTGTGAGAAAAAAGAACCAAAAGTAATCAATGAAAAATATCCTCGGGTAACCTATTTTTTTAATTTTATTTTAAAGCGATTAGGTTCATCATCATCCGAACCACTAATGCTATTTGGATTTATTACCTAAGATCAAAAAATTCTAAGTAGGGAATAATTTGGATCTCTTGATTATTTGGCATTATGAAATATTAATTAGGGCATGATACTTAGGATATCCCAAGGATTGGGATTAACATCATTCCTAAAGCGTTATTTTTTATGGATGAATTTAATACATCTATACCTAGATGATGTGACATAGTGCATTTAATTTCTCCATTATTTGTCCAATAAGAGGTTCTAAGAGAGAGGCGATCTAGAACCGTGATGTTGGTTCGAGAATATTTTAGGTCCAACTATGATGGGTAGCTGATACATCCTATTGGTTTTTTCTTCATTTTTCAAAGTCATGACATTTCAAGTGGGTAGGCTTAAGGTTGAAAATGGAATAGCCAATATTTCTAATGATGGAGAAAGAAGCTAAGTTAATTACCAATCGTTCATCCACGAGTACCCTAAGTACTTATGCATCATGAATGATAACACTAATGAGTAGGGGTGGGTCATCTACAAAAATAAGACCTCGTCATTAATATTTTCATCTTCCATAAAATCCAAGGATAGGAAACCTATATATGAGTGTTGAAAGGATAACCCTAAAGTCTCTATGTGATGTATGTCGAGATTTGGGGGTGTAGGTAGGAATCTTAGGAGCCACGTAAGAAGGATCCTCAAATATTTACAATTATTAAAGGAGAAACCTGTGATGTGAATTCAAGGTATGCATGAGTTCCATGAAGGGTATTTTACACGTAAGGGAGTTTAGTTCACCTCAAAATTCTAGCTATGCTTGGAATAGCTTCCATAGAGTTATTGTGGTGGTGACACAATAGAAAATATATCTAGATGTGATGGTGGTTTAGTTAGATCTGTCTTGTCGGATGAATATGGGATAGTATATTTACTTGTTACTTCTTGTGACACCACATATGGAGCCTTGAATGTAGGAGCATGATTTGCCATCGGTGGGTCTTGGTAAGTCTAAATCAATGGTGGATTATCATATTATTTCTTTGACTTAATAATGAGATCCTTATGGGTATATTTAAGTATATAGTTTACTTTAGCCACATTGATGTATTACGATTCAAGTATATTTTTATTGTATGATGGCTCTATGTTTTCCATGTTATTTTTCATGGGGATTTTATGATGTTTGTTTTGATGATTGGAATGAGATCTTTCCAAAGATTGATATTTTTCATAACGCTCTTGTATAATGGAAAATTAATCCAAAGAAGAAACAAGAAATAAGTCTAGGAAATACTTCCTAAAGTTCTTAAAATAAATGTGAGAAATTCCTATAATGGCATGCCACCAACAACATAAATCACCCATAAAGTTTGGTAGATCTTTTTGTGAAGGGGAATTATCCATGGAGTGATAAGTATTTAGAGAATTTCGGCATGATAAAAAGGAGAATGAGAGGAAGGGAAAAGAGATTCTTGATTTCCCACCACTCCCTTTTCTCATAGAGGATTTGAGGGGCTGATTACATGTATTATTCTTTTAAGTTTTGGTGATGAATTAGAAGTGCATCTGAATTAACACATGAAATGATATTGAATTTTATCTTTCTCAAGGTATTCCTCTAATGTGTTGGGAGAGAAAGACCTAAATTTATATTAGATATTAGGTGTAAGGTCCTTAATAAATATTTTGCATATGATTTGATTATCAAGATTATGATTAGCTCGTATAGAAATAATTTTCCATTTCTTAATAAAGTGTTGGGCAGATTCGTGAGCCCCTTGCTTAAGGTTTATGAATCTTTGTAAAGTATTTTTGGGAATTTATTGGTTATAAAACAAATATGTGAGATTTTTGACTAAGCCTTGTAAACCAACTATCGACTTGGGAGATGGTTATATCATTCTAGTAAAATCACCTACAAAATTCTTTTCTAAAAGCTTAGTAGTCACATATGTGATTGTTTGAATCCATTATTTGTAGATATTATTAAAGGTATTGAGATAGAGATGGGTCCTGAGAACCATCATAAGATATGATAGTAATAGTCTCTCTCAAGTTGATGACAACAATGTATGGAGCTAAAGGTTCATTTTTAATAGTCGCATGATGTCTTTCTCAAGATTTACGAGAGGAGGAATAGTATTCCCATGTGTATCCACCAATGGACAGGGTAATAAAAAGGAAAGTTAGGAACCACATTTTGAGATGCTAGTTACAATATTTGATTTTACATTTGGATCATACTAGTTGTGATGGCAACTTCAAATAAGGCTATCTAATCTAGGATCTTAACTATTACCATATTAGGATCCATAAAAGAATAAAAACCTTTATTTTTAGGTATTTATTTGTGATTGTTATGTTCATTAGTGGGAGTATAGGGAGATTCATTTTGATCAGTTCTACGGGGAGGAGTCTCGATCATGGTATGGTAATACCTTGATAAAATGGGGCATGGTCATTTCCATTGCATTTATATATATATATATATATATATATATATATATATATATATAAAAACTACCTCCTTTTCAAGGATGAAATACTAATTATTATTTATGTTCTTAATGATTGGTATGGGGTCTATTTATTCAATATCAACCACATTACATTCTGCAAAGTGATCATACTCACTGGTGATCTAAGGGACAAGGATGGTGAAATAGGGTTTCATGGGTGAAATTGGTATGACTAAGAAGATTAGTTCTCATAGGATGAGAGCTATAGAATATATGATCATGAAGAGGAGATGTAGGAACAAAGAAATATACCATATAAATGTTTAGAGGGTTCACTTGTGACAAAAATATCACGAGAGTTGACACCTTTATAACTTAGAGGAAGAAAATAATGCTCTATAAATTTGTGCTTTAGATAGAGGCCCTGACCCTATAGAATGTTTACATAGGGTCGAGATGACATCATGGGACAAATTTTGAGCATGGGTCAATGTGTCTAGTAAGTGAAAGAATAAAAATAAACAAGATTAGTAATGCAATAGGGTGCGTGATTTAGTATAAAGAGAATTAAATCTAACTATAGGCTAAATATTGTAATGAATGATATAAAAATACTAATATACAATAAGATGCAAGAAAAAAACATGTATAAATATGAAAGCGATAAGAAAGAGAGGAGATAGAAAGACTTATTTGATTCTGATCGATGCGGAAGTGATGGGAAAGTGAATGTAGTCATAAAATCACGCAATTACTATTACATTTTAACCGTTGGGTATGTTATTTTACATATGGATCTCACAAAATAAAAGTATGCACTATTGACCTATTCCTTAGTTTGGCATTAGTTAGTTATTTGTTATAGTCACTTGTCGCACATGGTTGTAAGTTTTGTATGTGATCTTGGTCATCTCTTAGCATGTGCTATAGGTCGTTAAATGGTCATTTATCATCTTCTCTATTTAACATGGGTACCTAAGGCTACGGGCACCTTGAGGAGCCCCAATTCATGGATTTTTGCACCCATGTTTTCATTATTCATGGTTTTATTTAATCTTTTTTAGGTTGGTCTTTGTTCTTATCCCATGAATTCCCCTAGGAGGTAGTCAGCATTTCAGGTCATTAGTGTCACAATTTGAGCAAGAGATTCCTATATAAACATAACATACTTACTACATTATGGGTGGACATATTACTATTAAGGGAGGCTACATACTAAGGCAGGGGACTACATTTGGGCATATACTACATTTGTATCTCATAAGCATAGGGGAAGGGTTATATTCATTATTGTTTCACCTCAATGTATGTGATAAAATAGATAAGGTAATGGTCAAGGAGGAATACCTATGATTATGTAGATGGTATGCGCACATTGTAGAATTTGATCAGACTGAATGTGAGAGCTTCCCTTTGGCTAGGAGGAATGACTTGTATAAGAAACACAACAATACCACCAAATGACATTAAATAGTAAATGATTGTGGACTACCTAGCGATTTCTAGCTCGGTAAGTGTGATACTTCCTAGATGGTTTCCAATCCATTGTTTTATCAAATTAATGAAAATAAATACAAGAAATAGAGGTCCTATTGCGAACACTTTGATTTAGGTATCTCAAAACGTTATCAACACACTAGATTAAGCAAAGTATTGAAGTATAAACTAATCTAGCATCAAGAAAGGTATTGATCTAGTTTTTGTAGGTTTGACAAAGGTTTAGGCTTGATCGGGTGAGATCTGGGTGGATTTTAGTTGAGAGATAGGATTGTTGGTTAGAAGGTATAAAATGACACAATGATTAATATCGGCTTAGTGACCGATGTTGGTAAAGAGATGGAATTGACGATGGTTAGGTGACCAACATCGGTGGGGAAATTGGTAGTAATTTAATAAAAATAGTTTTGAGATTCTTTATGATTGCACGAGAGAGTGAAAGGGGAGTGGTTGGGTTCGTAATATTACTAAGAAGACTTAGGAATACAGAGGGAGAGGTCACAAACGGAAAAAATTCCATAGGTGGTTGGATTGGTGGATTGGTGAGAAGTTGGAGATAAAGGAATAAAGGAAGAAATAAAGTATAATGAAGGAGGTAAAGAGTCTATAATTTAAGCAAGAAAAAATGGTTGAAATCATGTATACTTACTCACATTTGTAGATCTGGTAGGTGAAGGAGACGGTTGTTGATCCATGAAGATATTTTAGGTTCAACATCATGACAAGTACTCCCCGAGTGCTCTGTGAATATTCAAATGTCTTGGAATAAGATTTGGATGATTTCTTGGGCATGTGGTTGAGTATTTCATGTCATCGGATGTTGAGAGGATTTTTATTCGTGTTTGAATGAAATGGAACTCCCAAAACTAGAAATGACCAACCGGGTAAAAGTTTGAAAAGTTGTATATAAAGTAAAGACAAGAGTGTATCTAGTGTCATAGTCTATAAGTGTATGGCTTATATAATAAACCACTTTCTCTCTTTATTGTTCGTCATGATGAGAAAACATGGCCCCCAACTAATGGTCTATGGTAGAAATATAGAGGTAAAAGGGAGTGTCATCTTTAGGAGGGATGAGCATAGGTGGTTTGAGGAGGTATCCTTTAAATGCTTCAAAAGCTTTATGGCATTCATCATCCCATTTAAAGGAAACATCTTTTTAAGGAGGTGATGAAAAGGTTGACAACGGTTAGAAAGTTGGGAAATAAAAGCAACGAATAGATTATAACTTGCCTTGCAAACTACAAAGTTGACATAGGTTAGTAGGTGGAGGAATCTCGAGAATTACCTTGATTTTAGTAGGGTCAAACTGAATGCCATGCAAAGAGACGATGAAACCAAGGAGCTTACGAGAGTAAAACAAAAACATACTTCTTTGGTTGAAGACGAATTTCATATTTGAGTAGGTGATCAAATATGACTTGAAGGACCATGAGGTGGTCATCAAACGTTTATATTTAGTAAAAAGGTCATCTACATAATCTTCCAATATGTTATGCATAATGTTGTGGAAGATATAGGTCATAGCCCACTGGTAGGTAGCACCAACATTCTTAAGGCCAAAAGGCATAATGCGATAACAGAAGGTCCCCTAAGGGGTAATAAAGGTGGTTTTGTGTTGGTCTTTTGAAGCAAGTAATATTTGGTTGTAACCCAAGAAATCATCCATGAGTGATAGCATCTCATGACCAATAGTGAGATCAACGAGTTGGTCAATGCTCATGAGGAAAATCATCTTTAGGCGAGGCTAGATTAAGGCGTGGAAATCCATGTATATACTGAGAGTCCCTTTATCGATTTTGTGATAGGAACGATGTTAGAAATCCATTGGGGATAATCAATGGGTATAATAAAAGAAATAGAAAGGAGTTTAGAGTTCTTTTACAAGAAGGGCAATGCTTGGATGTAATTTTCATAGTTTATATTTTATGGGTTTGGCATCGGGGATGGTTACTATATTATGAACCACATTATTTGGATCATTACTAGGCATATCGGCATAAGACAAAACAAAATAATTGCTATAGTCTCGGAGGAAAGGTAAAATCATCTTACTTAGTGGGATCTAAAGATTGGCCTATCTTTAGAATGTGAGGGTTGTCTTAAGTGTGAATGTTAATCTATATGGTTGATTTACTCAACATGGTTTGCATCTCGAAGGTAACGAATAGTGGATGTAAGAGTCCTCTACACCTAAACAAGTGAGACTAGAATCGTCATCCCGACATTGAATGACATTTATAGGAGTATCATCATCGATCGAGTTAGGATAAAGAAAGGGAATATAAGTGGGAGCCTTGCCATTGAGTGATAAGTTAGAGGTCCCAAGGAAATGGAGTTTATGAAAAAATATTTAGAGGAATGGATTCTAGATCCATAGACTATGTAGGTGAAGTAAGTGGCGTAGGTAGATGAGCTGGAAAAGGTGTCTCTTTCTCTGAGGATGACATGGGATTTCTTGGAAGGGGAATCTTCCAAAATCTAAGACCATAGCGATCATTATATTTATGGGTAGTAAAATAAATGACAGTGTGACACCCTTGTTAATAGATACCAAACATGAAACCTTTCCAATCACAATGATGGAGAAATATGCGGGAAAAGTGACGAATAGTTAGGTATAAAAATCGATGAAAATGGGTGAGTTTGGGTAGTTGTTTGAGGCATATACGCAGGAGCATCGAGTCCCCGTATGTCAAATTAGTAAGAAGATGAAGTTGGTACCTGTATGAAAATACCTCACCTACCCATTGGTTGTAATGTGAACGCCAATGGATGCTTCCATAATCTTGCGGAGTAAGGAAAGTGTTTACATTACAGGTGATACTCCCCAATGTGAAGTGTTATAAAACATCTACTAAGGGATCTGAAGTTGAAATTTGGATGTTGGGGATAGTAGAATCACCTAAAACATGGGAAGGATAAACATCCATTGTTAGTGCCAAAGATGGTTTGGTTTATGGACCCATGGTAGAAGGCTGCAGAGGTTGTAGGCATAGTGCGGAGGTGATTGTGGGAGGGGTAGTGGTCAAAGAGGTGGACGAGAAAGCAGCCAAATAACTGGTGTTAATAGTTATAGATGGGATAGTGGTGCCTTTGATAGATGCCTTAACTATTATAAGGACATCATTAGGTTGGTAGAGGATGTTACAAGTTTCAAATCTTTGAAGGATTGGTGGAATTGTGTAGTTGTTCCATTAATGTTAAAATTTTAGACATCGATGTAAGGTGGAAGGAACACAACCCATGGTGCAAATCAAGGGTCGACCAAGTACAAAATTATATTGGAATTCCCCCTCCAATACATAGAATAATTTAGGAATAGTATGGGGGCCCACGCAGATGTGGAGAATGATAGTTCCGAGAGTGGAAGTTATGGCATCGTTAAATGAATGTAGCATAACCAGGCTATGGTGTATACAATTGTAAGGATGCACCTCTATTGATATGCATGAGAAGAAATGATGTTTGTACTAGTACCCCCATCTATCATAACACAACAGACATGTGTATTCTTAATATACGGGAAGATAAACAGGAAGGCTCTAGATCATCCAATTGAAGGAGTACGATATCATCATCTAAGAAAATGAGAGTGGCTACTCAGTGAGAAACGAAGGGGTTAGGTAGAGGAGGTGAAGTGTTGAGATATGCCACATTGTGAGGGGTGATAAGGGAGGCAACAGGTGTAGGGTCATTAGGTAGGACCTCAATAGATTGAAGGATCTCAATGAGAACCGACAATGGGACTCGAGAGGTTTGGATAAAGTCATACGGGAAATTTTCTAAGGTGATTGGTGAAGCTATTTAAGCATGGTGTGATGAGCCATTCCATTTTACATAGGGAATTTTGGTGCATGGATAATTATTTTGGGCATAGGGACCAATGGAATATTAGGTAGAGGTGTGGCGGATGGTTTATCAGCGTCTCTTTTCCTTTGTCATTTTTACGCGTATGACATCTGGATCATGTTAATTTGAGGAAGAGAGGGAGAGGGATTTTTCATGGAATATGTAAGGCCATGAAGGGTAATAGAATGGCGAAGGAACATGATCTTGTGAAATAATTTTGCACCAAGCATTTTGGTGTTGTTTTGGCTAGTTCACTATTATGGACCATGTTGATCTCAAATTGTGGAGGATGGTAAAAAGGTTATGGAGGTGGAGATGGATATTACTAAATAGGTGTGGAATGAGGCTATGTGGATATAGGTGGAGGTAGAATGGGTTCCTCATCAAAGCGATCATCATCATCAAAATTTTCTTCAAAAGGAGATAGGTGAAAAGAATAGTCTTAAGAGCCTTACAATTTTCAACGTCATATCCTGGCATATGATGGTAGGTGAAAATTTTAGAATCATCAAACCCTTCTGGTTTAGGTTTGAATGGGTTATAAGTTCTAAGCGGGGGTAATGTGATGATAGAGGTTTCCAAAAGGTTAGCCAAGATGTTGGTGTAAGATCTTTCCAATGGATCACAATGTGAAACTAGAGTAGTTTTGGATGGTGGCATAGGTGTGTGAGTAAGTTGGACATCTCATTTTGTAGATGAGGTGGTATTTTTTCACTTTCACTTTCTTGGGTAAAGGTGTAGTTGGTGATTTTATTTTGGTAGGCATTGAATGCTTCCCTATCCTTTTGGAAGGTAGATGAGTATTGGACTTGGGTTGAGCCTTCTTGTAAAGGTGCAAAAAAAGTGTGGCGAGAAGAAGGGAAGGAAGATGGCGGAAGGTAATGGGTTAACCAAGGTGATAATGGAGGTGTGGTAAATATGGTAGTGGGAGGAAATATGGAAGAAATCGACATAGGTAATAATGAGGGCATTGGCAAGGGTGTCATTATGGGAGGTGGAAAGGACCTAGGTAACAATGAAGGCAAGGGTCATGTAGGTAGGTTAGGACAAATAGATAGTTGTGATGAGGAGGTTGGATGACACATTCTTATCCTTCCTTTAATAGGAGGTTACGTGACCAAGGTTAAAGAGTGCGAGACCAAGTATAGATGGCAGTTTCAAGGGTGAAAAATGAGTAGTGGGCGAAGCTATTTAATGGGATCCGAGAGGTTGGGTTCTCCTCATAGGAGGGATTATTCTTGACAACAACTTGGGAAGTGGTATCTCGGTCAATTTTAATAGGAGGATGAACTGACTTGGTGTCGACATGACCGCTAAGGTATGAGTAGATTTGGGTATCGAGTAAAGGAGTAGCTGGTTTGGGCACAAGTGGTTATGGAAGTAATGGTAGAGGTGCGAGGTGTAGGTAAAGGTGATGTGGAAGGTGTCTCCATAAATTCTTGAGTGTGATGGATTTTTGTCTTAAACACTTGGGGTAAATGGTTGAAGTATCGGTGGAAAACATCGCATTTGAGTTGAAATAGGCATTTGAAGGCATACCCAAATCCTAGAATGATCCACATAGTCTAAGTGGTACTGCCAAATGTGAGAATGACATGGCGGCGGAAGGACCCAATGTTGATTTTGTAGTGACTCCCATAAATAAATCAAGATTTTGTGAAAGAGAAGTGATTAGATTCGACTCTATGGGAAAATATATGAGATCAAATCAACCGGATCCTTGAAAGATGGTGGAGAATTATCTTCGACCAAAAGGGTCACTACCAATGGGTCTCCCACATGTTAGGGAGGAGGCAAGGTGGATGAGTTAAGGTCTTCTTTTAATGAAGGAGAAGGAAAAAAAAAACTCTTCCCTAGGTAAGAGAGTAAGTATTGTGGGTTTCTCATTAGATAGGGAAGCGAGTGGGACAATTATATTGGTATGTATGGTAGACTCCTCCTTGGGTAGAGGAGAAAATGAATGGGACTCCTCTGTGGATGAAGGATTTTGTGCAAGAATTTCCTCAATAGATGAAGTGGGAGGAAACTATGTGGAAGGTGCTATTAGGATGTCGAAAACAACATGAACCTCAAATCGATATTACCGTCATTAGCTAAGGAATCATCAGTTTGGTTGGATTATGGGGTGTGATTTGGGAATAAATTCTAGAAAATGTGAAGGTTTTGGCTAGCCAATACATTAGGATTATCACAGATGAGATCCCTCTTATCTAACATTTCTTGGACAATGTTGTTGAAAATGATATAGTTACCATCACTTTTACCTCAAACACGATGGTAATTGTGGTAATCGTTTTGATTTTATCGTGCAAGCACATGACAAGAAGGGTAAAAACCAATATGTGGTTAGGACGGGTGGAATGGTAATAACTCTTGCTTTTAAGCGTTTTTATAAAATTTCCAAGTAGGGTTCTCCTATGGGATTATATTTTTTGTTTCTCCCACTTAAAGCTGGAAGGTCTAGATGGCGGAGAGGTTAGATGAAGGTTTTGATTAGCTGGATAGATGAGACGAGTTGGATTTCAAAACAACTTCATTGGCAAACCCTTCGGTTTTAGAATAAGTATTTTGGGGTTTAGAGGTATCATTTGATTTAAACGCATTGTTTCTTTTATGTAATTATATCTTCTTCTCTTGATAGAATGAATTTATAGCTTTCGGGCCATAGTGAATGCCTCGTCAAAGGTGTGGAAGGTTTGGACCTGGAGAGTTGGTGAGATGTGTCTAGATCAAGCCCTGGTAAATAACTCTATTAACTTCATCTAAGGTAATTGGAATGTGTTTAGGTTAATCGGGATTCATCATTGAGTGAAAAAGTATACGATATACTCGGCTTCATACTAACATGTGGTATACAAGTCGATCATGGTAATTTTATTGACAATGTTAATAGAAAAGTGGTTAAGAAAAGCCTAATCTACCTAGTTAAATTAGAGGATGGAGTGTCTAGGTAGATAACTATACCAATCAAAGTGGGTCACGTCGATGACATTGGAAATGTCTGTAGAAGAAACACATCATCATGAGCGATCGAGTAAAAATATGTTTAAATGACCATAAGTGTTGTTGCGCAGATCTTCTTTTTATTAAATTGGTTGAACTTTAGCATTTATAAATGTGCATAAATCTTGGTGAATGGGGATGAATGGGTGAATGGGATCCCTTAAAGTCTCATCATAAGTTAGAGAGTTACGTGAGCACGAGACAAATTCTTCTAATGTCTACATCTTTTCCATTACCATTTTGATTAGGTCATTCATAGGTCATGATGACGGAGCACCCTACGAGGCATGAGGGGGTAGATAAGGTGGGTATAATGTAGAGCGTCATCCTAGTGTGTAGTGGTCTTTGAGTACAAAAATTGTGATGAAATAGGTGGTTGTTAGTGATAGGTATACATATGTGGGGTGGATGTAAAGACCCTAGTAGTGATTGATGGAAGATCTTTGGGGATGGAGAGAATGAGGTTTTGGAAGAGAGTGTGGGTTTTGACACGAAAGGTGGATGGGATACAATATTTATATGGGTTGTGGAAGACATGGGAAATCTTATATTAAGGTTTATGGATGTAAGTGTGGTAGGCGTCATAGGGGGATGAACGTCATGGTGCAATAAATGCTATAAGTAATGGTAGAGGTGCGGGTGTAGGTAAAAGTGATGTGGAAGGTGTCTCCATAAATTCTTCAAGTGTGATGGATTTTTTTGTCTTAAACACTTTGGGGTAAATGGTTGAAGTATCAGTGGAAAACATCTAAATTTGAGTTGAAATAGGCATTTGAAGGTGTACCCAAATCCTAGAATGATCCACATAGTCTAAGTGGTTTGCCAAACGTGAGAATGGCATGGCGCGGAAGGACCCAATGTTGATTTCAGTAGTGACTCTCGTAAATAAATCAAGATTTTGTGAAAGCAGAGAAGTGATTAGATTACGAATCTATGGGAAAAAGATATGAGATCAAATCATCCGGATCTTTGAAATACTGATGGAGAATTATCTTCGACCAAAAGGGTCACTACCAATGGGTCTCCCACATGTTAGGGAGGAGGCAAGGTGGATGAGTTAGGGTCTTCTTTTAATGAAGGAGAAGGAAAAAAACTCTTCCCTAGGTAAGAGAGTAAGTATTGTGGGTTTCTCATTAGGTAGGGAAGTGAGTGGGACAATTATATTGGTATGTATGGTAGACTCCTCCTTGGGTAGAGGAGAAAATGAAGGGGACTCCTCTGTGGATGAAGTATTTTGTGCAAGAATTTCCTCGATAGATGAAGTGGGTGGAAACTATGTGGAAGGAGCTAGTAGGATGTCAAAAACAACATGAACCTCGTAGATATTACCATCATTGGTTGAGGAATCACTAGTTTGGTTGGATTATGGGGTGTGATTTGGGAATGACTTCTAGAAAATTTGAAGGTTTTGGCTAGCCAATACATTAGGATTATCACTGAGACGAGATCTCTCTTATCTAACATTTCTTGGACAATGTTGTTGAAAATGATATAGTTACGTCACTATGACCTCAAACGCGATGGTAATTATGGTAATCGTTTTGATTTTACGAGCGAGGCACATGATGAGAAGGATAAAAACCAATATGTGGTTTGACAGGTGGAAGGGTAATAGCTCTTTCTTTTAAGAGTTTTTTCAAAATTTCCAAGTAGGGTTCTCTATGGGATTATATTTTTGTTTCTCCCACTTAAACTGGAAGGTCTAGATGGGGGAGAGGTTATATGAAGGTTTTGATTAAATTTGGATAGATGAGGCGAGTTGGGTTTCAAACAAATGCATTTGCAAACCCTTTGGTTTTAGAATAAGTATTTTGGGGTTTAGAGGTATTGTTTGATTTAAACGCATTGTTTCTTTTATGTAATTATATCTTCTTCTCTTCGATAGCATGAATTTATAGCTTTTGGGCCATAGTGAATGCCTCGTCAAAGGTGTTGAAGGTTTGGACTGGAGAGTTGGTTAGATGTGTCTAGATCAAGCCACAGTAAATAACTCTATTAACTTCATCGAGGTAATTGGAATGTGATTAGGTTAATCGGGATTCATCATTGAGTGAAAAAGTATGTGATATACTCGTCTTCATCTTGACATGTGGTATACAAGTCAATCATGGCAATTTATTGACAATGTTAATAGAAAAGTGGTTAAGAAAAGCCTAATCTACCTAGTTAAATTAGAGGATGAAGTGTCTAGGTAGAGAATTATACTAATCCAAAGCGGGTCACGTCAATGACATTGGAAATGTCTGCGAAGTAACACATCGTCATGAGTGATCGAGGTAAAAAAATATGTTTAAATGACCATAAGTTTTTTGTTGCGGATCTTCTTTTTATTAAAGCTGGTTGAACTTTAGCATTTATAAATGTGCATAATCTTGGTGAATGGGGATGAATGGGTGAATGGGATCCTTAAAAGTCTCATCATAAGTTAGAGTTACGTGAGCACGAGACAAATTCTTCTAATGTCTACATCTTTTCCATTACCATTTTGATTAGGTCATTCATAGGTCATGATGACGGAGCACCCTTTGAGGTATGAGGGGTAGATAAGGTGGGTATAATGTAGATGTCATCCCGGTGTGTAGTGGTGCAGTACAAAAATTGTGATGAAATAGGTGGTTTTTGGTGATAGGTATACATATGTGGGGTGGATGTAAAGAACCTAGTATTGATTGGTGGAAGATCTTGAGGGATGGAGAGAATGAGGTTTTGGAAGAGAGTGTGGGTTGTCGACATGAAAGGTGGATGGGATCTGATAGTTATATGGGTTGTGGAAGACATGGGAAATCTTATACTAAGGTTTATGGATGTAAGTGTGGTAGCGTCATAGGGGGATGAACGTCATGGTGCGATAAATGCTATAAGTATGGTAGATATCAATGAGGTGGAGTCAAGATGAGAAAAAATAGGTGATAAGGTGGGGGTAGCCAGGAAATCTTTGGTAATAGTAGAAGTAGAGGTGGGTGCAAGTGTAGGTGGGATGGATCATGCATGTCATACCTAATTTGCCTAGATAAGTCACGATTGGATGAATAACCTAAATAATAATGTAAAGTAGTGGGGTTTTGATCAAGGAGTCTTGTGAAATTCTCGTCACTTGTATTGATGGTAATAGCTTTGATTGGAATCCATAGGTGATAGAATGGAAGGATGTGATGGGCTAAGTAGGAGAGCCTGCATGCTAGCATGGAACACAAGGGAAGTGGCACGGCTAGGAGTCGGAACCATGTGACTAATAGTAGACTTGGTAATATGAGATCCATAGATGACACATGAGCACAGAAGGAATGGAGAAAATGGTTCCGAAAGGTGAAAAATGGTTGTTGTTTTAATTGAAAAATAAAAACATAGAGACCAACACCGGTTGAGTAACTAATGTCGGTGATAGAGGGTAACCAATGTTGGTCAAAGGTGATACCGATCTTTGTGGAAAAATAAAAGGATTTAGAAATTTGGTGATAAATTATGAAAATGAATTGGAAATGTACTTTTATAGTGATGTCAAGGACACAAATATATGGTGAGATAAATGAGGAAATCCCAAAAATAACAACAATGTAATGAATGCTACTTTGGTTAAACTAACCAAAAAACATGAAACCGCATCGATCGATAAATCGATGGTGGTGAGATAAGTAAAGTGATGGTGGTCGATGGACACCAGCTAATGTGACATTTGTGAAAATATGGAAAAGAAAAGAAAATAATTTGGTGAATTAGGTTAAGTAAAATACCAACCAAGAAACTAAGTATGGAAATGATTGATCCTAACACACTCGAAATAGTCCAAATACACCAACTATGATTATGGATTATGAAGGGAGAGGAGAATGGAGAAGACAAAATCACACCTCAAAACACAAATCAAGTAAAAAGATAGCAACCATGATATCATATGTGGTAGATTTTATGTTCTTGCTTATGCCATTTAGGACTAACTTGTGAATAGAGTAGATTTTTTGGTTTGATAAAGGTTCCCTAAAAAATCCAACAACTATGGATAGTTTCATGTATGTTTTGGCATGGTAGATACTTCTCTGAAATAATAACTCGACAGAGAAACTGAATTGGATCCCATTGTCAATCGTGTGTTCATTGACAACTTATTCTAGGAAATATGTTGTTTAAGAAAATGAGTAATTTATTTCTAGTGCTTTGGTGTAGAGAAAAAAGTGTGCAAAGTGTGAGCTATGGTTCAATTTTTCAACCATTATCTTTTCATGACTTCCAAGATATAGGTTTCCCACAATTTTTAAATGAGCTACTAGATGCAACACATAGAAATGATATGCAAATATTTTAGACCCAAATCCAAAATGAAATTTGATGAGAGAAATGGTGAATAGGAAAGAGTATGTCTTTCACTGTGCAATACCAAAAATAAAAAGAAGAGTTCTTTTTAGTCCAAAATATGAGTTTTCTTTGAAAGAGGAATAATATTCCAAGGAGAAAGTTTAATGTGATCTCCTTCAAAAGGAAATAGACACACTATGATTCACCTAAGAATGAACAATAAAAAGAACCCAAATGGGGTCCCACCGCAAAGGCGTGCAAAATACTTCACCTAAAAGTATGTGATAAAACACATAAGGTAATGGTCAAGCAGGAATACCTATGATTATGTAGACGGCATGTGCACATTGTAGAATTTGATCGAGGCTAAATGTGAGAGCTTCTCTTTGGCTAGGAGGAATGACTTGTATAAGAAACACAACAAGACCACCAAATGACATTAAATAGTAAATGATAGTGGGTGCCTAGTGATTTCTAGTTTCAGGAAGTTTGATACTTCCTAGATGGCTTCAATCCATTGTTTTATCAAATTAATGAAAATAAATATGAGAAATAGAGTCCATTGCTAACACTTTGATTCAAAGTATCTCAAAATGTTATTAACACACAATATTAAGCAAAGTATTGAAGTATAAACTAATTAGCATTAAGCAAGGTATTGATATGCATTTTTATAGGTCCAGTTTCGAGGTTTGGGCTTGATCGGGTGAAATTTGGGTGGATTTTAGTTGAGAGATAGGCTTTTGGTTAGAAGGTATAAAAAGACCCAGTGATCAATATCGATTTGGTGACCGATGTTGGTAAAGAGATGAAATTGATGATGGTTAGGTGACCAACGTCGGTGGGGCAATTAGCGTAATTTAATAAAATATATTTTTGAGATTCTTTGTGATTGCACAAAGAGTGAAAGGGAGTGGTTGGGTTCGTAATATTACTAAGAAGGCACAGAATACATAGGAAAAAATACGTAGGTGGTTGGATTGGTGGATTGGTGAGAAGTTGGAGATAAAGAAATACAAGAAGAAATAAAGTATAATGAAGGAGGTAAAGAGTATATACTTTAAGCAAGCACAAAATGATTGATATCATGTATACTTAATTGAATTTGTAGATCGGTACATGAAGGAGGATGGTAGTTGATCCGTGAAGATAGTTTAGGTTTAGCTTAGTGGCAAAGTACTCCGGAGTGTTCTTTTGAATATTCAAATGTCTTGGAATAAGAGTTGGATGCTTGCTTGGGCCTTTGGTTGAGTATTTCATGTTGTCTGGATGTTGAGAGGATTTTGATTCGTGCTTGAATGTAATAGAAATCCAAAAACTAGAAATGACCAACCCACGTAAAAGGTTGAAAATTTGTATATAAAGTAATTGATGGTGGTTAGGTGACCAACGTCGGTGTTATCACGAATCACAGCACCCTTCTATGGTTTATACAAGTGCATGTATTTGAACTCACGGTGTGATTGGATAACATGGGTACTATCTCCAAGTTGTGGGACTTGCTACTTGAGATAGACCTCCAGAGAAAGCTGGTTCTTGCTCCTAAACTACCTGCCACAATCTACTCTAATGCAGGGGAAACTAACTATTCTAATCTAAATTTCCAAGGGACCAGGAGAGAGAATGCATGAAATGAAAGCCTACACTAAAGTGGTGATACACCAGAAAAGGAGGGTGTGAGAGTAGTTTTCAAATGTGTGAGATGCGAAACAAAGTGCACACTAGAAGGGGTGATGACAGTTCTCCACAATCTAGCAAAATGCATTCACAAAAGTACCTCGAACATACACAATGATAATGGATCCCTACAAGAACATAATAATAGACACAATATTCTTGTAATCAAGGTTGAAGGGGCAAGAAGAATGCAAGAAAACACAGCAGGGGAAGATATATCCACAAACTTATATTTTATTGCTTCATGATATGCACAGTTCAATCTATTACAAGATAAGGGCCTGGATCACCATGCAAGGAGTCCACAACAAGGGCCTGTAACACATCAGCTTCACAAAGAAATTTTGGCAGAGCTTTTCTACAAAAACTACTTCTTTTACAATGAGCCCAACACTCCAATTTATAGAAAAAATGAGAAGAGAGAGAGAGGAAAAATGAAAATCCTGAAATCTGTCCTTCAACCACTTGTAAGAGGCATTAAATGGAGTAAAATGATTATATATTACTTGCAAAAGGCTCCCCATACTGTCCCAGGTGCTGCAGTAGAGAAAGAATGATGACCATGCCTCTTAATTGCACTCCCAACCACCAAATAAAACAACATTATGAACCCACCCACGTTTTCTAAAAATCTTGACCAATTCCTCATCAAATCTAGAATTTATTAATTGCTTTTTTCAGGCTCGAGCCATGATTTCAATGGTACCAATTTTGTGTGATTCGTTGATAAATGCAAAAGTTGGCCTTCTGAGTGTGGGCAGCTATTTTGGGTCTGGCAGGCGTTTTCTATCATTTGACGGGAATGAGCATTAACTAACTGGAGCCGAATATGTTTATTTTATTTAAATATATCTACCCTTGTTAAAAATAATAAATCTAGTTTTTTGGCGTAGAGGACGTTGTGCTCATTCCAGAAAGTCCAATTTTGTGAAAATCGGAGCTCGGAGTCAAAAGTTATGGCCGTTTGAAGTTTCACGGGTCAAACGTTGACTTTTCTTCTTTGCCTTCGGCCGATTCAGCTTTTCGCGTCCCTTGCATCCCATGCATACTTTTGTCCCGGCTGTCCCGGATGAAAATCTCCTGCTTCGGCCGATTCGGGCTTCCTTGTTCCTGTTTGCGGCTTTTTCACCTTTTCGCGTCCCTCGCGTACTTTTGTCCCAACTGTCCCTGCCTAGGACAAATATCTCCGAACCGCCCAAAATGGACTGTCTATTGGCAAATCGGCCGATTCATGTCCCGCGTGTACTTTTTTCCCGGCTGTCCCAAAACCACGCGAAACAAAAACTTGACAATTTTCCTTGCTTTCGGCCATTTCGGCTTTTCGTGTCCCTCACGTCCCGACGTCCCAACTATCCCGCGGACCGCCTAGGACAAAAATGTCTGACTTAGCTGTTTTTCTTTGTATTTTGGCCCCGAGCTTGGTACGAAGAACCTCGCAGTACGACCCCGCACTAATACGACCCGAACCCTTGGCCCGAAATGCTTTAAAACAGTCCTGCAACCTTATTTTTGCATTTTTTCCATTTTTCTAACTCGTTGGGATTTCTTCTTGGATGAGAGAGTTAGAGAGAAGCTGAGGGCCCCAAAAACATGATTTCAGGCCTTGAATCAATCTACTTGCTCGGGACTGAATAATTTGATGGATGTTATCAAAATTACCTTAAGGGGTGAATTTTGGATAACAATCGATTAAGGTGTGTAAGTCTAGGTTTACCAAAAATAGGTAGATCTTCCCATATTTGGCGTGATTTTCTCATTGAGTCAACTTTGGAAAGTGGATTTCACGTGAGAGAAGTCAGGAAGAACTTATAAAAGGTTCAATTAGGTTTAGGAAGAAGTCTTAGTTAGTTAGGTCAAGTTAGTGCCTCAACACTAGGAGTTATAACTCAATGATGACTCATTGTTGAGGGTGATGACTCAGACATTGTGAGTTAAATTCCCCTAGAATGGGTCCAGGGTGAGGTGTCATGGTGAGGTGGAGGTGTGAGGGTGAAATTAATTTAATTAAAATAATTAAATTAATTAATAATGTGAAGGTGAATATATTAATAATAATTAATAATGGGGCCATGGTGTGCTTAATTAATTAAAAGGGACAAAGGGAGAATGACCCAAATCCTAAATTTGGTGTCTGCAATTATATTCCATCCACCATTTGAATTTTTACATATAGTTATTTCCCACTACTTATGTGTCATTGGTGTTAGGGCGTCCTAGGCAAATATTGCACACATAATCACACGAACTACATTAGTTACGAAATGTAGTGTAGCACTCAATTATAAGTCCTTTGGTTTGGTAGTTGAGGTAAATCTAACCCCTTCATTTGCTTATTTATTTTTTTAGGAATTGATTATTTCTATAGGGTTTTGCAGGTAAATATTCATAGTGGAGTATTGGAGACACAAACGAAGGTATAATGATAACACAATGACAGGAATGAAGGCATTACGAAGGTCATGTGACACATCTAGACTCGAGATGGTGAAAATTTCTATAAACTATAGTTCTAGAACATAGACCAGGTAGAGCACCCGGGGTGCCCCAACACCTTCCCATGTACCTCAGTTCACTCATATCCTCAATGTTTTCTAGTCCCGAAGCTTCCTGTCACACATGATTCGGAGTTTTGCACATCAATTTGTTTCATTCCAATATACAACGATGTAAGCTAAATTAATGTTAGTATCTTATCCCTCTCACTTCCATTATTTCATTGCACTTCAATATAAAAAATCAACTATTTAGGGTTAGCATTTTAGTTATATCACTTAGTACATTTCCATATTCTATATAGATTAACTATAGTAAAGATTGTTCTAAAATCCCTTATTTTAGTTAATCATTTTGGTGAACTTTGCCTTTTCGAATAGATTTCCCTAGGATCCTCTCTCTCTTCCAATTATGTCTCATTTTAGTGCTAATCTCATCTATGATGAGACTACTATAATTGAACTTAGAGCTTTATATAGTACTTCCAAGGTGCACGATCATACCCATGAGAACTCTTAGATGGTCAAACACCTTGTACAAACTAGTCTTGTAGATTATCCTATAGGTATTTTCCTTTTTGATGATCCTATTGCATTCAATCATTGTACACCATTTCATCTAGTTCTTTGTGACCCTTATTCTTATATTGCACCAGATACTTTAGATGATTCAATTCTAGAATACTTATTAAGCATTGATAATCCATCACATGTGCATCGTGAACCTTCTTGTATACCGATTACTCCTATGATTGCTTCTACATCTCCTAGTACTCCTCTTAGTCCTTCACCCACATCTCATTCTAGCCCATCTACTCATTCATATTACATGGATGATCATGTTGATAGTATTATTCATACTACTTCATCTTATACTAATGATTGTCATGCATATTCTTCTCTTCATACCACTGAGTGTGATTCTTCTACTCCATTGTTACCTCCTCCAGAGGTTACATCTACTCTTGTGCATAAGTCACCACCATCTGTCACTTCCCTTTCCTTTATGTTTTGTACCTTCATCATGAGTGAAAAGATGAATCAATTAATGTCAAGGTACATTAATTACAAAAAGAGTGAACTTTGTAATGTGAGCATACGGAAATGATGAGGGTTGATTGGTAGTGTGGCTCACAAGGCTTCATTATTATAAAGGATAAGTTATAAGTAACTTAGTTAATGTGGAAAAATGTTGATCTTTGATAAAGTTGTAGATAAGAGAAGATAGAATCCTAAGTCATAGTAAAGTCGTTGAAGTTTGCATGAAGTCATGGAGTACTAGAAGAAGCCACGAAGGTAAGTGGTTTCGCACATAAAAGGATGAAGTCATGAATTCATATAGAGCCAAAGGCCATACCATGAGTAATATTATTAAATTTCTATATGCAAAGGAAGAGTCACGAAGGTAAAGGAAAAACCACAAGAGTAAAGAATTCAAATGAAAATACATCAATAAAGAAGAAAGTCATGAAGAAGCTGTAAAAGACACATAAAACCACAAAATCCATAAGAAGAAGAGATATAGCTATAGATGAGGAAAAAAGCCACAAAAGGTATAAAATAAGGAGGAAAGCGGAAAAAAGTTCATAAATCCACACAGAGGGAAAATAAGTTGTGTATAAGCTGGAAAGTCATCAAAGAGAAGATAAGTTGTAGGACAAAGAGAAATGTCACAATACAAGGGAAAAGGTCAAAGAACTGAAAGGAATTCGTGGATTAATAAAAAATGAATTAGATTTGAACAAGGACAATCAGTTAGAGTTAAAATTAAAATAAGATTTAAATTTCAAATTGAGTGGTGATTCGATTGTCAAAAGGAAATGGCTCTACAAGTACTCTTTGGAACTTCACACAGACCAATGAAATTCTTTGTTCTACCAACCAGCATTTAATTCTCATTGACCTTGTGACAATGTAGTTGAAGTTCTCTATAGATATTGATTTTTAAGGAAAAAAAAATTATGGAGAAGGAAACAGATTGACCATCTCTGTCACATTGCAAATTGTAAAAAGAGAAAATTTATTTTTGGCAAACAGCCTATTTAATTTCTCCTAAAATGAATGCAAAGTTGTGTAATCAAGTCAAATACAAGAATAACAATATCTAGAGTTAGCTTCTCACATTTAATGAATATATTATTAGGCGGCCAAGCGGGAAGGTACATGACATGCCATTCAATTAGATGGAATGGGTCGATTGAATAAAGTATGCAATCGGGATTCATTTTAGTTGTTTCTTATGACATAAAACTAAGGCATAAGAACTAAGAGAGTGAAAGAGAAAGAAGGGAGAAGAAAATATGATGAAATCAAGCTAAGGGAGAGTGAAAAAAAAAAGAATAAGAGAACAATGGCTATTGAGCAGATGAATAATCTAAAGATCGGATGAGAATAACATCATAGTGGTAGATTGAATGATAAAGAAAGAGAAAATAAAATGAGCGAGAGAGAGATAGAGAGAGAACATATACCTAGCTAGGAAAGTTATCATAATTGTTGTATAACAATTATTATAACTACATGATCAAAAATTGTATCTAAATAAATTCTAACTTATAGCTTATCACATTGAGAGAGTTGTAGGTTTCTTGTAGGTGCGTTCTGCATAAGAAATATCATGTGATGCATTATATTCACTTGAGTTCTTTTCTATTATTAACATCAACAAAGATTTAGTGGTTGGAGATCTTTGTGGTATTGGTGTCTTGCTAAACAAAACTTGTAAGATGTGTTATATTCTTATGATTCCTTACTTTGTGTAATATAAGCAACAATTTTGGTGTATTTTTCTCTTAAAATGGTTTCCCATGGTAAATCTTTGTGTTCAATGTTTATGTGCAAAATGAATGTTTGATTGAATTATTGATGCTTATACATATAATTTGTTAATGAATATAAATTAGAATCAAAAGTGTACAAGTTTTACTCTCCACTAATTCACCTCCCCCTCTCAGTGCTTGTGATCTGCAACAATTGGTATCATAGTGAGTCCTTAGTGCATAAGCTTAACATCTTCAAGTGCATCCTCCAATCTCAAGCATGGTAGAAAATTAGGCACAAGAACATGTATCACTATCCATATCACCTTTCTTCATTGGAACAAATTATGCATTTTGGAGAATAAGAATGAAGACATATTTGTTTTCACTTGGTTTTAACATCACGGGAGTGCATTGAAATTTTTATACAACTCCAGCCACATTGATTACCTCCTCAAGCAGACAAGGAAGCATAGGGATGTATCTCTATAACTATGAATTTCATTCTATGCATCCCGACTAAGATAGAATTTGTAAAATTAATGCACTACACAACAATAAAGGAGATGTGGATCAAACTATAGAACATCTATGAAGTAGATGAGAAAGTTAAAATCATAAAGTTTTAGACTTACAGAGCTTAGTTCAAAAAATTTAATACAAAGGATGATGAGAGCATCACAACATACATTCATAGGATAGATGAAGTTATAAATATGATCAGAAGGCTTGTAAGAAAGCTGGAGGAATCTATCATTGTTCAAAAGATTATGAGATCTCTCACCAGTAAGTATGATGCAAAAAAATTTGTCATAGTAGAAGTAAAGGACATGAAGACTCTCACAATGGATGAAGTGCATAACACCCTTCTTGCATATGAAATGAGAACTATTGGGAAAAAAACTACCAATAAATAAGTGGCTTTTAAGGTCAAGAAGTAAGAAGTCTAGTCAAGAAGAAGAAGAAGAATCAGGTTCCACAGATGAGTTAGATGGAGAAAATATTGAGGCCTTGTTTGTAAGAAGACTAAAAAGAGGCTTAGGTAAGTATAAAGAAAACCTCCCATTTAAATGTTTTGCATGCGAGACAAGTAGGTAATTTTTCTAGTATATGTCCAAAAAAGAATAGAGTTTTTATTAATGGCTATGGATGCATATGAAGATTGCAGCTCGGAGGGAAGAACAAAAGCGAGTATGAAGATTACGATGAATAAGAAGTTGGAGTGAATCTTAAAGCAAAACTAGTGAGTGATCTTGAAGAAATACAAGCTGTGTAGAAAGAAAAATTAGAAACTAAGATGCACAATGAAGGATTATGAATAAAATATCTGCATCTTTGAGAAAATATAAGCATAGAAAGAAGAGGTGGAGGCTAATGAGCTTAAAGAGATATAAACTCAGTTGGAGAAAATCTATAAGTCCTACAAATCAAAATAGGATGAGTACACAAAATTGAACTCAAAAGCTGGAGAGATTTAAATTTGAGATGGACCAAGCCGACCAACAAGCTAACAATGTATGAAAAGCTAGAGAAAATTTCAAATGTGTTAACTGATATGCTCAACATTAAAGGGACACAATCTGATAAATATGGAATTGGCTTCAAGAGAGAAAATAAATTAAAGGAGCCAAATAAGAGTAAAGGAAACAAGTTCGCAAAAACACTAATTATATCCTCTACTGTAAACAAATGAATCAAAAAATCTATGAGAAGAAGAACCATTACACTAAGGATCACATGTGTTATGAGGTACACTCACTCTTCCTATGGTTACTGTTATTCATGTAATTAGTTTGGAAACAAGGCTTCTAAGTGTATAAAACCCTCTAGAGGCTATAAGAGAAACTTTATCCCATCTTACACCAGATCAAACTCTAATGGTGTCCAACATAATTATTATAAGAAGAATAATGTAGTTTCAACATATAAACAAGAACTTCCCAAACAAGGGAAAAGGATGTATGACATAAAAAGATGAGAATAAGAGAAAAGAATGTTTCTCAAGTAGTACATGATGGGTTCTATGTATAGAATGAAAGTAAAATCAGGTATTTAGATAACAAATTCTCTAGTCATATGACAAGTGATAAAAGTAAATTCATTTCATTATCAAATAATGATTCGGGTGTTGTAAGGTTTTGTGATCATATTTCAGATTATATAGTTGGTAACGGAACCCGAGTCTAGTTAATGAAAATAGTATCACATAAAATGTACTATATGTTGAAGGGCCCAAACATAATCTGTTAAGTCTAAGTCAAATGTGTAAGATAGGATACAATGTGTTATTCCATGAAAAGGGTTTTGATATCATAAATGGAAAAATAGGTAAAAGAGTTGCAAAAGTGAAAAGGAAAAAAGAACAATATGTATATTCTTAATGAGATAAATAGTGAGAATTGATTCATAGGTAAATTTAACCATGGTTGGTTATGGCACGAAGGATTAGACACATGAGCTTTGAAAAATTAGTAAAACTAAGTGATAAAGGGTGTGTGAGACATATTCCAAATATTTTCAAACCCGTAGATACACTATGTAAGGAATGTCTACATGATAAACTAATAAGGAGTTCATTCAAGTCAAAAGAGTACTCTACAAAAATACTGCTAGAATTGATTCATACGAGACATGTGCGACCCTACAAGAATTGAAGAGATATCAGGTGAAGTATATTTTATGTTTCTTATAGATGATTATACAAGAATGACTCAAGGGGCATGCTTAAATAAAAAATTAGAAGTCTTAGATAGATTTAAGAAGTTCAAGGCATTAGTTGAAAATGAGAAGAACAAAAAATAATATGCTTAAGATCAGACAAAGGTGGTGAATCTTGGTCAAATGAGTTTGATGAGTTCTATGAAGAACATGGAATTAGAAGACAATTCTCAAAGAATGAGGACTCCTCGTGAGAATGGATTTATTGAAAGGAAAATCATAACAATCCAAGACATGTATTGGAGTAACATAGTGTACACCGTGGTTTATCTTTTGAATAGAGCTAAGCTAAGAGTAAATAGTGAGAAAATTCCCTATGAACTATGAAAGAAAAAACCTAAAAATGTGAAACATATCGAGTATTTAGAAGAAAATTCTACATCAAAAGGGATGAAGAAAACTTAGTTAAATTTGACTCTGGGAGTGATGAAGGAATATTTTTTGGATACTCAATGGTGAACGTGGCCTACGGTTTCTAGAACAAGAGGTTACAAAAGATAGTGGAAAGCACTAATGTGAAGGTGGATGAGGTGTAATATGCAAAAACTAGCACTTGAGTACAATGGTGGTCATGAAGAACAAGAAGATGATGAACAAATGGATAGTCATGTAACAAAGTAGAAGAAGAAGAAGAAGAGAGACCAGATACTAAGGCACCCTCCATGAAATTCAAAAAGGATCATCCAAAAAATCAGATCATTAGAAACAAAGATGGTGGCATTCTAACAAAAAGAAGGTTGTAAGAGAAGCGAGCCATAAATACATAGCACTCTTGTCAATGATGGAACCTCAAAGTGTTACTAAAGCAAGAAAAGATCAGCATTGGGTGGATGCAATGAATGAGGAACTTGATCATATCGAAAATAATGAAACATGGGAAGCTGGTACCCAAACTGAGAACATGAATGTGATTGGAACCAAGTGGGTTTTTAGAAATAAATTAAATGAGAAAGTAGAAGTGACAAGGAACAAGGAAAAACTAGTGTGCAAAGGATATGTGCAAATGGAAGGAATGTATTTTGATGAGACATTTAAACCAATGGTGAGAATGGAAGAAATAAGACTATTTATGGATTACACGACATATAAAAAATAATTGTTTTAAATGGACGTGAAGTCAACTTTCCTAAATGGTGTCCTGAATGAAGAGGTATATATTGAACACCCTACTAGATTTCTCGCTAATGAAGATAAAGATTATGTGTGGAGGTTGAAGAAGGCACTATATGGACTCAAAAAATCTCCTAGAGCTTTATATAACAGATTGGATTCATACCTCGTTGAGAAAGGCTTCAAAAAAAGTTTTGTGGATAGTAATCTATAGATCAAAGAATAATGAGAACATCTCGGTCATTGTCATTCTATAAGTGGATGAAATAATATCCGGTGGATATTATGATAAGATTACATACGAGTTTGCGAGACATTATGAAATAATAATTTTAGATGTCAATGTTGGGAGATCTATCATTCTTCGTAAGACTACAATCAATCAATTAGAAAAAATTATTTTCAAATCCTAAACCAAGTATATCAAAGAAATGTTGAAAAGGTTTAGGTTGGATATCTGCAAACCTATTGGGACAGCAATGGAATTTGGATGCAAGCTAAGAAGAGATGATGACTCACCAAATATATAAAAACGTTGTATAAATCAATGACAAGTAGCCTACTTTACTCCATAGCATCAAGACTAGACATCATGCGGGTGGTAGGACTAGTTGGAATATTTCAAGAAGACCATAGGGAAACACACTTTAAGTTGGTAAAGAGAATCTTGAGATATCTCATGGGAACAATTGAATACGGACTTTGGTACCCCATGTTTCATCAATAAGTTATATAGGTATGAGTAAAATAGATAAGGTAAAGGCAAGGAGGAATACCTGTGAAGTGAAGGTAGAAGGTAGAATGCACATGTTGTTGACATTACCCAAGATAAATTTAGAGATCTCATTTTTGTTTATGAAGGATTACCTATAAATGTAAAGCAAGACCACAAAAAGATTATTAAATAGCTTATGACAATGGACTACCTAGCTAATGCTAGATCTAGGAAGCATAGGGATTACTAGAGAGACTATCAATCCATTATTTAATAATAATTTAATGTAAAAAAAAAATTGAAATAAATACGTCTTATTGTGATGTACTGATTTAGGCTTCTCATACACACAATAAACTAGATTTTATACTAGGTATTAAATATAACACTAAATCGAATTAGAATAGGGCCTTTCTCAAGTTAGGAAGGTTTGTCGAGGTTTGTTAAGGGTCCGAGTTTGGTGGGTTGAGGTCTACGTTAAGTATGGGTGAATGGGAGGCTAGCTAGTCTAAGAATATAAAATGTCATAGACACCATTTTTAGTCGAGTGAGTGATGTCGATATAGGGAAAGAGACGATGATGGTCAAGTAACCGACATTGATGGGGGAATAGGTGATAAACTATTGAAAATGGGTTTTTAGCCTCTCTTTGATTGGACAAAGGGTGAGGGTGGTGTGGAGAGGGTCATAATATGGCTAAGAAGACTCGAGAATGTTGACAAAGAGCTTAAGAAGGGTGAAAAGGCTTGGAATGGTTTAATAGTGGGTTGAAGGTAAGAAGGTGATATACGGGTAATGGAAGGAATGAAACCATAAAAGGAAGCAAGATATCTAAAATTTGAATAAGAACAAGTAATAAAATCATAATACTTACTTAGTATTTGGTAGATCCTATAAATGGAGATGGTTGGTGGTTGATCGGACAAGAGATGGTTGGGTCCAGTGCCATAGTAGTGTAACCTGTGTGTTCCCGTGAGTATTCTAATTCTCTAGAAGGAGAACCGACTTCTTATATTACACTATGGTTGTGTTTGTTCATCATTTGGATGTAGGAGAGCTTGAGAATTCAAGATTGAATGCAAAAAGATTCGATAATGGAATGACCAACCCATGTAAAGAGTTGTAAAATTGTATATAAAGGAATCGATGGAGGTTAGGTGACTGACATTGACCAAGAATAAACCAACATTGGTTAGGGTAAAATAGTCCGTTTCAAAAAAAAGGAAGATCTTCCTATATTTAGCATGTTTTCCAAGTTGAATCCACTTAGGAGAGTGTATTTCATACTAGAAAAGGTAGGAAGATCATAGAATAAGTCTAGTTAGGTTTAGGAAGAAGTCTCGAGTTAATTAGGTCAATCTGGTGATTCAACACTGGGAGTGATGACTCGGTGATGAGAGAGATGACTTGGTCACCTGTGAGTTAAATACCCCTGGAATGGGTCCACAAAGTGAGGTGTTACGATGAGGTAGATGTGTGAGGATTAAACTAAACTAATTAAAATAATTGAATTAATTAATAACGTGAGGATGAACATTAATTCAAGTGTAAGTGATTAAATTAATATCAATGTGGGATAAGGGGTCATGGCTAGGTCAATGCATTATGTTGATTAATTGAAGGGAACAAGGGGAGTGTGAGCCAATTTTGTGTCTACATTTTCCCATTTTTATCTTGTAGCTTGTGGTGATAAGTGACGCTGACAAAAATGTGAGGTTGTTGCCCTAAGTAAGGGTGAAGGTTAGGTTGCCCCAAGTATGAGTTTAGGTTATCCCCCTCATACCATGAACTAATGAGGTGATAAATGGAGTCGATGAGTGGTTTGATAAATGGGTAATATATGAAAACAAGGATGTACATGGGTATAGGTGTGATGAGCTTGGTTGTGGGATAATAGGTTGGGGAATTCAAATGCACACACACGTTATAAAATGTGATAAGGTCTTGTTAGTATAGAATCACAACACCCCTAAATGAGTTCTAAAAATATGCTTTTCTAAGATAGACTCATTTGGTGTGATTGCATAATATTAAACTTTCCTCAAGGTGTGGTATCTTGTAAAATGGGAAAGTTCTCTAGATTGAAGGTTGGTTCCTTATTCCTCTGTTTAGGTGCATACGTAGAAAATTTTAGAGGATCTATTCTTAATCCTAATCTAAACTTTACTAAGGAGACATGGATAGAAGGAATATAAAAATTAAAACAAAGCTAAACTATGAGGTGATGCACCAAAGGAATGATGAACACTTATTTTGCTAATAGACACAAACCAACAAAATGCATACAATAAAGAAGCACAAATATTCAAGATATATAACGGAAGACCAAATGAAAGAAAAAGAGACAATAGAGGATCTAAAATCGATCACAGATGTGTTTTATTGCTCTGTAGATTGATAGAATCCATTAAAAAGTATCCAAGAGGTAGAAATGTATTACAAATTTAGTAGAAGGCCTGAACCCCACATATTCCTTTGCTAGAAGGAGGGGGGAGCCTGCAAAACAAAGAATGTCCAACCCTTTACAATGAATCCTGCCCCCATATTTATAGATTTGATTAGAGAGAAGAAAGAGAGAGAGAAAAGGAAAATGCAGGTCGAAGCTCAACTACCATTGTTAATGCTTCTGCTAAAATCTACCCAAATCTATCTTTTCTACATCGATCCTTGGTTCAGCACCTTAAAGGAAAAGGAAACAACGGAAATATTCAAATCCCATCTGGTTATTGAGACTGATGATCCTTCATTGAAGGCCTGAAGACATTTCACCAATTTTCTCCCACCTAACCTCCTCAAAATTAAATTTTCAAACTCCCATGGTGTAGAAGAGATCGATATCTTTCCAACGGTGTTAGATTTGTAATATTTTGAGCCCTAGGTCAAAAGATATGCCCCTTTGAATTTTGAATTGATTCCATACAAATGGGTGGGAAAAAAATTTGAAAAATGGATCCCCCTTTTGGATTGGGACACGTGGCAGCTAGATTGGAATAAAAATCAGGCCCATGGGCCTGTAATTTACCTTTTGTCTTTTTACGCAAAAGAACACAAAACTTAAGAAACTCTTGTAACCCCGAAGCTCCACCTAGACACGTGGCTCCTTTTGGTTGGTTGGGAAATGCGCTCCTATTTTTACCTTTGTGCCTTTTGAACGAAAGGCAAATTTTCACTTTTCCCCGATGCATCACCTTGGCTTTGACTCAAGTCTAAATGCTGACTTTTTCCTTGGGCAGAGTTGTGGGCCATTTTGTAAATTTTACCCCCTTTTGAGGTAACAAGGGGAAAAAATCAACTTTTTTCCCGACTGCCCGCTTTCCCCTGGGACACATGTCCCGGGTGGGCTCACTCGGGAACCTTTTCTTCATTTAACCCTTGAAACAACACCCTTAAGACACTTGGTAGCCTCCATCGACCTGTTTATGTATTGACTATTCAACTAACTCTACTCCACCCTTTTAGGACATGTGGAGGCACCGCGCTTGCTTGTAATCTCGGCCCAAAATTTCCCTTTGGAGGAGCATCGAGTTGACACTTTCCAGCCTCCACTGCTATATGGAATTTTCAATGGTCCCTCCTAATTTTTAAACGTTGGGCTACGTGGCAAGCTCATGCTCATTTGGGTCTCTACCTTGGGACCAAGTCTTGGAGATGTGTTACGGCACTCTCCACTTACACTTTCATACTTAGCCATATTTTGAATCCTTTTTTCTCGTCTACCCTTAGTTAGCCATATTTTGAAGCCTTTTTTCTGTCCGCCCCTTGACTCTCTTTGACCATTTGCTACATGGAGGGCCGCGCAAGTTTGAGTTCCTCCCTTTGGATTCACTTTGAGAGAAGCATCGTTAGGACACGTGGTCTCTTCCACTGCCTCCTCCATACTTAGTCATTTTTAACCTTTTCTTGAACTGTTTCGAGCCTGAGGACTTTGAATCTTTTTCGTTCTTCCTTCTTCTTGCTTCTAGCCCTTTGTAGCATCCCCTTTTCTTGTCTGACCCTGCTATCTTATAGTTCTTCCTGCCTGTAACTTGGAGAATGGACTTAAGGTGTAGAAACGGCCTAATAGAGCCGTTTCTTTCTATACATGATCCTTTGATCTCTCTTGGCCTCTGCCACTTCATTGTTGGATCTTTCTGCAACCAATTTTTAAGATTTAAATGAGCTTTCTTGGGTTTTTTATATGTGGGGTCATGATTCGATCCAATATTTAGCTCGAGGAGAAATATGGATAACAATTTGGTGACTCATGGGGACATCTGCCTACTAGATGAAGAGATCAATAGCCTTATTATATCCATTGGGCATGGAGTCAAGAATAATAGTCTAATACTATTTCTACCTCTAGTTCATGGCTTGGCCAAGCATGTTCCCTCAAATTTCATAAGAAAATTTTGAAAATGAAGATTTCTGAGAGTAGAAAATTGTTTTAAAATAGGGATTCATCTGTTTTTCTGAATGAACTACACAAGAGAAACAAAAAAACACCACAACTATGTACAAAAATAAATCATACATGTTCCAAAATGGAACACGTAGAGCATGCAAATCACTTAGGAGAAAAGTAATCTACACTACAACAAGACAATGTGTAGAAGCACTTAGAGGAAAGAGAAACTAAACTGATATGTATAGGGTGAGACTTCCCTTTTAGTAGCAGTGCTTAAGATAGATCCCGTTCACTAGAATCTGTAACTCTTTACCCTCCAATGTAGACAATTGGAAAGCATTACTACTTTTACATCTTGTTATCATATAGGGGCCACTCCAAATGGCATCAAACTTAGAATGTCTCCCTAGTTTTGCTCGATCTGCATCCCATTTCAAAACTAGGTCCCCTTCCTAGAAGGTCCTTGCTCTAGCCTTCTTGTCAAAGCATATTTTAATTGAGGCCTGATCCTTTTCCATTATTTGAAGTGCATGCTCTCTAGTTTCTTCTAATTCCATCAACTCTACATACCTAGCCTCCATTGGTCCAAATTCAGACATCTCTAGTTGCTTCACAAGCTCCAATGCTAGTAATTCAAGTGATATAGGCAACACTACTTCTTTCCCATAGACAAGCTTGAATGGGGAGCTTCCTATAGATCTCTTGGGCATTATTCTATCAGCCCATAAGGTTATTTTGAGCTTTGTGTGCCAGGTCCTCTGATTCTCATCGAGAGTTCTTCTGATGATCTTCAGCAGGTTTTTGTTTGTAGACTCAGCTTGGCCATTACCTTGAGGGTAATAGTTTGATGAAGTACTCAAATAAGTCCCATTTTTAACAACCCATCCTGTGATCTTGGAACCTATAAATGCTAATGCATTTTTTGATATGATGGTGGTTGGTACCCCAAATCTGGTCACTATCCCTTCATAGAAATCCAGGATACTAGACTCATTTTCTTCTTTGAGTGCCACTGCCTTAGTCCACTTGGTGAAATAATCAGTTGTTGTCAGGATCCATTTGTGACCTTGGCTTGAGTTTGGGTTGATGACTCCAATGAAGTCCAATCCCCATTGCATGAAAGGTTGGTCTACTGAGATTGGGTGCAATGGAAGTGTTGCTAGCCTCTCTTTTCCTTTGAAGAATGCACAATTCTTGCACCTTCAATCCATGTGTAGTAGTCACTAAACACTCTGGGCCAATAATATCCTACTTTCATGATTTTGAGTGTTGTCATTCTTGGAGAAAGATGGCCTCTAGCTGCTCAACATGGAATTTTTGTAGCATCCTTTCCACACGATCTGTCCCAATGCATCTCAAAGAAATGCCATTGATATCTATTTGGAACAAGACACCATCAATAAGGACATATGGGATGTCCTGAGCACAAAATGCCTTCTTTTTCTTTACTCATCCCATGAGAACACGAGAACTATTTGAAGGAAGTGCACCATGCCTTAGGTCCAACAAGGAGTAGGTACATCATCTCCCCCTCTTCTTCATCATCTTGTAGAATAAGAACAACCTCTTTATCACTTGTTTGTTTCATCTTGTTGACTTGAGGCTAGTTGTTTACACAACCCTTTCCCACATACCGGTTTGTGACTTTGATCTTAATGTCGATTCCATGACACAAGTGATCCATCCTACTCTTTTTTCATTCAAGTCCTTGCTGAGAAGGAATTATTTGACTCCTGCATGGGAGACCAATAGTTGGATTTTGTTATTTGAAACAAAATGCTTAAATTTATTCAATCCTCTTATCACCACCAGGACTTGCTTCTCAATGAAGGAGTACCTCACCTCATAGTCTTCTAGACTTTGACTGAAGAAAGAAATTGGTTGTTATGAGCTTTCTTTGTTCTGTTGAACTAAGATTGCGGAGATAGTGTCACTGCCACCAAAGGCATACAATATGAAATCCTTGGAGAAATCTAGATTCACAAGAGTTGGGGCTTGTGATATAGCTTCTTTGATAGCTTCAAATATTTCCTTTCCTTTAACTTTCCATCTGAATGCTAATCTCTTCTTCAACATTAGTGTTATTGGCTTAACCAGAGTAGCAAAGTTTGGGACAAACCTTCAAACAAAGTTGATCTTCCCAAGAAGCTTTGAAGAGCCTTCTTGTGGCTTGGCAATGGCAGTGCTTTTATTGCTTCAACTCTCTCTAGGTCAATTGCCAGACCCTCTTTAGACACAATATGGCCTAAAATCCTACCCTCATGGGCCAATAATATGCATTTTTAGGGTTCAAAGATACCCCAAATCTCCTGCATCTTTGAAACACTTGCCTCAGGTGAAAAAGGTGGTCTACTGTGTTCTTAGAGAACACAGTGATGTCATCTAGGTAGATCAACACTATTTTTTTGATTATCCCTTTAAATTCCATATCCATGGCTCTTTGGAAAGTAGCACTAGCATTAGATAGTCCAAATGGCATTTTTTTGTATGCATAGGTGCCCCATTTGGTGGTGAAGGTAGTTTTGAACTGATCATCTTCTTTCACCATGATCTTGATTATATCTTGAGTAGCCATCTAAGAGAGAGAATCTATCTAACCTAGACCACTTGCAAGATCTACTCCATTGAAGGGAGTGGGTAGTTATCTTTGAGGGAGGCTCTGTTTAAATCCTTGAAGTCAACACACAACCTTATTTCTCCATTTTCTTTCTGATTGGGACCAGATTTGCAACCCAACTTGAATGCTTGATTGGGAATATGATACTTTCCTCTATTAGTTTTTTTATCTCTTTCTTCATCAGAGGCTCAATATGTGGGTTGAATGGCCTCTACTTCTTCCTGGTAGGCTGAGCAACTAGATCCAATTCAATTGTGTGTTGTGCTAGTTTTGGATTAAAACCCCTTAAGTCCTCATAACTCCAAGAAAACACATCAGGGAATTCTTGGCAGAGTTGTATGAATTCATACCTTTCCTTCTTGGTGGCCACCTTACCAATTTGAAGTGTTTTGTCTTCTCCAACTGGGATTGACTCTAAATCTTCTCCTTTGATTTGTATGTTGGCTTTCTCCTTTCTGAATTGATCATTAGGATTGAAAATAGATTCCAGTGTTACTAAGCCTTTGGGAAGCTTGTTTGTATGTAGCTGTACTATCTGATTTCCATATTGTTGTCCCAATCTACTTTGATTATTAGCTAAGAATTCAGCTTCTTCTTGCAAAAATTTAATGATCTGTTGATCATTTTCAAACACCTACCAAAGCATGTATTATTATCTGGCATTGCTGGTCTCAACCACATGGATATGTGGTTGTCCTTTGTCTCTCTTGATGTTGTCCACCACATCAAAGGTTGCTCCAACTATTGCAAGTCTATCAGTAGCTTCATTTTCTTTTCTAGGTATGGACATAATGTTGAAGGCTTTGAAATCCTCCATGAGGTCCCATACTCTATTCTTATAGTTTTTGAGCAGGTCATTCTTGACAGCATTAAGTCCTCTGACTTGATTGGCAACCAATTCACTATCGCCAAACACCTGCAAATTCTTGATCCCCATCTTCCTTTCCCAATGAAGACCTTGGACTAAAGCCTCATATTCAATAGTGTTATTTGAGCAAGCAAACTAAAATCTAAAGGCTGAATAATACTTCATACCTTTGGGAGACACAATCATAGCTCCTCCTCTAGCTCCTTGTCTACTCCTTGAACCATCAAAGAATAATTTCCATACCTCATTATCATCTTTATGTTCTGGCTTAATTAAGGCAGGGAGAGGGTGATTTTCTTCATGTAGAAGGTAGACACCCAACTCAGATTCTTCCATTTCTTTATAGGGGTCAAAAGCATGTCTTTTTTTAGCCCACTCATCTAGAGTCAAGTCTGGGATACATTCCAACTTGGTATTTGCTTCATTAGTGCTTAGGAGGTCTTCTTGATCAAAAGCTGAGTAGTTGGCATTAATTGGGCTAGGCACATAAGTTTCAATATGATAATCTATAATGGGTTCAGATTTGACTGTGGCCTTTGCCCCATATCTTTTCCTAAAGAGCATATGTGACCAGTTAGTAGATAGGTAGCCTCCAATTTTGGCAATGAAGTCCCTAGACAAACATAAAGCAAAATGTGGTGGAAAATCTATAATGGACATGTTTTTTGCAAGCAGTCACATTGGGGTAGGAATGTAGGTGAGGCTCGAGATCTTTCATGACTCCCAAATTGGTCACTGCTATCCCATTTAATTGGACTACTCCTCTAGAGATGACTTCATAGTGGATACCCAACTGATCAACTATTTGTTTGGGCATCATGGTAACTATTAGCCCCATAATAAATCATACAATTGTGCACTAATTTGTCCCCAATAATTAATTAGACATAGAATGGAGGGTGTATCAAGTTATTACCTTGTTGTTCTCCTTGGTTCTTCTCGGTTGAATTACATTGGCAAGTAATCTCTCTTGTTGATTACAGGGGTTGATTTGAATTTGACCAATTCTACATGGCGCCCATATGAGATCCCTCTTCCTAGAGTGGCCAATGAATCCCCAAGTGAAATGTTCACACTTTTCCTCTTCATTTGCTTAATAATAATGAATGTGCTATCTTTTTGTTGGCCCTTCCCAAACACATTCTTTTCTTCCACATGGGCTATTACAACTGGTTCTGACTGGATTTGGAAGGTGCCTTGGATTAGTTCTACATGTTAGGAGTTGCACTTGGAACACCAGGACCTTATGGAGTGATGGAATATTGAGGGTTACCTGAGTTTAGTGGTTGGCCCTCTCCAATGCTTCTCTTTTTAAACCATATATTGGCAGCCACACTTTTAGGAGGGAACTGATTCATCCCATAGAAGTCTTCAGCCTACCAATATGGTCTCTCCTAGAGGTTCACCTTGTTGAGATCCTTGTTGCTGATCTCTTTCCTAAGTAGGATCTTGTGACACCATACTAGTTTGCACCATTAGATATTTATTAAAAACACCATTAAAACACATGGATTGGCTATGTGGTGATCGCATGGAAAACAAAAATCATATTCATGTGCCATATTATTCATGCGAGGACTAATGCCTTTAAGGTTGAGGTTGTATTTTGATCATACGACCTAAAATGTCGGCATCTTGAGGTTGTCCTTGATTTTGATTTTGATTTGTAGTCTGAGGTGGTGGCCTATTCTACTGGTATTGGGGTCTAGTTTGATATTGAGCCTGAGACTGATATGGCCTAGAGCTCTGTGTCTGCTGTCTCTTAATGGTCACTAGTTCATTTCCTAGGTTTTACACTTGCTTCATCACTTCCTAAAGCTCTTTAGAGGTGTTGGATGATGAAGTGGAAGCTTCAGCTAAGCTTTGACTCCTAGGGGTGGGTATAGGAGCTAATGTAGGCATTTGGTTAGTATCTGGGCTTCCTAACTCAGGGTATAGAGGCATAGATGGCCTAGGAGCTATTTTACCACTGAATCAAATGGTTCTTAGCCCCTATGGAAAGGCTATAGGCTGCTTAGCTAGTGTAGTGCCTCCCATTGACTGAATCATCAAAGAAATATCAGAATTTAAAGCCCTAAGAAAGTATAGGAAGGCACCTTCATTTGTGGGCTTTCCTAGGTTCACTGGAATATGAGGTTGAAGTTAGTCAGTTGTTCATTTGGGGCTCTCTTGATTGTTGTTAGTTTCTCCAACAAAGACAAATTGTCACCTTTCTCTCCAAACTAGTTATGAAGAGTGGTGCATAGCTGATTCCAATTTTGAATAGAGCCTGCCTCAAGACTCCTGAACCATTGTGAAGCCTTCCCTTTGAGTGAAGAGGTGAGTAGCTTGACTGCTATGTCCATTTCATGAATCTCATGGATTGTGTAGACATTTGCAATATCTTGGACATGATCACCCGGAGAAGTTTGGTTCTCCCTAGTGAAATATGGGATACTCTTTAATGTTACAATAGGAACTAGATTTTGTGCATTCAAGGTAAGTGGACTACTGCCAGTGAAGTTAACATAAGGATTTGGTTAAGCCATTCTAATTGGCCTGAGCACTCCTCTTGATTGAATGAATGGTCCGGGAGGAGGTGTTGATAAAGCTCTGCTTGGTGGGGATAGAGACCTCTGGAATCTTCTTCTTCTTCTCCCTCTATCTGGGGATAAGTCTAAATAGACAAATAGTCCCTCTTCTCTAGTTCTTGACTGTGTTTGTATTCTTCTCATGAACTTACTTGGACTGCTGAAACCAGTAGATTTGTTTCTTTTGGAGTCATCAGATGTATAGTTTTAAATCTTCTTAAAAGCTAAAATCACAGCAAGTGTACATCAATCTCTACTATAATAAGATGGAGACTTCTTGTCCCACCAGGTGTGCCAAAACTATTAGTGCAGAATCACAAAGCACCCCCAAATGAGTTCTAAAAAAATAAATTTCTAAGGCAGACTCATTTGGTGTGATTGCATAACATTGAACTTTCCCCAAGGTGTGGGACCTTGCAAAATGGGAAAGCTCTCTAGATTAAAGGTTGGTTCCTTATTCCTCTGTTTAGGTGCATACGTAGAAACTTGCAGAGGATCTATTCTTAATCCTAATCTAAAATTTACCAAGGAGATAGGGATAGAAGGAATACAAAAATTAAAACAAAGCTAAACTATGAGGTGATGCACCAAAGGAATGATGAACACTTATTTTGCTAATAGACACAAACCAAAAAAATGCATACAATAAACAAGCATAGATAGCCAGATATATAATGGAAGACCAAATGAAAGAAAAAGAGACAAGAGAGGATCTAAAATTGATCACAGATGTGTTTTATTGCTTTGTAGATTGATACAGTCCATTACAAAGTAGCCAAGAGGTAGAAATGTATTACAATTTTAGTGGAAGGCCTGAACCCCATAGATCCCTTTTCTAGAAGGAGGAGGGAGCCTGTAAAACAAAGAATGTCCAACCCTTTACAATGAATCCTACCCCATATTTATATATTCGATTAGAGAGAAGAAAGAGAGAGAGAAGTAGGAAAACAAAGGTCGAAGTAGGAAAACAAAGGTCGAAGCTCAACTACTGTTGTTAATGCTTCTGCTAAAATCTACCCCAAATCTATCTTTTCTACATCGATCCTTGGTTCAACACCTTGAAGGAAAAGGAAATGGAAGAAATAGATCGAATCCGATCTGGTTGTTGAGGCCCGATGATCTTTGCATTGAAGGCCCAAATAAATTTCACCATTTTTCTCCCACTGAACCTCCTCCAAATTAAATTTTCACACTCCCATGGCATAGAAGAGATTGAGATCTTTCCAACGGTGTTAGATTTGCAATATTTTGAGCCTTGGGTCGAAAGATATGCCCCTTTGAATTTTGAATCGATTTCATACAAATGGGAGGAAAAAAATTTGAAAAATGGGTCCCCCTTTTGGATTGGGACACGTGGTAGCCAGATTGGAATAAAAATATAGCCCATGGGCCTAATTTACCTTTTGTCTTTTTGCGAAAAAGAACGCAAAACTTAAGAAACTACTACAGCCCCGAAGCTCCGCCTAGACATGTGGCTCCTTTTGGTTGGCTGGGAAATGCACTCCTATTTTTACCTTTGTGCCTTTTAAATGAAAGGAAAATTTTCACTTTTCCCCCAACACCCCACCTTGGCTTTGACTCAGGTCTAAATGCTGAATTTCTCCTTGGGTAGAGTTACGGGCCATTTTGCAACTTTTACACCCTTCTGAGGTAACAAGGGGGAAAAATCAACTTTTTTTTTCTAACTTCCCACTTTCCCTTGGGACACGTGTTAGGTGGCACTCACTTAGGAACCTTTTCTCCATTTAACCCTTGAAATAGTGCCCTTAAGACACTTGGCAGCTTCCTCTGGCCTATTTATGCATTGACTATTCAATTAACTCTACTCCCCCCCTTTTAGGACACGTGGAAGCACCGCGATTGCTTACAACCCGACCCAAAATTTTCCTTTAGAGGAGCATCGAGTTGACACTTGTCGGCCTCCGCTGCTCTATGGAATTTTCAACGGTCCCTCCTACTTTTTAGACTTTGGGCTACATGGCAAGCTCGTGCTCATTTGGGTCTCTACCTTGGGACCAACTCTTGGAGATGTGTTATGCTGACACTTGGCACTCTCCACTTACATTTTCATACTTAGCCATATTTTGAAGCCTTTTTTGTCCTCCCCTTGACTCTCTTTGACCATTTTCTACGTGGAGGGTCGGCACAAGTTTGAGTTCCTCCCTTTGGATTCACTTTGAGAGAAGCATCGTTAGGACACGTGGTCTCTTCCGCTACCTCCTCCATACTTAGTCATTTTTGACCTTTTCTGAACCGTTTCGATCCCGAGGACTTCAAATCTTTAGTGTTCTTCCTTCTTCTTGCTTTTGGCCCTTTGTAGCATCCCCTTTTCTTGTCTGACCTTGCTATCTTATAGTTCTGCCTGCCTGTAACTTGGAGAATGGACTTAAGGCATGAAAATGGCCCGACAGAGTCATTTCTTTCTGTACATGATCCTTTGATCTCTCTTGGCCTCCACCACTTCATTGTTGGATCTTTCTGCAAATAATTTTTAGGATTCTAATGAGCTTTATTGAGTTCTTTATATGCGGGGTCGTGATTCAATCCAATATTTAACTCAGGGGTGAAATATGGATAACGGTACCAGGTTGAAGATCTTGCAAACTCTACTTCATCAAATGTCGATAGGATTTTCCAAATAAGGTTAATTTGATCCAGGTATCCAAGATATAAGATACAATCCCGAAACACATCTAGGTTAGGTGTAGGAATGAGCATTAGGTGGGTTCCAATATACCAAAAAGGTTTAGTTGGGATAAACAACATGACATTAGGCAAGGAAAGGTCATTAAGTTGAACAACACAAGCATCATCATAAGGTATAATGAGTAAGTGAACTTGAGTGTCAAAAATGGGTGGGGCTAGGTTGGTTATGTTATGCAAGGTTGTAGGTAAGACCATGTTAGTGTAATATACATGCCTCAACTAATAGTGAGGTTGGGTGCTAGGTAATAAGGTCATTATGTGGGGTTGCAAGTCTAGGGTGAGGTTATGGTTGGGATAAAAATGGAAATGGGTGGAAAAATTGAATGAAAATTAGGTATAGGTTGGTAGGAAGGTGGTTGAAACTGGTTTAAGTAAAGTGACGTCGATGAAGGAAAACCGATGTTGGTTTACTAGCGTTAGAAACCGATGTTGGTCAGCTTAGGCGTTAAGTAAAAAGGAATTTTTTTGTGTTTTATGAATTAATTTTAGCGTTTCAGTTGTAGAAAATGATAGTGAGAACTTTTTCTAGTGCTTTTCTTGGAGAAAAGGATGAGGATCTATGCGAGGATGAGTTGGAGGTAGGCTGAGTGACTAGAGGAGGGAGTTGGGTGGGTCCACGAGATCATTCGGGATGATTTGATTGGCTAGAGAAGCGAGAGTTGGATTGAGGCATGGATGAGGTAGGAGAAGGCATTGGAGGACCACCTATTCAAATACTAGAGGTTCCAATGAGGAGGCGGTGTCGTTTTGAGGTACGAATCAATCCATATTATTTGTTTTAAATGGAAATTTGAGAGATATAAAGAAATAGGTGGGAATTTAAATTTTACAATTTGAGTAAAAATGGAGGAAATGGGGTACTAGGAGTGGGAAATGTAGAATAATTAGGTGGGAAAATGAATTGGAATGGGGTTTAGGTGGGTTTGGGGTAGATTAGAGGGTGTTTGTTCAATTTTTTCAAAGTTTGGTGTGTGGGGGTCCGCCTTGAGGCTGAACCGAGATACCGATGCGGTCATGTAGTGGTTAATGTCGGCAGCATGCCGGTGTTGGTTTTTAAATAGTGACCGGTACCAATCAAGATGACCAATGTCGATCACTATGAGAAGTGATCAGGACCTAATAAGATACGTTTTGAAGGAAAAAATGAGATTGTAGGTTTGATAAGTGGATAATGAGGTAAAATTAGATAGAGGAGGGGTAATGAAAGATAGAAGTAGGTGGGTGTAGGGTTAATGTAGGCAAGGTTAAGCAAGTGGTTAGGTAAAAATGAATTCAAAGAGTGTAGGAGGAATAAGGATGAAACAAAATAGGGGATAAGTTTTAGGGTATAAAAATGAATGATTGGGTAGTGGAATATTTAGGAAATTGATATATAGGTAGATAAATGTGGGCATGTTATGGGGATAGGTAGAGGCAAAGAAAAAAATTGGTATGTACTTGACATTGCAGAGTGTCATGGATATAGGCATGACACCAATTGACGATGTGAGATAGGGTTCCACCATTTCTAGTGTAGATGCAACCCATTGTTAGAGAGGATGAGTAGACTCACATGTGATACGTTGGACTAGTTGGCAATAGATGATATAGGTGTATCAGGTGAAATCAAATTCTTATGGTCACTCTCATCGATAGATTTGATGTAACGACCAATACCTTACATCTACCCACCGACGACATGATGATCACATTGGACGATGTATATAGGATTATGCGGATACCAATTTTTGGGGATCCTATTTATTCTATATCATAGATGAGGCATTTGATTCAATGATTACAGTGTTTGGGTAAATGGCGAGCCACTTGACCGAGCATAGTGTTAGTCTTGTATATGGATCCATGTATGCTTCACATCCACATGAGACTTGGTTGGTAGTATTGATGATGGTAGTAGTGGGATGCTATGCCCTCCTAGACTCACAAGGAAACATATTTACATGATCATTGATGGGGGTGTTAAAGGACATGATTAAGGAGAATGTATTTTTGCATGGCTTCGACATATTTAGCTCGATTATACAAGGAGTTGTGGGTCTATCCGAGGATTCAATGGTATTGCATCCGGTGTACATTCCCTACCTTGACCGATGGGCATATGAGAACATAGTGATTGTGTGCCCACAAGGAATGTTAATAGTATATTGGCATTAGGGTGGGATGATAATAGGCTACATGAGATGGGTGGTAGTAGGGGACATCCATGAGTGAAAGAGGTAGCACATGACATGGATTACTACATACGACACTTGGAGGGTCTATACTCCATGGACATAGTATGGTGACACTATGTTGGTTTTCCTGCAAATAGAGGTATGAAATGGGAGTTATAGGGGATACAACTACTGATGTGGATACAGGGAATACATTCTGGCAAACGTGAGATGATTCCAGTGGATAGAGTCAAACACCGATTCGAGACTACATCGGGATGTGTTGTTACCCTTCCCACATTATCGTAGAGATGATGTGCAAAGATCATTTTCTCCACCCCATCCTATAGATCCATTAGGATAGGATGATCACCTAATTTATAAAAATATTGATGATGTAGGGACCATTTTAGCACATAGAAAGTGGTGGGCAGCATACAGGTAGCACTACCACAACCAAATTTCAAACAGATTTAGTGATAGTTATGGTGTGAGAGATGCACTATGAGGATATGTGAATGTTTTACGGGTGCATTTGACAACAATGCAAGAACATGTGATCACCTTGATAGGAAAGTGACTACTTTATAGGGTTATCTAATACAGTGTAGGCTCGAGCTTGTGCACAAGCTCTCGTATGTGATTGAGCACGGAGTTGCAGCCCTCACAGCACAGTCATAAGTTTCCAAGTTCATCTTACAATAGAGTAGAAGCAAGTTGTGACATTAAGGGTGTAGATAGCTTCTCGAGGCACCAATTAATGCATTGGGAGAGGGTCTTGTTATACAGGAACCAGTACTAGGACAGGGTCCTATAGTACAAGTAAGATGATAGGGGACACTATTATTAGGGTAGGGTCCAAAGAGTGGAGTAAGGATGATGGCACCACCTCATACAATATCCATGGCTGGGTTCTAGGATGCCCTAGATGAGGCCCAAAATTATCAGGATCATTTGAACACAACTGGTATTGAGATTCTATCATATGATGAGCATAGCTCCCAAAGAGGGTAGCCGATCGGAGGAGCCCCAACACTAGTATTACATTTATTCATTGGTATCACAGACATGGTGAGAGGGAGGGGATGGGTTCATGGAGGCCAACATCTGTCGGGGTGGGGAGATGATAGAAAGAATGAGGATAGGAATTTGGATGAGGGTGTAGGTGAGAGATGAGGAGAGATAGGATGAGATGTGATACTATAGTTTTATTATTATATATATTGGCATATGTTTGAAGATGCAAGAGTGTACATGAGAGTTTTTAAGATGTTGTCATCATTTATACCTATGTATATATGTATTTATTTACAGAATTCCCTGTATATAGTTGATGATGATGTTTGACTGATGATGTAGTTGGTATCATTTCCATGGTATTGTTATTATGGAAACTAGGTGAGTTAGGTATGTTTGAATTACATATAGGAATGATGGAGTCTAGGTTGTTTAGGCATGATAGATTCTAGGTGGATTAGGCATGGTGGAGTCTAGGTGGATTAGGCATGGTGGAGTCTAGGTGGATTAGGCATGGTGGAGTCTTAATTAGGTAAGTGTTGTTGTGATGGCATTTAGGTTGTGTTAGGTATGGTTAGGTCATAGGTGTAGGCATGGTTGAGTCAAAAATTTCCAAGTTACTATTTTTATGGAAATTATTTGTTGTTGATATGGTGTGGTTTTAATTTCCATGTAATTAATATCATGGAAATGTTAAATGATGTAGGTATGATGTGGCTGATGCTATAACATGGAAGGTATGATGAAATGATGTATGTTTTGTTATACGTTAATTTCCATGTTATTGTATAGATGGAAACTAACTAGGTTATGATGTGTATGTAAAGGAGGAAATGGTTGGGGGAAAGAGTGGCCAAGCTAACCTCCAAAGGCCCCATGCCCTTGTAGGGATACCTACATAGCCCTGGTGAAGAGAGGCTTCATGCCAATGTAGTTATCCCATATGATAGGGAAGAATATAATATGGTAGGTGGGGAGATTGGTCAATTTAGGCATGGATGAGTCTAGGTTATTAGGCATGTTTGAGTCTAGGTTTTGTTAGGCATGGTTAAGGGTTGAAGATGGGTTGATGAAAATAGATGAGAAATGTTGAGGTAGGTGAAAGGAGGAGAAATCCTAGAATGTAAGTATCGAAGGTCTAGTCTTGTGTAGAAGAATCAATAAGTAAGAAAAGAGGTGAATGATAAAAGAGGTGAACTACTTAAGAATTGGAAAGGACCATAATGAGCATACCAAGGATGGGCTTATGAACTTAAACCCCTAAAGGAATTGCATGATTGAACTTCCTAAGGGATAACTAATTTACATGATCATGAAATTTTGCATGTGTGGAACGTCCCTTGAGTAGGTAAAAGATAAGAAAGAAAGAAAGGCGAGGTGGAGTGGTTTTATTAGTGTAACATTTTTGTGAGATAACATGCCTCTTCTGTAAGATACCCAAAACCAAAATAGGCAATCCCATGATAAAAAAGTTGTAGTTTTCTTGACTTTTTTTTTGTATTTTATTTTTTCTTTTGTTTTCATAGATTGATCGATGTGGGAAATTTATGTGGGATGAATAGAATTACTCCTTGATGTCTTTGTGAAGCTTATTGATGTGAGAAGATTCAACATATTTGGTTTTTATTTTTATAACTAGTCTTCTTGGTGGATAAAATATGTACAATAGGGCTAGGTTTTTATAGTTGTCCTTTGAGGGAGGAGTCTATTTATAACAACATGAGAAATAGATAGATGTCCTTTTGAGGTAATAATCTATTGTAAAGAAGTTTTAATCAAGGAGTTGAATTTGAGCATCCCATTTTTTTATTTTTATTTTGGACTTTTAAGTCATGGAAAAGACTATAAGGGAGTATAGGCCTCTTTTATAAAGGAAAAATCATAACACGCAAAGGTTAACTATGATAAATAGGTTTTAAGTGAAAAATGACCATGGGATTACATCCTAAAAATGACAAAAGTATCTAGGAGAATCATGTCATGATTAGAGTCGTGGTACTCATATTGAAGATAAGGATGAAAAGGTGACGGATAATAACACAATTCTTGTTTAGTCATTGGTTCAACAAAATAGGTAGCTGGAAGGTGAAATTTACTCAAGGGGTGAGCATATAATAGATATAAGGTGATGTATAACTTTAGTCAATAGTAGAACACTCAAATATGAAAAGGCGTTAAGGGGCTCATGTTTGAGTTTATCCCTAAGAGAAGATAAATGATATGCACTTGATCCGTAGGTATGAGTTCCAATGTAGGGTCCAAGCCAATTAGGAGCAAACTTGCCGCATTGAATTTTCTTATATTTTATTTCATGTTTATTTTCCTTCAAGATGAGGTCACGACCTTGAAGGTTTGTTCATAGAAACATTTTTCATAGGCACGCTTGATGCATTTTTGGTAGATTTGAAGATGGTCGAGAGCACATAGACGACGTTCATCTAGTAACTCAAGTTGGGCCAAACATTCCTAGCAGAATTTCTTATCAAAGAGGAAATATTTAAGAGATATATGAAGAGGCGGAATTTGATATTCAAGAGGTAAGATGGCTTTAGTACTATAAACCAAATAAAAAGGTGTAAAATTGGTAGAAGTTTGGATGTTGGTGCCATAAGCCCATAGGGGAAAAAGGAATGTGCGTGTGCCAATCATTTCCAAAGCATCATTGACTAATTTCATAAGAATATTTTCAAGTGTTTTGTTAATAGATTCAGCTTGACCACTATTTTTGGGTAGTACAGGAAGAGAAACTACGCTTGATACCCAAGTTGTCACATAGCTTTTGTAGGGTTTTGTTTTTGAATTATTTCGTTGTCGGTGATGAGACGATGAGGAACACCAAAGTGGTATATGATATGGTGATTAATGAATTTAATGATTTTTTGGCTTTGTTAGAAATGATAGGGACAACCTCAACCCATTTCATGTAATATTTAGTCACCATAACAATCCAATGATGGCATTAAGAAGAATGAGGGTTCATCTCTCCGATGAGATCTAGACCCCATTGTGAGAAAGTCAAAAAGTCTCTAATGAATTGTAAGGCATGACTAGGTGTATGATGATGTTTAGCATTCTGCTAACATTTGACACAACATTTGACATATTCACAACATTCATGATTAATATTTGGCAAGTAATTTCCAAGGTGAAGAATACATTTTGCAACTGTAAGGGCACTAAAATGACCACCACAAATCCCATCATGTATTTCCTTGATAGTGTATGGGATTTCAAAAGCTGTAAGGAAGCGTAAGAGGATTCCATCAAAACCATGTTTATAGAGAAGACCCCCATTTTTATGTAAAGAGATACATTTTGGAGGAAGTCTCATTGACCATTACGTGTAAGATCCAGAGGAAAAATTGAACATGAAAGGTAGGAAAAAACTTTTGTACCAAAGGTCACATGGGTCAAGTTCGACTCTTCCCAAAAAAATTATGTCATGGAAAAAATGTGAGGGTGAATGTATGCATTGAATGGTGACAAAGATCATGGAATCAGAAGGTGAGGAAGGTATTTGGGAGGCAAGGAAAGCCATGGTATCCACAAATATTTTGGAGGAGCACGAGTAGTTTGAATGTTGAAGTGGTCGAAGGTGGTTAAAAGTCTGTCAACATGATGTTTGTACTTTTAAATATCCTCATTATGACACTGGTATAAACCATTGATTTGGTTTACAACCAATTGGGAGTCACCAAATATATTAATGGTTTTAACATTTAGGGAAATGGTAACCTTAAGACCTAGTATGAGTGCTTCATATTCGACATGTTATTAGTGCAATCAAAGTCAATTTTGAAAGATAGAGGCATTGGATCAATATAAATAGGAATGAGGATAATTCCCACACCTCCCCACATTGAGATTTAGGTCCGTTGAAAAATAAGGTCATTTGGTAAACCATGTCATTGAGGGAAAGTGTGGCAATGGATTCATCCGAAAAGTCAAAGTTAGTGAATTGGTTTCTAAGAAGAGGGGCATCAGCAAGCTAATTGGAAATGGTTGGTCCTTTGATAGAATTTTGAAGGATGGATTCTTGGTCTAGGTCATCTAGAAGCATAAGCCAATGCACGATGCATTAGTTTTGGTAGGGTTAAAAACGTACATGAAATGAAATGGTCGGTCTTTGGCTGGCTAGAGGAAGGTTTTATTGTTAAGTAGGTAATGACCAAGTTTGGTGGCTATAAAGACTATAGCGAGAATATGTTTCTCAATGTGTGTACCTATTTTCATAGTCTAGAAGATTACGGCTTATGTAATAAATCACTTGCTCCTTATGTTGCTCAACCCAAGGAATGGTTAGTGGAGGAAATAAAGGTAGAAATGTTGATCATATTTAGGTGGGATGAGCACAAGTGGTTGAAGAAGGTACTTATTCAATGCATCAAAAGCCTTGTGGAATTCATCATCCCATTTGAAGGAGACATCCCTTTTAAGAAGATGATGAAATGGATGAATATAGTGAGAAAGTCGGGAAATAAAGTGACGAATAGATTATAACTTGCCTTGTAAACTATGCGGTTAGTCAAGGTTAATAGGTGGTGGTATCTTAAGAAATGCCTTGATTTTAGTAGGGTAGACTTTAATTCCACACAAATAAATGATGAAACCAAGGATATTTCCGTAGAGAAAAAGAATATGCACTTCTCGGGTTGAAGGAAAATGCAGTATTTGATGAGACGATCAAAGAAGACCTTAAGGACCTTTATGTGTTCTATGACAATGGCTAGACTTGGCAAGATTATCGTCAACATAAAATTGTAATATTTTATGCATAGTTTCATGGAAGATATGGGTCATAACACACCGATAGGTAGTACTATTTTTTTAAGGCCAAAGGGTGTTATATGATAGCGTAAGGTCCCACACATGGTGATGAAGGTGGTTTTTGTTGATCTTCCGGGGTGAGTAATATTTGGATATAACCCAAGAAATCATCCATGAGTGATAACATCTCGTGGCTAATAATAAGATCAACTAGCTAGTCAATACTAGGTAGAGGAATGTCCTTTTCGGGCAAGACAAAGTTAAGGTTGTAGAAACGTGTAGATGTGAAGTCCCCTTGTCGCTTTGGTGACAAAAGTAATGTTATAAATTGATTAGGAATAATCAATGGGTAGAATGAAAGAAAGAGAAAAGATGCATTGGAGTTCTTCTTTTACAAGAAGGTCAATGCGATGGTGCATTTTTCATAGCTTCTATTTCATGGGATTGGCATCTAGAATGGTTACAATATTATGGACCGTGATATTTGGATCAATATCAAGAATATCTCATGTAAGACCTAGAAAAATCATTGCTATGATCTTGGATGAAAGTGGTGAAAGATTCCTTTTCAACGGAATTTAAAGATTGGCCTATCTTGAGAATTTGATGTTTGTCCTGAGTGTAAATGTTGATTTTTATGGCAGATTCATTCAACATGGTTTGTGTCTCGAAGGAAACAAAAAGTGAATGTAAAAATCTTACGCACCAAGGTAGGTGAGGATAGAATCATTATCCTAACATTGAACAACATTTATAAAAGGCGTGTCATCATCGATCATATCGGGATACGGGAAGGGAAGGGAAGAGGGATCCTCGCCATCATGCCGATAGTTCAAAAGCCCCATCAAAATGGTGTTTACAAAACCAATTAGGAGGAGTGGATTCTAGATCCATCAACTCCATAGGTGAGGGTGGTGAGGTAGGTGAATGAGGTGGATAAGGTTTGTCATCCTCAATGAGTTTGACTTGAGATTTTTGGTAGGTGATTCAAAAATATGATACCACTATGGTCTTTGTGTGTATAGGTTGTACAAGGAATGAAATTATGACAACCTTGTTTAAAGAAGCCAAAGCTAATGCCTTTCCAGAATAGTGATCAAGGAAGATGTGGGTGAAGTGGCGGTTAGTGATGGATTGAAGGTTGGAGGAACATGGTTGGATTTGGGAAGGTGGTTCAAAGTAGTAGGTAGAAGTATCGAGTCCCTTATACATCAAAGTTGGTGTGAAGGTGGGTAAGACCATAGAGTAAAACTTCACCTACATAGTGGTCATAGTGGGGATGTTAGTGAAGGTTACCATACTCTTGTAGTAGTAAGGAATGAGTCAATTTTATAAAGCGGTACTCCCAGAGTGAGGCATTGAAAAACACCTTCTATGGGATCAACAGTTTCTATATGGTTAGCTAGAATAGATGAAACACTAATGGCATGGAAGAAGAAGCAATAGATGTCTTTAAGGTAAATGGATTAGTTGATGATTCAACATTAGAGGCTGCAGAGGCAAAGTGGGAATATAATTTGTATTGGTGGTAAAAGGTGTGGTAGTTGAAGATGAAGTCTGCGGCAAATGAAGAAGCACTCACAAAGTAGTGGAAGATCTCTTAACCTGCTATAAGGACATCATTAGGTCGATATAGTATGTTGAAGGTCTTAAATGGTGAAGGTTCAGCTTGAATGGTGTAGTGTGTATTTCATGTTCAAATTTGAGGCAACGGTGTAAGGTCAAAGGAACACAACCCATGGCAGGGATCTAAGGTCGGCCAAACAACATGTTATATTGGAATTCCCTCTCTAATATATAGAATAACTCAGGTATGGTACAAGGGCCCACACGAATGTGAAGGATGACGGTGCCAAGGGTGGAGGTGATGGCATCTTTAATTGATCACAACATGAGTGGGTTGACATGTATGTAGTTTGCGGGGATACACATGTGAAGAAATAATGTGTATACTATCACCTCCATTTATCATGATATGTCAAACGTGTGTACCATTAATGAGGACCGAGATGAAGAGGGAAAGTTTGGGATCATTTGACTAGAGAGGATAAATTTCCTCGTTAGAGAAACTAATAGCGGATATTTGATCAGTGGTAGTGGGTGTGGAAGATGAAGAAGGTTTGGTGAGAGCATCTACATGGTGTGGGGTAATGATGGTAGCGACAAGTGTGGGATCATCAGGTAAAACCTCAAAAAATTACAGTGTCTCGATGAGGTCCCGTTAATGAGTCTAAGAGGTTTGTATGAGGTCGTATAAAGAAATTTTGAGGGATTACTGGTGAAGTTGCTTAATCATAGTACTATGAGTGACTCCATCAAAATTAGGGTATACGGGCCCAGATGGTGACCTTGGGGGCAAAGGTGTGGAAGGGATGTGAGGTACAGTCTAGTAAAAGAGATTATTAGTTTCTCCTTACCTTTTCCTTCCGAGCTTGAGTGGTAACTCAAACCATATTGATCTAAGATGAAGGATAAGGTGTGTCGTGAATGGTGTAGCAATAGGATGGGAAAAAAGTGGTGAAGGAAAAGATCCTTGTGAAAGTAATATGTCATCTTGGCATTTTGGGGGAGGTTTGGATAGCTCTCTAATGTGGACCATATTAATTTTTAAGGTTTGAGGAGGATAAAAGGATGTGGAGGTAGAGATGGGTCACATAATAGGTGTGGGGTGAGGCCGCATGGTGGCAAGTGAAGGTGGAATGAAGTTTTGATCTAAAATTTCATCATCGTCAAATTTCTCTTCAAGAGGACATAGTTGGAGAAGAATAATCTTAAGGGCATTGTAGTTTTCGACATCATGTCTGGCACATGATGGTAAGGAAAACTTTTGGTATCATTAAATCCTTATAGTTTAGGTATGAGTGGGTCATAAGGCCTAAGAGGTGGAAATGAAATAACAGAGGGTTCATAAAGGTTAACCAAGATATTTGCATAAGACCCTTCCAATGGATCATAATGTTAAGTGAGTGTGGGTTTTGATGGAATTTTAGGTGATTTCGGTGGGAGAGGTGATGTTGGAGGTGGAATTTGAGGTTGATTGAGTTTAACTACCGTTTGGTGGATAGTATAGTTTTTGGTTTGGATTGCACCTTCTTGGGTAAAGGTGTAGCTGGTGATGGGGTTGAGGCGGTGTAGATTTAACTACCTTTTTGAAAGTAGTGAGGTTTTGGGCTTGGGTTACACTTTCTTGGGTAAAGGTGTAGAAGGAGTGCGTGATGTAGAAGGAATAGAATATGGAGAAAGGGGATGGGTTATCCAAGGAGAGAATGGAGGTGTGGTGAAAAAAATGGTAGGAGGAAAAGGGGAAAGTATTGGCTAAGGAGAAAGAAACAACAGGGGTAAATATGTAGATATAGAATGTGGAGAATGTATGGGAGGTAGAAAAGGTGTTGGTAATGGAGAAGGTGAAGGAAATGTAGAGCGTTTGGGTGGAATAGGAGGTTGTGGCAAGGGGGTAGGCTACTTTTATGGAAGTTTACCTTGGGTGGGAGCTTACTTGACCAAGGTTGATGGATGCAGACCTAAAATCGATGGAAGTGGGGAAGGAGAAATAGGTGTAGTGGGAAAATCTGGTGTGTGCAACCTAAGAGGTTAGGTCTTCCTCTTAGGTGGGGGTAGTATATTACAACAACTTATGAGGAGGTGGCTAAATCCAATTTGATAGGTGGGTGTACTAGGCTTGATGTTGGCAAAACCCCTAATGTGGTGATGGGTTTGGATGTGGGCGAAGGTATGGGTGTAAGTATTTGTTTAGGTATAGGTGAAATTTTTATTGATGGTAACATTTTGGTATGGGTTAGGATGATGAAGAAGATGTAACTATAACTAGAATGGGTGTGGTGTTTTTCATTGTCTTAAACTCCTTTGGATAGATCATGGAAGTATCAGCAGACAAAATTTACATTTGTGTGGACACAGAAGTCAAAGGTGTTCCCATAACATGGAGTGGTTGACATAATCCAAACGATCATCTAAGCATGAAAATGTTGTAGAAGTAGACAAGGAGGAAAATGACTTGGTAGTAACCCCGTGAAGAAGTCTACAACTTGTGAAACACGTTAATTCTTAGCATTATACTCTATGGGTAAAAGAGATGACATTAGGTCAAATGGGTCTTGAGAAGATGATGGAGAGTTGTCACCAATAGGAAGAGGTGTTACAAATAGCTCCTCTATAGATAAATGAGGTGGCAAGATAATGGATGTGGTATCTTGAGTGGTGAGGAAGAAGGGAGGTTGGAATCTTCCATGGGTAGAAAAGATCCACACACGGGATGCTCATCAAATAGACAAATAAGTTGGGTAGGTGGCTTCGTAGATGAAGGTGTAGAGGAAATGGGCTGATCCAAAGATGAAATGGTATATATGGTCTACTCCTCCATGGGTAGAGGAGAGGATACAATGGGATCCTCGATGGGTAGAGGAATAGATGATATAGGTTTCATAGTAGGTAAAGTGACCCATTCCAAGAATTCCTTAACTATTAGGATAGGAGGAAACTTAGTAGAGGGTCCGGTATGATATAAAAATGGCATGGACCTCATTAAAATTATTTTCGTTTCAAGAGGTTTCAATAGTTTGATTAGATCACAAGGCATGGATTTTTAAGATACTTAGGTTTTGGTTAGATGGTGTGTTAGGTTTGTCCAAGAAAAGATACCCACTATCCAACATATCCTGAATGACATTAAAAATGTGATACAATTTCCATCACTATAACCGCATACACAGCGATAGTTGTAATAATCGTTCTCCTTGTACCATGTGGGTACAGGATGAGAGGGTCAAAACTAGTATTTGGTTTGATGGGAGGAAGGGCAATGGATCCTTCCTTCATAATCATTTACAACACCGATTAATATGGCTCTCTAATGCGAGTATAATTTCATTGTTCCCACTTGATCCTGGAAAGTCCGAACAGAGAGAGGTTGGTGGATGATTTTGGTTGATTGGAAGGGTGACATGGACCAAATTTTAAGACCACCGCATTGGCAGCCCTTTTTCTTTAGAATAATAGGATTTTGGTTTAGATGAAGAAGAATAATCATTTGATTTGAAGATATCATTTTTGGTACACAATTACAACTTCTTCTCTTCTACGGTGTAGGTTTCAAGTTTCTCGAGCCATTGTGAATACCTCTTTGAATGTGCAGAAAGTTTAGACTTAGAGAGTTGGCAAGATGTGTCTAAGCACAAGCTCTCCGTGAACAAATCTATCAACTCCATCGAGGCAATTGGAATGTGATTTGATTAATCAAGATCCGCTAATGGGTGAAAAATTCCATGATGGAATCGTCTTCATATTGGTGTGTTGCATACAAGTTGGTCATGGTGACCTTCTTGACAATATTGATAGAAAAGTAGTCTAGAAAATCCTAAGCTACCTGATTGAATGAAAAGATTGAGTGCCTAGGTAGAGAACTATACCAATATAAAGCATGGCCCATCAAGGACATTGGGAATTTTTGGAGGAGCAATGTGTCATCATGAGTGATGAGATGAGAAACATGTTTAAAAGATCTGCAAATGTTGTTGTAGTTCTTCTTTATTCTTTGAATCAATTAAATTTTGGCATTTCACAATGTGCATGGTATGGATGAATCGAGAATAGAAGGGTGAATGGGCTCATTGCAAATCTAATTGTATTTCAAAGAGTTGCATGAGCTTGAGACAGAGGCTTCTAAGGTCTCCATCTTGTCCATCATCATTTTGGTGACTTCATTTTTAGTTTGTGATGATGGAGCACCCCCTTCGGTGTAAGCGGTGTAGATAAGATGAGTATGATGTGAATGAAACTCCAAGATATGGTGGTGCCGAGCATGAAAAATGTGATAAGGGAACATAGGATGAAATGGATGATGAGGGCAAGTACCTAAATAAGAGGTAGAGGAAACAAGTTGTTGTTAATGATAAGTGTAAGTAGGTGGGGTGGATATAAAGAATCTAGTAGCGATAGGTGGAAGAGACTATGGGATGGAGATAACTTGGTTCGGAAAGGAGTGTTGGTTGCTAACACCGAGGTTGCTAAGATGTAATAGGTATGTTAAAAGTGGATGATGTAATTAGAAATACACTAAGGTCAGTAGAGATGAGGGCATGGTGGACATAGTAGGGGTTACAAACATCGAGGTAGGATAAATGTCGTAGGTGTGGTAGATATCGATGATGTGGGTTCAAGCCGAGAAACCATGGGTGGAAAAGTGGAAGTGGTGAGGCTATGTTTGTAGTAGCTAATGTAGAAGTGGGTGTGAAAGGGGGGATGGATACAGGCATGTCGTAGATAAGCTTCCATGTGGAGTCTTAGGTGGATGAATGGGCTAGATAATGTTATAAGGTGGCGGGGTTCGATCAAGGATTCTTGTGAAATCATCACCGATACTAATGGTAATAGGCTAGTTGGGGTCCATAGGTGATAATATGGAAGATGGTGATGGGTTAGGGGAGCGGTTGGAGGATGGCATGGAACACAAGAGCTCTGGTTTTTCTATGAGTCAAAACCATGTGACTGATAGTAGAACTAGTAATTTGAGCTCTATTGATGATACTAAAACACATAAAGATGAAACATAATGGATCTGAAAGGTGGAAATTGGTCATAGTTTTGATTAAAAAAAAAAATAGAGATACGATGTCGGGTTGAAAAATTAATAATGGTATTAGATATTAAGCGATGTCGGTCGCCAACCCTGATGTCGTTATGGTGGAGAAATGAAAGATTCAAAAATATAGTGGTATAAGGTGAAAATAAAGAGGAACTGGACTTTGAAGATCATATCAAAGACCTAGAAATGTAGTGAAGTGACAAAGGAATTCACAAAAAGTGATGGATGTGCATAAAAAATTGTTTTGGGAAAACGATCAAAACAACGGTGAACCGACAACATCGATCAAGAAGCCAATGGAAATATTGCGATATAGCCGATGGCGGTTGGTAGACCGATACTGACAACTTTGAATGAATAACATATTGAAATTTGAAGATGAGAAGGTATGAATGAGATGGATCTGAAATCTATAGGTGAAAATAGAACACAAAAAAGGTGATAACGTGAAAGAACAATTCATGAAAGCACAAAAATGTGGATTGAATGTTACTTTGGCGTAAATGACCAAAACAACATAAAATTGACGATGGTTAGTTGATCAATGCCGTTAGAAGATATAATCGATGGCGGTCACCTGGACCGATACCGCCATCTTGTAAAATATGGGAAGAGAAGAAAATTTGAATTTTGGTAATTTAGATCAACTAAAAGGGCTAACCCAGAGACTGATTATGGCTTTGATGAGTCCTAACATGCCCAAAATAAAATGGAATACACCAGTTGTGATGGGGACCAGGAATGATGATAAAAATAAAGAGAAATAACCTCACACCCAACAACACAATTAGTCAAAAATCTATCAAATATGAAATCCTATGATGTAGATTTTATGTTGTGGCTTATGCCATTTAAACTGACTTGTGAGTAGAATAGAAATTTTGGTCAACAAAGCAACCCTATAACAACCGACAAATATGGCTTGTTTCAGGTAAATGTTTTCTTGGTGTCCCCAATATATACCTTTTAGTACATGAGGCCCACTCTAATATGATGACTAGCCAGAACACCAACTAGGTCTTCAACTAATCTAATTATTAGTTGTTAACGGTGATTACTAGGAGGGATGATGTTTAAGTAATGTTTAATTTGTTTTAGTGATTCTGTCTAGGGTGTGTGTGCACAAAGTGAGCTACACTTAAGTCCCGCCAACCATCAACTACTCATGACCTCCTCCAGCATATAGGTTGCAGAAATGTAATTAAATGAGCTAAATGCAACCTACACAAGGATGAAATGCACCAAATTTTAAATCCCAAATCAGCAATTGAATTTGATGTAGAAAATAATGAATAGGTCAAGAGGATGTTTTTTCACTACTATGAACATGCAATAAGAAAGAAAGGATTCATTTTAAGCACCAAATCACAAATTTCTTATGGACAATTAGAAGAAGAGAATGTAATCAAGGAGAAGATTAAATGTGGATTTTCAGAGAGAAAGAAACACATAATATTTCCCTATATGGAGAAAATGCAATGAAACCAAGAGAGGGTCCTACTAAGCATGCCAAATTTTTTCACCAATATGTTGTGTACGTATGAGAAAAATAGATAAGGTAAAGGTGAGGAGGAATACCTATGCAAAGAAGGTGTAAGGTAGAATTCACACATTGTTGACATTACCCAAGATGAATGTAAAGAGATCCTTTTGTCCTGGGAATGACTACCTATAAATACAAAGAAAAAAACAAAATAGTATTAAATAACATCGACAAGTGGATTTCCTAGCCTATGCTATATCTAGCAAGCGTAGTTCTTCCTAGAGAGGTTGTTACTCCATTGTTTAATAAAAATTTAATCAACAAACATGAAACTAAAATAAATAGGTCATCTTGCAGTGTAATGATTTAAGATTCTCATACACACAATAACTATATTTTATGTTAGATATCAAATATAACAGTAAATATAATTAGAACTGGGGCATGTTTAGGTCAAGCAAGTCTGTTAGAGGTCTGGTAAGGGTCCAAGGTTTGTGGGTTGAGGTCTAGGTTGAGTTTGGGTGAATGGGAGGCTTGCTGGTCTGAGAATATAAAATGTCACAAAGACCAGTTTTAGTCGAGTGACTAATGCCGATATAGGGAAAGAACCAATGAGGGCCGAGGTAATTGACGTCGGTGGGGCAATAGGTGATAAACTATTAAAAATGGGTTTTTAGCCTCTCTATGATTGCACAAAGAGTGAGGGTGGTGTGGATAGGGTCATAATATGGCTAAGAAGACTCAGGAATGCTGAAAAAGAGGTTAAGAAGGGTGAAAAGGCTTGGGATGGTTGAATAGTGGGTTTATGGGAAGAAGGTGATATACGGGTAATGGAAGGAATGAAACCAAAAAAGAAGCAAAGAGGTCTACAGTTTAAATAAGCACAAGTAATGAAATCACAATACTTGGTATTTTGCAGATCCTATGAATGGAGATGGTTGGTGGTTGATCGAGACAAGATGGCTAGGTCTAGTGTCACGTGAGTGTAACATGTTTGTTTGCGCGTGTATTCCAATACTCTAGAAGTAGAACCAACTACTTGTATTACACCGTGGTTGTGTGTGTTTGTTGTCTAGATGCAATAGAGCTTGAGATTGAAGATTGAATGCAAAAGGATTCAATAATTGAGTGAACAACCCATGTAAAAAGTTGTAAAATTATATATAAAGGAATCGATAGCGGTAAGGTGATTGGTGCTAGCTGAGAATAAACTGGCATTGGTTAAGGTGAAATAGTCCTTTTTATCCAAAAATAAGTAGGAATTTCAAGATTTGGTGTGTTTTCCATGTTCAATCTGATTAGGAGAGTGTAGTTCATACTAGAAAAGGTAGGAAGATCATTGAAGAATTCAAGTTAGGTTAAGGAAGAAGTATCAATTAATTAGGTCAAGTGGTGACTCATCACTAAGAGTGATGACTCAGTGTTGAGAGAGATGACTTGGTCACTATGAGTTAAATATCCCTGGAATGGATCCGGGTTAGGTGTCATGATGAGGTGGATGTGTGAGGATTAAGTTAACATAATTAAAATTATTGAATTAATTAATAACGTTAGGATATAGATTAATTCAATTGTAAGTGATTAAATTAATATCAATGTCGGATAAGGGGTCATGACTAGGTGATTAAGTTATGTTGATTAATCAAAGGGCAATAAAGGGACTGTGACCCAAATTTGGTGTCTACGCCCAAAAACAATGACCTCAACATAAAGGCATAAACAAATGTAGATTGGGCAATTAGCATGGATGATAGGAAGAAAATTAGTAGGGGAGTGTTCTTTGATGGAAATTGTTTAGTCTCCTTGTTGAGAAAGAAGAATTCATTTGTGGCTCTTTTAACATGTGAAGCAGAGTATATAGCTATCGCAATGTGTTGTAGTCAAGTTATGTGGATGAAGCGGAGACGTTGGAGAATTATAAGGTACAATCTAAAAATCCAATTCCTCTATTATGTGATAGTACAAGTGCAATAAGTGTCTCCACGATCCCATTGTTCCACTCAAAGACTAAACATATTCCTATAAGATATCATTTTTGTATGGAACAAGTAAATGACATGAAGATTAGTCTAGAATATGTGATAACTAAAGAGGAAATTACAAATATAATGATCATGCCACTACTTAGAGCCATTTATGAGCACCTAAGGAATGAATTGGGGGCCATTCTGATCCCATCAAAAATTATTAAGTGTTCAGAGAAGGAAGGGATCATTTTAAGTATTATCAGCACCTAAAATAGTGCCAAAGTGAGGGGGATCTAGTCTACTAGCTCGAAGTTGTCAAAGTATGCATCATTTCGGGTGGATCACGCCATGAAAACATATAACAGATCAAATGGATTGGAAGCATAAACCAAGGAGGAGACTCTTAAGGTAAGAACATGATGAATCTAGCTTACCATTATATTCAGCCTTATGCAACATAGTTGGTCCTTTTTCATTGTTGTCAAAGGGGAGAGAAACTAAAGTCAGAAACCAACTAATCATATGTCAAAGAGGGAGAACAGAAACTAGTGTTTTTTCCATCAACAATTATAGGTTTCTAGGTGTGTTGCCATCAATGAAAAAGGGGGATATTGTTGGACCTTTTTCATGAGTAAAAATTCTTGTCATTGATTTCATCGTGAATCAAGTATATGTTAAGTTACATTGATGAAAAAGGAGTAAACCTCGTAAAGTGAGCATGCTGAAATGGTGAAGGTTAATTGGTAGTGTTATCTCAAAAGGCTTCAAGATTATAAAGGATAAGTTATAAGGAACTCGGTTAATGTTTGAGAAATTCACGGATAAGAGAAGATAGCCACCTAATTCATAGAAAATCTGTTGAAGTCTGCATGAAGCTATGAAGTACTAGAAGAAGTCGCAGAAGGTAAGTGGTTTCTCACATAAAAAGATGAAGTCACAAAGTCATATAGATCTAAAGGCCATGCTGCGAGTAATATTATTAAAGTCACATATTCAAAGGAAGAGTTGCGAAGGTAAAGGAAAAACTACGAGTATAGAAGTAAGAAATAAATTTGCCAATAAAGAAGAAAGACGTGAAGAATCAGAAAAGCCGCAGAAAAAAATCTGCAAGAAGAAGAGATAGAGTTACATATGAGGAATAAAGCCATAGAAGGTAAAAAATGAGGAAATCCATAATCACTTTAGAAATCCAAACAGATGGTAAAGAAGCCATGGATAACAAGAAATTCATCAAAAGAGAAGAGAAGCCGTAGGACAAAGAGAAATGTTGTGATACAAGGGAAAAGGTCAAAGAACCGAAAGGAAGTCATGGATCGATAAAAATGAACTGGAGTTGATCAAGGATAATCACTTAGAGTAAAAAGTGGAAGAAGTAAGACTTAAATTTTAAATTCAAAGGTGATTCAATTATTAGAATAAAATGGCGTCAAGTACTACTAGAACTTCTCATAGACCAATGAAATTATTTGTTCCACTACCAACATTTAATTCTAATTGACCTTGTGAAGATGTAGTTTAAGTTCTATAGATATCCCGAGTTTCAAGGTGAAATAAAATATGGAGGAAGAAATGGATTGACCTTCTATGTCACGTTGCAAATTGTAAAAAGAGAGAAAATATATTTTTGGTAAATGGCTATTAAATTGCTCATGAAATGCATGGAAAGTTGTGTAATCAAGTCGAATATAGGAAGAACAATATATGGAGTTATGTGCTTACATTTAATGGCCGCATTCTCATTCAACCAAGAAGGAAGGTACATGACATGCCATTCAAGTAAATGGAATGGTTCCATTAAATAAAGTATGGAATCATTATTCATTTTAGTTGTTTCTCATGAGAGAAAACTAAGGCATTAGACATACGAGAGTGATAAATAAAGGGGGAAAACAAAATATGATGAAATCAAGCTAAGAGAGAGTGACATGAGAGAAGAAAAGAACATGGGAGATTGAACAAATGAAGAATTGATTGATCAGATGAGAATAGCGTCATAGCGGCAGATTAAAGGAGGAAGAAACATAAAATTGAATGAGCGAAGAGAGAGATAGAAAGAGAACACAAACCGATCTAGGAAAGTGATCATAATTTATTGTATAATGTTTATTATAGCTACATGATCAAACATTATATGTAAATAAAGTCTAAGTTGTAGCTTTCTTGTAGGTGGATGTCCACAAAAGAAATATTTTTGATGCATTATATTCACTTGATTCCTTTATTGTGCATAATATCAACAAATTTTAGGGGTTTAAGCTCCTTTTGGGATTGGTGTCTCACTAAACAAAACTTTTAATATGTGTTATATTCTTATGAGTCCTTGTTTTGGGTAATATAAGTAACGGTTTTGGTGGGTTTTTCTCCTGAAAAGGGTTTCCCATGGTAAATCTCGGTGTTAAGTATTTATGTGCAAAATTAATGTTTGATTGAATACAAAATGCTAATACATATACTTTTGTTAATGAATACAAATTGGAATAAAAATGGAAAATTTT